>OZ022557.1:86399737-88799737 GCA_963991005.1 Barypeithes pellucidus | reverse complement strand
AGATTTGAAACTGGACTGGGTTGGATGTTGAAGATTTGCCTCAACATCGCGATCCCCATTTGTGTGGCGAAAGCTAGCTCTTCTGGTGAATGGCACGAAATTAATTATTTGCTATGTCTTTCATTGGATCGAGTGCTGAAAGTGAATGCGTTTGAGAAAGGTTTTCATGTTGAAACAAATTTTTAATAGAAAAATTCTCTTCAGAGTAATCCGGTAATTTATCAAGCACCTAATCAATTATTTGTCTTTTACTATCTCCCGTGGCACCCTTAATAACACGGCTCTTGCTTTTAACATATTCAAATAGCTTCAGTCGAGTCAGCTACATAGGTGCGTCTAGAAAAAAAATTAAGTTTGTTTAGTATTTCCGCAAATCAACGCATAATAAATTAGGTATCAAAATGAAGACAAAGGACTATACAAAGAAATATAAAAAATTTAACACGGGAAAATGGGTACAATTTTTTTTGCTGCCTTTACAAATCTAGTATAAAATAAAAATAGGTTGTAAGTGCAGCGTTTTTTTCTTTGAATACCACTTATCTTAACATTTAAGCTATTCTTATTTACACTCCTTCTTACTTGAAGGACGACATACTGGTATCAAATAATAATGGAAGCAAAAGCTCAAATCAATGAAAAACACTAGGAAATTCAACCGATTGCAGTAAAATCAAAGGAAAACTGATAGACCTGCTGGGGCACCATCAGTCTCGCTGTCAACCTGCTACCAAATGCTTCAAGTATGAACAAAGCCCACGAGCTTCAGCCTAATAGTTTATTTACGAATAAAAAGGAACTGTCTAAAGTCGTCGGTACAGTGGATGAAGTCCGCTAAGCAATAAAACCTCTCAACCCGGGTAGTCGGTGGCTCTCAAACAATAAATTATATTTTAGGTATTTTCTAAATAAAATAATTTAATAAAATAATATAATAATAATAATAAAATAATTTAATAAAAAAAAATTAGTGTAGGCACAGAAAAATAATTATTTTCTAGCTTCAATAGTATTTAGGTAAATTAGTTCTACGAATCCTTTTTTATAAAATTTTGGTTCTAAAAAGAACCGATGTCGCCATCTTTTTGAAACATTATTGGACAGCTCGCAAAGCAATTTTCTGCTGTTCGTTTTTTTGTATTTGAAACCCAGCTCTTTTAAAATGATGGACAAACTGGTAGTTCTAATATCGCAAAGTTCTTTCTTCTTTATCTTTCCAAGAATAGCTTTGAGGGTAACATATTCCTTGGCTTTATACATATCATAAACAATATTCCTAATCGATAGTTTTATCCTATTGGATAAATCAACGGTTTTAGAATGGAGTCGAACCCTTTTATATGGTCTGTTCAATTCGTCTTCACTCTTTTTTCGAAGTCTTCTTAAGGTCTTATCTGAAATGCCGCAAGCATCAGACGTTCGTTTTTGCACTGCCAAAATAGACACTAACGGGCCCGAGTTAGCTTTTTCTAAGTAAAATAACGTTCCACTTGTAATACCAAACGGCGTTCACCTGGAGATAAACACCTTCTAGGCGTTGTGAACATTTTCCATAACTTTACCATTATATAGATTTAACTATAATGATCCCAAAATAACTAAATTCTAGGAAAAAGTACCTGAGAACATCTTTAACTTATTGACGCAAAACGTTTTTCATTTGATAAATAACAAAACTATGAGTGAAAAATAAACAAGATAAAAATATTTATCACGGTACATAAGTCTAAGATAATTTTGTTTTGGAACCGCTGATTTTGCCCAGCCGACTACAGTGAACCAGTGGAATGTTCGGTACAAGCAAGTATAGCGAACGTATTGTTAACTTAACCGTCTTACTGTTTAACAACCTTTAATGATTTAATCCGATATCGGACTTCATAAAACGAACCGACTTTAAAGGCGGAATTCCACTGAGGTAACATTTCGGCAATATGTGGCAACATCGTTAAACGTTTCGGCAATGTCGCATATCAAGAAACAGGCAACATGAGATGACTTATACCATGCCTAGCTGGAATTGCGCCTTAATATTCATTTATAAGCAACGGATTTTGATCTTTTAGTCGCCGAAAATTTAATTTTTAGAATATAGGGCGACGCTGGGCGACTAGAATACCGACTCGAGCTACAAAACCAAACCCTAGCTCAATAGATCGGACTGGATTTAACAAAACACCCAGTATAACTCGACATCTATACCCAGTTGGTACAACGTAAAAATTCCCGACTACCTTGATTAGACCTTGAACACTCCTAGAACTGAAATATGTTGGTGTTTTGTTTACTTCCACCTATGAAAACTTATGGCTATCCGAGGCACTCTTGACTTTTATTTATATTTGAAATTAGCCGCGTGTTTTTTTTATCGATGCGGTGACCGATAAATTCTTCGAGAATTCCTTCTCGGTAACTGTTTTTTCCTCTTCTCGTGTTGTAAACTTGTAAGTAAATGTGTTAAATGTTTTATCTTTAACTAGGATTTATTTCCTATTTTGGTAAAGATATATCTTGTGTCTTTGGTTACACAACATTAAAACCAGCTGTGTTAACATTTTGTATTGGAACTTTTGGACATCAATAACCGAAAGGAGAAGGATCTATTTCCCTGGTGCTCTTGACGTATTCCTATGTAGGAAAATGGATATTTCATTTTTTAAAATATCATTTAAAAAATACGTCTGTTATTGTGTAGATATTAGATAGTCAACAGTTTCCACAATTTCGAGTATCACAGTGACTTAGTCGTAGATCTGCATATAAATACAATGAAAACTCTCTTAGGCGGACACCTACGGGACCTAAATTTGTCCGCCTAATAGAGGTGTCTGCCCATGGGAAATTTGTTATTAGGTAATATGTAAATGCAAAATTATTACTATGTATACAGGGTGTCCGGGAACATGTGGGAAATCTCCCGGATATGAAGAAAACACGTGAAAAGAATACTATAGGTTCATATTATAAACTTCTTTCGTATCGGCCTCCTCTTCGGAGATATGGGCTCCCAAAGAGCACCAATGGAATCAAGTTTTTTACACATAATTATTGAACCACCTGGTATATTTCAATTATTTTTTAATATGATGTATACCAGGTAAGACCCGTCAAACTACTACCCAAGAAACTGTTGTGAATTACTCACAGCTGCAGGGACGGACTAGCTGTAACACTCATGGGCCCATTTTTTTTACGCCCTGTATGATGAGAACTTTGGACAATGTTTTTTACATACCTTTAACTATTGGCTAAAAATTAAGTACTCTTCATTCATGTCGCTAATCCTAACCGTTTTCGAGAAAACGTCATTTTATTTACACTGAGTCCCCTAACTGGCTCATGGGCTAAATATGAAAAAGCGGAATCTTGAAGGTTGAACATTGGATCGGAACAAAGATGTATCTTTTATTGAAATACCCGAAGCACATGATGTATATGAAATGCCGTTTTTTCGAAAACGGGTAGGATTAGCGACATGAATGAAGAGTACTTAATTTTTAGCCAATAGTTAAAGGTATGTAAAAAACATTGTCCAAAGTTCTCATAATACAGGGCGTGAAAAAATGGGCCCATGAGTGTTACAGCTAGTCCGTCCCTGCAGCTGTGAGTAATTCACAACAGTTTCTTGGGTAGTAATTTGACGGGTCTTACCTGGTATACATCATATTAAAAAATAATTGAAATATACCAGGTGGTTCAATAATTATGTGTAAAAAACTTGATTCCATTGGTGCTCTTTGGGAGCCCATATTTCCGAAGAGGAGACCGATACGAAAAAAGTTTATATGAACCTATAGTATTCTTTTCACTTGTTTTCTTCATATCCGGGAGATTTCCCACATGTTCCCGGACACCCTGTATGTACAAATTTATAGTAAGGGTAGTCGTTGCTGACTAGTTAGGGAAAAACGAGTTTGGTAATATTGGGTTTTGCAGCAAATGAAAGTGCACTCTTTAAAGTCCAAGCTTTCGGAAATCTTTATTTCCATCATCAGGGTATAAAATGGCCGTTTGTCTTAAACATGGGCTATGAAGACCAGTAGTTTTATTTGAAATTTTAAACTAGTTTTAATCTGTGTCGTCTTTTTAAGGAATGTATTACGGTGTGTTCTGTATTGGTTTACCAACCACAATAGATTTTGTCTGTTTACTACTTCATTGCTTCCAAACTTTGCTGTGTTACTATAAATAATTTTCTACAAGTATATGAACAACCTCAACAAAGTTGTAAGTAACTACGGTTGTCGTGATTACTTCAGAGCTTATCTCTAACATCAGTCAACCTTTTCTTATATTGTAGTCTCCCTGATGATGGAAATAAAGATTTCCGAAAGCTTGGACCAACTTTAAAGAGTGCACTTTCATTTGCTGCAAAACCCAATATTACCCAACTTATATGTACAAATATAGATAACATAACAAACCTACACTAGTTTTAGTTCGGATGTAGTACTAAAAAAATCTTGAAACGTAGTTTGACATATTTGCGTTTTAAACTTGCAATCTAGAAAATGTAATTCCAAGTCTGATAACAATTCCATTGCTGTAGAGTCGCCTCTATTCTTTGCATACTCTTATAATTCCTTTATCATACAAATGGCTTGTTGATAATTGGTGACATTTGTTTGATTACTGCATTCAACTTCTTCATCAGAGTCGTCAGATATTGATGTGGTTTCAGTTTGAGCTACATAATCGGTATTAATGCGGTCACTATCATCTTCTAATAGCACATTACTATCAATGTTAATGAACTCGCCAAAATCATTGTTATCATATTAAAAACTTCAACAACATCAATATTCTCTTTCAGACTCAAAACTCGACATTTTTGTGCCATTGTTTACGATTTTAACCTTACAACTCAGACATAAACGGCGGACTGCTGTCGGGGAATCATAAATACATTCAGCGAAGTCATTTCGCGCTGCCACTCATACGCGATTGGTTGCGGGTCTGTCTTCAGAGAATTTTTGCTCTGTACTTATTCGTTTCCTAAATACTTTATAAAAATTTTTGTCAGTTTAAAGGAGGGTTTTCCCACTCTTTGTATTAAAACAGAATGTCCGCGTCCGCCCAAGAGAGGTTGATTTTCATGGAATTTCATATACCTAGTTCCGGACTATGAAAAAAATGTGCGCTTAATAGAGTTGTCCGCTTATCAGAGGTGTCCGGTATCTTTGAATGACAATATTCTGGTATATAATGCTTGTGTTATGGGATGACCTTGGGGAATCATCCTGTTTGGTGCTTATATTTCAGAAAAGAGTTGTGTTTGTGGAGGACATTATTGTGTCTACTTGTTCGATCGATATATCAATTTTTTTTTATCAAATACTAGCACTATAGGAAAAATCTTTTAAGGCAGTCGGGGAGTGGTGCGTATGCGAAAAATGCAATTCACGTTGGTTTTGAATCGTTAGAGGCTACATTCGTTCGAAGTTCTGGGAGTACTAAGCATAACCACCTATGGATGGGCGACAGTTGTTCGTCGTGCATTTCTATTCGTCGCACTAGGTGAAGTCAAGCATCGAAGTCATCGAACGTTTGCCATGGAAATATGTGTTAAGGAGTGTCCACACATGCGGTTTTACCTGACGTTTTACCTGACTTTTAGGTCTTCAAGTAAGACAGTTTATTGCTTATATTTCAAAACAGTTTTGGAAGTTCACTATGGAGGAAACATTAGGTTTATATTTTTGCACGCATTCTCTCTGTCAAGCCATATTCCTCATAAGACGGACGTCTTGCCTGAACAAGCAAAACGTCAGGTAAAACCTTGGGTGTAGACGGCGCTTAAAATAGAGTCAAATCACTAAACCTGCCTTCAATGTTCTACGCCAGTGGTTCCCCGAAATCCCGGACCCCCGAAATCGGAAGCTAGCAACATGACCCGTTAATTTTTAAAAGTACTAAAACAACCGTTTTATAATTTATACAGGGTGTCCGCTAATTAATTAGTGGGACATGGAAAAACCACAGACTCCTTACGTAAAAATCCTGTATCCGAAAGTTGATATTAACTGAGATACAGGTTGTTAAAGTTAAAACTTCATTTTTGTTTTCCTCTAATACCTTTGAGAGAAACCAACGGTTTTTTACAAAAGTTGGCAATTATGGCTTTTTTAGGACGAAAAGCCGATTTTTTGATAAGATTTTAATGTACTATGTAGGGGGCGTTGTCTGCGGCATTTTTTTTCACATTTATTAGGTTATAACCTTTTTGTGCCTCAGTGTATTTAAGTTTTTAATGAAAATAATACTTTTCTCGTATTTAGTACGTAAAGAAGGTATACATACTAATTGCAGGTCGCCAGTTTCGGAGATATTTGCATTTAAATTGTTTAATGCGTTAGCTCAAGAAAGCAAATGATATTTTGTTACTTCTTACCAATTAACTTTTACATAATAATTAATGTTCTAGTAATAGTAATTCGGAATAATAAATATAACAATTGGATTGTTCTTTAACTTGCTTTAATTAAAATAATTTTGACCCTGGAAAATATCGTGTCGAAAGAAACCAACAGCAATGAAAACACAAACTTACGATAAACTCAAAAATGAAACATTTTCTGTTCCATAGTAATTGCATCTCTAAATTTCATTTGTTTTCTCATAGGTTACTTTGAGAAAAAAAATTGTTTGCAAATTAATAGTAATTGAACAGGGAGCACTAAACAATTTAAATGCAAATACCACCCTATGATCCTTATACAATAAGGGCGTATTTTTGTCTACACAGTAGCACTTTAAAATACTATTTCAGATTAAATGGTACCACCAAGGAATGGAAGCCCTCTCCATTGATAGGATGCAACCACCTGCAGACTGGTTTCGAACTTATTTGTTCTCGTCAGTACAGGGTAGGTAGTCGACAAAATACAGCGCGCTGTAGAGTTAAAGTCCTCTCTGATGATGGGTATGTACACCTACCCTGTACTGACGAGAACAAATAAGTTCGAAACCGGTCTGCAGGTGGTTGCATCCTATCAATGGAGAGGGCTTCCTTTTCTTGGTAGTACCATTCAATCTGAATTAGTATTTTAAAGTGCTAATGTGTAGACAAAAATAGGCACTTATTGTATAAGGATCATCGCATGGTCTGGGAAATAATAATTTTCCATCTTTGTATTTGCTATTAATACCACCTGACCAGCATAGACTTTTCATTTCTTAAATAATTTTAAATGCAAATATCTTCGAACCGGTAACTCTGTGCGACCTGAACTTAGTATACATTTTTTACGTAATAAATATGAGAAAAGTATTATTTTTATGGAAAACTTAAATACACTGAGGCACAAAAAAGTTATGACCTAATAAATGTGCAAAAAATGCCTCAGAGAGCGCCCTCTAACATTGTGCATTAAAATTTCACCAAAACATCAGTTTCCCGTCCTAAAAAAACCATAATTGCCAACTTTTGTAAAAAACCGTTGGTTTCTGTCAAAGTTATTAGGGAAAAACAAAAATGAAGTTTTAACTTTAACACCATGTATCTCAGTTATCCTAATATTTTTATATAAGGAATCTGTGATTTTTCCATATCCCATTAATTAGCGGACACCCTGTATAAACATCAATTTATTTATCAATGAAACGTTTTGATAATAATAGAATCAAATTTTATAATATATCATTTACTGCGATTAACTATACCAGCGAAAGAATTCTAATCGATTAAAAATCCATAAGATTTTATGCACATACCAATTTTCGATAAAAACGTACCATTAATTCGACGTAATTTAGCCATATTTTCGTAACGAAATAACAGACATTTCCGAGATTTGTAAAATATAAACACTAATTTGCCAGTCACGAATTCGGCATTGTGTTGGTTTACTTCGGCCAATAGGAGGGTCCGAAATCGTCACGCAATCCATGCTTTGATTAGATCAAGTTAGCGTAGACCACCATTGGGGCGGTCGTGACATCGTTGTTCTAGTCTCATGAAATCAGCTGTTAATTTAATTAGTCCTGGTAATTTCGACGATACTCTGCAATATTGGAACCGTTTAATTTAGTGTGAACGTAGTTTGCTTTTAAAGTATTGTTTGCCCATTGGGTTCTGAAAGTTTCCGTATGAAGAGCGAGGGGAGAAAAAATGTATGGAAGCCAAAGGTATTGTAAACTACAGATGTCACATAATCCATTCATAAAACTCTTGGAAAGTGAAGCTGTCGTTATTACTATAGTGGCGTCTGAGAGTCGGAAAAAACCCCGAAAAATCGAAATATTTTCAGCCGGAACAACTGTGATTGTGTGAAATTTTATCGAAAATCAGTAACGGGTGGAAGAGAGAACTATACAGGGTGACAATTTAAAAACTTGAAATGGCCATATATTAGAAACGAAAAGCTGAAGAAAAAAACGCAAAAAACAGTTTCTATAAAACGAAGGGGGAACAAAAACAAGCGTATTAGCCCACCCCTATCTGCAACCCCTTGGACAGGGTGAGATAAACCCTTAAAATCTTAACTAGAAAGGGGGTCGAGTGATACATCATTTTGAAGCTCTTGAAAAATGCTTTCCAATGGTATAGAAAGGTACATTTCAGGAAATTCTTCTCTGTTTATTAAGGAAAACAATAAATGAAAAGACAATTTTGAAATTTTTTATTATTGTTCAAAATGATTGCTACCAATATCCTGGCATATTAAGAGATATCTCTTAAGAATTCTAAACAGTTTAAGCCTAGGTATTTCGTATTGGTTTATTTGCTATTTTTTTTTTGTCGAAAAAAAAAATTTGTTTATAAATATTCGCATTTTATTATCACAGAATTTACCTTAAAGGTAACTTCTACTAGTATTATTATTTTAAGAACAGTTAACTTTCGGTTCAGTTTAAACGAAAAGCAGCACTTCTTATCTTTAACAATGGTGTACAGCACAGCTAAACGGGTAGAAATTATTTTCATTTATGGTTCCCAGGATCAATGTTTTTTAAGAACAGCTCAACGTTTTAACGAAAGGCATCCAGGTCAAAATGTAAGCCGGAGTATATTCGCCAACTAGTAGCCAAATTTAGAAACTGGTTCTGTCGCGAATATAAAGAGAAAGCAACCGAGACTAGCCGACGAAGCAGCACAAATTGAAATTCTGGGGCAGTTTGCAATGAATTCAACTTTATCAACTCGTCAAGCAGCTGTAGCAACTGGATTATCTCGTGAATCAATAAGAAAGGTACTTAAAATTCATAAGTTGTATCCCTATAAACTGCACATACTGCAAGAACTTGGTGACGACGACCCTGACAGAAGAATACAGTTTTGTGAAATAATGACAGATAGAATTACCGCAGAACCTCGACTAGTTAAAAATATTTGCTTCAGTGATGAGTGTACCTTTTATTTAAATGGGCATATTAATAAGCAAAACTGTCGTTACTGGAATGACGAGAACCCCCACGTATTTAGAGAAGGGCATACCCAGTACCCCCAGAAAATTAATGTTTGGGCTGGTATATTGGGAGATGGTATTATCGGCCCAATATTTATACAAGGAAATTTAAATGGCGACAGGTATGCTGAAATGCTACAGAGGTCTATCGAAGCACTAATAGTGCGAGAATTAGAAAATCAGAGGGACATACTCGGAAATTTATCTTTAGAAGAACGCTTACTACATTTCCAACAGGATGGAGCACCTCCGCATTATGTAGTTCCCGTTAGGCAGTGGTTGGATGATAATTATCCCAACCAGTGGATTGGATGAAGAGGTCCTGTTGAATGGTCACCTAGATCCCCCGACCTAACACCTCTTGACTTCTTTTTGTGGGGTCACCTAAAATCAGTGGTTTTTAAAACGCAACCTGAGTCACAAGAGCAACTTCAGCATAGAATAGTTCAGGAATGCCGTGCTATATCCAGAGAAACCTTTGCAAATGTACGTGAAGAATTTGAAAGTAGGCTTTATCATTGTCTTCAAAGGATTGGAAAACGCTATAAAAAAATTGCGTTAAAAAATATAATGTTATTAGAATAATAATAACAATTTCAAATACGAACAATTTTCAAATTATTGTCACAGGTCTTCCTGAAACTTGTTGATATCCCAATCGACATATCAGACAATCTCAATATCAATAAATTAACTTTAAAACTTTACTATTAACGGCTAAAACTTCACGAAAAGAAATATTGATCAGCTGATGACTCTCGTCTCTTTCTAGCCTGCCAAAAAGCGGCATATTTTTTAATTAAATTGATGCAACATAGATGGCTATGATTGCTAATTTGGGATTGTTTGCGATCCTCATCTTAATGCACCATGATTGTTTATAATATAGACGATTTTTCACCAATAATCACAAAAAAAAACATAGCAACGAAAATATGTAATCAATCCGACAGATCAAAGTGCCAACGTCGCAATTTTTACGAGATTAGTATTCATTCATCATTTGGGTCCGAATCGTAGCGCAGTTGTAAAGTAAAAATAGATGTTGCCAGAGTGTTGGATATAGTATAAGATTCGTTTGATACTTTTAAGTTTAATAATATATTTTTAAGGAATCCCTAATCGCCTTTTCACAGTTTATAATAAAATTATTGGGAACACATTTCTTTTAAGTGTAATTTCGGATTAATATTAAACCAGTTGTCATTGCCAAATTAACAAATTTTTATTTGGAATTTTGTAAGATACCTGCCGCTCTTTGAGGGAAATGAAAGTGGGTACAGCTTGTGCCTCATACATTTGGTAAATCTTTCTTCTTAATAAATCCATGTCATTTTCGTCAATGCTTCTAAATGTGCTAGAATCACTCCGATTTTTTCTAGGATTAACAGGTTTAAGTACTATGTCTCTTACCGAAGATAAAGGAGTTTTTGTCAAAGTAGACATCTCTGCTAAAGCATCCATCGAATTAAAATTTCTACTCAACAACGATTGATACACATTTTTAATTATTAGTTTGGCATCGGTAGATACATGCTTTCTTTTAAAAATGACACTTGAAGATGCCCCTCTAGCAGTACAATTCCAAGGACGCCACATTCTACCACTAATAAGCCTAACTAAAAATTACTCGCCGGAAAACCACTAAAGATTAAAATTATTAAAAATCACTTTGTATTTAATATGCATCAGGCATAGGTATAAATTGAATTTGTAAGCTGCACGAAAAGGTTTTAAAATTTGGGATTTCCTTATTTATTTTATGGTCCAAGAGATATTAAGGTTTTATTGCAGCGAACAGATCAACGGTATAATTCTGCAAAAACTATACCTCATACACTAATTAGAGGAAAGAAAGGCGACAAGAGAGAACTTAAAGTTAAACTTCCTGCTAAGGTAAGCTGATGTTATCAACAGTTGAAAAATGGTTGGTTAAGTTAGAAGGTGCTTCACAAGTTTTTAATAAATTATCATTTTGCCTGTCATCGCATTTATCTAATTTCTTTAACGATTCATAAATAATGAAATGCTTTAAAGTTAACCATCCATTACAAATTGACGCCTTTACGCAATCTCTTATTAAAGTAATCTCCAGCTTCGACTCAATGAACTGAGTAAACTGGTAAACGAAACAGATAAATTTTGCCAATAAATGTCGAAAGAACCGGCTCTTGCAGTGTCCGTAATTTCTTCTCATTCACGCTTTATCTGTGGAAAAAGACCGATTGACTTACGCGTTTCAAAAATTCCAAATAAACTTAGTAATATGCACTTAATACGAACATTTTTTAAACAAAACACCGGGATAATAGCTTACATAATTTTTTAATTTTAACTTAATTTAAAAAGTATTAAAATAAATAACTGACACCTAGCATACAATATTAAGGAATTCCAGAAATTGGATTTTTCTACACGGAAAAAAGGCTATAGTAAAATTATTATAGTTTTTTTCTGTGATGGGAAAAATGTTTGACATTTTGTCTCTATTGACAGGTAACAATATTTAATCCGGCAATTCCTGAGATAAAGACAAATAATTGAAGAAAAATACCCATAAATTCATTCAGCGGTAAAAGTGACCTGACGTCAAACCAGAAGTGTGGCACTGTGATACATGTAAACAATCAAGGAATTCTGGCCGCTGTTGTCATATGTACACCTTAAACTCTTTGGACAAAATAAAATAATTTAAACACTTTTCCATTCTGTAATACCTTTTTGTACAATTAATTGAAGAACATTTACGACGAACTATGGTTTAATCGGCTGAGCGAAGTAATTTATTATAGCGCCGCACGCTTGCGTCTGTTAGTTGAAGACCAACCAGCGGCCGGATACGTTGTGTCTCGTCGATCACCAACACACCTCTCAGCAATCCGCTCTGTTTTCTCGGTTTACGCGTGTATCTTGCCCATCCATAAATAATCTTTGAATATTGTTTTTATTGACGCGTTTCTTTTGGACGTCAAATTTCGTCGCGTTAGTTATTTGTGCTAGCAGAAAAAAGTTCAAAATCTTGAACAAAATAATAAATAATACTATACCTAATACCGCTCTGTTTTTTCGGGTTACGCGTGTATCTTGCCCGTCCATAAATAATCTTTGAATATTGTTTTTATTAACGCGTTTCTTCTGGACGTCAAATTTCGTCGCGTTAGTTATTTGTGCTAGCAGAACAAAGTTCAAAATATTGAACAAAATAATAAATAATACTATTGAACAAAATACTGTGTCAACACAGAATCTAACAGGAATAACAATTAATTGTCTACAGTAACTATAAATATGTATATATAAAGTAATATGTATTATACTATATTGAATTAAAAATAAAAATAGTATTTTATTGAATAAAACCTTAGAAATAGAGCATAAACTGGAATATATTTATGTTATTTTTAGGTTATGTTGTTTTATAATTCTGACAAGAAATTAGAGATAGAGAAATTAGAAATAGAGAGTATAGGTATTTCAGATAAATATCTAGTATATATATCTTAATATTTTAAAGTTTTCTAAAAAAAATTTTTGTTGAATGCCAAGGAAACTAATTTCAACGAAATCAAATTTCAGTTTCATAAAGTGGCAGGTTATTAAATTTTTTTGCATTTCATAATGTATCCATTATGAAACCCAAATAGAAAACATATATCATTAAATTTGTTTTATTAAAAAAAAAACATAAGGTTCATTACTTTAATTTTGTGTTTGCTTATGATACCGGCGGCGTTGGCGTTTTGCTAATATTTCTTTTTCAAGTCAAGCAAAATAAACTGTGGCAAATATTTACAAGAGGGGACTAATAATTAAATAATAATAAAAATCAAAAGGACATTTTGAGAAAAAACTATAGTTTTAAATATTTTAATCAGATGAAGAGATCGTTTTGCCGCCTGGACATGCCACCCGCGTGCAACCTACGATTTGCAAGCTAGCTTGCGGAGATTCTGGGTAGCATTTAAGTATAATTTCAATTATCTACACTAGACCGATAATGAAATGTATTCCTCAATGAAACGTTAGCAAATGACACCTTTAGGCATAGTATCGTTCATTAAATTTTGTTTCAGGCTACGACACTTTACCTACCGAAACATATTTCCTCGTTATTCGTCCCATTCTTTACTGTTCGGCGACAACCATCGAGAAATTCCAGCTCAAGTCCAGTAGTTCCGGATGCGAATCAGTGGCCTCGTGACCTATGATAGACGGGGTTCACAAGTATGGTGAAATTATTTTCAAAATTTTATTTTTGTGTAACGACCAAACAATTACTTTCTAGGCGTTTTAAATGTAGAAAGAAAAGAAGTAATAAGAAAATGCGTTAGTTTAAACATATTTTTATTTATTTTTTAAGTGCTTAAACGTAAAGTCAATTCTTCGGTTCTTAATTGTAGAAAATTGATCAATAACAAGCTCATTAAAGTTTGGAATACCCTCTATATATTTTTTTCATATATTTCATTTTTAAACTTTCTAATAAAGTCCCTAGATTTACGCTTTGTGGCCTGCGTTAAATTAATTTCGGGTTTAGGTCTTCCCGCATTCTTCACTTCAATTTTTTGTTCCAAACTCAAAGAGCTAAAGTTATTTTTTAAATAGTCCACCGTCAAACTATTCATTCTAACTTAATTAATATATAATATTAAAATATTAAAACATACACGCTCGAATTTCTAACTAGATGCACGAACAGACAACGGCGTGGCGCACACTAAAATTGTACGCCTTTCCCATGTTAAATCTTCATAGCCCCGCTATCCCACGCTGTCTCCCGCCTCCTGTTACTACAGAGAAACTGCATTATGCACCGCCAACTTAATCGCACATGCGAGCAAGTCTCGTCATAATCGTCAATTACCTCGACCGAGGCACGGTTGCCGGATCGAGAGCCTATAATATACAGTTTGGTTGACGGTACGATAAAATATTAGGGAGGGTCGGTCTTTATACGATAATTGACCGTACGATAAAATATTAGGGAGGGTCGTACTTTATACGATAAATAATATTCAATGAATATATATTAATATTTTTTTTATTCGTTTTGGGGGTGCACGTGCTCCTGCGAAAGAACCGCCACCGATGAGAATGCAGATAGTACTGCGTGTGTATTGGTTTTGTCGCTACTGCACTTTGTGCAAGAGGTGGTGCAGGACTTCATCTACGAAGGGGTCATTTTTCACTGCAACACTGCAGGCAGTCACGAGGAACGATATGGTGTGGTGCCAGTGTAGCGGAAATTGTCCTACTAACGTACAGATCTAAATACCCAAATTCAACAGTTTTCGATATATTGACAATAGAAAATTGGCAAGATCCAATATTAAAAATGTCTAAAAATGCAGGAATGAAAGAAAATCTAAATAACAACTAAAATGTAGTTAATTGTTGACTTTAGTACAATAAATACGCTTTTTTATATCTACAGCCTTCATAATGTTAATCGGGTCCATTTCCTGTTGAAGTAGTTCATCATTAGAGGTCACGAGGCGCGTTCATTCATTCCCGGGTTCAATTGCCTAGGATTTATAAAAAATTAAGTTCACCTGTCGTGTATTCTGTTTTGTGATAATTTTTCTTTAGTAACAGTTGACGACAATGATCGAGATATATTTTTGGTTGCCTTTGGAACAATGGCGGTTCTTCCACAGGAGCACATGCACACGTGCATCCCCAAAACAAAACGAATAAAAAATATTAATTTATATTCATTGAATATTATTTAAGTCCGACCCTCCCTAATGTTTTATCGTACCGTCAAACTAAAAAAAGTCCGACCCTCCCTAATATTTTATCATCCCGTCAAACCAAACTGTATAGATCCGGCAACCGTGCCTCGGTCGAGGTAAATGACGATTATGACGAGACTTGCTCGCACGTGCGATTAAGTAGTGCAGTTTCTCTGCAGTAACAGGTGGCGGGTGGCAACGGGGGAGAGCGGGGCTATTGCGATTTAACATGGAAACATGTTCGTTCATCTAGTTAGAAATTCGAGCGTGTATGTTTTAATATTTTAATATTATATAGATATAAGTTAAAATGAATAGTTGACGGTGGACTATTTAAGAAATAACTTAAGCTCTTTGAGTTTGGAGCACAAAATTGAAGTGAAGAATACGAATTAATTTAACGCAGGCCCCAAAGGGTAAATCTAGGGACTTTATTAGAAAGTTTAAAAATTAGATATATGAAAAAAAATTATAGAGGGTACTCCAAACTTTAATGAGGCTGTTATTGATCAATTTTCTACAATTAAGAACCGAAGAATGGAAACTCGTAGATGGCGGTAGTAGTATTGGACATCATTCGGATTTCTTGATAGCTCGTAGATGGCTTTAGTAGTATTAGTAGTGGACTGTATAAATATTGTTACGAGGGTTGCATGCGACGACGTTAAGATCCGACAGCTATACACACTAAGAAAACCTTTCTTATTTTCCAAAAGTTGTATTTCCTTGTGTAAAATTAAAAAATAAATAAAAATATGTTTTACCTAACGCATTTTCTTATTATTGTTTTTCTTTCTACATTTAAAACGCCTGAAAGATTTCACCATACTCTTGAACCCTGTCTATCATAAGTCACGAGTCGCCACTGCTTTGGAAGCCAGTTAATGGATTCACAATCCAACCGAAAGTGTTGACCTACAAATTTTTTGTTACTGCGAACGTTAGTAGTTGTTTCTATAGTCTTTGCAGCAAACCCTCAAGCTTTTTCGACAGTTGACATCAACAATATGTCATCGATCAGCTGTTTGGGGACTTATGTATTTTCAATAGCCCAGCATGGCGGGGAATCCCCGACGCGTCGACCAAAACTACTGCAGTTCAATCAAATACCCTAGTTTTATAGGAACCGTATTGAGCGTGTTGTGTTTTTAAATTTTTCCAGTTTGATTGGTGCTAATAAGTTTTAAAAGTGTATTTCCGTCGTTTTAGTATAGTTTATTTATTTATATATTTATAGTTTTGAAAACTTTGATTAACTACATATCGAGTTGTTTGTGTATTTGTAAACCACAGTAAGTACTAATCATGTAACGAAAAATTGATAAGTTAATATTTTATGTATCTGTTTTTAGGCGAAAATAATAATTACGGAGCATAATATTGTCTGCCTTCTACTTCAGCTGTTGCCACCGTTAGAGAAACTAAGGTGAATTTTAATATTAATAAAAAAATTTCTAGATGTTTTATTTCTTTCCGAGTGAGTTGACATTTATTTCAGTTAAATATCAGGTAATACTTTGTTGTGGCGACTTGAATGTAAACAGTTTGGTTAGCTGGGAAAGTAGGAAATATCTGCATGATATGTTTAATAGTTTTGGTCTGAATTCAAATGCAATTATTGATCATGTAGTGTGTAATAATAGTTCACTATTTTTAGAACTTTGCAGAGAACACTAGATATATTGTCGGAAGCTTCTGATTTATATATAGAGCTGATGATAATCGCCGAGCTCTAATGTAAAAGACTTGTGTTGCTCAGAAGAAACGCAGACTTTTTGAAATATACATGGCGAATGGTGCCGAAAAAAATTGTCCCAATTTAAGCGACTTCGTATCTCTTTACTCTTACCTTTCCCGAAATCCTCATTTCATTAGTTTTTTGCATATATGACTTACGTACCGTAAAACGGGGATATATGGAATCCACGGGGTTATATGGAATATTGTGCATATCATTCAAATTTCGCGCCCTGCGAGCATATGTTTGACATTTAGTAACTTGTCGTTCTGGTGCACTGTTGCTAACATCTCAGCCGACCAACAGGTTATCATTGTTGTGACTAAATATTTCAGGTAAGCTATTAAGAGAGTTATTAATATTTGGTAGAAAATAAAAAAATTTTTCGATGTCCTGAGAGTCTCATCTGCACCTCAGAAACTATTGAAGTTACGAAATTCTCCAAGATAAATTAATTGTAGTATATAACCTCAACTATTAGGCGGGATCCTTTTCATTGTAAAATTTTTATTCTACGACCTTGATACATGCATATTTATAAAAAATCGTCATTTGTAGGGGTTATATGGAACGATGCCTCGCAAGCACAATTTAAACTCTCTGAGCCGGTAATATTCCGAGGAATTCACACGTTTAACGACAACGTCTTTTAAGTGCCATTTATGACTTTTTTAATTTTTAAATTTATTTGAAGAGATTTTTCGTTTTTTTTTTAATTTAAACAATTTGTTGCTTTGTTTTTAAGTTCATATTATTTTATTTTATAAAATCCTACTTTTTGCCTGTGTTTATATATTTTTATGATTAAACTTTTTATTTTTTATACATTATTTATTAACCCTCTTTTTGAATGCCTCCTGGGCCTACAGATGCAGAAAAAATGGCGCTGCTTGTTTTTTCGATGTCCGCATGTTTCATAAACCCCCATATGCAAGCAAATATCGAAAATTGTCATTCATAACGGAGATAAAGAGGTAATTCCATATATCCCCGACTACGGGGTTATATGGAACGACAAAAAACCAAAAAAAAAAACATGATGGCGGCTCAAAAAACAATTTTACATATCGGAACTCGTTAGCCTAAACATGAAGCTACTGATAATAAAAATGTGTAGTGCTAATATATTTCATTTAAAGAAGATATCAAAGAAAATGCGTAAAATTCGTTCCATATATCCCCGTTTTACGGTAACCTATGTATTTGCAGTATACGTAGCCTACGTATACAGAAGAAGGGTGCATATAGAATTTGCTTGTTATGATACTATACACTTATAAGTTACTATTGAACATTAAAGTTAAAACAGAGGTAATAAGAGTGAACAACCTTTAAGCAAACCGTATATTTAGTTTTTTAATACAATAACCTTTCCTTAGAAAAGGTCCATAGCTATTTTAAGAAATGTTTTTTTGTGCATCCGGTACAAAAACATAGAAATTTTTCCAAGTGATTTGTATTCATATAACAGGGAAAAGAAATGATCAAGGATTACTTTTTCGAGAAATTGAAGATGCAATTTATTACAGGTATAGTTAAGTCCATGTGTAGACACATTGTATAAAGTTTACAGTAGGTAAAGATGGACATCCATGTATATACGTACTTCATATCTTTTTGTGACTATAGAGGTACCTCCTAGACATGTAATTATAGATAATGACTTCATTTTATATATTTGAATAAATAAATAACAAAAAAATACAATTTGTTTGTGTGTTTTATTCCTTATATTATACATTTAAAAATATAAATATACTCGTTTCATTTTTAAAATAAACGTACGTACTATTGTAGTACGGTCCTGGAGGGTCCTGGAATGTCATACAAACCTAGGGAAAATAAATAACCAGAAATAAGCAGGCAAGTCATTAATGTCACGTGACACTTGACATATCTGGCGCGAGGGTTCGCTGCAACGACTATATCATAACTAGGTAGATATTTTTCCTTGTTTCCATCATATTACCTAATGGCCGTTTTCTAATTTAATATTCTTCTGTTGTAACTACCGTGCCCCAGTGTGTGATGGTCCAACCATTAGTTCTAATAAACATTTCCATATTGTCATCATGTCATCACTATTATGAGGTGAGTAATTTGCAGAAAGGCCACTTTGTCAATATCGCGATATACCATCAATGACCATGTGTAAGCTGCCGGTGCCTCGACGTATATAAAAATGCAATATATGCTTGCAGACACGGACTGGCAAAAGTCCCTGAAATACCACAAGTTATTAAAGTTGCCACTTCGCAATTGAGCTGTGGAAAATTATCATATATCCTTAACATCCATGAGATTGTTGCCTACAAACGGAAATTTCTCAGTCATTTGGAATCTTTGGATGCTGGGCTAACTTCTTCTAACTTTTCCTCTAAGCTAAAGCTAAAGTACAAGTGGCTCAAATTGTCTTATGAACCGTGTATTTTATAATACTTTTTCTATTTGGGTCTTTAAAGACTGAAAAGCTTTTAAAAATATAGTAGATTTTTTCCATTTGAATTAATGTTTTCTTTTTGGGTTGGCAATACTTTTACAATTTAATAAAATGTTACAAGTAACAAATATGCCACGATAGAAACAATTGAACACAACAAAGCTTCTTCCCATTCGTCATAATTAAAGATACATATATTATTAATGTTAATAAAAATGAGTCACGAAGAATGTTGTACTCGGTCAGAAATACGAAAGAAAATAATCTAGAAAAACTTTTAAAAAGAATATGCAAAACTTTGAGTTATGGTGCGAGCAGAACAAAGTTCAAATTAATGAACGAAATAATAAATAATACTATTGATCAAAATATTGTGTCGACACAGAATCTGACAGGAATAACAATTAATGCCCAGGAAATGTCTACAGTAACTATAAATATGTATATACAGGGTTGCCCGGAAGTCCGGAATAAAATTAATATAGCCTTAACCTGTAACTTTGGGGGGAAACGCTCGGACACGTCAATTTAGTTTCATATATGCTCACATTTTGACGCTATTCGTTTGTTTTTTTATATACATTTGTCAAAGATATGACGACATCGATCTTCTTTTTAAATAGAAACATACAGCTTGTGATACACCATTTGAAAGCTAATATCTCTTACAGTATGCTCATATCATTTTAGCGCGATTCTGTCAAACTATTTCAAAATGGCCACTGTTAAAAGTTTTTAAAAATCTCTATTTAAATAAGAAGAATGAATGAGAGCAGTACTCTGATGGTCGAATCTGGGCTTTGTATAGTATCAAAAGTTATTGAGGTGTGTACAACTTTTTGGTTCGAAAGAGTACACCAAGTTTCTGAGAAGCTATCTTGGCGATTTCCACAACGTGGTTATGCCAAGACATATGTCCTCCCAGATTGACGGCCAGCAAATGAATTGATAAAGCCAGTGGGATTGCGTGTCCTGCCATGACTATATCCGGTTCTGTAATGTTAACATTTTTAGAGAAAACTACTGCCTGGATTTATTTAGCGTTAAGTTCGACTTGGTTACTGTCGCCCCAAGCCAAAATTTCTTCCAGGTCTTTGTTGAGGCGTAATATTTCTGCGAAGATGTGCGTCGGCAGCCGATGTTTGTGCATTCAAAGAGAAAGATGAGATAAGTGTGTTATCGTCAGCAAAACTAAATATCAGATTTTTCGTTTTCACTAGAAGGTCGTTAATGTAGAGTAAGAAGAGAGTAGGAGACAATATGACCCTTGAGGAACACCGGCATTGATGAGAGAGATCCGTCAATTGCCACTTGCAGAGAGCTGTTCTTAAGAAAGCTAGACAACCATGCACAGAATCGACTGGACTAGATAAAAAAACTCTTAAACCATCTGGATGGGAAATACGGTTTTGATAAAAAGTATTTTGTGCCATTGAGGGAAAAAAAATTCTTGTACCCCCGTGCGTGGCCGCTCCGGATCTGCGTTCATTATTGAATTAATGCAACTTCGTCCGGAGAGCATTGAAAGCTAAAGCCAATTAACGGAAGGAAGAGCAAATATCGTGCGTCTCGCTAGAATAACTCTATTATTTTCCTTTATCACGAGATCTAAATAACCGTGGAGGACACAGCGCGGCGCTAATTGCGCGCCAACGTGTTGCGTGAGGGAAAAGCGAAAAAAGCGCGAAAAAGATCTAAAGATAAGGTTATGTGTTGGAAAATTACTTTTCCTCATTTTTTTATAATTTTATGTTGCAGTGGTATGAACGGCATTACACCTACAAGCAACGGTATAGTTACGAATAGGTTCAGAACTTTACAATTAAGAGCTCGAATCGAAAAAAAATGAATTTTGCAGGCCTAAATAGTTATTTATGTACCAAGAGCGTTAAGGAGACAGTAATGCCCGGAAGGCGAAAGCTACTAGGCCGAGAGCATTTGGCCAGAGGGATAGTTTTCGCCTGATGGCGTATTCATCTATTTAAAATATGAATAGTTAAATTCGTGCATTTTTTTTCTAACTATTTTCGTCAATTTTTGTATTTAGTGAGCTTTGATCGGTTGTCATAGCATAAGTTTCACGGTTGCTAAGGGTTGTTTATTTTAAGTGTCCTTTATGTTTAATAAACGGAATTCCACAAAATATTTTAGAAAATGCTGAAGAAGCTAAGGAAAGTAGTGTTGTAATCTCTCGAGCGAAAAACCGTTCGAATACTGGATTACTGAAATAACCGACATCGCTCGATTATTAAAAAAACATGCCCGAGTTATAAATTCAAGCGAAAAATCGAAAATCATCGCCTTCCACTTGATATCCAATTTCTGCTCGACGCCGCGCGCCATCCTAAATATGCCGATTTGCGACGTTCGAGTTCGACGCTCAGAAAGCTGATACGACATACGTCTTTGTTGAAGGCACATAAACGAGAAGGTTCATACAAAAAGTATACCTTAAATTAAAGGATACATGTATTTTAACACTCAGAATCAACAACAAAAACTCTAGACTAAACTTCTAAAACTTACAAACACAACCATTGGTGTTTTATCAACACATTCTTCTTAGTCATAAAAATTTTAATTCACCAGTAATCGCTCGAACATCAAGTACTCGATTATTAAAATCATCGGATTTCCCAACACTAAAGGAAAGCTGTAGTAGTTAATAATTATTAATCGTGTTCCGTCAGAGTCCCGTCAAACGAATCCTGAAAGGGCTCGACGTCTAGAAAGCTTCTGGTTCAGACGAAATTCCTGTTATAGTTCTCAATAGATGCGCCGATGAACTAACACCAGTATTTTGTAGACTTTTTAACTTATCCTACAAACAAGGAATATTTCCATCGTGCTGGAAGACGGCGCCGATTCCGACCTATACCAAAGAAAGGTAAGAGAACCCTGCCTAACAACTATTGACCAGTCGCATTGCTTTCAGTTATATCAAAAGTAATGGAGAAAGCTATTAACCAACATCTTCTAAAGTACCTGGAAGGCTTCAACATTATCAGCGATCATCAATATGGTTTTCGGAAGTTCAGATCAACTGGAGATCTTCTAGCCTATGTCACCCATCTTTGAAACAACGCAATTGAACATCGTGGGGAGTTTCGGGTTGTTGCACTGGATATTTCTAAAGCCTTTGATCGTGTTTGGCTTGAGGTACTTCTAAGTAAACTGCGATCCTATGGTATGCCGAGTCGATTTTGTGCATGGTGTCTAGCTTTCTTAAGGACCGCTCTCTGCAAGTGGCGATTGACGGATTTCTGACCTTCAACATCAATGCAGGTGTTCCTCAAGGGTCCATATTGTCTCCCACTCTCTTCTTACTCTACATTAACGACCTTCTAGTGAAAACGAAAAATCCGATATTTAGTTTTGCTGACGATAGCACACTTATCTCATCTTTCTCTTTGAATGCACAAACATCGGCTGCAGACGCACATCTTCGCAGACAGCATGAAGTATCACACCTCAACAAAGACCTGCAAGAAATTTTGGCTTGGGGTGACAGTAACCAAGTCGAATTTAACGCTAAAAAGAAAACAGGCAGCAGTTTTCTCTAAACAGGTTAACATCACAGAACCGGAGATAGTCATAGACGGACACGCAATCCCACTGGCTTCATCTATTAATTTGCTGGGCGTCAATTTGGAAGGAAATATGTCTTGGCATAACCATGTTGTGGCAATCGCCAAGATAGCTTCTCAGAAACTTGGTGTAAATTCACTATTTAAGAATTCTGTCATCTGGAGGACTTCATCCTTATGGAACGACCTTCCCGAGGTCGTTTTTCCCAACGAATATAACCTCCAACGATTCAGAACTAACGGGAATCGGTTTTTGCGCACACGCACCACTCCCAGAGTGCCCTAAAGGATTTTTTCTATCGTGCTTGTGTTTGATCATAAAAAAAAAACTACTGAAGCTTATTACCGGCAAAGTCTAAACTCATGTACGACAAGGAGTATGAAAGTTTTCTACAATGGAAATTCAAAAAAACTAAATTATGGAGAGTAGTGAAACAGTAATGATGGCTTACTTTCAGGAATTGGTATGCAACCCTTTTGGTCATTGCTAATAACAATTTTTAATTATTTTTATTTTATTTTAGTGGAAAAAATGTACCCCAAATAGCTTTTGGACAAAATATTCCCAGGTGAAGTCTTGAACTTATAGTAGAGGGATACATTAATATTTCAAGATATTGTCAATTAATAGCATTCCTATCAACATGGATCCGTAGATGCTTTATTTGAAAGATGCTATTAAAAATCCTCATTCCTGATGGTTGGATTATGATTATTTTATTCGAAAAAAAAATTGTATGGGAAACGACGCCTTAAATGAAACATATCCAACCACGAACGTCCGAAAGTTCAACAAAAGAACTAAAATCGTTCGTACGGTGTCGAGAGACTGTGTTTGCGCCGCTCGTTCAGAGGCAGTCACGCTGTATTTACTCAGTAATCTGATTGGAGAAGGTGTCAATTTACTTTGCTGAAATGTTTACGTTTTGCTTTGTTGACACGACAAGAAAACGATGCGCTTGCTTGTTTGTCTTAAGATGAGAATTTACAGGTTGCCAAGACATTTTTTGAGAAGCATGCAAAGTTAATCGTTAAATTAGTTAATCGTATAATTATTTTAAGGAAATTTTGAAAAAACCCGACCTCACCGTCTAATCAGATGAGCGCATATTACTTCTTATGATGCCGAAAGATCGATTTCTTCATTATGCACAGGCGTTCATCAATCACCAATTTGCTGAAGGAACGCAAGATATTCTCCTCCTCCTCCATAGATATCCTTTTTTTGTAAGGTACCCCCTTAGATGGCTTTATTAGGACATTAAGCAGAAGAACCAAACGGATGCACAAAAGGTGTGAATTCAGATAACTCCTCTCAAATTATTTTAAAGATAATACTGGAATTCGGACATTCCGGCGGTGGGGTGGGGGGTTTAGGCGTGCTGTTTCCCCCAAGTACTTCTTATTTCCGGGGTGTCATCATCATCATTCAGCCCTCTGTGTCCACTGCTGGACATAATCCTCCCCTATTTCTGCTCCTTCCCTCCTGTCTGGAACTCTTTGTATCCAGTTGCCTGCACATCTATTTCGATCATTCGTGCCACGTGTCCAGCCGACTTCCATTTGAGTTTGCTAATCTTCATTTCTTATATGATCCCGCAATGATACTCCCAGCATGGACCTTTCCATCTCGCGCTATGTTACCGTAAGTTTCTTAGCACTTATTGTGGTTAGTGTTAAGGTTTCGGCTCCATAGGTCATGAACGGCAACACACACTGATCGAACACTGTGGTGTGTCGCTTCCAAAGACTTCCGCTAGCCTTCCATAGGCTGCCCAAGATAGTGTAATTCTTCTTTACATTTCACACGTTTGATTGTCTCTTGATATTTGGATTTCGTGGCTAAGATAATCATACTTGCTCACCAGAGCTACTTCCTCATCACCAATGGAAATTTGCTCACTGGGGACTAAATTTGTCATATATTTTGTTTTTTAGATATTCATTTTTAGACCTACTTCAGCACACCTCTTGTAGTTCTTGTAACATGTCTTTAATGTATTTAAGGTCTGATAGCAAAACTATATCATCCGCAAAACGCAGATTTGTTAATTTTTGGCCATCTATATAGGCCCTTGTTTTCCCAATTGAGTTTTTAAAAGCATACTCCAAGACTGTGATAAAGAGTTTGGGCGATATCGTGTCTCCCTGCCTAACTCCTCTTCCGATTTGAATGCATTTAGTATTTCGTATATAATATATAGTATTCCTGGGTGTGCTCTAGAGTAAATCTCAACGATCTAAAGGATACGGCTTCAGTTCACAGTATTTAAAGAATAATAGGTTGTAAACAACTTCCCAGAAAAACTGTCGGGGAGCTCTGAAAGTACGATTATTTTTCTTTGTCGTTTTCTGATAATTAGACAAAGATATTACCTCGCATTTGAGCGTTCGGAACGTCCTTTTTATAAAGCCCTTATTGGAATGACCGTCTTACATACCGACTTTCACGTTGGACACTACCGGATTAACAGCTGTCTTATTTGTCGTTAGTGTTAAATAAAACTCTTTGTTGTTTTCCAGTGTTTGTGTTATAAATTTAAGTATTGTTTGTGGAAAGACAGTGCCAAGTATGCCGTAAACTGGATAAAAATAAAGACTTTTGAATCACGTCCGTCGATTGTTTGTTTTTCCTAACCAAGACAAAAACAGACAGTAGATAAAAATAGATGGGGATTCTACAGATAGTCCAATAGTTGTGGTTATTATCGTAATAACAGGCGTCAAATTGACGTGTACGAAACAGATAGGAAGACTGGGTCCATGATTGTTTCAAGTCATGGTCTTGACACAAAGCAATCGAAGTCAAATACGAATATAGCTTCCTTGAGCTAACCCTCCGGATGACGGATTTCGCTCAATCTGACATATTTTTATTCGGAAACACAAAAAATCATCAGAAGACGCTATTTTGCAGTCAAAAACTAATTGAAACAGATTTTCTGATATAATTATGATGACATATTAAAAACTTACACTATATTTGCACGGATATTCATTAGTTTAATTAACATCGCCCATTGAACGCGATAATGTGACATCCGAACTTCCTCTATAATCAATGGGCGATCTTCAATTCCATTCGCACAGTACATTTTTTCATGCGACTAGCTTTTCTTCCGTCAATTACTTAATTACGACCGTATTTAATTAAGTCCGCGAACAGATTGTGGCTTGCACGCTGACACCGGCAAGCAAGCAGTTCCGAGCAAATAAAAAGGAAAGTAAAAGAAGGAGGAAAGGGTGAAGAGTTAAGTGAAAAATAAGAAATATCGCAAAGTGACGTTGTAAGTTTTTCACGATTAAATGAATGAACAAACACGAGGACAATTGAGAAGACATTCCAATGGCAAAGTTGAAGACAATACAGTTAAAAATGAAATTATCGTTTACAGGTAGACCAGTCCAGTGCTTGGTGATGCAGAATGGATAAGCATTTAGTATTAAAGTTTTAATTTTAACTCTTGCAATAATCACCTGTTAAAAGAAGATCGTGGATAAGACCAGGACTATCCCGGAGATATACACTAGGCCAATCAGGTTTTATCTTAAGAGATTTAGGAACCGAAGATACTGAAAAATATAAACTATGAAGCCTCCAGAGGCATTCATCTTCCCTGTATAGAAGTATCAATGTCGAAGTCATCTGTGCTGTCCATTTTGGCAATACCAGGTTGTTACCAAACTGTTTAAAAACAGCACAAAAATACTCCACTGGACGCGGAACCAGCAAACACCTAGTGCAGCGTTTCTCAAACATTTTTGACCGCGGACCCCTTTTTAGAATTTTGTCGTGGACCCCTCAGCCGCTGGCTACATTACTACAGCATTGATTCTAGGAGAGGCAGTCATGCCTAACTAATTTCCTTTAGTTATTTATTTCCACTTAGTGGTTCGCGGACCCCTAAGTAATGGCTCGCTGACCCCCAAGGGGTCCGCGGACCACAGTTTGAGAAACGCTGACCTAGTGGATTGGCTTAGTGGCTAGGAACGTACGTTCACACAAGGCCACTTAGCACTTACTTGAAGAAGCTCATGGCGCCTAAAAATTTGAAATCATTCTAATTTAGTGGAGTGGCTTGAGACAATGACTGGAGACATTCGATTCAAATGGATTGTCTCTATTTACATGACGGCAATATTGGATTGGCCTTGTGGAATGACTTCCCAATTGTCCTTGTGTAAATGGCCCATAATACATAATAGATATATAGGATGAATCGGCAGCAACGGACCAACCTCTATCTGGGTATTGGATAAATGAAAATAATGTAAAAAACTCATTTTATCTCCTTATCCGATTTTCATACCTTATTAAACTTTAGAAATTACGTACTTTATTTTAATTGAGAGTGCCCAGAACAATTTAAAAAAAGCTGCACTGTAAGCAGAATTACTAAAGCGCATACACGCTAGATAAGGTGACAATGGCGGTGGCGGTGTCACCATGCGTGAAATGTGGCGCCCGCTTCTAAATAACAATGGCCGGAGGGCCAAAGAGTGCACCATTGTGTTCCACTGCTAAGGTCAGTGGCGGGTGGATGTACTTTAAACAATGGGGTGTTTTTGAGAAAAATTCAGTTGTTGCGCGGTCAATTTTTAATATATGCATAAAATGATCTATACCGGTATTTGACACCTATCATATGGTTATAATGTTGAAATTCTGAACTCAGGAACTGATTAAGCGTAAAAAGTTTATAAAATGTGTAGTTTCATATTCTATTAATACGTACCAGAGTTGAAGGTATTTTCTGAGATAAAAAAATATCAACACCCTTTTTCAAAAAATTATGCCGTCGCGTTCATGTAAACTTTCATTCATAGTAGCGACTTAAGGTGATGATGCATGAAATGAAACGGTGAAATATTCAGAAATATTTGCACGGCATTAAGGAGCACCCTGTACATCTGGTGCTATCAAAGTGTACTAATTCCGCGTCTGGTACTAATACAATTAGGAATTACATTACACCTTTAACATCCATTGGGTCTAATAAATTGTTTCTCATGCTCGCTTTTGAATATAAATAAGTTCCAAATTTTTTATGGTCCCATCAAAATTATAAATTCTAACGACACAGTAGCCACAGTAGCAAACAATTTCGCAATGGTATTCACGGACACTTTTTGCCCATCTTGTACCGTTTAGTATTTGGTTGTTGATTTTGGTCATATATTTATTGGACATATATTACTTGGCTGCGACGTGATCCGATTTATTAATTACATATCTCGTACTGGGTTTTTTTCTACGTCATATGGCACTCAAATAAGTCATAAAAATTCCAACGTGAATTGTCATTGTCTTTGGATGATGTTGGTGGTATTTTTCAGCTAAGGAATGGGGATTTTTAATTAAATTGCCAAATGATATTTAAAAATAGTAAAGTATCATCATCCTCGTATCGTAAAGATTGTTTCACGAAAAATGGATATAACTTAATGACTGCAGTAAAAGTACCTGTGGCCATCCCATTATTTTTTTTTTTTTTTTTTTTTTTTTATGATCAAACACAAGCACTATAGGAAAAATCCTTTAGGGCACTCTGGGAGTGGTGCGTGTGCGCAAAAAGCGATTCACGTTGGTTTTGAATCGTTGGAAGTTATATTCGTTGGGAAAAACGACCTCGGGAAGGTCATTCCACAAGGATGTAGTCCTCCAGATGAAAGAATGTTTAAATAATGAAGTTCGAGGAGTACTAAGCTTAACCACATATGGATGGGCGGCAGTGGTTCGTCGTGTATTTCTGCTAATCGTCGCTCTGGGCGGAATTAAGAGGGCAAGGTCAGCCGAGCACCTTCCATGAAAATATCTGTAAAAGAGAGTCAAATCTCCAACCTGTCTTCGATGTTCTAGGCTGTCGAGGTTCTTCGTCAGCTCGTGGTCTCCGATCAGACAAATAGCCCTCCTTTCGATGGAATCCAGCAGCCGAAGAGTATGTTTGGGTGCAGAGCTCCAGACATGAGAGCAGTATTCTAGTGATGGTCGAATCTGGGCTTTGTATAGTGTCAAAAGTTGTTGAGGTGTGTACAACTTTCTGGTTCGGAAGAGTACCCCAAGCTTCTGAGAAGCTACCTTGGCGATTGCCACAACGTGGTTATGCCAAGACATATTTCCTCCGAGATTGACGCCCAGCAAATTAATAGATGAAGCCAGTGGGATTGCGTGTCCGGCCATGACTATTTCCGGTTCTGTAATATTAACCTTTTTAGAGAGAACTGCTGCCTGGGTTTTTTAGCGTTAAATTCGACTTGGTTACTGTCACCCCAAGCCAAAATTTCTTCCAGGTCTTTGTTGAGGCGTGATACTTCATGCTGTCTGCGAAGATGTGCGTCGGCATTTATATTATTTTATTTATATTTATGACCGTTTGTTATTATTATGTGGAAAGGACCGGATTGTAATAATTATAATTAAATATAGGCACATCAGGTAGGTTAGGTTGCTTAATTTATATTTAAATATCTTTTTGTGGGAAAATTTGTTAGTTTTTGAGGAATGGTTCAAGAATTGTCTTTTACCAAACATTCCTCAGAATAGCGCGATAATAATGGACAATGCGAGCTATCACAGTCGCCAATTACATAAAGCTCCAAGCTGAAATAATACAAAATTGGAGATTCAGAACTACATGGCGGCGAATGATATATATATATTTTGAAGAAAGTTATAAAAAAGTGATCTTTTAGAAGTTTTAAAGACATTTTGTATAAAAAAAGTATATGTTTGTGACACATTGGCAGAAGAAATTGGACATACAGTGCTACGGCTCCCACCCTATTATTGCATTTTTAACCCCATAGAGCATATGTGGCACCAGTTAAAATCACTGGTTAGGTCTGAAAATATTTCTCCGACTTTAAGTTCTAGTGTTGTAGAATTACTACAATCCAATCCGATCTGAGAGCATGTTGGTTTCACCAAGATGGAGGAACAAGTCATACTGCGAGAATCAATATCGCTATTTTAAGTGGCCGATAGTTAAATATTACCTTAAGGTAAGCACCTTACCTAAGGTAGCCTTAATGTAAACCTTAAAAAATTATATTTTAAATTAATTAGACGATCAATTGACGCGTTAAGTTGAAGACTATCACATCTTTAAAGATTTATTCCTTTAGATGAGAGTTAAAAAAATACTTTAATATACTGTGAAACTTGTGTTAGAAATTACTTATGTCATTCTGTACCTCAAGGTGACTTTGAAATATCGGCCCTTAGGGTTGGATTCTCTCTGAAGAATCAAAACTATAGTTTTTTCCTCAAAATGTCCTTCTAACGGATATTATTATTAAATTAATTTCCTTTCCGCGTTTCACGCCACTGTAGCGACAAATTTCGTGCGTTTTAACGGCGCTACGAAGAGCGGCATTACATAATAAATAATATTAAAATAATTTAGTTTTTGTACTAATGTAGGATGTCAAATTTGATAAAATACATTTAACGATATATTTTATGAAACCATGAGTTGGTATAACAAATTATCTTGAATTTATTTACATTTGAGCCAATTTCGATTGTTTCTTGTTAGATTAATGAAAGGCTATAAAAAAATCTTGCATGGTTTCGCCCCTTAGCAAGAAACAGCGTTGCCATATATCTCAAGAAAATAAATAGAGATTTATTTTATTCATTTAAATATTGTGGAAAATTATCATTTTTAGACATCTTCACGTTTGTCTAGGTTGATTTGATAACACCGTGCACAACATTATATTAAAATTAATTATATTACTGCTAAGTTTTGTTGTTCCAATTGGAAATTACATTACTTCTTTTCTGTTAACGACTGTTGTAACACAACTAACTTCTGACTGATTTGTTGCTCACATTCCTTACGAAGTTCAGAAACGATTGAGAGCATACAATATGGGGGTATTCTTTCTTCGAAAGCAAGATTAAAAGAATTTTCGAATTTGTTTTAATATCTAAATCCTCGAAAATAAGTTTCTTTGAGGACATTTTCTCTCACATTTCTATTACTGATAGAACCCATACCAAGCTTTAACCGATTTTATTATTATTAAGACACAAGAATTAGTTGCATATTTTACGAGCACTTAAGAGCCGTTAAGGCTCTACTTAAGGCAGTTTTGCACTGATTATAAATTCAGACATGAGCTCGGTAAGTTATGGCAATTACATTTCATGATTTTATTGTGCATATACATGGCGTAGACGCGAGTTGCCGCTCTCAAATGAAAATATTAACGTTTTTTAGTGTTAATTAAAATCATGCGCCTCGAAAGATATAACGGTTTGGTGTTATTTTATCGTATCAGAATGGCTTTAATGATTTTATAACTGGGTTTATTTATGAAGACTTTATCCGAAGATGGAAACGATTCGAAATTATTAATGACAGTGTTAATTTGAAAACGGTTTACAGATTTAGAAACATTGATCCTTGTAGATTGAATTCGATCAATATATTTTCATCACCTGATGAATTCCATCACTCAGGCTGTGATCGTATAAATTACGTGTTTGTTAATTTGTAAGTTCTTTTAAAGTTTGGGACAATGGTGATGTTGTATTGACTTTATAAGTTTAATCAAAACATGCCTAAACTAAAGAAAATAAAACGGATCGGTAAAAACAACAAGTTTGAAGTAAACATGCAGCGGATCGAGCAAATGCTCAGAATCTAAACCGTACCAGTATGCGGATTATTCTGCCGAATTTTTGATCAACCGTGTGAAGCCGCTTCCGGACTATACAGGGTGTCCGATAACTTAGAAGCCATAGAGCAACTGGAGATAAAAAAATCAAACCGATTAAGTCATATAAGTGTTTCGAACTGTTTCACGTTCTATAAATACAGAGTGTTAATGAAAGTGAAAGTTTATTTTTTGGAAATAAGCCAGAATTTGAAAACAGTTCAATGTATCAGATTGAAAATTGGCGATATGATGAGAGCAATGAATAAGAAATGAGATTTTGTAGAAATTTTTACAACCTACCACATGACAGGCTTGGTAGAAGGTTACTGGACCTCATAGAAGGAACAAATATCATCTAACAAGATCGAGTTACACATCAAGCCGGAAGGCTGCAGTGATAGAAGTTCGGGCCTTAAACCAACAGCCCCCGCCTTTAACCAACCAACCAATCCAAGATTCTCAAAGCGGGGCAATTTCTAAATTAAAGGGGTATTCTTGGATCTTTTCGAGATATTTCCAGTTAAAAATCACAATGCATCAAAAAATCAAATCAAAAAAGGAAATATCTCGAAAATGGTTAGAGCAAGTATACCTTTTCAGTTAGAAATTGTGAGGTTCTTAATAGTTATTTGTGTATCAAGGGTACTAAGTAGATGATTATGCCCTGAGGGTGACAGTCTTACAAAGCCGAGGCCTCCAGCCCGAGGGTTCGTAAGTCTCCCTCCTCCTCTTATTAAAAACTAAAATGTATTTCTGATAACATACGATATTTTTATTTAATATTAGCCTAAAATACTAAATTTTTTTGTAACAAAGAAAAAAATATCTTAGAAATCCAAAAAAACTGTCGATTAATAAAAATCGACGAAACGAAATAGCAACAAATCGCCACTGCGTTACAACGCCTTGTCGACTGATTACTGCCTCGACATGTCTTGGGATAGTGTCAACTAATGTTTGGCAGTCATCTGATGTAAAACTGTTCCAAGTTTCTTGGAGACGGGTTCGCAATTCTGAAACGGTTCTTGCGGGATTCGATTGGAGCTTCCTCTTCATGATATGCCAAAAGGCTTCAATCGGCGAGAGATCTGGACTACTCGACGTCCATTTTATTTCATCTTGTTGCAAGATACATTCAATATTTAGTAAACGCATTTGTTCAATTTGGGGTGTTAAGTAATTTCGAAGCACATTAATGTACTTATCAGCATTCATAACACCTTCCACATAGTGTAAGTTTCCCACTCCACTTGCTGACATGGATCCCCAAATCATAACAGAAGCCGAAAACTTTACTTTTTTTTGTAAGACAGTCATTCTGAAATGCTTCTTCTTTAGCTCTTATGACACGACTCCTACTATCACCAACGCATACTTCAAATCTGGCTTCATCACTAAAAATAATGGAGTTCTATTGGTTCGGAGACCTTAATTTGTGTTCTTTGGCCTACGCTAGTCTGTTTTTCTTCTGAATCTTTTTCAGTAAAGGCTTTGCTTTTGCCTAGAATTATTGAGTTACAAACGGATGATAAAAAAATAATGTAAACTTAACTTTTAAGTTTTAATTCCCAGTTTTTGGGCAGCTCTACGACAAGTTGTTCTTGAAAACTTTTTTGTGGTTGCATGATTCAATAATATTTTCAATTCGTTATAATTAGCACGCCGATTTTCCTTGATAATCCGTTTTAAGGCTCTTAAGTTGGTATTGGAATAATGCGGGCGACTTCCAGTTCTGGGTTTTTGAGCCACAGATACAGTTGTTTTGTACAATTTAATAATATTTCGAACTGTTGAAATTTGTTAACACTGTCAGTGATTTGGGAAGCATTTGGGCCTTTTAAATGCAAGTGAATGATCCCTTTTCTTATAAATTCACAAATATTATGTTTTGCGGTGTTGGGCCAACTTCACTGAGACAGGGCACGCATCTATTAGTACCCGTGGTGCATACACACTTTTATGTCATAGCAGTTGATTTACCAATTTTTTATTTTTACCTGCGACATTACCTTGAAATTATTATAGCCTGCGTTTTTGTTGCTTGGGAGATAAGTATTCAAATGTTTAATATGTCAAAGTCAAAAATCAAAAATGGAACAAGGTTTTGAAATTCCTGACAAAAAAAAGGCTGAAAAGGTAACGCAAAACCTGTTACCGAAAGAATCCAGAGACTCATACGACGAAAGAATATGACCAATTCTTGAAGTGGATGTCAGAAAATGATGTAGAAAACATTAACGAAATTTTGCAGTTGGGGTACTTTATGGATCTATCTGAAAAATTGCATGACAATGAATCATAAGTCAACCTTTGCAGCAGGAAATTTAGCCATCAGCGGCACCTTCCAGAATTGCCAGTTCTATGTAAATATAACCAAATAATATATAAACGTAAATTTATATTTTGTTATTTTGTTAATAAAGAATAAGTTAATCGGAAACTGTTTTTTGCGTCTTAAAGGCAGCGCGGGCTATAATGTGTACTTTATGCCCGCACGGGCATAAAGTAATCCATTATGTAGATGGTATCTAAGGTATAAAAACACAATAATGCACTGTTATAACAATGAAGTGCTATTTTTGAGCGAAACGATTAAAATAGTACCTAACTAAAGAACCCAACTAAAGTCTTTAGAAAAAAGAGAATTGAAAGTAATCTTGGTATAAACATCACCTTTTTTTCAAACCACACCCCCTGGGTCTTTAAAAATCTTACATTTTTCATCGACAGCCTAATTTAACATAAAGGCTATTTAAAAGAATGTACGCAATTTAGCGTGTTTATGAATTCAAATGCATTCTTTGTCTCGCGAGGAAAATTAGTCAAATTTTCGTCCGAGAGTCCGTATATTTCGATACTAATTTCTTGCCCTCCAGTAAAAAATCAGGTAAATGAAAGTCTATATAACAATGAGTCATTAAAATTCGAAGCTACCGCGGAGATTTTCGAACAATAAGATGCAAATGTTCAATAGACTTTATTTTTGCTTAGTAATTTTTGGTACTTTAGGGCATGCATTTGAAGCCGTCAAAACGTATTCCCGTCCCCCGATAATTACACGGTCGAGTAATTTTCGAAATGTTTCAAACAAAAATTTCAATTGTTCATGCGTGCCGCTTGCCACTTAGATGTATGCTTGTGTTCGCATTATTAAAAATTCACATTGTAATGAGTAATTACCTTGTTTTCAATCGTTAAATGTAAATGAGGAAAGTGATTCGCGAAAAATTAATGATATAATTTTGAAGCAGTTGGTAATTTAGTAATTTTAAAAAACGGCCTTTTTATTCCTGAGAATGAAACTATGTTAAAAAATACAATTATCATACACATGGCGTTCAGATAATGCATCGGGATAGTTGGAGTGGTGGTTCTACATGTTAAAATAAAGTAAGTCATATAACAAAAAGTCGAAAACTTGTTTTTCCGTTTGAAAGACTGATTTTACTGCTAACAAAAATTGATTATTCCAGTTTTGATGCTAAACATTGTGGTTTATCGACTCAAATAAAGTGTACCTTCTTTATTAGGTATTGTTTTGTCTTTAAAATGACATATCCAACCTTTAAGTGCCTGTTCTCACCAAAGCAACTAGCAAGCAACGCAACTGCAATGCGACCGCAACTTCAGATGAGTTGCTCTTGCGTTCCCACTGGAATCAACTGGTTTGAAGTCTCTTTTGACGTGAGCAAAATGTCGCCTTCGTCAGATGAAGATATAGCCGCAACATACTTGCTCGTTAAAAAGCTAAAAAAAAAACTGAGCGATAATTTTGGGTTAACCCTTTTCATACGATAAAGAGACATAGTTCGTATACAGGGTGAGTTTTTTAAAGTGTTACAAGGCGATATCTCGCAAACGGTTTAAAATATTTTCTTGAAATTTTAATGACTTAATAGTGAGATGGGGGGACATATTCAAACATATTTTTGTTATCTACCCCCTTTCCCCATATTGAAGGGTGGGGGGTAACTTTGAAATTTTAAATGGGAATATGTACTTTTGTTTATTAAATTCGGATCTACGTAAAAAACTACGTATTTGTACAAAAAAATTTTGGTTAGCTCCACTGGTTACCGAATTATAATTAATTAGGTTATAAAAATTTAAAAAATATTATTTATCCTTTATCGCCTGTCATGTTTCAGAAGATGTTCGAAATGTCTCCCTTCAACTTCCAAACACTTTCTCACTCTTTTTTTAAACGAATTTCGTACCCGCTCTAACATTTCAGGTGTCACTAATAAGCAGGCAAAGCGGATTCGGTCTTTCATATTGTCTATAGTTGTAGGTGCAGTCGCCATCACTTTGTCTTTTATCCACCTGTTTTTAAACAATTCGTTTAAATGATTATGGGCCTGTATTGCATAATGCGGTGGAGCTCCATCCTGTTGAAACCACATGTCAGGATTTATGTTTTGGTTTAATAATAGTGGTAATTCGTTCCTTAAAAAATCTGTATACATTTCTCCATTTAAATGGCGTTCAAAGAAATGCGGACCAATAACCCTATCTCCAATTATACCACACCAGACATTAACTGACCAAGGATGTTGATTGGGCACAGTTCTCATCCAGTGGGGATTTTCCGATGCCCAGTAGTGCATATTGTGTCTATTTACCTTTAAGAAAACAAACAATAAAAAAAAATTAATTTCTACCGACAAGGGATAACTTAAAATCCTACCTGGCCACAATTCTGGAAACTAGCTTCATCAGAAAAAACAACATTCTTTAGAAACCTGTTCTTTCCTTGCATTTGCCCTGTTACCCAATTGCAAAATGTAACGCGATTTTCAAAGTCACAAAGCTCTTGGTGGAGTATAATGTGGTATGGATGAAATTTGTACATATGCAATATGGTCACAACCGATTTTTGGCTTATTCCAGCATCTGCAGCAAGCCGTCTGGAACCTACATGCGGGATAATAGCTACCATTCCTAAAACTCCAACTGCCCTATCTGCATCTGTTTTAGTTCGCTTCCGAAATCGTGGTTTTTGACTTCAGGCTGCCAGTAGTGCGACATCTAGTTTCCAGCCTTTTAAATGCCATGTGAGATTTCAGGTTGTTAGGAAACCTTTCCGCCCACCTGAGTGAAGCTTGTCTGTAGTTCCTTCTGCACTCCCCCAACATTAACAACATATCAACTTGCACACTAAAATTCGCTTCCATGTTCAATTGACCAAGCTGAGAAATAATCGTTGATATGTAAAATTCTCAACTGACTGAAGTCAAAACAACGCATTTCCATGTAAACGAATAATAATTTTGAAATAAGTGAACTTGATTTATTTTAAATTTAGTTATTTTTTAAATCCAATAGAAATTTAATAATAAATTAATTATAATTCGGTAACCAGTGGAGCTAACCAAAATTTTTTGTACAAATACGTAGTTTTTTACGTAGATCAGAATTCAATAAACAAAAGTACATATTCCCATTTAAAATTTCAAAGTTACCCCCCACCCCTCAAAATGGGGAAAGGGGGTAGATAACAAAAATATGTTTAAATATGTCCCCCCATCTCACTATTACCTCATTAAAATTTCAAGAAAATATTTTAAACCGTTTGCGAGATATCGCCTTGTAACAATTTAAAAAAACTCGCCCTGTATAGTGGCACAGGAGTTAAATAATGGATCCGGTTAAATTCCATGGGTTTTACCGAATGAGCCACAAAAGTTAAATATTTTGATGTCTCGTCAGCCATGACACTGCGATTGGAAGCAACTGACAACGGCGACGCGGTATGCCGGGCAACTCATAAGCAACTAGTTGCGTTGCAGTTGTGTTGCCTTAAGTCAGTGGGAACAAGCGTATTTAAACGTTAGTGCTGAGTCGCGTTGATGTTGCGTTTCGGTTGCCAGTTGCTTTGGTGACAACAGGCATTTAGAGATGAAATATGTGTCCTTGCAATGGAACAGTAGACTACCTGTTCCCCATACTGGTTGCTATAGGTCAGTTAACCAACTAACTAAATATACAATACTTAGCACTTACAGAAAATATTATAAAGGACAAATAATGAACAATCTTCTCGCTCACAATTTTTTTTTATTTGGTTAATCGGTCTCGAACAACTGGATGTTCCTCTTCAGAACCTCTACAAAAAGATTAAACAGCCATAACAAAGTAGTAAGCGGTAGAGTAGTAGAAGTTCTGAAGAAGATCACCCAGTTGCTCAAAACTGGTTAACCAAATAAAAAAAACATTGTCAAAGGAAGGCTGTTTTTTTTGGATTTTCTTTTCTTTAGAAGAAATAAAAATCGCATAACAGGGTCTTCAAGATATATCGGATGTTTCAGGAGGAACGTTCACCCCTATAACTTTTTTATTGTTTAAATTACAGAAATAAAATTTGATGGGTTTGTATGAGATATTATTTTTCCTTTTTATGACATAACGAACTCCATTTTGTCACTTCCGAGTTAACCGGAAGTTTCATCCTCTTCGCCGCAGAGTCTGCATTCAATGGATCCGTTGTTTATACCTATCCGTTGAAGGTGTTTTCGCAAGTGACAGTGGCCTGTTAGCAGACCCATCACCTGTTTCATCTGGGGTCGCGTCCGGGTTAGCATCCCATTCGATAGTATCTTCGATGGCTTCCCAATAGCAGCCCGTGCGTGTATTTGACCAGGTAACCCTTGCCATCGGGATGGGTGCTGTTTTTTCGACCATCTATCTAATGTTGTTCTTGTTGCCTGTTTTGATATTCCAAAGGCCGGTTCGGGGCCCCTTGAGCAGATCCGGCTCTCCCTAGTTCATCCGCATTTTCATAACCCAATATCCCAAAGTGATCAGGGACCCACAAGAGCTTCCTCCACCTTGTTCCCCCGGGCAGCTAGTTCTTTTAGGTTGGTATGGCAGTCCAGTGTAAGTTTTGAAGTAAACCGATTGGGGTTCAGAGCCCTAAGAGCAGCTTGTCTGTCCGACAGGATCTATATCTTTTGGTTGTGGTAGCTGTTTTCAAGTAGTTGTAGTACGCATGCTGGTATGGCATTCACTTCCGCTTGGTATACTGTGGCGTAGTTCCCCAGTGGAATGTCAACACCTTTTGCGCGTATGGGTAATATGTATAATGAATTTTCATCAGATGTTGATTTAGCTATGGTATGTTTAAGACAATAAGCTGATTGAAATTTAGTATTATTTATTTTAATGTATCTAGTTAATTGCATATAGCAGTAAAAGATTGGGGTGTCTATTATTGGTAATAGATCACTGTTGATACATCATAATAAATAAATAAAGAGAAGTAATTAAATGGTTTGCTGTTATTAACAGTCGAGCTGCGAAATGATTACTTGGTCAGCAAGAGTTTACAATTGGTCAGTAGAAACAAACATGTCTAGAAGCAGTTTACTTCAGAGTTCCCAGCCAGGGCACTGTCAATTTATGTAACTTTCTTGTGTTCGGCCGAATACAGAAGGAAATCGGCTACAAAAGGTGTAGCGGGGGCGTGTTTTCACTTGTTTCCCAGGACACTGTCACGATTCAGAAATGTTTGCTGTTCATAAGTTGCTGACCAACTAGCCATTTTGGCTGACCGATTACATTTTTCTGTTCGCAAAAATAAGAATATTTTGCTAACCACTTAAATGATACCCATAAATAAATGAACTCCCAACTATACGCTTATAGAAAAGCAGCCATTTTTATTTATATATACAATAACCTTTATATTATGTACCGGCATAGTTTATTGCAATTTTCCTCGTAATAATAATTGCATATTGTTGGTATCTGTAACCTCACATACCCGCTTCACATAGTGATTTTCCCTATTAGACAACGCCTCTGATAATTGGGTGACGAAACACATAAAACAATACTAGTTTTTCTCATTCAATTAAAAAAAAATACATATAATTTCAAAAATCATAATTCGTGATAATTGTTCCTTTGCCTTGGAGCTTCGAACAATTAGTTATGGTAGAGGAATCTTAAAAATTGTAGCGAAATTATAAGCCTTAGGAATCCAAATAACATATTATTTTGGATAACTGTCAGCGTAACACACGATAAACTACGGAAAAAAGTTTATCGCTAGAGTTGAAAAAAAAAAATGGTTATTTTTATGTTACGACCGTCATTAAGAATTTAATAACTTGCAATAATTGGTACTTTGTTTTTCAAAAATCAGAACAAATTAACGCGATAAGATCTAAAAGAGCAGCTTTAATTTCCGGTTCTAGTCGCCGGGTCCCATCTTGAACGAGTAGGCTTCGTAGGGGGGCCCTGTAATTGGATATACTCAAAAATGTCTTATTGATACTAATTGCACATATAATACATCGTTAAATTTGTAGTTGGTGTTTGATATACAAAATCTCCGATTATTACCTCCTAATATCCTGGGGGAATATAGAGGAGGTCAAAATAAACGTAATTTGCCATAGAAAAAAATTTCTAAAGTGCCCCCTAAGGGAGATACAGAACCTCAAACGGGTACCCGGGAATTTATTTTTTGGGCTCTAACTTTTGAACCGACAGGTATAATTTAATGAAATTTTAAGATGTTATAGAAGTCATAAAAGTCGTTAAACCATACGATATGCCCCTGAGAGATTACGAGGTAGTTACTTACCGGACACCCTGTATATAATGAATAATTACCTGACATTTACTAATGAACAACTGCCTAACAACTATCGACTAGTCGCATTGCTTTCAGTTATATCAAAAGTTATATCAAAAATAAGAAGAGAAAGCTATTAACCAACATCTTCTAAAGTACCTGGAAGGCTTCAACATTATCAGCGACCATCAATATGGTTTTCGGAAGTCCAGATCAACTGGAGATCTTCTAGCCTATGTCACCCATATTTGGAACAACGCAATCGAACATCATGGGGAGTCTTGGGCTTTTGCACTGGATATTTCTAAAGCTTTTGATCGTGTTTGGCATGAGGGGCTTCTAAGTAAACCGCGATCCTATGGTATGCCCAGTCGATTATGTGCATGGTTGTCTAGCTTTCTTAAGGACCGCTCTCTGCAAGTGGCGACTGACGGATTTCTCTCGGACACCTTCACCATCAATGCCGGTGTTCCTCAAGGGTCCATATTGTCTCCCACTCTCTTCTTACTCTACATTAACGACCTTCTAGTGAAAACTGAAAATCCGATATTTAGTTTTGCTGACGATAGCACACTTATCTCATCTTTCTCTTTGAATGCGCAAACATCGGCTGCTGACGCACATCTTCGCAGACAGCATGAATTATCACGCCTCAACAAAGACCTGGAAGAAATTTTAGCTTGGGGTGACAGTAACCAAGTCGAATTTAACGCTAAAAACCCAGGCAGCAGTTTTCTCTAAAAAGGTTAATATTACAGAACCGGATATAGTCATGGACGGGAACGCAATCCCACTGGCTTCATCTATTAATTTGCTGGGCGTCAGTCTGGGAGGAAACATGTCTTGGTATAACCACGTTGTGGAAATCGCCAAGATAGCTTCTCAGAAGCTTGGGGTACTCTTCCGAACCAGAAACTTGTACACACCTCAACAACTTTTGACACTATACATGCAAAGCCCAGATTCGACCATCACTAGAATACTGCTCTCATGTCTGGAGCTCTGCACCCAAACATACTCTTCGGCTACTGGATTCCATCAAAAGGAGGGCTATTCGTCTGATCGGAAACAACGAGCTGACGAAGAACCTCGACAGCCTAGAACATCGAAGACAGGTTGGGATTTGACTCTCTTTTACAGATATTTTAATGGAATCGATTTTACAGATATTTTCATGGAAGGTGCTCGGCTGACCTTGCCCTCTTAATTCGGCCTAGAGCGACGAATAGCGGAAATACAGGACGAACCACTGCCGCCTATCCATATGTGGTTAAGCTTAGCACTCCTCGAACTTTATTATTTAAGGATTCTTTCATCTGGAGGACTTAATCCTTATGGAACGATCTTCCCGAAGTCGTTTTTCCCAACGAATATAACCTCCAACGCTTCAAAACCAACGTGAATCGCTTTTTACGCACACACACACCACTCCCAGAGCGCCCTAAAGGATTTTTCCTATAGTGCTTGTGTTTAATCATAAAAAAACAGGAAACTTTTGTATGGAACATTTTTCTGTTTCTTTGAAGGTTAGAGACAATGCTGTATCGTGAGTGATAGACGTGTTTTGGACTTCCATTGTCTTTATTTCATTTAAATCACAACGTTTCAACTGGTAAGTATCTCCAGTCGTCTTCAGGTGAATACTGAACATTTTTCTGTATCTCTTTCAACTAAGAAAATATAGGGTAATTTTGAAATTGTCAATTTTTTTCCGCACCGTATCTCTTAAGCGAGCGAAAATTTTCAAATTTTGATTTTACCATTTTAAGTTTCAGCCAAAAAGAGCACATATGACACGTACTTTACTTTTTTGATAGCACTAACAATTACGTAGATACCATGTAAAAGTATCGAAAATACACCTTGTACATAAAAATGTTATTTGGATCTTTAATATGGAAGAGTTTTCCAATTTCTATATGTCGAGCATTCTACACCAATGGCTAAAACAATTTCATCCCAAACCCTTCAGTCACTCACGCCGCTTAAACAATTTGATGCAACCGTTGATAAATAATTGACGGGGGCACTTTGTGCGGCCTTTCACATTGTTGTAACGCGAGTAAAGAGCCACCCATCACTTAGTGGCTTCTTTATTTGCTGGGACGAACTCTTCTTCATCTATCTGATCATTAAGAATTTTTACTTGGTCATTCTTCACTCTTCAGATCTGTCCTTTTCTTAATTGATCTTATGGGCTACCGAATAAGTATATGAGATGTATTTATTTTATTTCTTGCTGCCTATTTATTGTTGCATCTTCATGGCACGTAGTCGAGAATTGTTAATTGCTTCCGATAGTTTCTTTTTGGGTCACTAAGCCAATACAGGGTGTTTGGAAATTAACGCACAATATTGCTAGGGTTTCATATAGACCCCAAAATAGAAGTTCATAAGAATGTTACTCGAAAACTGACGAGAATCATGCAAGAGACCGGTTTCCTGTAGATTTGCCCAGGTTAAGCCCTAGTTTTTAATATATTTCGTTACGAAATAGTTCGGTTCATCGTTGGTCATTTTCATTTTCAACAAAACCCGTTCAAATCCAAAAGGTTGGATACCGACGAAATTTCATCAACGAAAAGTTATTTCGCTTGACGTGTGTCATTATTAAGTGACACGGGTTATCGGTTCTTTGTTTTCGGATATATATATCACTAGGCATATTAGGCTCTAGCCTACGGCCTCGTATTTAAAGGGGCCTCGAAAAGAACCAAAAAATAAAAGAGTTTAAAATAAAAAATACTATTTTAAATTGACAAATTAAATTAGGCGTGCGGTGCCTCAAACTGGTAACGGGGCAAGAAAATCTACGGCAGAATAAAGAATCGACGTAACTAAACGCGCTCATTATTTTTACTGACTCTATTATTATTAATAAATCTAGGCCCTAGGCCCGTTACGCAATTCGGGGTCCCTTATCACTTCAAAAAGTGTGTTTTCCTTAATAACTTGTGCAACAGTAATTTATTATGATTTACTAATATCATACGATCACAAGTTAGTGTCGTCTTATACCTCTACATAACTCTGTAGGTTATTTCGTAAATTACTTGGTTGCATATTACAAAATAGGTGTCTAACAAAGGGCCTCAACATCATGTTGAATAAAACCAACCCTACTTGTAAATCACCAGACCTAAATGATATTTGTTCCCATTGCAATTACTACTTTAAAAACCTTGTATTACCAATCGTTTTCATTTTTCTCAAGTCTGTAAAATAAAAAGGTTAAGATGGGGGGACATAACACGTGATCACCCTGTACAAATGAATCTACTAATATCGTCCATTTTTAATAATGCACTTGTACCGCAGTAAAAACCACACATGTGACCAAATGACCAACGACGAACTTTTCCGTTCCAATCCACCGAAATATTTCGTAACGAAATGTAATAAACACCGGGGCTTAAATCAGAAAAAATATACATTTGTAAACCAGAACAAACCCGAACAACCACCGATTTGAAACAACCATGTCATCTGTAGAATCCCCGTCTTTTCTTATCCTCTGTTTGTTTCTGTTTTCATTCAACAGACTACCGGTTTGATATGTCTTTGTTAGGAAAAACAAACAATCGACGGACGTGACTCACAAGTCTATATATTTGATCCAGTTTATGGCAGACTTGGCACAGACTTACCATATTGAGTTAAGAATTACTATTTTTCCACAAACAATACTTAAATTTAACAAACAAACACTGAAAAACAACAGAGAATTTTATTTAACAATAACGACAAATGTTGTTAATCTGGTAGTGTCAAACGTGAAAGCAGGTATAAAAGATGTCCGTTCCAATAAGAGGTTTATAAAAAGTATGTTCTGAACCCTCGAAGGTGACGTACAGTCTTTGTCTAATTAACAGAAAACGTCAAAGAAAATTTATATTAATTTTCAGAGCACCCCGATTATTTTTGTGGAAGGTTGACATGTTTGAAAGAAAAAGTCAATATTTCCCTACACTGCTAGGCAACGGAAAATAGCTGTTAGGAAATATTCATTTCCTTACTGTAAGGAAATGATATTTCCTTACAGTTGTTAGTGTTCTACATAAATGATTGAAAACAATTTTGTCAAGTTTGACAATTCAACATTAATACGCAACCAATTTTATTACGAATTTCAAAGCACCATTTATTTGTGAATAAAATTATTCGCGATTTTTTCAAAATGAATCAATATCTGTCGATTTTGAAACGATTTTCGGAAAAATTGTATGTTTACTTCGTAGGAAAAGCCACATTGCTGGTTCTAAGTCTTGTCTGTGTTGCTAAGTCTCGGCTTGCGCCTCGACTTCACAGTCGTCCAGGAATGTTAGGCATTTCCTACTCGGTAAACAATGTACTATTTCTATTCGGTCATAATTATATTCTTTATACAGAGTGTTCGGAAATTAACGCTTGCTTGAGACAACAACGCGAGCGCAGGCACTATGTCTAGCTCAAAAACTGACGAAGGCCGGCCCTGCGCTAGCGTCACTCAATGTCCAGAGTCCGATTTTCGGCAATCCATAACGACTGTCAAGTGAACTCCTTTAATTACGCTTCTGATTGTTTCTCGACCAAATGCTAATGCACTTATGTAGATCTTATCGCCGAAGAGTTTTTAAAAGAGTTGCGCTACCTGAATCATCTTCCCGAGGCCTGATTGAAGATCGCGTATGATGTGTTTAATGTTAAAGATAAATTGGTGGTTATATTTAAGAGAAGGCAGCTACTAGCTTGATTATAGTAATTAATTTAAATATTTTCGAATATAAAGCTTTACTAAATAATCTTTAGAACTCTCCCGGTCCCAAACTTTGCAAAATAATTAATATATGAATTTAAAAACTACCAACCCTTAATAATATTTTTCTATTTGGGTTTCATAATGGCTACATTATGATTGAATAACTTACCACTTTATGAAACTGAATTTTTTTATGTTGGCACCAAGTAGGGTTCGAATTTTAGGCTTACTTCGATTTCGTTGAAATTAATTTTCTAGGCATTATGGATTCGACCGAAATTTTTTATGGGAAACTTTAAAATATTAACCTTGTAAATTGATCATGTTTACTAGATATTTATCCGAAATACCTATACTCGGAAATATATAACATGTTGACGGTGTCCGTCAACTAATTTCTAGTCACAACTATAAAACAACATAACCTAAAAATAATAGAAATATCTTCCAGTTTATGTTCTATTTCTAAAGTTTTATTCAATACAGTACTATTTTTATTTTTAATTCAATATAGTATTATACATATTACTTTATATATACATATTTATAGTTACTGTATTATTTATTCCTGTCAGATTCTGTGTCGACACAATATTTTGACAAAAATACGCCCTTATTGTATGAGGATAATCGGGTGGTCTGGAAATAATAATTTTTCCATATTGGTATTTGATATTAATACCACCCGACAAGCATAGACTTTTTATTTCTTAGATGGATCTTTTAAAATTTGATTTAATCAAATAACGTCTGTTCAGATTGTGTGTGACTACTAATAGATTGCGCTGCGCGCTGTATTTTGTCGACTACCGTCGATAGTACGGCGTTAAGTTAAAGTCCTCTCTGATGATTGGTATGTACACCTACCCTGTACTGACGAGAGCAAATGATTTCGAAACCGGTCTACAGGTGGTTGCATCCTATCAATGGAGAGGGTTTCCTTTTCTTGATAGTACCATTCAATCTGAAATAGTATTTTAAAGTGCTACTGTGTAGACCACAATACGCCCTTATTGTATAAGGATCATCGGATGGTCTGGAAATAATAATTTTCCATATTGGTATTTGATTATTTTCTGCAATTTCTCGTATTTCTGATGGAGTAAAACGTCCTTCCTGACTCATTTTTATTAACTATATTATGACGGATGGGAAGAAGCTTTGTTGTGTTCAATTGTTTCTATCATGGCATATTTGATACTTGTAACATTTTAATTAAATTGTAAAAGTATTGGCAACCCAAAAAGAAAAAATTAATTGAAATGGAAAAATCTACTATATTTTAATAGTACATTACGTACCGAGGGCAGTAAAGGCCTTCACTGCCCGAGGTTCGTACCGTACTTTTTGTCAAAAGTGCGCCGAGTCCTTCTGCCACTAAAAAGAGTGTTGGTCGTGAAACCAAGCACTGGGCGACGATAGCGCTTCTCGCTCTCCCGTGTGTTTGTGTGTGCTTCCAGCGTGAACGCGAGAGGGCTGTAATGAAAACATTACAGCCCTGTTTCTAGGTATATTACAGCCCTGTCTCCGAGAGGCTTGAAAAGAGCTACTTACGGTCACGAAAAGAGGTCGCGTAAGAGGCGCTTACGGCGCACGTATGACAAAAAAAGTTTTTCAGACTTTAAAAACCCAAATAGAAAAAGTATTATAAAATACACGGTTCATAAGACAATTAGAGCACTTGTACTAAATTAAACGCGTGCTCTATGATAATGTCTTATGAAACTTGTATCTTAATATACTATTATTTCACTTGCAGTAACTAATATTGAAAATCGGAAATATACGTCGATTTTATTATGATGGGGGGTCGCTTTTAAAGAATATTTGCAGCCTTCGTGGTTTAACCTCTTAGGAAGGGTAGTTGTTACCCTTAAGTCTACTAGTATGAGGTCTGGAGATCAGAGATGGCAACTAATAAAATCACCGCGACCAATCCGAACAAATGGAAAACCTACAGTTTAAATATTGTTTGGCCTGATGAAGGGCCTGAAGAAAAATACTAAAAAACATATAGTTGCCAATCCCATGAGGCTCATGCGGTCTGATTTTTTGGGTGTTTACCCGATTTTTTTAATTATCAGTTTAAAATATAAAAAATAGTGAAAACTTTGACACCCATTTAAACATAAACCATTTCCATTACACCATGTAGTTACTGTTATTCTTACTAATTTTTTCGTGGCTGATAAGTAACACCGCATCCTCAATTAAAGGATTTCCACGGTTCCGTTAGTTCTCGCAACAATTTCAATTTTTTTTTATGATTTATAAGTTAATCATGATCACATGCACGCAAGATCATATATGCGTTTGTAATTATAGTATTGTTTGGTGTTGGTTTTGCGTGGAAAACCTATAAAAATATCAAGGATTTGTACCAGTTCGTAGGAAATCCTTCTTATTATTAATAATTCTGAAAATCGGTGGATGAAGTTATATAGCGTTGCAGAAACAATATAGGAAACGGGCCAATGTTACAACGGTATTATCTTTTTTGCAATCGGTTACTCATTTAAAATTATTATTACTAATTAATTATTATGATGAATCCAAGAGTTTCAGCCTTATTTTTATATCAATTCGTTCAAAATATATTTTTTTTTTGATTTTGGAAAAATAGTAGTGTTCTCGCCTAGGGGTGAGTAAAATATCGATATTTAAAGAATATAATATCGATACATCGATATATCGAATAACGATATTAGTTAATAGTTACTAATTGCCCGAGGCATGTGCATTTGATTTAAAGTGTTCACACAGACGCAAAATCTGTGACCGGCGTTCGTTGAGCAAAATGTATCGATTAACAACTGATTTTGCGACCGTCAGAATAATCCGCGTACTGGTACGAAATTAGTGGTTTGTATTCTGTGCATTTGCTCAATCGGCTCTCTGTTTACTTTTGACTTGTTGTTTTTGGTGATTCGTTTTCTTTTCTTTAGTTTTTGGCATGTTTTATTTAAACTTACTTTCCATTATTCTTTAAATATCCATTCTGACACGAAAGGCTAGCTCCAAATACTGCACAAATGAGCTAGAATACGAATAATTGTAGGTTGAGGTAGCAACCAGTTAGAAACTCGTCACAACCGAACACCTGTTATTAAAAGCAGTAATCTTTAGCTGATCGAAAGAATTACGAACATTTCAGTTTTTTAAACACACGAAAATCACAATTTTCTGTTTTTTTTTCTGCAAAAGATGTCAGAAACTACTGAAATTTCATAGTTCTATTTTTCTTTGGCAACATTTGGAAGAAAAAGTTTAAATACATACCAGATCTTCTCTCATAAATTATAATGACCTTGTATATTGTAGATGAGTGTATTCTTGTTTTTTTTTTGTTAACAAATCCGCTGTGCATGGTTGTCTAGCTTTCTTAAGGACCGCTCTCTGCAAGTGCCGATTGACAGATTTCTCTCAGATACCTTCACCATCAATGCCGGTGTTCCTCAAGGGTCCATATTGTCTTCCACTCTCTTCTTACTCTACATTAACGACCTTCTAGTGGAAACAAGAAAACCGATATATAGTTTCGTAGACGATAGCACACTTATCTCATCTTTCTCTTTGAATGCACAAAGATCGGCTGCCGACTCACATCTTCGCAGACAGCATGAAGTATCACGCCTCAACAAAGACCTGGAAGAAATTTTGGCTTGGGGTGACAGTAACCAAGTCGAATTTAACGCTAAAAAACCCAGTCAGCAGTTTTCTCTAAAAAGGTTAACATTAGAGAACCGGAAATAGTCATGGCTTCATCTATTAATTTGCTGGGCGTCAATCTGGGAGGAAATATGTCTTGGCATAACCACGTTGTGGCAATCGCCAAGATAGCTTCTCAGGAACTTGGTGTATTCTTCCGAACCAGAAAGTTGTACACACCTCAACAACTTTTGATACTATACAAAGCCCAGGCTCGACAATCACTAGATTACTGCTCTCATGTCTGGAGCTCTGCACCCAAACATACTCTTCAGCTACTGGATTCCATCGATATGAGGGCCATTCGTCTTATTGGAGTCCACGAGCTGACGAAGAACCTCGACAGCCTAGAACATCGGAGACAGGTTGGGGATTTGACTCTCTTTTACAAATATTTTCATGGAAAGTGCTCGGCTTAATTCCGCCCAGACCGGCGAATAGCAGGAACACACGACGCACCACTGCCGCCCAATCATATGTGGTTAAGCTTAGTACTCCTCGAACTTCATTATTTAAGAATTCTCTCATCTGGAGGAATTCATCCTTACGGAACGACCTTCCCGAGGTCGTTTATCCCAACGAATATAACCTCCAACAATTCAAAACCAACGTGAATCGCTTTTTGCGCACACGCACCACTCCCAGAGTGCCCTAAAGGATTTTTCCTATAGTGCTTGTGTTGGAGCATTAAAAAAAATATGCGAAGAAACTTAAAATCTCGGCAATTTTTTCTGATTACTGCTTTCAAATGATTCGATATTTAATATTGCCCACCCTTAGCCCTGACCACAGAAATTAGCTTTTACATAACGTATAGAAACAAACAACAAAACAAAGAGAGATTCTGGCCATTTGATTTCGCAGAGCCATAAAACATAAAAAAAACAGGTAAAAAATAAAAACTATGTTGCTCGTGGAGGATGGGTTGAACTTGTGAACTAGCGTATTGCTGTGAAGAAAAAGCCTTTTATGTGACGTTGTTGTGATAAAGTCGTAACTGTAAAAGAAAAAAGAAAAAAAAGGGTACCTACCTACTTTAATTTAGCCCACCGTATATTTTATAACAATATCACCGGGAAGTGATTATTAATAAATTCCATTTTCCTTACGTAATAATATTACCTACGTACTTGCATCGGCTTGCTTGCGTTGGTGGTTGATATCAGCTGAATTTTTTAATTAGTTAATTAGTTCAATGTTTAATCTTTCACCTCGAGTTTCCTTTCAAGTTTTGGTAAGGAAATCCGATAAACAAGTGTCAAAATCACCCACGTACGATTTAAGAAACCGCATAGCCACGTTCCAAATTGTAGATAAGAAATACGTCTAAAAATAGTTAAAAATTTGGAAGTGTTGCGGTTTCTACATATTAATTATGTATGATTTAATTATTTTGTATCGCCCTAAACAATATTGCTATTAATAATTTGTCTAAAGAACGTATGGAATGGGTTCTAGATTTATTTCAAATTTCTCTTTCGTTGCTACGGAGAAAATTATCCTGGTGCATACCTATGATTGTTACAGCTAGTCCGTCCCTGCAGCTGTGAGTAATTCACAACAGTTTCTTGGGTAGTAATTTGACGGGTCTTACCTGGTATACATCATATTAAAAAATAATTGAAATATACCAGGTGGTTCAATAATTATGTGTAAAAAACTTGATTCCATTGGTGCTCTTTGAGAGCCCATATCTCCGAAGAGGAGGCCGATACGAAAGAAGTTTATATGAACCTATAGTATTCTTTTCACGTGTTTTCTTCATATCCGGGAGATTTCCCACATGTTCCCGGACACCCTGTATATACACAGTATATTGCTAATACCATCTGCAATTATGTCCCCGCTATGGGCATCGAAGAGGGCGTTGTGAGTTTGCGTAGTTCGGAACTTTCCTTGCGAAAGTAAACATTCGAGTGGACCGGATTTCATCTTTTTTAATGTAAATTTCACTGGTTAGTTAGGAAAAATATTGCAATCAAAATTTCGATTAGTTCGAATTAAGACAGCGTTCCATGCATACGATTTCTGACGATATGATGATCCGACGGTGCCCTGATTGGTGTAAACTTTTGGTGCCAAATTCTGTCCGAATAATCGACATGATGAGCTTTATTTTAACTTTCATCCGACGTCGTATGTCCTTAACCTCACTTTTTTCAGGTGCTAGTGACCACATATAAATATTATATTGTATACGAGTGACACTCTCTTCTTTTTTTACAAGCTTTTTAGTGAAATTCGGTTCCGAAGATCGGATAATGTGATAAGCAAAATATTATCGTATATAGTATGTACATACCTGAAATACTTTATACTATGGTATTGATCCACGACTTTTGCAAAAACGCACCATGCACTTCACAAATGCGAATCACAAACTAAAAACTCTTTTACAAAAATTGTTGTTAGGTAATAAAAGTTTATAAGCACTAATATACCTACAACAACGTGGATGAACCACTTTTTATTCTGTAATTTGAAAAAGCATCCCGAACCAAAGATGATTCGGCTCTGACGCGATCGATAAAATTTCCACCTTACTGCACAAACTCAATAAGCCCGCGCCATCTGCCATAGCGGGACACTTTTTATATTTTGGAATGTTCGTATATACTGTTTATATATATGTGGTACTCGCGTGAAAAAAGATGCTGATCCTTTTAATGAAGATAGTTTGACATATCTATCACTTCCGGTTATACCGAAAGTTGGTATCAACTTGCTGAATTTAAATGGAATATCCTATATATTATTACATGTTTTGATTCTACACAAGATTCTAGACTTTCGTGTATCATATTATATACCTAAGTCTAAGGACGTCTGACATATTTAAGGTTTTATTCTAAAATGACGTATCTCCTATAAAAAGATCAGAATCTTTTGTAGGTACTACAAAAGTGGTCAGTCTCGCTGCAAACAGAACTTCTTTACGAGACTGCCATAAACCCATTCCACTAGACGCGCCAAATCCCTTTGAGTCTTCGTCGATGGTAGGCACGTCCATCCAAGGCTCCAGCCCTTTGCAATATGACGAACCAGGCTCGTTGTTGGCGCCTCTCGGGCTGATCTCGCCTTATTTATACGCACCTTAATAATATTTTCAAGAAAAATGCTGTATATATACTAAGGTATGTGAATGGGCTACTTCGGCATAAGAGTTCAATTGTGCAGGGCTATCCTAAACATCTGTGTAAAATGATGTTGCTCTATAAATATAGTACATATATCATAATACGTTTTATTATAATTTTACTGTCGTAGATTATTATAACGGTCTAGCTCTTTTCACTACTACTTCCAAACATTAACGTTAATGGGCTCTAGCCTGTTCAATATCAAAATTGCACTGCTGGATTATCGGCAAAGACCTTGTGTTAGAGAAAAAGGAGTCAAGACATCGTCTCATCTAAACAGTGGAGGATTAAGAAGTTGTGGCCCGTAGGCCTCTCAATAATTGCCACCTCGAAACTTGGTATCAGTGTCGGATTTAAAAAGGGACATTGGGCCCCAACATAAGTCGACATCTGGAAAAAAAGGTCATCACGTAAACGGCCGCCCCCGTGAAATTTGCCGCCCCAGGTCCGGCCTAAGCGTTAATCCGGCACTGCTTCTAAATAATTCAAATTTTCGCTTCCTGCGGTGCCATGCCATGTCGGTTGCCGAGGTAAAACTGATGCTAAGGATGACAATTATTGATACTCGCGAGACGAGTAGTACGTAATTTTTACAAAAATGGCCTCAGTGTGGTATGGCCCATAGTTATTTTAGTGACCCATTCATTTTGGAGAAATGAACAATACAATACAACAATGTTATTTGATCATATTCGACAACCCTGCCGGAGACAATCGACGCCATGCGTGGCGTATCACGGGACGAAAAGAAGCAGCATCTCGGTGTGTGCAGCGTCTGGAAAGGGTCTGATTAGTTCCGCTTCCCGAACCGGAACGCCAGCCTATAATTGGCCGTCGTTGCTTTTGTCTTATCCGTTCCTGCGATGGTCAGCAGAAATATTGTGTCGAGTCTAAAAGAACAGTTAGAAATTATTAGCAGGAATAGTAACAAGTATATAAAATGTGTTATTAAATATTGGAAGAAATTAGGGGCTAACGTCTAATCGGGATATCTAACGGGTTAGGATAACCTAGTAGGAACCGAGATGTGTGAGTTATAATATACAGGGTGTTATGGAAATGACGTATTATATTTAAACCGGCAATTCCTGAGATGAAAACAAATTGAACAAAAATATCCAAAAATGGTGCTTTAATTTAATATGCCCTGTACATGACCTTATGTCAAACCAAAAATTACCACGTGGTGCCCCTGTTCGGAAGATAAACACAGCAATATATGGCAACAATATTGCACAGTGTTGTCAGATCTTCAGGGTAAACTCCTTTAGAAAGTCAATAACCGTTTGACAGATTTCAAGTTGTTTATTTTTCAGGGTACATTATTATAAACTTTTACGTTCAGTTCGCTGGGAAAAAATCTCTGGTTTATAAACTTGAACTGACTCGAACGAACCGCCGCGGAGTTTATAAATAGTCGGGTATGTTTTCATTTGTTCAATTCGAACGACACCCGTCAGATCTGGACAACTTAAAAGTTTATAAATGCCACTTACCCTTTAAAAAAATGCAATTTTATTTACCTTTTCGGACTTATTTGAAACCAACTTAATTTATAAAAAACACAAAGTACTCACATCACAAAATCACATTATTTTTCGCGTCGCAACACATCTAAGTACCGTTCAATCTGAATTAGTATTTTAAAGTCCTATACTGCGTAGACAAAAATACGCCCTTATTGTCTGGGAAATAATATATTTAACATCAAAAAATTGTAAAAATAAATAACACGTTGGTTCTCTCGATCGATATCGGCCGGCTTCTTTAAACAGCTAATTTTGGACAATCGGTCTAATATTTAAAAATACAGCGTTGCCACTTTCGATGTTTTATAAGCGACTATCATAAATTACCGAATTTCCTTCTATAATATTACTTTCCTGTATAATTATAGTCTCGGAAATGGCAACCGCGCTGGCTCTACTAGCGGAGAGTTCTCGGAAAGAAAGTCCGACTAGTCCGAAGGTGGACTAGACCATTCATTTCAAAGGGTAGTTCCTGTCAATTGTTAACATAATTGTTTCATTTTATCTTTAGTAAAGGGTTAATGGCCCATAGAAATTAGCGTTTTTATTATTTCTATTGCAAAATGATTAAGTGCGCTTGTTCTATGTGTGTTATTGTAAAGTGTAATTATGCGTTAGTGTTGGGGTTTAGTGATAAGCTTATTATGCACTCCCACACTATCATCAGGACACGTGATGAGCCTACAATTTTTCCCATAGAAAAAGAACTGAAAGTGTCTGTGCCCTGGATTCCTTAATCGCATCATGGATTTACTTTCTAATTAAGCTGAATATTTATTTTTTATAAGAAACTAAGGTTTTACACTTTTAAATATTTTGGTAACATTGTGCCTGAACATCTGTTGATTACCCAGTTGGGCAATGTAATATATTCATATATAAATATGCCGAGGAGTTGCGTGTGGGTTTAGGGGTGAATTACCCCACTTTTTAAACCGGTCGATTTAAAAAAAAAATATGTAGCGCTTCTCTAGGACACCCCAATATAATACGTCATTTCCATAATACCCTGTATTTTCATGAAAAATAAATAAATCCCCATAAAATAATATGCCCCTAAATTTAAAATAATTGCACGACATAATCGAGCACATAATTCCCTCCAAATGCATTGTTGCCGCATGGCGGACCACACACTTTAATTAGGGCCCTTATCAGTTCCAAATCTAAATACGCGCCTAAAAACGTTCCATCCATCATTACCGGAAAGAAAACGGACACGCTGCCCCTGCGCCAGGTAATTAAACCAAAAACACACTGCGACGCGAATGGTCGTCGCCGTTTTTTCGGTGTTAATGTAGCGTTTCGGTTGTTGGTTTAATGTTAAAAACATAATAAGTATAGGTAGTACGTATATAATTTCATATTTATCACATTAGAACTAAGTGTATATAAGTTATTACAAAAATAATATTTGAGTTTATTATTAATTTGCTGGTGTAGTCGTATTCAACAAATACTATAACATCAGGAAGAGGAAACGGGCTAATTCTTCCCTAATTCAAATAAGATAACAAACAATTACAGCTTTAAAACATGTTGTTTTAATATCAACCCTAAAACTCTATAATAGTTCTGCGATTTATAAATTTTGCAAGCCGTCTCTAATATTATTAAATTGCTCAACGTCTGGCAACAGTGCGTTTATCTGTTTCATTATGTAGTGCATCTTGTCGCGTCAGTGTCTAGCCTCCGGGCCAAACCGATGCTTTTGGAATAAACTGACAAATAAGCATTATGTTTTAAAACGAATAATACGTTTCTTCTCTTGGGCTGAAGAGTTGTTTTATTTAACGACATTAAGATAGAAATAAAACACAAACTCTGGAACAAATGACAATAAGTAGTTGATATGTGACATATTAATATTTGTAATTTAATAATGGGCAAATTATGGCGCAGAAATAGTATATTACGTACCGAGGTGGAAAGTGTTTCATTCCTGTCGAGAGAGTCGGTAGTTAACCGAGGCGCAAAGCGGCGAGGTTAACTAAATCTCGAGACAGTAATGAAACTTTTCACCGAGGTTTGTATACTAATTTATTTACAACCACATCTAACATCCACTTCTTATTATTTTGAATTAAAATTATTAACAAAAGATAAATGTCATTTTGACTTTTCCATTCAAAAATTAGACAGAAATTTTAAATAATCGCAAGTGGTAAAATAACGTAGGTAATAATACACATCAAGATGACAAATATCATTTATCGAATATGGTTTCCATGTCACTAAACAATATATTATTTTAACAACAGAAAAATGCAGATGAGGAATTTCAGTTTGCTGCTACTCCACCAGAAATTCGAGAAGCAGCAAAAATAGTAGAAGAAGATCTTCTCCCGACTAAAAGCCGCCCGAGATATGACAAGGCTATATTATAACTGTTTCAAAGAATGGTGTACGGGAAACAAAGTTCAAAATCCTGGTTCTGAGTCGGCGCTACTAGCTTATTTTAGTGAAAATGCCAAGACAAAGAAGATATCAACGATTTGGTCACAATATTTAATGCTGAGGACCATTCTATCAATTAGGGAAAAAGTAGACATATCTAAACACGCAAAGCTATTAGCATTTTTTAAAAAGCAAAACAAGGGATGCAAGCCGAGACATCGATTTTTAAAATTACAAAAAAAATTTACTTTCCACCCGGGTGGAACGTCATCTTTCCACCTTTCAAATATGGTTGAAATGTCATTATTATACAAGCATTGTTATAAATAAAATAAATTTCTCCCCGTTGCCTTGCAGAGAGTATATTTCTCTTTTTCTTCTAGCCATCGTCAGCCTCCGAAAAAGGTAAAGTATTTTTGGCGTTTTTTTGATAAAAATGGAAAATTTTCTTCGTGTTTTTTTCATCAGTCAAATGGAATTAGAACGTTTCATTGTAAATACAGAACCGGCCAAAAATGTTGACGCCGGTTCGGGAATCCGGCATTTTCGAAATCATATGGTACATAGAAAAACCACACAAAATATTAGGATTTAATTATACTTACCTATATCCGAAAGTTCATATTAACTGAGATACAGGGTGTTATGGAAATGACGTATTATATTTAAATCGGCAATTCCTGAGATGAAAACAAATTGAAGAAAAATATCCAAAAATGGCGCTTTAATTTAATATGCCATGTACATGACCTTATGTCAAACCAAAAATGACCACGTAGTGCCTCTGTCAGGAAGGTAAACGAAGCAACATATGTCAACAGTGTTGTCATATCTTCAGGGTAAACTCTTTAGAAAGTCAATAACCATTTGACAGATTGCAAGTTGTTTATTTTTCAGGGTGCATTATTAGAAACTTTTAGGTTCAGTTCAGTTCGCTGGGAAACAATCTCTGATTTATAAACTTGAACTGACTCGAACGAACCGCCGCGGAGTTTATAAATGGTCAGGTATGTTCTCATTTGTTCAATTCGAATGACACCGGTCAGATCTGGACCACTTAAAAGTTTATAAATGCCACTTACCTTTTAGAGAAAAAAATGCAATTTTATTTACCTTTTCGGACTTATTTAAAACCAACTTAATTTATAAAAAACACCAAGTACTCACAACACATCTAAGTACCGTTCAATCTGAATTAGTGTTTTAAAGTGCTACTGTGTAGACTAAAGTACGCCCTTATTGTCTAAATAACACGTTGGTTCCGTCGATAAATATTGAACTGCTGGACTAGGGCACTGCCGTCGCGAAAAGAACAAATAACTTAATAATTTAAACTCGGGTTTAAGTATTAACATACAATTTAACACACAAATCTGCTTGAAACAGCAGTAGGAAACCGGCCGGCTAATTCAACAGCTGATCTTGGAGAAACGGGTTGCATATTATTCTTTACGAGACTGGGGTTAATACTTAAAAATACAGGGTTGCCACTTTCGATGTTTTATAAGGTTATATTCATAAAATTAAGAATTTCCTTCTGTAATACTTTTCTTTAGAATGATACTCTCGGAAATGGCAATCGCGCTTGTTAGACGAGACTATTTATTTTAAAGGGATGGAAGGGTCTATCAATATAATTATTTCATCATTCTTCTTCAGTAAAGGATTAATAAATTTGATTAGCCCATTAGAAATTGGGGTTTTTATTATAGTGATGTTGCTGTTGTTTTATGTGTACGGTAAGTTATTGTAAAGTGTAATTATGCGTTAGTACTTATTGCTTTCGTGTTGTAATCTAATAATAAGTGCATATCTTCAAACTAAAGTTATTGGAAACTCGTGGGTGTCTGTGTGTTTCTTTAAGTGATTTAGTGCAAATGTTCCGAGAGATTGGAAATAAGAGACCGAATGGGGTTTAGTGGGTATAAGCTTATTATGCAGTTCCACATTATCATCAGGGTACGTGATGAGCATAAAGCTTTTCCCATAGAAAAAGAAACAAAAACCTGAAGATGTCTGTGCTCTGGATTACTTGCTAGTGTACTGGCACCTGGATTCACTTCTATTTGGATACTAGGTAAACTAAATATTATTTTTATAAGAATCTAAAGTTATATTATTTTCTACACAGTTGGCAACATTGGGCTTGAACGTCTGTTGATTACACAGCTTGGCAATGTAATATGATCATATATGAATGTGCCGAGTAGTAACCGGGTGGGTTTAGGGGTAAATTACCCCACTTTTTAAACGTTCGATTAAAAAAAAAATATGTAGCGCTTCTCTGGGACACCCCAGGAGTCACCAATTTAAATATAATACGTCATTTCCATAACACCCTGTATGTAAGCATAATTAAATCCTAATATTTTTACGTAAGGAGTCTGTGGTTTTTCTATGTACCATTAATTAGCTGACACCCTGTATAAATTAGAAGAGGTTTCACTGCGACGCATAAGCAATACCCTTATCAATCGACAAATTATTTTATCGAAACCCCACTGGTACCATTTATCCGATAACCTATTTAAACATTACTTAAAATATTCAAAAATTATCAGGTCTAAACAAGGTTGACAGTCGATTCCACTTAATTTCCAGCCATTACATTGCACCCGTGTCGCCGTGTATCGGTTTGATAGCGGAATGGCGCTCCGTGTATATATAAGCGCAATTTCTAATGGAAATACAGCTGATAAGGTACCGGTGAAGCGGGTACCCGACGATACGGACGCCTCCAATAGCGAAGTTTTGCTGTTGATTACTAATTGTAAGAAAATGTACGTTTTGTAAAAATAAACATTTCCATTTTAGACGAACAACTTTATTACCCAACTAGCAATTTTAATCTCCGTTACGTATTCGGTAATAATAAATATCTCCGCTGGTGGTATCGGCAACCGCTCAGGAACTGTTTCTTTACCACGTTATTACCAAAATGGGGAATAATTTTGTGGTTATTACGTGCCTGCATGGCAAGCAGTGACGGTTCTTCCACAGGAGCACATGCGCACATGCACCCGAACAAACCCCAAAACGAAAAAAAATATATTAATTTATATTCATTGAATATTATTTATCGTATAAAGTCCGACCTTCCCTAATATTTTATCGTACAGTCAACCAAACTATGTATTATAGGCTCTCGATCCGGCAACCGTGCCTCGGTCGAGGTTAATGACGATTATGACGAGACTTGCTCGCATGTGCGATTAAGTAGGCGGGGCATAACGCAGTTTCTCTGTAGTAACAGTAACACAATTTTAGTGTGCGCCGCGCCGTTGTCTGTTCGTTCATCTAGTTAGAAATTCGAGCGTGTATGTTTTAATATTTTAATATTAATTTTCTTGAAGTAGTCCATCTCACAGTGGAGTGAAGTTATAAGGAGGTAAAGAAACTCACAGTCTGCTCCACTAGTTTAATAGAAATAAATACTATAAACCAAACATGTTTCGAAGACTTAAGTCTTCATCTTCAGTGGTAAATAAAACATCAACAAATGGGGTACCTATGACATTGGTGCAACTAGTCAAGCAGGAAAAGAAAACGTTTTGAATATGTAAAAAATTTAATTATAGCAAATAAAGTATGAAAACTAAAATTCATTTTATTGTAAGGTAAAACTTAATGAAAAATTTTGGTCATTAATATGAAATCATACTTTTAAAAGGTTTTAATTTTAAATTTAATGTAAAAAGCGTTCATTTTTGAAATAAAGTTCATCTTAGCACGAGGTTCTGCTTGACTAGTTGCACCAACGTCATTTTTCAGGGACCTTAGACGACTAGTAAGGTTAGTGAAGCCTTTCAAAGCGTAAAGCTACAAATGCTAATGAATAATTTAAATTCTGCAATTTTAAAATGCTAATTGTTTGGAGACTGACGGAAATCCTTTCGAACACTTATTGGAAATTTAATTTCTAATGATCTACTGTTTTACTTTAATTAATTTTTTTGCCGATATACCTATTTGTTGCTCATTTTTTTATACTTACTGTCTTGTTATTGTTAATAAATTATCTTGTTTTATGACTATTATGTATGTACATAGTGAATTTTAAAGCATTTTAAAAATATTCATTTTAGTACCTACTGCATTGGACTGTTTTTACAAAATTAAGGAAAATACAGGTCCGTATCCTGAAAATTTCATGACGACGATTAAAACGATTCGAAACGTAATTAAAAGATAATGTGTGGTACATCATTGAATTTAGAGTAAAAAACAGTCATAAAATTTGACATTATACAATCACTAGTATTAGAAAAAATTACGTTGATGATAATTGCTTGAAAACAAAACGTCGCATAAAAATATTTGTTGTGTAACCTTTGAGTTTAAAAGTTGCTGTGAGAATATTTTGTCAATTTTGCTCTAACTTTACTATTAACGCCGGAAAAAAATGAACTAAAAAATCCAAAATTTCAGATTCTCTTAAAATAACTCAAAACTTAAAAATCTTACCAAAACTTTTGTACAGCATATTGTTCGAGCCTTCATACCGATACTTTTTCCCTTTTTAATCGAAGTTGAATCTGTTAGCATTAGATGCCCTCATCATCTTGGGCAACCCTGTATTTTTAAAATAAGTAATTTTGTGTAGCTAGTAAGTATATTAGGCAATAAGCAAGTGCTTTTGCTTGATTAATTAGTATCTATATACCTTATACTTGTTTTAACCTTGAAACCTTCCGATTAAAGACCAGCGTTGCCAGACTTGCAGATTTATTACGGAGTTCCCGATATTTTGCAGGACACATCGCGCGGGACAACTATTATCCCGATTTTTTAAATAAATTGCAACATAAGGTAAATCTAGCAGATATGCTACATTTGTCGTATATCTCCGAGAACAAAGAAAATTAATTATCCATCTTTACTAGTATTTCACTGTAGATCCCCTAGATGGCAGCATCTCCCAATTATTTTTAAATAAAAAAAAACTTTAAGAAATATTCCCAAGCGTGTCGAACGCTCGTAATTTCTTGAATCGGTAAATAAGGGAGAAAGAGCAAAAATTAACAACCACAAAGACCTTTTCGAAGAAGATATAAGCTTGCGAAAATACCATCCCAATAAGTAGATCGACCGAGAAGTCGAAGAAAATAAATATTTTGTTGTATATTTATTATTAAAATATAAATCGGGCAACGCCGATTGAAACACTTCTTGTTCCTGGCGTGGTTTTATTGTCTTAAGTCATTACTTACACTTACTTAAATTAATAATTATATGTTCAGTAGCAATTAACAAATTACGTTTATTTAAAAGTCACTATCAGCCATGTAACTTATAAACCATGACAAATAGCTCATATCGACCAATTATAATGTATTCTTTTTGAGGTACAAGGTATACAACTTTTAACGTTATGTTGAATTAAATCCACCTAGCAACTAAAACCTTATTGAAAAATAGTTATACCAGGTCCTGCAATGGTGGCATCAGGAAGAATTAAATTAGGAAATTCATCTATATGATTCATTTCAGGAAAATATTTTTCTATGTAAATTGTGGCCCAAGAAAGTGTGATAACATAATCGGGAAGTAGATTAAATTTGCAAGAAAAAATATGAAAACCGCAGTGATATCTACAGTGAGTCCCAGAAGAAATGTCTAAATTCATTTAAAATTTACCGGTAAGTTTTTTCAAAAAACGCTCGTACCCGTCGATTTTGATTTTTAAATTTTTTTTTTGTGGTAATTTCATGTATACAGGGTAGCTCAAAAATAAGTTACGACCATCAACTTCATTTTTTCAAATGAAAACATATATTTTTTATTTCATTTTTGAATTTTGCATTGAATTCTAAACATGTTCCATGTCCTATACATAAACTCAACAGTTATTGAAAAAATTAGGATTGAACATATCTATAAGTAAGACCTGTTTATTAAAAAAAAAACACAACAAAATCAAATTAAATGTTGAAAATGTGCGCCATTTACGACTTGACAATATCCAAGACGATCAATAAAATCTCTTTGCACGTTTCCAACCATTTCCGGAGTTATGACACGCACATCTCTTCGGATCCTTTCTTTCAACTCCTGCATATTGTTTGGCCTGTTAACAAATACTTTTGATTTGAGGTAACCCCACAAAAAAAAGTCCAGCGGAGTTAGGTCTGGCGACCTAGCAGGCCATTCGATAGGTCCTCTCCTTCCAATCCACCGATTGGGAAAGGTTTCATCCAAAAATGTGCGCACAGTGGCCGCATAGTGCGGAGGAGCACCATCTTGTTGGAATATCAGTTCTTCGTTAGGGGAGTCTGGATCCAATGGATTCGGAAATAAAGCCACTAATGCTGGAATTAATTCTAGTTGGAGAAATTCGAGATATACTTGTCCAGTTGTTCAAAGAAAAATGGACCAATTACTCTTTCGCGTACGATTCCACACCAAACATGTATTTTCTTAGGGTACTGGCTGTGAACCTCTATCATCCAATGCGGATTTTCTGTTGCCCAATATCGACAATTTTGTCTGTTCACATTACCATTCAAATAGAACGTAGCTTCATCCGAAAAAATAATATTTTTTACTAAATTATTATCTAGATTGCACATATTTTGCATGCGTCCGCAAAACTCACTTCGCCTATCGAAATCATCTTCAAATAACTCATGCACTGGAATAACTTTGTATGGGTGATATTTGTGCTTTTGAACTACTCGGTGAACAACAGATTTCGGCATGTGTAAGTCGGCCCCAATGTGCGACAGGGGAGTGCATGGATTTTCTTCCAAGGAAAGCAAAACGTCAAGTTGTTCATTTTCATCTCGAGTAGGACGACCAGATTTAGGCAAATCTCTAACATGACCGAATTCTCTAAACTTAGCCTCTATTCTACTCACCATCTTTTGACATATGGGAGGACGATCAGGATGGATTTCATTAAATAATTGGGCTGTTTCTATTTGAGTACGTGTTTTATCACCAAACCCAACCATGCATAGAATTTCAATTTTTTCCCGTTCCGTTAACTTCACCATTATTGTGAAAACCGCAACTTTGAAACTACGCTTGACAATAATTATAATTATTTGAAATAAAATTGTCATACAGTTTCTATGGAAATAAACGGTGACAGTGAGATAGTACACTCTTACTTATTATGGAGTCCAAAATGCCATATTGCCAGAAGATTTGATAGATCGTTGGATTCCCTAAATGATATGTTCAATCCTAATTTTTTCAATAACTGTTCAGTTTATGTATAGGACATGGTACATGAAACATGCTTAGAATTCAATGCAAAATTCAAAAATGAAATAAAAAATATATGTTTTCATTTGAAAAAATGAAGTTGATGGTCGTAACTTATTTTTGAGCTACCCTGTATACATGAAATTACCACAAAAAAAAATTAAAAAATCAAAATCGACGGGTACGAGCGTTTTTTGAAAAAACTTACCGCTGAATTTGAAATGAATTTAGACATTTCTTCTGGGACTCACTGTATATTATCTTCTCTCGTTTTATTGCCAGAAGATTAATTTTTAACACTTTAATTGATTATTTAAAAAAGAATGCCCTCTATATTTTGATATTTTTCGATTCTATGTCAAAATCAAAGTATTTTTGTTAGCAATTTCATATATCCTTCTCCAACCATTTTTGAGATTAAATTCATTAAAGGATTTTTTTTAAAACATGTCAAAGGTAACTGTAACTGGTGCAGTTAAAGATGTAAAAATTTTACAATATTTTGAAGCATTAGCATCGGTATTTTTGGGTATTTTTATTTTTATTTAATAAAATACTAGAATTTTTTATACAGGGTGTTTTTTTTTTTAAGTTAGGCGCTCGACTTATTAGTAATTATTATACAGAGTGTTTCTTAATAACGTGGTCAGGAGGTTATTCTTGGGTCCAATTTCAGAAAAAAATGTATACGGACATAATGCCTTAAACGTTTGAACTTTTGAGATGAGTGTTAAAGATTTTCATGTTTTTTTTTAATTTGTCAATATTAATGACTTAAATAGGTAGATAACTGTCAAAACTCTTTATGTTTGTAGAAGAAAATCTGCTTCTTACCTACTAGATCCTTTTTAATCATTGTTAATACCTAATTTCATAACAGAGCGCAAATGAATGAATTTAATTTTTTTATACGAAAAATGTTAATTCTATCAAAAAAGTAATGTATGTATCATGTACTCTCTTTGGATCAAACTTAAAATGATAAAATCAAAATTTGAAAATTTTCGCTCGCTTAAGAGATACGGGGGAAAATCAAATAATTGACAATTTCGAAATTACCCTATATTTTCTTAGTTAAAAGATACAGATGTTTATTTATAATGATTGTTGAATAATCTGCCGAACAAACCAGAATAAGTATATATAGTAAGGTAAGAAAGTTATCGGACCTAACCTCATTTTTTTTAAATGGATATATTTTAATATAAAAACCCGATTTATTTAAACTTTATTACTTTAAACAACAATAGGCCATGAAACAGAAGCTAATATCCTAGAGGCAACAATGTTGACATCCTAGTTGTTATTACCATTTAACGTCAATTTAATTTCTACATATTCCTTTGTGAAAATGACTTATCAACATTTTGAAAAATTTGATATGATATCTATCATCCATGGTGTGTTATAAATTTGAAAAGAGAGTTTAAAATGCTATCTTTTTCGATTAAAATATACAGGGTGTTCAATTTAAAAAGTGAGGTTAGGTCCGATAACTTTCTTAGCTGACCCCGTATACTTATTCTGAAAACGGCAGATTATTCAACAATCATTATAAATAAACGTCTGTATAAAACATTTTTCTGTACCTCTTTTAACTAAGAAAATATAGGGTAATTTAGAAATTGTGAATTTTTTGATTTTTCCCCGTATCTCTTAAGCGAGCGAAAATTTTCGAATTTTGATTTTACCATTTTAAGTTTGACCCAAAAGGAGCACATTACTACCTACACTACTTTTTTGATAGCACTAACAATAACGAAGATACCCTATAAAAGTGTCGAAAATGGGACACCCTGTATGTCAAACGACAAAAATGAAGAGACGATATTTGCTCAGCAAGGAATGAGAATTTTAAAAATAATTTTTATTAAAAAAAAAGAAGTGGCGTACCATTATTTTCTTCAAAAGTAATTCCCGCACGTACGCCACTGGTTGAAAACAAACATGTTATACATCATAAGATGCCTCTTGATGAATAGAAAGTGTGTACCAAATTTCACAAAAATATCTAGAGCAGTGTCACTGATATTAATAAAAAAGGAGTTTTTTTTTTAAATCTTTAACACCTTATATCTCAAAAGCTAAGACGTTCAGCAAATCTGATCATATGATGTTTTTTACTGAAAATAGACCCAAGAATAACCTCCTCAATTATTAGCATGTTATTAAGAAACACCCTGTATTATACCAGAGAAGTATAATTTTTTGTTGTTCGCACGTCATTAATATGTATATAGTGGATTCCCATCCAAAACAACTTAAATCACAAATTCAATGGAACAATATAAAAATGTTCATAGGATCCTGACTTCTATGCACTTATTAATTTATGGCTATAGAAATTTTTAAATACTTTTCTTGATAAGCACCATATTGATAATGAGACATCAACAATGAGTTGACACATATTATATATGTAAATTTTAAAACAATGTGCTTTGAAAAAGTCGTCGAAATAAATTATAGGTTCCCTACACTGACCCTTATAGAATTAGGGGTTAATATGGTAATTATGTAGACCGTGAAATAATGCTTTCTACCTTCCTATATCGACAAATTTCTATAAAATTTGATCGAAAACTAGTTTTACTACAAAAGTCAACATTTTCGAATTTTTATTTCAAAATCATCATCTTATCATAGCAATTGAAAAATTTTAAAGCAGATCCAGCTGTACATAAAGTGTTTGTTACCTTTGATCTTGTTCAGTCCGTTTTCTGTTGTTCTCATTCACTTAATTATTTGTTATGATCCCTGGAAGTAATATATTAGACTTTCTATATGTACACTATGTCCAAGATAAGGAGGGCCAGTACAGGGATCTCGGAAACCGTAAGAGATACGGTATGGTGTGTTTTTTGTTCACTTATTTGTGGTTAATTATGAAATTATTTGTTATTTATTAAACTAGTTCAACATAAATAAAAATTTAGAGCGTACTTATGAGATATTATTTATAAAATTAGGAGAAATACAGGACCGTATCCCAAAATGTCCTGATGTTATTCAAAAACCCTCGAAACGTCATTAAACCACAATGTGTCATACATCGTTGCATTCGGAAGAAAAAAAGCTCTCAAATTCCAATATCAGAAAAACAGGACCGTATTTAAAAAAATAAAGTTGATAATGGTCCTTCGAAGACGACTCGTCGGACTACAAAACAACTCTTAGATAGAGCGGAAAAGGTGCAAAGGTGTAATTTACTTTAGAATTCGATCTCAAAGAAACCCAGGAAAACACTAAAACGATTTTTCAGAATTTCGTTTTTTCCGGATATCTCCGGAACTACTCGGAATTTTAAAACTTTCTAAACGGCATATTAGTAAGCACGTAAATGCGCAACTTTACTTCCATTTAACCGACTTCGTATCTCTTACGGTTTCCGAGAACTGGCACTCCTTATCTTGGACACGGTGTATATGATATACGGGATTTTCAGATAATACATCAGGATACTTAAAGACCGTGGCGGATAAAGGGGGTTAGGGGATTTAGGCCAAAATAGAAAAATAGAACAAACTGAAGATCGAATCCTCGATTCGCCACTGCTTGGTAGTAATGGGTCGTTAATCCAATAATTTAATTTAATAACGTTATTTTATTATAACGTAACGTTACGGTATCAACTTGCCGTGTAACGCGTTATTAAATAACGTTTATATTACTTTTTTTGGTAATTGTTCCATATACCCATTTCTGCCAATTTTGAGAATTTAAAAAATTTTTTTAAAAAATTACTCAATTTTTAAGAAATTACTAACCTGTTACGACGTTCATTATGAACACCAAATCAGTGCAGCAAATTGAAAATAACGTTAAGTTATTGATAATTAATTTTAATTATTTATCCAATAAACAGATAATAAAATGGAAATCCGGCAACATTCCTTATCTAATGAATTCTTTAATTTTCTAGTACAGGGTGTCCGGTTTTCGACACTTTTAAAGGGTATCTCCGTAATTGTTAGTAAGAGATACGGGGGAAAATCAAAAAATTGACAATTTCAAAATTACCCTATATTTTCTTAGTTAAAAGAGATGCAGAAAAATGTTTTATACAGAAGTTTCTTTATATTGATTGTTGAATAATCTGCCGTTTCAGAATAAGTATACGCGGTCAGGTAAGAAAGTTATCGAACCTAACCTCATTTTTTTAAATGGAACACCCTGTATATTTTAATCTAAAAAGATACTATTTTAAATTATCCTTTCAGATATATAACACACCATAGATAATATTGGTTTCCTACGCGATTTATTTAAACTTAATTACTTTGAAACGAAATAAAAGATTCAGATTAAGATAAAAAATAACAGGAATCATCGCAAATTTCGGAATATGTCTTTAAATGGTACCCGCCATTTCTTCGTTTTTTCATATCATATCAAATTTTTCAAAAATGTTGATAGGTCATTTTCGCAAATGAATACGTAAAAATGAAATTGACGTTAAATGTCAATAATCACCACTTTCACTGTGCCTTATACCCTCATTCACTATAAGGGTCAAGAATGGTTGTTATTTATTAATAAGTTAACGAAACATTACTTCCAATTTGCTACAATAATTTTGTGTTCATAATTAACGTCATAACGGGTTAGTAAAAACAGTTTTTTTTTAAATTCTCAAAATTGGTAGAAACAATTACACCTTTTTCTCATATTTGCGCTCATTCTAAAATAACGTTATTTGGAAACGTTATTCTTCTATAATTTTAACTTTCCTATCTATAACGTTATCGAATTACAATTGATATTCACATCACTATTGCTTAGAGAGATGGGTTTATATGCTAAAATAAATCAGTCATATAATAAAAAGTCGAAATTACTTTCATTTGAGAACCTGATTTTAGGGCTAACAATTTGATTCTAGTTTTGCGCATACTGTGTGGTTTATCGAGTCGCTTTTTTATTTATTATTATTTTTTCTTTCAAATGATATATACTTTTTCAATATCTGTCCAAACAAAAACCATATGCCAAAAACGTAATTTGAATTTTAGGTAAAGCGGCATCTGGTAGCGCAGTAGAGAAATATTCTCTGTACCAAATATCAACGCGCTAGTTTAAAAACTAACAGCAATATGTTAAAAATAAGAAAACTCGTAATTGTTTTCAACTTTTTGTTAGGACTTGCTTAGTAAGCATGCTAATATGCATAATCACCTCTTCCAGTATCCTGAGGAACAAACCCGAACACCCTGTATATAAATGTTTGGATCTTATTTAATATCTTCCTTTCATTGAGTCGAAATCTTATTACAAATTTGGCATTTTGCCCCCACAAATTTTTTATTGTATTCTTTCAAACACAAGTATTGAAAAAAAAATATAGACAGTTATTTAAGAGTAATAAATATTTATTACCATCCAAACTAAGGACAAACGTTTTCTTTGAATAGATTATCATAGTTAGCTTTAGGTCAAATTTAATTCAATTTTTACTTTTTTCCTTCATTGAACAAAAAAAACCAATTAAGCAATTAGCAATAGACATTCTCTCACAGGAAAACCGTATTAAGTGGGACACCATCGAGAAATCATGTGCAAAAAAGAGGAGGAACGACTTATAATAATAATTGCTTTCCCATCACAGATGATTTACAATGGACGTATCTTGAAAACAAACACACTTGCATGGGTTAAAATTTATTTTGTAACATGTTGTGGATGTGAGTACAAGAAGTATATATATCGCTTATTGTACGCATTGCAATATTCTTATGCACTCACGAAATTACTTAACTATACAGGGTGTCCATTTTTTCATTCATTAATAAAGATCGAAGCACTATGTTGTGGAACAAAAGATGCCGCAATTAGAATTTTTCTAGTCGTCCTTGTTTTTGATATACGAGATGTGCTTGAGAATTCTATATCTTGGTTATCGTGTAACTTAACAAAATTAAATAAAATGTTGTCTTTGTAGTTTCTTACGCAGAATCAGATGACATGCTCAGATTTGTTCTACGTTTTTCCTAATTTTCAATAAATAAACATATTTGTTTCTCAAAAATATACAGGGTGTGTGCTAATTAATGGTACATGGAAAACCCACAGACTCCTTACGTGAAAATATTAGGATTTAATTATACTTACCTATATCCGAAATTTGATATTAACTGAGATACAGGGTGTTAAAGTTAAAACTTCATTTTGGCTTCTCTCTAATAACTTTGCAGGGAACAACGTTTATTTACAAAATTTGGCAATTATGGTTTTTTTACGACGCGAAATTGATTTTTTATGAAATTTTAATGTACAATCTAGAGGGCACTGTCTGCGGCATTATTAGCACATTTATTAGTGCCTCAGTGTATTTAAGTTTTTAATGAAAATAATACTTTTCTCATATTTGTTACGTAAAAAAGGTATACTAAGTTGAGGTCGCCCAGAGTTATCGTTTCGTAGATATTTGCATTTAAATTGTTTAGTGCTCACTGTCCAATTATTATTAATTTGCAAACAATTTATTTTTTCTCTTAAAGTAACCTATGAGAAAACAAATAAAATTTAGAGATGCAGTTGCTTTGGAACAGAAAATGTTTAATTTTTGAGTTTATCGTAAGTTTATGTTTTCATTGTTTTATGGTTTCTTTCGACACAATATTTTCTAGGGCCAAAGATATTTTAATTAAATTAAGAACAATCCAATTGTTTTAATTATTATTCCCAATTACCATTACTAGAACATTAATTATCAGGTAAAAGTGAATTGGTAAGAAGTAAGAAAATATTATTTGCTTGTCTGGGCTAATGCACTAAACAATTTATATGCAAATATCTCCGAAACGGTAACTCTGGGAGACCTGTACTTAGTATACCTTTTTTACGTAATAAATATGAGGAAAGCATTATTTTCATTAAAAACTTAAATACACTGAGGCACAAAAAAGTTATGACCGTATGAATGTGCGAGAAATGCCGCAGACATTAAAATTTCACAAAGAAATCAATTTCTCGTGAAACAAACACAATATCACCAAATTTTGTAAAAAATCGTTAGTTTCTCTCAAAGTTATTAGAGAAAAAGAAGTTTTAACTTTAACACCCTGTATCTCAGTTAATATCAACTTTCGGATATAGCTAAGTATAATTAAATCCTAATATTTTTACGTAAGGAGTCTGTGGTTTTTCCATGTAGGTACCATTAATTATTTTTAGTCTTAATATTATTCCTGAAATTTACATTTTTTTTTATAAGATATAGGTACAAGTTCTTTTAGTAGGCAATGGACTGATATTAAAAAAAAAACAATTACTGGTTTGAGTAAATATTAGAAACAAAAATTGAAAATAAATGGAAATAAATTAATTTGAATATTTAGTTTTTATTGTTATTACCGTTATTTCGTTAATAATGAACCAAATTTATTAGTTTTTATTTTAACTGATAGAAAATAGATTCTAGAGTTTAGATTAGAGCAGCTTACGTCCTGATACATCTAATTATACGAGGTAGCGCATAAAATCTAAATGCATGTAAATTTCCTAAAATTTAAATGTGACATATCTTACATAAGAATTGAATTTTATTTCTTTTTTAAACTGGCGGTCACTTTTTGAGGAAATTTTCTCTCACATTAAAATTAATTATTCTCACCCTATTTAGTTCAAGCGTTCTTACTGGACAATCCGATGGGAAGATAAATTAATTTCTCATTTCGGCCGAGTAATACAACCACTTTGACACCAAGTGACACCATATATCTTCTTCTCGGCGGACGAAAAAATGATGCTGCTCCTGTCATTGTGTTGTACCCGTTTTCTATAGGGTTGGTTGTGCCGATGTCATTGAAGACAAAATCTGGATTGGATTGAGAGTTTTTGCAATATAAATAGTTGTCGACAGATACAAGGCGCTTTGGAAAGGGTTTATTATATTTAAAGCCGAAATTTCTGATATGGAGATAAATTGAAAAAAATATTCCTGATTGGCGCCTTGCTATAAAAACCCATCAACTTCACCATGTCCCTTTTTCATACCATGCGAGTTATTTCTATAAAGTCGCGCCGAGTGATTCATGTTTTAAGAAAACACTTTTCGTTGTAAAACAAAAGTTTATTTCTTCAACTTCCAAACGAAAAAAAAGTTATAATATACGTACACAGCGTATACGTAACAATAGTAATTGCAAATATTATATACAGGGTGTCCGGGAACATGTGGGTTCGTTTTCGAAAAACGGCATTTCATATACATCATGTGCTTCGGGTATTTTAATAAAAGATACATCTTTGTTCCGATCCAATGTTCAACCTTCAAGATTCCGCTTTTTCGTATTTAGCCCATGAGCAGTTAGGGGACTCAGTGTAAATAAAATGACGTTTTCTCGAAAACGGTTAGGATTACCGACATGAATGAATAGTACTTAATTTTTAGCCAATAGTTAAAGCTATGTAAAAAACATTGTCCAAAGTTCTTATCATACAGGGCGTAAAAAAAATGGGCCCATGAGTGTTACAGCTAGTCCGTCCCTGCAGCTGTGAGTAATTCACAACAGTTTTTTGGATAGTAATTTGACGGGTTTGTTCGGGTTTGTTCGGGTTTGTTTGTAAAAAAAATGGGCCAATGAGTGTTACAGCTAGTCCGTCCCTGCAGCTGTGAGTAATTCACAACAGTTTTTTGGATAGTAATTTGACGGGTCTTACCTGGTATACATCATATTAAAAAATAATTGAAATATACCAGCTAGTTCAATAATTATGTGTAAAAAACTTGATTCCATTGGTGCTCTTTGGGAGCCCATATCTCCGAAGAGGAGGCCGATACGAAAGAAGTTTATATGAACCTATAGTATTCTTTTCACGTGTTTTCTTCATATCCGGGAGATTTTCCACATGTTCCCGGACACCCTGTATATATATGTATAATTCCAGGAGCGCCATAAACTAGTAAGCTTAGCATTATACAATATACAGGATGTCAATTTGAAAGCTCCCTCCCCACCCTCAATATCTCGCTTCTAGTAAATAATATTAAAAATGTTATTGCAAAGGGGGACGGGGGGACGGGGGGGGGGGGGGGCTTACTAGGACATTAAGCAGAAGCAACCAAACCGATGCGCTAAAAGATGTGAATTCAGACAACTCCTCTCGAATTATTTGTAAGGGGAAGAGGTGTTACTTTTCCCCCAAGTACCCCCCTTATTTATGGTGGTGTGCTATAGGGTAAACCTCAAGGATCTTCAATCAAGAAGGATACGGTTTTGGTTCCACATAGTCTTTGAAGAATAAACAATTCACATTCTTAGGTAGGTTTCCAGTAAAACAATCGGGGGCTCTGAAAATTAGTATAATAATTCTTTGTCGTTCTCTGTTAATTAGACAAAGTCATTACGTCGCCGTTGTTCGAAACGTACTTTTTATAAACCCCTTATTGGAACGGCCGTCTGTCCTACCTAATTTCACGTTTGACACTACCAGATAAACAACTTGTCGTTATTGTTAAATAAAATTGTTTGTTATTTTTCAGTGTGTGTTAAATTTAAGTATTGTTTGTGGAAAAAATAGAACTTCTTAACTCAATAATGGTAAGACTGTGCCAAGTCTGCCTGGCACCGGATAAAAATATCGACTTTTGAGTCACATCGGTCGATTGTTTGTTGTTCCGAACAAAGACAACATACCGGTCACCTGTTAGATTGAAAACAGGAACAGACAGAAAATAAAAAGAGATGGAGATTCTACAGAGAGAATATCCATCTATTTTTTGTTGTGTTTATGTTCGTAATAACAGGCATCACATTGACGTATACAAAGCAGATAGAAATACCCGGTATATGTTTGTTTCAAGTCGACTTAAATTAATGAAGTTTGACTTTAGCAATATAGGTAAATTTAATTTGTTCCTTAGCCAGGATGGCTACGTCGTAATTGTAAAAGAACATTTACTTTGAAGGTCCTTAGATAAACGATTTTATGATATTACAAAGAAAACGGTAAACCACGCTATTACAAAACTCCTTACGTAAACAAGGTAATGTACAAAAGTATAAAAGTAAAGCCCCTTTAGCCATTGTATTTTTAACGTATTCAAATGGGATATAATCTGATTGTGCCAAACGCTGGTTTTAAGTTTACTTTATGGTAACGTCAGGCCAAACAATACACTTGATAGGAAACCGCTGCTGCAGCTCCCGTGTAAAAACGAACCGAAAGGTCTTGTCGGAGACAATATTGGCACTTGGGTAAGAATATACTGAAATTTATTGAATCCACTCGGCGGATTTATCAAATAAATGGGATTTAGTGGTACGGTTTAAGAAAACTTTTAGAACCATAACTCGAAAAATATCGAATTTTAATTTTAAATTAACTTTCCTTGTTTTTATTCAAGTGCACGAGCCGAAGGTGAGTGCGGCAATCCCGTATGATTACCACCCGATTATATAGAATTATTCAGAATTGTTGATTTTAGATTGGAATAGCATGATCATAGAGCAGTGGCGTCTCGGGACCTATGATAGAGGGGGGGTTCACAAGTATGGTGAAATTATTTTTAAAATACTATTTTTGTGTAACGATATTTTTTTTATTTATTTTTTAATTTTACACAAGGAAATACTACTTTTGGAAAATAAGAAAGGTTTTCTTAGTGTGTATAGCTGTCGGATCTTAACGTCGTCGCATGCAACCCTCGTAACAATATTTATACAGTCCACTACTAATACTACTAAAGCCATCTACAAGCTATCAAGAAAACCGAATGATGTCCAATACTACTACCGCCATCTACGAGTTATCAAGAAAACCGAATGATGTCTAATACCACTACGCCATCTACGGCTACGTCATTAGGCGCAACCAAGACGAGAACAATAGTTATCTGTTTTATGACGAGAACGAATCGAGCCACGAGGCTGACAAGTTAGCATTCGTCATATTTTCAGTGTTTTTTAGTTTAAATCCTTAAATAAAATGGTTTAAAATCATATCGAGTCTCATTTATCGAAATACACAACATTTATCGACCCTACACAATAGGGCTTAAATTGATCAATAACGGCCTCATTAAGTTTGGAATACACTCTATAAATTTTTTTTCATATATTTCATTGTTAAACTTTCTAATAAAGTCCCTAGATTTACTCTTTGTGGTGTGTTAAATTAATTTCGGGTTTAGGTGTTCCCGCATTCTTCACTTCAATTTTTTGCTCCAAACTCAAAGAGCTAAAGTTATTTCTTAAATAGTCCACCGTCAACTATTCATTTTAACTTAATAAATATATAATATTAAAATATTAAAACATACACGCTCGAATTTCTAACTAGATGCACGAACAGGCAACAGCGTTCACACAAAAACTGTGCGCCTTTTCCATGTTAAATCGCCATAGCCCCGCTATCCCCCGCTGCCACCCGCCACCTGTTACTACAGAAAAACTGCACTACTTAATCGCACGTGCGAGCACGAGTCTCGTCATAATCGTCATTTACCTTGACCGAGGCACGGTTGCCGGACCTATACAGTTTGGTTTGACTGGATTATAAAATATTAGGGAGGTTCGGACTTTCTTAGTTTGACGGTACGATAAAATATTAGGGAGGGTCGGGCTTTATACGATAAATAATATTCAATGAATATAAATTAATATGTTTTACACTGCCATAGAGTCGAAGATTTAAAAATGTTTTACCCTTCTTGAAAATACGTTAAAAATATCCATTCGCTAAAACTCTTCACTGGCATTTGGTCCAATACACTTTAATAAAAGTATTATATTCATTTTTGGTAAGATTCTTTCTGGCAATAAATTTTGTATTGCTTCATTGTCTTTATTCATTATTTCACCTGGAGCCCATTGAGATGAGTTTTCATCTTCGGAATCGGAATTAGTCTATTCCATTTTTGATGTTTTCAAATATTATTGACATTGGTAAGGCAACAATAACAATTCGGCGCCCAGGCAACGAACGACCCGGATGTTGTGATGATCATGATCATTGCAACGTGATATTATAAACATTCAGAGAGAAGTGAAAAATTACACATTACTGCACTTTTTTTGTTAAAAAAGTACCAATTTTATGCATTCAATCGTAAAAAAATAGAGTCTTTATAACGATCGTAGAAAAAATTCTTTAAGGCACTCTGGGAGTGGTGCGTGTGCGAGTAAAGTGATTCACGTTGGTTTAATATCTTTGGAGGTTATATTCGTTGGGAAACGTGACCTCAGGATGTCGAGGTCGAACCACCAGGATGACATCCTCCAGATGAACGATTCTTTAAACAAAGAAGTTCGATGAGTACTAAGCTGAACCACATATGCATGGGCGGCAGTGATTCGTCGTATATTTCTGCTATTCATCGCTCTAGGTGAAATTATATTAGTTCAGCTGGAATCCAGGGACACTGTTAGGGATTTGGGTGTCACTCTTGACAGTTCTCTTTCTTTCATCCCACATGTTAGCAACATAGTCAGCAAGGCCTTGCAGATGCTGGGTTTTGTGAAGAGAGCCACTCACGACTTTCGTGACACGAACTCAATTAGACTGTTGTACTGTGCGCTGGTCAGGCCCTGTTTGGAGTACTGCTCTAGTGTATGGTCTCCTTCTTATACAGTCCACATTCGTAGTCTTGAAAGTGTACAGCACAAATTCTTACGTTATATTTCCTTTAAGAGCAATCTTGTGCCCGATTACCAGATCTTACAGTCCCAATTAAACTTGCTATCCCTTGAAACCAGACGTCAGCATAGAGACCTTAGGTTCATTTACAACCTTCTCAATTACAGAACGGACTGCTCTTACTTGCTTTCAAGGATAAATCTGCATGTACCCATCAGAAACACAAGAGCTGGAACACTGTTTCATTTGCCATTCCATAGGACAAATTACGCTTATCATGCTTCCATGTCCCGAATGTTGAGATTGGCAAATCTTTCAGTTGCGAAGAGTGGCCTGGAGTTTGCTGGCGTTTCCTATTCTGAATTTCAAAGACATCTGAGACTAAATTTTACTACTCCTATAATTATAGGCTGAGATGTGTTTTATGTGTGTTGAATGTTAAGTTAGTTTTTGAATGTCAGGTTTTTGGAATTTTTTTTGTAATGTTTTTGATTGTATTACTCTTGTAATTTTTAATTTTAAAATTTTAATTTTAATTTTTGTTAGTTTTTAAGTCTTTGTACTTAAATTTTCCGAAATGGGTTGTAACCCGTTAATAAATAAATAAATAAATAAATAAATAAATAAATTAATAATGCTGGAACCCTGAAAAGAAATAAAAGTCAAGGTAGGGAAAAACTAAGTTCAGCATTCTGGTTTAATAAACAGCCAAAAATTCTTAGTTTAAATATGGTTTAGAAAAAACATAACCTAAAAAGTTTTAACAATGGAAAATTTCTCCGACGATGAAGTATATAATATGCAACAGCCAGAAAGGAGGACACAAGCATGTAAAAAATAAATGATTACGCCGTTGCGAACATATGAGATTTTCTTCCTAAATGACCTAAGTAATCACAGGCAACCATCATTTTATGAAGACTGGAATTTTCTTAAATAAAACACAATTTTTCCAGCAACCTTAGAAAAAGCTTATCTATACGCTGTCACTGTATATCAACGATGTCCCTAAAAATCCAATCTATACACGTTTGGGCCCTTTGGCGTCCATTCCTTTGTTAAGGTTTCTGTTGTGACACACACGTCACGTCTGATGGCACTGTTTGTTTTTCAAAAAACAATACATATCAGTTTTGTATTATAAAAATATTTTTTGTAACTGTCTGTTTATTTATTCAAAAAAAGTATTGTAACCTTTTGTATTTACGTGTATTATTGATATCTGTATGCAAAATATTTTGTTAATGTCAATAAAGGTCCCCATTTATTCCCTGCCAATTTGAATATTTCCATTGTTCATTATTTTTGAAAATTTCCATTGAAATATACGCAAATGTCGCGCACCATTTCATTTTAAATAAATATTCAATCTAATTTTGAGATCCGTTTTTTCTAGTAATATTTTTTTTTATTGGTTGTGGTATGCGGATTGTTTATTTAGCTGAAAAATAAGCGAGAGAGGTGATCTGTCCTTTTTTAACAATAGCAAACTTTCCCGTGGATTGTAAATAGCCTAAGTCCTTGTTTTCTGACATGAACGCGTACTGTAATAGATTCACAAAACATATACAGGGTGTCCCGGTTTCGACACTTTTTGGGGGGTATTAGAGTTACTATGAGAGATAGACTGTTGCGGTTTCCACTTTAGTATGTCACTTTTTATCGGTGTCAAATTTGCCAGGGCTCTCAGTTTTAATCTACCTGGTGATTTTGAAAATCCTCGCTTCCTAATTACCTCTCGCATTTCCGTTACGCTTTAACTTATCAAAATCATAAAAACTGATCTTATTAGAGATTTTCAAGTAAAGTTCAGTGGCGTAGCCAGTTTTTCCCTAAGAAGTTTAGTTCTTGAGATATTAGCAGACATAAAAAACTTGAAATGGAAACCCTATATATTATTTTAAAATTAGAGAGAGAGCTTTACAAAACTGTAAAGTTGTTTATATTTTTCAAATTCAAAAATAACCTAAAAATGCGAAATTTTTTATAATTTCCGTTACTTCTAGGTTATGATCAATTTATTAGAAAAAAATGCAAATTATTAAAACTTGACAAATCTGATGTTTTTTATTTAATTATTCTGGCCGTACATTTATGATAATAATTATGAAAAATATGATATGTTGCTTATGCTCTACATTAACGACCTTCTAGTGAAAACAAAAAATCCGATATTTAGTTTTGCTGACGATAGCACATTAATCTCATCTTTCTCTTTGAATGCACAAACATCGGCTGCCGATGCACATCTTCGCAGACAGCATGCAAAGACCTGGAAGAAATTTTGGCTTGGGGTGACAGTAACCAAGTCGAATTTAAACCCTGGCAGCAGTTTTCGCTAAAATGGTTAACATTGCGAAACCGGATATAGTCATGGACGGACACGCAATCCCACTGGCTTCATCTACTAATCTGGGAGGAAATATGTCTTGGCATAACCCCGTTGTGGCAATCGCCAAGATAGCTTTTCAGAAACTTTTTGTACTCTTCCGAATCAGAAAGTTGAACACACCTCAACAACTTTTGACACTATACAAAGCCCAGATTCGACCATCACCCAAACATCGGTTACTGGATTCCATCGAGACCATGAGCTGACGAAGAACCTCGACAGCCTAGAATATCGAAGACAGGTTGGGGATTTGACTCTCTTTTACAGATATTTTCGTGGAAAGTGCTCGGCGGACCTTGCCCTCTTAATTCCGCCCAGAGCGGCGAATAGGAGAAATACACGACGAACCTCTGCCGCCCATCCATATGTGGTTAAGCTTAGTACTCCTTGAACTTTATTTAAGAATTCTTTCATCTGGAGGACTTCATCCTTATGGAACGACCTTCCCGAGGTCGTTTTTCCCGACGAATATAACCTCCAACGATTCAAAACCAACGTGAATGGCTTTCTGCGCACACGCACCACTCCCAGAGTGCCCTAAAGGATTGTTCCTATAGTGCTTATGTTTGATCATAAAAAAGAATACTTGAATTGACCATGGCCTACTATTATTAGCTTACTAACTGAACTTAACGGTGGTTTTTTTCTACAATATGTTTAAATCTTAAGAATTGCTGGTATTAATATAATAAAGCCATTACAGAACACCCTGTACAAGCCAAATTTCAATGAAACTTGGACACATTGATGAGAATTCAGTCGATAAAGTTTCAGTATAAGTGGCAGAATTATTTTTTAACAGATTCAATTAAATGGAAACAAATTACTGACAAAACTACACGTACAATCATTACTCAAACAAATGAACTCAACTCAAATCCGAAAATAAATTCAGATAACTACCTATTAAGATATATTACTATTATTAGTATTCATTAACCAACTATTAGGAGACTACTGAACTGTGAAAATCAAAACATTAGAATTACTTGATAAATTACCTCTAATAATACTATTTAAATCTGATAAAGTGATTTCAATCGTAAAAAATGTTCGAATTAATCTGGATACCCTTATTGTTACACTTACTGCACTTACAGACCCTTATTATGTCGAGCCCGCACGGAGTTACATTACTAGAATTACACAACTCAAGTGATATTTTATGGGAATGGAAAAAATCCAGCAAGATTATAAGATTTTACAGATTTTATGCATTTTGTTAAAAATTGATTGCTGCTTTTGCCATTTTCGGAAAATTTTGAATCAACCTAAAAATATTAAATACCAATGTATGGAAAAATTATTATTTCCCAGACCACCCGATGATAGCTTATACAATACAGCGAAACTTCTCCTAACGGACACCTCTAATAAGCGGACATTTTTTCATAGTCCGGAACTAGGTATATGAAAATCCATGAAAATCAACCTCTCTTGGGCGGACGCGGACAGGCTGTTTTCATACAAAGAGTGCGAAACCCTCCTATTAACGAACGGATTTTTTTTTAAAGGTGAATGTGGTTTAATTGATTAATAAATTTAATATTGTATTTGTCGTTACTGGTCCGACACGAATCCAAGGATTTACCACGAGGTTCATACTGAAAATCCTCAGAAATTAAACGTTTGGGCTGGTATTTTCGGTGATCACATAATTTTGCCATTTTTCTTACCGGGAAATTTAAATGGAGATACTTATTTAGACTTGTTGGAGAATGCTGTCAACCCAGCGCTGATGGAAATTATGGAAAACCACCAACGTTACCAGGAAGGAAATCCAATATTTCAACAAGAAGGGCTTCCCCCCCCCATTATGCATTACCTGTACGTCACTTTATGGATGAAACGTTTCCTGGTAGATGGATTCGAAGGAGGGGTGCTATTGAATGGCCCGCGAGATCGCCCGATTTATCTCCCCTTGATTTCTTTTTGTGGGGACATCTAAAATCCAAAATTTATGCCACCCAACCCGAATCCTTAGAAGATTTACGGAACCGCATTACTAATGAATATCAACAAATTACACCAGATCTTCTTCACAATGTCCGAGAACACTTTCAACACTTGTTGTACTATTATTTGGAGGTGAATGGCAGACATTTTGAACATTTAATAAGATAACATGTAAGTATTACTCAATAAAATTACACCCATTCCCTTTTGAAAAAACAAGGGCAATAGCCGCCCCCGCTAGGGGGTTTGAGGTTACAGGAATGAAATTAAGTGAAACGTGTCTCCCTGAAAACACAAGTTTACGGGTCCGAGGTTTTTTTTTTAATTTTCACGTACACAGCCGTAAACCTTGCTGGACTGTTTTCGATGGGCCACCCTGTATATTTTTTAATTTCGAAAAAGAAAACTCAATCCTCGCCCAAGGCGAGTGCCGCAATCCCGTATGGATAAATAGCTGTTACATAAATAACTATTACAACAGTCATTAGAAGACAAAAATAAATGGAAATACTTACATGAAAAAATGAAGTAGGTGAATCCTCATCTTATTTTAAGATGAAAATGATGTATAAAAGTTTTTTGCATGTCGCTTCGTTTTCAAAATACATGGTGTTAAAAAATTATTTTATTTTTCATTTTGTCAATTAACTAATGCCATTTTATTAATTAAGTAATGCCAAAACGATATTCTAATGATATTTGTTAAAGATAAAGGATTAGAGCACTTTACTTTAGGTCAACTTTAAATTTTACAATTAATTCATTTGCGGGGATCCGTTTTTCCAACTACCTGGGGGAATATCATTAAAGCATTTTCGTAATAATTCTACAACACTAGAACTTAAAGTCGGAGTTTAACGGGTCACACATATGCTCTATGGGGTTAAAAATGCAATAATAGGGTGGGAGCCGTAGCACTGTATGTCCAATTTCTTCTGCCAATGTGTCACAAACATATACTTTTTTTTATACAAAATGTGTTTAAAACTTCTAAAAGATCACCTTTTTAATAACTTTCTTCAAAATATATATCATTCGCCGCCATGTAGTTCTGAATCTCCAATTTTGTATTATTTGAGCTTGGAGCTTTATGTAATTGGCGACTCGCATTGTCCATTACTATCACGCTATTCTGAGGAATGTTTGGTAAAAGACAATTCTTGAATCATTCCACAAAAACTAACAAATTTTACCACAAAAAGATGTTTAAATATAAATTAAGCAACCAAACCTACCTGATATGCCTATATTTAATTATAATTATTACAATCCGGTCCTTTCCACATAATAATAACAAACGGTCATAAATAATGGGATGGTCCCAGGTACTTTTACTGCAGTCATTAAGTTATATCCATTTTTCGTGAAACAATCTTTAGGTACCTTAATTTTTTTAGTTATTTTCGTATTATTATCGTCAAATTATACGAGTAGGCAGTGCTTCGTGTACATGGGTGTTTATTGGCTCATGGAAGACATTTGAAGCAATTTATTTGACTTTTATTCATACAAGTTTATTATTCAAAGTTTTTAAATCATATTCATTATCAAATCATTGACATTAATTAATAAAAGGAAAAACAATATATTTTTAACACCCTGTATTTCGAAAACGAAGTGACATGCGAAAAAGTTTTATACCACATTTTCATCTTAAAATAAGGTGAGGATTCCAGGGAGAAAGCCAGCGCCTAAAAAGTTCTCATAAAAGAGTCCCTATAAAACAATAATTTATTATTTTATCTAGTTGAAGAAAAGGTAAACATAATAATTATAAACTCTTATATAACGTTGATAATTACATAATTCTTTTACATTCACGAATCGCTAATTGTATGGTATTTTTATATTTTCTGCGAAATAGCTAGTATATCGGCAGGTAATGGGTTGGTAGTTAAAATAGTAACAAGATTACACGCTATTAAAAAAAAAATGGTTGTTCGTAATCATATTTATTGTGAGCACTCGCCGTATTTTTTTAATACAGTTTCTATACTTATTTCTAAACGGGTAATTATTTTTATGGCTAGTTTGTTCCAGCCGACATACCTTGATAACTATGTGGAAAAATATACATTCTTTTCTTTAGGGAGTTCCTCTAAATTCGAATTTCTTTCTATTTTGGTTTCATATTGAGGCAGGTTCGATACCGTGTTTTCAGTATCGAAACTGAGCTTATTATGAACCCGTTTTTTTAAGGTTGGTAATGTAGTCATGTATGTTTGGTTGCAGAAACAATTAGTAATCTAACCTCACATCTATTAGGATTACATACTTATTTTTAAAGCTGAACACAGCACTGTACTATTTTACAAAAGTTGACGGTATGAGTAAGAAATAAAAATTTTAAGACATTTTTTTTAAAGTTTCACATTAGAGGCCGCTAGCTGGTTTAATAAATCTATGATTTTTTTCTTACCCGTTATTAGTAAGTACCTATTTTTAATCCAAGATTCTCAAAGAAGGGCAATTTCTAAAACGGAAAGGCATACTTGCACGATCTTAAATCTCTAAACGTTTTCAAGATATTGCCATTTTTACTTTGATGTTGTTGATGTTTAAATCCAAATATCTCGAAGGAGACATTACGATCGAGTCAAGTACAACGTGTCCAAGATAATAAGGGCCAATACAGGGATCTCGGAGACCGTCAGAGATAGGAAGTCGGTTAAATGGAGGTAAAGTTGCGAATTTCCGTGCCTAATAATATGACGTTTAGAAAGTTAGAAAATTCCTAGTAGTTCCGGAGATATCCGAAAAAAAAACTAAATTCTGAAAAATCGTTTTATTGTTTTCCTGGGTTTTTTTGACATCGAATTCTAAAGTAAATTGCACTTTTACATTGCCACTTTTTCCGCTCTATCTAGCAGCGTTAATTATTTTGTAATCCGACGAGTCGGCTTCGAAGGGCCATTATCAATTTTCTTTTTTTAAATACGGTCCTATTTTTCTGATATTGGAATTTGAGAGCTTTTTTCTTCCGAATGCAACGATGTATGTCACATTGTGGTTTAATGACGTTTCGAGGGTTTTTTGAACAACATCAGGAAATTTAGGGATACGGTCCTGTATTTCTCCTAATTTTATAAATAATATCTCATAAGTAAATTTTAAATTTTTTACTTATGTTGGACTAGTTCAATAAATAAGAAATAATTTAATAATAAACCACAAATAAGTGAACAAAAAACATACCAAAACAGTAATAAAACGAACAACGAAAAAAGTAAGGAACTACATAATGAAATGTTCAAAATGATTTCCGTTATTCTCTAAGCATAAATACCATCTTCTAACTGCCACATAACAATTTTTTTGAGATAAAATAAAACACGATAGAATATCAAACTTTTCAGCATTTGTGAAATTATGTTCCATATTTTCTGGAAAATAGAAAACCTCTTAAAACGCTTTCAAACGATCACAATGGGAATGTCAAGTGAAACAAATCACTCTTAATTTTTTTGTTTCAAACGCCTACTTTTCTTTTAAATCCCGAATCAACAGAAGTTTGAAATAATGTTTTTGTATTTTGTTCACTTGTTTGTGGTTATTATTAAATTATTTGTTATTTATTGAACTAGTCCAACATAAGTAAAAATTTAGAACTTACTTATGAGATATTATTTATAAAATTAGGAGAAATACCGGACCGTATTCCAAAATCTTCTGATGTTGTTCAAAAAACCCTCGAAACGTCATTAAACCACAATGTGTCATACATCGTTGCATTCGGAAGAAAAAAAGCTCGCTAATTCCAATATCAAGATAACAGGACCGTATTTAAAAAAAAAGTTGATAATGGCCCTTCGAAGCCGACTCGTCGGATTACAAAACAATTAACGCTGTTAGATAGAGCGGAAAAAGTGAAAAGTGCAATTTACTTTAGAATTCGATCTCAAAAAAACCCAGGAAAACAATAAAACGATTTTTCCGAATTTCGTTTTTTTCCGGATATCTCCGGAACTACTCCGAATTTTAGAACTTTCTAAACGGCATATTATTAGGCACGTAAATGCGGAACTTTACCTCCATTTAACCGACTTGGTATCTCTTACGGTTTACGCGATCCCTGTACTGGCCCTCCTTATCTTGGACACGTTGTATATCTTTTTAGTTTAGAAATTTATTGATAATCTTGAATTAAAAATACTTAATAATAACTAAGAAAAAAATCAGCGACTTATTAAACCCATTGCATGTAATTAGCCCCTTTAATGGGAAACTTAAGAATTTCTACAAATTCTCATTTCTTAATCATGAAAGCATCATACGGCCAACTTTCAATCCGATACATAGAACCTTATTCAAATTATAGCTTATTTTCGAAAATAAACTTTTACTTTCAACACCCTTTATTTCTAGAACCAGAAACATTTCGAAAAAACTTATGTCATTCAATCAGCCTAGTTTGATGTCTAGTATCTCCAGTTGCTCTGTGGCCCATAGGTTATGGGACACACTGTATATCTTTGGGAAAAAATGTCATTGACGAAATCGGCGAAACTTGATAGAAAATATATGACCGCTAAAGAGCACAATAATTACTATAATATATAATAAATGTTCAATTTTTTTCGATTTAATGCTTTCAAGGTTTCCATTTAATAATGGAAACAAGAAGATCATTAACTTTAGCGATAGTTTGGCTATTTTTTACATTATTCGTACCTACAATTTATACAAATTTAAAAATGACATTTCAAATAAAAATAAAAACCCATTACCTAATCCCACGAGGAATTTACTAATTTACTCTCTGCCTCTATTGTTTTTTTAGATCTTCGAGGCAACTCTTGTTCCTTTTTAAGACATTCCATCTACAAACCAAAATAAAACAAAACAAACATAGACCCACCTCATAAACATGAGCGCCGAGCACAAGGTGCGAGCGGGTGCAGACGTGTCACTTGGACAATTCGAATCAATGGCTAAAACAAACATTGCATCTCTATAAATGTTTACCCAAATTTTCACAAATTTTAGTCAACACTTTTGTCTGCTGTGAAATTTTCATTGTTGTTTTCTTTCTTTTTATCAATATTGCGATACTTTCCTATTTTCAGATAAAGTAATTTTAATAAATTAATTAGTAAAAGCGAGGAAAGATTTAAAAAAAATTACGGTCAATTTTCTTTAAACACTATATCACTGGTTCCCAAATGTTGGTCGTGTTTGACCCCAAGCGGTGCGCGGTGTATTTTTTAATGGGTCCGCGAACTAAAAGTACTAAAATAGAGAGAATACTTTTATTTTGTTAGGTTTATTTTTAAGGGAAACTAATTTTACTGCTAACAGAAACATTAATTCCAGTTTTGCGTCTAAATTGGGAGGTTTATCGTTTCGAATACAGATTATTTTTTTTATTAGGTATTCTTTTGTTTTAAAAACGACATGTCCTTTTTTCCAATAACTGTCAAAATAAGAATGGGCGCATTCAGCAGAACCCATCCATTTGTAAGAGATTAGTAATCATCTGCTGAATGCACTAAAAAAATCTCTTTCACAAATCGATGGGAAATCGGATGGCATTTTTTCCATCGAATTTAAAAAGCGATTTATGTCAGTCAGGAATAAAATTTATAACGAAAGAAGTGAATTATAATTATAAAAACTAATTATACACGATCTCCGCAAGTGAAGAGGAGCATTAAAATAAAATTATCCATTTCGTAGAGATAAGAACATAATACTTGATTAAAATATTTAGAAAGGATTCTAACCAAACAAAAAACTGACAGCAAAATGCATTCACAAATCAATGTTCATCGTGATCGATGAATCGCTGATAAATCGATGGGCTCTTCTGAATACCGCCAAAGATATACCAAAAATTAAATGTGGATTTCAGGTAAAGTGGCCTTTGATAGCACGGTAGAGATACACTTTGACATTGTTCTAACATGTCGAATCACATCTCCAAGTATCCTGACTCATTATCCCTGTGTATATTATTATGAGAAGTAATTAAATGGTTTGCCGTTATTAACAGTCGAGCTAAGAAATGATTACTTGGTCAGCAAGATTTTACAATTGGTCAGTAGAAGAAAACATGTCCAGAAACAGTTTACTTCAGAGGTCCCAGGGTACTGTCAATCTATGTAACTTTCTTGTGTTTTCTTTTGCCGAATACAGAAGGAAATCGGCTACAAAAGGAGTAGCGCGGGCGAGTTTTCACTTGTTCACGATTCATAAATCTTTGCTGTCCATAAGTTGCTGACCAACTAGCCATTTTGGCTGACCGATTACATTTTTCTGTTCGCAAAAATAAGAATATTTTGCTAACCAGTTAAATGATACCCTTTCATTATTATTAGAATTTTGAATTTTGATGATTATTTTGAATGCAACAGGATTAATTTGTTTTAGTTTCAATATTATAGTCGATAAAAATGGTTCCTGGATTGAACCCACGCTTTCAGATCGCTGTTATCGCACCCCCTGAACACGATTCTGCCGACGCACATGAACATAGACCCATCTCATATCTTTAACCGCGGTTCCGAGAATCTTTTTGGCTATGTTGTCTTTTTTTAATTTGGGTATGTTTAAGCAGGTCCTACACTTGAGTTATAGGATTTTCACCTGGGGCTAGCGAGGTAGAAGGTGCTGAATACAATATGGCTAAGTCTATAAATTCAGGTGCAACGTCAGTCCTACTACTTGCTTTGTTTGCACCTCTCTTTCAGCGGTGTACAGTTAACAGAAATATATCCTGCGAAATATTTATGAATAAACGGGCAGAAGCAATGCGACATATTGTATGTGTTGAATGGAGATGTCCGTTGCAGGAATAAAATGCATTACAGTTAGTCCCAGAAGAAATGTCTAAATTCATTTAAAATTCAGCGGTAAGTTTTTTCAAAAAACGCTCGTACCCGTCGATTTTGATTTTTTAATTTGTATTTTTTTGTGGTAATTTCATGTATACAGGGTAGCTCAAAAATAAGTTACGACCATCAACTTAATTTTTTCAAATGAAAACATATATTTTTTATTTCATTTTTGAATTTTGCATTGAATTCTAAGCATGTTTCATGTACCATGTCCTATACATAAACTCAACAGTTATTGAAAAAATTAGGATTGAACATATCTATAAATAAGACCTGTTTATTAAAAAAAAAACACAACAAAATCAAATTAAATGTTGAAAATGTGCGCCATTTACGGCTTGACAATATCCAAGACGATCAATAAACTCTCTTTGCACGTTTGCAACCATTTCCGGAGTTATGACACGCACTTCTCTTCGGATCTTCTGGCAATATGGCATTTTGGGCTCCATAATAAGTAAGAGTGTACTGTCTCACTGTCACCGTTTATTTCCATAGAAACTGTATGACAATTTTATTTCAAATAAGTATAATTATTATCAAGCGTAGTTTCAAAGTTGCGGTTTTCACAATAATGGTGAAGTTAACGGAACGGGAAAAAATTTAAATTCTATGCATGGTTGGGTTTGGTGATAAAACACGTACTCAAATAGAAACAGCCCAATTATTTAATGAAATCCATCCTATCGAATGGCCTGCTAGGTCGCCAGACCTAACTCCGCTGGACTTTTTTTTGTGGGGTTACCTCAAATCAAAAGTATTTGTTAACGGGCCAAACAATATGCAGGAGTTGAAAGAAAGGATCCGAAGAGAAGTGCGTGTCATAACTCCGGAAATGGTTGGAAACGTGCAAAGAGAGTTTATTGATCGTCTTGGATATTGTAAAGCCGTAAATGGCGCACATTTTCAACATTTAATTTGATTTTGTTGTGTTTTTTTTTAATAAACAGGTCTTACTTATAGATATGTTCAATCCTAATTTTTTCAATAATTGTTGAATTTATGTATAGGACATGTTACATGAAACATGCTTAGAATTCAATGCAAAATTCAAAAATGAAATAAAAAATATATGTTTTCATTTGAAAAAATGAAGTTGATGGTCGTAACTTATTTTTGAGCTACCCTGTATACATGAAATTACCACAAAAAAAAAATTTAAAAATCAAAATCGACGGGTACGAGGTATAATATTAATTATATGGAAAGCATTCATGTGTACGTATTAATTAAAAATATTTTTTAAATTTCCTACTCATAATATTATTTATAGTTTACCCAACAACATCAAATTGCAATGATTTAGGAAAATCACTGTGGCAACGCTGTATGGCTCTTTTTACGGATTATGATTATTATGATCTAGTGTGTTTCTGGATTAATTTCTAGTGTTTTTTCTAAGTAAAACTATTTAGAGCTATTTATTAACTATCTACGATAGTTCGTAAGTGCGGGGTGTGTAAGAAATTCGACTATTGTAACCCCGGATTAATATTTCATCGGTAAGTGAGAATAAAGTTTTTTCAGGTAAAGCAGTGGGGTAACCAATTCTATATTTTAAGTAAATATGGGAAAAATATGAAGTAAGGGCAACTTTGTTTAATGATAGACATCCAGATAGACACGTACATCATGGTTATATCCTAGAATTAGTGGCAAAATTTCGGCAAACTGGTTCAGTGGCAAATAAGAAAAGGATCATTGAAAATCCGGTAAGAAATGAATAAAATTACATTTTTTAAAACGCAATTTCTCGGCGGCGCGTATCTCAAATTTACAAAACAAAGCGCTATTTTATAGAGAATTTAATGCCCTTTAAAAAGATGTATCACAACATACCCATTCCCATTTGAAAAACAAGGGCAGTAGCCGCCCCCGCTAGGGGGGTTGAGGTTACAGGGATGAAATTAATAGTGAAACGTGTCCCCCTGAAAACACAAGTTTACGGGTCCGAGGATTTTTTTTAATTTTCACGTACACAGCCGTAAACCTTGCTGGACTGTTTTCGATGTACCCTGTACATACGAACGAAAAGTTAATTTTTTTATCGAATTTAAAAAGCAATAAAAACTTTCTCTTAAAATAATTTTCGGAGGTAATTACACTAGTGCCTAAAAATTTTCGATAATTTTGCATGAAAGCGTATTGCCTAAAAACAACAAGAGTTCATTTTCATTTGGCGAAATAGCCCGACTCCGAAGGAGGAGGGCTATTTTACAAAATTTGAAAATGAACGAATGTTGTTTTTCAAAGGAAATAGGCTTAAATGCAAAATTATCTGAGAATTTTTATGCACGAGTGTAATTTAGGGAGAAAATTACTCGAATAATGGTTAAAACAACTTTATATTACAACTTTTAAATAAAGAACTAAAAAAAATTAGTAATTATTAATAACGCAACTGTAATAATATTTAATATTTGAGTTTATAGCTGGAAAGTCCTGTAAGATTTATTTTTTTAAACGTCAAAAAGTGTCATTATCTTTGTCAATAAGCAATAAAAACTTGGCGGGTTGTTTTCGATAGCTAGAGAGGTTCTTTTCGATGTAATCAATCGAAAACAACACCTCTAGCTTTATGTATGAGGGTAATTTTCATAAATATTTTTTTTGACAATGACGAAACGAAAATTAGTGTCAGTGTCAAAATTTTTTTGATAATATTTTTATGGAATAATACCTATTTCTCCAATTTCCGTTATAGCTTAACTAAATAAGTAATTGTATAGGGCATAATAAATAATTTTTCAGGTGGGGCCAAATTTTGAAGGTCCGCCACTGACAGTAACACTAATTAGTATAATTTGGGTGAACCCTGGATGTTTAACATTGACTCGTATTATGATAAAATGACCTTTTCACCGGTATAGTAAAACTGATTTTGACTGTACCATATTTCCTTTAAATCCGCCTATACATATAAATACCTACCTTACCTTAAAAGACTTATTAAAATTAATTAATTAGCGCGTTCGATAAAGGCGTATATGAGTTTTAAACATAATAAGGTGTTACATATTTTGACATATCTTTAATTATAACGCATACCCAATAATCGATCATAAACTTGTTGACTGGCGATAAAAAATTAATAATTACAAACAGGTAAATGTGTTCTTAGTTTTTTTTAACAGACGGTGACATTCACCAATGAAAAATGATGCTAAAATAAGATCTGTTAAAAATTGAAATAGCCTTATATTATTAGCGACTATTTGCATGGCCGAAATCGTACACACCTGTATTTTGTTAATCATTTAATGAAAATTTGCCTCTTTGGCGTTTTGTAAATAAACTAGAGAAAAATAAGTAAACCTTTCATCGACATTAATAACAAAGAACAACTGATAAATTGTAATAATAAAATGGTTATTTGGTCTAATAGACGATTCTAAAATTAACGAATCCTAAAAATAATAATATACGTCATCCAACAATAACTCAAATAATACGTCTTATAATACTTGTCTATCAACTGGCTTTTCAAAAATTAACAACCAATTTTAACACCTGAAAGCAAACATCGAAGGTATAAATAAAACCAGGTATTAATTTATAAACAGTCTTACTTTATTTTTATTTTTGGACATTCATAAAAATACAATATACACAAAGATATTATCTTTTCTATAATATATAACAATATTTTATACATTTACACAAAAAACATAAAAATAAAAATAAATTATAGTTTTAGTTCCGTCTATATTTTATGCAAACTGTTTTACCGATTGAACATTGAAACATATAGTGCGGCTCAAAATATTAAATTCGTTCGAAGGAATATCCAGAGTTTAAGATCATGTATGGTTGTACAAGGTGTTCATTTTTCGGTGGTTCGGGGTATCTCTGTTATTAGTAAAGATAGAAGGATGCGGTTTTCGCAGCATTGTGCTACTTTTTTATGAACAAAAAAATAAAATGGTCGCTTTATAGTTTTTTACGTAGAATCCAGTGATCAGATTTTTTCTACGTTCAATAGTTTTCGAGAAAAAAAGGAAATTTGCTCTTCTTTAAATGATACACCCTATATATTTTTAAATAATGTAATTCAGTTTTTAGCAAGCGTCTCAGAAATATATAATACTTTATTTTTAGTCCTAATTTTATGCCCAAAATTTACGTTCTTTAAAAAATATACAATTTTTTTAGTAGTATGCACCTTAAGTTGAAGATAGGAAGTCCCATGTAGTTCAGATGGCTGAATTTTGACTACCATGTATATTTTATAGAAAAACTGCATGATAACTTCTCGAAGAGTTAAAAAGAGATAAATCCGTGGTTTATTATTAAATTATTTGTTATTTATTGAACTAGTCCAACATAAAGTAAAAAGAGCTTACTTATGAGATATTATTTATAAAATTAGGAGAAATACAGGACCGTATCACAAAATTTCCTGATGTTGTTCAAAAAACCCTCGAAACGTCATTAAATCACAATGTGTTGCATTCGGAAGAAAAAAACTCTCAAATTCCAATATCAGAAAAACAGGACCGTATTTAAAAAAATAAAGTTGATAATGGCTCTTCGAGGACGACTCGTCGGATTACAAAACAATTAACCTTGTTAGATAGAGCGGAAAAAGTGGCAATGCAAAAGTGCAATTTACTTTAGAATTCGATCTCAAAAAAACCCGGAAAATCAATAAAACCATTTTTCAGAATTTCGTTTTTTTCCCAGATATCTCCGGAACTACTTGGAATTTTAAAACTTTCTAAACGAAATATTATTAGGCACGTAAATGCGCAACTTTACCTCCATTTAACCGACTTCGTATCTCTTACGGTTTCCGAGATCCCTGTACTGGCCCTCCTTATCGTGGACCCGTTGTATTCAACCACATCAAAAATTACATGGGATTTTCTATGTTTAATTCAACTTGTATGTAAAAATAACAATCACTGATGATGATTCCTGGTAAATTTCATGTAAAACACCAAAATTAATTCACAGTACAACCATAGGTATGCTAAAACACCATATATTTGACATATTCAGCGGTTTCCAAAAGTACCGCATAAAATTCTTAATGCATTTATTGTGAATGAAGCACCTAAATCCATTAAGGGGTTTGTATTTATAATAAACGAGTTAAGCATATATGATTTGTTTCCGGTAATTCTGGGAAGCCCCGTGTAATAATTATCGACCGAATTCAGAATTTTGAGTCACCCTATATCGCTATCGAATAAAACTAAAAGGATTTGAAATTAATTTTTTGTTGGAACGGTCACTCCAACTTACAAACAGGTTTTCAGGTGGACCCTGTTATCGGAATAACGCTCGAACGCTAGATTGAATCCCATTTTAACAAAATCCTTACGGTTTTCTTCAAATTTATAGACCATTCTAAGATTAAAAACAAGTTGTACTTAAGTATCCGGTATACGGGCTTATCTTTACTCCTTTTTGGGATTTTACCGACAAGTATTTTATACCACAAAACTATCATTGCACATTAAAAGTTACGAACAAAAAGTTAAGTAAGACAGGTGGTAGTCATAACAGGTTTTGAAAGGTATGCGGTAGCTCATTCAAAAGAGTTCGATGTGTCTGCTTGATTTTAATAGTTATTTGGCAAATTGACGTTACACAGAGCTTCTTAAATTATGCGGGGAAGATAGCAAATGACAATTGAACAAACCAAAACAGAAAACAGGAAAACATCCCTCCCCCCTAACAATTTAACTATTTATTTAAAGCAGTGTGCCCCCCCCCCCTCAAAAAGGTAGACTGGCGCCCCTAAAAGTAGGGAAGAATAATATTCTGAATCTATAAAGTTTGATTTTGAGCGCTAATTGACTTTACGTCGATGGCACCTTAACTCATTATTTGCGGTGGAAAAGAAATATCTACAATTTCTCAGAACTACCCTAACAGATCCCACATCACTTGTCATCTAAAAACCCGAACAAACCCGAGTTCAATCAATAGAAGATATATCCAATGTAAATCGAAACAGAACAAGACCAATCCCAATAAATGTATTCACTAAATTTTCAATTTTATTTGAAAACAAGTCAAATTCCCATACAATTTTAATCAGTTTATATTTCCTATTTCCTGTGTGTCTATTCTCGACTTAGGAGAATGATGATATCGAAACAACGAATTATACCTTCCTCTCTCTTTCTCAGGGTTCCTTAGAAAGAGGAATAATCACTTGTGTCGATATGATTGTTCTCCTAAGTCAAGAATAGACACTCTGATGCCTGAGGAGTACCTAGAGTTGGAACCATATGGGGAAAAAATGTATTGTTCGAATTAGATAGCATTTGACTTATTAAAAGGTTTTACTTCAAAAAGACAAAAAATTACGTAATTAAATGTCGAAGAATGGCATTTATTGATGGAACTTGGACAGGTTGTTTATTGGAAAGGTTGTTTATTATGTTGTATCACTTGATAATTTTGGGCCAATATCTATTTTCATTGGAAACGGAAGTCGACTCTGGTATTATTCTAATATATCCATTTTTTTTAACGTATTTATGATCTAAAAAAAATGTTCTTTTCGTTGTTTAAATCTTTAAAGTTATGAAATGGTAACATTTTTAAACCATAAATTTAATTTTTTGAGGAAAATGAATAATTTGGCAGAATAAAAGCATAAAGAATGAATTTAGATGATGAGTATTGTATAGATCCATAGATTTACGGTGGTCCATCGCTTTCAATAAGAATAGATATTGCCAAAAATAAATAGGAAACAAAAATTATTATAAGTGATACAAATTCGGCATGTGGGCATAAGATTACAATATAAACAATTTTTCCAAATCATTTTTTTGTTATATTCGATCAATAATTGACATTCCTGACATTTTCATTTTTGGTATTTATTGAAGCAAAAACGTATGGTGGTGAAGCCTCCTAAACCTAAATCGAACAATACATTTTTTCCCCATATGGGTCCAACATTAATCGTGCCACGGTATAATAGCTTTCTATTCCCAAGTTGGAATAGTTAGCGAATTCGGCAGCTTTTGAAACGCCAAATATTTATTTGCTATAGTATTTATTTTTCAGCAGTAACAACAAAACTTCTTTTAAATACGCACCAAACTAATCCTAAATAAAAAGGAAAAAAATTGAAACGTATACAACCAGTATCTAAGTCGTTTTAGAATGATAAATAAAAACCTGTTACACGACCGACCTTCTATTTGAGCACTGAAATATTTTTGGTAAATTGCCCCTTTGTGCTTCACGCTTAAAAATTTTCCGATAACTTTTTGATTAAACATTCCTTTAGAAGAATCATATGTTGAGGAAAATAATCGCAACGCCTATCAGCAGTCAGCGTTTATATGCCCATAGTCCGTATTTAAACCCTCTCCAAGAACAACGATGGTAACGTCTGCGTCTCCTCGCACACTCGAGAGGTACCCATGATCTTATTTGGCTCTAGAATAAACCTATTAATTTACTTAATAATAATAATAATAAAACCTATCATTCAATACACATCTAGAAATGAATGGTTTTTGCATCACTTTCAATGTGAAGCGCAGCCAAAGAATTTGTCATGCGCGCAGCTTTTTCTGTATCACTTTTAAATAAATTTCAGACGATAGTTAGTCAGCCGCATGTTCTATTCGGTCGGTTATCTTTGATTGCATCACTCATACAATACCCTCAAGTGTGCGAGAGCAGACGAGCAATCATTTTTCAAGCGGATGAGTTAAATGACTCGAAACAAAAATTCTACCTTGGAATTACATTTCCTTCATCCGAACAAACTCTGTGATACTATTCAATTTCAGTGCACAAAAATACATTTTTATCAAAACAAAATTCTTAAAACTAACAGAAAAGTTTGCATTTCACTGCAGGCAAATATCATATCAGACGATTCTCAGTTTGCGTTCTATCTAACAACAAAATTTTTGTTATAAGTACTAATCAAGTTTATAAAACAGCCAATAATAACAAAGATTTGACGGTATCAATTTCGGTATTTTAGATGTCGTGTTCGTTGAACGTTGCAATTTAGGAGATCGAATAGTTCAACTCGGCATGTCGTGCATGGGAACATAAAAGTTATAAATTCGTATCTTTATTTTGTGAAGCATTAAAACGATCGTTTCTTTAGGCTCGTTCTACAGTTAAACGTAACTAAAATGCACCCTTTGTTAATTCTACTCAAACATACTATGCCGGTGGTTAACAATGTGTGCGGGAGGAAAGGTGGGAGAGGAAACAGGGGCGCCTAATGCGAACTTTTTAGGTGCTAAACCTCTAAGTTTGGGAATCCCTGTACTATGCCATTGATTTACGCGATTTTCTTACGTATTTTAAGAAAAATTACAAATATTAAGTATAGGGCAGATCATTGACACGCAATTTATGTCCAAAAAGTATATTTTGTAAAAACGTATCGTGTAAAATACGATAATAAAGATAAAGATGCGTTTTGCAATGATTTCAATGATTTTTCAATTAATTTTGCTGTTGCTATTCCTAATCTTTTTCCATATACTGATGTCACTATACGCAACAAAAGAACCATTTTTAATAAAGGCACTAGCGCTAAAACCGAATTGCAAAAACAACCTGAAACTATTTTAGACAAAGGTGACATTATTTTAAGCGACTGACAAATTGTCCAGGAAGCGCAGGGACCAAAAGAAATGGAAGAATGTAAAGAGAAGGCTGCAATTTAAAATCATTTTTGGATTGAATATATTAAGACTTAAGTCAAGTAGTATTCTCACCCAATCCGATTAAAATAATCAGATATTAATGTACTGGTGATAAATGCAATTTATGCGGTGTGAAATAGATTGTTATAGTCGATATATATTCATCCAGGAAAGGTATACATTGACGTAAAAAAGGAGATATCGTTATAACATAAACCATAATTAAGTTATTTACAGCTAATGCTAATTAGAACTGCATTTCCTATTAAATTTTGTTGCTCACCAATATCAACAATATTCAATATTGTTCAGAGTGTTCGACAAGTACAGTTGTATTCATTGAAAATGGGGACACTAAATTTGTTATAATGTAAATCGGTCTTCATTGATTTTGACTTCTTCAAAAGTTTATGGTTGACAACCCTGTCACTGTCAGAATTCTCAAAATGCCTCACCATTTAACAGAACTTGACAAAGTTCAAATAGTAGTCAGAATTGAAGATGGGTAGTCAATACAGGCACTAGCAAATTTATACGGAACAGGCAGGAACACAATTTTAAAAGTAACTTTGGTGACAAGAGGGGACAAGAAAAACTGATACTGGTCAGGCTCGCATTTCCGACCCAAAAGATTAGGAACTTAAAAATAATGCTCACAGATGAATGTAGACAGTATCGGATAGTTTTTACCTTAAATTATATATTCCGCGACTATCAGTTATGGAATGCGGCAGTGTTCACTGACGAAAAGGTTTTTCAATCTAAATATAGGTAATAAATTCGGGGACCTATACGTTATTAGTTACGTTACGTTGAGTAAAAAATATGTGTTATTACCACAAATATTTTTAAATATTTATCACATTTAATTAGATTATTTTATTTTGTTTAGCGGCGCCAATCCTTATTGCTCATAACTTTAAAAATAATAAGTCAGAAGCCTGATTTATGCAAATATGGTAAAACTACCCATAAGACTAGTCCCCATTTTCAATGAATGCAACTGTACTTCCTAATCACTCGGGAGCATATACAGAGAAGATCAAAATTAACCTAATTTGTCATAGAAAAAAATCCTAAAGTCCCTTAACGGAGATATAGAACTCCAAAGGGTTTTTATGTGAAACGCTCAGAAGTTATTAGTCCTAAACACAAACATGTAAAAATGTAATTTTGCATTAAGGTGTTTTAAAATTCTAAAGTTCGTCAAGCATAGGTTTAAAGATAAACAAACAATACATTACTCGTATATTATAAAAAAATAGATTAATCTCTTAAAATGACACCGGTCAAAATTCTTGAACGAGTGTAGTGGCAAGTCCGTTCGTTCCTGACTTCCCTGACGACGAAAAACATCTACTGCAGTATAGTTTAATGACTCTTTATGTATTCTATAAAATCTTAAAATATAATTCATTAAATTATACCTTTCGGTTCAAAAGTAAATAGCTGGGTATACCTTTGGGGCGCCGTATTTCAGTAAAGGGACACTTTTGACCTTCTCTGTATGCTCTCGAGACATTAGGAGGTACTGACTGGACGCCCTGTCGTCGATTTTTTAAACCATTATTGTTACAACTTCCGAATCTCAAGATAGCGCCGCGATCAAAGGAAAATACCTATATTTTAATATTAGGTCATGTCTGAGCTAAATTAATAGATTCCCATCTTTACTAATATAAAATCAGTATGTTTACGTAATTGCTTTTTTATTTGAAGCTTCGCGACAGTGTCTCTCGTATGAGTACGCCTGAATAATTTCTGACGATAGAATAAATTATAACGAATTAAGATGATAAGACAACCAACGATGATGATGGACTGAATTTTTAATCCTAGAGGATTATTTATTAAAAAATAGATAAGAGGTTGCAAATTTGATTTCGAACTCTTGACTAGGCTGTGTATAATTATCTAGAAGCAGGTTTATGTTATAATTCTAAAATAATTAACTGCCGAGAATAACTGGAACATAATTGCATTACCGTTTTATTTAGATCAAATTTAAATGGGCATAAGCTACTAATACTAAATCTTATTATAGTCCGTTTTGTTGCAGTTGATAGCTCATATCGAGGGTTGAAGCCATAAAACAACCGTAAACCATAGGCGTTGCCAATAGTAATTACCTTATTTAATAAGAAAATTGGCCTCTGTCCATTGTTAAGTAGGATTAGGGTTAAAGTAGGTACAACAGGGGTAATTAATTTACCTATTTTTGCCTGCTTTAGGATGTTATTACGCCATTTGATGTGCGTTTGTCAAACTATGTATTTAGTTGTATTTAGATACTGCATTATCTCAAAGTTGAATTATTTCCTATACTTGTAACAATGGCTTCAAGTTTTTCGACAAAATTTTACAAGCCATTAACTACGACGAGGACTTACCACAGCTATCACGAACGAAACTATGGAAAATACTTCATGATATGAACTTTCGATGGGAGAAGCAAAACAGAAAATATTTTCTTATTGATAGAGCAGATATTATTTGCTGGAGACGTCAATACTTAAGGTCCATCCGAAAATACCGCAGCGAAGGCAAAAACATTTTCTATTTGGATGAAACTTGGCTGAACGAAGGGCACACCGTATCTAAAGTTTGGCAAGATAAAAATGTCCTAAGTTCTCGACAAGCTGTCATGGAAGGCTGGTCAACAGGACTTAGACCACCATCTGGAAAGGGACGCAGACTTATTATAACTCATATAGGAAGTTCAAATGGCTTTTTGGATCAAGGATTATTACAATTCCAGTCGAATTCTACTAAAGACTATCATGAAGAAATGACTGCTGATGTTTTCGAGGAATATTTTAAGCAAATGATAGAATACATTCCCGCTAATTCTGTAATAGTGATGGATAATGCCAGCTATCACTCTAGGCTAAAAGAGAATCTTCCCACAACTTCATGGAAAAAGGCGGAAATCGTAAACTGGTTACAACGAAAGGAATTGAGTTACGATAATACCATGGTAAAAAAAGAACTTTTGGATATTGTTAGGCTACATAAATCACAGTATAAAAAGTATGTTATTGACGAGATGGCAAGAGATCGAGGTATTATAGTGCTCCGTTTACCACCTTACCATTGTGAGCTAAATCCTATCGAATTAATATGGGCTCAAGTAAAAGGATATGTTGCTAGAAATAACAAAACTTTTAAAATGCAAGAAGTGCGACACCTCTTGCTTCATTCTTTAGCAAATGTGTCATCAGAAAATTGGCAAAACGCCATAAAACATGCTATAGTAGAGGAACAAAAAATGTGGGAACTTGACAACGTAATTGACACAACTATGGAAATTGAGCCTTTAGTAATAAGCGTAGGACATGATGACTCTTCAGATTCTTCTGAGGACCATTTTATCGAGTTATAATTATTGAAATTGTCAATATTTTTTAAAAAAACTCCGTAATGGAGATTAGTAAAACAACAACAGACAAAGAGAAAGAGCTTGACGATACCAATACGATACTATACCACTAGGATTTTAAATCTCTTTACCTGTCTGGAAAGTTGTTTGTAACTGAGGAGTCATAGAATAGAACAACCATACATACAAGTAAAGGATCATAGGGACAATGATTGTAACTGTGATGTCAAATTAACTAGACATGATCTAGAGTATCATTCGATATTCCAAAACCAATGGAAGTTGCCCAGAGCAAATCATATCGACCATCCGAAGAAATTTGGATTTTTTCTGTAAGGGAAATAATGTTACATGTAACCATCTCTCAATTGCAAAGAGCAGCTGACACGAAACCTTAGTTCCATTATAATTAGACATAGATTAGACGTAATTCTTTGTTGATTTATGTAAAGAACGCACAGATTCTAAATTTTGAGATGTAACTCTGTTCTTCAGGATGGTCGATATACAGAAAGAAATGTCTAAACCAGAAGAATAACTGCAAGGTCTGTAAGAATAACGCTGTAAAAAGATATAATCAAGTAATTTAAGGGTTCTATTACGTAAACAAATATTGGAAGATATAGCAGAAGCAAGTGGTTCGACTAGGATAGGAAAATAGGGCTGCATTAGTGTTTACTGCAACTTTTTAGGCGAATATCAATGAATGATATTCCTGAATAATATATTTATAGTTGTGGAGTATTACTTAATGAGATTGAGATAATGATAATGATGTTGTAACAATAACAATCACCAATTGAAATAAAAAAATCAAAGGGTTTATTGGGGTTTCTTCAAACAGAACCGAACAAACACTACTTACTTATATTCTGCTGTTATAGAATTGTGGACATGTAAATCACCTAGCTCTTTTAATTAGAAATAAAAATTCGGATCTATATCTATGAATTTTGGAAAACATCAATTTCGTTATACCATAAACTATATTTAAGAAGGTGGATGCCGTCACATGAACAAAGATATCTTCACCTTGTGTTCTATTCTATGCTCTCTATTTCCTCTGTATCTTTAATCGCAATTTGTTACAATATAAACATTTCCAAACTATAGGTAACATTATTATAGTGTTACTTCGAATAACAGTTATAAATTGAGAGGTTTATGCCATATAATATCATATGGTAGAAGAAATGCGGCATTTAAATGTTAATGGCTAAATAATGGAAATCAAGATGAAAACGAATAAATATTTATTAGGTATTTATTACCTTCCATGAAAATACAGTAATAATAAACTTATCTTTTTATTATTAACGTATAAAAATGTGAGCACCATTTCATGGAAAGTTAAAAAAAACTATAAAATTTACTAGGATTATTTGAAATGACTATCAAATCCCATTAAAAGTTTTTTCATTGTAATATGGGTAATAAAACATTTAGATTATTGGGAGAATTGAGCACAAGCAAGCAGCAATATCGATTTTGGAAAATACAAATTTGGACGATTATTTTACATTTCCTGTTAAATTTGTGTCCTGATGTCAATGTTTATAATTTTATAATGATTTAAATATGTAGCGAATAGTAATTAATTCTTTTTATGGCTGCGAATCAAAATATGACGTCTCTGATGCCTAAATGCCTATTTTTACAGATAAATGGATTCAAAATGAGTGTGTAAAGTACTTTGTCCATGGGTATGTCCAATGCTTTCCCGACTTTTTCTTTGGCTTAATTAAAAAATATCAGTAATCCACCACACTCACGTGTATAATTTGGATAAAGTTTTAGATTTAAGATACATCTCAAAATAGCAATCAGAGCCATCTATGTTGCATCAATTTAATTAAAAAATATGCCGCTTTTTGGCAGGTTAGAAAGAGACGCCGAGTTATCAGCTGATCAATATTTATTTTCGTGAAGTTTTATCCGTTAATGATAAAGTTTTTTAGTTAATTTATTGATATTTAGATTGGCTGACATGTTGTTTGGGGTATCAACAAGTTTCAGGAAGATCTGTGACAAAAATTTGAAAATTGTTCATATATGAAATTGTTAGTATTATTCTTATAACATTATATTTTTTAAAGCAATTTTTTTCATCGCGTTTTCCAATCCTTTAACTTTACGAATTCCATTTTAGTTTAGAAAAAAACTAAGTATATTTGGCTAAACGTTCGCATAAAATAGTGCATGCGTGGCAACCTATGAGTAAACAATTCTTAATAACTTTTTTATTTTTAGTCCGATATTAGTATTTTTTTTAAAGAACTCTAGATATAAATATCAGTTTTAACGTGTCTTTTACAAATTTTAAGTAACATTGGTGGTTATTCAACATATTATACAAGGATAATAACGTTTAATATTGTTTTTTTTTTATCTAATTTCAAAACATCCTATGGAATAATCAAGTAGCAATATTATTTCAAAATACCTGGATTCATTTAGAGTCATCTCTTCTGTACATTTTGTTTCCTTTGTTCATGTAAATATATGGATTTATTGTCAAATAAATGCTAAATGATCTTGGTTATCAATAATTTAAATCTTAATTAATTAATCATAATTTCTAATGCAGTATGAATTTAGAGGAGATTGCGTGCTTGTATAAACCAACGTATATAGATAGTAATTAGGGCTAGAGGAGGCAAAACAAAGTATCGAGGCCCATTTAAGTTGAAATGTTTGTTTTATATATAGCATAAATTTAATTTAAGAAGCATATTTAAGTAAAAATTGGTAGTTAATTGAATTTGTAGTTAAATGATAGTTAATGAATTAACAATATCTTGTTAATTCATTAAAAATGTAATTCTCATTCCAGCAACAATAATGAAATTATTATGGAAAAATTGGTAAAAAGACACGATATAACTGATGGTTGTACCTAGAGTACTTTAAAAAATAATTAATATCGACTAAAAATAGAAAAGTTATTAACACTAAAACTTTATCAAAATTTGGCAATGACGCATTTTACTGCACATGAGTGTATTAATTATTTTTAGGAAATATTCCGTGCCATACTTTCTCGGAATATTCCGATTGAAAAGAGTCTTCCTTATGGAAATTTTGATTACGAAACACATTGAATTTGTTTTTATGTCGCACATACTTTTTGCACGTGTATGTTCTTATTTTTAATAGAAAGTTATTTTCATGTAAATGACAAAACATAAAAATATTTTTAGATAACAATCTGATATAGATACTAATAGAACGAAGATTGCGTGCTATTTTAGATTCAAATACATTCGCTATCGTTAAATTATGAAAAGGCAAGTTGCATTATGGACGTGTAGATCTATTTAATTATAAATAATTTCTTTTCGTGCAAATTCAGTTATATCCTTATTATTAGATATGTTTAAAGGAAAAACTTATTGTACTTCACTTTAAGTCACTCTGGGTTACCAACTCTGATTTATTAATTTAAAAAATGTTATTTGGTAATAACAAATATTACCTGTTCGATAATAAGGAACAGTCTAAACTCATATCAAGTTTTAAGGAACATTTAATGGGATTCGATTGTCCTTTGAAATAATGCTGGTAATTTTTAAAGTTCTTTCAACTTTCTATGAAATGGTGCACACATTTTTAGACTGATTTTAATTAATAATTCTTATAAATTATTAATCACCTTATGCCTATTTAGATTTGCAATCAGTAATAAAAATAGTGAACTTATTACCTGTGACAAGTAAAATACAATCTAATTTATTGCATTACCACCGCTAATAGAATATAAATGTTTTCCCTTATTTTAACGAAGATTTAAGTTGAAAGAACAAAATTTGTGTCAAAAGGACAAACCGCAAAAATAAATATGCGAAAAAATCCAATGGCACGCTATTTCACGGATCGCTTACGATCACACAGGTGTGAGTCCGGATAATCTTCGGACCCTCACAAAAGAGTGTTTATTCGGTAATTACCGGCAAAAAAGATTGAATAAAAACTTACCAGCTGGCCGAAAAGGCAGAAGGGGAGCCACACACACATGCCCGATGAACGATTCACTATTGGCAACACTGTTTAAAATTCGTAGCTGATTAAATGACTAGAAATAATCGCGCATAATGCTACGCACACTTTGGGAGAAATACTCGATATTATTCATCAATAGCAATGCAGTGTAGATTTAAGTTTGTTGTTTGTTCACCTGTATCGAAAATCTAAGAATCAAAAAGGATTTATTTTAATGATTTTCAAAGTTTTAAGTATAAAAAATATTTTAAAAAAATCATTATTACTTGAACCCTCGCCGAAACTCAAAACCCAATATATATAGTAATATAGCAAATAGCTTTTTTAAATCAAAGTATTTCTCCCTCATAAATGTGGCATATATTGGATTGGCTATATACTAGCAAATTATTATTAACTAACTTTCAATGTGATCATCTAAATAAAAAGACCATAATAAATCAAAACGTAATATCGAATATTTATTATGAATGTATCAAATATTAATTATGATAATATTAAATATCACTAAATATTTATAAGTAAACAAGGATCATCCTCTTATGTAAATTACAGCATTTTTGACACTGAAGTTCTAAGTAACTTAATATAGACGAAATATCCGTCAAAACTATTTGTCTTACTTGCAACACGGTTGCAAATCAATAACTCAAATTTAAATGATCACATTGAATTTATTAATTATATTTCTTAGAGTTTCTTAAGTAACCTTATGCAACTAAACAAAATTTTACATAATTTTCCTAACTTGAATTTTGCTGGTGTGTAATCTGTTCTTATATTAAAATTAATTTAATAAAAATCACGATAACATTGACACAATTTTAGAAATTACGATACACACTTTCTGATAATTGATTTTCTAAATTAAGCATAATATTTTTGTCTAAATTGTGTGTAGTAAGAATCTCCAGATATTAATAAGAACATGCTACACACTTGATAGCAATTTTTAAGAAGTTAACATACATAAGACTGATTATCCAAAAATAAAAGGTCAAGATTATACTGTACGCCACTTTAACCAAAATAATAACAACGCAAGAACAATTTTAATAGTTTTTTAATATATACGACATTCTATACATTATAAACTTACAATGTAAATTGTATCATTCGACCACAGTCCCAGTGTAAATTATTTTTAAAAGTACAAATCACGATTCGCCATGATAATACAGTAAACAAAAAATCGTAACAACGAAAATAATGTAAAATTAATAAGTTAACGGCGAGAATAGCTAAGATCAGCTAAAGTAATTGAAGTCAAATAATTAAAGTTATTTGTTTATTCAACCTGATTTCCATCTAAATAATCTTTAAATTATTAATATCGGTACCCGAACTACTTAAATATAATTGAGCAAATATCAAAGAAAATAATTTAATTCCCAAAATGGGTTATGCTTAAAGATAGATTTATATAAAATTATTGTAAAAAATTGGTTGCGAAAAAAAATTCTAAAAGAAACGGAATTTATACAAACATGTTTTTTTTTTAATTTTTAATTTTTTATGAAAAATAGGTATGCATGACTTACCTGGCAGAAAGAGAGAGCTGTCATAATTTAATTTTTTTATTGCCTTAACTATGTTAAAATTAACTTTACATTATATTTCGCTGGTTATCACTTTGTGGCCATAAGACTAGTTTTTATTCGTTTACTGTATTAGTTCCGCCGGCAGTGGGCGGAGAGGCTTTTTAATCATTATTTACAACGTTCATCTGCAAAATTTCCTACTTACTATATTACAGGACCGACGGATTGCGGCGTATCACTCTTTTTATTTACAGGAATGTACAGGGGACACCGCACGGGCCTTGTCTAAGGTACTAGTACTCACTCGCACTTTGTTTGAGTCCACTTGGCCTCCTCAACGGCCTATGGAGGCTGGAAACAGTCCTTGAGGTAGCGGGGCCGCCTAGGGCGGCAGTCATCACTAGCCGTTGTCGCTGTGGTGAAGGAGGGAGGCCCAGTGGGCCGCGTGCTAGTGGGCAGTGAGTTGATGTCCCATACCCTGCGGCGAGAGCATAGGGGGACTGTGACTATGCGAGTGCTGGCCCATTGGCGAGCCGTGCATATCTGGATGGTGGCCGTATCCAGGGTGCATGTGTCCGCCGGGCGGCATCCCATCCATCATCTCGCCGCCCAACGTGTTTGGTGGCGTCATTCTCTTCTCTTTTTGGCGCCTATTGCAAAACCACACTCTTACTACCTCTTTCTCTAACTGCAAACTATCTGCTAGCGCCGTTATTTCTTGCGCCGAAGGCTTGGGTTGCTTGTGGAAATGCTGTTCCAGAGCGCCCTTCACCGACACCTCTATGCTAGTGCGTTTTTTTCTCTTCCGGCCTTGGGCGGCGATTTTGTCGATGGACGTGGGCGAGCCCGTCGTCGAGTCGGCTTCCTCAAGCCATTTTTGTAACAGAGGTTTTAACTTGCACATGTTTTTAAAACTTAACTGTAAAGCTTCGAACCTACAGATGGTCGTTTGCGAGAAGACATTGCCATAAAGTGTTCCTAAAGCTAAACCCACGTCCGCTTGCGTAAACCCTAATTTTATTCGCCGCTGTTTGAATTGTTTAGCAAAGGCCTCTAAATCATCACTTGTGGGGGTTTCTTCTTCGCCTCCGCTAACGTCTCGGTCGGGGTGGTGAGGATTATGCGGACTCTGCATGTCTCGATGCAGGGGATGGTGGAGCTGCGGTGCTCCTTGATGGTGAGCTAGCATACCGTTCATCACCGAATGGTATTGATGTAAGGGTGATCCGGCTCCACCGGGATTATAATGAGCGGATGCGACGGGTCCGTGCCAGCCATGGGGAGAACCCATACTTTGCTGCTGTTGTCGCTGATGGTGCATCATTTCGGCTTGTTGGGACAGGGGTTTTACATCTTGGTGATGAGGGTGATGGTGCATTCCCGCCATAGAGGCGGCCCAGGGATCTGCACCAGGTTGTAAACTCACCCAGGGATTAGCGGCGGAAAGAGACATTGCTGCATGGCCGCCGGGACTCGGCGAACTAGCAATATGATGATGGTGGTTGTGGTGTTGCGGTAAGTACTTCATCTCGCTCGCGTCGGCCGCCGATCTCGGCGAGGCGCTAGTATGATATCCTCCAACGATGTTCATCCCTAAGGCACTACCCTCCAAATCTGATACCGCACTACTTGCCGGTAGGTACGTCGTGGCCGCCATGCCCTGCAAGGGCCGCCCAGCCGAAGAGTCGGCACTATCCTCGTGTCCGTACACTATTGCACCTCTGAAAGCACTAATTTTGAACTATTTATCACTACCGTCTTTTCACTATAAACAGTCCTTAAAGACCCTTGCGCGCCGCGAGGTGTCATAGAGCACCCTAACAACTTTTAGTTAACAACTATATATACGCTCATACGTTATGCATGTCAGTCTGCACTCGCGGCGACTCTGTTTGTACTACTGGCAGAGTGCTAGTCCGATGTGACGGAGTCAGCCGGGGCGCCCCTCCATCGCACCCCCTCCGTTGCGCGCGTCACTAAAGGCGCCGCACAAAACGTGACGTCACGAATTGGGGGTCGGCAACTGGCTACGTGATCCGATGCTCCGCCCCCTCTTATCCCCACTTTGGCGGGGAAGTGTTTACAGTCGGCGGGACACGGTAGCTAGGCAACAGAGCGTGCGGGGCCGCACATACGAAGGTGGACACGATCAGAGATCAAGAACCAATGCTACCGTTTTTTTTTTATAAACTAACAAATACCTACATCCTGAAATAGAAGTCGTCATATTTTTTATTAAAACAAACATTATGGCAATTGATTTTAATTGAATGTTGCGACGCAGCTGACGGATCTAGAATATCGAACGAATAATAGCTATAATACTATAAATGATTTGATTATGGATACTCCTTAATTAGTGTTTATGGTATCAATCACGAGAAAATTATCGAAATCGAACTAATGGTTAATGGGTGCTTATTATATGTCACCTTACTGAATATATGCATCGATAATCCTCACCATTGATACACTTTTTATAATAATTATATATGATTACTAACAGTCTTTCTCGCTCGCACATTATACTTACCAGTTTAACTACTTATTGCTTGTAAACATTCCTACGTTTGTTGCATTTTTATAATTATATTAATTAAATTTATTAATAATAGGCAATTAACTTAATAAGTCACGTAACTAAAATGTACATTTACATTGATCATATAACGCCTTTGGTAGCTTTTTCGATTTTATTGATTGCTTTTAATCAGTTGTTTTTGTTGCGGAAGTAAACGATTTGTGATATTCATTTAAATCATCATATTTAAACTCAGTTAATTAGTATAGTTATTAATTAAGGAAAAATTGTCATCTGCAATTTCTTGATTTAATTAATTGCAAGACTATTTTACATTTCCTATTAAGATAGTAGGCTATTCCGGTTATACCTACAGAATCGTTTGTTGAAAAATGAAATCCATATTTAATGCTATTTGTGTAGGCATATCACTTTCGTTTTTAATACGTTGCAGCGCAGTGGACCGACCATTTTCTGGTAAAAGAAATTATATAGTACCATCAAGGAACTACGTAAATTGGAAAAAACATCTATTTTTCCTTGCGCCTTAAAACCATTGCAATTTATAGATTAATATAATTATTATACGCGGTACTATGTCTGATTGAAAATGTTTTTTATCCGATACGACCGACTTGCGTTGAGTTGGTTAAGATGAGGATCCCAAGCAATCCCAAATAAAAAATATACCGCTTTTTGGCAGGTTAGAAAGAAACGAGACTCATCAGCTGATCAATATTTCTTTTCGTGAAGTTTTAGCCGTTAATAATAAAGACTTTTAGTTAATTTATTGATATTTAGATTGTTTGACATGTCGATTGGGGTATCAACACGTTTCAGGAAGATCTATGGCAAAAATTTGAAAATTGTTCATATTTGAAATTGTTATTATTATTCTTATAACATTCTATTTTTTAATGCAATTGTTTCTTAGCGTTTTCCAATCCTTTAACTTTCCGAATCCAGTTTTAGATTAGAAAAAAACTAAGTATGTTTGGCTAAACGTTCGCATAAAATACTTCCTGCTGGGCAACAAGCGCAGCTCTTAAGAATCATAATTTTGTTGATCAAAACAATAAATTGTACTGATAAGTAATAATAATAGTTCGAGTTCGATAATAAAGAATTATCTAAGATATTTTGCTACTGATGATGATTTTATTGTAGGCGAGTCGATTGAATTCCAATACAAATGAAAATCAACACTCTTAAATATATTAGGTATAGTTGATATTCTAATAATTATATCATTTTAAGTAGGTGTCCTTAATTCAAAATAAAACTAAATCAATATGTCAAACATCGGCTAATATCGGGTTTGTTCGGGTTTGTTCGTGTCGTAAAGACTTACATTGTTACAAAATTGTACATCTTTAAAACATCGTTTTACGACATCTTAAAGACGTTCCCTTACGTCGTGTTTTCGGCATTATAGGTATGGTATACAGGTTGTGAACTTCTCTGAAACTTAAAAAAATTGCAGTTCTTGGCGATCTCACTATATCTTTATTTTTATTCATTCCATTTATTGTTTACATGATGAGTATATTATTTAAACCGCGTTTTTTCCTATCATTATCCCGTCGTAACCATGCCTGAATGGACACCTCAGTTTCCTTCTGGCTTGACGCTATATTAGCTACCTCAGCAGACCCTAAAAGTAAATGTTCACATTATTATAAATCGAACATCATACAAAAGAGTTAGCTGGTACATAGCAAATGAAACCCATAATTCTCACATCATACAAATGATTAACATAAAAACCATTATTTATTACACTAATAGCATCAGAAACAAAATCAGTAATCAATAAATTAGCATCTTTTGGTTTTCATTTCCCTGATAGTATATATTTATCATATCGATCACATCACTACCAACAATACTTATGGATATCCCTTACACTCATGTTTACTATAGCAAGTGTACTAATTAATAAAAATTAACTTACCTGGATCTTTGTCAAACAGAATTATAAGCTCCAAAGAAAATATAATAAGCTCAATTCACAATCACAAGCATAGTTTCGCTAATGACGTTCACGCCATTTACTTAATTCTTTATGGAAATAAAGATCGGTGTACCAATAAAGATCGGTGTACCGCTGTTATTTGTATATTTTTTACTTTCAAATAAATAATAAGTATTTTATTTTTTAGCGAATTGATATAAACAAAAAATGTATTGTTCCTATATATATAATATAACCACCACTAGTTAGTACATCTGGCAATACCGGTTCTTGTTGCGGCCTGTATAATAAATGTTTTATAAAACCCTTTTATTATTTATTGCGAGACAGGGCAATAATGTAAAAAAAAATACAAATCGATGCCCTCGCAAAAACACAAATTATATTAAATTTAATCGTTCAAAATTAAAGTTATATTTTTTATGAAAAAACATAGGTTCTATCGTCGTCCACTTTTTGACGTATTAAAGACGTCTAAACTAAGACGTCTTAAATACGCTGATGTAGTGACATCTTTAAAATGTGTTTTTTACGTCCAAAGTACGCCAAAGACGTTCAGGCTAAAAATAGGCATAATATGGACGTCTTTAAAACGTAGTGTGCTATCTGGGACGCTACTGATCGAGCTCCGTGTTCATGAACCCGAATTATTAATCCCGTAATTATACATGGAACCCTAAAAGTAAAAGGCACTAAATAAATACCTTAACGCCGAAATAACCGTAACTAAGGCAGGTGAATTTTTCCCTAACCGAATAAAAAATTAATTTAAAAACTCCGGGTCACCTGTTGCGGAGACCGTGGCCGCCGACAAATCATAGTTGGCTTGTGGCATACAACGAAATTAACATGGAATTTGCAATACAATAGGGCATTAGCACCGCTACCTTATACATATGTATGCGCCCAAACGTATAGTGGCTCAACGTAGCGCCCCATCGGCGGGGTGAAATATTGACTGTGACGTAATAATATTTCGAATTTTGTAGGTTTTGTTGCCGAGCGGTTGAGAAAGAATTTGAGTTTTCTATTTGATTCTGCTTTAAATGTGTTGCCAAATGGCGAGCGCATGAGCACTGACGTGACTTTTCTTAAATGTCAAATTTGTGTTTTATAAAAAATACAAATACACTGTGCACTGACAAAAATGCATTTACCAATGTCGTGGGTTACAAAATTGGAGCTACCTCAACCCACCTCACTATGTTGTTCTAACTGAGCCTACGAATTATCACAAATTATTTAGTAACGCTACAGTAATTCAGGTTCTTCTGATTCGCCTCAACCAAGCAAGAGATTTTTTATCAACATATGCAGGTTTGCGGGATTAAAATTTGGGTGCGGGATTGGATTCCCTAATCTCTAACCATATTCGAGACATTTCCATTTAAAGATCAGAACGCATCAAAAAATCAGCTTATATGAAACGTAAAGAAAAAGTTTCTACAAATACTTATTTCTTAGTCATAAAAACATCATACCGCCAACTTTCAATCCGATACATTGAACCGTTTTAAAATTATGGTTTATTTTCGAAAATAAACTCTCACTTTCAAAACTCCGTGTTTTTAGGACGGACATATTTCGAAAAAAACTTATATAACTTAATCGGTGTAGTTTGATGTGTTTTTTTTTATGATCAAACACAAGCACTATAGGAAAAATCCTTTAGGGCACTCTGGGAGTGGTGCGTGTGCGCAAAAAGCGATTCACGTTGGTTTTGAATCGTTGGAGGTTATATTCGTTGTGAAAAACGACCTCGGGAAGATCGTTCCACAATGATGAAGTCCTATGTGTGTTTCTTTATTGCCATTAAGTTATGGGACACCCTGTATATGTTGTATTGTTTGTATTAATTATTGTTAAAAATTTGTCATATAAATAGGTGCCAAACCACAGCAACAAACAACACATTTGATAGCTGCCTGAAGGAACATTTTTTGTATCTAGTGTAATTCTGTTGTTTTCAAAGCAGTTCCTCTTGCATTATCATTACTTGTTGTTGTTAAATCATGATTCTATTGTTTAAAAAATGCAGTAAAAGGTAAAAACTGACATAAAGTCTAATGTATAAATTTGTATAAATTAAGTCAATATTTCATCAACTTTGGAATTGATTTTTGAGGAAACTAGGTTTAGGTACAGGGATATGATATCATACCCATTGATAGTTTTATAGAAGTAACGGAAATAAGTATAACATAATATTTGCCCCCCGCTAATCTACCATAAACCGTGAACAAACCCCATGTATTATAATCCTTGGTAAAGTTGCGAAAGCTTTTCAGCGAAAATTTCATCAGAAGCATCATTTTAATACACCTATTTTAATTAGGATGCTACAAATCCATTTATTCTAGATTAGTAACTGCACATAATTTATAATCCGAAATTTCCTTGTCACTTACAATAAGACCTGACAGAAATGTGCAAATATTTTTCAACAATATGACTGTACAACACCAATCAGACAATTTAACAGGTAACGATAACAAATGGAATTAAGATAATATTTGAAAGGCGACCTTTTACCATTTACACCATTGTGACACCTATTGTAAATAACTTAAAATAGACTTAAAAGGATTATAAGTAATTTATACCTTAACCACCCCTAAATCGTTGACGGTTGGGTGAAAAATGCATCTTGGTCGATGTATTTAGGAGAAATGACCTTCTTAACGAAATAATTACCAACTTTTGGGTTTTTATAACATAGCCAAATCGGCCTTATCAGGTGAGTCAGTATCAGTTGGTCACCGACATACTTTTTCGTTTCATTTCACTCAAATTAATTTAATTATTCCCCGTAAAGATTATTTAATAAACTTCTATATTTCGTACATACGCAACAAGGGTATATTCATAATTTTCAGTGACTGATGTACATGTCATTGAAGAGATAGAAGTAATCAAATACGTACCATAAAATTATAATCTATTTGGGGTTGCTATTACTTATAGAAAATTTAAAAAAATATATGCGATTCATGTAACTACAAATTGTGCTTAAAATTAATTTTTAAAAAACGATCGATCGTAATCAAGTAAGTCATGATGAGAAATAAAAATAGATATTTTCCAATTATATACAGGGGGTCCGGTAAGTATACGGCAATATTTTATTATTATTTAATTATACTTATCTAAATCCGAAAGTTGATTAACTGAGATACAGGGTGTTAAAGTTAAAACTTAATTTTTGTTTTTATCTAATAACTTTGACAGAAACCAACGATTTTTTACAAAATTTGGCAATTATGGTGTTTTTAGGACGAGAAACTAATTTTTTTGGTGAAATTTTATTGTACAATGTAGGGGGCCGCTGTCTGCGGCATTTTTCGAATATTTATTTTATTAGGTCATAACATTTTTTTGCCTCAGTGTATTTGAGTTTTTAATGAAAATAATACTTTTCTCATAGTTATTACGTAAAAAGGTATACCAATTTCAGGTCGCCCAGAGTTACCGTTTCGGAGATATTTACATTTAAATTGTTTAGTGCGTTTGCTCAGGCAAGCAGATAATATTTTTATACTTCTTACCAATTAACTTTTAATGTTCTAGTAATGGTAATTGGGAATAATAAATACAACAATTGGATTGTTCTTTAACTTACTTTAATTAAAATAACTTTGACCCTAGAAAATATCGTATCGAAAGAAACCAACAGCAATGAAAACATAAACTCAAAAATTAAACATTTTCTGTTCCATAGCATCTCTAAATTTCATTTGTTTTCTCATAGGTTCCTTTTGAGAAAAAAAGATTGTTTGCAAATTAATAGTAATTAGGCAGGGTGCACTAAACAATTTAAATGCAAATATCTCCGAAACGGTAACTCTCGGCGACCTTTTTTACGTAATAAATATGAGAAAAGTATTATTTTCATTAAAAACTTAAATACACTGAAGCCTAAAAAAGTTGTGACCTAATAAATATTCAAAAAATCAGTTTTTCGTCCTAAAAAACAACAATTGCCAAATTTTGTAAAAAACCGTTGGTTTCTGTCAAAGTTATTGGAGGAAAAGAAAAATGAAGTTTTAACTTTAACACAGTTAATATCAACTTTCGCATATATCTAAATATAATTAAATCCTAATATTTTTACGTAAGGAGTCTGTGGGTTTTCCATGTCACATTAATTAGCGGACACCCTATATAAAAATAACATCCGGCAATCCCTTACACACACTATTAAGTAGAAATAAGCATGGGATTTAAGAATAATAAAAAATAAGACTTGTTGAGTTTTGTTTACTTGAAAAAAGTTTTTTTCTAAAGCACGGTAATTTGAAAAATTAACAAACGTGTTCCCGTACTTCCTTGTCATAGAATACTTATATAAAAATAACACCCAGGCATCCCTTACACACTACTAACTATAAAAGTTTGATACCTGCAGCTAGTGAGAAGAAATAAGAATGTACAATGGTGAGAAAAGACATTCGTAGGCGTAACTCTTTTTTTTTGAAAGGCTATAAAGAAGCAAGAGACAGACACATTTTGTTACTGGAATCGTTCAGACATAAGCCCTTATGAACACCGACTCCTTTTGTTCAGGTTTTGAAAACCTTATCGAGTGTCGTAGAGGAGAATATTATGTAAAATGTTCACGTTCTATTTGCAGTCGATTGAGAATGTAAAATAAGTTTTTACAAAAACGATTTCCATTTTTTTCCGGGTTCTGTTTTAACAATTATACACTATTTGATCCGATCGATTGGATACATTCTCTCAATTATTCATTCATTCATCGAGTCGATTTAGAACTAGGTAGCGGGTGGTCAACTAAGAATGGCCGACGGCCATATCTCAAAAACTTTATTCAACGTGTCCAAGATAAGGTGGGCCAGTACAGGGATCTCGGAAACCGTAAGAGATACGAAGTCGGTTAAATGGAGGTAGAGTTGCGCATTTGCGTGCCTAATAATATGCCGTTTAGAAAGTTTTAAAATTCCTAGTAGTTCCGGAGATATCCGGAAAAAACCGAAATTCTGAAAAATCGTTTTATTGTTTTCCTGGGTTTTTTTGAGATCGAAATCTAAAGTAAATTGCACTTTTGCATTGCCACTTTTTGCGCTCTATGTAAGAGCGTTAATTGTTTTGTAATCCGACGAGTCGTCTTCGAAGCGCCATTATCAACTTTCTTTTTTTAAATATGGTCCTGTTTTTCTGATATTGGAATTTGATAGCTTTTTTTCTTCCGAATGCAATGATGTATGACACATTGTGGGTTAATGGCGTTTCGAGGATTTCTTGAACAACATCAGGAAATTTTGGGATACGGTCCTGTATTTCTCCTAATTTGATAAATAATATCTCATAAGCAAGCTCTAAATTTTTACTTATGTTGGACTAGTTCAATAAATAACAAATAATTTAATAATAAACCACAAATAAGTGAACAAAATACAGAAATATTATTTCAAACTTCTGTTGATTCGTGATTTAAAAGAAAAGTAGGCGCTTGAAACAAAAAAATTAAGATGGTGATGCGTGATTTGTTTCACTTGACATTCCTATTGTGATAGTTTGAAAGCGGTTTAAGAGGTTTTCTATTTTCCAGAAAATATGGAACATAATTTTACAAATGCTGAAAAGTTTGATATATTCTATCGCATGTTTTATTTTATCTCAAAAAAACTGTTATGTGGCAGTTAGAAGATGTTATTTGTGCTTATAGAGAATAACGAAAATGATTTTGATCACCTGATTATGCAGTTCCTTACTTTTTTCGTTGTTCGTTTTATTACTGTTTTGGAATGACTTCTGTTCAGTTATTTTTGGTTTATTATTAAATTATTTGTTATTTATTGACCTAGTCCATCATAAGTAAAAAATTTAGAGCTTACTTATATATAGATATTATTTATAAAATTAGGAGAAATAAAAGACCGTATCCCAAAATTTCCTGATATTGTTCAAAAAACCCTCGAAGCGTCATTAAACCTCCAATATCAGGAAAACAGGACCGTATTTAAAAAAAGAAAGTAGATAATGGCCCTTCGAAGACGACTCGTCGGATTACAAAACAATTAACGCTGTTAGATACAGCGGAAAAAGTGTCAATGCATATGTGCAATTTACTTTAGAATTCGATCTCAAAAAAACCCAGGAAAACAATAAAACGATTTTTCCGAATTTCGTTTCTTTCCGGATATCTACGGAACTACTCCGAATTTTAGAACTTTCTAAACGGCATATTATTAGGCACATAGATGCGCAACTTTACCTCCATTTAACCGACTTCGTATCTCTTACGGTTTCCGAGATCCCTGTACTGGCCCTCCTTATCTTGGACACGTTGTATATTATATGACAAAATGTCTAGTTAAAAATATAGGCACCCCAAATAGAATGAAACACAAGCCTGGCTACGTCACTGATTATATTGATGACCTATAAATAAATTTTAAATATTTTTTAATCAAAACATAACTCGTGCAAATACTTAGATTACATTATCATTCTAAAATAGTATATTATCATTAACTATGCTTGCCTGTCTCAATCTATTCCATGATCTCACTTTTTACATGCCTTCTAACATTTATAAACGACTACAACATTTCTTACACGGTTTTTAACGCTCATACAAATTTAATAGGTCCCTGGACAACTTTTTGGTCGTTTCGCTCGATAGTAATCGGGAAAAAGTGAAAATTCAGTCGACAAAATTACCGCTTTTTTTACTAGTATGTTTCAATATTTCAACGATAGGTACCGGTCGGCCAATGGAATAGCATGTAGCGTACGCGTGATATTTACATTTTTGTTGATTAGAAATAGAAGAAAAAATTTTTTATATAAAAGTTACATTAATATATTAAATAAACAACTGAAAACGCTTAAAAAAGAATATAAGAGACGAATCATTATATTTTTTAATTGTGGGCACGATTCGCCATTTTTTTTTGAAAATTATTTTTTGCTATTTTTCAAAAATCAACTTTTATATACAGGGTGTTTTTTAATTGAGTGCCGATACTTAAGGTTGTCAATCCTTGGGTGATTTTAAGAAGAAACGTAAATATTAACATACCTATGTCCTAAAGCTCATCGTTTTTGAGCTACAGAATGTTAAAATTTAAACAATAACTTTTTTCTTATAATTATAACACTGTTAGATATTTTTATGAAATTCTGTACACACCATTATTAAACAGAAATAAAATGTTTCTTTTGTTTTTATTTACGTAGAATCCAGTGACGTACTCAGATTTTTTCGACATCCAATAATAATCATTCAGGGGTATTTTTGATATTGAATGGTTGAATAAAGAAAAGCTATTGTTTAAATTTTAACATTCTGTAGCTCAAAAATGAAGTATCGACACCCAATTAAAAAACACCCTGTATAAAACTTTTTCTTCTTTTTCTGCTACAAAAAGTAAGATATTTTACTATGTTTTCTTCTACCTCAATTTTCTCAACTTTCAGTAAACCTTTGTAATGTTATGAATGTTAAAAAAGGTCATGAACGTAAATCTATCGCCCCCGCTATAGTTTGTTCGCTCCAGGTCCGGGCCTTGTTGGTCTAAGAGTTAATTCGTCTAGCTGCTTTGTTACGCTATTAATCCAAAGAAACACATATGAACAGTTAACACTATTAAAACATTCAAAACATGCTTCATGTACCTACTTAAGAAATAGTAATTTTAGCTCGATTTTTGTCCCATAGGTAGCAAAAGGCCTAATAAAGCACGAAGACACACTACGTATACGAGTATTGAATGGGGAACAATAACAGACAATACAAAATACGATTCCGAGATGCTCCCATTGAGAACAGACAAAATCATTTTAAAAAGGTTATCTTTCCTGTGTTGTGCCTGAGCCCGTATGAGCACAGATGAACGATAGAAAGGGTGATTGGAGGGGTGCTACATGACGCCACTTTTTTAGGTGTGTGATTTTCTCTTTGCTGCTGCTTTTTATAATAGTCTATTAGTCATAGTCCATTTCAAAGGATTTCAAAGATTCAAAGTAAGAAATAAATGTTACGTTTTTAAGAATGTATTAAGACCTAAATGCATGTGTAAAATCATAGAATGATCTTTACAAGGAAGGTTATAAGTTTAGGTTTGACCTAATATCTACAAAATTTAACAATATATGAAGCAACTAATTGTCTTCCCTGGCAATAGTAACGACAAGTCCAACAATATAAACGAAGGCAACCCGAACAAACCCGAAAAAATATTAAATAAGGAACCCTTGTTACGTGTTCATAGTTTGCATTGCCTAGATATTGTAAGGGACCGTCTTTACTACCAAGAATCCTATTTTTAAATATTTCTAAATAATTATGTTAACAACTAGATAAGTTTGTTAAATAGCAAGCAAGAAGCACGTTGATATAAATCCTAAGATGACAGTGACACTAATGGTTTCAATGAAAAACTAGTCTAGTGCTACATTACGTTTAAATTCAAATATTATCAAATTCAAGTTGATAGAATTATTAATCTATATTTTTTGATAATAAAACTAGCTTCGTATAATGTTCCGGATTTTTTTTGTATACCGACATATCAGTGAAGTGAGCACAACTGGGTCCGTCGTTATGTCATCAATTATTGTAAACGATAAAATGCGAAACGGATCTATCTTAATTTGAAGTAAGACAAAGTAAAGATTGTTTCACGAAAAATAGATATAACTTAATGACTGCACTAAAAGTAACTGGGCTATCCCATTATTTATGACCGTTTGTTATTATTATGTGGAAAGGACCGCATTGTAATAATTATAATTAAATATAGGCACATCAGGTAGGTTAGGTTGCTTAATTTATATTTAAATATCTTTTTGTGGTAAAATTTGTTAGTTTTTGAGGAATGGTTCAAGAATTGTCTTTTACCAAACATTCCTCAGAATAGCGTGATAGTAATGGACAATGCGAGCTATCACAGTCGCCAATTACATAAAGCTCCAAGCTCAAATAATACAAAATTGGAGATTCAGAACTACATGGCGGCGAATGATATATATTTTGAAGAAAGTTATAAAAAAGTGATCTTTTAGAAGTTTTAAAGACATTTTGTATAAAAAAAGTATATGTTTCTGACACATTGGCAGAAGAAATTGGACATACAGTGCTACGGCTCCCACCCTATTATTGCATTTTTAACCCCATAGAGCATGTGTGCCACCAGTTAAAATCACTGGTTAGGTCTGAAAATATTTCTCCGACTTTAAGTTCTAGTGTTGTAGAATTAATCCGAAAATGCTTTAATGATATTCGCCCAGGTAGTTGGAAAAATTCAGTCCGTCACGTAATAACTGTAGAAAATTCGTATATTAGTCTGGATCGTATAATTAATCCAATTATAATTAATTTTGATGAGGATAGCGATAGCGAAACAGAACTATCTATAGAATGACATTATAAATGTAAATAAATATGACTAGTAATATTTAAGAAAAATGTTTTTCATTTGATTACATTAATATAATCAATATCATTACTTGTTTTCCTTAGTCCGTCCCTTCATACTTCACTTGTTTATTGCCAAGCTCTTGTCGACACAATGGTACCGACCCAGGAAATCATTAAGTCGTATCCAATTTTCGTGAAACGTACTGTAACTAGTTATCAAATTAAGATAGTGAAAGTAGGATTATGTTGTCCGATCGTTTCTGAAGATAGATAGATAGATAGATAGAATCGAAGTTTTAAATTTACAGGAAAATACAACTGCGAAATCAACACAGTGTATTTACAATGAAACCTCTCTTAGGCGGACACCTACGGGACCGTCTAAATGTGTCCGCCTAATAGAGGTGTCCGCCCAAGGGAAATTTCTTATTAGTTAATATGTAAATGCAAAATTATTACTATGTATATGTATGTACAAATTAACATAACATAACAAAAATACACTATTGTTGGTTAGGATGTAGTACTAAAAAAATCTAATAACGTAGCTTGACGTGTTTGCGTTTTATACTTGCAATCTAGAAAATGTAATTCCAAGTCTGATAACAATTCCATTGCTGTAGAGTCACCTCTATTCTGGGCATACTCTTATAATTTCTTTACCATACTAATGGCTTGTTGATAATTGGTGACATTTGTTTGATTACTGCATTCAACTTCTTCATCAGAGTCGTCAGATAGTGATGTGGTTCCAGTTTGGACTACATAATCGATAGCAATGGGGTTACTATCATCTTCTAATAGCACATTGCTATCAATGTTAATGAACTCGCCCAAATCATTGTTATCAAATTACAAATTTCCACAACATCAATATTCTCTTTCAGACTCAAAACGCGACATTTTTGTGCCATTGTTTACGATTTTAACCTTACAACTCACAAATAAACGGCGGACTGCTGTCGGGGAATCACACATACTTTCATTCGGCCCAGTCCTCCCAAATACTTTTTAAATTTTTTTGTCAGTTTAAAGGAGGGTTTTCGCACTCTTTGTATGAAAACAGCCGCGTCCGCCCAAAGGAGAGTCCGCCCAAGAGAGGTTGATTTCATGGAACTTCATATACCTAGTCCGCTTATTAGAGGTGTCCGTTATGAGAGGTTTCACTGTATTTATTTTCCACTTAATAAATTATTGTTTCAGCTCGCCTATGGTAAGATTATCTAGCATGGTTCATATACTTTTTCTCCCCTCGCTGTTCATACGGAAACGTTCAAATACCACTGGGCAAACAATACAGGGGATCCAAAATGGTCCACTATTGTATTTCGCCATCAAACATTTTTCTGTTATATGTAATGCAGACAGAAAAAACTGACATTTATATTTATTTATTTCCAACAACATTTCTTAGTTTATTACAGACCCCCCTCGAGCCTCGGTGCAAATCCCAGGGTTACTTAATGGCGCCGGCAACACCGATTTCATAAAACTTTATTACCGTACTAATCATCGTCCCAATCGGGTATCTATCAATAACCCTGCACCGACTATTGTTCAACATGCTTAACTACTTGCCCCTAAACTTTATTTTAATCTAGGGAAATCCCTGTATTAAGGTAAACAGCTGGTTAAACATGGCTAACAAGATATTGAGAGCATATTTGGTTTTAAGACACATAATATACAAATCCCTTCTACAATATACTATACAAAATTCATCACAATATATATTTTCCCTGTTTAGGATTATATATTTACATTTAAACCTTTAAAAATAAATTTATTACAAACTAACAGTGGCGGTTCTTCCACAAGAGCACATAAGCACGTGCAGCCCCAAAACGAATAAAAAAATATTAATTTACATTCATTGAATATTATTTATCCTATAAAGTCCGACCCTCCCTAATATTTTATCGTACCGTCAATTATCGTATAAAGTCCGACCCTCCCTAATATTTTATCGTACCGTCAACCAAACTGTATATTACAGGCTCTCGATCCGGCAACTGTGACTCGGTCGAGGTTAATGACGATTATGACGAGACTTGCTCGCATGTGCGATTAAGTAGGAGGGGCATAATGCAGTTTCTCTGTAGTAAAAAGTGGCGGGAGACAGCGGAGGATTGCGGGGCTATGGCGATTTAACATGGGAAAGGCGCACAATTTTAGTGTGCGCCGCGTCGTTGTCTGTTCGTGCATCTAGTTAGAAATTCGAGCGTGTATGTTTTAATATTTCAATATGATATATTTATTAAGTTAAAATGAATAGTTTGACGGTAGACTATTTAAAAATAACTTTAGCTCTTTGAGTTTGGAGCAAAAAATTGAAGTGAAGGATGCGGGAAGACCTAAACCCGAAACTAATTTAACGCAGACCACAAAGGGTAAATCTAGGGACTTTATTAGAAAGTTTAAAAATTATATATATGAAAAAAAATTTATAGAGGGTATTCCAAACTTTAATGAGGCTGTTATTGATCAATTTTCTACAATTAAGAACCGATAAACGGACTTTACGTTTAAGCACTATACACACTACTTATTTTCCAAAAGTTGTATTTCCTTGTGTAAAATTAAAAAATGAATGAAAATGTGTTTTACGTAACGGATTTCCTTATTACTTCTTTTCTTTCTACATTTAAAACGCCTAGAAAGTAATTGTTTGGTCGTTACACAAAAATAAAATTTTAAAAATAATCTCACCATACTTGTGAACCCCCTCTATCATAGGTCACGAGCCGCCACTGCAAACTAAGCCATATAATCGAAGTTTAAATTAAGTGGTAAATACAGCCAATATAAATAATGGGTTGGTTATCAAAAATTTTTTGTTACAAGAATCTCCAATAATGGTATAATAATAGCTATTCCCATTTATCGTTGTTCAATTGCGCCAGAATTTTCTGCATATTTTAAATACTATATATGAATAAGATGTCGGAAATATATCAAAATCGCAAATATATATATATTTCCGTTATAGTTCCCCATTGTAATAATTATTACGTGGGCATGAAGCTAAAAAAGATGTAGTTATAATTTGAATAAACGATTTTTTAATCGGTTATTGTCTGAATGTTAAAAGAAACAAAAAAGGAACAATAAAGGAAGCAGGCAAGACACGAATAAAATTTGCAAATAATGCCCATACAAAAACCCTTAACTTAACACATAATCAGCGTAATTACTTGACATAAACACAACGTCGTAAAAACTAAATTAAAATGTAAAAAGATTCAGGTAAAAATTCCGACAATCCTATAAAACGTCTTATTACAATAAAATATTCAAAAATCATAAATAACTTGTTACCGCTAAACCAAAACAAACAAATGCTTAAAAGGAAGATCGCCTTATGTAAAAATATGTTGATTAATTATCTCATAAAAAAATGTAATGCATAAACTTTGACCTAATTTTTCTCGGATTATATACATAAATACGAGTGGGTCTGTTTAGTCTTGCAATTTGCTGGTTAACATTTCGGGTTTGTTCCGGCTGGTACGTTTTTTTCTTGACTATTTCTATCACATGTCAAATATACTGTTTCACGATTCAAAATTGATTCATTTACACCATTTACATGTGATCATACTATCCATGTTCCTTATAAGTGATGAAACTGTCTCATTGGCCGATTGGCCCACAGCATTTAAAAAAAGCGTTTCTAAGTAGGCCGAGTACTAGAGAATGAGTTTCCACCCGGGTGGAAAGTAAATTATTTTTTTGTAATTTTTAAAAAAATCGATATCTTAAAATAATATACGAACACACTTCTTTAAAAATGCTAATAGCTTTGCGTGTTTAGATATGTCTACTTTTTCCCTTATTGATAGATTGGTCCTCGGCATTGAAAATTGTGACCAAATCGTTGATATCTTCTTAGTCTTGGCATTTTCACTGAAATAAGCTAGTAGCGCCGACTCAGAACAAGGATTTTCAACTTTGTTTCCCGCACACCATTCTTTGAAACAGATATATGCCTTATCATATCTCGGGCGGCTTTTAGTTGGCAGAAGATCTTCTACTATTTTTGCTGCTTCTCGAATTTCTGGTGGGGTAGTAGCAAAATCAAATTCCTCATCTGATAGCATTTTTCTGTTGTTAAAATAATATATTGTTTAGTGACATGGAAACCATATTCAAAAAATTATATTTGCCATCTTGATGTGTATTATTACCTACGTTATTTTACCACCTGCGGGTTATTTGAAATTTCTGTCTAATTTTTCAATAGAAAAGTCAAAATGACATTTATCTTTTATTAATAATTTTAATTCAAAATAATAAGAAGTTAGATGGTGGTTGTAAATAAAATAATATACAAACATCGGTGAAAAGTTTCATTACTGTTTCGAGATTACCGACTCTCTCGACAGGATTGAAACACTTTCCACCTCGGTACGTAATATACTATGAATGAAACTCTAGGATATATTTTCAATCGGTTAAAAAATTACTAACAACTTATAAATTTTGAATTGCATTTTCGAATATTCGATAATGAATTGGTATAGTGTATAACGATTCCAATTTATAATTTTAATTAATAATGTCGTGGTAAATAACTCAATTTCAAATTTTCTTAAATAATACCGACCATTAAGGAAAGTCACTTTTTAAAAAAAAGGAAGGATTTTTTATCCATTATGAATTTTTAAAAGGCCACAAATTACCATTTTAAATTAGCACTTGTTCTAAAATAATCCTTTTTGCAACCACATCTTTACAATAGGAATTTATGCCAAATGCGCTTTAATATAATAGTGGTTGTAAAATTAAAATAAATATGGTCAGATATGTTACATTAAATTATAATAATTAAAATAAGTACATAAATAGTTAACCGGTGTCTACGAAGCTATAATTGGCCAAAGGCGTGCGGTAAAATTTAAGGACAGAGAACAATTTTTATAAGCTAGGTAACAATATAGTATACACGTATGTAATGTACTTACATAAACCACGTTTACCACGCTCCAGACGAAGTAATTAATAAAGCAAATTGCCTGATCAATCGGAAGAAGGTAACGCTTATTAAATGACATTGGATCAAAATGCAAGTTTCAGCGAACGAGTATTGTCAACTAATTTTCATTTTATTCCACGCTAAAATCAACATTAACTATGAATACTCAAGTTGATATAAGCAAGCATCACGCGTGTGATATAAAACACTTTCTAGGCAAGTTCGTCGTGCTCTTTTTCTCATTTTTGTAGAAAATTCGGCAACATTTTAATACTCACTCGTATTAAAGAATTAGAACTACAAGTAATCGCTACCTACAAAACAATAATTTAGCCTAAAGTATTCCTCATTTTACTTTCATTATTTCAATCCATATCTTTAGGCGATTAATAAATATTAGTCTGTATAAATAATGTTGGGTATACATACTATACACAAATATATTCAAGATTCATTCATTATTTCATTCATTTCGAGTTGCACTACCAGCTTGTAAAGAATAAAATTTGAATGAATTTATTTTCGAGAAGTGGTCTCGTGGTGACATCTATGCTTGAATGTGGGAACGTTTGAAATCGAGAATGAATTCCGATGACAGAGATCTACTAACGTGCGATGAATTGATTTTGTTCTTATTGAATGAATCGTCTAGATTTTATTGAATGACTGACTATCAATATTTAATCGCATATACAGGGTGATTGATGGTGGATGGCCTATTAGACGTTTATGGAGAATATCGGATCACTTTGAAAATTTGGGAGCTTATAGAAGCGGACATGATCTCTCTTTTAAAAATATTTTTAGTCATGCAGTGTTGCCCCTTCTACTTGAAAGTATTACCAACTTTGATAATTTAAACGGAACACCCTGTGTATTATTTTTGTTTTAGAATCCCTATCAATTTCTTAATAACTTTCCTTAATATTTTCCTATACCTATTTCTCGAGATAGTAATTAATTTCACTTTTTTTTTGGAAAACATGTCCTACAAAAAGTGATGATATTTTTAAACTCTGATAAATTAAAGCACTGAAATTTGGTATGGAGTCAGTTTATATCCAGAGGTCTTTCACCCTCTTTCCAAAGATTAGTTATAATAATACAGGGTATTTCAAAATACAAATATTTTGATGGTTTGAAAAAATGGTAAATAGTACGTTTTTTTAAATGAAATACAATATATTTTATCTGTTGTCCTAAAAGCTATTGAAATTGTCTATCTTCCTATGTATACTGATATTATACCCATCTTGAACAGTTTTTGACTTATGAGCATTTATTTAGCAAAATTAATTATTACAGATAACAATCACACTTTTTAGCCCAATTTGACAAGTTGCCTATGGAAATTGTTCTTTGTAATGGTTGACATTTTGCTGTTATTCATTCGGTCTTGTTGTCAGTTGGTGTATTTAAATACTTTAATTTTTTAAAGTTAAATTTATAGTTTAATAAAAATGGATCATGCTTGAAAGCATCCAGACATTTACCTATAGCGTCCAATGAGAAAAATTAAATCAATGTTTTGGCTTATTTTCATGCCTATCCGCAGGCTTCAATAAGTCGAAATTTTCACGCGAAGGAATTTTTAATAGGAAAGATATTCATTATTGGGCGCAAGAAAATCCCCATGTTACGAGAGATTTTTAATTCCAAGAAAAGTTTAGTTTTAATGTTTTTTCTTTAATGATGAAAAAATTCGATATTTGATATATGATGAAAATTTAACATCCAGAAAATACTTCGAAATTTTAACTACTGGAAATTTCGTTAATAATTACCCAGTATCGCAACAGGTGGTACCAACTGGACGGGTCTCCTGCTCATTGCACTGCCAAAGTAAATGTGGGAATACGGAGAATATTTCAGGATCGCTGGACCAGGCGTTTGGGACCTTGGAATTGGCCTGCCAGGTCTCCAGACTTAACGCCTCTAGGTTTTTGACCTTTGGGGTACTCTCCAAGATATTGCTTACAAAACACCGGTAAATTCAAGGGAACATTTAGAAGATCGGGTGAATCGTGCTTTTCAAAGTTTGGATATTGATGAACTTAGACTTACTACTACAGATGGTGTCAATACCCGAATTCTGAAATGCTTAGAAGTGAACATATTGAACATTTATTGAAAAGTAATTAGATATTTTTTGCAAAATGTCAACCATTACTTACAAAACAATTTCTATAGGCTACTTGAAAAATTGGTCTAAAACGTGTGATTGTTATCTGTAATAATTAATTTTGCTAAATATATGCTCATAACTCAAAAACTGTTCAAGATAGGTATAGTAACATTATACATGGGAAGATAGACAATTTCAATAGCTGTTAGGACAATAAATAAAATATAGGGTATTTCATTTAAAAAAACGTACTATTTACCATTTTTCCAAACCATCAAAATATTATATATTTTGAAACACCCTGTACTATTATAATTAATATTTGGAAAGAGGGTGAAATACCTCTGGATATAACCTGTCTCCATACTAAATTTCAGTGCTTTAATTTGTCAGAGTTTAAAAATATCATCACTTTTTGTAGGACATGTTTTCCAAAAAAAAAAGTGAAATTAATTATTATCTCGAGAACTATAAGAAATAGGTATAGGAAAATATTAAGGAAGGTTATTAAGAAATTAATAGGGATTGTAAAACAAAAATAATACACAGGGTGTGCCGTTTAAATTATCAAAGTTGCTAATACTTTCAAGTAGAAGCGGCAACACTGCATAGCTAAAAATATTTTTAAAAGAGTGACCATGTCCGCTTCGACAAGCTCACAAATTTTGAAAGTGATCCGATGACTAGTTCTCCATAAACGTCTAATAGGCCATCCACCATCAATCACCCCGTAGATGGAATTATTTATAATCAATAAAATTTAATTGTTTATTTGAAAGTTGGAAGATAGTGTTTGTTGAGTAAAAAATAAATTTGTAGTTTCATTATATTCGCTTAAACAAAACGGCCTTGATCGACTACTATCGATTTGTGTTTCGCTGTTGTGAAGAAGTTTTATGTTATTCTATATAGGAAAACCATTCACTTAATTAGCTTCAAAAATCATTTATTGACGAAATTTATAAACCTAATAATTTTTACAATAGGGGTTATAAAATTTTCAAGCCATTATTTTATAAGATGCAATAATATTTTAAAATAATCTACATTTTTAACCATTCTCGTTGCTAGATATGTACGTCATAGTTGTTAGTAATTATGCAATTTTGTAATTTCTTGTGGAATTAGTAACTGGATTCCATGGAGTTGTATAGTTACTGGTGTAGTTTGTAGCGGGATTCCATGGAGTTGTAAAATTAGTTACAGGCACTGGAGTTGTAAAGTTGGTGACAGGATTCCATGGTGTCGTATAGTTTCCTGTGTAATTTGTAACTGGATTCCATGGAGTAGTGTAGTTAGTTACAGGAAATGGAGTTGTAAAGTTGGTAACAGGATTCCACGGTGTTGTATAATTACTTGTATAATTTGTAACTGGATTCCAAGGCGTTGTATAATTACTGGTATAGTTTGTCACAGGGTTCCATGGTGTGGTGTAGTTACTTGTATAGTTTGTCACTGGGTTCCATGGGGTTGTATAGTTACTGGTATAGTTTGTAACAGGATTCCATGGTGTCGTATAGTTACTTGTATAGTTTGTCACTGGGCTCCATGGAGTTGTATAGTTACTGGTATAGTTTGTAACAGGATTCCATGGTGTCGTATAGTTACTTGTATAATTTGTGACTGGGTTCCATGGAGTTGTATAGTTACTGGTGTAGTTTGTAACTGGATTCCAAGGCGTTGTATAATTACTGGTATAGTTTGTCACAGGGTTCCATGGTGTGGTGTAGTTACTTGTATAGTTTGTCACTGGGCTCCATGGAGTTGTATAGTTACTGGTATAGTTTGTAACAGGATTCCATGGTGTCGTATAGTTACTTGTATAATTTGTGACTGGGTTCCATGGAGTTGTATAGTTACTGGTGTAGTTTGTAACTGGATTCCAAGGCGTTGTATAATTACTGGTATAGTTTGTCACAGGGTTCCATGGTGTGGTGTAGTTACTTGTATAGTTTGTCACTGGGTTCCATGGGGTTGTATAGTTACTGGTATAGTTTGTAACAGGATTCCATGGTGTCGTATAGTTACTTGTATAGTTTGTCACTGGGCTCCATGGAGTTGTATAGTTACTGGTATAGTTTGTAACAGGATTCCATGGTGTCGTATAGTTACTTGTATAATTTGTGACTGGGTTCCATGGAGTTGTATAGTTACTGGTGTAGTTTGTAACTGGATTCCAAGGCGTTGTATAATTACTGGTATAGTTTGTCACAGGATTCCATGGTGTGGTGTAGTTACTTGTATAATTTGTCACTGGATTCCAGGGAGTTGTATAGTTACTGGTATAGTTTGTAACAGGATTCCATGGTGTCGTATAGTTACTTGTATAATTTGTCACAGGGTTCCATGGTGTGGTGTAGTTACTGGTATAATTTGTTACTGGATTCCAGGGCGTTGTATAGTTACTTGTAGAGTTTGTTACTGGATTCCATGGAGTAGTGTAGTTACTTGTAGAGTTTGTTACTGGATTCCATGGAGTAGTGTAGTTCGTTACAGGAACTGGACTTGTAGAGTTGTTTTCAGGATTCCATGGTTTATCTGTTCTTCCAAGGATAGCTGAAAATATATTAATATTATTGAAATTTCGTTTATATGCTTATTTGGCAATCTGACTACTGGATTAATTATCGAAGAATATTGCTATTAATATAAAAGTTTTTTTAAAAAAGTCCGCTTAGTTTCCGTTACAGTAATCGTAAAAAATATTTCAAGAGGTCACATGTTCAGTTATTAGAATAATAATTTATAATTGTTTGCGTAATGGAAACAGTTTAGAATAGGACTTATTTTTTTAAATTAACAATTATAGGCAGGCTACCTATATTAATATACTTATTTTCGAAAATTAATCAAAATTATTGACGAAACTGAATTATTTTCTAGTCCCGAAAAAATGCTGAATAATTGAAAAATCATATAAATTTACTTTTTGGTTGCAAAGGAATTGTTGCCAATGCAGATTTATTCAGAACACTATAAAACAAGAAACCATTCACCTATAGATTTCAAATAGACCGAAAATTACCCCAATAAAAAATTCACATTACGATTTTCGGATTAAAAGTATATTCTTATAAAATATTTATTTTGCAACAAGAATTATAATTTAAAAAAAAAATAGTTTAAAACTTAATTAATAACAACATTTTGACTTTAAAACATACTTACATGCAAAACATCCCCCTAAACCAAGTATTAAGGCGGAAACGATTATTAAATGCCTCATCTTTGCTTAAAACGAAATTCCCAGTGATCGATTCAATTTGTTATGGTGATGTAGATCTGTTAATGATTTCTATAAAAATCAGGTCTCACTTATATACTCTCAACTAACTAATTATGTATTCTTTACGTATTCCTTATCATAAGTGGATTTCAATTTTTTAATTCGCGACTAAAAAGTACTTAGGTAAACACTCTGACATTTAAATCCTTGTAAATACTTCAAAAACAATGAATCATAATTTGTATTCAAGTAGAAGTCTCCTGAAATTGCCATTTTAGAGGTTCCATCTACATGTTACAGCATATTTCTGAAATATTTTGGTTTTACTTGCTTTGATTTTCTGAATATTTTAATGTTTTTGGTACTTAGGATTTACTAACTACTAGATTGCCTTCCTTAACGATACCACTGCATTGCATTTCTATGTAGCTCTATGTAGTTTTACCTTATCAATTTCATTATTATTCATCTTTTCCATCATCAACAGCATCATTATCATCATCTGAATAACCAAGATCTTCCACTGTGCTGTTTTCTCATTCTTTTTTTATATGATCAAATACAAGCACTATAGGAAAAATCCTTTGGGGCACTCTGGGAATGGTGCGTGTGCGCAAAAAGCGATTCACGTTGGTTTTGAATCGTTGAAGGTTATATTTGTTGGGAAAACTGAACTCGGGAAGCTCGTTCCATAAGGATGAAGTCCTCCAGATGAAAGAATTCTTAAATAATAAAGTTCGAGGAGTACTAAGCTTAACCACATATGGATGAGCGGTAGTGGTTCGTCGTGTATTTCTGCTATTCGCCGCGCTGGGCGGAATTAAGAAGGCAAGGTCAGCCGAGCACTTCCCAATAAAATATCTGTAAAAGAGAGTCAAATCCCCAACCTGTCTTCGATGTTCTAAGCTGTCGAGGTTCTTCGTCAACTCGTGGTCTCCAATCATAAGCGTAATCGACTGGGGCTTTTAAAAATCTTGAATGTATTTCTGGTGTTACTTTTATCAGAAAATGTGAACTAACCCTATTTTTTGAGGATAGAGAAACGAATAACGAAAAGAAAGATTTTCAGACATATTTTCAAGTTGATAATTTTTCTCATTAACCTGATCAATTCTATATGAAAACGGTTTCTTGAGTTTTTTGTCGTCACCATCGCACCCGTCTTGATTAAAATAATTAAATTCAATATCACTATTTTTCGCAGTGATAATGATACATTTTGTTTAATAAAACTTGTTGAAACTAGTCAAGTTTACTTAATAGAAATGAGTGTCGATTTGAATTTCATTGTTTCAATCAACGAGAGAAACGCAAGAGACCGGTTTCATGTAGAATTGACCGGGCTAATCATAAAAATTATACATATGAAAAAGTTCCAGCTTTTTCGTAAAAAATATAAATGGACTAGTTGGCAGGAGCGGCTCTGGTGGATCTATAAAAAAACTTTTATAACTAATATATGTGGTTTTATATGCTATTTGCACATACCAAAAGTAAAAATAATATCTAAAGTAATTTCGGAGATATTAAAAAATAACGATTTAAAAACAATAATTTCAACACCCTGTTGCAAAAAACTTAAGCTAAGCTGTTGCCGTTATGGATACATGTTTACATAAACTTTTCTTCATAAAATGACCTTAGGAATGACTTTACTATGATATATTAGCACTTCATTAAAGAACACTGTGTATAAAAAATCAGAATAATTTAAAGTAAATTAATCAAAATTGATTTTCGTCCACGAAGCTTCACCTCAAATCAACCAGCAAATTAATCAAGACACAGCATTTCACATTTTCACAACCGCAAATGTAGACCTCGGTGCAAAAATCAGACAAGTCTACTTTTGGGTAAAATTGACTTTTTCTAGGATCGTTAGCAAAACCATATTTTCTTTCATGCAAATGAATGCATAAAATTTGGTAATTTTTTAACAAGTTAACCAATAGTATATTAAGACCTCATACTACTAGACTTAAGGGTAACATCTACCCCTCTAAGAGGTTAAACCACGAAGGCTGAAAATATTATTTAAAAGCAAATAACATAATTCTTTACTCAGTAAATGAGAATTTTCTTTACTTAAGTTATACATAAATTTCTTAAGGACTACCAAAGATATTTGACTTATGTTTTCGGTACATTATAGCCCCTTGTTTGGACTTAGGATACAGATACAGGTTATATTTTACAAATACTCCACTTAGTAGGTACAGGATGGTAAATTAGTGAGTGCAATTGCAATAAATTTTTATTTTTATCTCAATCTACAAATCCAAATATAATTTTTTATCTCTTCTAATTTTCTTATTGATTTTTAATATGCAGGATATTTTTTAAAAATTTATTCATTTCTAATAAAAACACATTATCATCAGTTGCCAATATTATCCTAAAGGATATTTTGTCAAATGTTCACTTAGTAGGTTATATAGAAACTTAAAAGATGTAAAATTTTTAAACAGGACTCCCGTAAGTGAATCATAAATAAAATAATTTCAAGTTTACAAAATGAGAGGGCGCAATAATTGTGATATAGGTAACTAAAAAATCAAATTTATTCGAATAATCGCTGTTAAGGATTTTGTTGAATAACGGATATAAGAAGGCCATTAATTTTTGCGAAAGCTTGTTCGTATCGTCGATAATAAGTGTTGAGGAAGCTTGTAAAAAAATATTTTGAAATTTGTTGCATTGTCCATACCCTTTATCCAAATTTCATCAACGAAGGAGAAAAACGTATGTTTTAAATTAATTTGAGAGTCACTTGATGCGTAAAGTGGAAGATTACCACGTCCTTAAAGATATAGTTCTCAAGGTGAGTGTTAAGGTTCGCCTTAGGTTAAGGGAGCTTTGAAATATCGGCCCTTAGGATTATTTTAAAGATAATTTTATACTAAACTTGTTAAAGATCATTACATCTTTTAGAGGCGCTGTTTAGTCATGATTCGGTTTCTTTTTGATTTTCTTATTAAAATTAAATAGCATGTCACATTTTTTGGTCAATTTTTTTCTTACCCGTTAAAAATCTCGACTTTCGAATTTTTAACAAAAATCAAAGTTTTAAATAAATATCAAATTAAGCCTAGCAAATAACAGGATTGAAAAAAATTGTTTCCCAATAACATTGGGTTTATAGCTTGTAAAAGGTTTATGACACGCTGTATGTTAAATTTAGGAAAATACACCGTTTTAAAATTTTTTTCGTAACTTACCTATAGTACTCCTCATGAGTTTTTTGTATGGCCCATAAAATTAGCAAATTATTCCATTTTAGATTGATCAATATTCATAACTTGAAGAACAGTAGCAATTTGTTTTCCGAGTCTTGTAGAACTAAATAAATCTTGATTGGAGACTTCTGACTATTGGGCTATCTTTTTTAAAATATGGTATTCACTAAGCCATCGATTATTGCTTTTAGCGTTTGCAAATAGATATTCATTCGATTTTGGGACACATTCAGATCGAATAGACAACATCATATCAATGAGTAACTGGATTTTTTTTTGGAAACAAGGTTTACTCCTTTTCCACCTGTTACAACTCTTTTGAAATTTTTTGATAAAATTTTCACTTTCAGATAAAGATTCAAGAAACTTTTGTTGTTGGTTATTTGAATTTCTATAATTTTTGTACGTATCAAGCTTCAGAAACTGTATTTATCCTATTCGTTTCCTGTTTAATAGCAGGGTCAAAGCCATAATACACTCTGTTAATCTCCGATACTGAATATCTAGTTGTTTTTTAGCTTTATTATTTTCACACGCAATATCTGCTTCACTAACTACAAATTTTTGAAATTCCATTAGTTCTGAAGTGAGTGGAAACACTTTTGGTTTTTCCCAGTGCTTCTCATTAAGATCTTTCAAAGCCATACTAGATACTTCCGAATTCCAATGACCTGATATTAAAGGTCGCAAACGTTTGATGTCTTTTAGAGCTACCTCTGGATCCTTACATTCCAGGAAATGATGTTTTTGATAATCATCTTGGCTGCTATATCGCAAACTTGAATTAATCTGGTATTCAAATGAAGGGCTAAGCTTGGTGCTTTAAAGCTTTTTTTTCTCATTGTACCCACTTATTACCTTAGCAGCTGTTACGAAATTGTCAAAAACCTCTGGTTTTATATATCTAAAAATCCTGGACGCCGTTCGTTTCCTTTAACACTATTAACAACCGACCAAGCTCTCTAAGTTTGTTCGACACCATTGTAGCTAGTTAAACCCGCTTATGTCTCTTTAATTGACTTTCGCCGTAAGAGCATATTAACACGTCACCAATAACAGTTTTTGATAAGTCATCTGCACGCATTTTATCTAGCACTTCTTTTTTTAGTCTTAGAGAATCGTAAAATTCATTGTAAATGCCAGAACATATATCAGAAGCCTGTGACTTACACACTGATATATATTGTAGTTACAGACGAAATGTGAAAATACAAATTATAGGTAGTTTGTTTTTGGGTTTCGGTCATTTTGAAATGAAGTTCCAATATTTGGTTAACGTTTATTATACTAAACCAACGTCAGAACTTTTTGTAATAAAGAGAAAAAGCGTATAAATAAAGTAGAAAGATGCAATATTTTTGACAGTGACAAAATTCTTATTTTATAATTAATATTAGTTTGTATAGAATAAAATGAAAAAATATATAAATGAACATACCTTGTACAATTCTCACTCACTTACACTAAATTTGGTAACATTTTGTCTTATTGTTGAATGGACATGAACTAACTTAGTTATACAAATTTAGTAGTAAGGTAGGTTATTAGTTAAATACCATAAAATAAAAGCTATGTACATTTAATATAATTTACATTTTGGGTATTTGGTTTGTTTACAATTTTAAAATAATAACCTACCTTACTACTTAAGTTGTTTAACTAAGTTAGTTCATGTCCACTCAAGAACAAGACAAAATGTTACCAAATTTAGTGTAAGTGAGTGAAAATTGTACAAGGTATGTTCATTTATATATTTTTTCATTTAATTCTATACAAATTAATATTAATATAAAATAAGAATTTTGTCACTAATACCGTCAAAAATATTGCATCTTCCTATTTTATTTATACGCCTTTTTTCCTTATAACAAATAGCTGACGATGGTTTAGTATAATAAACCGAAACGTTAACCAAATACCGGAATTTAATTTGAAAGTGACTGAAACCCAAAAACAAACTAACTACCTAAAATTTGAAAAAACGGTCAAGAAAACAAAACTATGAAAACACAAACCATCCGTCTCAGCAGCCACTAATAGAATTATCTTATTAAGTTCTGGGTGAACCCCTAGTATCGGTATGAGATAGTGGCAACAGCGCTGGGATGACCAATGTGTCTTTAATGCACATATATGTATTTAGTTGGGCTAACCAAGGCTAAGTTCTCACTTAAATACTAATTATATGTAGTATTTTTATTTATCGTAATTTTTTACCCCTCTAAGCGTCCACTTCATCAAAATAACCCATTTTTTTTATTTCTTGGAAGTATACGCCTCTATCTACCTTAGAAGTGCTGGGTGGACCATCGACCCGTCTATATAGCGGGCTGACTAATGTACTAAGAAACAATATATATAAAGTAATATGTATAATACTATATTGAATTAAAAATAAAAATAGTACTTTATTGAATAAAACTTTAGAAATAGACCATAAACTGGAAGATATTTTTATTATTTTTAGGTTATGTTGTTTCATAGTTGTGAGTAGAAATTAGTTGACGGACACCATCAGTATGTTATATATTTCCGAGTATAGTAAAAATTATCTATTTGCAAGGCTAAAGGTTACTATTTTAAAGTTTTCTATCAAAAATTTCTGTCGAATCCATAATGCCTAAAAAACTAATTTCAATGAAATCGAAATAGGCCTAAAATTCGATCTCTATTAAAATTTCAGTTTCATAAAGTGGCAAGTTATTCAATTTTTTTGCATTTCATAATGTAGCCATTATGAAACCCAAATAGAAAAAGTAATTTAGCGTTGAAAAGCGTGTCGTATCGTGTCATTTTTCACTTCTTTCTGAATGCTTATAATATCAAGTTGCCATGAAAACAGCATTCGCGTCGTTCGTTACTTGGACGCCGCCTTGTTATTGTTACCTCAAGAATATTTGAAGGTATGGTGTATAAACTTTTGACGATGAATCAGTTTCTGAATTCAGAATTTTAAAATGTTAATCATAGGCGTCACATCCCGTATGTGATTAAGGGTTTTTTCAATTTGTCGTTTTTTCTTTTAATTTTCTTAAAAATTATAAAATTTCAAAGTATTTTATGTAAAAGAGGTACCCTTAGTTCATCTTGATAGGACTTACAGTTTTTGAGTAAAATTGTTTTACGTTCAAAAAGGAGTTAATTAATAAATATAATAATAAGGATTAAAAATGCTATTTGATTCGTTCAATTCTCATTTAACATTTCTTTATCAGATATTCTGTAAAACCCTGTAAATAGTCATATTTATTTCGTTTTCAATTATTATATATTTAGTGTCGTAAAATGGCGAGAGTTTACGTATTATTTTATATGAAAACAAAAAATTCGTTACAATTTTTACATAATTTTATTAATTAACTATTTTATGAACATAAAAACCATTCTAAGCGCAATAGCTTATTTCTTAATATTAAAAAATCCTGTATTATCTCTTTTACTAGGAATCGGGACCATAACTCATTTAATTATTCGATCAGCAATTCTGAGCTGAATCAAGTATCTGAAGTGAAGGATTTGGGAGTAATTTTTGATAGTAAGCTGATCTTCGATGGGCATATTAATTTTTCGAATGTTAGGTTTATTAATAAGCAAGCAATATATTTAAAAAATCTAAAATCATATTTAACTTTATACTATGCTTTTGTGCATAGTTCTCAATTTTGCTTCGATTATTTGGAACCTTGTCTATTCAGTTTACATAAGTTGATTAGAATCAGTTCAGAATAAATTTTTAAGGACTCTTCCATTCGAAGCAAACGATTACTATCATCGTAGTTTTATAAGAATTCATTTTGGACTATAGAAAATAGAAGGGAAATTTCGGAAGCTATGCTCATGAGTAAAATTCTTTATAACAAGGTGGATTCACCTGATTTGTTGGATAAAGTGGCTTTTAATGTTTCTCTTCGTTAACTTAGTTCTGATACTCTCTTCAGTATATCATTTAGATACACTAACAATGCTCAGTATTCCGTTTTATGGAGAATGATGAGACTATCAAACTTTTATTATTGCAATCTTGATTTTGACTTTTTTAGTGTGTCACAACACGTGCTGAGGAAAGCAATAAAAAGTTATTTATTGGAATGATTGTTAAAGTTTTTCTTGCCTTATCGAAATAAATAGATTGTAGTTTTTCATAAATAGTACCATAAAATCTACTAATTTAATATATCTTTATTTTTATTAATTAATTAGCTATATAATATATTAAGTGGATAGTGTATTGGGCTTTGCCTGTTTGTTATCCTAAATAAATAAATAAATTTTTTTCAAATGATTTTACTAATAAACTGTAAATTTTATTAAGATGAACTAAGGGCTTTTTACGTAAAATAATTTGATGAAAGGAATTGAATGAATTTCATAATTTTTAAGAAAATTTGTTAAAAGATGACAAGGTAGAAAATGGGATTATTTTAACCCTTAACCACCCCTGTATGTCAATCATATGATTAAAATTTTGAAATTATGAATTGAGAAACTGATTAAACGTTAGAAATTTATGCACCATACCAAATTTCTAAATTTTATTATGAACGGTTTCGAAAATATTTAGAGCGTCTTAAGGGTTCCTCATTCGAAGGCCCATAACTTTGTGTTTGTCCATATGAAAAAAGATCTATTATTTTTAGCCAAAGCAGATGGTGGTAACTTATTGCCCCTTAATTTCGGAATACCCTGTATATTTAGCATTGATTATTATCGACTATTTCACTAGGATGTTATAGAGCAATGGCCTCTTTCATAATGGCTAAACCCTTACCTATTATACATCTATTTGGACAAAACCAACATAAAGTCGTCCGGTAAAAACTGTTGATAGTCTGACAAAAATGTCATCCTGGTTTCAAAAAGCAAAAAAATGAGCAATTTTTAATGTGAAATAGTCTTGTCGAATATCATTGAGCGAAAATTTTGTATCGACAAATCGACAAAATTTTCTCTCTTATGATATCAGATACAATAATCTGTGTTGAATATAGGTTTCTCTATTGTTAGAAGTTTTATGGAATTATATAGTATAGGAAAACCAATCACTTAATTAGCTTGAAATATCATTTATTGAAGAAAATTATATAATAATTTTTACAATAAAATTCATAAAATTCTCTAGACATTATTATATAATGTGCAATAATTTTATGATATAATCTACATTTAATACCATCTGCGTTTCTAGACACATGGTTATTAGTTCTTATGCAATCTGTAATTTCTTGTAAAATTAGTAACTGGAATCCATGGAGTTGTATAGTTACTGGTGTAGTTTGTAGCTGGATTCCATGGAGTTGTAAGGTTGGTAACAGGATTCCATGGTGTCGTATAATTTCCTGTGAAATTTGTAACTGGATTCCATGGAGTAGTGTAGTTAGTTACAGGCACTGGAGTTGTAAAGTTGGTAACAGGATTCCATGGTGTTGTATAGTTGCTGGTATAGTTTGTGACAGGATTCCATGGTGTTGTATAGTTGCTTGTATAGTTTGTAACAGGATTCCATGGTGTTGTATAGTTGCTTGTATAGTTTGTCACTGGGTTCCATGGTGTGGTGTAGTTACTCGTATAATTTGTCACTGGATTCCAGGGAGTTGTATAGTTACTGGTATAGTTTGTAACAGGATTCCATGGTGTTGTATAGTTGCTTGTATAGTTCGTCACTGGGTTCCATGGTGTGGTGTAATTACTCGTATAATTTGTCACTGGATTCCAGGGAGTTGTATAGTTACTGGTATAGTTTGTAACGGGATTCCAAGGTGTTGTATAGTTACTGGTATAGTTTGTCACTGGATTCCATGGTGTGGTGTAGTTACTTGTATAGTTTGTCACTGGATTCCATGGTGTGGTGTAGTTACTCGTATAATTTGTCACTGGATTCCAGGGAGTTGTATAGTTGCTGGTATAGTTTGTAACAGGATTCCATGGTGTTGTATAGTTGCTTGTATAGTTCGTCACTGGGTTCCATGGTGTGGTGTAATTACTCGTATAATTTGTCACTGGATTCCAGGGAGTTGTATAGTTACTGGTATAGTTTGTAACGGGATTCCAAGGTGTTGTATAGTTACTGGTATAGTTTGTCACTGGATTCCATGGTGTGGTGTAGTTACTTGTATAGTTTGTCACTGGATTCCATGGTGTGGTGTAGTTACTCGTATAATTTGTCACTGGATTCCAGGGAGTTGTATAGTTGCTGGTATAGTTTGTAACAGGATTCCATGGTGTGGTATAATTACTTGTATAATTTGTGACTGGATTCCATGGTGTTGTATAATTGTTTGTATAGTTTGTCACTGGATTCCATGGTGTGGTGTAGTTACTTGTATAATTTGTTACTGGATTCCAGGGAGTGGTATAGTTGCTGGTATAGTTTGTCACAGGGTTCCATGGTGTAGTGTAGTTACTTGTATAATTTGTGACTGGATTCCATGGTGTTGTATAGTTACTTGTATAGTTTGTCACAGGATTCCATGGTGTCGTATAGTTACTTGTATAATTTGTAACTGGATTCCATGGAGTTGTATAGTTACTGGTATAGTTTGTAACAGGATTCCATGGTGTAGTATAATTATTCGTATAATTTGTGACTGGATTCCATGGTGTGGTGTAGTTACTTGTATAATTTGTCGCTGGATTCCAGGGAGTTGTATAGTTACTGGTATAGTTTGTAACAGGATTCCATGGTGTAGTATAATTATTCGTATAATTTGTGACTGGATTCCATGGTGTGGTGTAGTTACTTGTATAATTTGTCGCTGGATTCCAGGGAGTTGTATAGTTACTTGTAGAGTTTGTTACTGGATTCCATGGAGTAGTGTAGTTAGTTACAGGAACTGGACTTGTGGAGTTGTTTTCAGGATTCCATGGTTTATCTGTTCTTCCAAGGATAGCTAAAAATATTTTAATATTTATTACATTTCGTTTATATGGTTATTTGTCAATCAAACTACTGGAGTAATTATCGAAGAACGTTCTATTAATTTAAAAGAATAAAGATATAAAAAAGTTCGCTTTGTTGTAGTTACGGTAATAAACAAAAATATTTCAAAAGGTCACACTCTTTTACTTAAGACCTAGTCAGTTTAACGTTAGTGACTTTGGTACGTATTTTTATTTCCTTTCTTAATGACAAGTTAATTTAGACGAGGTTTATTTTAAGCTATTAAAATAATAATATATAGTTTGTGTGGATGGATTTTTTTTAATGAACAAAGGCAAGCCTATATTATTATACTTATTTCCGAGATTTAATCAAGTTTATTGATGAAACTGAATAATTTTTTTAATCTCGAAAAATACACGATAAGTGGAAAAGCATATAAATTTATTTTTAGGTTACAAAGGAATTATTACCAATACAGATTTATTCAGAACCCAATAAGACAAGAAACTATTCACCTATAAATTTAAAATAGACTGAAAAATTGTCACAATAAAAAATGCACATTTCGCGTTTCAGAATAAAATTATAAAATGTACTTATAAAATAATTATTTTGCAACAAAAAATAACTAACATTTTAAAAAATATGTTTTCTTGTATGGTTTAAAACTTAACTACCAATAGGATTTAGAATTTAAAACATACTTACATGCAAAACAACCCCCTAAACCAAGTATTAAGGCGGAAACAATTATTAACTGCCTCATCTTTGCTTAAAACGAGATTCCCAGTGATCGATTAAATGTGTTATGTTGATGTAGATATGTGTATGATTCCTACAAAAATCAGATCTCGCTTATATACGCTCAACTAACTAATTATGTAATCTTTACGTATTCCTTATCATAAGTGGATTTCAATTTTTTAATTCGCGACTAATAAGCACCTAGGTAAACACTCTGACATTTAAATCCTTGTAAATACTCCATAAACAATGAATCATAAGTAGAAATCTCCTTAGATTGTAATTTTAGAGGTTTCATCTACATATTATAGCATATTCCTGAAATATCTTGGTTTTACTCGCTAAGATTTTCTGGATATTAAATGTTTTTTGATTAATAACTACCAGACGTGATGATCAAAAATAAACTTCTTGACTGTCCAAACGGATCAAGGTCCTTTTGGTCAGTCGCTAAGGCCGTCAGCCAAAATTTTACCAAATCAACTATTCCACCTCAACACGTCCCGATGGTACAATAGCATCCACAGCCGGAGACAAAGCAAACTTACTTGCTGAACTATTTTCTTGGCATTCCACTGTAGATTTCCAAGGAAGAACACCACCCGACATTCCTGCAGTTGAATCCGAAATGACCGAATTCGTATTCCGTCAGCGTGTCCCGTCCAACGAATCCTGAAAGGACTCGACGTCAAAAAAGCTACTGGTCCAGACGAAATTCCTATTATAGTTCTCAAGAGATGCGCCGATGAACTAATACCAGTATTTTGTAGACTTTCAACTTATCCTACAAAAAAAGAATATTTCCATCTTGCTGGAAGACGGCGCGAGTCCAAAGAAAGGTAAGAGAACCCTGCCTAACAACTATCGACCAGTAGCATTGCTTTCAGTTATATCAAAAGTAATGGAGAAAGCTATTAGCCAACATCTTCTAAAGTACCTGGAAGGCTTCAATATTATCAGCGATCATCAATATGGTTTTCGGAAGTTCAGATCAACTGGAGATCTTCTAGCCTATGTCACCCATATTTGGAACAACGCAATCGAACATCATGGGGAGTCTCGGGTTGTTGCACTGGATATTTCTAAAGCTTTTGATCGTGTTTGGCATGAGGGGCTTCTAAGTAAACTGTAATCCTATGGTATGCCCAGTCGATTCTGTGCATGGTTGTCTAGCATTCTTAAGGACCGCTCTCTGCAAGTGGCGATTGACGGATTTCTCTCAGACACCTTCACTATCAATGCCGGTGTACCTCAAGGGTCCATATTGTCTCCCACTCTCATCTTACTCTACATTAACGACCTTCTAGTGAAAACTAAAAATCCGATTTTTAGTTTTGCTGACGATAGCACACTTATCTCATCTTTCTCTTTGAGTGCACAAACATCGGTTGCCGACGCACATCTTCGCAGACAGCATGAAATATCACGCCTCAACAAAGACCTGGAAGAAATTTTGGCTTGGGGTGACAGTAACCAAGCCGAATTTAACGCTAAAAAAACAGGCAGCAGTTTTCTCTAAAAAGGTTAACATTACAGAACCGGATATAGTCATGGACGGACACGCAATCCCACTGGCTTCATCTATTAATTTGCTGGGCGTCAATCTGGGAGGAAATATGTCTTGGGATAACCACGTTGTGGCAATCGTCAAGATAGCTTCACAGAAGCTTGGGGTACTCTTCCGAACCAGAAAGTTGTACACACCTCAACAACTTTTGACACTATACAAAGCCCAGATTCGACCATCACTAGAATACTGCTCTCATGTCTGGAGCTCTGCACCCAAACATACTCTTCGGCTACTAGATTCCATCGAAAGGAGGGCTATTCGTCTGATCGGAGACAAAGAACCTCGATAGCCTAGAACATCGAAGACAGGTTGGGGATTTTACTCTCTTTTACAGATATTTTCATGGAAGGTGCTCGGCTGACCTTGCCCTCTTAATTCCGCCCAGAGCGACGAATAGCAGAACAACACGACGAACCACTGCCCCCCATCCATATGTGGTTAAGCTTAGTACTCCTCGAAATTCATTATTTAAGAATTCTTTCATCTGGAGGACTTCATCCTTGTGGAACGACCTTCCCGAGGTCGTTTTTCCCAACGAATATAACCTCCAACGATTCAAAACCAACGTGAATCGTTTTATTCGCACACGCACCACTCCCAGAGTCCCTAAAGGATTTTTCCTATAGTGCTTGTGTTTGTTCATAAAAAAAAAGATTGTCTTCCTACTGCTGCCTACTATTTCCGACATTACCAATTCTAATTATTTTTCTAGGTAGCTCTATGTACTCTACTGTTACCTTATCATTTTCATTATCATCGTCAATTCCACCATTAACAGCATCAGTATCATCATCTGAATAACCAAAATCTTCCATTGCGTTGTTTTCTCATTCATAAGCTTAATCGGCTAGAGCTTTTCAAAATCTTGAATGTAAATTTCTGGTGTTAGATTTATTGTGTCAGTTTTTGAATATAGGGAAACGGATTACTTGTTAGAAGAAAGATTTTTCAGACATATTTTCAAGTGTATAATTTTTCTCATTTTCCGTGTGTTAATAGATAAAAAGTATGTACGTAGTATTAGTATAACGTATGTCCCATAAGTGTTGGCACAAATTTCAACCAATTGTTTTTTTATAATAAAATATATTTAAATAAAGTTTTGTAATACATAGTAAATTGTTTCAAAAGCAACAAAATTTTTATTTTAAATTAAATATAGAGGACTATGGTCTTCCACTAGACGCAACTTTGTGCTGGCACCTAGCATTAGTAGGTTTTGGACGGCATTTATATCGATTTCTCAGATTTTTCTATATATCCTGCGTCGTGGAGGTTCCTCCCCATTTTGTGCTACCCATCCTCCATCGCTTTTCGAGATAAAAGGGCACAAAAATCTTCTATGGGCCGAGTCTGTTGTCGTTTCGCTGAACAAATGGTATGTTTTGGTCTGCTAACCAATTTTGGGTTTGTCTTGCATAGTGATAGGACGCAAGGTCTGGCCAGAACATAATATCGTCTCCAACATGTTCTTCTTCAATAAAATTAACCAGTTTTGCAAGACAATTATCGATATATCTTTGACTATCCAGGGATTCATCTCTTACTCGTCCCACATAAGTCCTGGATACACCCCTGGTGGAAATAGCGCACTATACTAACACCTTATCAGCGAATTTGTACTTTTGTTTAAATTTGACATTACCAGGGACCTCTGCAATATTGTCAGTATAAGAACCATTATTTCTCTTTATTTCGGAGTTGCTTAATGTGAAATACTTTTCGTCATCCACAATCTTCACCCGGTTGGTAGCAAAATATACTCTTCTTAATGCACGGCAGCATCTCGGGATTCTGGCTAGTTGGTTCGCTGTATATTTCGAAGATTTTCTTCTTTTTCGGTATTTGTGGCCATTCCGCGTAGTTCCCGTACTATGGTGTTTGTAGATGTTCGATATTGTCGTGCTAGTTTTCTTGTTGATGTACCAAGTATGTTTCTCACGCTTCTGACCAGTCTTTCTCATCTTACTCTGGTAAAATTTGTAGGTCTTCCACTTTTTGGAAGGTTCATACAAGGAATACCTTGTCCATATTCAGCAATTGTCCGGTAAATGGTTCTATGCGATATATTTTGATTTTCAAAAATTCGTATTACTTCGGATTTAGGGCACTAAATTATAAACACTTCTCAGAATTTCTAATTTGTAAGCCATATCGGCTTAATCAAGTTAAAAGCTGAACTGTCAACTTTAAGTGAAAGTGTCAAACAAGTTTGTTACTAGCGCGACTTGATAAATATTCTTCTTATTACCAATTTCATTGCATCTGAAATTTGTGGCAAAACTTATGAAACTATGCTATTATTAGAATATATTTTAGTAATTACTTGATGTTGCTAGATTTATTAGAAATTATGTGTATCAACAATATTATTTTGGTATGGATTAATAATGAAAATTGAAATTAATACTATATTTAATAGGAAATCATACAATAAAATATTTCCTATAATAATTTTACTATCTTTTTTCCGTGTGGCGGTTATCAAAGTTCCCCCCCAACCCTGCCGTCACTGAGGACATGTGAAAACATGTCGGTTGACGAACTAATTTTCAAAATAGTTGTCAAGATTGATGAATGAATCCGTAGGAGATCCCATTATCAATAATTTAATTATTATTGCTAAAGTATTTAGCCAAACAATTAGTCACGGCTGGTGGGTGATTCATTCTGGGAAAAACAATACATAATATAAAGTAGGTACTTCTACAACAGACTCCTCGCTGATAAGAGTTGAGACCGAACAATTACATTTAAATCCCTACTTAAGTAGCTACTTATTGGCGTGATTATGTAGTTTTTTACTGCAAAATTTTTTATTTCAATATTTACTGTTAATCTAGGGGATGTAGGGCAAGATTCGGCCATGGCTGCATCAGGCCACATCGATTATTTCAAAAAATATTTGAAATACCTGCCACAAGGTAACAATGTGGTTGTGCTTTGAGTATCGTGAGTTTTGTATCGAATATTCGGAAAATTTAATATACATACAGTGTGGTCTGTTCAGTGTGGAAGAAATATTTGGGTGTGATGAAGATAAAGTACAGTACGTTTCACGAAAATTGGATACGACTTAATGATTTCATGGGTCGGTCCCATTGTGTCGACAAGAGCTTGGCAATAAACAAGTGAAGTATGAAGGGACGGACTAAGGAAAATAAGTAATGATATGATTATATTAATGTAATCAAATGAAATAACATTTTTTTTAAATATTACTAGTCATATTTATTTACATTTATAATCTTATTCTATAGATAGTTCTGTTTCGCTATCGCTATCCTCATCAAAATTAATTATAATTGGATTAATTATAGGATCCAGACTAATATACGAATTTTCTACAGTTAATACGTGACGGACTGAATTTTTCCAACTACCTGGGGGAATATCATTAAAGCATTTTCGTATTAATTCTACAACACTAGAACTTAAAGTCGGAGAAATATTTTCAGACCTAACCAGTGATTTTAACTGGTGCCACATAATATGCTCTATGGGGTTAAAAATGCAGTAATAATGTGGTAGCCGTAGCACTGTATGTCCAATTTCTTCTGCCAATGTGTCACAAACATATACTTTTTTTATACAAAATGTCTTTAAAACTTCTAAAAGATCACTTTTTTTATAACTTTCTTCAAAATATATATCATTCGCCGCCATGTAGTTCTGAATCTCCAATTTTGTATTATATGAGCTTGGAGCTTTATGTAATTGGCGACTGTGATAGCTCGCATTGTCCATTACTATCACGCTATTCTGAGGAATGTTTGGTAAAAGACAATTCTTGAACCATTCCTCAAAAACTAACAAATTTTACCACAAAAAGATATTTAAATATAAATTAAGCAACCTAACCTACCTGATGTGCCTATATTTAATTATAATTATTACAATCCGGTCCTTTCCACATAATAATAAAAAACGCTCATAAATAATGGGATGACCCAGGTACTTTCAGTCATTAAGTTATATCCGTTTTTCATGAAACAATCTTTACATTTTAATGTAAGAATGACAGTTTTAACTGTCAAAATGGCGGATGGGCGTCTTCTTGGTAAATAAAATTACATATGAATTAAATTTGAAGAGACGGTCTTGCAATATATCATTTTGAAGGTCCTATCGGGTACTTTACGATGCCAGAGTATTACTTCTCTATTAGCATCTAGAACAAAAGAGCGGCGTTTTAAAAATTGCATAGTTATTATTTCTTATTATTATCCTTTATTTTATTTAATGCCTTAGAAAAATAAATACAACTTGGCATAGTATAGTAGGAATCGGGGTACTATGCTTTCTTGCATATTTCATGGTGCTCTAATTCAAAATGGCTCATGGGCGCCATATTGATAAAAAAATTGAATGGGAAGTGGGGTCTTGCGATACACCATTTTGAAGGTCCTATCGAGTACTTTACGATCCCAGAATATTATGTCCCTATTCGTACCCAAATCAAAATGGCGGTGTTTTAAAAAAATAATATTTATTATTTTTTATTTTTCTAGTTTATTTTAGAATTTACACCGACAATTTACCTAAAACAACTGGCTTGATACTCACTGCTTTATGCCGACTTGTAAAATCTAAACTAAAATAGCAAAAGAAAAATAATATAGTACCTAAGTATTATATTTATTAATTAAATTTTTAAATATTATTTTTAGATCAGGAAGTTAATTGCTGAAAATCTTTTATTTCAAGTGCAAATCTTAACTTTTATAGAGCAAATTTGCCTTAGGTGTTCAACAATTCCCTTGTTCCCCTACATCCTTTTTACATAGGTAAAAAATAAATTAATTTTAAACGTTTATATTTCAAGGGCTATGGACCTTGGACCTCCTAACTAATGCTCATTTCTCCTTACAAATAAAAGTCCATGAATCGATCATTACCCAAGTAGCATTTTTAGACACAAATTGGACACACATTCTTTGCTGAGAAACACTTAAAGACGTGCTTGTTTCGAAATATTTTACAAACCATAGTGTCGATACATTAACGACACGCGAAGATAAATATTTTTCGAAAAATTTTTAGTTAAAATTTTTAAAGTTTTGTTAAGACACAAGATTGCATTGAATTTCCCATAAGAGATTTTTTATAGCATCGGTGTACGTTTATTAGCGATAAATAAGCAACTTCTTGATATTGTTTATATTTTAGCTGTTATTATTGATCCATTTTCAACCACAGATTGAAGTAAGTGTTTTAGGTAGATCTGAACAAGTTTGAAGTTATGTTATTGTTTAGCGAAATTTCAATTGTTATTTTTCTGTAAAAAATGCTTACTGTACTGTATTTATCAACATAAAGTATGCTGCTGTTTTTAACAGAAAAATTACAATTCAAATTTCCCTATGTAAACAATAATAACATAACCTCAAACAAGATGGCGATTAAAAATCTTCAAACACGTCAATCTGTTTCTGAACATGAATCAATAATAACATCTAATATACAAATAATATCAGAAAATTGCTTATTTATCCCTTATAAACGTGTACCGATGCTTTAAAAAATCTTCTTCTAGTTGCTGGGAAAGATTTTTCCTCTCGTGACGTCAGACTTAGGCTGTCCATACCCAACCTTTGTTTTCTGTGCATACAAGAAAATTTTTTTTTCTGTGGCCTCACCCCTAATAAACCTTTTATTTTTCTGTGCATCATAAAAACGTTATAGAAGCCAAAGACTTGTGTTGAGTATTTTGGACCAGAATAATTTATTCCTTTCTAGGGGCCATTTTGTGAAAGGCATTTTTATTTTGTTAAAATGAGTTTTAATGAAATTCCCGTATCTTCTGAAAAGCCAAAAGATGTTACATAAGATCCATTTTCCTAGCTTAGTCGATTTATAAAAGAAATAAATAAAATTTTGATAATATTTTAATTTTAATTTTTTTGAGAAAGTATATTTTTTTCTGTAAATGCAAATAAATCGAGGGCACGTTAAAAATATGAAGCCAAATTACTAAACTGCACGATAAAATTTACTGCGACAATGATTTTTTGGTTCTTATGTGCAATAACTAGGTATATGAAATAAAATAAACTTATAGGAAATATACTTATAACGAATTCATCATGGCGAAATTATTGTATTTCTTTTATTTTACAACAGTGAAGGTATCCTAATTGTTTTGAGCATGGTTTAACATAGTCCCGCACCTTTATACTGTCATTTTTGAATAAACAGAAGTAACAGTTTAGAAATATTTTCGAACATTTTCGATAAAAGTTTCGATTCTGCATCGAAACAGCGAAAGTCACAGCTAACCACTTGGAAACACGTGTAAATATCCCATTTAAAATATATACGATATTTTTGTTGCCAATTTTGATCGGAAACAGAAACGATCGTTACGATACATATACCATAATGTGTCTAAAAATGCTACTTGGGTAGAAGTAGGTATTTCTTTACCAGGTTTCATATCTGACCTTTTCACATTTTTAAGTCTTACAGTCGTATTCAGTAAAGGGTTTTAACGTTAAAACTAGTAATGCGGTACTCGAATACAAGAATCGAAGAAGAACTCGATTCTTTAATGTACTCGCTCTACTCGAATACTCGTCTCGCGAATCGAGTACGGAGTTAAATTACTACTTGTCGATTTTACCTCCGATACTCTCGGTCGATTCGATTTTGAACTAGATTACCTAACAAAAGTCTTAAAATAATTTTTTGAAAAAATTTAATTTTATTTAACAGGCAACAAATTTACTTCTGATGGATTAAATTTTGTTCTAATCCCTTAGGGATTAAATGTTTTTAATCCCTCATGTTAAGTGTAAAAATAGAACGCTGCTTCTCGTCAGGAGGTTATGCTTGCAATACGTTACAATCAAGTTTAGGAGACGACACACTGCACCAAAAATCCTTGTTAGTTATTTTTTTATAGAAGGTATAAGGTAAAATACGATCAAAAGGAATATAACTAATTAAATTCCGTTTGAAAAAGGAGAGTAACCGCAACACTAAGATTTTTAACCGATGTTCGTCGTCCTCGCGATACGATTTAACTATAAATAAGAATCCAGTTATCGAATTTTTTAATTGCTATTCCGACCGCCATTCCGAGCGCAGTGACATGACAGCTATAGGCATCTAGTTAGATGGCAAAAACAAGAAATGCAGGAGTCCAGGATGGCGGCGCCACTCGTTACTGTCAACCGCTCGTCCGAAGAAGGAGTTTCTTTCATTTTTCTATAAAAATTATATCTTGTGGATTTTTAAAATTCTTTGATATGAAATGTTGCAGCGAAAATGGCTGTTTGCACGATGCAGGATCACAAAAAGATGAATAACGTAGAAATCAAATATTTTTATTTAGAATTATCCGGATTTTTACTCGTCGACGTGCATACAACAGAACCCAGAACACTGGCTGAATAGCGAACAAATTCACCATAGGAAATTTTCTTGTGCAACTTGGTTCCATATTAATCAATGTATTTGATTTGGTAAGATGATCATCGTTTCTGATATTACTCAAAAAAATATTGTCTATTCCAGTGTTATAATAATTAAGTATAGGTATTAATAAAATATTAACCCTATTGTTTTTTAATATCAAATTCCAGGTGACAATGAAAACCAATCATTAATCTTGAGAAATCAATACGTAGAATATTTGTGTTTTTGTTTTTGTGTGCCTATAAATAAAATCATGGCCTGACGGTTGATGACAAAACTAAGCAACATATGCAGGGTATCCCACCGGGAACCGCCCTGATCTATACAGGGTGTCCCAGAATATGTGGGCAATCTCCCGGGTTCAGATAGAACGCTTAAAAATAACAGGAGAAGTCCTATAATTTTTTTCCTACGGAGATATGGGCCCATAACGGACGTCCCTGTAAATCGTTGTTTTCTAAAAATTTTTTAAGTACTAGGAGTAATTTAATGATTTTTTAGTATAATGGTTACTAGATGCGTCTCCTTAAAATTCTCCGTTTCAAGCACATTTGGCTTATTTAGTTTGCCAGGGACGGACTAGACGTAACACAAAAATGTTTTTTTTTACACCCTGTATGATGAAGGAACAACAATAATATTTTTTAATACTCTAAACCTGAAGCTGAAAAACGGAGTAACTGAACTGATAATCCGCAGCATAATGACACCTTGTATTAAGAGCTACGTTTAATGACAGGTTGCCAAGCAGGCACTATGTTATGCGAACGTTTTGTCAAATAAACTTAGTTTTTTTCTAATCTAAAACTGGATTCGTAAAGTTAAAGGATTGGAAAACGCTATGGAAAAATTGCGTTAAAAAATATAATGTTATAAGAATAATAATAACAATTTCAAATATGAACAATTTTCAAATTTTTGTCACAAATCTTCCTGAATCTTGTTTATACCCCAATCGACGTGTCAGACAATCTAAATATCAATAAATTTACTAAAAAATTGTATTATTAACGACTAAAACTTCACGAAAAGAAATATTGATCAGCTGATGTCTCTCGTCTCTTTCTAACATGCCAAAAAGCGGCATATTTTTTAATTAAATTGATGCAATATAGATGGCTCTGATTGCTAATTTGGGATTGTTTGGATCCTCATCTTAATAGTTAACAAAATGTTATTAAAAATCTATTAAAACAGGCCCTTTTCAACAGTGAATCTAACCAAAATTAAATGATAAAGGCTTCCTTAGAGGAAAAACAAATAATTGTTTTAAACTTAAATATGTCAAACAAGCCTAGACTTAGGTAGTCTAGAATCTTGCGTGGAATCCGAAAATATAATATTAGATCCTAAGGTATTCCGTTATTATAAATATACAGGGTGTTCATTTGAAAACTTCCCACCACGGATTTATCGAAAACCACTGATTGAAAGAAAAAACGCCGAGACACGTCAAAAGATTTGCCAAAGGGGATAACTTTTTAACCAAAAACTACTTCACCCCCTTTTACCCTCTGGCAACCGGGGTCATCCCCTTAAAAATTTTAAATGACAAGGGGTAGCAAGTAATAGCTTGTTTGAAAGGTCCTTCAAAGTGCTTTATTTTGACGTTTGATTTTTTAAAATCGGTCGATTCGTTTTCGAGAAAATTAGAAAAATCTTTATTTATCTTAATTTGTTCAGATAGAAAAAAAAGCACACGAAAATATCACTTTTTATTTCAATAAGTGTTCAAAATGTTGCCCGTTATTGGCCAAACAATGATATAGGCGATTTTCAAATTCCTGACGGATATCGAAATCATCTTCGGTTAACTCTTGCAATATTTTCGTTTTGAATGGATGAAATTTATGTAATTTAGTAACTGTGTGTACAGAGCCTAATGAAATACCAGTCGCATCAACAATTTTGCGTAATAAAGTATTAGGATTTATGGCAGGCAAAACTTCAACTTGAGCGGCTTCATCCAAAACTCTACGATGATTACGTTTCTTATTTGCAAAAGATCCAGTTTGAGTAAATTTAGTAACAAGGTCCAAAACATACCTAGGCGACGTTATCTTTTCCGGATGTCTGGCGTTAAATGTAACGGCAGTTTGCCGAGCACATTGATTTTGGGCACCATAAATTAGAATCATATCCACTCCTTCCGCTAGTGTGTAAACCATTTTGGAAGTAAAATCTGAATCAATAAATTAATTTTCACTATCCCAAGATTGTCACAACACAAAGGTAACTGACAGCAAATTAAATTGTTTCTTTCCCTTAGCAACTATAAAAAACTAAACAGGTATAAGAATAAATACAGTTCGCCCATGTTATATGTGTTGATAAAAAGAAGGCGGTAAAGAATTTTTTAATTTTCTAGAAAACGAATCGACCGATTTAAAAAAATCAAACGTCAAAATAAAGCACTTTGAAAGACCTTTCAAACAAGCTATTACTTGCTACCCCTTGTCATTTAAAATTTTTAGGGGGATGACCCCGGGGGGCAGAGGGTAAAAGGGAGAAGTAGTTTTTGGTTAAAAAGTTGTCTCCTTTGGCAAATCTTTTGACGTCTCTCGGCGTTTCTTGTTTTAATCAGTGGTTTTCGATAAATCCGTGGTGGGAAGTTTTCAAATGTATAATATTTATCGAGGCGGTTCCCAGTGGATTCGTAATCAAAATGAATATTGCAAAAAAAAAACATTATTTTACTAATACTAATACTGAAATCATCATCATCTAATTAATGTCATTTAAAAAGTTAACATTTTATTGTTATGATGGTTGAACTAATAAATGAATATACTAACTAGAATACATAATTTTCTCAAATCTCTATGACAAATCCTTCTAGGAAAAAGAAAAGATTAAGATATCTATTTCACAGGTCTGAACTTAAATAACTACAATAAATTCATTAAGTGTATTTTTAGGAAATATTTGCAATAGCGGCTTATATTAGGTAACGCTGAACATTGCCCCCGGATCCTGACAATTCTTGATATTTATTACTTTCAAATACTTTGATTTGGACAGTCTAAGCGGAGTGTGAGATTATTTTCGTACTAAAATTTTAAATATGATTATGGAAAATCTATGAAGAAGATACCTTATACAATAATAATAATTTCAATCCGGTTGCAAAATTCGTTCTACGCATGTACGGTTTCGGATAAGTTCCTAACTGGTTGCTGCCCTTTGTCTCTGTGAACGCGTACAAATGCCAAACCGTCAATTGTCTGTGTCCATCTGAGAATTAACTTCTTGACTTAACTTGCAAGTATTCTTATTCTTGCTGACTTCTGCTTCTTATAGAGCTAGCCTTACGTTTTGGAATGGACATTCAAAGAATAAAGTAAAGTGTCAAAACTAAAGAAAATTAAACGAATCGGTCCAAATAACAAGTAAAAGGTAAATAAACAGTCGACGGCTAACGGTTACAAATCAGTTCTTAATCGATACTTTTTTTATTATGATCAAACACAAGCACTATAGGAAAATCCATTAATGCACTCTGGGAGTGGTGCGTGTGCGCATAAAGCGATTCACGTTGGTTTTGAATCGTTGGGAAATACGACCTCGGGAAGGTCATTCAATAAGGATGACGTCCTACAGATAAAAGAATTCTTAAGTAATTAAGTTCGAGGAGTACTAAGCTTAACCACATATGGATGGGTGGTTTGTCGTGTATTTCTGCTGTTTGCCGCTCTGGGCGGAATCAAGAGGGCAAGGTCAGCAGAGCATTTTCCACGGAAATATCTGTAAAAGATAGTCAAATCACCAACCTGTCTTCGATGTTCCAGGCTGTCGAGGCTCTTTGTCAGCTCGTGGTCTCCGATCAGAATGGCTCTCCTTTCGATGGAATCCAGTAGCCGTAGAGTATGTTTGGGTGCATAGCTCCAGACATGAGAACAGTACTCTAGTGGTGGTCGAATCTGGACTTTGTATAGTGGCACAAGTTGTTGAGGTGTGTACAACTTTTTGATTCGGAAGAGTACACCAAGTTTCTGCGAAGCTACCTTGGCCGATTGACGCCCAGCAAATTAATAGATGAAGCCAGTGGAATTGCGCGTCCTGCCATGACTATATCCGGTTCTGTAATGTTAACCTTTTTAGAGAAAATTGATGCCTGGGTTCTCTTAGCATTAAATTCGACTTGATTACTGTCACCCCAGGCCAAAATTTCTTCCAGATCTTTGTTGAGGCGTGATGCTTCATGCTGTCTACGATGATGTGCGTCGGCAGCCGATGTTTGTGGATTCAAAGAGAAAGATTAGACAAGTGTGCTATCGTTAGCAAAGCTAAATATCGGATTCTTAGTTTTAACTAGAAGGTGATTAATGTAGACTAAGAAGAGGGTGGGAGACAATATGGACCCTTGATTACTCCTATTTTTGCCTTGGAATTTTTCCTCCTACATGAAAATCCTCCATGAATACCATACCTCAATTTCTGTAAAAAAAAATCCAACATTTTGTTTAGCATTTTTGTAATTTTAGTCACGATAGCGGTAAACATTTAATTATTACTATCAATACTTAACATTTTTTATTTTCCAAATTAAATTTGTATTAAGTGTCTTATCAGATCAATAATATTTATTATAAATAAAAAATGGTTTTTTTAATCGCTGCTACTTCAAATATCATTTTTTGAAAAGCAAGGAGGTGACTTAGTAACAGAGAATTTCAATTCAAGCATGTGTCCTTGAAATAGAGAGTTTCTGGTGTACTTTTAAAATAAATTACAAAAATTTAGTTTGATTAAGACAATTTATTGTCAAAAACATATTTTGCCTCTTACTTAAAAATTAAATATATAAAACGAGAATAACATTTGTTCACCAAGTGGAGACTTTTAAATTTACGTAAACTTATTTATAAAACCAAAATATACTTATGTCAAAGAATTACATAATTATATATTGTGCATTTTCTTTACAATCAAACATTAGCAGTATAGGAAAAATCATTTAAGGTACTCTAGCAGTAAACAATGAAGTTGGAGGAATACTAAGCTGAACCACATTTTGCTATTCATCGCCATAGGTGTAATTAAGGTGGCAATGTCATTTGCCATTAAAATATCTGTAAAAGTCAGTCAAATCACCAACCTGTCTTCGATGTATCCTAGGCCATCGAGGTTCTTGCTCAGCTCGTGGTCTCCGATCAGACCAATGGCTTCCCTTTCCATGGAACCCAGTAGCCGAAGAGTATGATTCGCTCTGGAACTCTCGAGACGACAGCAGCAAAGATGGACGAATCTGTGATTTGTAGAGTGTTAAAAGTTGTAGAGCTGTATACATATTTCTGGTCCAGAAAAGTATACCATTATACTTTAGGGAAAATTAATACGGTTTGAAACTCAAAATATTTACTTATAAGAATATTCTTCAAGCGCCTAACAAGCAAGAAAAAGAGCATATTATACGGGCTATAAATTAACACACGTAACACAGTTTACAAGTCTCTAGAAGCGGCTCGCAATATTCTCTACCCAAACCACATATATATAAACAGTATATTGCCAATACGAACGTTCGAAAATACAAAAAGTGTCCCCGCTATGGGAGATGGCGCGGGCCTATTGAGTTAGCGCAGTAGGGTGGAAATTTTATCGATCGCGTCAGAGGCGACCCGACATTATTTGTTTGTTATTATTCGTCGCCATCTTTGGTTCTGGATGTTTTTTCAAATTACAGAATAAAAAGTGGTTCATCCACATTGTTGTCGGTATATTAGTGCTTATAAACTTTCATTACCTTAAAACAATTTTTGTAAAGGAGTTTGGTAAGTTAGTGGCTTGCTTTGTTTAAGATGAAAGGACACAAGTGCATGGTGTTTCGTGAGTGGATCAATATCAGGTATAAAGTATTTCAGGTATGTACATACAGGGTGGTCCTTAAGTACATCAAGAAAATCTAGGATATGATTTCTGACATCATTTTAAGACGAAAAGTTCAAATAAACATGGGTCCGAAAATGCTAACCCTCTAAGATACAGGGTGTTAAAATATTTTTAAAAAATAATTGTTTTCTTAAAATTTCGGAACTCCTTGAAGATACGGTATTGAAAATTGATGTGGATTGATTTCGTATTAAACTGCACTTTTTGGTTAAAAAAGGGTTTGCCTACTTCCACCAGTGGCGTGCGTGAAGGTACCATCAATATTTTTTTTGTGAAAATATGTGATACGCCACTGATTTTTTTAAACTCTGGTGCATTTTTATGCACGGAACAAAAGTTGTCTCTACTATCTTTTTGAAAAAAAAGGGTAATTTTAGAGATAACTCGTAGTATATTATACTAAACAAAATTAATTTATTAATTAAATAATAACTAAACATAATATTATGTAACACCAAACAAACTTGATTTAAATAAATTGTTGAAAGTGGCCACCTTCTGCTAAAATACAAGCATCTAGCCGTCTTATCATTGAATTTCTAACATTTCTAAAAAGTCCTGGGGTGTTTTTAATATTTTCGCAAGCCATTATTATTCGGTTTCTAAGACCTTCCTGGTTTTCAACGGGAGTTTTGTAAACTATCGATTTTAAATGACCCCAGAAATAAAAATCCAATACATTTAAATCTGGGGACCTTGGCGGCCACGGTTGATTAGGTACTGCGACGCCTCTACCGATCCATCGATTTTCGTAATGAACATTTAAATATTCTCTGGCTGTGGCACTAAAATGGGCGGGAGCTCCATCATGCATAAAAAACAACTGGGTTCGTTGAGCTAATGGCAAGTCTTCCAATAATGTTGGCATCTCATTTTCTAGAAAATGGCGATAGGTTTGGCCATCTAACCGCTGGGGAAGAAAGAAAGGACCTATTAGTCTGTCACCAACTATTCCTGCCCATACATTTAACGAGAATTGGTACTGAAAATATCTTTCGCTAATAGCGTGTGGATTTTCTTGACTCCAAACATGATTGTTATGAAAGTTTGTTATGGCATTCTTAGAAAAATTTGCTTCATCGGTAAAAAAAAAATTATTTAAAAATTGTGGATTTCTGGCCAACCTTTCCAAAAACCATTGACAAAAATTTACGCGTTGAGGATAATCACGTGGTAAAAGGGCCTGAACCCGTTGTATATGGTAAGGATACATTTGTTGGTCCTGAAGGATTCTCAATACGGTTTGATGACTAGCGTTTACCTCATTCGCAATTTTTCGAGTACTAGTTTCTGGATCTTCCTCAATTCTATTCAATACTGCTTCTTCTAATTGTGGTGTTCTTACTGTCCTTGGCCTGCCGAGAATATCAGAAACTCTTGCAAAACTTCCTGTTTCGGATAAACGGCGATGGAGACTTACAAAGGTCTGCGTACACGGTGCTACACGATTCGGATATCTTGCCTGGTAAATGCGTTTTGCTTCGTATGAATTTCCATCAGCAAGACCATAAACAAAATGCATATCTGCCAAATGAGCACTGTTTTGTAAATCATTCATAATTCTAAAACTTTTGGATCGACTAATAACTCACAAAAACGACGCACTAAAACTTAAATTATTTTTCGGTCATTTAATTTTTGTTATTTGCACAATATGTGACATAAGCCTACTTTGAAAAAACTAGAATCACAGTCGAGATAGTTTATCTTTTACAATTTTATATATTTCTCCATTTTCATTTAAAACTACCATTTTTTTCAAAAAGATAGTAGAGACAACTTTTGTTCCGCTTATATCAGTAATGCATAAAATTGCACCAGAGTTTAAAAAAATCAGTGGCGTATCACATATTTTCACAAAAAAAATATTGATGGTACCTTCACGCACGCCACTGGTGGAAGTAGGCAAACCCTTTTTTAACCAAAAAGTGCAGTTTAATACGAAATCAATCCACATCAATTTTCAATACCGTATCTTCAAGGAGTTCCGAAATTTTAAGAAAACAATTATTTTTTAAAAATATTTTAACACCCTGTATCTTAGAGGGTTAGCATTTTCGGACCCATGTTTATTTAAACTTTTCGTCTTAAAATGATGTCAGAAATCATATCCTAGATTTTCTTGATGTACTTAAGGACCACCCTGTATACACGGTGTTGAAAAAAGGTCGGTACCCCGGAATAACTCCGGTGCATCGCATTGCAGCGGAAAATGTCTAGGGAAAAAGGTGTTTGGTTTTGAAGGAGGAATAGTTTGCAATTTAAACCACCCCCACCTCCTCAACCCCGGGCGCGGGTTGGGGTAAGATAAGATTTTCAAATGGAACCCCATATTTTTATTGGCGTATCCGTGTTCTCCGATCAAAAATAAACATCTTTTGTCCGAAAAATATTTTATTCGGGCCCATCCTTCACCAATAATCACCATGAGAAAGACAAAATCAGAACCGTGCGAAAATCAAGTTTTACCCCGGAAATACTCCTTTTCTCTCTCTTGTACTAAAAAATGCCCGTGAAATACAAACAACTTGTTCCACGGGCATGAGAAAAATAGTATTTCCGGGAAAAAACTTGATTTTCGCACGGTTCTGATTTTGTCTTTCTCATGGTGATTACTGGTGGAGGATGGGCCCGATTAAAAAATTTTTTCGGACAAGAGATGTTTATTTTTGGTCGGAGAATACGATGCGACAATAAAAAATATGGAGTTCAATTTGAAAATCTTAACTTACCCCTACCGGCGCCCAGGGGTTGAGGAGGTGGGGGAGTGTTTTAAATTGCAAACTATTCCTCCTTCAAAACCAGACAACTTTTTCCCTAGACATTTTCCGCTTCAATGCGATGCACTGGAGTTATTCCTGGGTACCGACCTTTTTTCAACACCCTATATATAGGAAAATATTTTGATTATCACATTATTCTATCTTCGGAACCGAATTTCACTAAAAAGCTTGTAAAAAAAGAAGAGAATGTCACTCGTATACAATATAATATATATGTGGTCACTACCTAACCTTAAAATTAATGTATTTGTAAAATGTACATATTTTAGGAATTTTCCAATCTATTTGGCGACGTTGCAAGAATGGGTACAAATAATTACGGTGCTATGTACAGAATTTTAAGGTGAATTCAAATATGTAACAATATACATAGTGTCCCATTTAAAAAATATGAAATTTTTATAACATCGCTCTTTTGGAGCACCCTGTATGGTCGAAAATAATTTTAAAAGCTGCACCTCTTAACGCTTAATAACTTTCGTGAAAAAGTTTTCCGCGATCCTTAGCGGTAAAAGAGATATTGAGCTTTGTCGCACTAATTGGCCACCCTATATATATTTACTGGTCAGCAATACCTTGTCGAAAACCGCGACAAGCTACCGAGTCCAGTTTTTAAGCACGGAAAGAAGTGTCAAGTCTAATTTAACTCCTATCAATGCATGTAGATATGTAGCTACAACAAGGGGTCTTGTTTCGTTTTTTGTAATTGACCGTTTTGAATGTTTGTAATATGCTGATAATCTCTCCTCTTATAACAAGAAAAATGTATCCACAAGACATATTTTTTCAGACTTAAACTTCCTGCTACTTTCAATAAAATCACAAAATATCAGGACGATTTTTTCCGATTTGAGAAGACCATCAACATTTATTAAAAACTGTACCAAACGAGTAACAAGTAGGTAGTATAATAAGAAAAAAAAACAAGAAAAAGGATTTATCGGAGATCGATACAGATCAAAAAGGCTGCTGCAGTATATGAGGGCTGCTGAACATCACGGCGGCTCGGCAGGACCGGGATGGCCCGCGGCTAGGACCGTCTGCGAACGTAATAAGCACGTTGCTGCTACGTCTCGAGCAGGACGTCGCTAGAAGGTATATGAAAATATGTGCTGGGAGGGGAACCGCGGAACCAGGTGAAGTTACAGTGGGTTTTTTGGACATATAACAAAATTGTTTTTGCTTCATTATTATTCAGAATGATACACCGTAAAAAATGTAAACGTGTTTACTTTTTCCAAAATCCATTAAAACGGAAACACTTTTATTTATAACCATGTATGTAATAATGACATTTCATCTATCTTTGAAAGATTGAAAGTTGACGTTTTTTTACTTTTACTTTCCACCCGGGTGGAAAGTAAATTATTTTTTTGTAATTTTTTTAAAAATCGATATCTCAAAATAATATACGAAAACACCTTTTTAAAAATGCTAATAGCTTTGCGTGTTTAGATATGTCTACTCTTTCCCTAATTGACAGAGTGGTCCTCATCATTGAATATTGTGACCAATATCTTCTTTGTGTTGGCATTTTCACTGAAATAAGCTAGTAGCGCCGACTCAGAACTAGGATTTTGAACTTTGTTTCCCGTACACCATTCTTTGAAACAAACAGTTATATGCCTTGTCATATCTCGGGCGGCTTTTAGTTGGCAGAATATCTTCTTTTACTATTTTTGCTGCTTCTCGAATGTCTGGTGGAGTAGCAGCAAAATCAAATTCCTCATCTGCATTTTTCTGTTGTTTAAATAGTATATTCCGAATCCTGAAAGGACTCGACGTCAAAAAAGCTGCTGGTCCAGACGAAATTCCTATTATAGTACTCAAGAGATGCGCCGACGAACTAACACCAGTATTTTGTAGACTTTTCAACTTATCCTACAAAAAAGGAATATTTCCATCTTGCTGGAAGACGGCGCGAGTCCAGTCTATTCCAAAGAAAGGTAAGAGAACCCTGCCTAACAACTATCGACCAGTCGCATTGCTTTCAGTTATATCAAAAGTAATGGAGAAAGCTATTAACCAACATCTTCTAAAGTACCTGGAAGGCTTCAATATTATCAGCGATCATCAATATGGTTTTCGGAAGTCCAGATCAACTGGAGATCTTCTAGCCTATGTCACCCATATTTGGAACAACACAATCGAACATCATGGGGAGTCTCGGGCTGTTGCACTGGATATTTCTAACGCTTTTGATCGTGTTTGGCATGAGGGGCTTCTAAGTAAACTGCGATCCTATGGTATGCCCAGTCGATTCTGTGCATGGTTGTCTAGCTTTCTTAAGGACCGCTCTTTGCAAGTGGCGATTGACGGATTTCTCTCAGACACTTTCACCATCAATGCCGGTGTTCCTCAAGGGTCCATATTGTCTCCCACTCTCTTCTTACTCTACATTAACGACCTTCTAGTGAAAACGAAAAACCCGATAGTTAGTTTTGCTGATGATAGCACACTTTTATCATCTTTCTCTTTGAATGCACAAACATCGGCTGCCGACGCACATCTTCGCAGACAGCATGAAGTATCACTCCTCAACAAAGACCTGGAAGAAATTTTGGCTTGGGGTGACAGTAACCAAGTCGAATTTAACGCTAAAAAAACCCAGGCAGCAGTTTTCTCTAAAAAGTTTAATATTACAGAACCGGATATTGTCATGGACGGACACGCAATCCCACTGGCTTCATCTATTAGTTTGCTGGGCGTCAATCTGGGAGGAAATATGTCTTGGCATAACCACGTTGTGGCAATCGCCAAGATAGCCTCTCAGAAGCTTGGTGTACTCTTCCGAACCAGAAAGTTGTACACACCTCAACAACTTTTGACACTATACAAAGCCCAGATTCGACCATCACTCTCATGTCTGGAGCTCTGCACCCAAACATACTCTTCGGCTATTGGATTCCATCGAAAGGAGGGCCATTCGTCTGATTGGAGACCACGAGCTGACGAAGAACCTCGACAGCCTAGAACATCGAAGGCAAGTTGGTGATTTGACTCTCTTTTACAGATATTTTCATGGAAAGTGCTCGGCTGACCTTGCCCTCTTAATTCCGCCCAGAGCAGGGAATATCAGAAATACACGACGAACCACTGCCGCCCATCCATATGTGGTTAAGCTTAGTACTCCCCGAACTTCATTATTTAAGAACTCTTTCATCTGGAGGACTTCATCATTGTGGAACGATCTTCCCGAGGTCGTTTTTCCCAACGAATATAATCTCCAACGATTCAAAACCAACGTGAATCGCTTTTTGCGCACATGCACCACTCCCAGAGTGCCCTAAAGGATTTTTCCTATAGTGCTTGTGTTTGATCATAAAAAAAAAAAAAAAAAAAAAAATATTGTTTAGTGACATGGAAACCATATTCCAACAATGATATTTGTCATCTGTGTATTATTACCTACGTTATTTTACCACCTGCGGTTATTTGAAATTTATGTCTAATTTTTCAATGGAAAAGTCAAAATGACATTTATCTTTTACTAATAATTTTAATTCAAAATAATAATAAGTGGATGTTAGATGTGGTTGTAAATAAAATAGTATACAAACCTCGGATAAAAGTTTCATTACTGTCTTGAGATTTAGTTAACCGAGGCGCGAAGCGACCGACTCTCTCGACGGGAATTGAACACTTTCCACCTCGGTACGTAATATATTATTTCATGCTTCTCGAATGTAAATATGACAAGCATGGTTTAGGGATAAAACTCAGGTTTTTAAAGCAAGCCGAATTCTGCCGTTTAAAGTAACCTTAAAATAACAGCAGCGTCAGTGGCACGAATACCCAATGTTGCACAATATGCAACCCAACACACAGCAACTAATTTAACATTGAATTTAAATATCCGGCCGTAAAGTCACCGGCAAATTTGTTCCTGCTGAAATGTGACGTAATAGCACGGCACATTGAAGTTTATCATGGGCGGTAAATGTCAGAAATAAATCAGTGGTTAACGTCACTTGAGTTGTATATTATGTTATGTTGTTTGTTTACAGTTTTTTTTTTGTGAAATAGGATAGATGTGAGTTTGAAAGTTTCTTAATAAATTATATCAACAACTTAACGATATTGAATTACATAGTATATTAAATTTAATTTACGAAGTAAGATAGTAATTGGGTGAATTTTTGAAAAACTTTCGGCTCCTGCTTTACAAACTTTATTATAAAATTGTCCCAATCAATGACTTGAATGAGACAATCGAATAATGACGGTAGGACCGCCAAAATGCTAATCTAGTTCGCGTAAGTCGGTGGCGGTCGTGCGAGTGCGGGCACGAACGAATGTTTAATGCAGCAGCCGATGATTTGCGATGCAGATCGCCGACCGCTAAACTTACCCGAAGATCCGCCGATAGCTGGAAGTTCGCGTACAGTTTCGAGAACTTCAAGGAATTAAATTAACGGTTATTTGATTGTAGGTTCAAATATGTGTCATAGTTGTATCCAAAGATGTACTATACGCTGAAATAAATGCGTTCTCTTGCTTTTTTTATGCACAAATGTCTAAACACATCTTCACTTCTGAATAAGTCTTTATTATAAGTAGTCAAAAAAACATTAAAAGGATAGCTTGCGCTAAAACTTATTTAGGTAGAATATACAGGGTGTTATGGAAATGACGTATTATATTTAAATCGGCAATTCCTGAGATGAAAAGAAATTGAAAAAAAAATAACCAAAAATGGCGCTTTTAATTAATAACCGAATTATAACACCTTATGTAAAACCAAATAAACACACCTGTTACTACTGACCAAACGTAAACAAACTGTAGCCATATGTAAACAAAGCAATATTGAGATAGGTTATGGCCAAAAACGTCACTGAAATTTTAGCAACGTTGTCGTTAAATTTCTTTAGAATGTCAATAACCGGTTGACGGAAGATGTTTACTTTTCAAGGTCAATTTCTAAACTTTCACGTTCAGTTGTTTACTGGGAAAAAATTTTTATTTAAACTCTGTTATCTTTTCGGTATTATTTAAAACAACACATAAATGCACATTAATTAACGCACACACAACACTTTTGCTGGTTAGAAAACGCTCCCATCTAAGTTTTTTTACATGGATGATGAATTTATGAACATAAAATTCTTTACAACTACAAATTGTTCTAATGGTAAATAACAGATATACAAGTTGATGAAGGTAATATGTACTGATGACCGTCCCAGACAAAAAAACTTTAAACTCAATTTTCTCTAAGTAAATAATTAATAATCAAACAGACCCTTGAACAACTTCACGTAACAAACCGTGGGGGCAGTTTGATTTGACATTTTCGTTCTTCTTATGTTTTTCTGTATGGCATCACCTACACAACAACACTACAATGTTGCCACCTGCTGGCGTCTTTTTTATAAGATGATGTTTTATAAGATTATATTCATAAATTATGTCATTTGCTTTTGAATATTACTTCTCCGTATAAATTTCATTCGTGCTTTAGGACAAATTTCATATTTTTTAATCGAATTTTCAATTTTTTGGCGCGAAAAATTTCGACGTTCCAGTTTCAAAACTGGCAACAGCGCAATAGTTCTGGTATTTTCCGAACTGTGCGTGTGATAGAGAGATATAAATTATTTTCTAATATTATAAATTTGCTATTCTAACTTAAAATGGCAAGAACTTCAATCGAACTAACGGACATGGTCTTGTGCTATGGAGCAGCACAGGAAAATGCCCTATACATGGAGCTTGGATTTACCCGAGATGGAATATTTAATCAACGAGTTATAGAGGAGAGAGAAACCCAAACAGCCGCTGTACTACAAAAGTTAAAAAGGTGAAACTACAAGACTTCCTTTACTTTAAAAGAAGGTTACAACAGTGGTACATACAGTCAAGTCGAAGTACCTGACTAATTCCGAAGGACAGTTCACAGATGAGGTTGGCTTTACCCGAGATGGAATATTTAATTAGCGAGACCAATAGCCAGATAAGGTTTTTCTTGAACATATCGGCAGGTTGTATTGATAATCACCTAATAGGACCACATATCCTGCAAAACGACCTGCCAGAACTTTTAGAAAATGTTCCTTTAGGTCGGATAAGGGACATGTGGCTTCTGCAAGCATAGTTTACGGATTGTCACTGAAATTTGGACGTCCTATGTGCGTTTATTCTAGCGTACGGTAGTGTTTATAGTGGTTTTGTGGGTGTCTGTCTCTTCCTTTAAGTGATTTAGTTAGTTTAGATATGCCGGTCCCGAGATTGGAAAGAAGAGGACAAAGCAGTTTTAGTGGGTATAAGCAAGCAAAGAGTAGACTGTGACTGTGAGTTTACTTCTTAATAGCTATTAGGCAGTCCCACACTATTATCAGGGCACGTATAGAGCATAAAGTGTGAGCATGATGTGATGAGCATAGAGTATCCTCGATTTACTTTCCTTGTATCCTAAGGTAAGCTAATTAATTAATTTTATAAGAAACTAAAAGCTCTACAGTTTTACAAAGTTTGGCAACATTGCAGGAACATGTATTTGTCAGACAGCTCCGCCGGATAATATCATATGGTGCCGCGGAGTCACCTGTAGGTTTAGGGGTGAATTACCCCACTTTTTAAACATTCGATTTAAAAAAAATGTAGCGCTTCTCTAGGACACCCCAGGAGTCACCCATTTAAATATAATACGTCATTTCCATAACACCCTGTAGATAGCATATTCATAGTTCCATTTTCAATGAATACAACTGTACATGGAACCTTTCTATAGGAATAACTCATATTTTGATAAATTGGCACTCAGTCCCTTTATTTCCACTCCTCATTCCTCAATTATTAAGAACTCATTCTAAACAAATTTTCAAAATTCCATGGAAGCTAATAAAAACAATTGCCAAATAAAGTTGTGTCTATATTACTTTTAGAGTATACACGTCATCAATTATTGGTTATGTTGTTATATATTCAATTTTCTTCTTTCCTTCTTAATGGCGTGAACTACCAATTATTCACAGAGGAATAATAGGTCGGCATTTTATATATGTTTTGCGAAAATAGTAGAAAAGTATAGTATTTCACTCGCGGTAATGAATATCACTTGATCGTATATGACTAACGATACTCGCTAGCAGCTCCGATCACAAATTGCATCCTCGTAAATTATAAATGTCGCTACGGCTCCTGAATAATATACTATAATCCTCGTCTCCAGCTTTGACTAAACTCATTTCGTACTTTAAAAACATAAATTTTTAAATTAATTAAATTGCCACGAATTTTATATGATAAAACGTTTAAACAGTAGCCTTTTGGTTTATAATGGGACAATTTTAGGGTATTATTAGTCAAATTGCCGTATTTTGTTTTTTGATTAAACATTAAATTGTGCCGGATTATTTAATTGAACTAAATTTGCCTACCAAAAATAAAGAGAAAACTTTTTCAACTCTTGTTCAATATAAAAAGTCTATTTACTTCTCAGCTGGTATTAATATCAAATACCAACGTATGGAAAAATTATTATTTGCCAGACCACCCGATGATACCTTATAAAATAAGGGCATATTTTTGTCTACACAGTAGCACTTTAAAATCTGAGAGATGGGAAGTATTGCAGACTCTAATTCACCCGCTTTTACCCTCTGGCCCCCGGGGTCATCCCCTTAAAAATTTTAAATGACAAGGTGTAGCAAGTAATAGCTTGTTTGAAAGGTCTTTCAAAGTGCTTTATTTTGACGTTTGATTTTTTAAAATCGGTCGATTCGTTTTCGAGAAAAAATCTTTATTTATCTTAATTTGTTCAGATAGAAAAAAAGCACACGAAAATATCACTTTTTATTTCAATAAGTGTTCAAAATATTGCCCGTTATTGGCCAAACAATGATATAGGCGATTTTCAAATTCCTGACGGACATTTTCAAAAACATGTTGTGGGAGATCATGGCAGCTTTCGGTGATGCGTTCGTTCATCCAAACTGTTAGGTTGGGGAGTGAACACAATAGTTTTCAATCCATTTATCTGGAAACTCGTCGTCTAGCCATTGCCGAACCGGAAGAACATAGTGAGGAGGAGCGCCGTCTTGCTGGAAATATATTTCAGCCTAATCAAGTATAGGGTTTCCATCGTCTTAGATTTGGTTTTCAATGGATTCAGTGATAAGCGGATTGATGGTATTTTCCAACATATCTAAATAAATGCCTCCATTTAAATTCCCATTAATAAACAATGACCCAATCACTTTGTTTCCTAAAATGCCTGCCCATACATTAATTTTTTGGGGGTACTGAGTATGTCCTTCTACAAAAGCATGAGGATTTTCATTGCTCCAATACCTGCAGTTATGCTTATTAACAAATCCATTTAGATAAAATGTGCATTCATCACTGAAGCAGATATTCTTTACATGAATGGTATTATCATTAATCGCTGCAGTCAGTTGTTCACAAGACTCAACTCGCCTATCGAAATCATCTTCGGTTAACTCTTGCAATATTTTCATTTTGAATGGATGAAATTTATGTAATTTAGTAACTGTATGTACAGAACCTAAAGAAATACCAGCCGCATCAACAATTTTGCGTAATGAAGTATTAGGATTTATGGCAAAATGACCCAAAACTTCAACTTGAGCGGCTTCATCCAAAACTCTACGATGATTACGTTTTTTATTTGCAATATATCCAGTTTGCGTAAATTTAGTAACAAGGTCCAAAACATACCTATGCGAAGTTATCTTTTCCGGATGTCTGGCGTTAAATGTAACGTATTAATACCAATGTATGGAAAAATTATAACTTGCCAGACCACCCGATGATACCTTATACAATAAGGGCATATTTTTGTCTACACAGTAGCACTTTAAAATCTGAGAGATGGGAAGTATTGCAGACTCTAATGGGGCCATTACATATATTGGAAGAAATATACAAAAAAATCTTGATCTTGTTGATTTCGCCTAAGGGCCTCATTTATACAAAGGCCAAAATACAAAAAAAAAACAATGGTCCTTTTAAAGCTAAACTACTTGCGTGTATTTAATATCACCAAAGACCGCTCGAAAATACTTGAAACTAAGCATTAACCACGCGTCGGGACAACGTAATCAGCCTCTCAAATACGATCAATCATAAAAACGAATCCACCGTCGGAATGCTCTAAGTCAAGTCATTGCTACCAACTAATGACAAAACAAAACTCTTTTCTTATGCAGATGCGGTCCTAATTTGAATAATTTCGCTACCACATACTTGGCCCCATATTAGTTCGTCTTGAACCTCGCTGCGAACAATTTGGAGGCTGCAGTTGGAGATACAGCACGCGATAAGCTGGTGCCTGAATAATTACAAAATCATATGGTTGAGATATCAGTCAAATAGTTTTATCGGTAGGTAGAATTCCGTAAAACTTTGCACCGATTAGTCATTCTTAAGCCATTGGCGGAGATAAAGGGCACCGACTTCCAGTAGGGGCCCCGATTTCGAGAAAGGGTACAACGCTAATTTTGTGAGGTGTGAGGGTGTCCATTTTTGGGTAGTTTTGCGGGGTATCTCCGTTATTAGTAAAGATAGATGGATGCGGTTTTCACAGCACTGTGCTACTTTTTTGTCAAACAGAAGATGCCGTAATCAGAATTTTTCTAGGCCGCCTTGTTTTTGATATACGGGATGTTTTTGAGAATTGTGCATTTTGGAACACCCCCATATCTCGGTTACCCCGTGACGTATCAAAAGAAATAAAATGTTCTTTTTGTAGTTTTTTACGTAGAATCCACTGACGTACTCAGATTTTTTTTACATTCTATTATTTTCAACGAAAATAAACAAATTTGCTTTTTTAAATGGGTCAACCTATATATTTTTTAATAATATAATTTAGTTTATAACAAGCTTCTCAAAAATATATAACACTTTATTTTTACTCTTAGTATTATTCCCGAAATATACGTTTTTCAAAAATATACCATTTTTTTTAGTAGGCCATGACGGATAGTAAAAAAATACTGGTGTGATTAAATATTAGACACAAAAATTTTAATTTTATTGAACTCCCTCATAAATATTGCTCAAATTGTTCTCCATTGTGCCTTAGACATGTTTCAAACATGGTTCTTATTCGCCTAAATGAATTAAAAATAATAAACGGCCGCTTTTGTAACTCCCTAAAAGCTCTGTCAATCGCAATTCTTAAATGTGTCATTGATTGGTACTGAATGGAATAAATTTCATTTTGAAGGTATCCCCACAAGAAGAAATCCAAAACCGACAAGTCGGATGACCTTGGTGGCCATCTTACAGGTCCACTAGTTCCAATCCAGAGACCTGGGAAGTTATTATCTAGGTAGGCCCTTACAATTTGGGCATTGTGAGCGGGCGCTCCATCCTGTTGAAGATGCAAGTTATTGAGACCAGCTAAGGGCACATCTTCTATTATTTCTGGCACAACGTTTTCCAGAATTTCCAAATATTTATTTGCATCAAGGCTTCCTTCAAAGATTTGCTATTCAGTATAAAGCATGAAACGCTAACGCCAAATCTGCCTTGCCGTTCGATTGGAAATATTACATGCTGATTTTTCTGAGACTAAAACCTCGTATTCTGTCGATTAAACATGCCATCACTGGTAAAATGAGCCTCATCAGACCATAACCGTTTTTTCAAAATTGTTTTCCCTGTTCAGATTTTGTAAATATCAATTGCAAAACTCTATCCGGCGCTGTGCATCGCCAGGATGTAAGTTTTGTACACGATGGAATTTATACAGGGTCCGCAAACGAAGCGTGGACAGAAGATTAAATCGTTATCGAAGAACTTATCAACAATATTGAAACAGCTTGAGATATTGGATTAAAAGCGGCATGTTTTAAAAATATTTTACATTATACAGGGTGGCCCAAAAAAGTGTGACAGCATAAAGTTATATTTTTTTAAATGGGACACCCAGTATTTTATTGCATATTTAGGTTCGTATTACTATCGTTTATAAGTGCCTCAAATTTTATTTAATTTGGTTCTGTAGTTTCGGAGAAATAAAATAAAAACTAAAAAAAAAAGTTTTGCAGTCCTGAATAAAAAAATCAAAAAAAACAATCCAGAACAATTTTTCTAACCTCGGCATTGAGAGAAATTTATGACAAGAGGTCTAGAGATACTATGAAAGTAATTGCGTTTATTTATTTTATACAGGGTGTTCATAATAAGCTTTCAAAAACCCCACATTTTAAAATAATTTTTCTCAAGTTTTTCAAATGGAACACCCTGTATATTATTTGGCTATTTGACGTATAATTCATAGACAATTTTTTTTTGTAATACAAGCATATAAGTTATATCCAGCCGTTGTCGAAATAATTGTAAATATTATAAATTATGTTGTTTAAATAGAGTTTTTATTGGGAAATTTTGTTATAGGCGACTAGACTAATAATTGTAAACTAAAGTTAATGTTCAAAATAGCTTCCTTTTACTTAATTTAATGATTTTCCTCTCCTGCCAACAGAACTCTTAATTCATTTTCTTCATTAATAACGGGTTTATTGATTATCATCCTTTTTGTGTACGCAATGCTTTCTGTTGCTACAAATCTTTACAACAACTTCTCGTAAGTTTTTGGTCTCGGCTTTCTCTCAATATCTGGATATCTTTCAGCATACACTCGGCTCGCGAGGAGGCAATTTCGTGCACATTCACCCAGTATAAAAATCATATATACCATTTCTAAAATTCGACATTTTGTGTAAGTTAGTACTTAATTTCGACGACTGAACAAATGTAAATAATTTTATTTAACTGTCATAGTGACAATCTAAACAAAAAGAAATCATGGCAACTCGATTAAGAATAAAAAAATAAAATTAAATAATAAAAGTAGCAAAAATGTATGCTTTTAAAATTTATATCGAAATAACTAAAATACGGTAAACTCTAAGAGTAAAAGGAAGCTATTTTGAACTTTTACTTTAGTTTACAATTATTAGTCTAGTCGCCTATAACAAAATTTTCCAATAAAAACTCTATTTAAACAACATAATTTATAATATTTACAATTATTTCCAAAAAGGCTGGATATAACTTATATGCTTGTATTACAAAAAAAAATTGTCTATGAATTCTACGTCAAATAGCCAAATAATATACAGGGTGTTCCATTTGAAAAACTTGAGAAAAATTGTTTTAAAATGTGGGGTTTCTGAAAGCTTATTATGAACACCCTGTATAAAATAAATAAACGCAATTACATTCATAGTATCTCTAGACCTCTTGTCATAAATTTCACTCAATGCCGAGGTTAGAAAAATGGTTCTGGATTGTTTTTTTTGATTTTTTTATTCAGGACTGCAAAACTTTTTTTTTTAGTTTTTAATTTATTTCTCCGAAACTACACAACCAAATTAAATAAAATTTGAGGCACTTATAAACGATAGTAATACGAACCTAAATATGCAATAAAATACTGGGTGTCCCATTTAAAAAAATATAATTTTATGCTGTCACACTTTTTTGGGCCACCCTGTATAATGTAAAATATTTTTAAAACATGCCGCTTTTAATCCAATATCTCAAGCTGTTTTAGTATTGCTGATAAGTTCTTCGATAACGATTTAATCTTCCGTCCACGCTTCGTTTGCGGACCCTGTATAGCTTAAAATTGTGTTTTTTTAGGATTGTTTGCACTCTTGATTTAATTATTCCGACCGAACCTTCAACTTTTCTGCAAGAACTACTTGAATTTGTTTCAATTGAAGCTAACACATTTATTTCATCAGTCTCGCAATTATCCTTGTTGTAGATTTTAGGGCGAGGTTTAGAAAATGAACCGTGTTCAATTAAATTTGATTTTATTCTTGAAAAAACTCGTTTATCCAGTTTTCGCCTTTCGGGATATCTACAAGTAATCTAAGAAAATTTATAAATTTCGTAGAATCACTACATAAGGGCTTATATTTACCTATTCAAATAAACTTCTAATGCTCCATCTGCATTTTCGTTACAATGAATATAACAAACGAGCATGTCGTACTTCTCAAAGTTTACATGCTCTGCCATAATTAGGACAAACTAATTTTTCACTATTAATTAGAAATTTTAAAACAACTTAGAGAACCTGAATGCTCTGACAGAATTTGAAGATTTTATTATTATGACACATAGGACTGTGTTCTTTTGTTTCTTTTTAATATCCGTCATGGCCTACTCAAAAAAAATGGTATATTTTTGAAAAACTTGAAAAATACTAAGAAGTGTTATATATTTTTGAGAAGCTTGTTACAAACTAAATTATATTATTAAAAAATATATAGGGTGACCCATTTAAAAAAGCAAATTTGTTTATTTTCCTTGAAAACTATTGGATGTAGAAAAAATCTGAGTACGTCACTGAATTCTACGTAAAAAAAAAAAAAGAACATTTTATTTCCTTTTGATACGTTACGGGTTAACCGAGATATGGGGGGGGGGGTCCCAAAATGCACAATTCTCAAAAACATCCCGTATATCATAAACAAGGCGGCCTAGAAAAATTCTGATTACGGCATCTTCTGTTTAACAAAAAAGTAGCAGTGTTGCGAAATCCGCATCTTTTATCTTTACTAATAACGGAGATACCCCGTAAAACTATCACACATATACATATTATTTTACCTAACAGTTATGTTTTATTATTGTTATAGTATCAATCAATTGACATTGACTTTTTTCCCCAATCCAGTAGACCAAAACAACATTAAGAACAATATGGTACAATCTCGAACCACGCATAAATAGACCTGAAACTGAACTATGTACAATCCTGTTAAGAAATGAAACGCGCCGGCATTGGACGTTTTGTCGCAGATTGACCAATAGCAATAAGTTCATGCAGCGAGCACGTGGCATCAAGCGCTGGTGTTTGATTATGCTCCTAGAATTGGTGAAATGAATAGAGTATAGAATAGGATGGCGACCAATGGTATCTCTCTGTTGATTTCACCGATACCGATACCTATAACATGTTTTGTTTTGACATGTTCTGATTACCTTAATCCCCCCCCCCCGATAAACCAAATCCTCGGTCCGCCACTGGCAGCAGATATGGTTCCTGTCTTCTAATCTAAAATTGGTCATGTTCCTGATGATCTGTTTTTCTTTGCCGATGAAACAACAAAAAACAAATATAAACACGAACAACATACATTGTTAACCAATAACATGACATAAATTACAAAATGTCTTAGTTTTAATTGCAAATATGCGACGAGACGAGTACCTGGTCTGATTTAAACAGCTTAGATAACAATTTTTTACGATTTCATCTTGTGTAAGAATCTGATTTATGGAACCCATCGGTAATTAATAAAATCAGGATTTTCTTTTATATGAAACGTTACGTGTTTTGATTTGTTGAACTTACATAGAAATATTTCCCACATTTTTGAAATAATAGTTGTTGACATTTAAGGCGGTCAAGGTAATGGCCTCATCTTTTCTTTTTGTGATTTTTTTAAATTGTTCTTTTAATATGAAGGACACTATAATAATAGTTTTCCCCCTAACGGCTTACGATAAAGTAGCGGCAGGTTGCAAGGTTAGTGCAAACATTAGTGTTTGAACAGACATCAGCTGTTTGAGTGACGTTGTGCGTGCAGTGACGAATCATATTTTGGAATTTAGGATTTTGGACGCTGTAATTCGACGATAATTGCTTTTTTGGTGTGCTATACAATGTGTCCAAGATAAGGAGGGCCAGTACAGGGATCTCGGAAACCGTAAGAGATACGACGTCGGTTAAATGGAGGTAAAGTTGCGCATTTAGTTCCGGAGATATCCGGAAAAACCCGAAATTCTGAAAAATTGTTTTATTGTTTTCCTGAGTTTTTTTCAGATCGAATTCTAAAGTAAATTGCACTTTTATATTGCCACTTTTTCCGCTCTATCGAACAGCGTTAATTGTTTTGTAATCCGACGAGTCGGCTTCGAAGGACCATTATCAACTTTCTTTTTTAAAATACGGTCCTGTTTTTCTGATATTGGAATTGGAGAGCTTTTTTCTTCCAAATGCAACGATGTATGACACATTGTGGTTTAAGGACGTTTCGAGGGTTTTTTGAACAACATCAGGAGATTTTGGGATACGGTCCTGCATTTCTCCTAATTTTTTAAATAATGTCTCATAAGTAAATCATACCAAAACAGTAATAAAACGAACAACGAAAAAAGTATGGAACTACATGATCAGGTGTTAAAAATGATTTCCGTTATTCTCTAAGCGCAAATAATAATATTGTGTTAGCTGCTCTTTTAGTAGAATGATTAGGGGGGTAGTAACTCCAGGTTTATTCAAATGTCCATAAATACTTACCAAAAACACAAAAGTACGATGAAATGGCTCTGAAAATAACTGTGTTTGAGGATTATTAATCTCAATTCAAAGCACCAAAAACTTATTAAAACCAATTAAGATTGACACATCAAAATGATCAAAACAGCAACTGTAAGTTAACTGCTGACAAATATAATGGATATAACTCAATTTTCAACTACAATTGTAACGTTTGTCTTTGTTTAACACGGTATTGAATTCAGAGCGTATGCGGAACCCAGCCGACGCTCTATTATCTTTTTATTCACTTTTAAAGCTGTAATAAATAAAGATGGGGAGTTTTAAGTCCCGATGGCTCTTGATCCATGGGTTTGTGACCCACGGGTTAAGATATAACATACAGACTTTAACCATTGTTCTTATAACGACTATCTGTCGCCACCATTCGCCGTCTAAAAACGCCCAGTTAAACCACCTATTACTTTTCGTAACCCTTTCAACATCTAACACTAGTAATTTTTAGGGTTATGATGTTCCCTCACAGACGACCCAAATGTTCGAAAATTGCCCACTGGAAAAGGTACAGGGCATTAGAAGACATGTAATTTTATCTTTATTCTAACTTACGACCTAATAAAAGACTGTCATTATTCCGAAAATGTTCAAAATTATAAACCGTTTAAATCGGCATTAAAGTTCAGTTTGAAGACATTAAGATGCGGCTTCGTTTATTTCGAAACTTGCTGGACTTCTGCGAAGGTATAATTTTCGTCAAGATTTTTATGCATTTTTAAATGTGGGATTTTTATGTTTGATATAAAGTCGCGTAGAACCAGATTATTCTATTTAAATTTTTCACATATAGGGTGATTCATGGTGGATGGCCTATTGAGTCGGACGAACATCGAAATATTTTTAGCCGGAACAAGAGTACCTTCCCCCCCCCCTGTTTTCGAGGTTGCTGAACACGATTGCGGCGTCAGAATTTCTCTTTGAAGTTGCGCAACCTCTCAAAATGGCCAAAAACAACCCCCAGAGGGGTTAAACGCGCTTCAAGAGGAGAAACACACTTTCCCCCCGTTTTCGAGGATGCTGAGCACGGTGGTGGTGTTGGATATCGCGTCCGATCCCTTCCAACCCCTCCACCGGCCAATACTTGCCCCTGAAAGGGGTGAATTTTTTTAAGTATCAGCGGCAAATATATATAACCCCCCCATCAGCATCCTCGATATCGGGGGAAAGTGTGTTTCTCTGCAGGGAAACCTCTTGAAGCGCGTTTTACCCCTCTGGGAGGTGGTTTTTGGCCGGGTTGCGCTACCCCAAAGAGAAATTCTGACGCCGCCATTGTGTTCAGCATCGTCAAAAACGGGGGGTACTCTTGTTCCGGCTGAAAATATTTCGATTTTTCAGGGTTTTTTCCGACTCACTGACGCTACTATTTATGAACAACTGGTCGCTTTGAAAACAACATAAAAAGATACACATTTCATTCAAAAACACCTACTTTTTATCATTTTCCAAGGATAAAAATATTTGTATTTGGAAACACCCTGTACGATATTTGGAAATAGAGTAAGAAGACTCTGGATATTATCAGACTCCAAACCAAATTTCAGTGCGCTAGTTTGTGTGAGTGCAAAAATATCAGCCCCTCTTGAAGGACGTGTTTCACTGAGAGATACCGTTATAAAAAATTTAGCTACGATAGCAAAAAAAATACCTACATAGGGGACAATAAAAAAATAGCTGTAACAGTAAAATTTTGCTGGGTTGTAGTAAAATCGCTTTATAAATATTATCTTGCAGTTACAGCAAAGCAAAGTTCTTATGCTTACAAAGCCACTTAACACCGATTGAAAAGTTACTTTGCTGGGACAATAAAGATATTGTCCCCGTCTAGAAAAAGGCCAGGTTATGGTTGGTAATTTTTCAAAGTTTCTTATTCAAAATTCGTTCTACATTATATTATACAAAAAACTCAGGCACAATGTATCGTTTTCCAACTTAGGGTTATTTAAATACAGTGAAACCGCTCATAACGGATACCTCTAATAAGTGGACATTTTTTTATAGTCCGGAACTAGGTATATAAAATTTCCATGAAAATCAATCTCTCTTGGGCGGACTCCCCTTTGGGCGGACACGGACAGGCTGTTTTCATACAAAGAGTGCAAGAACCCTCCTTTAAACGGACAACCAATTGCATATGCGCGAAAGGACTTCGCCGAATGAAAGTATGTGTGATTCCCCGACAGCAGTGCGCCGTTTATTTGTGAGTTGTAAGGTTAAAATCGTAAACAATGGCACAAAAATGTCGCGTTTTGAGTCTGAAAGAGAATATTGATGTTGTGGAAGCTTGTAATTTGATAATAATGATTTCGGCGATTTCATTAACATTGATAGCAATGTGCTATTAGAGGATGATAGTGACCCCATTCCTACCGATTTAGTAGTCCAAACTGAAACCACATCACTATCTGAGGACTCTAATGAAGAAGTTGAATGCAGTAATCAAACAAATGTCACCAATTATCAACAAGCCATTGGTATGGTAAAGGAATTATAAGAGTATGCAAAGAATAGATGTGACTCTACACTCTACAGCGATGGAATTGTTATCAGACTTGGAATTACATTTTCTAGATTGCAGGTATAAAACGCAAACACGTCAAACTACGTTATTAGATTTTTTTAGTACTACATCCTAACTAAAACATATTACCTAATAACAAATTTCCCATGGGCGGACACCACTATTAGGCGGACACATTTAGACGGTCCCGTAGGTGTCCGCCTAAGAGAGGTTTCACTGTATTTACATTTAAATAAAAGACTCCTCTCGTTCTATCAGACTCTAGCCCTACTGATGAGCCGTGATACGGCAAAATGCGTTAAGGATGAGTTTGACAAAAAGAGAAGGGATATTTGTGGTTTTTATTTCTTGCAAAATTTTGCGGTGACGGAATTTTATGCAAGGGAGCATATTAGATTTCTATAATTATTGTTAAGCACTCAAAAATCTGCACCCATACGGGAAAGGCATGCTCAATTTATCACTTGCAAAAACTCAATTAAAATTTTTAAATTTCTTAAATGATAATTAACGCCTTTTGACAGGCCCGACTCTTTAATCATAAAACAATTATCCGAACATCCAATACTGGTAGCAGTTTAATGGCCCAATGATTGTCATGTTTTAAACTCACCTTTCTACAAGAAATCGGCTGGATTAGAAATGATGAAACCCAATTACTGTCGAAATGATTGCAGGGTTGAATAACATTAATTACAGCTCTTGATTTTTAAAAATATACCTATTTAGGCACGTCAGTGAAGTTTGTGTGAAGTTGAGGGGCGCTGGGAAAGATTTGTCGTTTTTTTAACAATTTTGGTCTTGTATACAGAGTGTCAGGAGGATTGAACCACACTCCAGGAGTTTATTGTACAAGTGAAACTAATGTAGAAAAAAATCATATGTCCTTATCTGATTTTCATTTGTTTTCAAGCTATAGTGTAGTTAAAAACGGTTTTCGAAGTTACGTAAATGAATTAAATGGAAGGATAATTATTATTATAGATTTCTAGCCTACGCAACGAATACGAACAGTCTTTCCCACCTATTTCGGTCATTATTGCAGCATAGCCAGATTGACACATTTATCGCAATTACGATGGTGGCTGGAATGACTCCATCTTTGGGCTACCAGACTACAAATTTTGGACTACCAGTACCTAAATTGTGGACTATCGGAAATCAAAATATTTCTTTGATTTAACGCCTGCATATTGTGGACTTCAATTGCCTTCTGTTTTTTCAAGATATGACATTTTTGAGGTATATTTAAAAAAAAATAATCAAATGAATTATAGACAGGAGAGCATACTACGGCTGAGAAACCATGCGGACGAAGTGATGACGATTACTTATAAATAATAAGGCTCCATTTCAATAATAATAATTTGTATGCATCTCCCTCCTGTCCCTCCATTTTACGCCAAATGGCCAAAATTATGCAAAACACAAATTTTCACGCACAGAGAACAAAGCGCAAAGGACGCAACGGCCAACAGGTGTCTATACGCGCGATCGAAGGAGAATTGACGAATAACAATGGAATGAACCGCGCCAAACCTGCACGAGCACGAATTCGGATCTTTCCGTGACATTACGATCTTGCGATTTACCCTCGATATGGGGTTTTGGAGCACGTTTCCTGAATTATTCCAACTCAAAATAATTTACGCATCATAACGAGTTAAAATAATGCACGTCCGGGTTAAAACGAAACTTTATAATCAATTAGTAAGTTTTCCCAACCCACTGAGTTCAGGTAACTCCTAAAATAGTAAGGAATTGTGGTGATCCCAAATATGTTTAAAATGTTGATAAAAAATCTCTCTCTGGGTTGAGACGAACCAAAAGAACCTGAATTACTGTAGCGTTTTTAAATAATTTGTGATAATTCGTAGGCTCAGTTAGAACAACATAGAGAGATGAGTTGAGGTAGCTCCAATTTTGTAACCAACGACATTGATAAATGCATTTTTGTCAGTGTACGCGCTACCCCCAAAATATGAACGAATACAATCTCATAAACATTACAACCATTGCACCGTTGGCGCTGTGATGTGTTTTTTGTGATAATTGGTGAAAAATCTTCTTTATTATAAACAATCATGGTGTATTCATGTGTAGTTTGTAAAAGAGTGAATCATTAAATAAGGATTTATCTTTTCATCGGTAAGTATGGTTATGTTTTAATATTTAACCATCTGATATAACCAGACTTCAACATTGTTGCCATTCAGCGCACACACATGTAGTTCTCTCTTCCACCCATTACTAATTTTCAATAACGTTTCACACAACCACAGCTTCACTTTCCAAGAATTTTATGAACGGATTATGGGATCTATAGTTTACAATACCTTAGTTCATAGCTCGAACAATTGTTCTCGGGCTGCTACTGTTCAAATCTCGGATTTATAATCGACGAAGAAATACAATGGACCATAGCGAACATCAATTCAGAAATCATTGTTTCGAAATAAAGAATTCCTTGGGCGATTCTGCAGTCTTCCAAATCCACGATTCTTGCATTGTTATTTCTTCGTTTATATTGATGATATCAATCGCTACTGTACAGTTCCTTATAGGAATCGTACGATATGTAAACATTTCCGAACAATTTACCAACGATTTTAACTTTAATTCTGCTACTGCGGATGGTTCATTAAGGTCCCGTCTAGTGTTGTGATCGCTAAAGCGAAAAACTGTTTGAGTACTCGATTATTGATATAACCGACATCGCTCGATTATTAGAAAAACTGCTCTAGTTATAAATTTGACTAAAAATCGTCGCTTGTTACTTATTACCTTCCACTCGATGCCCAAGCTTCGCTTGACGTCGACCGAAATGTGCTGCGAGCAGTTTTTCTCTCGATAGGAAATACTACTCTAGTTCTAAATTCAAGCGAAAAATCGAAAATTGTTACCTTTCACTTACCCGTATTTGCTCGACGCCGCGCGCCACCCGAAATGTGCCGATTGGCGACGTTCGAGTTTGACGCTCAGAAGGCTGACACGACATACGTCTTTGTTAAACAAGAAGCTGCATACAAAAAAGTATGCCAAATCCCTTAGTGGATTCATCGCGACATGGCCTTCTTTTGTGCGAGAAAATTGTTTATTTCGCAGTAAAGAAGGTCATGATGTGTCAAAGTATTGCCGTGTAATCATTTCCATTAATGGCGAAGTACGGTCCTGTTCGCCGGTTAATTTAAATAGAGTATCAGTCGGCATTGCGCATCATATTTGACGATCAGCTTTTACTCACAGGTCAGTCCGCGCTATTGTACAATATTTCATCCAGAGCCAATGGCAATGTTGCCAAACTTAATGTAAAACTGAAATTCCATATAAAATTACAAAAATATATTATTTTCTACCTACTTGTATTTATCCTTATACCTAAAGAGCGAGGAAATCCAGGCACAAACACAATCAGTTTTTTTCTTTTTCATGGAACCACTCCTGGAAACACTTTATGTACACACAGTAATAGTGAAACAGAACCGATAGTTAGCTTCTGAAAATACAATAATACAGATTATTAGATTTTATTACACGCGACGAAATTTGACGTCCAGAAGAAGCGCGTCAATAAAAACAATATTCAAAGATTATTTATGGACGGGCAAGATACACGAGTAAACCGAAAAAAACAGAGCGGATTGCTGAGAGTGTGTTGGTGATCGACGAGACACAACGTATCCCGCCGCTGGTTGGTCTTGAACTAACAGACGCAAGAAGGCGGCGCTATATGAAACTACCTCGCTCAGCCGATGTAAGGCGTCAAGAGATCATTGGCATTTGACCTAGTGACGTACGTGGCTATTACTATTCCATATGTTGTTTCGGGTTGTTTAAAACATAGTCCGTCGTAAATGTTCTTCAATTAATTGTACAAAAAGGTATTACAGAATGAAAAAGTGTTTAAATTATTTTATTTTGTCTAAAGAGTTTAAGGTGTACATATGACAACACCGGCCAGAATTCCTTGATTGCTTACATGTATCGCAGCGCCACACAGGTGTTTTTCTGGTATGACGTCAGGTCACTTTTACCGCTGACTGAATTGAAAGCGCCATTTATGGCTATTTCTCTTCAATTTGTCTTTATCTCAGAAATTGCCGGTTTAAATATAATACGTCATTTCCATAACACCCTGTAGAATTCATATTAATCGGCATTAATTAATATCGAAGGTTATAAATTACATTAAAAGTCACACTAACCCAACCAAACTTGAAACTATTTGATGTCAAGCTGCGTGTGTCATATGAACTTTAATTTTAAGCTACTTGTAATAATATCCAAATAGTAATACAGAAGCGAAGCGGATTAGGATTATTATAAGAATTTTCATAAGCGATCCCAAATGACTATACATATTTTTTTTATATCTATGCTGCTCGGATTGTATCTGGTAAAGTACGACGGACATTTGAAAAGCTCTAAGTCTAGAGAGACCGCTTCTCCATAGGAAATCCAAAATGTAATTTTTGAGACGGCTTCACTGCAGATTTTATAGACTAATTGCATTATAACTTCTTGAAGAAGTCGACATTGTATACCCATGTGCCAAGTTTAAATACATTTTGGTGAGCCAATCCTAAGCTATTCAATTGATGATGATTCAGCATGATGGCAAAACAACGAAACTCCCATAGTTCAGGTAATCCAGCAAATACCAGCAAATTAAATTTTGATATTGACAAAACAAAAATTAGTGTCGAAACAATTAACATAGCGCAAGCCGAGACCTAGCAAATCAGAGACCAGGAATGTGGCTTTTCCTACGAAGTAAACATACTATTTTTCCGAAAATCGTTTAAAAATCGACAGATATTGATTAATTTAGAAAAAATCGCGAATAACTTTATTCACAAATAAATTATGCTTTGAAATTGGTAATAAAATTGGTTGCGTTACTATGGAAACGTATTAATATTGGATTGTCAAACTTGACAAACGCATATAAATTTAATTGTTGGTGTTTCCGAAAGCAAAACAGTATAAAATGATAAGTGATGATGAATTTTCCGTTTCTGGGACTCCTTCAGAGCTGGTTGAGGCTGCTTCATTAGAATTATTGCCAACGAAATCAAGATAAAAGTACGAATATGCATATAAACGTTTTATGGACTATCGCAAGAGTAAAAACACTAGTTCTTTCTCGGGAAATGTTATAATGGCATCCTTCCTAAACCTTTGTTTAAAGATGAAATCTTCAACATTATGGGTCAATTATTCAATGTTGAAGTCAACCCTTGCAATTAAACACAATGTATCTACATATTCAAAACTTCGTTCTTCATTGAAATGGCAAGCTCAAGGTTATTGGGAAAAGAAATCTAAGATTTTAACGAAGGAAGAAATCGACAAATTTATCCAGGAAGCTCCAGATAAAGAAAATTTAATGATTAAGGTAATTTACAAGGTTTTAATTTCTATTTAGATTACACATTTATTTATTTTTTAGGTGGCTTTAATATTTGATATTTCTAGGGCCTATAGAATGGATGAGTTAATTCGAATGACTCTACACGATGTAGAAGACCTAGAATCTAAGCTTGTAATTTGCATGCCTGATTCGAAGACCAACAAACCAAGATCATTTGTAGTTAATCAGATGTACTTGAATGTTTATCAAAAAAAAAATGTTTCGTTAAGGCCAGAACATATGAACAGTGATTTTTCTTTATATATCAAAGCGGAAAGGATTGTAGACGAGTGGTAAAAATACATAAATTTAGAAAAATGCCTAAAATAGTTGCTACTTATTTGAACTTGGTAAATCCGACAAAATATACTGATCACTGCTTTCGTCGGTCTTCTGCAACAATATTGGATGACTCTGATACCAACATAACTAGTTTAAAGAGGCATAGCGGATGGAAGTCATCAAACATTGCTGAAGGATATATTGAAGAATCTCTTAACAATAAGGTTGAGGTAGCAAATAAAATTTTCACAGTACAAAATATTCATCAACAAAATAACCCTACTATAGTGGTTCTAGCGAATCCTCGCGCCAGATATGTCAAGTGTCACGTGACATAATGACTTGCCTGCTTATTTCTGGTTATTTATTTTGCCTAGGTTTGTATGACATTCCAGGACTTTCCAGGACCGTACTACAATAGTACGTACGTTTATTTTAAAAATGAAACGAGTCTATTTATATTTTTAAATACATCTTTTATTATTTATTATAGGGAATAAAACATAACACATTGTATTTTTTGTTATTTATTTATTCAAATATATAAAATAAAGTCATTATTTTATAATTACATGTCTAGTAGGTACCTCTATCTTCACAAAAAGATAGGAAGTACGCATCTACATGCATGTCCATCTTTACCTACTGTAAACTGTATACAGTGTGTCTACACATGGACTTAACTATACCTGTAATAAATTGTATCTTCAATTTTTCGAAAAAGTCATCCTTGATCATTTCTTTTCCCTGTTATGTAAATACAAATCACTTGGAAAAATTTCCATGTTTTGTACCGGATGCACAAAAAAACATTTTTGAAAATAACTATGGACTAAATATACGGTTTGCTTAAAGATTGTTCACTCTTGTTACCTCTGTTTTAACTTTAATGTTCACTAGTAACTTATAAGCGTATAGTATCATAACAAGCAAATTCTATATGCACCCTTCTTTTGTATACGTAGGCTACGTATACTGCAAATATGTAGGTTACGTAAGTCATATATGCAAAAAACTAATAAAATGGGTATTTCGGCCTTTCCCATTGGGATTTCGGGAAAGGTAAGAGTAAAGAGATACGAAGTCGGTTAAATTGGGACAATTTTGCGATTCGGTTTTTAGTTTTTTCTGACTTTGTTCGAAGAGATGTCCAAAAATAAATTTAACTTTCTCATTGCCACTTTTCATCCTCCCCAAGATGGCATTTTATGAAGGAATGAACAATATGAGCATGGTCGTTATTACCCATTACTGTCTACATTCAAGTCGCCACACAAAAGTATTACCTGATATTTAACTGAAACAAATCTCAACTCGATCAGAAAGAAATGAAACATCTAGAAATTTTTTTATTAATATTAAATTCACCTTAGTTTCTCTAACGGTGGCATCAGCTGAGGTAGAAGGCAGACAATAATTATGCTCCATAATTATTATTTTCGCCTAAAAACAGATAAATGAAAATATTAACCTATAAATTTTTCATAACGTGACAAGTACTTACTGTGGTTTACCAGATATACAAACAACTCAATATGTAATTAATCAAAGTTTTCAACACAAAATAAACACTTCTAAAACGACGGAAATACACTTTTAAACGTATTAGCACTAATCAAACTCGAAAAATATAAAAACCAAACAAGCTCAATACGGTTCCTATAAAACTGGGGTATTTGGTTAAGTCCCCAAACAGCTGATCGATGACATATTAATGATGTCAACTGTCGAAAAAGCTTGAGGATTCGCTATAAATACTATACCTTGCATGTTGTCCAAAATGTTTCTCATAGTTCTAATAATGTTCCTCTAATTTTTAATAATTGTACTAACTGTCAAATAACTGTGAATATAACAAACTAATTTCAAAATGTATTTTGCAATGCATTGAGGTTTTCAAAATATAAACTAATTCCTTATGAACAACGTGTTTTCAATCATTTATGTAGAATATTAACAACTGTAAGGAAATACAATTTCCTTACAGTAAGGATATGAACATTTTCTAATAATTATTTTCCGTTGCCTAGCAACGACTAAGTGTAGAGAAATATTTACTTTTTCTTCCAAAAAGTTATCAAAAATGTCAATTTTTCCGAACGATTTTCGGAAAAATAACATTTTCTTTATTCGTTATGTTCAGTTTTACGTCAATTTTTGGCAATAGCGTCATACGAATTATTTCCTAGTGTTTGCTGTATTAAATGAACTATGAGAGTTTCGTGATTGCCATCACGTTAAATTGAATAGCTTAACTTCTACTTAAATTGTATACAAATGTATACAAATTCGGTATAGTACTTTACCATGTCGGGCTCTTCAAGAAGTTATAATGCAGTTTTTCTATAAAATGTACAGGGGACTCAAAAATGACAAGGGATTTCCTATGTTCAACTTAACGAGGCATCACCCGGTATAAGTATTGTTTTAAAATAACAAAAACAAACACAACCAAAACAAAGAAACCAGTTTGAAGGTGGGTAGCCTCTCTTACTCGTGTATATCTTTTATTTCCAAATCTAATAACCGCCGGAGATTAATCAATATTCCGTAGATTTCTTCGTTGATTTAATTACTTAATTGCTGGCAAAAATTTTAATCATTATGGTTTGTATTGCTTGGAACAATGGCGGCAAGTAAAATACAGCATTGCTAACAGTTTTCCATGTGGTTTGAGCACCATTAATGAACCTTAGTCATAATCTAGTTTTGCTGCTTACGAATCACCAAATCGATCTTTGATTTGTACATTTTGATCCAAATCAGAACAAGTGGCAATTCAAGATCATTTTAGCGATTAAGAAACTGCCATTCTATCTGATGGGGACTTTTCATGAGATTTTTTTTTTTATGATCAAACACAAGCACCATAGGAAAAATCCTTTAGGGCACTCTGGGAGTGGTGCGTGTGCGCAAAAAGCGATTCACGTTTGTTTTGAATCGTTGGAGGTTATATTCGTTGGGAAAAACGACCTCGGGAAGGTCGTTCCACAAGGATGAAGTCGTCCAGATGAAAGAATTCTTAAATAATGATTGATGTTGTAAGGATGGTGTATCCGTCGGATAGGTATGGCATGGTGATGATGATATTGGCATTGCTCGACTCCTTAACAAATGCTGTGGGGGAATTTTACAATAACGAAAACTTTTTTTTTTTTATAGGGGATTAGGAAATCTCTCTCTAGACACCTAACAATAAAACAATAACGAAAACTACAGGTCGACAAGTGGATCTGTATCTCCGACGTATCGGTAATGGGGAAGTAATATCGTTTAAAACATGGTCTAGTCATGGGCGTGCTATTATTATTTTAAATGTCATAAAAATAGGAAAATCTTCAGTAATTGCATTTTATGTTTGAGGGTAGGTAACTATTTTTATCAAGGTTTAAAAAATTACTTTTTACAAGATGTAAGATTTAAATACATATATTTGTGAATTTGAAATCAATTCACGGGTCTGACTGAGAAGGTTTTTACCGGCTCGGCTCTTCTCTATAGTATACTCAATCATTATAACAAAGTTCAAAATTTTAAATAACACCGTAAAATACGAGACAATGAACTCTTATTTATAAAACACAATACAATAACTATTGCCATTTCTATCACTAAGCAACTGGGTGGGTACATCAATCAAATATCGGACATCGAGGAACAAGCCCGACCGCCCATCGGGTATCTCACGAGATGCGTGCGCTATCAACTTATATCTGGGATATAACCTATCAAATTAGCTGTAACAATTGACAACCATTGGCAACGCACGATGTTACCATATTTTTAGATTAGAAGTACAGTGAAACCTCCCTTAGACGGACACCTGCGGGACCGTCTAAATGTGTCCGCCTAATAGAGGTGTCCGCCCATGAGAAATTTGTTATTAGGTAATATGTAAATGCAAAATTATTAATATGTATAGGTATGTATGTACAAATAAACATAACATAACAAAAATACACTAGTTTTAGTTAGGATGTAGTACTAAAAAAAATGTAATAACGTAGTTTGACGTGTTTCCGTGTTATACTTGAAATATAGAAAATGTAATTCCAAGTCTGATAATAATTCCATTGCTGTAGAGTCACCTCTATTCCTTGCATACTCTTATAATTCCTTTACCATACTAATGGCTTGTTGATAATTGGTGACATTTGTTTGGTTACTGCATTCAACTTCTTCATCAGAGTCGTCAGAAATGGTGATGTGGTTTCAGTTTGGACTACATAATCGGGAATGGGGTCACTATCATCTTCTAATAGCACATTGTTATCAATGCTAATGAACTCGCCCAAATCATTGTTATCAAATTACAAACTTCCACAACATCCAATATTCTCTTTCAGACTCAAAACGTTCCATTTTTGTGCCATTGTTTACGATTTTCACCTTACAACTCACAAATAAACGGAGGACTGCTGTCGGGGAAGCACACATACTTACATTCGGCGAAGTCCTTTCGCTCTGCCACGCATACGCGATTGGTTGCCGGTCTGTCTTCAGAGAGTTTTTGCACCATACTTATTCGTCTTCCAAATACTTTGAAAATATTTTTGTCCGTTTAAAGGAGGGTTTTCGCACTCTTTGTATGAACAGCCTGTCCACGTCCGCCCAAAGAAGAGTCCGCCCAAGAGAGGTTGATTTTCATGGAGTTTCATATACCTAGTTCCGGACTATGAAAAAATGTCCGCTTAATAGAGATGTCCGCTTATTAGACGTGTCCGTTATGAGAGGTTTCACTGTACTTTAATCAAAAAAAATACAATATTTTGCATTTAAATATCAAAATAAAGAATATGCTATATCTTTTGTACTATTAAAGGTTATTTCATAAAATTACCATTTTTTTTGGTTAATTTAAATCTGTTAAAAGTGCGTTGGAAAATGTATTAAAAGCCCAAATTTAGCGTATCTATGTTAATAATATCGGTTTCCTTAGCAGAACGGCTTGAGCCTAATTACACTGCTGAATATTGAATACCAATTATGTACATATTACCATAATTATCAGTAATTTTAACCTATATCTATATATTTATAAATTGACTTAAAAGTAAACCCAAACTGGTTGGAAAATTTAAATGAAACGATTCGAGAAACTTTAGATTCAAACAAGAAATCAAAGTAAAGGGCCGTGTAAGTTTGAAACAATAGTTTGACATTCATTACCTTAAGAAGAAATATCTCAAAAATTTATAATCTATATCCCAAAATACACAATTCATTAATGATGAGGATGTTGAAATTTTAATAAAATCCATATTTCTCCGCAAGTTCTACCGGGTCCGCAAACGAAGCGGGGACGGAAGATTAAATCGTTATCGAAGAACTTATCAACAATATTAAAACAGCTTGAGGTCTTGGATTAAAAGCGGCATGTTTTAAAAATATTTTACATTATACAGGGTGGCCCAGAAAAGTGTGACAGCATAAAGTTATATTTTTTTAAATGGGACATGGACATGCATATTTAGATTCGTATTAGTATCGTTTATAAGTGCCTCAAATTTTATTTAATTTGGTTTCGTAGTTTCGGAGAAATAAATTAAAAACTAAAAAAAAAGTTTTGCAGTCCTGCATAATAAAATCAATCAAAAAAACCATTCATAACTTCTTTTTTAATCTCGGCATTGAGTAAAATTTATGACAAGAGGTCTAGAGATACTATGAATCTAATTACGTTTATCTATTTTATACAGGGTGTTCATAATAAGCTTTCAAAAACGCCACATTTTATTGTGGAACGTAAAATAAGGGCGGGAGGGGATGATGAACTTTTCCTTACTAAAGTGCCTATAGATTTGGTTAAACTTAACGGAATTTAGCAAACTAGGTCTCGTTTAAGAAAGGAGGGTATATTGAACGAAATAAAAGACAACTACGTCATTCTGGTTCTTGCCGCAATCGCTAGGGGGTGTGTTTTACAAGTTTAATCGTATTTTAAATTTTGCTCCGAAATCTTAAATGGAACTGTATGATTATTTTATTAGATTCGAAAAGTAGACTAAATTTGCAACAAAATATGTTTAAGCCGCATGTCGATATCTTCATTCGTTTAAACGTTATCACTTAAAGAATATTGCATTAACAAATTTATTAAAGAAACAAAATAGATAATTCATAATCGAGCATGCCATGGACAAATAAAAAAACAATTTAAAACTTCATTCTCGTTTTAATTTAATCACAACAATAATGATATAACATAACAAGCAAGAAAACAACAATTACAATATTGACATTTTTTTAACGTTTTATATGTTCAAAGTGTCCACCGTTATTGGCCACGCATAAATTAAGTCTTTCAGTTGTGGATAATACACTAACTTCAATTTCGGCGGCGGAGATGTTGCTAATGGCTTCCCGAATTCTGTTTTTCATATCATGAGGTGTTGTTGGACGGTCTTTATAAACTAGGTCTTTAAGCTTACCCCATAAATAAAAATCCAGTACCGTAAGATCGGGAGACCTCGCTGGCTAAGGAAAAATGCTGTTCCTACCTATCCATTTATCCCTAAACTGAAAATTTAAAAAATTTTGGACGTTTCGAGCATAATGGGCTGGGCATCCATCCTGTTGGAATCACATGTTCATTCTGTCCTCCAAAGGAACATCTTCTAACAGTATAGGTAACTCATCTTCCAAAAATTGTAGATAATTTACGCCATTTAATTGCTGATCAAAAAAATATGGCCCAATAATTCAATAATTCTTCCACCCAAAATCCCGCACCACACATTTACAATACATCGATTTTGAAATTGAACTTCCCTTAACCAGTGAGGATTTGTTTCTGACCAATAGTGCATGTTGTGATTACTAACTTTCCCTGAACTGGAAAAAGTTGCCTCGTCAGTCCACAATATTTGGGATAAAAAATTTCTGTTTCCGTTCACCATCCCCAATAGCCAATAACAAAAGTCCAGTCGACGGTCGAAATCGGCTGGCTTTAATTGTTGATGTAACATTACATGGTACGGATGTAATTTATGTTTTTTTAATATACGTTGAATTAAGGAATATGTCAATCCTAGATCTCTTACCAAATCTCGAATGCTTAAATGAGGGTCGGCAGTAATATAAGCTAACACATTTATTATATTAACTTCGTTTCTTGCCCTCCGTACTCTATTTGGAGCTGCGACTGGCTGGACATGTCCGGTCTCCTTCAATCATTTCGCTAATTTTTTGAAAACATTTCTTGAATGATGACGTCGTGCAGGATATCTAAATGCGTATTCGTTCTCGGCAATAACGTCATGTTGCAAATATTCAAAATAAACTGCTAACATATCAAAAGCCTCCTCGTTCGTATACGGCATATTTTAAAAATTTAATTGGGCTCTTTACAAATTTAAATGTCAAAGAATAAACTATCCATTTGTTAAAAATCGCCGTTTCCATAGAAACTGTCTTCCAAGTCTTTTCACGGCCTTCTAAGATGAGCATTTAATTTTGGGCTAAATTGTTTTTTTATTTGTCCATGGCATGCTCGATTATGAATTATCTATGTTGTTTCTTTAATAAATTTGTTAATGCAATATTCTTTAAGTGATAACGTTTAAACGAATGAAGATATCGATATGCGGCTTAAACATATTTTGTTGCAAATTTAGTCTACTTTTCGAATCTAATAAAATAATCATACTGTTCCATTTAAGATTTCGGAGCAAAATTTAAAATACGGTTAAACTTGTAAAACACACCCCCTAGCGAGGGCGGCAAGAACCAGAATGACGTAGTTGTCTTTTATTTTGTTCAATATACCCTCCTTTCTTAAACGAGACCTAGTTTGCTAAATTCCGTTAAGTTTAACCAAATCTATAGGCACTTTAGTAAGGAAACGTTCACCATCCCCTCCCGCCCTTATTTTACGTTCCACAATAAAAAGTGTTAAACCAAAAAGATGGACAATTATAGAAGTATTACTGTGGTAGTATTTTTTTTTTCAACTTATTTGGAAAATTTTCAAGAAAACTGCATTTTTTATACGATCGAAGCAATTACGCCCCCTAGCGGTGGATATATGAATTTAAAAAATATTTCCAGCAATTTCTCTTGGCCGATTTCATTTAAGGGCTTTTTTTTTAAACTCGTACGACTATTAGTTCCTGAGATACGGTAGCTCGTCACCCTTAATGAATCACCCGGTATATGAAAATGGTCCCTTGCGTTTCCACCGTTCTTAATTAAAACAATTAAATTTCAAATGAAACATTGATAATGATAAAAATGTTTTATGGAGAATTTTGTATGAATGAAGTTCCTAAAACTGGTATAAACGATGATGTGCATATCTCTAATATCAAACTTTAGTTTCGGGGTCAATGTAAGAACTAAAAAAAAAAAAACGGATGAAAATATTAGTTAAAGACGAAAAAAAATCTAATCAAGATCAGAAAAAACTCGTCGCTCGTAACCGATAAATAACCGGCGATTCCATATTCGATTCGACGTTTTTCGAGCGCCGAGTATGTGAAATCATGGATTTGACCAGCTGCCTGACTGCCGATAAAAACCAGTCGCTATTTCGATAAAGTATTTTTTAAACATGTGTTCGAGTCGGAATTTGGTCCCGGAATCCCGGGTCCATTGTGCCATTACAGACAGATAAATTATCGATCGACAGGCGCGTATGACAGTGGCCTAACCGAGCGCGGCCATCAAGAAGAACACCAGCAAAAAAGAAGAAGAAAAAAATGGTCCGCGTCAGCCAACTTTAAATATAAATAACTGTTCCTAAGACGAGGAATGAATATTCAAGTTGCTGCTACTTAGTTCGGAACCTATTTATTAAAGCAGGAGCCCCGATTTCTTGCCATTTTAATTACTTATTTTGTTCAAGTGCATTCTTTTCAAGCCAAGATATGACAGGGATTTTTGGTGCATTTAAAATCAGTGTCAGACATGTATTTAGTAGTGCAGAATTTTATTATTATTTTATGAGTGGCAACTAGTGCCGTAGGCATGGGGGGGGGGGGATGTAGAATAGCTCGTATTCCATGAATGTGTAATAGCTTTGATCTAGCATTAGTCATAAATAGTAGATAATCGCATTAGAAATAAACACAAACAACACCGCGCAAATAAAAAATGACTGAAAGTTCTAAACTTCAGGGATCCGCACGTTGTATAATCGGTAGCACGTGCGTACAGCGTTGCCACGGTGATTTACAACTCGATTTACGTATCGTACTTTACTTACAATCATATTTATTAAGTTTAAAACACAATTAGGCTTTAATTTAATATTTCCTTCAACAATATACAGCAAAGTGTCAAATTGTTATCGATTTTAATAAACAAATGCTTGAAAAACGTCCACACAACGTTTACTTTTGTTGAAAATAAACAAGGCGGCCTTGTTTACCGTGCATAAAGTTTAACTTACATTGCCTGTAGGTAATATATAGGGTGTTATGGAAATGACGTATTATATTTAAACCGGCAATTCCTGAGATGAAAAGAAATTGAAAAAAAATAACAAAAATGGCGCTTTCAATTAATAACCGAATTATAACACCTTATGTAAAACCAAATAGACACACCTGTTACTACTGACCAAACGTAAACAAACTGTAGCCATATGTAAACAAAGCAATATTGAGAATGTTATGGCCAAAAACGTCACTGAAATTTTACCAATGTTGTCGTTAAATTTCTTTAGAAGGTCAATAACTGGTTGACAGAAGATGTTTATTTTTCAAGGTACATTTCTAAACTTTTACGTTCAATTGTTCACTGGGAAAATTTTTTTTTATTTAAGCTCTGTTACCTTTTCGGTATTATTTAAAACAATACATAAATGCACATTAATTAACGCACACACAACACTTTTGCTGGTTAGAAAACGCTCCCATCTAAGTTATTTACATGGATGATGGATTTATGAACATAAAATTCTTTACTACATATTGTTCTAATGGTAAATAACAGATATACAAGTTGATGAAGGTAATATGTACTGATGACCGTGCCAGGCAAAAAAACTTTAAACTCAATTTTCTCTAAATAATTAATAAACAAACAGACCCTTCAACCACTTCGGGCAGTTTGATTTGACATTTTCGTTCTTCTTCTTTTTTTTTCTGTATGGCATCACCTACACAACAACAATACAATGTTGCCACCTACTGGCGTCTTTTTTATAAAATTATATTCATAAATTATGTCATTTGCTTTTGAATATTACTTCTCTGTATAATTTTCATTCATGCTTTAGGACAAAATTCATATTTTTTAATCGAATTTTCAATTTAATATTTTGGCGCGAAAAATTTCGACGTTCCAGTTTCAAAACTGGCAACAGCGCAATAGTTCTGGTATTTTCCGAACTGTGCGTGTGATAGAGAGATATAAATTATTTTCTAATATTATAAATTTGCTATTCTAACTCAAAATGACAAGAACTTCAATCGAACTGCTATGGAGCAGCACAGGAAAATGCCCTATACATGGAGCTTGGCTTTACCCGAGATGGAATATTTAATCAGCGAGTTATAGAGGAGAGAGAAACCCAAACAGCCGCTGTACTACAAAAGTTAAAAAGGTGAAACTACAAGACTTCCTTTACTTTACAAGAAGGTTACAACAGTGGTACATACAGTCAAGTCGAAGTACCTGACTAATTCCGAAGGACAGTTCACAGATGAGGTTGGCTTTACCCGAGATGGAATATTTAATTAGCGAGACCAATAGCCAGATAAGGGTTTTCTTGAACATATCGGCAGGTATTATTGATAATCACCTAATAGGACCACATATCCTACAAAACGACCTGCCAGAACTTTTAGAAAATGTTCCTTTAGGTCGGATAAGGGACCGCCCCCGCTAGGGGGGTTGAGGTTAGAGGGATGAAATTAATAGTGAAACGTGTCCCCCTGAAAATACAAGTTTACGGGTCCGAGTTTTTTTTTTAATTTTCACGTACACAGCCGTTGCTGGACTGTTTTCGATGGACCACCCTGTATAGAGTGTCCCATTTAAAAAAAAACAATAATTGAATTGAATATGACACCTACTGTCATATTTGACAACACTCATAAAAGCTTGGCTTCTTGTTTCTTGTTTTTTTTAATGAACGCGCTAAGTCAAAATACAAAAAAGTTACAGGCTCTTGAAAGTATGACAAACGAAATTGATAACCCTGTACAATAATAATTCCGTGACAAATATTCCTTTAAAAAATACGATTTAAAAACTACTGAAAAAAGACTGTATACCCTACGGGGGTCAGAAGCCGCGGCCCCCTCATTTCTCGTACTTTGTCAAGGCAGTGTTGCCCGCAGGCGTTGATCAAATTCCTCTGCTAGAAAGTATTCACAGCCTTCAAATTTGGCAGGGTCGGTCGTTCAATTTCGGCCAAACAGCCCGGAATGCAAATAACAGGCCGCGATGATGCGACCGACGAAATTCCTCCAGAGCCGGATAATTACAAGACTTTGTCAGGGCGTCACCTCGGGGGCTCCCGTTTCAGTCGCAAACACGGACCCTGCATCAGATCGCGCAGGGACGGACTAAGTTACAGTACGTATCGATAAACATCCAATGTATTGTTTAAAATCAGATTTAGAACGCATTTTCCTGAAAAGTTTAAAATTGTAGTATCCTGTCTAGACTGAGGAAAAAATCTAGTTAAAATAAGTAAATAGTGTTAATCCTGCTAAAATCTCTAGTAGAATAGAAGGGCGCAAGCTTTCTTCGGGTTTGTTCTCGTTTTCCTATAGCTTTTCTTTGATTATGAGATATGTACGTTCTAGACGGACCAACCCAGTTGCTAACTCACCTAAAATCTGTAATAAAATGGGAGTTAGGTTTGTTCTTGTTTTCCTGTAGCATCTTTTTTTTCTTTTTTTATATTGTCAAACACAAGAACTATAGCAAAAATCCTTTCAGGCACTCTGGGTATGGTGCGTGTGCAAATGAAGCGATTCACGTTGGTTTTGAATCGTTGGAGGATATGCTCGTTGGGAAAACGACCTCGGAAAGGCCGTTCCATAAAGATGAAGTACTCCAGATGAAAGAATTCGTAAATAATGAAGTTCAAGGAGTAAGCCTAACCACATATGGATGGGCGGCAATTGTTTGTCTCTGCCTTGTCTGTCTTCTGCTTGTCGCCGCTCTGGGCGGAATTAAGAGGGCAAGGTCAGCCGGGCACTTTCTATGGAAATATCTGTAAAAGAAAGTAAAATTCCCAACCTGTCTTCGATGTTCTAGGCTGTCGATGTTCTTCGTCAGCTCGTGGTCTCCGATCAGACGAATGGCCCTCCTTTCGATAGAATCCAGTAGCCGAAGAGTATGTTTGGATGCAGTGCTCCAGACATAAGAGCAGTACTCTAGTGATGGTCGAATCTGGGCTTTGTATAGTAACAAAAGTTGTTGAGGTGTGTACAACTCTTTGGTTCGGAAGAGTTCACCAAATTTCTGAGAAGCTATCTTGGCACTTCTCTTCGATTATGAGATGTGTTCTACACACTGTGGAACCCAGTGGTTAACCCAGCTTAAGTCCGTAGTAAAATAGGGGTCAGGTTTGTTCCTGTTTTCAAGAACATTTTCTTTAATAATAAGATGAAGTGAAGAACCAAGTGATTAACCCCACTAAAATATGTATCAAAATAGGGGTCAGGTTTGTTCGGGTTTGTTCGAAAAAACCTGATTTCCTGTAGCTTTTAATTACCAGATATGCTCTACACTCAGGAACTCAGTGGTCAACCCTACTGATATATGTAGTAAAATAGGGGACCTGTAGCTTTCGGAGGAGCTATGATCAACGTTCGAAATTATATAAGAACTCCACAGAATTACTCAGAATACAGTTATTGGAATTTGACCTAATTTTGTTAGTGCTGTTGTCGACACTCTGATAGAAGATAAAAAACATGGGAATTCTACACATAGAATCCCAATCTTTTTTTATTATGTTTATTTTCATAATAACATTGACGTGTATAAAGCAGATAAAAATACTTGGTCCATGTTGGTTTCAAGTCCATGGATGCTAACGATAATAGTAGTACTTTTCTTTACGATTTTCTTTCAATAAAGTATGCTCTTTTCCATTAGAAATACGTAAGAACACTATACAGTGAGGACGTAAAGTACGGAATAAATTCATTATCTCGCAAACTACAATTTTTTAAAAAAATCGCTCGGACCCTTCGATTTTGTTTTTCGAACGCGCATATTCTGTCATAAAATGTAGATATACAGGGTGTTGCAAATAAGAGTGACACAAAAAAATTTTTCCCACTGTATATTATTGCATGTATGGATTCTTCGGAAAATCCTAAACATTTTTCATGTAGCATGTGCTATACCTTAGCCGAAGCATTATGGAGTTATTCTCATTCAAAATTTGAAAATCAGATATTTCGCAATCAATCAAGACTTGTATTGATTCATGCACGCTGAGGAAAACCTGTAGTCAGCATGCGTGAAGCGCAAGAAAAGTCAAGTAGGCTTTGGAGTTATGATGCAAGAACAATTAATGTCAATAGTTACTGTTATTGTCAGTTTTATGTGTATTTTCCTAACGTTTTACTAGTTTTCAAAAGACTCATTTCGTTTTTTCATAACTAAATTAAATTAAAATGCGGCTCACTGAGAAATAGCGCATAGAGGTTTTGATGATGATGGGCTACGGTGATAGGGTTAGAACACAGCAAGAAACTTGTGAGTTATTTAATCAAAAATACCCCAATCGTCCGCCAATATCACAATCAACAATAAGCAAAATTGAGTACAAGTTTAGGCAATTCGGTCATGTAAGAGATGTCCCTAGATTTGGTCATCCTCAAGTTGATGAAAATCAACAATTAGAAGTATTACTGGCAGTTCAAGATAACCAGCATGTGGTGTCTAGGCAGGTAGCAAGTGACGTGGATATTGGAAAAACAACAGTTCTTAAAATACTGCATACAAATAAATACCATCCTTATAAAATGCAAGTTCTCCAAGAACTTTTGGAAAGGGACTTTGAGAGGCGCCTTGAATTTTGTGAGCGTTTACAGGATAACAGAAATTTTTAAAAAAATATAATTTTTTCCGATGAGTCCACATTTTGCTTGAATGATGACGTAAATACCCAAAATTATCGATATTGGTCCGATGTAAATCCACACTGGATGAGGGAAGGACACACACAATTTAATCAAAAGATCAATGTGTGGGCTGGCGTTGTCGATGACATTGTTATAGGGCCTTTCTTTTTTGACGGAAATTTAACAGGCGAGAGAACTTGTTCCAGCGCTGGCCACCCTTTTTCCTGAGTTAGAACGTCCCGATTTGCCACATCATAATATCTGGTTGCAACAAGATGGTGCTCCCCCACATTTCGCTGTGGGAGTTCGTACATATTTGGACGATACTTTTCCAAACAGGTGGATTGGAAGAGGTGGTTTTATTGAGTGGCCGCCAAGGTCACCCGATTTAACACCACTCGACTTTTTTTTATGGGGATACCTTAAGGGAAAAGTATTCAAAAGCCAGCCTGCAAATTTAGATGATTTAAAAGATCGCATCCGGCAAGAAATTCGGCAAATTACACCCCAAATGGTTCGAAATGTTCATCGAGAATTTGTAGATCGGTTAGGCTATTGTCAGTTGACCAACGGAAGACACTTCGAACATTTACTTTAGAAAAATTACTTTTAAGTTCACCTAACTGTTTTTTCGATAAATAAGACATTTTTAAAATAATTTTATTCTTTGTTTTCTCCATGACTTTTTCCACTTTTCAAATTTTGAATGAGAATAACTCCAAAACGCTTGGGCTAAGGTATAGCACATGCTACATGAAATATGTTTAGGATTTTCCGAAGAATCCGTACATGCAATAATATACAGTGGGTTCTATTTAAGAAAAAAAAATTTTTTGTGTCACTCTTATTTGCAACACCCTGTATATATAAATTTTATGTCAGAATATGCGCGTTCGAAAAACAAAATCGAAGGGTCCGAGCGATTTTTTAAAAAAATTGTAGTTTGCGAGATAATTAATTTATTCCTTACTTTACGTCCTCACTGTATAGGGTCTTTGATAATACTGTATTTTTACGATTTCACTATCAGGCATTTAGTTTTAAGCCGTTCTAAAATGGAACTTCGCCCCTGCTCAAAGGGACTTTTCGCCTGATCCCAGCCGCGGTCTCGCGCTCCATGCGTGGGTCTACATTATAATTTACCGACCATCAAGGATAATAACCGCGTAATTATTGGATATGCATCGTCGGACTCCGGTAGCCGAGTCCGGCGACTTTTTCTTCGTTTTGCCACCGCGCGGGACATCTTATCTCTCAAGACCAACAACCAACACATTATTGATTGCTTTAATTAAGATTTAATAGCTTCTTTAAAAATAAACGAAATTTATGGATGCGTGTTTCGTGACAATGAGATTATTTAATAATACAGTAAATTTGTGTGCGCAAGGGCCCCTAGCGGGCAAGTTCTAGGGTAGTTCTGATTTTTTTCAATTTTGTTTTTTGGGTGCTAAATCCGAATCTTGCTTATATCTCGAAAATTATCAATTTTCCGTAATAAACTCTCTATTCAAAATGAAAGCACATAGAATTTCCAATAAATTTTATTATTTAAGTTTTTTCCCTCCGACGAACCGTTCGGCTTCAACCGACAGTTGAACATTGGAGAATTTCGGCTTTTCCGCAAAACCCCACTTTTCTACTATAAAAATCTAATTTATTATTAAAAGCTACCATTTAGTACATTCCTCAAAGATATTACAAATTAGAGAGAAAAATGTACAGAATGCAAACAGTCTTTACCACCTTTTTCGGTCATTGTTGCAGCATCCAGATTGACATATTTATCGCAAAGGCATCTTGCAAAATCCCAATTAAAAATTTGTTAATTTGACAATTACACTGGTTTAAGGTTAATCCGTAATTGCCCTTAAAATAAATTTATTTCCCAATAATTTTACTACAAACTGTGAAAAGGCGATGAGAGATTCTTTAAAAAAATATTATTGTACTTAAAAGTATCAAACGAATCTTGAACAAATCCAACTGCACTCTGGCAACATCTATTTCTGTTTTACTGCTGTGTTACGATTCGGACCCAAAAGATGATGTAGATACGATAAGCAAAAGATGAATGAATACTAATCTCGTAAAAATTGCGACGTTGGCGCTTTAATCTAACGGATATTATACAGGGTGTCCCATAACTAATGGTACACAGGAAAATTGCAGATTCCTTGAGTAAAAATACTGCGGTTTGGCCATACTTAGTTTAGTTCAATAGCTGGTAATAACCGAGATACAGCGTGTCCAAGTAAAAATTTAATTTTCCAAAATAACTTATTTCTGAATTGTTAGTTTAATTTTTGATAACAGTATCTTCAAAAACTCCTTAAAACCACCCACAATGCTGACAAATTAAAATAAACTTTGACAGAAATGAGGTTTCAAAGTGCTTTCATGCACATTTACAAATCAAAATTTAAACGGGAGCATTAGAAATTGTAATTGAAAATATCTCGAAAACGGTTAGTCGGAGCAACATTTACAAAGTATACGTTTATTGCTTAAAAATGACGAAAAATCTGATATTTTTAATAAAAACATAATTATACTAAGGCCCAAGAAAGTTACACTTCTTTTTATGTATCCAGAGTACCGCAGAGAGCGCCCCGCCCCCTACAATCTACATGAAAATTATTAACAAATTCAAATTCCTTTCCCCAAAAAAACCCTTTTTCAGTGTACCCCAGTTTTCCTGTGTACCATTAGTTATGGGACACCCTGTACAATTTGGTTGATTTGTATTTTTTGTGATTATTGGTGAAAAATCGTCTTTATTATAAACAATCATGGTGCATTCACGTGTAGTTTGTAAAAGAGTGATCAAAAGAGAGGCAGATCCCCACCTTGTCTTCGATGTTCTAGGCTGTCGAGGTTCTTCGTCAGCTCGTGGTCTCCAATCAGACGAATGGCCCTCCTTTCGATGGAATCCAATAGCCGAAGAGTATGTTTGGGTGCAGAGCTCCAGACATGAGAGCAGTACTCTAGTAATGGTCGAATCTGGACTTTGTATGGTGTCAAAAGTTGTTGAGGTGTATACAACTTTCTGGTTCGGGAGAGTACACCAACTTTCTGAGAAGCTATATCTTGAAGCCAGTGGGATTGCGTGTCCGTCCATGACTATAATCGAAGACCATCCATGACTATATCTGATATAACCAGACTTAAACATTGTTGCCATTCAGTCAACAAACATGTAGTTCTCTCTTCCCATTACTGACTTTCTATAACATTTCACACAATCACAGCTTCACTTTCCAAAGAGTTTTATTAAGATGAGGATCTCAAACAATCCCAAATTAGCAATCAGAGCCATCTATGTTGCATCAATTTAATTAAAAAATATGCCGCTTTTTGCCAGGTTAGAAAGAGACGAGAGAGATCAATAATTTTTTTTGTGACGTTTTAGCCGTTAATAATAAAGTTTTTTAGTTAATTTATTGATATTTAGATTGTCTGACATGTCTATTGGGGTATCAACAAGTCTCAGGAAGATCTGTGACAAAAATTTGAAAATTGTTCATTTTTGAAATTATTATTATTCTTATAACATTATATTTTTTCATGGCGTTTTCCAATCCTTCAACTTTACGAATCCAGTTTTAGATTAGAAATAAATTAAGGATATTTGTCTAAACCTTCACATAAAGTAGTGCCTGTTTGGTAACCTGTGATTAAAAGCAGCTCTTAATGGATTATATGATCAGTATTTTACAATACCTTTGGTATTCCTACTGGTTTTAAGTTGAATACAATGTGGACTTTTTTTTAACTGTTATGCTATTTCCCGTGGTGACATTAGACTAATCCCTCTACCTCAAGGTATGGAAACATTTTACTAGCCGTCCCGATGATGCTGCTATGCAAAATTTTGTTATAAGGCTTTATCGATTGCATTTACTTCCTTTATAGGGACAATTCGTTACATCATGTAAATGGATTGACTGAACTTTTCGAACCAACACGAACTCAACTGAAATAGTACCTACGTACGTACGTACCTAGGTGGAAAGTGTTTCATTCCTGTCGAGCCAGTCGGTAACTAAATCTCGAGACAGTAATGAAACTTTTCACCGAGGCTTGTATACTATTTTATTTACAACCACATCCAACATCCAATTCTTATTATCTTGAATTAAAATGATTAATAAAAGATAAATGTCATATTGACTTTTCCATTGAAAAATTAGACAGAAATTTCAAATAACCGCAGGTGGTAAAATAACGTAGTTAATAATAATACACATCAAGATGGCAATAAACAATATATTATTTTTTCTACTACTGTATAAATAAATCAACTTTCGGGCCGTAGCAACACGAAAGAAAACGAAAGTAAATGTTACAGTTACCTGAATATTATCCGTTGCTAGCTACGAAAGTAGGTTGCTAGCTACGAAAGTAATACTTTCGGTGCCAGGACAAAAAACAAGAATAAAATATTTTATTGTATTTATTCAAGCGAATTAAAAAAAAATCTTACTTAATAATAAAAAGTTTATATTTATTGAAAAAACAAGTGGTATAATAACAATAATATAATACTTAAATAACACTAATTTTTATTTATTGTCATTAAGGTTAATAGTGAAATTTGAACAGTTAGAAATATTAATTGATGGAATATTATTCAATTCAATACCTTCGCCGCTTCTTATTAGAGACTCGACTGTCACTCTCGCGTCGTTAGATGGAATAAAAGTAGGAGATCGATTTAAGATCTTTTTGGAAATTTCGATTTTATTTGTATACGAATCACCAATATATCCCTCCGCAACGGACGAAGATCTCCAACCGCCATGTCTTTTTAAATCCAAAATATCGATACCTGGAGCATTTGCAAGAAAGGTAGTTGATGTTCTTCTAAACGAGTGACCAGTGTATTTATTTATATCTTGAAGTTTCAAAAATTTGGCAATTTCTTTGGGAACATTTGAAATAGTGTGTTTTCCAATCACCTGATTGCTCGTTCATAGCGATATAACAAGCGTTCGTCTTGTGCATTATTTGGCCTAAGTTTAATATAATCTTGAAGTAACCTCATAAAAGAAACTGGACCTCCATCAACGGCTATCACAAAACTTCTTTGAACCTTGTTTTTGCTCTGGAGGATTTTAACAATAGCTACATCATCCTTGATTTCGATGTCGTTCAATTTCATTTTATAGATCTCATCTGTCCGGCATGGTCCAGCTATCCCCATTACTGCTATCACTTTCATAGATAAATAGCTATGATTAGGAGCGTCAAGTAAAAACTTTATTATTTCTTCTTTTGTGAAAATTTTAGATTTTTTAGCTTCGTAACCATCATTTTTTCGTTTAATAAATGCAATAAGTTTCTTAAAATGCGAAATATCTATATTTTTGTTCACAGAAATAGTCAATTTAAGCATGGAATATAGGGACGGAGGTGATAGGGCTTCAGATTTCTCTTGGAAGTACGCTAGCATTACATTTTCGTCAATTTGTGAAAGGTTTTTCTCCACGAACCATTCTAGAAACAGGTTGTACGTTTGACAGTACCTATCTTTCGACTTTACGGGTAAGAGTGAGGCACATGCCAACTCGGCCGCCTTCTGTATTCACATTTTCGACAATCGAAATTAAAAAATTCGAACTGACAGACTTTGACAGTACTCAAATAACTAGTTGTCATGGATTATTTTACAGGTGTATTTTATTATAATTTGAATAAAATCAAAGTTCATTACTTAATAATATAATTGATCAAAGAACAGTAGTAGAAAAAGTTTAATACATTACACGCTGCAAAAGCCCTTTCAGGTGCTCGGAGTATTTTAAATAGCCTCGGCTTCGCTACGCTTCGCCTCGCCTATTTAAACACACCTCGCACCAAAAAGTAAACTTTCGCAGCTTGTAATGTAAATAACTATTAACAACAGAAAAATGCGGAATGAGTTGAGTAATTTGATTTTGCTGCTACTCCACCAGAAATTCGAGGAGTAAAAATAGTAGAAGAAGATCTTCTGCCAACTAAAAGCCGCCCGAGATGTGACAAGGCTGTTTCAAAAAATGGTGTACGGGAAACAAAGTTCAAAATCCTGGTTCTGAGTCGGCGCTACTAGCTTATTTCAGTGAACATGCCAAGACAAAGAAGATATCAACGATTTCGTCACAATATTCAATGCTGAGGACCACTCAATCAATTAGGGGAAAAGTAGACATACTTATCTAAACACGCAAAGTTATTAGCATTTTTTAAAAAATTACAAAAAAAATAATTTACTTTCCACCCGGGTGGAAAGTAAAAGTAAAAAAACGTCAACTTTCCACCTTTCAAAGATAAATGAAAAATGTCATTATTTCATGCATGGTTGTAAATAAAAATCATTGTTGACACAACGGCAGGATCGAGCTCATAATAATATGTTGGCTCACACAACTTTAGCCAAAATAGTGATTCAATTAATGGCCCTGTCGCCAACAATGGTGAAGACAAGTAGTTTCATATACGAGCGCCGTAGGCGAACCGAACGTATGTATAAAAGTTCTACACACGTATGTGAAGTTGTACTTCGCGAATTAGTACTGAACTGATACGTGCGTATTTCACGCACGGTCGTAGATAAATCTTTTAGATCTTTAGGTCCACACCACTGTCTGCGTTAAAAATCTCTTCTCTACCATCAATCTAATATCGATCATCAGACGTTTTGGGGCCCACGCGTCGTCCCATGACTTGCACAGGGCCGCGGCGGGCCAGACTACAATAGGGGGCGAGCCGCCACCTTCGCGGCTAATGACACGACGACGAAGGCCCACGCGATCTACGTCGGTGGGTTCTCAGGGGTTGACAGGACATATCTGGGTAGGTACATATACCTTGAATTGTCCATAAATATTTGTTTTTATACATGGTGTTTCTTAATCATGCTTATATTTAAGGAGGTTATTTACAGAAAAAAAGCTCCATATGAACATATGTCGTCCTAAATGTCTTTGAGATACAGGGTGTTAAGGATTTTCATTTTCTTTAAATAATTTGTTAAGGTTAATATGACTTAAATATGTGATAACAAGACAACTGTCAACACTGTTTATGATTACAAAACAAAATCTGCTTCTTACCTATACCGCTGTATACTGGGGGACAGTCCCCCCCCCCCCCTACTCCCTGGCTCTGGCTCCCAGGAAACTACGGCACTGCTTACCTACTAGATCATTTTTAATATTTGTTATAATAAATAATTTCGTAACTCAGTGCAAATGAATGAATTTTATTTTTTTATACGAAAACTATACGTCAAACGACAAAAGATCAAGAGAGACGACAGTTGCTCAGCACGGAATGAGGATTTCAAAAATAATTTCTATTTTAAAAAAAGCAGTGGCGTACAATACATTTCTTCAAAAATACCGAGGGCAATTTACGCACGAACGCCACTGGTCCGCCATATGTTCTAAACGTCTTAACAAAAGTTAAGACGTTTAGGACATATTATTATGTTCATATATGAAATTGTTTTCTGAAAATGAACCCAAGAATAACCTTCTTAAACATTAGCATGTTATTAAGAAATACCCCGTATAAAAACTAGACATAAACTACGTTTCACGCTCGTTTGTTCACCATGCATCTACCTGCAACATGCATTGACACCATCAGCTTTAATAAAACCAGATAATTGCAAGAACTGTAAACAGGGTCGATCCTAATAAAATAACAGATAAACATGTGCTAAAAGAAATATGGCGTTCTTGGAAATACATTTCTCTAGTAGTGCCAATTTAAGAAGAAAATATTTATCGTCCAAAATGGCAAATTGTTCACGCGTTAACAAATAGACCGAATATTATTATGTATATCGTTTCAACATGTTCACGTTGGACAATAAATTACACTTTTGTTAATTACATATCAAGTCTTCGGTAGTATAGTGGTAAGTATCCCCGCCTGTCACGCGGGAGACCCGGGTTCGATTCCCGGCCGGAGAGGAATTTTTTTTATTTATTAAATTTAACTTTGTTGGTTGTTCTCTGTACAAACAAATGGAAATAGTGTCACCGGGAGTTGCTACCTACGAAGCCTAAATCATTCTTCTAAAATAATCTGAAAACCATAAATCTAGTGCAGATAAGTTTAAATGACGTCCATTTGTGAAATGCGATTTCTTGGAATTACTACTCAAAAAATGCTAAATCATTATGGGAAAGAGATTGAAACGGCCTAATTACGTGCCACTCTTCCCATTTAAGATTTTAAGGGTAACATCTACCCCTCCCCGAGAGTTGAACCACGGAGGCTGCAAATATTCTTAAACTCGTCCCAGCAACTAAATTGAGGTATCTTTCCGATTAGGGAATCCAATCCCGCACCCAAACTTTAATCCCGCAAACCTGCGGGATTGAGCCCATCGATCCCGCGGATCCGCGGGATTTGCGGGATAGCAAACAATGAACTGCGGTATTTTTGGTCGACGCGTCGGGGATTCCCCGCCATGCTGGGCTATTTGAATATAATACATGGAATTTAAACAGCAATCACAAAAATGAGTGTCAGTGTAGTTTACAAAGATAATAAAGGTTCAAGTTTAGTTTGGAATTATTTTTTAAAGGTTGAAGAAGATCTTACAGCTAAATGTAAGTTATGCCCTACGCCCTAGCATTATCAAAATCTCTGCTCGTTCCATCAAAGGTCTTCACACCCACTTACAAACAAAGCATAATATTAATTTTAAGTCCAGAGCAGTAGCGGTAGTGTTGATATTTATAAAATAACACAGGAAATGAAAGCTTGCACCAGCAGTTCGAATAGTTCATTCTAGTCATAGTTCTATTGCTAAGCGCTTAGATGTTAGTGGTTCTTCTGTGCTACCTAAGAAAATGACAATTACAGATTTTTTTTCATCTGAGAAAAAAGTTTCGATGGATGAAATATTGTCTCGAATGGTAGCTAAAGATGGTATACCCTTTGCAAAGTTTATCACAGCTACCGATATGCGCCAACTATTCGAATCTGAGGGCCACAAATTGTAAAAAATCTATTCCGCCGACAAGTGTCGAAGCTGAACGTGCGTTTTCAGCCGCAGGATACATGTGCAATAAAATAAGATCAAATCTAAAAGATGAAACATTAAACATGTTATCTTTTCTCCGAAAATACTTTCAAAATCAATGTAACATATAACCGTTAAAGTAGTCGTACTATTGTAATGTATCTACAGGGTGTCCGGGTACATGTGGGAAATCTCCCGGATATTAAGAAAACACGTGAAAAGAATACTATAGGTTCATATAAACTTCTTTCGTATCGGCCTCCTCTTCGGAGATATGGGCTCCCAAAGAGCACCAATGGAATCAAGTTTTTTACACATAATTATTGAACCACCTGGTATATTTCAATTAATTTTTAATATGATGTATACCAGTTAAGACCCGTCAAATTACTACCCAAGAAACTGTTGTGAATTACTCACAGCTGCAGGAACGGACTAGCTGTAACACTCATGGGCCCATTTTTTTACGCCCTGTATGATGAGAACTTTGGACAATGTTTTTTACATACCTTTAACTATTGGGTAAAAATTAAGTACTCTTCATTCATGTCGCTAATCCTAACCGTTTTCGAGAAAACGTCATTTTAATTACATCATGTATTTGGCGTATCTCGGCAAGAGATCCATCTTTGTTCCTATGAAATGATGAACGTCAATATTCCGCTTTTTCATATTTAACCCGTGAGAAGATAGGGGGATCAGTGCAAATAAAATGACGTTTCCTCGAAAACGGTTAGGATTAGCGACAGGAAGAAGAGTACTTAATATTTAGTCAATAGTTAAAGGTATTTAAAAAACATTGTCCAAAGTTTTTATCATACAGGGCGTTAAAAAAAATGGGCCCATGAGTGTTACAGCTAGTCCGTCTCTGCAGCTGTGAGTAATTCACAACAGTTTCTTGGGTAGTAATTTGACGGGTCTTACCTGGTATACATCATATTAAAAAATCATTGAAATATACCAGGTGGTTCAATAATTATGTGTAAAAAACTTGATTCCATTGGTGCTCCTTGGGAGCCCATATCTCCGAAGAGGAGGCCGATACGAAAGAAGTTTATATGAACCTATAGTATTCTTTTCACGTGTTTTCTTCATATCCGGGAGATTTCCCACATGTTCCCGGACACCCTGTATATGCAATAAATATTTTCCTGCTACTCTATTCTGGTTTTAAATGCATAAAACCAATTTTATTAACATACAGCACCCACATCGAGTCCCACAAATCCCGCGAATCCCGCACGTTTAATCCCGCAATGCCAATCCCGCGATATCAAAGCGGGATCCAGCATTTGCGGGATTGGATTCCCTATTTCCGATATTTAATATTATTTACTGGAAGCGTCAAATTAATGATGCGAAGTTTTCAAATTAACAACCTATATATATACGCCACTGACACTTAGTTCTTCAGCATTTACGAAAACATATCACTCCCGACACTCGAAAAGAATCGCAACGTCATCATCCTTGTCGATGGATTCGCCGCTTTTGGGGCCTTAGCTGTTTACATTGACTTATATATGTTCGATGATCGTGCAAAATTTCTATTTTTCTTGGTATCTCTCCCATATCTTGTCATTGTGCACTTAAATCCCTATTTTATTCTTTTCATCGAAATAAAATGAATACATGCCGGATTTTAACAAAAAGATTACTAAATGGTTTTGACGTTTTTAAAAGAAATATGCTCATACTGCCATAAGTCAAAAAAATACTACCTAAATTCCCTTTCCTACAACTTTTTCACTTGTATTTCAGAAACTTCCACTTTTTAATTTGCTGATGCGTCCTTTATATTTCTGATTTTTGTCAATTTAATTGCAAAAAGCATCAATGTTAAGTTCAATTTTACTTTACTTAAAATAAGTCAACTTCCATAAAAATTACAAAGAAAAATTACTACCAGTAACGAGGACGACATGCACCTGGCTTGACGCTTGGCGTTATGGCAATGTATTTGTTTCGATCGATTGAATTTAGTAGCGTTATAGACGTATTACACCACGCATCGCGGTACTTGCTAAGTAACATTAAATGTTTATAGGCCTGATCTGAGATGCATTTCTGGCGCCAGATTTGATATATTATATACTGCCCTACTTAACATATACAGAAGCTATCTTGGCGATTGCCACAACGTGGTTACGCCAAGACATATTTCCTCCCAGATTGACGCCCGGCAAATTAATAGATGAAGCCAGTGGGATTGCGTCCCCGTCCACGACTATATCCGGTTCTGAAATGTTAACCTTTTTAGAGAAAACTGCTGCCTGGGTTTTTTAGAGTTAAATTCGACTTAGTTACTGTCACCCCAAGCCAAAAATTTTTCCAGTTCTTTGTTGAGGAGTGATACTTCATGCTGTCTGCGAAGATGTGCGTCGGCAGCAGATGTTTGTACATTCAAAGAGAAAGATAAGATAAGTGTACTATAGTCAGCGAAACTAAATATCGGATTTTTTGTTTTCACTAGAAGGTCGTTAATGTAGAGTAAGAAGAGAGTGGGAGACAATATGGGCCCTTGAGGAACACCGGCATTGATGGTGAAGGTGTCTGACAGGAATCCGTCAATCGCCACTTGCAGAGAGCGGACCTTAAGAAAGCTAGACAACCATGCACAGAATCGACTGGGCATACCATAGGATCACAGTTTACTCAGAAGTCCCTCATGCCAAACACGATCAAAGGCTTTAGAAATATCCAGTGCAACAGCCTGAGACTCCCCATGATGTTCGATTGCGTTGTTCCAAAGATGGGTGATATAGGCTAGAAGATCTCCAGTTGATCTGGACTTCCGAAAACCATGTTGATGATCGCTGATAATATTGAAGCCTTCCAAGTACTTTAGAAGATGTTGGTTAATAGCTTTCTTCATTACTTTTGATATAACTGAAAGCAATGCGACTGGTCGATAGTTGCAAGGCAAGATTCTCTTACCTTTCTTTGGTATAGGCTGGACTCGCGCCTTCTTCCTGCATGATGGAAATACTCCTTGTTTGTAGGATAAGTTAAAAAGTCTACAAGATACTGGTGTTAGTTCATCGGCGCATCTCTTGAGAACTATAACCGTAATTTCGTCTGAACCAGAAGCTTTCTTGACGTCGAGCCCTTGACGGGACGCTGACGGAACACGAGGAGTTCGGTTATTTCGGACTGAACTGCAGGAATGTTGGGTGGTGTTCTTCCCTGAAAATATACAGTGGAATGAGAAGAAAATAGTTCAGCAAGTAAGTTTGCTTTGTCTTCGGCTGTGGATGCTATTCCGCCCAGAAGAGGAGAATGGTACGCCACTTCTTTTTTTTCAATAAAAATTGTTTTTGAAATTCTCATTCCTGGCTGAGCAAATGTCGGCGTCTATTGATTTTCACAGTTTTCGTATAAAAAAATCAAATAATTCATTAATTTGCACTCTGTTATGAAATTATAGGTATATATTAACAAAGATTAAGTAGCAGGTAAGAAGTAGTTTACAAGACAAGTAAACACAAACAGTTTTGACAGTTCTCTACCTAGTCTAGTTGTCACGTATTTAAGCTTTCTTAAGGACCGCTCTCTGCAAGTGGCGATTGACGGATTCCTCTCAGACACCTTCACCATCAATGCCGGTGTTCCTCAAGGATCCATATTGTCTCCCACTCTCTTCTTACTTTACATTAACGACCTTCTAGTGAAAACGGAACATCCGATATTTAGTTTCGCTGACGATAGCACACTTACCTCATCTTTCTCTTTGAATGCACAAACATCTGCTGCCGATGCACATCTTCGCAGACAGCATGAAGTATCACGCCTCAACAAAGACCTGGAAGAAATTTTGGCTTGGGGTGACAGTAACTATCATTAAAAAAACATAAAAATCTTTATCACCTTGTATCTCAAAAGTTAAGACATTTAGGACATATGTTCATATGAAGTTTTTTTATTAAAATGGAGCCAAAAATGTCATGGGGCCTGGGGAAGAAAATATGTACTTTACTGTGATTTAAAAGAACTTTATAAAAATTTGTTTGCTGTCACAGTAAATATTTTGGTTGGAAAACGACATTCGTGGTTTTAACGCGATTTAGTGTATCAAGTAACTGCGGCAACAACTTCAAAATCTACCCGAACAGATTTTTTTTCCTGCTCATCTGCACGATCTGGTTGCAGGTTGATAAAATAAGGGCACAAATTACCCAGCAGGCACATAATTAAGTGGCAACTCGGGTGATGTTTCAGAGCGGGCCCACGGCTGATTTATCCGTGACCGAAACCGACCGGCACTGCCAATCGGTACTTACGTTTAAATTAAAAGGATTGATCGACGTTGCCCCTGGTATCTCGCTTTTCAGGTAATGAACATAATTTAACTAATTAAATATGGAACATTTAGGTCGCGTTGTAGGTAGATTTAACAATGTTTAAAAGGGAAATTGCGACTAGCGGCGTTTTGCATTAAAGACCTTTTATTTTATTTGGAACTAAAATATCGATTTTTTCAGTTAAAAATAATAAATTGGTTTATCCCTACCCATCTAACGTTCCAAATATTTGCGATTTATTTTAAAGAGAGGTAATTAAATGATTTGCCGTTATTAACAGTCGAGCTGCGAAATGATTACTTGGTCAGCAAGAGTTTACAATTGGCCGGTAGAAACAAACATGTCTAGAAGCAGTTTACTTCAGATGTCCCAGGGCACTGTCAATTTATGTAACTTTCTTGTGTTTTCTTTCGCCGAATACAGAAAGAAATCGGCTACAAAAGGTGTAGCGGGGGCGGGTTTTCACTTGTTTTCCCAGGGCACTGTCACGATTTAGAAATGTTTGCTGTCCATAAGTTGCTGAGATATAGAGAATATTTTGCTAACCAGTTAAAATTTAAATACTATAAGTATCTATCAGTATTACATGCAAGATTGCAATAGATGCATCGGGTGTCGGACGTGAAGGTCGAAATCTGTTAAGGGCAATTATTTAATTGGTTTCCTTATAATTATTTCGTATATGTATCGCGATGTCCTCCATACGTGGTTTTTTCCATTGTTTTAATTAATTTTATATAGACTTTAAATTATTTCGTTGCTTATTGTTATGTTCAATTACATGCTTAAATAAGATAATTTCTTGATTTCGAATATTCATGGATTAATTTTCTCTAAAAAGGTTAACATTACACAACCGGATATAGTCATGGACGGACACGCAATCCCACTGGCTTCGTCTATTAAATTGTGGGGCATCAGTCTGGGAGGAAATATGTCTTGGCATAACCACGTTGTGGCAATCTGTAGAGGACTTCATCCTTATGGAAGGACCTTCCCGAGGTCGTTTTTCCCAACGAATATAATATAACCTCCAACGATTCAAAACCAACGTGAATTGCTTTTTGCACACACGCACCACTCTCAGAGTGCTCTAAAGGATTTTTCCTATAGTGCTTGTGTTTGAACATAAAAAAATGGAACATTTTGGTCCCCTACTGTATAGTTTTTGCAGAATTATATCGTTGATCTCTTGACTGCAATAAAACCTCATTATCTATTCGACCATAAAATAAATAAGGAAATCCCAAATTTTAAAACCTTTTCTAGCAGAGCCGGACCAGGTATACAAATTCAATTTATACCTATGCCTGATGCATATATAAATACAAAGTGATTTTTAATAATTTTAATCTTTAGTGGTTTTCCGACGAGTAATTTTTAGTTAGGCTTACTAGTGGTAGAATGTGGCGTCCTTGAAATTGTGCTGATAGGGGGGCATCTTCAAGTGTCGGGAATGCAGACTTAAATATAAGAAAATCGTCCAATTATTTACCTTGACGAAACATGGTTCGATACCCATGACACCCAAGAAAAGGTTGTGATAATTCTTCCAAAAAATGTCAAACCAAGGCACCATCAAATAAAGGCAAAAGAATCACAATCTTACATGCTGGTTCAGAGAACGGGTTTGTTCCAAATTGTCTGTTGCTTTTAGCTAAAAACATAGCAGATTCTTCTTTAGATTACCATCAAGATACCGACGCACAACTTTTTGAAGATTGGTTTAAACATAAACTCCTTAAAAACATACCTGAAAATAGCGTCATTGTAATGGACAATGCTAGTTATTATAGTCGGCAAGCAAAAATTATTCCCAATTCTAATAACAAAAGCAGAAATTCAAAATTTTATGATTGAAAATGATTTATATTTTGAAGAAACTTACAAAAAACGAGAACTGCTAAAAGTATTAAAAGCTTTTAAAATTAATAAGGAATACGAATGTGACAAACTTGCAGCAGAAAATGGACATACAGTGTGCGTCTTTCTCCGCGTACTCTTGTATATTCAATCCTATTGAGCTAATATGGCACCAATTAAAATCCAATATTAGGAGAAATAATATTTCCCCTACATTAAATGCATCTGTAGTGGAATTAATTAAAAACGAAGTAAGAAAAAATTTCTGCAGACAGCTGGAAAAACTGTATACAGCATGTACTTAAGGTGGAAAATTCTTACAATTGTATGATTACAAATGTTCAACCCTTAATTATAAGTTTAGGCTTAGATGAAGATAGTGATACAGAGTTAAATTTTGAATAAACTATCAATAGTTTCTTAGAATTTAATTAATTTTTATTGTACTTGTTATCCTAATAGTTATACTTTTAAATTATATTATTTTCAATTATCATTATTTTACATTTATTATAGGTAACTAAAACTAAAAATACCTATCTATTTATTTTATATTATAAAAATAAATCATGTGGTGTGGTATACATTTTCAAGCCGGCCCTGATCCCATTTATTGAGCTTTGAAGAGGTTCAGGCGTATACAATAGGGTTTAATCAGGAAGTTTATTTATGGCAGTAAGAATCAACGGTATAATTCCGCAACAACTATAATAATTTACAATTCTCATTTAGAAAACATATTTCTTTGCGTATATACAAATTTATTTACGCTGAGTATTTTATTTTTAAACTTACCCCGAACAAACCCTTTTTTGTCGTTCGTTCGCAAAGCGAATTTTTTTGCAAATTTCATTCTGCGTTTGTTCGCTTGTGGACGACTTTCTAACTGGTTGCTGCTTTTTGTCTCTGTGAACGGATACAAATGCCAAACCTTCAACTGTCAAATCTGAGAATTCACTTCTGAACCTAACCTACAAATATTCTTATTCCTGCTCATTTCTGTCTTGTTCAGAGCTAGCATTTCGTTTTGAAATAAATGGCATGGAAAATCAAACCTGTCATTCAACATTGGATATTCTATTTTCAATTTTAAGAGAGTGTTGTTAATATCCAATTTTCCTATACGTACTCTATGGTTAGTTCCGATAACATGTTTTATAATATATGTACACCATAATTGAATCAAAACCATGGTTAGTGCACATCACGTTTATAGCCCCGGCGTAAAACAAATATTGGTACTAAAGAACCGATACCGTGTTATTTTAAATCAAACATTTCCCGTAACGGCATAAAATAATAGAAAATGTTCTAAACGAATTCTATGTTTTGTGACGATGAGATAGGTATACACAGTTATTTTAAGGTTTCAGACCATTTCAGAACGACATGGTTGCTGCATTCCCTTAGGCCATGTTTCAATTGTCTGGTTACCATAAGGTTAACTAAATCATACCTTCAACAATTGCGTAATTGACTGTCAAGGGTTCAAAGTTAACTACATTAAAATATATTCGTAACGGTTTCGCTACGAAAGGAATGCGGGCAAAAAACTTTCTGGGGTTAACAATGTGGTCACAAAGTTTATTTAATAATTTCTTAACGAGAAAACTCTAAAATTACTTTTGCGCATTTAAAATAACTGGTAGAAGAAAAGAATCCAATATTCTATTATAGTTTCAATATTATTCAATTTTCTTTTTTATACTGTTTATTTTGATATCCCATATCGACTGTCCCATTTTCGACACTTTTATAGGGTCTATCTCCATAATTGTTAGTGCTATTAAAAAAGTAATGTAGGTGTCATTTGCTCTTCTTGGGTCAAACTTTAAATGGTAACGTCAAAATACGTGGGAAAATGAAAAAATTCACAATGTCTAAATTACCCTATATTTTCTTAGTTAAAAGAGATACAGAAAATGTTTTATACAGAAGTTTATTTATGATTGTTGAATAATCTGCCGTTTTCAGAATAAATATACGGCGTCAGGTAACAAAGTTATCGGACCTAACCTCATTTTTTAAAATGGAACACCCTGCATATTTTAATCTAAAAAGATAGTATTTTAAACTCTCGTTTCATTTATAACACAGCATCTATGGTGGTATGGTGTGTTTTCTTATTCGTGACTTAAATTTTTCATTCGTTTTTTAAATACTTGCATGTCGTTTATATTCCTATTTAAAAAAAATGCGTAAAAGTTATATAATCAACAATTTTGCAGATTATGTATTATCGAAAATTTAATAAAGTTCCGGTAGACCCTTAATGCAACTCTGCACGAACATTCTGACTTTGACAGATCACGTGATTTTTGTTTTGACGCCCTCTGTTCTTTCGTTGTATTTAGTATATTTAGCTTAGCTTAGCGTTAATTAGCCATTAATCTAAAGTGATTTGAGAACACTTTTCGAAAGACATAAATACAACGTGTCCAAGATAAGTAGGGCCAGTACAGGTATCTCGGAAACCGTAAGAGATACAAAGTCGGTTAAATGAAGGTAGTTACGCATTTACGTGCCTAATAATATGCCGTTTAGAGAGTTTTAGAATTCCGAGTAGTTCCGGAAATATCCGAAAAAAAAAACAAATTCTGAAAAATGGTTTTATTGTTTTCCTGGGTTTTTTTGAGATCGAATTTTAAAGTAAATTGCACTTTTACATTGCCACTTTTTCCGCTCTACCTAACAGCGTTAATTGTTTTGTAATCCGACTAGTCGTCTTCGAAGGGCCATTATAAACTTTCTTTTTTTAAATACGGTCCTGTTTTTCTGATATTGGAATTTGAGAGGTTTTTTTTCTTCCGAATGCAACGATGTATGACACATTGTGGTTTAATAACGTTTCGGGGGTTTTTTCGAACAACATCAGGATATTTTGGGATACGGTCCTGTATTTCTCCTAATTTTATAAATAATATCTCATAAGTAAGCTCTAAATTTTTACTTATGTTGAATTAGTTCAATAAATAACAAATAATTTAATAATAAGCCACAAATAAGTGAACAAAATACAGAAACATTATTTCAAACTTCTGTTGATTCGAGATTTAAAAGAAAAGTAGGCGCTTGAAACAAAAAATTAAGATGGTGACGCGTGATTTGTTTCACTTGACATTCCCATTGTGTTAATTTTACAAATGCTGAAAAGTTTGATATTCTATCGTGTTTTATTTTAGCTCAAAAACACTGTTATGGGGCAGTTAGAAGATGTTATTTGTGCTTAGAGAATAACGAAAATCATTTTGAACACCTGATTATGTAGTTCCTTCTTTTTTCGTTGTTCGTTTTATTACTATTGTGGTATGATTTTTGTTCACTTATTATTTGTGGTTTATTATTAAAAATTCCAATATCAGAAAAACAGGACCGTATTTAAAAAAAGAAAGTTGATAATGGCCCTTCGAAGACGACTCGTCGGATTACAAAACAATTAACGCTGTTAGATAGAGCGGAAAAAGTGGCAATGTAAAAGTGCAATTTACTTTAGAATTCGATCTCAAATAAACGGATATCTCCGGAACTACTCGAAATTTTAAAACTTTCTAAACGGCATATTATTAGGCACGTAAATGCGCAACTTTACCTCCATTTAACCGACTTCGTATCTCTTATGGATTTCCAGATCCCTGTACTGGCCTTATCTTGGACACGTTGTATAAGCCAATGCAAACCCGTAAAAATTTGGTGGGCATGCCACATTAAATTCGGTATTTCTCTTCAGATCGGATTGCAAAAATATTATACGAAGCCACTTAACGAGTCATTAATATAAAATATGTAACAAGCTAAGCCGCCCGAGCTACCTACACGTTGCATGTCTCAACCATATTTTACTACGCCGCGTATACACGAAAAAATTTATTACACCAATCAAATTCCTGGTAAGATCGTCGAAATTTCGCGAGGGTGTCCAGACAGGTGAATTTTGGGTCCCGGGTTGCCCCGGGCCCACACCGTGTCTGTTTTGATCCTACATGGTTCCTTTCGGATCTGCAGACGGTTCGGTATAATTATTATATCCAGTAATAACCCCTTTTTATAAAACAGTGGTGTAGTCGTAAACATATAATATAAAAGAGGAGACAAACCATTCCATTCATAAAACATCAATTATTTACAATCATACACAGTTAAAAACAATAGCAACGCTGTAATACGGTACGCGTTTAGATAAAGTCGCAGTAGAGAGAAACACAAACAACACCGCGCATGAAAAAATTAATGAAAGTTCTAAACTTCAGGGATACACACGTAGTATAATCAGTAGGACGTGCATACAGCGTTGCCACGGTGGTTTCCCTAAAACATTGGAATTTGATTTTGTTTGAAAACTATAAATAACTTTACGAGTAGAAAATTTAAAAAATACACACATACAGCTCGACAAACGAGTCTATAGCTACGCGGTATCGGTAAGGGGGAAGCAATATCTTTTAAAACATGGCCGAGTCATGGGCGTGCTATTATTTATGGCATGAATATATTTGTATCACCAGTGCAATATATTAGGCCTTTCCATTAATAATTTTCGCTTATTTTGGCATTTTCGCCAATAAAATCCATTTGATTTCAACATGCACTTAAAAGTTTCACGGGAAAACGGAGAGTTTATGTCACTTCTCAGCTGTTGTAACAACATTTTTAAGGTTGGAACTACTTTTAGTTCCAAATAAAACTTTTGTATTGTTCTCATAACAATGCCAAAGTCGAAGCCTTCGATTTTTCCGACAGCAGAGAGACGGGCCCTTTTTTTGACAGGAGATGACAACAATTGATCCGGGTTATTTTCTTTCCTTTCAGTATCTTCTTTGTGAATGTTTTTTACTGCACCCACGCTTACTCCCGTATACATTGCAACCCTTTCTAGCTTTCGCTTAAGTGGCAATTTAAATGTATTAATTTATGATTCCTCTTCACACACCCTGTATACATTGACAATCACTTCATGGGTTTGACTATGTAGGGTTTTATCAGGGTATATTCATTCATTATCACAGTTTTAAAACAAACCCTATCACTATGCAACTGGATGAAACGTATTGGACATCGCCGAACAAGCACGCTGGCACAATAGGCGTGTCACCAGACGCGTATCGTCATCATCTGTCTGGGATATAACCTATCAAATTAGCTCTAGCCACCGGTTACCCATGGTTACCGTTGATATTGCACCATGTTGCCCTATTTTTAGATTAGAAGTACTTTAATAAAAAAATATTTTATTTTGCATTTAAATATTAAAATAAATAGTATGAAAAGAAAGTTTTAAGAACATTGAAACTATAATAGAATATTAGTTTCTTATATACTTATGACAATTTACTTTAAATGGGTAAATTCAATTTTAGGGTTTACTTGGTAATATGTTATTAAATTAAAATTTAATATATGTGACAACATTGTTAACCCAAGAAATTTTCTTATCCGCATTCCTTTTGTAGCTACAGATAAAGTTGTCGACCTGTATTTAGTACAATATTTTTGCTTAATAGGTATACATGACAAATGCATTCAATATAATTAATATTATATACTTTTCGGTTTCAAACGCCTGGATTTATTTTCAGAAAAAACTTCAGAACATCTGTCCTAAATGTCTTAACTTTTGAGATACAGGGTGTTAAAGATTTTTAATATTTTTCATTAATATATGAGATACCTACTGGTCTAGATATTTTTGTGAATTTTGGTACACACTTAATATTCATCAAGAGGCATTTTATGATGTATAACATGTTTTTTTATTCCGACCACTGGCGTTCGTGCGGGAATTGCCCTCGGTGTTTTTGAAGAGAAGAAGGGTACGCCACTTCTTTTTTTTTTAAGGAAAATTATTTTTGAAATTTTCATTCCTTGCTGAGCAAATATCGTTTCTTAATTTTTTTGTCGTTTGACGTACATATTTCGTATAAAAATGAAATTCATCATTTGTGTTCACCAATAATTACACAAAAAATAAAATGTCCGCGCCACTGAACTTTTTAGTTTGATCGCGATTATAATAATTATGATATTAGGAAATTTCAAGTCCTTGATTTTATGACCGTACAAAATGCCCACGCCACTGATCTTTTTAATTTGATCAGTTGATCACGATTATAATAATTATGATATTAGGAAATTTTAAGTCCTTGATTTTATGACCGTGTAATCTAAAGGTATTGTAAACTACAGATCCCATAATTCATTCATAAAACTCTTGGAAAGTGAAGCTGTGATTGTGGGAAATGTTATTGAAAATCAGTAATGGGTGGAATGTTTCTTGGCTGAATGGCAACAATGTTGAAGTCTGGTTACATCAGATGGTTAAATAGTAAAACATTACCATACTTAACGATGAAAAGATAAATCCTTATTTAATTGATCCACTCTTCTACAAACTACACATGAATGCACCATGATTTTTTTTTTGTTTATAATAAAGACGATTTTTCACCAATAATCACAAAAAAACACAAATCAACGATAATATACAGGGTGCCCCAAGTAAAGTGGCCTATTAGAAGTATCTCGAGAACTAAATGAGATTTTATTTTGAAAATTTGGCTGTGGCTATAAGACATGGTTTTCTACGTTTATAAAATATTTTGGATGATGCGGTGTTGCCGGATCATACCGAAAGTGGTAGCAACTTCGGAATTTTAAATGAATTACCCTATATATTATATTTTTTTTGGAATCTAGGTAAAAATCTAGAACAGTTTTCTGTATAATATCATATACCTATCTTTAATAGTTTTTGAAATATAAATAATTTTGTGATTTTTTAACGCCGTATGAGGACCTGAAAAGAAAATCGTATCTTTTAGCAGTTACAGCTAGAAAGCTGAAATTTTGACAATAGTTTCACAAGACCATCGCAATTTTATAATTTTGAACAATATTGAATTCGATTTATACAGGGCGTCTCCATAACAATACTTCTGAGGAAGATGAATTATTGCAAAAATCTTATTTTTTTTAAATGGGACACCCTGTATTTGATATATTTTGCAAATAGAGGATCAAATTTTCTATCTAATGATATTATGTGTTCCTATACCTATCTTCACTATTTTCGGACTTATAGCGAAATTTAAAAATTATCTTATAAAAATATATTTTTTGATAGTGTGGTTGGCTGTGGAATGGATTCATAGAAACAAAATAATGAAAAATCCATGTGACGTTATGTCTGTATTGTTGTAAAAAAAAAATAGTTAACCAATAAGGAATTTATTAATAAATAAATAAATAAAATGAAAATTACATCAATAAAATAACTAATAACTAAATTGTTTAAAATGCCCTCCGTTCGCTCTTAAACATTCATAAATTGTGGTTATAACATGTTCATTTGTCACCTCTTTCATTTCTTTCTCTTCTAGAGACCCCAAAGCTGTTCGTACTCGATTTTCTAAATCTTCCCTTGTTGTGACGGGTGTCTTGTATACTATTTCTTTAATCCTATCTCATAGATATAATTCTAGGGGGTAAGATCCGGAGACCTTGGGGCCATTTCCATGGACCGCCTCGGCCAATCAACTTTTAGGGTTTGTTCATAGGAGCTGTCAGGATGCAGTTCATTAAATTTTCTGCAAGTTCTAGATAAAACTCTAGCACACTCCCCATGAACATAAAATAAACTTAAAATATCTAAGCTCGAATAATGTGAATTAGCCATTTTTATTACAATAACTCAGACATAACGTCAAATAGATTTTTCATTATTTTGTTTCTATGAATCCATTCCACAGCCAACCACACTATTAAAAAATATATTTTTATAAGATCATTTTTAAATTTCGCTATAAGTCCGAAAATAGTGAAGATAGGTATAGGAACACATAATATCATTACATAGAAAATTTGATCCTCTATTAGCAAAATATATCAAATACAGGATGTCCCATTTAAAAAAAATAAGATTTTTGCAATAATTCATCTGCCTCAGAAATATTGTTATGGAGACGCCCTGTATAAAACGAATTCAATACTGTTCAAAATTATAAAATTGCGATGGTCTTGTGAAACTATTGTCAAAATTTCAGCTTTCTAGCGCTAACTGCTAAAAAGATACGATTTTCTTTTCAGGTCCCGATACGGCGTTAAAAAATCACAAAATTATTTATATTTCAAAAACTCTTAAAGATAGGTATATGATATTATACAGAAAACTGTTCTAGATTTTTACCTAGATTCCAAAAAAAATATAATATATAGGGTAATTCATTTAAAATTCCGAAGTTGCTACCACTTTCGGTATGATCCGGCAACACCGCATCATCCAAAATATTTTAGAAACGTAGAAAACCATCTTTTATATCCACAGCCAAATTTTCAAAATAAAATCTCATTTAGTTCTCGAGATACTTCTAATAGGCCACTTTACTTGGGGCACCCTGTATAATCAATCCGTTAGATCAAAGTGCCACGTGCCAATGTTTACGAGATTAACAATTCATTCATCTTTTGGGTGAAAATCGTAGACCAGTTATAAATTAAAAATAGATGTTGCCAGAGTGCAGTTAGATTGGCTCAATATTCGTTTGATACTTTTAAGAATAATAATATTTTTTAAAGAATCTCTCATCGCCTTTTCAGAGTTTATAGTAAAATTATTGGGAAATGAACTTATTTTAAGAACAATTGCGGATTAATCTTAAACCAGTAGTTGCCAAATTTAACAAATTTTTAAGTGTGATTTTGCAAGATACCTTTGCGATAAATATGTCAATCTGGTGATGCTGCAATAATGATCGAAAGAGGTGGGAAAGACTGTTGCGTAGGCTAGAAATGTACATTTTTCTATCTGTAGTTAGTAATATCTTTCGAATCTTCATCTATTAATTTGCTGGGCGTCAATTTGGGAGGAAATATGTCTTGGCATAACCACGTTGTGGCAATCGCCAAGATAGCTTCTCAGAAGCTTGGGGTACTCTTCCGAACCAGAAAGTTGTGCACACCTCAACAACTTTTGACAATATACAAAGCCCAGATTCGACCATCACTAGAATACTGCTCTCATGTCTGGAGCTCTGCACCCAAACATACTCTTCGGCTACTGGAGTCCATCGAAAAGAGGGCTATTCGTCTGATCGGAGACAACGAGCTGACGAAGAACCTCGACAGCCTAGAGCATCGAAGACAGGTTGGGGATTTGACTCTCTTCTACAGATATTTTCATGGAAGGTGCTCGGCTGACCTTGCCCTCTTAATTCCGCCCAGAGCGACGAATAGCAGAAATACACGACGAACCACTGCCCCCATCCATATGTGGTTAAGCTTAGTACTACTCGAACTTCATTATTTAAGAATTCTTTCATCTGGATGAGTGCATCCTTATGGAGCGACCTTCCCGAGGTCGTTTTTCCCAACGAATATAACCTCCAACGATTCAAAACCAACGTGAATCGCTTTTTGCGCACACGCACCACTCCCAGAGTGCCCTAAAGGAATTTTCCTATAGTGCTTGTGTCTGATCATAAAAAAAAAAAAAAAAGTAAAGTACTAGTAATTCTGTAATACTTTTTGGATGTAGAAGATCATAGTCTTTTAAAACAAACATTTCTTAATTTTGAAAGTATGTTAGGATGAAGATCCGAAATAAGCAATCAGAGCCATCTGAGAAAAATTTCAAAAATTGTTCATATTTGAAATTGTTAATATTATTCTTTAGATTAGAAAAAAATTAAGTATATTTGACTAAACCTTCATAGTGCCTGCTTGGCAACCTGTGCTTAAGGAAAATAGTCACTATAGAAAATTAAATTCAATGGATGATAATGAGAGTTTCTTTTGCCGTTTCTACTTACATATTGTTCGATATGTTCTAATTTTTAAGGACTTGTATGTGTACCGACATGTGTTAATTTGCGCAAACTCATCCATAAAACATCTTGCTCTTTGTTCAGTCCATGTTTAACCTTTCGAAATAATTGAGCCAGCATTTCTTTGACGGTGCAAAATGATGTTAATTTTAAGTACGAAAGCCATTACAAAAGTCGAAGGAAAGGGCGATTCCTATTGGCTTATGCAATACAAAAAAATATATAAAACGGGGAAAGAGGGGAATCAAAAAAAATTATAATTTTGGTAGCATTTTTGAGCATCCATCACCATCCGTATTTTGTTACGAAGATCGAAATTCCAGCGATCCTTAGCTTCTGATTTTAGCCTTCCATTCTTGTAAAAAGCATTTTTGCAATACTTCATTTCAACTGGGTGATTTTTACAATAAAATATACTTAAAGTACAATAATAGTTAGTGTCGGGAAAACCCGATGATTTTAGTAATACCAGGGGTTGTTTTCGTAAGTTTTAGAAGTTTAGTTTAAAGTTTTTATTAAAGGAGAACAGCTGATTCTGATTTTTTAAAAATTATATCGCTGCGCAAAACAAATGTCGCGATGAATCCACTAAGTCAGGAATCGGCAACCTGCGGCTCTTTCGATGTCAAGTTGTGTCTCTTTCGATATCAAATTGCGGCCGTTAGTGGCTCTTTAAAAACTGAGAAATGGTGTAAATTATAACTTTTGGCTCTTCCGTCTCAAAAGGTTGCCGACCCCTGCACTAAGGGATTAGGCATACTTTTTTGTATGCACCATCTCGTTTATGTGCCTTTAACAAATATGTATGTCGTGTCAGTCTTCCGAGCGTCAAACTCGAACGTCGCTAATCGGCACATTTCAGGTGGGGCGCGGCGTCGGGCGAAGACCGGGTATCAAATGAAAGGCAACAATTTTCGATTTTTTTGCTTGAATTTATAAATCGAGTAGTATTTCCTATCCAGCGAAAAACTGCTCGAATATACGAGTAGTTCTTACCTCGAGCGATCACACTACCAAGCAGCACATTTCGGTCGGCGTCAAGCGAAGCTCGGGTATCGAGTGAAAGGTAATAAGTAACAAGCAACAATTCTCGCTTGAATTTATAACTCGAGCATGTCGGTTATTTCAATAATCGAGTACTCGCTCGCGGTTTTCGCTCGAGCGATCACAACACTAATAATACTCGTAGATTAAATATACCATACGTTTAAAAATATTTTGCTACTGGAGTTATAAATAGATTGTTTCCACTTACATTCGTTGTAAAATTTATATTTTAGTATTTACTAACTCTACAATATTATTTTGGTACGGATTAATAATGAAAATTATAATTAATACAATATTTTATAGGAAATCGTACAATAAATTATTTACTAAGTATAATAATTTTACTATAGTCTTTTTTCCATGTAGGATACCCAAGGAATCACCCTTTTAAGTATAATAAAGAATTTACATAACACTCTGTATGGTACAGATAAACCAATCGAGCGGACACGTGGAACACACACGCTAAATAATTAACATCTCTGCCAGTCGAATCGTACTTCACCTGCTGATTTGCCTGCGGTTTTTAAAGCCGACCGGAATCTAATTGAAAACACCTACGCTTTATCATCCTTCTTTTTTTATGGGTAAAATCTTACGTTCTGATGGACTTAAATACCTGAAATGAAGAAAAATTAAGATGGAATTAAATAAAACAGGCGTCGATCATTACTTTGCCATGCCAAATTTATATAGCTTTCACTGGAACCAGTGGCGGCTCGTGACCTATGATAGAGGGGGTTCACAAGTATGGTGAAATTATTTTAAAAAAATTTTTTTGTGTAACGACCAAACAATTACTTTCTAGGCGTTTTAAATGTAGAAAGAAAAGAAGTAATAAGAAAACGCGTTAGGTAAAACATATTTTCATTTATTTTTTATTTTACATAAGGAAATACAACTTGTAGAAAATAAGAAAGGTTTTCTTAGTGTGTATAGCTGTCGGATCTTAACGTCGTCGCATGCAACCCTCGTAACAATATTTATACAGTCCACTACTAAGACTACTAAAGCCATCTACGAGCTATCAAGGAAACCGAATGATGTCTAACAGCACTACGGCTACGTCATTAGGCGCAACCAAGATGAGAACAATAGTTAACTGTTTTATGACGAGAACAAATCGAGGCACGAGACTGAAAAGTTGCCATTATTCATATTTTCAGTGTTTTTTTAGTATAAATCATTAAATAAAATGGTTTAAAATCATATCGAGTACCATTTATCGAAATACACAATATTTATCGATCCTACACAATAGTTTTTAATCGTAAAGTCCCTTCTTCGGTTCTTAATTGTAGAAAATTGATCAATAACTGCCTAATTAAGTTTGGAATACCCTCTATAAATATATTTAATTTTTAAACTTTCTAATAAAGTTCCTAGAGTTACCCTTTGTGGTCTGCGTTAAATTAATTTCGGGTTTAGGTCTTCCCGCATTCTTCACTTCAATTTTTTGTTCCAAACTCAAAGAGCTAAAGTTATTTCTTAAATACCACCGCCAACTATTCATTTTAACTTAATAAATAAAGTACGCACAGTGGATCTTTACCCTGACGTCATCGCTAACAAATAGATATCCCGACATATTTCATATCTCTGCATCTTTGTTTGGTACAGACATAAAGGCGAATAAAAATTGTATAGTATACGTCGTCCGGAATTAAACGTGTTAGACAGAGAAAGAATTATAAAGAAGAGTTGCCAAATAATTATTTTGACTTACGCAGTACTACAAATTACAAAAACGTCATTGTGACAATTGATTCACAATTTTTTCGTTTTTATACATTTTTGTGCATTAAAACTTCATTTACTCCTGCAAACAGGTCTTTTCAGAGCTTTTGGTATCGCTTTTTTGTGTTGGTGGTAAGTACATATTGATATTTATTGTTATTTATTTATTGTAATAAAGTATTCCTAACCCTAAAAATTGTGGATAAGTCTCCGCTCCGCTATTTTGCCATCCCAAAAACGTAAAAACACGTCCTTTTTAGTTTCGAAAAAAATAAGTAAAATCGTCCGAATTTCCAAACGCTCTGTATATGTATCGAAACTAGAAGGTTTACAGAACGTATTTCGGGCAAAATCAAATCTGAAATCGCCAAATTAAGTTCACAATCTCGTCTCAAAATGTGGTAAAAATTGGTCGAAAAATACAAATATGACAGTTCAATAAAATAATTTATTTAAATTTCCAAGGCAATGCCTATTAGTTTGCATTTTTTCGTAAATTGTTTTTTTTTTTCATGTTTTACGACATAAATTACCATTTATCTTCAATTGTAATGAAAAAACTCTTGACTTTTTTTTGGGGGGGGGGGGGTGATTCCTGTAGGGGATGAATGGGCGGAGCTAATAAGCCCCAAAACTACCCCGTAAACGTCATATTTATATTTTTTAAAGCCATTTAAAAAATTTTTTTTTTCAAAAAAATTTAATTTAAATACCTAAATATCGGTTTGGAAGAACCATTTAGGGTTTTTTTTCAAGCCCTACTATCCCTTCATCATATGTGGCCCAAAGAGTTTTGAAGTTTTGAGTTTAATTAATTAAACTGCTGCACATACTAATTAGGTATCGTTACAAAGTATTTTTTTGTCAAATTTGATACCAGGTGATTCCTAAAATACTGTACACATTTCAAAAAGCAGGTCAGATTTCGAAAGGTCTTTACATTGTCTTTTGAATTATTGGTAACAAATTCTTATATTTTGACTGGGGGCTATAATACAGGGTAAAGGAAAATGTTGTGCATTTTGAAAAAAAATTCACTGGCTCCCCATTTTGTAGGAAGACCATGCTGATATTTTTTGAACGTAACATTTAATAGATATTGACCATGCCTCGGGAAATTTTTGGGATTTTGCGGATATGTACTATGGTTTTCGAAAAAAAAAAATTCCAAAAATTTTTACTTTCTGTTTCTACACCAATTTACTCTATCTTATATGCGCATGAAACAAGTTTATCTTTGCTAATCTGGCCTACTTTTTGAAATGCGTTCAGTATTTTAGGAATCACAAGATATCAAATGTGACTAAAAAATGCGCTTGTAATGATAATAATTATGTGCAGTAGTTTATTTCGGTAAAAATCCAAATAACCATAAAAGCATAATCATTTTATTTACTCCAATTTTATTGATTCATTTTTTATTTTTCTATTTAAGATAATGCCTGGGACAACTCTAAAGGCACAAGTGCAACAACTGGTGCTGAATCTTTTGGATTACTTTGAATTAGAGAAAAGAAATGGGGGACCTTTAGAGCCCGTTTCATGTGTTCAGGAGGTAAACCAATAATAAATTGGTGTATACATGATAATAATACCTAATATAATAATACATAAGTTTCATAAGACACAATGTCAGGGCACGCGTCTGTATGAGACGACTGCTGTAAATTTTTTTATCTAGTCGGATTATTTTTAATGCAATTTAAAAAAAATGTAGTTAATAACAATGGCAACACAATGTTACAGAAAAAACCAATTGGGCACCCCAGCCGCCATTATTTGAAAAGTAATAGATATTTTTAATTAATTGTCATGTAAATTTTAGAGGGTAGCAGCTGCTCTTAAAATTTCTCGAAAAACTGTTTATGGTATCAGAAAAAGAAAAGAAAATAATCCCATTCTTTCTTCACCTGGAAAATCTCTGCCTCGGCCAAAACAACAGATTTACCTGAATCATCCAAAATGAAGATCCGGAATATATTATATGATATGTATAAAGAAAGTAAGTATAGGATCCTAACTTATACAAATATGCCTAACTTTCGGACCCATGTTTATATGAACTTTTCTACTTAAAATCACTTAAAGAACCATCCCTTGAAGTTTGGCCACATACTTAAATAACACCCTGTATATAAAACAATTAAACAACGAATATTTTCCTTTTATCGAAGCATGTGACTATAAAGAGCCTTAATACCGAACTAAAAACTAAAGAGATTGCATTTCTGGGCAATACATCTCTTGGAATTGTTCTAAAGGTAATTGGATTTAAATATAGAAAGGACGATAATAGAAGAGCGTTGATAGAACGAACCCATATTTCCTCTTTAAGGGCTACTTTTCGTCGTAAATACATGGAAAATCGCAATATGGCATACCCACGGCAAGTTATTTTCGTAGACGAGACTTGGATTTATTCCAAAGGAAATAAGACAATGTCCTGGCATGATAATAGTGTGAAAAGTGTACGTAAACCAGAAGGCTATGATGGCAAGCGTTTCATTGTTGTGCATGCAGGATTAGCAACGGGGTTTGTGCAAGGGGCAAGTTTACTATTTTGTTCTAAAAATATGACATTAGATTACCATGGCGAAATGAATAACAATATTTTTACTAAATGGATTACTACTCAATTACTCCCTAATTTAGAAGAGCCGTCTTTAGTAGTAATGGACAATGCGCCATATCATAGTTTGCTTAAAGAAAAACAACCCTCTACTGCTTCCACAAAAGCACAAATCATTTTTTGGTTAGAAAGCAATAATATAACTTATAATGAACACCTTTTGAAACCAGAACTATTACAGTTAGCAAAAAATAACAGAAAAGAAAATGTATATGTAATTGACGAGTTGATACGGGAGCATGGCCATGAAGTGTTACGACTTCCACCTTACCATTGTGACTTTAATGCTATAGAATTAATTTGGGCCCATGCTAAATCGTATTATAACAAACACATTGGTAGAGATGGATATGGTGATGATAAAGTTCTAAGCATGTGGAATGAAGCATTGGACCAATGTTCTGCAGAAATTTGGAAAAATTGTGTAGAACATACTGAAAAGTTAATTGAAGAATGGTTCAATCGAGAACATTTAGTAAATATTGAAGTCGAACCATTGATTATAAATGTAGATGAAAGTTCAGATTCCGAATGCGATGATGACTTGTAATTTAAATTTAAAATAAGTAAACCAGCTTTAAGACTAAGTTTTTCAATGATAGGTAGGTAAATTGTAGAACTTATTGTACCTATTCTTTTTTAATTTTGTCAACTCTAACTTTGATTTAAATAAATAAAATAAAAATTTAAGGAATTTTTGTACACGGATTAACCCGCCGGCGCATTGTAATTCTAATAATTGTACTGTGTCTTGTCCAAGACAGTGCATGATCATTATTGCTCATAGTATCTGCACGGTGTATTTTCTAAGATGTGTTCATTGTAAATCTAATTGCACGGTGTTGCACTTTTTAATAAATTAATTCAAATGATCTCTGTTAGTAAAATCAAAAATTAAACTTTCTTTGATGTTTTTTTTAATCTGTGTAATCAAAATGTCACATTCAAACCGAGTTTATCATTTTGTCAAATAAGAAGTAGGTACATAACTGCCAGTAAAAATTCAAGAATATCAGATTTATACCTACATATTCCTAACAATCTATTTTATGTAAGACCGACTCAAAATTTTGATTCGAAGTTTTAAAGAAATTTTTAAAATTCCGTATATGGGAACGTTATTTACGTCAATTAAAATGTTATGAAATTAGTTTTTGTTTTGACAACTTTTCTTCCACGTAATTTTGATTTGATTCATACGATTTTTATGACGTGTAAGCGATGACGTCAGGGTAAAGATCCCCTGTGCGTACTGTATATAATATTAAAATATTAAAACATACACGCTCGAATTTCTAACTAGATGCACGAATAGACACACAAAAACTGTGCGCCTTTTCCATGTTAAATCGCCATAGCCCCGCTGCCACCCGCCACCTGTTACTACAGAGAAACTGCACTAATTAATCGCACGTGCGAGCAAGTCTCGTCATAATCGTCATTTACCTCGACCGAGGCACGGTTGCCGGATCTATACAGTTTGGTTTGACGGGAAGATAAAATATTAGGGAGGGTCGGACTTTTTTAGTTTGACGGTACGATAAAATATTAGGGAGGGTCGGACTTTATACGATAAATAATATTCAATGAATATAAATTAATATTTTTTATTCGTTTTGTTTTGGGGGTGCACGTGCGCATGTGCTCCTGTGGAAGAACAGCCACTGGCTTGAACCAATCGCACAATACAATCACATAGCTTCTCTAATCATCTGAAACATATAAAAAAAAATCAAATAGAACTACTCAACAAGAGAACAATAGTTCTACACTATAAAATTATTTGTGACTCCTCAAGGTGCCTTAAAAAAAAATAGCCATTAAAATGAAAATTCTAACCCTTTTCTTCAGCAATGGGAAATTCTTCTGCGAGATCCATTGTAGAATCGTTTAAGGCACACAAAGGGAGTGGTGCTTGTGCGAATAAAGCGATTCGCGTTGGTTTTGAATCGTTGAAGGTTATATTCATTGGGAAACACGACGTCAGGAAGGTCGTTCCACGAGGATGACGTCCTCCAAATCATGGAGTTCTCAAACAATTAAGTTCGAAGAGTAGGCTGAACCACATAATATGGATAGCATTGGTTCATCGTTTATTTCTAATATTCGTCGCTCTAGGTGGAATTAAGTCAGTCGAACATTTGCCATGAAACTCTCTGTAAAAGAGAGTAAAATCACCAACCGCTTTTCGATGTTACAGGCTGTCGAGGCTCTTGCTCAGCTCGTTCAGCTCGCTCTACATTAACGACCTTCTAGTGAAAACTACAAATCCTATATCTGAAGTAACACGGCTCAACGAAGATCTGGAACAAATTTTGGCTTGGGGTAACAGTAACCAAGTCCAATTTAACGGTAAGAAAATTCATGCAGCAGTTTTCTCTAAAAAGGTTAACATTATAGAGCCGGATATAGTCATGGCAAGACACGCAATTCGACTGGCTTCATCTATTAATTTGCTGGGCGTCAATCTGGGAGGAAATATGTCTTCGCATAACCACGTTGTGGCAATCGCCAACTTTTGACATTATACAAAGCCCAGATTCGACCATCACTAGAGTACGCCTCTGTCGCTCTTCACCAAAACATATTCTTCGGTTACTGGATTCTATCGAAAAGAGAGCCATTCGTCTGATCGAAGACCACGAGCTAACAAAGAGCCTTGACCGCCTGGAAAATCGAATACAGGTTAGTGATTTGCCTCTCTTTTACAGATATTTCCATGGAAAATGCTCGGCTGACCCCGCCCTCCTAATTCCGCCCAGAACGGCGAATAGCAGAAATACACGACGAACTACTGCCGCTCATTCATATCTGGTTAAGCTTGGTACTCCTCGAACTTCATTATTTAAGAATTCTTTCATTGGAGGATGTCATCCTTGTTTCCCAACAAGTATATCCTCCTACGATTCAAAACCAACGTGAATCGCTTTTTGCGCACACGCATTACTCCCAGAGTGCCTTAAAGGATTTTCCTATAGTGCTTGTGTTCGTTCATAAAAAAATAAAGCTCGTGGTCTCCAATCAGACGAATGGCCGAAGAGTATGCTAGGGCGTAGAGCTCCGGACATGAGAGCAGTACTCTAGTGATGGCCGAATCTGGATTTTATAGACTGTCAAAAGTTGTTGAGGGTATATAACTTTTTGGTCCGGAAAAGTACATCAAGTTGCTGCCTTCGCTATTCCGACAACGTGGATTTGTCAAGAAATATTTCCTCCCAGATCGACGCACAGGAACTTAATGGACGAAGCTAGTGTTCCCTGGAACACCCGAAAGCCAACATATCGAGTCATATAAGAACCTTTAAAGCAGCGTGTACTGTGACAACAATATAACTTTTATCCTAGCGATTTTAAAAAATAATCGAACCTCATTTCCAGTGAAGTCATTACCGACTATATACGATTTAAAAATCATTGAACAACAACATGATAGGTGACATTATAAATTCATAAATTCCTATAATCATCATTCTTAACCGTTAAACTGTTATTATCTACGATGTGTAATGTGTAAGTATAATACAGGCTGTGGGTTGATCGTACAAAACTATGCAAGGACTTCTTTGGGAGTGAAGCGGATTTAGAAATTTATGTGCAAGATTTAGGTGTTGTCAAGGAGAAAGCTTTCGCATAATTTACATCATAAGGTTAAAAATAGATATATGAAGAAAATGTTCAAGATTCAGTTATTATGCGGAAAAATGACGAAGCGCCTCCGACAAGGCGGGACAATTTTTCATAAATTGTTGGAATATAACGCATCAAAATGCATAAAGCCAAAAATAACTTACTCAATGAGAACGCTGCACAGTGAATCGGTTAATGCATACTAGGAAGACAAAAGTAAGGTAAACATTATTAATTGAAAGTAATTTAGATAATTTAGCAAAACTCCAATGACCATAAAACCACAAGGATTTGTAAAAATATCCATTAATAATCAGGTAGTAAAGCTTCGAAATTAGGGTATTTAGGTAGTTTTATTATAACAGTTTTGTCAGTGGTGTGATACCACTTCTGTCGACATATTGTTAAAGTGATTAAATTTATTTAAAAATTTACTTACAATGACTAATATTGAGGAAGGTATATACTATTGTTTTTGCATAATAGCATTTTATTTCTATATCGTTGTCTGTGATATTATATTGAAGAAACGATGAGGTGATATTTACGCTTCAAAATTTTGTTTTCAATATTCAGTGGAAATTATTTTTATGATTACCACATATTACCGGTCTGGTTTTTTATATGTTGTAGTTCCAAGTCTATACTTTCTTTCTATACAGGGTGTTCATTTGAAAACTTCCCACCACGGATTTATCGAAAACCACTGATTAAAAGAAAAAACGCCGAGACACGTCAAAAGATTTGCCAAAGGGGACAACCTTTTTAACCAAAAACTACTTCACCCCCGTTTACCCTCTGGCCCCCGGGGTCATCCCCTTAAAAATTTTAAATGACAAGGGGTAGCAAGTAATAGCTTGTTTGAAAGGCCTTTCAAAGTGCTTTATTTTGACGTTTGATTTTTTAAAATCGGTCGATTCGTTTTCGAGAAAATTAGAAAATCTTTATTTATCTTAATTTGTTCAGATAGAAAAAAAAGCACACGAAAATATCACTTTTTGTTTAAATAAGTGTTCTCGTGTGGAGTGGAGTGTGCCCGTTATTGGCCAAACAATGATATAGGCGATTTTCAAATTCCTGACGGACATTTTCAAAAACATGCTGTGGGAGATCATGGTAGCTTTCGGTGATGCGTTGACGAAGTTCATCCAAACTGTTAGGTTGGGGCGTGAACACAACAGTTTTCAAATGGCCCCATAGAAAAAAGTCTAATCCATCTATCTGGAAACTCGTCGTCTAGCCATTGCCGAACCGGAAGAACATAGTGAGGAGGAGCGCCGTCTTGCTGGAAATATATTTCAGCCTCATCAAGTATAGGGTTTCCATCGTCTTCGATTTGGTTTTCAATGGTTTCAGTGATAAGCGGATTGATGGTATTTTCCAATATATCTAAATAAATGCCTCCATTTAAATGCCCATTAATAAACCATGGCCCAATCACTTTGTTTCCTAAAATGCCTGCCCATACATTAATTTTTTGGGGGTACTGAGTATGTCCTTCTACAAAAGCATGAGGATTTTCATTGCTCCAATACCTACAATTATGCTTATTAACAAATCCATTTAGATAAAATGTGCATTCATCACTGAAGTAGATATTCTTTACATGAATGGTATTATCATTAATCGCTGCAGTCATTTGTTCACAAAACTCAACTCGCCTATCGAAATCATCTTCGGTTAACTCTTGCAATATTTTCATTTCGAATGGATGAAATTTATGTAATTTAGTAACTGTGTGTACAAAGCCTAATGAAATACCAGTCGCATCAACAATTTTGCGTAATGAAGTATTAGGATTTATGACAAAATGACCCAAAACTTTAACTTGAGCGGCTTCATCCACAACTCTACGATGATTACGTTTTTTATTTGCAACAGATCCAGTTTGAGTAAATTTAGTAACAAGGTCCAAAACATACCTATGCGAAGTTATCTTTTCCGGATGTCTGGCGTTAAATGTAACGGCAGTTTGCCGAGCACATTGATTTTGGGCACCATAAATTAGAATCATTTCCACTCTTTCCGCTAGTGTGTAACCCATTTTGGAAGTAAAATCTGAATCAATAAATTAATTTTCACTATCACACAAAGGTAACTGACAGCAAATTAAATTTCTTTCCCTCAGCAACTATAAAAAACTAAACAGGTATAAAAAACTAAACAGGTAGGTAAAAGAATAAAAACAGTTCGCCCATGTTATCTGTGTTGATAAAAAGAAGGCGGTGGAAAATTTTCTAATTTTCTCGAAAACGAATCGACCGATTTTAAAAAATCAAACGTCAAAATAAAGCACTTTGAAAGACCTTTCAAACAAGATGTTACTTGCTACCCCGTATCATTTAAAATTTTTAAGGGGATGACCCCGGGGGCCAGAGGGTAAAAGGGGTGAAGTAGTTTTTTGTTAAAAAGTTGTCCCTTTTGGCAAATCTTTTGACGTGTCTCGGGGTTTTTTCTTTTAATCAGTGGTTTTCGATAAATCCGTGGTGGGAAGTTTTCAAATGAATACCCTGTATATAGTTTATTATGCATTTCAATGCATTTACGGAGATATTCTGTTTGTTTCAGGTGAATCTTTTACAATCTTATAACGGGAGCTTTTCGAGGAATGGCTAAACCATGAAAAGCGTGTTCGAAACCTAAAAATAGACGAGTATTTGTTAAGTAAATTTGCTTTAAGCAATGTTTTCGACCAGTTTCTTAACGAACTTAAGATCTGGGTTGCTTTAATTTCCTTAAAAGTACCTCAAAAGTGGAATGCTTGCGGTAGAAGCCGAAACGTTTTTTTGATCAAGAAATATGCAATGGCTAGACTCGGAACAGTTAGTTTTTAAGCCAAAAAGTCCAGAAATACAAGAACAATTCCATACGCAATCCTCTACTTCTGGACTTCTCGGAAGGCCCAAAGTGGTATTCGAAGATGCCTCTTTGAAGGCAAAGAAAAGAAGGATATCTCATTTATTACAATCAAGTAATAAACAAGAATTAGCTTCAGATACAAAAGTTTCTCGTCGTGGGTCTGGACAGAGAGATGCAGCAGCCCTTAATTCAGGAAATTTCAACTTCATCTCCAAGAAGGGCCAGTAAAATAATACAAGTACGACTTACTGAACGAATGAGAAGTCCACTTACTACTGATGAAGCATTAGCGTACTACGTAGACTCAAAGTCTACTTCTTATACTTATAAGATAACTCGAAAACGGACAAAGCAAGCTGGACATAATGTGTTTCTGTTATGCACTTCAAAAAGCAAAACAGGCGTGTATGCCTAAGAATTTATCATAGTAACGGACATTAGAGCTGAAGTAAATATTCAAGCGATGTTAAATTTAAGTGCTGATCGATTGATAATGTACAAAAAGATGTTGTTGAAAGCTTACCTATTAATCAGTATACTTTAATTACCAAGTGGGGATGTGATGGAAGTAGTGGACGTCTGATTTGACTAAGATACCTCTGACTACAGTGAAAAGAATCGCGTCAAATCCCATTAAATCTAGAAGGAAGCGTAAAGATGCCGGTTTCACCAAATGTTTCGGCGAAAGCGGCAAGGACTTGATAAGGCGAAAAATCTACACCATGTACGAAGAGCAACGCGTACCTACATTAGATTCTCTGAAGCAATGGCTCACCAATGATGAAACCCAAATAAGTTGTAGCCTTTGGAGAGTTTTGTCGGAAATGGGATTCAGATACCGCATTATTGACAAAAGGCAAGTACTAATGGAATCCCACCGTTTACAAAAATGGCGTCATGAGTATATAACTTCTGTAAGGAAATCCCGTTCTGAAAACCGTCCTATAATTTACCTCGACGAGACTTGGTTTGACACGCATGAAACACCATCCAAAGGCGGGTCTGATTCTTCCGATAAGTGTAGAACAAAAGTTCCGTCAAATAAAGGAAAAAGAATAAGCATTTTACATGCTGGGTCAGAAAACGATTTGGTTCCAAATGCCTTGTGACTTTCTGCAAAAAACATTAAATAGTCTTTTGTGGACTACCATGAAGATACAACGGCCGAACTTTTTGAGGAATGGTTCAAGAATTGTCTTTTACCAAACATTCCTCAGAATAGCGTGATAGTAATGGACAATGCGAGCTATCACAGTCGCCAATTACATAAAGCTCCAAGCTCAAAAATTGGAGATTCAGAACTACATGGCGGAGAATGATATATATTTTGAAGAAAGTTATAAAAAAGTGATCTTTTAGAAGTTTTAAAGACATTTTGTATAAAAAAAGTATATGTTTGTGACACATTGGCAGAAGAAATTGGATATACAGTGCTACGGCTGCCACCATATTATTGCATTTTTAACCCCCTAGAGCATATGTGGCACCAGTTAAAATCACTGGTTAGGTCTGAAAATATTTCTCCGACTTTAAGTTCTAGTGTTGTAGAATTAATACGAAAATGCTTTAATGATATTCCCCCAGGTAGTTGGAAAAATTCAGTCCGTCACGTAATAACTGTAGAAAATTCGTATATTAGTCTGAATCGTATAATTAATCCAATTATAATTAATTTTGATGAGGATAGCGATAGCGAAACAGAACTATCTATAGAATGACATTATAAATGTAAATAAATATGACTAGTAATATTTTTAAAAAATGTTATTTCATTTGTTTACATTAATATAATCATATCATTGCTTGTTTTCCTTAGTCCGTCCCTTCATACTTCACTTGTTTATTGCCAAGCTCTTGTCGACACAATGGGACCGACCCAGGAAATCATTAAGTAGTATCCAAATTTCGTGAAACGTACTTTACCTCAAATTATTATAAACACAATTTATTATTTATTGACTAAATGGCGACTTCAAATAAATAAATATATAAAAATACAGTTTTAATTGTAAAGATTTTAATACAATTAAAATGATATTACTAGCTGGGTACTTACGATATGATTTGTATAAATATGTAAAGGTACCTATAGTATCAAAGATTCACGCATCTTTCCTTATAATTACCAAATTTCCGATTAATGACTTAAAGTGTATTTTATCATACACTTGCAGGACACCATCGACAATTGAACCTTATCGCTACGGTCTCATCTCCACCACAAAACCAATCCATCGTCGTTCATTAAAACCCGCCGGTATTATTTAAAAAACAACGACACGTCTCATTGCTCATTGAAATTCTATAAACATTTTACCTGAGTATCCAATACGGTGATTTTCGATACAGTTACTTGGCCGGATTGGTCCTGCTCACAGTAATAATGCTTAATGGCCGCAGCAGGAAGGCCGGCCGCAGGAAATGGGGCTGCCAATGCGACAACGCGACGCTGTCATGTGACTGTACAGAATAAGCGGGACGCGACGCGACGCGGTGTGATGCAGTGGTGATTTGCAGGAAGAAAACAATGACTGTCTGTATCTGCTATTGCGTGCCATACCTTCTGCTTCATTATTGCTGGAGGTCGTTCACTAGTCATAGTGTCAGATTTAAAAAATATTTACCATTTTAAAATTTGTTATTTTGCCTCCAGAATGTAAATTTCTTCAATACCTAAATATTTTATGGACCTACGATGATTTAAGCGAGTGGAGGATTCTAATAATATGTAAACAAATCTATGAGGATGACAGGAATTGGTGTTCCTTCGTCACTATTATTTAAAATGTCTCTATGTGAAAGCATAACCTACATTGTCTTTTTCTCCTTAGTTTGCTTATTTCCCATTGCATTCTTCTACCATACTACATCAACTGATTTCGAAGTTCAGATGAGTTTTTTTTTTATGATCAAACACGAAAAATCCTTTAGGGCACTCTGGAAGTGGTGCGTGTGCGCAAAAGCGATTCACGTTGGTTTTCAATCGTTGGAGGTTATATTCGTTGGGAAAAACGACCTCGGGAAGGACGTTCCATAAGGATGAAGTCCTCCAGATGAAAGAATTCTTAAATAATGAAGTTCCAGGAGTACTAAGCTTAACCATATATGGATGGGCGGCTGTGGTTCGTCGTGTATTTCTGCTATTCGCCGCTCTGGGCGGAATTAAGAGGGCAAGGTCAGCCGAGCACTTTCCATGAAAATATCTGTATAAGTCAATATGTCTGTGTAAGTCAAATACCCAACCTATCTTCGATGTTCTAGGCTGTCGAGGTTTTTCGTCAACTCGTGGTCTCCAATCAGACGAATGGCCCTCCTTTCGATAGAATCCAGTAGCCGAAGAGTATGTTTGGGTGCAGAGCTCCAGACATTAGAGCAGTACTCTAGTGATTCTCGAATCTGGGCTTTGTATAGTGTCAAAAGTTGTTGAGGTGTGTACAACTTTCTGGTTCGGAAGAGTACACCAAGTTTCTGAGAAGCTATCTTGGCGATTGCCACAGCGTGGTTATGCCAAGACATATTTCCTCCCAGATTGACGTCCAGCAAATTAATAGATGAAGCCAGTCGGATTGCGTGTCCGTCCATGACTATATCCGGTGCTGTAATGTTAACATTTTTAGAGAAAACTGCTGCCTGGATTTTTTAGCGTTAAATTCAACTTGGTTACTGTCACCCCAAGCCAAAATTTCTTCCATACTAATGCTGTCTGCGAAGATGTGCGTCGGCAGCCGATGTTTGTGCATTCAACGAGAAAGATGAGATAAGTGTGCTATTGTCAGCAAAACTAAATATCGGATTTTTCGTTTTCACTAGAAGGTCGTTAATGTAGAGTAAGAAGAGAGTGGGAGACAGTATGGACCCTTGAGGAACACCGGCATTGATGGTGAAGGTGTCTGAGAGAAATCCGTCAATCGCCACTTGCAGAGAGCGGTCCTTTAGAAAGCTAGACAACCATGCACAGAATCGACTGGGCATACCATAAGATCGCAGTTTACTTAGAAGTCCCTTATGCCAAACCCCAGACTCCCCATAATGTTCGATTGCGTTGTTCCAAAGATGGGTGACATAGGCTAGAAGATATCCAGTTGATCTGGAGTAGATATCTACAGTCCACTTGGAGGTTAAGCATTGGAGGTCAAATATTTTAGTCAAACTACCTCCTTCACCCTTTTTATTGCCGTCTAGCTCTAGGCGATTGATCTAATCTTTCAGCTGTTAAGTTCAAGCTGGCATCAAAATACAGTTATCTAATAAGCCATGGTGAGGTTGACACTGTCAAGCTTCTATAGGTTCCTGTGAGTTTAGTTATAACGGCAATAACGATGATTCCATTTGTCTTAAGTGATTCCGAAGCAATTCTATAAATTTGCAAGGATACTCGTTTCCTAACCATCTGCACGAATATTGCCGTATTTCATCTAACAGTAACAGTAACAGAAAATTAAGTTTCGTCACTTGGCATGATGCCAACAACAGCATACAGGATCGGAAATCTTATATTCTGATCAGTGCATGGTATTTGTTCATATCTCACCATTAGAGAAACCCTTGAGCTTCGCGATCACCCCTAGTTGGCTGAATGGCACTTTCCGAGTCATCTCACCGTAGCCCCATACAATCTGTGCAGTAAGATATCAATATAGTAATTTAGATTGAATGGTACTGAAGAAAAGGAAACTTTGTCTTTTGGAACCACAATACGCAAGTAGACAAGCAAGTATACTTCTTTCAGTGATCTTACGAAACAAGCTATGAGTATTTACGCATGATCAAGGCATTCGACAATAAATATACTTATTTTGAGATATCGATTTTTTTTTTAAATTACAAAAAAATTGTTTAATAGTTTAATAGTAAACATTACATGCATGGTTGTAAATAATAGTATATTACGTACCGAGGTGGAAAGTGTTTCATTCCTGTCGAGAGGGTCGGTACTTAACCAAGGCGCGAAACTAACTAAATCTCGAGAGAGTAATGAAACTTTTCACCGAGGTTTGTATACTATTTTATTTATAACCACATTTAACGTCCACTTCTTATTATTTTGAATTAAAATTATTAATAAACGGTAAATGTCATTTTGACTTTTCCATTGAAAAATTAGACAGAAATTTCAAATAACCGCAGGTGGTAAAATAACGTAGGTAATAATACACATCAAAATGGCAAATATAATTTTTTTAATATGTTTCCATGTCGCTAAACAATATATTATTTTAACAACAGAAAAATGCTCATCATCAGATGAGGAATTTGATTTTGAACTCCACCAGAAATTCGAGAAGCAGCAAAAATAGTTGAAGAAAATCTTCTGCAAATACAGCAATTTATTGTCGTTAAATTTGTGTAATGAGTTGTATGTCGGTGTGTTCGTATATTATTTTGAGATATCGATTTTTAAAAATATTACAAAAAATAGTTTACTTTCCACCCGGGTGGAAAGTAAAAGTAAAATAACGTCAACTTTCCACCTTTCAAAGATAGCAATGTCATTATTACATGCATGGTTGTAAATATTAAGTATTTACGCATGATCAAGGCATTCGACTATGGATTCCAAAAATACTTATTATTCAGTACAATTACATTAAGGTATGTACAATCTAGACAACATAGCTGCCGTTATGAACTAGAGTAAGTAACTACTATATTGATTTTAAGAGGAAGCCGATGTCTCCAAATTCTAATAAATATGGTTTTTATTGAAAGTTATCCCTAAAAGCTGATATAGGGTGTTGAAAAAAGGTCGAATACAAAGAACTTTTTCCACGGGCATTTTTTAATACAAGGCACAGAAAAAGAGTATTTCCGGGATAAAACTTGATTTTCGCACGGTTCTGATTTTGTCTTTCTCATGGTGATTATTGCTGAAGGATGGGCCCGAATAAAAAAATTTTTCGGACAGAAGATGTTTATTTTTGGTCGGAGAACACGACACGACACGCCAATGAAAAATATGGGGTTTGTTCGGGTTTGGGGTTGGGGTTCCATTTGAAAATCTTAACTTACCCCCACCCGCGCCCGGTGGTTGAAGGGGTGGGGGTAATTTAAATTGCAAACTATTCCTCCTTCAAAACAAAACAACTTTTTCCCTAGACATTTTCCGCTGCAATGCGATGCACCGGAGTTATTCCGGGGTACCGACCTTCTTTCAACACAGTGTATATCAACCCCATCTAGATTCAATCACCAAACGCTAATGTTTTGGCCACATTCAAATAATAGAAACTTCTTATCGAAGACTATGAGGTAACCAAGTACCTCGACAGACTACTCTGTCTCCAAATTCTGGTAAATACGATCCACTCAAGAAATGCTACTATTTCGACCACATTCAAGTGAACATTTTTGGAGAAAATAAAGCGCCGAACACAATGCAGGGATCTGAACACGTGCAGGCCCCAGTATTTTATTTTTAAATCTTTCAAATGCCGTATTAGGAGATTTTTTGCCCACCGATATTCCTGCAACTTTTTGCACCGACAACTAAACAATAGTTCTTTACGAACCCAATCAAATATCATCTATACGGACGGCGATCAACTGGTCTAGCAATAGCGTATTTTCATTTTTTCAGCAAATAAGTAATTTGAATATTAAATGCCATAGATTGTCGCCCTGTACAGGAAAAAAGATTATAATTTCAGATCTACAAGGTTAAAAAAAATTTAGTAAATTCGATATTTTCTCTTATTAACTGGATTTAAAAAGAAATAACAATGAACTAAATAATTCCTAATAATTCGGGCATTTTTTAGTAATATAGAGGGAACGTCTCCTTTAATAATCACAGATACAGATTCTTCTCTAGCAGTTGAATATACAGGGTGTTATGGAAATGACGTATTATATTTAAACCGGCAATTCCTGAGATGAAAACAATTTGAAGAAAAATATCCAAAAATGGCGCTTTATTTAATATGCCCTGTACATGACCTTATGTCAAACCAAAAATGACCACGTGGTGCCCGGAAGGTAAATAAAGCAACATATGGCGAAAAACGTCACTGAATCTTGAACAGTGTTGTCATATCTTCAGGGTAAACTCTTTAGAAAGTCAATAACCGTTTGACAGATTTCAAGTTGTTTATTTTTCAGGGTACATTATTATAAACTTTTACGTTCAGTTCAGTTCGCTAGGAAACAATCTCTGATTTATAAACTTGTACTGACTCGAACGAACCGCCGCGGAGTTTATAAATGGTCAGGTTTGTTCTCATTTGTTCAATTCGAACGACACCCGTCAGATCTGGATAGCTTAAAAGTTTATAAATGCCACTTACCCTTTAGAATAGAAAATGCAATTTTATTTAGCTTTTCGGACTTATTTAAAACCAACTTAATTTATATAAAACACCAAGTACCTAAGTAATCCGAACAAAAACAAACCGGCACAATAATCTCACAAAATCACATAAATTCACATTAGTTCTCGCGTCTCATGAATACATCTAAGTACCATTCAATCTGAATTAGTATTTTAAAGTGCTACTGTATAGACAAAAATACGCCCTTATTATCTGAGTGGTCTAGGAAATAATGTATTTAACATCTAAAAATTTTAAAAATAAATAACACGTTGGTTCCGTCGATCGATATTGAACTGCTGGGCTGTGGCATTGCCGTCGCGAAAAGAAAAAATAGCTTAATAATTTAAACTCGGGTATAAGTATTAACACACAATTTAACACACAAATCTGCTTGAAACTTGGTAAAAACAGTAGGAAACCGATAACGCATGTGCAACTCGGCCGGCTTCTTTAAACAGCTGATTTTGGACAATCGAGCGGGTTGCCTGTTCTTTTCGCGACGGCATCGGCAGCGGCTGGGGTTAATATTTAAAAATACAGCTTGCCACTTTCGATGTTTTATAAGATTATATTCATAAATTGCGGAATTTCCTTCTATTGTATTACTTTCCGGTATAATTATAGTCTCGGAAATGGCAGCCGTGCTAGCTCAAGTTAGTTCTCGGAATGTGCACAAAGAAAGCACCTTGGACGCGACCATTTATTTCAAAGGGTAGTTCCTATATGTCAACATAATTGCTTCAAGAGGCCGAATGGGGTTTAGTGGGTATAAGCTTATTATGCAGTTCCATATTATCATCAGGATACGTGATGAGCATAAAGCTTTCCCATAGAAAAAAAAACTTGAAGATGTCTGTGGCGTGGATTACTTGCTAGTGTACTGGCACCTGGATGTACTTCTATTTGGATTCTAAGTAAACTAAATATTATTTTTATAAGAATCTAAAGTTTTACATTTTTTACACAGTTTGGCAACATTGTGCCTGAACATCTATTGATTACACAGCTGGGCATGAGTAATATGATCATATATGATTGTGCCGAGGAGTGACCTGTGGGTTTATGGGTGAATTACCCCACTTTTTAAACTTTGATTTCAAAAGAATATATGTAGCGCTTCTCTAGGACACCCCAGGAGTTACCAATTTAAATATAATACGTCATTTCCATAACACCCTGTATAGATGCTTCAAAATTGTAGATGAATTGATATGCAGCCGATCTTGAAGTGTGCCAAAAAAGTCCTATAGCTGAAGAATGGCGATAGTCTGAAGAGCGTGCAAGGGATTCGAATAAAATTCAATAAAGCTTTTCTAAGAATTTCGACCATAAATACATCATTCTGTTTTTTTTTTGTTTTATATCACAAATCATTCTTAAAACAAGCTTTTCTTGGGTTGGTAGGTATTTAGTTATTTTTGTACAGGGTGTCCAGTAAGTACCTTCTAAATTCTCGGGAGCATACAAAGGAGGTCAAAATAAACCTAATTTGTCATAGAAAAAATTCCTAACCCCAAAGTAATACCTAGCGATTTACTTTTTTGGCTGTAACTTTTCAACCCACCGGTATAATTTAATGAAATTTTAATATGTTATAGATGCAATAGAAAGCCAGGGAACAAAGCATACTTAGATCATCACGGAAGTCAGGAACGGTCTTGCCACCACACTGTTTTGTCCAAAATTCTGAGAAGCCAAAAAAGTATATCTCTACGTACCCCATTGGGGCTCTGTATCTCCGTTAAGGGGCGCATGCTTCCCAGAAATAAGGAGGTACTTATCGGATACCCTGTATAATTTACCTATTCAACTACAACGAATTGCAAATATCCCATCAAGTTCCGAGAAATCACGAACCAAAACATGACCCATATATTATGCAAAATACGGCATTTACCACTGACATTCTACCCTTTAACTGGTTTTTTGCACACCTTTTAAGTCAAATTTGTGTCATTATTTGCACACAGCACATTTTCGAAATATGCACCATTGAGTTAATGACGTATATTTAAAATATTTCAGTAAAAGAACAGAAAGAATTGAAGAAATTCTTGCAAACCAGCTTTGTTGTTTGGGAGTTTAACAACTTCCTAGAAATTTTATATGCAAGTTCTCGCCCTGGTGTTAGGATAAATTATATGCAAGATAATGGAATAGCTCACGAAAATCATAGACAGAACAGAAATATTGTATAAGGTATATCCAATGACCTATCGATCATATACAAGGTTGGTACATGAAAACGGAACCAGCATAATTTTTGACATATATATTTGACACGTATCGATTGGGGAAACATTTTGCTTATAATTTCAACCATCCAACTTCTACCGCCTACCATAGATGTAAGCTTCATCTGTAAAAATCTTTAATGGTAATGGAAGTCAAGGGACTACTAATACACTTCATCATGACGACCTAATATACCTATATACAGGGTGGTCCAGCGAAAATGTAGAAAATCGCTCGGACCCGTCAATTTCTAATTCGAGGGGGAATAACTTTTCCGCCTTTTTCATCTCCGTAACTTCAACCCCCTAACGGGGGTGAACATAACCCCCTGATTTTGAATAGGGATGAGGGGTGTTGCGATACCTCATTGTGAAGATCTTATCGAGTACTATCTGACCCTAAAATTTCGCTTCAAAATTTTCATCTTTAACGAAATGACAACTAAAATAGTGGAAGACTACTTACTTTTGTGATTAGTTTATTAAATGCTGAAAATGGCCACCATTCACTTCCATGCAGTAAAGAACGCTGGTGAATAAGTAGAGAATGTGGAATTTATCTCGAGGATATTACTCTTATCAGACGCAGTTGAATTTATTTATTTACTTATTTGTTAATTTTTTGTCCAAAAAAGTCTATCGTGAATTTTTAAGAACGTTAAAACTGTGTCAATTCGATTGTACCTTTGTAGTAGAATTAAAATGGTGTATTCCGTAGAAGAATGGGTGGAAATCATAAAATTATTTTTTAGAAATAACGGCTCTGTGCGACTAACAGCGGCTTTATTTAACGAACGGCATCCTGAAAAAAACGTATTCGCTGCTTACGTTCTGCAACTGGTTGCCAAATTTGACGCTACTGGTTCAGTCGGAAACAAAAAGAGGGTGTATGATAGAGACGAAGCGAGGGAACTGGCTGTCTTAGGTCAAGTAGCAATGGATCCGACCCTTAGTACTAGGAAATTGTCCGATGTATCTGGTGTTTCACGCACAACAATCATGAGAATTCTTAAACAACATAAGTTCCATCCTTTCAAGATACGACTGGTTCAGGAACTGAATGAGGATGATTTCGATCGCCGACTCCAGTTCTGTAAAGTGGTCAGTGGAATTATTAACAATAATCTTAACTACATGTTCAATATCTGTTTCTCGGACGAGTGTTCATTTTACCTTAATGGCATTGTAAACAGGCATAACTATCGGTATTGGTCAGATTTTTTGTAGACTTTTCAACTTATCCTACAAAAAAGGAATATTTCCATCTTGCTGGAAGACGGCTCGAGTCCAGCCTATTCCAAAGAAAGGTAAGAGAACCCTGCCTAACAACTATCGACCAGTAGCATTGCTTTCAGTTATATCAAAAGTAATGGAGAAAGCTATTAACCAACATCTTCTAAAGTACCTGGAAGGCTTCAACATTATCAGCGATCATCAATATGGTTTTCGGAAGTCCAGATCAACTGGAGATCTTCTAGCCTATGTCACCCATATTTGGAACAGCGCAATCGAACATCATGGGGAGTCTCGGGTTGTTGCACTGGATATTTCTAAAGCTTTTGATCGTGTTTGGCATGAGGGGCTTCTAAGTAAACTGCGATCCTATGGTATGCCCAGTCGATTCTGTGCATGGTTGTCTAGCTTTCTTAAGGACCGCTCTCTGCAAGTGGCGATTGACGGATTTCTCTCAGACACCTTCACCATCAATGCCGGTGTTCCTCAAGGGTCCATATTGTCTCCAACTCTCTTCTTGCTCTACATTAACGACCTTCTAGTGAAAACTAAAAATCCGATATTTAGTTTTGCTGACGATAGCACACTTATCTCATCTTTCTCTTTGAATGCACAAACATCGACTGCCGACGCACATCTTCGCAGACAGCATGAAGTATCACGCCTTAACAAAGACCTGGAAGAAATTTTGGCTTGGGGTGACAGTAACCAAGTCGAATTTAACGCTAAAAAGACCCAGGCAGCAGTTTTCTCTAAAAAGGTTAACATTACAGAACCGGAAATAGTCATGGACGGACACGCAATCCCACTGGCTTCATCTATTAATTTGCTGGGCGTCAATCTCGGAGGAAATATGTCTTGGCATAACCACGTTGTGGCGATCGCCAAGGTAGCTTCTCAGAAGCTTGGGGTACTCTTCCGAACCAGAAAGTTGTACACACCTCAACAACTTTTGACACTATACAAAGCCCAGATTCGACCATCACTAGAATACTGCTCTCATGTCTGGAGCTCTGCACCCAAACATACTCTTCGGCTGCTGGATTCCATCGAAAGGAGGGCTATTCGTCTGATCGGAGACCACGAGCTGACGAAGAACCTCGACAGCCTAGAACATCGAAGACAGGTTGGGGATTTGACTCTCTTTTACAGATATTTTCATGGAAGGTGCTCGGCTGACCTTGCCCTCTTAATTCCGCCCAGAGCGACGATTAGCAGAAATACTCGACGAACCACTGCCGCCCATCCATATGTGGTTAAGCTTAGTACTCCTCGAACTTCATTATTTAAGAATTCTTTCATCTGGAGGACTGCATCTTTGTGGAACGACCTTCCCGAGGTCGTTTTTCCCAACGAATATAACCTCCAACGATTCAAGACCAACGTGAATCGCTTTTTGCGCACACGCACCACTCCCAGAGTGCCCTAAAGGATTTTTCCTATAGTGCTTGTGTTTGATCATAAAAAAAAAAAAAAAAAAAAAAAAAGATGAAAATCCAAGATTATTTCGTGAAGTGCATACTCAGCATCCCCAAAAGTTAAATATTTGGACGGGTATTTATGGAAATCACATAATCGGCCCTTTTTTTATACCCGGTAATCTTACTGGCCAAATGTATTTAGAACTATTAGAGAACGCTATTTATCCAGCCCTCGTTCAAGTATTGGAGAATGAAGAAGGACATGTAATGATCATTTTTCAACATGATGGCGCACCACCTCATACCGCTCAACCTGTGCGTCAATTCTTAGATGAAAATTTTCCTCAGGCCTGGATTGGAAGAAGGGGACATATTGAGTGGCCACCCAGATCACCTGATCTTACTTCACTGGACTTTTTTCTATGGGGTCAACTGAAATCTAAGATTTACGCTACCAAGCCTGAGTCACTGGAGGATTTGCGAATGTGGATCATTAATGAATGCCGTCAAATTACACCACAAATGTTGAGTAATGTCCGTGAACGATTTGAGCAAAATTTATTTTACTGCATGGAAGCGAATGGTGGCCATTTTCGGCATTTAATAAACTAATCACAAAGGTAAGTAGTCTTCCACTATTTTAGCTGTCATTTCGTTAAATATGAAAATTTTGAAGTGAAATTTTAGGGTCAGATAGTACTCGATAAGATCTTCAAAATGAGGTATCGCAACACCCCTCATCCCTATTCAAAGTTGTGTTCCCACCCGTTAGGGGGTTGAAGTTACGGAGATGAAAAAGCGGAAAAGTTATTCCCCCTCGAATCAGAAATCGACGGGTCCGAGCGATTTTCTACATTTTCATTTTAAAGCAGGAAAATCGAGGTGTTAAGTTTTCGCTGGACCACCCTGTATGTAAATATGTATTACATTTAATCCTAGCCTACCGGACGCCTCTGAATAATACCATGAACTCGAAACCACAAGCTTTTCGAATATTACCAATATTAGTTTAGTAATTAATTTGGGCCATATCGTGACTACCGTACCAGCTCCAACCACTGAAATTAGGGCCGAACACCCATTTTTATACAATTTGCATGCCGAAAGATAATATCCTTAGATTTTGACCCATATACTTAGTGGGGCACTATTAAAAAAAGAGTACGATTTTGGCGGCCTAACAATAAGGTATAGGTCAGGGCAGGGTCTTAGGGTAAACAGAAACATGTTGAAGTATCGGAGGCGACATGGCGATCTATAGATAAGAAGAATTGCGTCCCTCACTGACCAACAATAATTCGTACATTGGAGTGTCGAATGCGTCACGATCTATAGATACTACTTTATCTTCCAATGACAATTTCTTCATTGTGGAAAATGGATTGTGTTACGACAATCTATGGATAAGAAGAATGCCTTATTTACTGACGAATTATGGATCCAAACGGGCAGATGATTTGGGAAAATAAGGTATATACGATCTTAACCGAAACGAATAAGTTTATGCCATTGGATCATTACGACCAATAGGTTCTAGATCCGATGGAGACATCTCCAAACAGGCAGTCAACATAAGATTTCGGTGGTTGGTATGATAGTAGGAGAGACACGTTTGCTACTGATTCCGAAGGATTGACCGGCTCTGCAAGCACCAGGACAACAAGATCAACAAGACTGTAACGGGAACGAGACCAGCTTTTTTTTTTTTATGATCAAACACAAGCACTATAGGAAAAATCCTTTAGGGCACTCTGGGAGTGGTGCGTGTGCGCAAAAAGCGATTCACGTTGGACTTGAATCGTTGGAGGTTATATTCGTTAGGAAAAACGATCTAGGGAAGATCGTTCCACAAGGATGAAGTCCTCCAGATGAAAGAGTTCTTAAATAATGAAGTTCGAGGAGTACTAAGCTTAACCACATATGGATGGGCGGCAGTGGTTCGTCGTGTATTTCTGATATTCGCCGCTCTGGGCGGAATTAAGAGGGCAAGGTCAGCCGAGCACTTTCCATGAAAATATCTATAAAAGAGAGTCAAATCACCAACTTGCCTTCGATGTTCTAGGCTGTCGAGGTTCTTTGTCAGCTCGTGGTCTCCAATCAGACGAATGGCCCTCCTTCGATGGAATCTAGTAGCCGAAGAGTATGTTTGGGTGCAGAGCTCCAGACATGAGAGCAGTACTCCAGTGATGGTCGAATCTGGGCCTTGTACAGTGTCAAAAGTTGTTGAGGTGTGTACAACTTTCTGGTTCGGAAGAGTACACCAAGTTTCTGAGAAGATATCTTGGCGATTGCCACAACGTGGTTATGCCAAGACATATTTCCTCCCAGATTGACGCCCAGCAAACTAATAGATGAAGCCAGTGGGATTGCGTGTCCGTCCATGACTATATCCGGTTCTGTAATGTTAACCTTTTTAGAGAAAACTGCTGCCTGGGTTTTTTTAGCGTTAAATTCGACTTGGTTACTAAAATTTCGCTTCAAAATTTTCATCTTTAACGAAATGACAACTAAAATAGTGGAAGACTACTTACTTTTGTGATTAGTTTATTAAATGCTGAAAATGGCCACCATTCACTTCCATGCAGTAAAGAACGCTGGTGAATAAGTAGAGAATGTGGAATTTATCTCGAGGATATTACTCTTATCAGACGCAGTTGAATTTATTTATTTACTTATTTGTTAATTTTTTGTCCAAAAAAGTCTATCGTGAATTTTTAAGAACGTTAAAACTGTGTCAATTCGATTGTACCTTTGTAGTAGAATTAAAATGGTGTATTCCGTAGAAGAATGGGTGGAAATCATAAAATTATTTTTTAGAAATAACGGCTCTGTGCGACTAACAGCGGCTTTATTTAACGAACGGCATCCTGAAAAAAACGTATTCGCTGCTTACGTTCTGCAACTGGTTGCCAAATTTGACGCTACTGGTTCAGTCGGAAACAAAAAGAGGGTGTATGATAGAGACGAAGCGAGGGAACTGGCTGTCTTAGGTCAAGTAGCAATGGATCCGACCCTTAGTACTAGGAAATTGTCCGATGTATCTGGTGTTTCACGCACAACAATCATGAGAATTCTTAAACAACATAAGTTCCATCCTTTCAAGATACGACTGGTTCAGGAACTGAATGAGGATGATTTCGATCGCCGACTCCAGTTCTGTAAAGTGGTCAGTGGAATTATTAACAATAATCTTAACTACATGTTCAATATCTGTTTCTCGGACGAGTGTTCATTTTACCTTAATGGCATTGTAAACAGGCATAACTATCGGTATTGGTCAGATTTTTTGTAGACTTTTCAACTTATCCTACAAAAAAGGAATATTTCCATCTTGCTGGAAGACGGCTCGAGTCCAGCCTATTCCAAAGAAAGGTAAGAGAACCCTGCCTAACAACTATCGACCAGTAGCATTGCTTTCAGTTATATCAAAAGTAATGGAGAAAGCTATTAACCAACATCTTCTAAAGTACCTGGAAGGCTTCAACATTATCAGCGATCATCAATATGGTTTTCGGAAGTCCAGATCAACTGGAGATCTTCTAGCCTATGTCACCCATATTTGGAACAGCGCAATCGAACATCATGGGGAGTCTCGGGTTGTTGCACTGGATATTTCTAAAGCTTTTGATCGTGTTTGGCATGAGGGGCTTCTAAGTAAACTGCGATCCTATGGTATGCCCAGTCGATTCTGTGCATGGTTGTCTAGCTTTCTTAAGGACCGCTCTCTGCAAGTGGCGATTGACGGATTTCTCTCAGACACCTTCACCATCAATGCCGGTGTTCCTCAAGGGTCCATATTGTCTCCAACTCTCTTCTTGCTCTACATTAACGACCTTCTAGTGAAAACTAAAAATCCGATATTTAGTTTTGCTGACGATAGCACACTTATCTCATCTTTCTCTTTGAATGCACAAACATCGACTGCCGACGCACATCTTCGCAGACAGCATGAAGTATCACGCCTTAACAAAGACCTGGAAGAAATTTTGGCTTGGGGTGACAGTAACCAAGTCGAATTTAACGCTAAAAAGACCCAGGCAGCAGTTTTCTCTAAAAAGGTTAACATTACAGAACCGGAAATAGTCATGGACGGACACGCAATCCCACTGGCTTCATCTATTAATTTGCTGGGCGTCAATCTCGGAGGAAATATGTCTTGGCATAACCACGTTGTGGCGATCGCCAAGGTAGCTTCTCAGAAGCTTGGGGTACTCTTCCGAACCAGAAAGTTGTACACACCTCAACAACTTTTGACACTATACAAAGCCCAGATTCGACCATCACTAGAATACTGCTCTCATGTCTGGAGCTCTGCACCCAAACATACTCTTCGGCTGCTGGATTCCATCGAAAGGAGGGCTATTCGTCTGATCGGAGACCACGAGCTGACGAAGAACCTCGACAGCCTAGAACATCGAAGACAGGTTGGGGATTTGACTCTCTTTTACAGATATTTTCATGGAAGGTGCTCGGCTGACCTTGCCCTCTTAATTCCGCCCAGAGCGACGATTAGCAGAAATACTCGACGAACCACTGCCGCCCATCCATATGTGGTTAAGCTTAGTACTCCTCGAACTTCATTATTTAAGAATTCTTTCATCTGGAGGACTGCATCTTTGTGGAACGACCTTCCCGAGGTCGTTTTTCCCAACGAATATAACCTCCAACGATTCAAGACCAACGTGAATCGCTTTTTGCGCACACGCACCACTCCCAGAGTGCCCTAAAGGATTTTTCCTATAGTGCTTGTGTTTGATCATAAAAAAAAAAAAAAAAAAAAAAAAAGATGAAAATCCAAGATTATTTCGTGAAGTGCATACTCAGCATCCCCAAAAGTTAAATATTTGGACGGGTATTTATGGAAATCACATAATCGGCCCTTTTTTTATACCCGGTAATCTTACTGGCCAAATGTATTTAGAACTATTAGAGAACGCTATTTATCCAGCCCTCGTTCAAGTATTGGAGAATGAAGAAGGACATGTAATGATCATTTTTCAACATGATGGCGCACCACCTCATACCGCTCAACCTGTGCGTCAATTCTTAGATGAAAATTTTCCTCAGGCCTGGATTGGAAGAAGGGGACATATTGAGTGGCCACCCAGATCACCTGATCTTACTTCACTGGACTTTTTTCTATGGGGTCAACTGAAATCTAAGATTTACGCTACCAAGCCTGAGTCACTGGAGGATTTGCGAATGTGGATCATTAATGAATGCCGTCAAATTACACCACAAATGTTGAGTAATGTCCGTGAACGATTTGAGCAAAATTTATTTTACTGCATGGAAGCGAATGGTGGCCATTTTCGGCATTTAATAAACTAATCACAAAGGTAAGTAGTCTTCCACTATTTTAGCTGTCATTTCGTTAAATATGAAAATTTTGAAGTGAAATTTTAGGGTCAGATAGTACTCGATAAGATCTTCAAAATGAGGTATCGCAACACCCCTCATCCCTATTCAAAGTTGTGTTCCCACCCGTTAGGGGGTTGAAGTTACGGAGATGAAAAAGCGGAAAAGTTATTCCCCCTCGAATCAGAAATCGACGGGTCCGAGCGATTTTCTACATTTTCATTTTAAAGCAGGAAAATCGAGGTGTTAAGTTTTCGCTGGACCACCCTGTATGTAAATATGTATTACATTTAATCCTAGCCTACCGGACGCCTCTGAATAATACCATGAACTCGAAACCACAAGCTTTTCGAATATTACCAATATTAGTTTAGTAATTAATTTGGGCCATATCGTGACTACCGTACCAGCTCCAACCACTGAAATTAGGGCCGAACACCCATTTTTATACAATTTGCATGCCGAAAGATAATATCCTTAGATTTTGACCCATATACTTAGTGGGGCACTATTAAAAAAAGAGTACGATTTTGGCGGCCTAACAATAAGGTATAGGTCAGGGCAGGGTCTTAGGGTAAACAGAAACATGTTGAAGTATCGGAGGCGACATGGCGATCTATAGATAAGAAGAATTGCGTCCCTCACTGACCAACAATAATTCGTACATTGGAGTGTCGAATGCGTCACGATCTATAGATACTACTTTATCTTCCAATGACAATTTCTTCATTGTGGAAAATGGATTGTGTTACGACAATCTATGGATAAGAAGAATGCCTTATTTACTGACGAATTATGGATCCAAACGGGCAGATGATTTGGGAAAATAAGGTATATACGATCTTAACCGAAACGAATAAGTTTATGCCATTGGATCATTACGACCAATAGGTTCTAGATCCGATGGAGACATCTCCAAACAGGCAGTCAACATAAGATTTCGGTGGTTGGTATGATAGTAGGAGAGACACGTTTGCTACTGATTCCGAAGGATTGACCGGCTCTGCAAGCACCAGGACAACAAGATCAACAAGACTGTAACGGGAACGAGACCAGCTTTTTTTTTTTTATGATCAAACACAAGCACTATAGGAAAAATCCTTTAGGGCACTCTGGGAGTGGTGCGTGTGCGCAAAAAGCGATTCACGTTGGACTTGAATCGTTGGAGGTTATATTCGTTAGGAAAAACGATCTAGGGAAGATCGTTCCACAAGGATGAAGTCCTCCAGATGAAAGAGTTCTTAAATAATGAAGTTCGAGGAGTACTAAGCTTAACCACATATGGATGGGCGGCAGTGGTTCGTCGTGTATTTCTGATATTCGCCGCTCTGGGCGGAATTAAGAGGGCAAGGTCAGCCGAGCACTTTCCATGAAAATATCTATAAAAGAGAGTCAAATCACCAACTTGCCTTCGATGTTCTAGGCTGTCGAGGTTCTTTGTCAGCTCGTGGTCTCCAATCAGACGAATGGCCCTCCTTCGATGGAATCTAGTAGCCGAAGAGTATGTTTGGGTGCAGAGCTCCAGACATGAGAGCAGTACTCCAGTGATGGTCGAATCTGGGCCTTGTACAGTGTCAAAAGTTGTTGAGGTGTGTACAACTTTCTGGTTCGGAAGAGTACACCAAGTTTCTGAGAAGATATCTTGGCGATTGCCACAACGTGGTTATGCCAAGACATATTTCCTCCCAGATTGACGCCCAGCAAACTAATAGATGAAGCCAGTGGGATTGCGTGTCCGTCCATGACTATATCCGGTTCTGTAATGTTAACCTTTTTAGAGAAAACTGCTGCCTGGGTTTTTTTAGCGTTAAATTCGACTTGGTTACTGTCACCCCAAGCCAAAATTTCTTCCAGGTCTTTGTTGAGGCGTGATACTTCATGCTGTCTGCGAAGATGTGCGTCGGCAGCCGATGTTTGTGCATTCAAGGAGAACGATGATTAAAGTGTGCTATCATCAGCAAAACTAACTATCGGGTTTTTCGTTTTCACTAGAAGGTCGTTAATGTAGAGTAAGAAGAGAGTGGGAGACAATATGGACCCTTGAGGAACACCGGCATTGATGGTGAAGGTGTCTGAGAGAAATCCGTCAATCGCCACTTGCAGAGAGCGGTCCTTAAGAAAGCTAGACAACCATGCACAGAATCGACTGGGCATACCATAGGATCGCAGTTTACTTAGAAGCCCCTTATGCCAAACACGATCAAAAGCTTTAGAAATATCCAGTGCAACAGCCCGAGACTCCCCATGATGTTCAATTGCGTTGTTCCAAATATGGGTGACATAGGCTATAGGCTATAGGCTTATAAATAGATCGTACTGAATGGTCACTCCGAAGTTCAAGAATAAGTTGTTGCGTTCTTAAGAGAAAGGAGTAATCAGTTCTCTCGATATCATCGTTCTCCTACGTCAAGATTAGACGCCCTGTCATCCTAAACCAACACAGCAATCATTAGTGTTATTATTTTGTATATTGTGCATAGAGGTATCATAGGAAGGGGGCATTTCTGGATTGAATCACTGAATGTTATTGTTCAAAAATTAATCTTAACTGAAAATGTACCTATCAAATTATTTCTTAAAAGTTTACCAATCCGGTCCTGCATATTATAATAAAACCAACAATCAAAAAAAAACCATAGTCCATCTTATCTTAATGTTTACACGATAATAGAGATCGTTCTATGGTGCACTAAATTAGTGCCTATCAGATGGGTTAGTAATATGGTCGGAGCTAATATGCTTCTGTCACGATATGTGACCCAGACATTTTAAGGTTTTGCAAATTTATTAAAAAGATGCCGCGTGGGGATAGATGCCGCACCTCACGTGGTACGCGCATAGAATAAAACGACACATTGGCAACAGCGACATCTGAAGTCAGTCTGCTAGTATTAATTGTCTTTGGGGTTTTCCTGTGTCTCTTGAGTTTGTAATTTAATAATTACAATGCCCAAAAAAACTGCGATATTACTATATGGAATGTTTCGAGGAATACACTTGCAGGACCAAAACTGTGGATAGGTACATGAGATCTTTACCTCACAATATGCAGTCGGAAATATCTGAAAAAAAAGAACATAATGCCGCGTCCACACCAAACCAACAAAACAGCAACACAATAATTTTCAACAATTTAGGCAACATTTTACCAACTTTTATGTTTTGTCTCGGTTTTTAGCAACTTATTGTAAACATCAAAGGGTTTGTGTTTCGTTCTTATTTCCGGCAACACTGCAGGTGCGGTGTGTATAGTTGATATTCAATTCTGTGATCGAATTCCTCTAGAATTAAAATTCTCTCTTGAATTATTCATTTAATAAATATTGTTTTTTGTGAGCAGTTATAACGAAGCTGGCGACGACTCGTGAACTAATTATATATACAGGGTGTCCGCTAATTAATGCTACATGAAAAAACCACATACTCCTTACGTAAAAATATTAGGATTTAATTATACCTATATCCGAAAGTTGATATTAACTGAGATACAGGATGTTAAAGTTAAAACTTCATTTTTGTTTTTCCCTAATAACTTTGGGAGAAACTAACGTTTTTTTACAAAATTTGGCAATTATGGTTTTTTTTAGGACGAGAAATTGATTTTTTTATGAAATTTCAATGTACAACGTAGGGGGCGCTGTCTGCGGCATTATTTGCACATTTATTAGGTCATAAGTTTTTGCGCCTCAGTGTATTAAAGTTTTTAATGAAAATAATACTTTTCTCATGTTTATTACGTAAAAAAGGTATACTAAGTTCAGGTCGCCCAGAGATTTTTTTCTTAAAGTAACCTATGAGAAAACAACTAAAATTTAGAGATGCAGTTGCTATGGAACAGAAAATGTTTCATTTATCGTGTTTGTTTTTCATTGCTGTTGGTTTCTTTCGACACGATATTTCCTAGAGCCAAAGTTATTTTAATTAAATTAAGTTAAAGAACAATCCAATTGTTGTATTTATTATTTCCAATTACCATTACTAGAACATTAATTATCATGTAAAAGTGAATTGGTAAGAAGTAAGAAAATATTATTTGCTTGCCTGGGCTAAAGCACTAAAGAATTTAAATGCAAATATCTCCGAAACGGTAACTCTGGGCGACCTGTACTTAGTATACCATTTTTACGTAATAAAGAAGAGAAAAATATTATTTTTATTAAAAGCTTAAATACACTGAGGCACAAAAAGTTATGACCGTATGAATGTGCGAAAAATCCGCAACAGCGCCCCCTACATTGTACGTTAAAATTTCACAAAGTAATCAATTTCTTGTCCTAAAACACCATAATTGCCAAATTTTGTAAAAAACGTTAGTTTCTCTCAAAGTTATTAATTAGCGGACACCCTGTATTTTGTTTGAACGTTTACGTATGAAGAGCGTGTGTTGATTCCGCAGTTGGATTCTTTCTGAAAATTCAAATCATTGGATTTCCTGTTGACTAGGACCTGCTTTAATAGATTTTTTTTATAATATTTTGATTTTGAACTATTAATAGACAATAAGATTAAAAATGAAATTGAGAAATCTGCAAAAAATCTACGTTTTAGAATCCCAAAATTTTATAACTATTTAATCCTTAGCAATAAAAATAAGAAAAAGTTTGTAGGAAGGTTGTCTATTCCGAAAATTTGTAGGTTCAGTTACTCCTAGTTGGCTATGACTGCGTTGAAAAACAGTGAAATGCTAAAGAAAAAAACGTGTCACATGTTATTGTTATTGCTTTATCACATTCTCCATAAATAATAACTAATTTAAATAATATTAATATATCTGAATATATCGTATTAATTTTCCAATGGTGACGGCCCCGTTTTGAGAGTCTATAATATGCAAAAAACTTATCTTGGTAACTTTTTTGTCGCGATCAATTCAACACATTTTAGGTAAACTATTTTTTCAACTATTTTTCAAAATGACGTCTACAATTATTTAGGCCTGTGTTTTACAAATGTTCCACGTCAAAGCTACATTTTTCCGAGAGGACAAATGTTAGGGTTATATCATTCGGTCTTACAGATTAACAGATAACTAGTTATTGTAGGAAAACGTGAGGGCTTCCTTCCAGGGAGTTTTAACATAATGGTTGCGTTTTTTTTTTATCAGAAATTCAGAAATTATTAGGAAATTTTCAGTTGACAAGAAGTTTGAATAATCGACTTTCGCAAGGAAAGAAAAACTTAGTTAAATTTACTATAAAAATAATAAAACTAACCATAATTTATAGCTGTACATGGTGTCCATTTTTCGATGCTTCTACGGGTTTGTTCGGGGGTATCTCCGTTTTTAGTAAAAATAGCAGCTGCTTTTTTCTGACACAAAAGATGCCTCAATTCGAATTTTTCTATAACTCCTCGTTTTTGACATACGGGATGTGTTTGAGAATGGAGAATGGCTGGAATAACTTCTATTAAGAAATGATATTAAATTATAGCAAAATTTTAACCCAAATTTTTAGTAATATTTTTTTGTACGAAAGTAAAATTTATTAAAATTTTACTTTATAAATTACAAAAAAAAATCAATTCGAAAACTCCTCTGGGTTAATGTTAAATGTCCCTTTGAAAGGGCTTGTCATCGTTCCCAGTGTTTCAAACCGCCCTTTTACCATCTTTTGTTTCTTACGGGGTTTCGCAATTTGTCACGCTGGTAAATGACTGTCGTGTGAACAGTGAACAAGATTTTAACGTGATAAAGAAGGTTTTGTATTTTCGAAAAGCGCACGTGTAAACTGTGTCTCACAGAATTTTAAAATCTGAACTGTTTTTTGTGGTGTAGATTTGTTAATAGATAACATAAATCCAAATTCAACTGGTAGCAGTTGTTTTGTTGTAATTTTATGGAAAACATGGAAGGAAATGCAAATAAGGGCAATATTTCGACAAGGGTGACGATATTAGGAATTCAGTAATCTAATATGTATTTATTTTTCATCTATCAATTATTTACTTAAAATACCTTAGAGACGGTTACTATAACCATCATTTTAATATCATAAAAAATCAGTGGCGGTTCTTCCACAGGAGCACAAAACAAAACGAATAAAAAATATTAATTTATATTCATTGAAAATTATTTATCGTATAAAGTCCGACCCTCCCTAATATTTTATCGTACCGTCAAACTAAACTGTATAGATCCGGCAACCGTGCCTCGGTCGAGGTAAATGACGATTATGACGAGACTTGCTCGCACGTGCGAATAAGTAGTGCAGTTTCTCTGTAGTAACAGGTGGCGGGTGGCAACGGGGGATAGCGGGGCTATGGCGATTTAACATGGAAAAGGCGCACAGTTTTTGTGTGCACGTTGCCTGTTCGTGCATCTAGTTAGAAATTCGAGCGTGTATGTTTTAATATTTTAATATTATATATTTATTAAGTTAAAATGAATAGTTGACGTTGGACTATTTAAGAAATAACTTTAGCTCTTTGAGTTTGGAGCAAAAAATTGAAGTGAAGAATGCGGGAACACCTAAACCCGTAAATAATTTAATGCAGACCACCGCATTTCCTTATTACTTTTTTCTTTCTACATTTAAAACGCCTAGAAAGTAATTGTTTGGTCGTTACACAAAAATAAAATTTTAAAAATAATTTCACCATACTTGTGAACCCCCTCTATCATAGGTCACGAGCCGCTACTGTAGAAATTATTAGCGGGCGATAATAATATATTAAAATAAGACATTATCTTAGAACACGCGTTGAATTTCTAAAGTACAAGTGCTCTAATTGTCTTATGAACCGTATATTTTATAATACTTTTTCTATTTGGGTCTTCAAAGTCTAAAAAACTTTAAAATTTATATTAGATTTTTTTCATTTGAATTAATATTTTCTTTTTGGGTTGGCAATACTTTTCCAATTTAATAAAATATTACAAGTATCAAATATGCCATGATAGAAACAACTGAACACAACAAAGTTTCTTCCCATCCGTCATAATTAAAAATAAATATATTATTAAAGTTAATAAAAATGAGTCAGGAAGAAAGTTGTAGTACTCCGTCAGAAATACGAGAAATTGCAGAAAATAATCTAGAAAAACTTTTAAAAAGAATATGAAAAACTTTGAATTAAAGTGCAAGCAGAACAAAGTTCAAAATATTGAACAAGATAATAAATAATACTTTTGAACAAAATATTGTGTCGACACAGAATCTGACAGGAATAACAATTAATGCCCAGGAAATGTCTACAGTAACTATAAATATGTATATATAAAGTAATATGTATAATACTATATTGAGTTAAATATAAAATTAGAAATAGAGAGAAGATATTTCTATTATTTTTAGGTTATGTTGTTTTATAATTGTGACTAGAAATTAGTTGACGGACACCGTCGGCATGTTATATATTTCCGAGTATAGGTATTTCAGATAAATATCTAGTAAAAATGATCTATTTGCAAGGTTAAAGGTTAGTATTTTAAAGTTTTCTATAAAATTTTTTTGTCGAATCCATAATGCCTAGAAAACTAATTTTAACGAAATCAAAGTAAGCCTAAAATTCGAACCCTACTTGCTGCCAACATAAAAAAAAATTCAGTTTCATAAAGTAACAGGTTATTCAATTTTTTTGTGCTGTCTATTAGGCGGACACATTTACACGGTCAAGTAGGTGTCCGCCTAAGGGAGGTTTCACTGTATTTATATTTTAAATAGATGACAAATAAAGTATTGTATACACCATAGGCGTTACTAGACTATAATGCCCATGAGGCGAAATATATCCCTCGAGCTAGTTGCTTCCTCGTTCGGGGCATAGTATACTTAACGCCCTTGCTACGCTACATAAATAGCGATTAAAGAAATCTAATTAAAGACACGCGGGAACTTCATTTTAAAGACATCGCGACGAATCTTATCGTATTCTTGACCTAAATCCGGCCCATTATATTCAGTACAACCCTGCGTTCTCCAAATTAATAAATGATTTCAACATCCTTTTGATATCATTTTCCTTTGTTATCCAGGGGTTATTGATTCATCATGGCCGGGCTTTTTAAGTCAACAGTCACTCGGCAACCTTAATGGGAAAGAGCTCAGAAACCGGAAGAGAGCTCGTTTATAGGGCATTGTTGGGAGTCTAATGGTCTATATTAACTGCTTTTGAATGCTTTTTTAGATATCTATATTTTTCTATAAATGATATATTACTTTTATGGGGTCAAAATAGACTTGCCTTCTTCTTTGCGTGGAGGTCATTACAATATTATAACTTATCTTCCGAACAAATCCGATTATACAATTCGATTTTTAATTAAAATACTAGAAAAGTTTTTTCCTTAATTATTTTATAAAGTAACATTTTTCGATTAGGCTATATTATACAGGAGTAAATCAAACTGTTGTTTCTAATCCTAATTTCAATTTCAAAATACCCTGTAGGAAAATTGACGAGGATAATTTTATTTACATACTGTTTCTTGTAATCTTTGATGTATTCTGAACATTTCGATTTTTGATTCGTTCCATTATCTCATTTCTGCTGTTAGCTGCAAAATTTTAAATGAAACGGTGATTTGAAGCTTATTTTCATTAAGAAAAACAAACAGTAGGTATATCATAAAGTTAATTAACAAAAACAATTTTAATATCTTGTATTTCCTCCTCTTGCAGCAATGACAGCTTGCAGTCTTCGTGATATCAAACGTATAAAGTTACTTATCCTTTCTTGAGGGATAGCCTGATATTCTTCGGTTAGCGCCAGTCGTAAGTCTTGCAAGGTTCATGGTTGTACAGGACAATGACGAACGGTCCTTTTAAGTTGATCCAAAGATGTTCGATTAGGTTGAGATCCGGGCTACATGCGGGCCATTCCAATCTTGGAATTCCAACTTCATCCAGATATTCGCTCACTACATGTGCAACGTGAGGTCCTAGAAATATCATGCATTAATGTAAATTGGTTCCCAATGAAAGAAGCAAATGGAACAACAACTTCTTGGAGGATTTCCTCAATGTAACGGTGGGCGATTAGAGCTCAACAAATCCAAGATTGGTGCGTGCTTCGAAATACCCATGACATACATTTTCTAAAAATTACATCGTTTCATTGATAATTTTGCATCTCGCAGCAGAAATGAGATAGTGGAATGAATCAAGGAACGAAATGTTTAGAATACATCAAAGAGGACAAGAAATAGTATGTAAATAAAATTATCCACCTCAATTTTCCCACAGGGTGTTTTGAAATTACGACAAAAAAACAACAGTTTGATTTACTCCTGTATAATTTAGCCTAATAAGAAAAAATTTAACTTAATAAAATAATTAAGGAAAATCACAATAAATTGATCTATAAACTGATAACAAAATCATGAAAATCGCCTAAAGAATAAAAAAAGTTATAAAATATCAAACTTGACCTAAACTTCAGGGTGGCGGAATTTTGTGCAGGTGAGTATAGTAAAAGTACTATAGTAATAAAGATTTCATTGTCCGATTTCATATAAAATTAGTATTAACGACGAACACGAAAATTTCACTTTTTATTTCAATAAGTGTTCAAAATGTTGCCCGTTATTGGTCAAACAATGATATAGGCGATTTTCAAATTCCTGGCGGACATTTTCAAAAACATGTTGTGGGAGATCATGGCAGCTTTCGGTGATGCGTTGACGAAGTTCATCCAAACTGTTAGGTTGGGGAGTGAACACAATAGTTTTCAAATGGCCCCATAGAAAAAAGTCTAATGGCGTCAAGTCAGGAGATCTAGCAGGCCATTCTATAGGCCCTCTTCGCCCTATCCATTTATCTGGAAACTCGTCGTCTAGCTATTGCCGAACCGGAAGAACATAGTGAGGAGGAGCACCGTCGTGCTGGAAATATATTTCAGCCTCATCAAGTATAAGGTTTCCATCGTCTTCGATTTGGTTTTCAATGGTTTCAGTGATAAGCTGATTGATGGTATTTTCCAACATATCTAAATAAATGCCTCCATTTAAATTCCCATTAGTAAACAATGGCCCAATCACTTTGTTTCCTAAAATGCCTGCCAATACATTAATTTTTTGGAGGTACTGAGTATGCCCTTCTACAAAAGCATGAGGATTTTCATTGCTCCAATACCTGCAGTTATGCTTATTAACAAATCCATTTAGATAAAATTTGCATTCATCACTGAAGCAGATATTCTTTCCATGAATGGTATTATCATTAATCGCTGCAGTCATTTGTTCACAAAACTCAACTCGCCTATCGAAATCATCTTCGGTTAACTCTTGCAATATTTTCATTTTGAATGGATGAAATTTATGTAATTTAGTAACTGTGTGTACAGAGCCTAATGAAATACCAGTCGCATCAAGAATTTTGCGTAATGAAGTATTAGGATTTATGGCAAAATGACCCAAAACTTCAACTTGAGCGGCTTCATCCAAAACTCGACGATGATTATGTTTTTTTATTTGCAATAGATCCAGTTTGAGTAAATTTAGTAACAAGGTCCAAAACATACCTATGCGAAGTTATCTTTTCCGGATGTCTGGCGTTAAATGTAGTTGTGTAAATGCAGTTTGCCGAGCACATTGATTTTGGGCACAATAAATTAGAATCATTTCCACTCTTTCCGCTAGTGTGTAAACCATTTTGGAAGTAAAATCTGAATCAATAAATTAATTTTCACTATCCCAAGATTGTCACAAAGATAACTGACAGCAAATTAAATTCTTTCTTTCCCAGCAACTATAAAAAACTAAACAGGTATAAGAATAAAAGCAGTTCGCCCATGTTATCTGTGTTGATAAAAAGAAGGCGGTAAAAAATTTTCTAATTTTCTCGAAAACGAATCGACCGATTTTAAAAAATCAAACGTCCAAATAAAGCACTTTGAAAGACCTTACAAACAAGCTATTACTTGCTAACCCTTGTCATTTAAAATTTTTAAGGGGATGACCCCGGTAAAAGGGGGTGAAGTAGTTTTTGGTTAAAAAGTTGTCCCCTTTGGCAAATCTTTTGACTTGTCTCGGCGTTTTTTCTTTTAATCAGTGGTTTTCGATAAATGTGTGGTGGGAAGTTTTCAAATGAACACCCTGTATAAATGATACTAGATATTTTTGTAATTATTACTGAAAATTTAGGTTAAAGTTTTGCTATGTAATGGTATTTCTTAAAGGCCGATCCGCACTATGCTTGCTCACCCTGTAATCGTCAATCATGGCTGCATCAGCTGATATTATGATTTTTAAAGCATATCATGGGGTCAACATTTATGATTTTTTTATTTGAAATTTGATTTTTGGTAATGCAAAATCGGTTGATTTTGATACCAATTCTATAACTACAGTGATGGAGCCTTTGCTTCAGATAATTCGTCCCCTTCTTGCACCCATATTCAAATTGGCCGAATCCCCGAAAGCAGCAGGAAAACTGATGGATTCCTTGTTTATTCTGTTGTCAAATGATCTTTGAGGGTAAGAAACGCTGCAACTTTCACTCACGTTAATATGCATAAATGAAAATACAAAAATTCTTCTGTTCAATTAATTTACCGGCACTACGTACTTACAAACTATCCTGAGACAGAAGCCAGGACTGCCGGCCGACGACAAATGAGAAGGCTGTTACAGGCGGCGGGATATCCATTCCACTTCATAAATCCAATCGTGTCTGGTTCATCAGTCTAATTGGATTATTTTAATATTTTGCTTGTTATTCTTTATACGAAGAAATGCGTAGTTTTCGCCTCGTAAAATACCAACAATTCATCTTTTCCTGGTTAATATGTAATCGGAATATTTTAAATAAAATAACATGATATTTGCCTATTAAGTGAAGGGGATCAATTCCAATATTTATTTCTAAAGTACTTTCGCAAATATTAACAAATAACCATTTACTTTAATTGAAATGATCTAAGGACCTCACACTCTGAAATATCAGCACCGCATGAAGGAAAAACACCCCCAGTGTCGATGACGATGTTCAACAAAGAAGAAATAGTTGAGGTTGATTGCAGGAACCGAAACAATATGAACTCATTGAATTCCATTCATGGCAAGAAATCCCCTAAGGTATTTGTTGAAACTTCTAAATAAAAACACGTCAAATTGTCCAGGTCAAGAAAATTTCAATCCTATGTGATATATATGTATTGATAAGAACATTCCTGCTCAATAGTATTACTGTCATTGCTGTTGTAATTACAGTGCTCTTTGGCATCTGTTCAACGGAAATAAAAAACATCATAAGTACGAAAACTCCTTGTAAGTAGTACTGTAACCCAACAAATTGATGTCGCAGCTCGCGGTTCCCAGCAGGAATCCACCGAGATTCTCTAATGACAAATAGAACATTGCTCAAAATGCTGCTGGACACCGCTTTGAATCTCGTTTCAGATATCACGAACAGGATTTTTTGTTGGTTTTTAAATCCTGCACTCGCTTGATGACGGTAATAAAGTACCAGATCTAATTGGACGTAATTTTATTGTTGACTAATGTGTGTTATTAATTTTGGATTTGGTATCGGAAGATATAACATTCTTTGAATGATTCACGTTTGTTGTTGATCGTGAAATCATATGTGGATCGCAGTGAAACGTTTACGGACGAAACAATGGATTCATGTGCAATATTTAGGAACTTGTTGGGGGTGGAGGGTTCCTCCTAATACCCCCATCTCTCCTTAATTGCGTCAATATGCGCAGCACATGGAATCGTCCAGCACAAATATGAATTTGCCGCTTACTAAGCTATTAATGTTTGGTTTACATCTATAATTTGCCATAAAATACTACAATTCAATTAGTAAGATATAATGGTACTATTTGTTCCGTAATATCTTCTATTAAAAAAATTAATCGTCATCGTTTGCGCACGTTCCTCTTCTTATCGGACAATTCTGTTGACGACAATTATGCAAATGTTCCCGATTTTTACGACTTCGACAACCGCTCCGCGATTAGTCGCGCTCGCTTCTTTTTTCTGGATCCGGTCAATCGGAAATAATTGAAAGTCGCCGGTCACGTGGCCAAGTCATTAAGGAGGGCGTGAGAGAGGAGGATGAAGGACGACGGAGACGAGGGTGGCTGTTTTGTTATCGTTTTGTTGTTTTTTAATGGTGGGAGGAAACATTATTTTATGGCATAATATTTCTCGCATGTCAGCGTCAGAATGACGTTGAAATAATAAGAGTATGGGATTGTTCTATAGAAAATAAGCATGCGCGAGCCATAAAATACAAGTTAAAATGTCTTAAATTAATATACATTAATAATTATAGAATATTTCGTGTCCTTAGAAATAGAATGTTGTACAGGGTGTCCCATTTTCGATTCTTTTATAGGGTATCTCCGTAATTGTTAATCCTATCAAAAAAGTAATGTAGGTGTCATGTGCTCTTTTTGGGTCAAACTTAAAATCAAAAAATTGACAATTTCAAAATTACCCTATATTTTCTTAGTTAAAAGAGATACAGTAAAATGTTTTAAGCAGAAGTTTCTTTATATTGATTGTTGAATGATCTGCCGTTTTCAGAATAAGTATACGGGGTCAGGTAAAAAAGTTATCAGATCTAATCTCATTTTTTTTAAATGGAATACCCTGTATATTTTAATCTAAAATGATACTATATATAATTCTCCTTTCAAATATATAACACACCATGGATGATATTGCTTTCTTAGGCGATTTAGTTAAACTTTATTACTTTGAAACGAAATAAAAGATTCAGATTAAGGTAAAAAATAGTGGGAATCATCCCAAATGTTCGGGATATGTCCTTAAATGGTTACCGCCTTTCCGGAAAGCGAACAAAATATACATTTTGCGCCATTTCTTCGTTTTTTCCACTTTCAATATAAACTGATAAACATATTAAATTTTTCAAAATGTTGATAAGTCATTTTTGCAAATGAATATGTAAAAATGAAATTGACGTTAAATGATAATGTCAACATGAAAGGAGAATTTAAAATAGTATGTTTTTAGATTAAAATATACAAGGTGTTCCATTTAAAAAAATGAGGTTAGGTCCGATAACTTTTTTACCTGACTTCGTAAACTTATTCTGAGAAGGCCGGATTATTCAACAATCAATATAAGAAACTTCTGCATAAAACATTTTTCTGTATCTCTTTTAACTAAGAAAATATAGGGTAGTTTTGAAATTGTCAATTTTTTGATTTTCCCCCGTATCTCTTAAGCGAGCGAAAATTTTCCAATTTTGATTTCGCCATTTTAAGTTTGCCATTTTTAAGCAGCACATGACACCTACATTACTTTATTGATAGCACTAACAATTACGGAGATATCTTATAAGAGTATCGCAAATGGGACACCCTGTACAGTGTCATCATTAAAGTTGAAACCATATGGGGAAACAATATATTTTTCGATTTAGGTAGACTTTAAATTTACCATAAGCTTTTAAATCAATAAAGACCAAAAATAACACAATTAAATGGGACAATGCGGCTTTTGTTAACTGCCAAATTTGACATTTTGACATTTATTGATCCACTTAAAAAAAAAATTATTTAGAAAAGTTGTTGACATTGCAATTTTATGCCCACGTATCAAATTTGAATCATTTGAATGATAATTTTTGTTTCCCATCTATTTTTGGCCCATATCTATTTTCATCGAAAACGGAAGTCGACCCTACCACAGCAAATCTATTTATTTATACAATACTTATCGTCTAAATTCATTATTTATACCAAAAATTCTACCAAAATGTTTATTGTCTTCAAAAAATTAAATTGCAGTTTAAAAATGTTGTCATCTGTGGAGCAAACTCCTTCTCATAACTTTAAAAATGTAATCAATGAAGAGGAGAGTCTTGTTTTCTACATAATAAATACGTTGGAACTAATGAACATATTAAAATAATGTTTATAATTTACTTCTTATTCTTCCTATTCTTCTTTATTTTATATTATCTACTCAGAAACAAAAATTATCATAAGTGAATCAAATTTGGTACTTCAACAAAGATTTTTTTAAATTCCATTAAAAATGGTATTTTCGGCAAATTTTACAGTTGATGATTTTTTAATTTTTTTTTTATGATCAAACACAAGCACTATAGGAAAAATCATTTAGGGCACTCTGGGAGTGGTGCGTGTGCGCAAAAAGCGATTCACGTTGGTTTTGAATCGTTGGAGGTTATATTCGTTGGGAAAGACGACCTCGGGAAGGTCGTTCCACAAGGATGAAGTCCCCCAGATGAAAGAATTCTTAATTAAATAATGAAGTTCGAGGAGTATTAAGCTTAACCACGTATTTCTGCTATTTGCCGCTCTGGCCGGAATTAAGAAGGCAAGGTTCGCAAGGATACCTTCTAATATGTCATTTTTGATCTTTATTGCAGCAAAACTTATGGCGAAATCAAATTTCACCTAAATCGACGAATTCATTTTCCCCATATGGTTCCAACTTTAATGGTATGTACAATAATTGTTGAAATGTGCAACAACGAACAAACCTCAGGAGACAACACACCATGACAGCGGATGTTTAAGATATAACGGCGGTGGCATCGTGTTGTGGGTCAAAACGTGGTTAAGGGCGTACAATGCGCAAATTTATAGGATGATTAACAACGTTTCGCTACTGCAGGATTCTGGAAAGGCTATTTGAAATATCTGTCAGGACAAGTTATTTTATAGTAAAACAGTATCTATATTTCTAGGGTGCATAGCCCTTTTTTTTAAAAAGTAAGTAAAAAAATTTAAAAAATCGGACCAAAAGTACGTATTTTTAGGCATTTTTCAAGGTTAATATCGTCGCTGATATTTTTTGTCGGCAGACTTGAAACAAGCTATCACGGTACAGGATTATGCTACACTGAGAAAATATCTAGGTTAGTAAATTGTATGTGTTTTTTGTATTGTCAGTGCCAACCACATAATATCTGTATTAATTTTAGAAGGCGTTACTATTAGTTTTACTTTTAACTTCTAAAAACACTTACGTATGTCGCGTTTCCTGATATTTACTACAAAATTCTGCGATGCAAATTAAAGATAAAAATATTAACATTTGAAAAAAAAACTTAAAAATTTTCGTTCACGACTATATTCCCAAAGAACGAAGGCACAGAAGCCGTTTACTTTTTACATAACATTACCCACAAGATTACTTAACGCGTATACACACACACATGCCAGTTTTCCACCCTCCGACAAAGCAACGCCGTCGTCTCTCTGGATGGTCCTCGACGTCCTGAAGGAGGTCATCTGACTTGCAGATGAGCCGGGACTGATTCACACTCTTTGGACGGGTCTTCCAGTCCATTGAGTCCGCAATCCAGGGGGTGCTGGATAAAGAACGACGACAGCGGCGGATCCATACCCGATGCCTTGTAAATTTGCCCCGCAGCAAAGAAACCCGTCCTGGCAGAATCCGAATGCAGAGCAGTTAGAAATAGTTGCACACTGACCGAGGCGGTTGCTTCTACCGATTTGTTTTATTTTCTTTAGTTTTGGCATGTCTTGGTTAAACTTACCTTCTTCCATCATTCGTTAAAAATATATTCCGAAGCGAAAGACAGAAATGAGCCAGATTTTACAGTTGAAGAACGAAATTTGCAACCGATTGGAAATTTCGATCTGTGAACAAACCTAATAGAAGCGGTTCGAGGTTATTTTCGGTACGGTATTTAGTAAAACGGTTCGGGGTCTTGGAAGCGGTGTCCTGCAATTGTGGAAGCGTAGTAGGGTCATGACTCTCCCCCCCCCAACAAACAGTGGAGAATAAAAAATAACATAATATATTATGTTATTATTATATTTATTATTATTTTTTTTCCTTCAATTACACCGCCCCTAACCCCCCCCCCCTCAAAAGTTCTTGATCCGCGCTTGAGACAGTGTCCCTGAAAGAAAACAGGGACTATCATCTCAGACAGAGAGAACCAAAGGGAATGTAAGATTACGAACAAACCCGAGCAAATTGTTATTTATAACAAATAAAATTTGAAAAGTAAATAAAAATGTAAACACGTTCTTTAAATAGCTTTTTACCCTTGTCGGGAACTACACTGTTTCATTTTTTTTTCACACATGTCAATTTACGCGTTTGCTATACCTAAAGCACTAGTGATCGATCGTCTCCAGCCAAAAATATAAAAACTGTCAATATTCTAGAATTTTCCACTTCATTGGTTGCACCGATGATAAAGTACAAGAGTCGATGAGACAGTGCGAAAAAGGATAAATATACAGTGTCACACATAATGTCAGCATCATCTTGGAAAATATTTTTTCTATCTAGTGTCATTCTACTGCCTTTACAGCACTATTAGTTCCTTTGGATATATATTAACCATTAACCACCTATTAATAATTTAATTACGTCTAAGTATAACCGATTTTCAGCTTGTGAAATCATTTTTCTTCATCTCCTGATAGAAACCATTATTATTTACCTCCATTATTGGCCCAGGTCAATAATATAGGCATCTGGCGGAACAAACAGTCAAACTCTTGAAAGCAACCCGATTACTATAAATTTTAATAAAGTGACAGTAAAAATTCGGTAAAACATCAAATCATAGGTAACTTGTAGCAAATCCTTATTAATGCATTCCTTGCATGGTGTTCAACAAATAAACTTTTATAAATGCAGCCAAAACTAATTACCATGCATTTTATAAAAGGCGCATTGTCCCGGACATTGATCTTCATCTGGATGCTCATTAATAGAGCGGGTAAATAGGTGTATTCTTTATCGATGAGTGGTTGACCTAGAGCTTCCACGTGGACCATGTCACTGTAGAGTTTAACTCTGCGTTCTTTACCATTGTCAACTTAAAGAACCTATTGACAGTGTGTGAGATGTAATCCCAAAAAATTCCAGATTGTCGGTCAGTCTCATTTACATCGTACCAGGAGTAGCGTGTTGTGCTTCCTGAATGTCCACTCTCGATGTTTGGCAAAAAGTCTTCTTTATTTCTGTGGCAAGGACGCGTGTTTTCAGGAAAAAAAAGTCAGATTTAACGACTTGGCGGTGAGTTCTTAAAAGATTTTTCCTGTAGTCTTAGTATTTGATCTTGATTATAATAAAATATGTATTTTTCAGGATGACTCTTTTATAATTTATTATTAAATAATAGTATATTAAGATAGAAGTTTCATAAGACATTATCCCAGAGCACGCGCCTAATTTAGAAAACGACCCGCGAAGCGGGGAGTTTTCTAAAGAACAAGTGCTCTAATTGTCTTATGAACCGTGTATTTAATAATACTTTTTCTATTTGGGTCTTTAAAGTCTGAAAAACTTAAAAAATATAGTAGATATTTTCTATTTGAATTAAAATTTTCTTTTTGGGTTGGCAATACTTTTACAATTTAATAAAATGTTACAAGTATCGAATATGCCATGATAGAAACAATTGAACACAACAAAGCTTCTTCCCATCCGTCATAATTAAAAATAAATATATTATTAAAGTTAATAAAAATAAGTCAGAAGAAAGTTGTACTCCGTCAAAAATACGAGAAATTGCAGAAAATAATCTAGAAAACCTTTTATAAAGAATATGCAAAACTTTGAGTTAAGGTGCGAACAGAACAAAGTTCACAATATTGAATAAAATAGTGTGACGACATAGAATCTGACAGGAATAACAATTAATGCCCAGGAAATGTCTACAGTAACTATAAATATGTATTTATAAAGTAGTATGTATAATACTATATTGAATTAACAATAAAAATAGTGCTTCATTGAATAAAACTTCAGAATTATTTTTTATTATTTCCCAGAAAAAGGCAATTCGTTGTAATTTTGGTTTGGACCTTAGGACGAGCTGTAGACCAACATTTATTGCACATAAGATTATGACCTTTCCATGCACAATTTTCAAAACTTTATTGTTTGTGAAACAAAATGCGCATAGGTTTTTAAAGAATTTGGTTTATCATAGTTACCACACAAGAGGGAGTCCCCTATTTACTATCGATAATCATAATTTGACAAAAGTTGAAAGATTCCCGGTATATGCCGGGAAAAAACTATTTAATAAATTACCAAATTATATAAAGGAGTTACAATACGACCAGTTTAAGAAAGAAATTAAAAATATATTATTAAACAAATGTTATTATTCTACTAAAGAATTTTTTATCGATAAACTTAATTGACTTTGATGACTTTAAAAAAAAAACGTTTTATGTAGAAAATATTTGTCTAACTTATTGCTATTCTAGTCACATAATCGTCATTTTGTTGTTGATTTTGTGTTAATATTGTTTGTGAATATCTAGTTGGTGTGTATTTTACTATTTTCTTAATTTTAGAACCTGACGTATACCTCTGTACTATGTATATTGTATAGCCACAATATGAATAAAATGAGTATTATGAGTATTATGAGTATTATGAGAAATAGAGCATAAATTGGAAGATATTTCTATTATTTTTAGTTTATGTTGTTTTATTGTTGTGACTAGAAATTAGTTGACGGACACCGTCAGCATGTTATATATTTCCGAGTATAGGTATTTCAGATAAATATCTAGTAAAAATTATCTATTTGGAAGATTAAAGGTTAGTATTTTAAAGTTTTCTATAAAAATTTTTTGTCGAATCCATAATGACTAGAAAACTAATTTCAACGAAATCGAAGTAAGCCTAAAATTCGAACCCTACTTGCTGCCAACATAAAAAAAATAAAATTTCAGTTTCATAAAGTGGCAGGTTATTCAATTTTTTTGCATTTCATAATGTAGCCGTTATGAAACCCAAATAGAAAAATCATATTACGCTTTACTAAAGGTGCTAAGAATAAATAAAACCAAACGTCTACCGTAACTCGTCATTACATTTAGACCCATTTGTTCCCCAAACCGGAAACAAGGAAAAAACAAACCGGTCTAACTTATTTCTAATTTATCACTTGGACAAAGCACACGACTGCACTATAAGCAGTGTAAAAAGTGGCATTGTCAACGATAGGGAAGTTAATTGTGGGGTGGAAATGATTTATAAACGGACAGCGTAACGCAGCCGTCATTGTTGCTTTAACTTATTTATGTTTTTGAGAACCTCCTCTTTTTTTGATAAAATAAGGGTTGGTTTTTCTGGGACATGAAATACAATGTCGTTTGATAATGGTGTTTCTCTAAAACAAATCTGTAATGCCGATGATTATATCAATTTTGTGTTTTTGTAGTAACAAATGGAAAAAAATTGGAATAACGCTGTATTATCAAATCATTAGGCAACAGAATAATCCTAAAAATATTTGTGAACGAAACGAGAGTGTACTGGGCGATGTTCATCGATGTTTTTGAAACATCGATGTTCTGTTACCGATGTTCGATGTTTTCGACATCGATGTTTACCTTTCGATGTTCAATGTTATAACAAAACAAGAAAACTAGGTTGTAATCTTAAACTCAATTTTCCCAGCACAAGAAAATAAGAACGAATAATTGAAATATTTTTTTTCAAAGCCAGCGAAACTATCGTCCAAAAACGAAAGCTTACAAGGAAAAAACTTTCTAAGTTTAAGTTACTTTTCCTGCAATCTATTAATAAAAAAAATCTGTGATGCTCATTAATAATTTTACAAAACAAAAAAAGTTATAAAATATGTTTTAATATTTGTTTTATTTTTTGTTTATATTATTTTTTTTAAATTTTATTATCGAGTATTTTGACGTTTGATAATTTTTCGGATATTTTTTATATCTAATTTATTCCTAATCGCAAATATACTTTTTTAAATATCGATGTTTGAACATCGATGTCTAGAAAACATCGATGTTTTACAACCGATGTTTTTAAGCCATCGATGTTAGCTTTCGATGTTAACATCGATGTTTCGTTTCGATGTCCCTAGTACAGGGTTCGACACTTTTATAGGGTATCTCCTTAATTCTTAGTGCTATCAAAAAAATAATGTAGGTGTCATGTGCTCTATTTGGGTCAAAATTAAAATGGTAAAATAAAAATTCGAAAATTTTCGCTCGCTTAAGAGATACGGGGAAAATCAAAAATTTCAAAACTACCCTATATTTTCTTAGTTAAAAGAGATACAGAAAAACGTTTTATACAGAAGTTTCTTTATATTGATTGTTGAATGATCTGCCGTTTTCAGAATAAGTATACGGGGTCAGGTAAAAAAGTTATCAGACCCAATCTCATTTTTTAAAATGGAACACCCTGTATATTTTAATCTAAAAAGATACTATTTTAATTTCTCCTTTCACATCATGATGATATTGGTTTCCTAGGCGCCTTATTTAAACTTTATGACTTTAAACCACATTAGACCGTGAAACAGAAGCTAATATCATAGAAACAGCTATGTTGACATTCTATTTGTTATTAGCATTTAACGTCAATTTCATTTTTACATATTCATTTGTGAAAATGACTTATCAACATTTTGAAAATTTTGACATGATATCAGTTTATATTGAAAGTGGAAAAAACGAAGAAATGGCGCAAAGTTTATATTTTGTTCGCTATTCGGAAAGACGGGAACCATTTAACGACATATCCTGAATATTTGCGACGATTCCCGTTATTTTTTACCTTAATCTGAATCTTTTATTTCGTTCCAAACTAATAAAGTTTATATAAATCGCCTAGGAAACCAATATCATCCACGGTGTGTTATATATTTGAAAAGAGAATATAAAATGCTATCTTTTTAGATTACAATATACAGGATGTCACATTTAAAAGAATGAGGTTAAGTCCGATAACTTTTTTACCTGAACCCGTATACTTATTCTGAAAACGGCAGATTATTCAACAATCATTATAAAGAAACTATTGTATAAAACATTTTTCTGTATCCCATTTAACTAAGAAAATATAGGATAATTTTGAAATTGTCAATTTTTTGATTTTCAACTGTATCTCTTAAGCGGGCGAAAATTTTCAATTTTTGATTTTACCATTTTAAGTTTGACCCAACAAGAACACATGACACATAAAGTACGCACAGGGGATCTTTACCCTGACGTCATCGCTAACAAATAGATATCCCGACATACTTCATATCTCTGCATCTTTGTTTGGTACAGACATAAAGGCGAATAAAAATTGTATATTATACGTCGTCCGGAATTAAACGTGTTAGACAGAGAAAGAATTATAAAGAAGAGTTGCCAAATAATTATTTTGACTTACGCAGTACTACAAATTACAAAAACGTCATTGTGACAATTGTACCTTACTTTTTTTTTGATAGCACTGACAATTACGGGGATACCCTATAAAAGTGTCGAACATGGGTCACCCTGAACGAAACAAGAATGAATCTTGTAGGTCACTGCGGGTGACATCCTTTTCAATTCTATACCAAGGGCAAAGGCAAAAAATTCTACATGATTGGTACTTAGTTACCTGACAATTCGCCCTTGATAATGGCATTAAATCCAGGAATCTTACTTATGGCAGGGAGGAATACGATAGTCATTATTAACACGTTACGTTTTTCTTATAATAAAATAGCGATACCTATATCTAGTTTCTGTCACACCACCATTCTAAGCATAAGTTCCTCAGGGTTACGTGCTAGGACCACAACAGACGTGTCATCTGCAAAATTGAGTAGTTTTATTAATTTATTTAAGGATTGATTTTCCATCTTAGTGAAAATGTTACTCTATTAGCTGGTGGAGTTCTTTTCGGACGTCGCTTACTTCAATACCTACTGCAAAAATGATAAAAGAGATCGTTTTAGCCGGCACAATAGAAAACCAACATATTTATTTTAAAACACCAAGGAATGTTTATCAATTAATCAATCTCCTTCTGGGTGACTTAAACTGGGCGCTACAGGAGACCGAGAGATCTTTTCATAAAAAAAAATTGCCCAGAAATTAATATAAAAGAATCATCAATCGCCCATTGTTCGCTGGATGATTCTCGGAAGGAGCTCGTGCCATAAATTGGATGACTTTTAAGTACTTCTTCAAAAATTATTAGAGGTTACATTTGTCAGGCACTATTAAAGATGGACGTCCAAAATTAGCAGGTAGCGCCATCTATGTTACCACACTTAAATTATAAAATATATCGGTGCTTGGCAGGTTAGGAACCGTCATCAGCTGATTAATATTTTTATAAATTTATGTGGTATATTTTTAAAGTCTATGCGTCATCACTTACAAGTCATTAAAACCGTACGAATCAAACTTTAACGTAAGAAAAATATAAAATATATTACGTTAGTGTTTAGTGCTCTTGTGTAATCTGATGGTGCATATCTTCAAAAAAACTAATTTGAAACTCGTGGTTGTCTGTGTGTTTCTTTAAGTGATTTAGTGTAATTTGTTCTCTTCACTATGTATTTTTTTCTCTCGACAACATGCCGGTTATGTTCCGAGATTGGAAAGAAGATGCCGAATGAGGTTTAGTGGGTATATGCTTATTATGCAGTTATTTTTATAAGAAGCATTATTTTTGTAAGAATCTAAAGTTTTATACTTTTCCACAGTTTTGCAACATTGCGCCAGAACATCTGTTTACTACACAGGTGGGTAGTGTAATATAATTGTGCCGCTGACCTGTGGGTTTATGGGTGAATTACCCTACTTTTTAAACGTTCGATTTAAAAAAAAATGTAGCGCTTCTCTAGGACACCATAATAAGTAATAAGTAATTTCCATAACACCCTGTATACTGTTACTCCATTACGAGATAAACTATTCTTTGAAAATTGAATATAAGTTTGTGCCATTTAATTTTTAAAACCATTTATTTACTAAGCTTAAGTCTGACTAATAACCATTCTGCCAGCAGAGTGTGATTAATATCATATTAGGCTCACTTTAAGCTATCACGTCCAGGTAAAATATTGACATAACCACAGAACACTAAATAATTCAACAGGATCTTTCGGCCTCCTAAATCATTTTCAAGTTGTTTTCCATTGTATTCTTTTCCAACTGGACATAATAAATGCGTTATTAAATCAGAAGATTTTATGGCCCTTGAGGTATATTCTTTATTGTGAAGAACGATAATTATTTAATTATTTGAGATGCACTATTACTTTGGTATCGGTTACGATAGTCGTCCAAGATTAGCATCTATATTGTAACAACTTTATAAATTCCAATTTACTTAATAAATCACTGAAAATAAAGAAAATTGAAACTCCTGCCATTTATAAGCACATACTCACCATTCTACGATCCTAAAGTCTAATGTCCCAGAAGCGTCAAACGCGAAGGTTTTGTAAACTACAGATTTCATGCTCTGTGATTCCTAAAACTCTTGAAAAGTGATGCAGTGATTGTGTGAAGCGTTACTGAAAATCAGTAATATATCATCATATAACAATAAATAATGCTTCAATTTGCAGAAGATTTTTCAAGATGCAAGACTCGAATCCTACACATATCAGATGATTAAAAATTAAAACATAACCATATTTACCGATAAAAAGATAAATCCTTATTTAAATGATCCACTCTTTTACAAACTAAACATGAATGCATCATAATTGTTTATAATAAAGACGATTTTTCACCAATTTGAATAATTTTGTTACAGGGGATGACGCACCTTCCGTCTTTCTCCAGTTCAACAATAACTTCCTTCCAGTAAGAAACTACATGCTGGTTCAGAAAAATTTACCTGCATCTTCATGTCGTCGATTTCTTCTCCATGACGTTTTAAAATCACACAGGTACACAATCTGAAATGGGGGCGTATTAAAGATTTTATGGCACATAAATTTAAAAAAGCACCTGTTAAATGGTTTCTAATACCCATCAATTTTTCAGAACATATTAGGGTTCTTTCTTTATTACACTGTATGTTTTTCGACAATATATACAGAGTGGCCTAACCAAAGGTATTGTAAACTGCAGATCCCATAAACCATTCATAAAACTATTGGAAAGTTATTGAAAATCAGTAATGGGTGGAAGAGAGAACTACATGTTTGTTGGCTGAATGGTAACAATGCTGAAGTCTGGTTATATCAGATCGTTAAATATTAAAACATAACCATACTTAGCGATGAAAAGATAAATCCCTATTTAAATGGTCCACTCTTTTACAAACTACACATAATTACACCATGATTGTTTATAATAAATACGATTTTTCACCAATAATCACAAAAAAAAACACAAATCAACCAAAATATATAATCAATTCGTTAGATCACAGCGCCAACGTTGTAATCTCTACGAGATTAGTATTCATTCATATTTTGTAGTCATAGTAGAATATAAATAGATGTTGCCAGAGTGCAATTGGATTAGTTCAAGATTCGCTTGATACTTTTAAGTATAATAATATTTTTTTTAAAAAGTCTCTCATCGCCTTTACACAGTTTATAGTAAAAATATTGGGAAATAAATTTATTTTAAGAGCAATTGCGGATTAACCTTAAGCCAGTCGTAATTGTCAAATTAACAAATTTTTAATTGGAATTTTGCAAGATACCTTTGCGATAAATATGTCAATCTGGCTGTGCTGCAATAATGTCCGAAAGAGGTGGGAAAGACTGTTTGTATTCGTTGCGTATGCTAGAAATGTACATTTTTCTATTTGTAGTTTGTAATATTTTTGGTCATAACAGTGAGATAAACAGAATAATGCCGTTGTATTTTATTGTTCCATTTTAAAGTTATTTTTCTATTTTATACGGGTTTTGACAGTTGTGAGGTTGGTTCAATAATTATTGCTGCAACCAAACATACATGACCACATTATACTAACCTTTAAAAACCAAAAAAAAACGGTTTCATATCAAAGCTAGTTCGATACCGCTTGTAATATCGAACTGAGCTTATGACTATTTTATTAAATACTCTCATCTAGTTTTATATGCCGGATGTATCGTTTTGTTGAACATAAGAACTTCCATTTAATTTTTGAGGTGGCTGAATATTGGCTCCCGTGTACGTTTTATAAAAAAAACTGCATTCTAACTTCTTGAAGAGGCCGACATGGTAAACCTATGTGCCGAGATTGAATTTGTTTTGTTGAGCCAATTCTAAGTTATTGAATTAAACGTGATGGCAGGTAATACCACAAACACCAGCAAATAATTTCTATGACGCCTTTGCCAAAAATTGACGTAAAGCTAAACATAACGAATAATGAAAATATTGTCACTGACACTAATTTTCGGTTTGTCAATGTCAAAATTCAATTTGCTGGTGTTTGCTATATTACCTGAACTATGAGAGTGTCGTGATTTTGCCATCACGTTTAATTGAATATCTGGTTCACCTAAATGTCTTCCACCTCTACACATGGGTTTACCGTGTCGACCTCCTCAAGATATTATAATGTAGTTCTCTATAAAATGTACAGGCGAGCCAATATTATATAGTACACTTTTCATCCGCGACCATGTAATGTTTACATCGCTGGCTTTGTATATACAGTGAAACCTCTCATAACGGACACCTCTAATAAGTGGACATCTCTATTAAGCGAACATTTTTTCATAGTCCGGAACTAGGTATATGAAATTCCATGAAAATCAACTTCTCTTCGGCGGACTCTCCTTTGAGCGGACGCGGACAGGCTGTTTTCATACAAGGAGTGCGAAAATCCTCCTTTAAAAGGACAAGAAAATTTTAAAGTATTTGGGAGATAAATAAGTACGGTGCAAAAATTCTCTGAAGACGACCGTCAACCAATCGCGTATGAGTGGCAACCCGAAAGGACTTCGCCGAATGAAAGTATGTGCGAGTTGTAAGGTTAAAATCATAAACAATGGCACAAATCAAATCAAATCAAATCAAAAAGTACTTTATTAGTCAAAAAACATAAATTTTTGTTGACAAAGCATGATCTAATACTCCTAAAATAAACATTTAAAATGAAGAGAGAAAGAAAAAAACAAAAAAAAATTATAAATAGTAGCAAGCTTAGTAAAAAATTATTAAAAATTTAAACATACAGTCAATAACACAAAAGCACTAACTAAAGAACATAATTTAGGTACAAAACAATAAATGTACAATAAACAGTTTTCAAATAAAATTAGGGGTAAGCTGAAATTAATAATTGTACAGGCCAAACATAAACCTTGATATTTAACAAAAAAAAAAGAAAAAACGCATACAGTATAAAAATGCACAATGAACAGCACTAAAACTCAACATTCTCAAGAGCATCCCGATAGAATTCATCCAGACCATAATATGCTCTACTCAGAAGCAATCTTTTAAGCAAACGACGAAAGGTTTTTAGTGAATTAACCGTTCTGATATTAGTTGGTAAATGATTGAAAATCCTTCGACCCCCATAAATGAGTGACCTTTTTACCAAAGCGCTTCTCGGCAGTGGCAGAGGCAAATTGAGTACTTGACGAGTCTCATGCTGTGGGGTAGGACCCTGAAGCACAGCACGGTTTTTAAAAATGAGGGACGATGTCTCCAAGATAAAGAGAGACGTAAGGGTTAAAATTCGCTGCGCTATGAAATGTGGTCTACAATGCTCCCTCTGATTTACATTCACAATAAACCGAACTGCTTTCTTTTGAAGGACGAAAAGCATATTCAATAGGCCCTGATTGGTCACACCCCAAAATGGTATACCGTAACTAAGGTGCGACTCAAATAAGGAGAAATACACTGTTCGGGCTAGTTGTTGGCCCAGTTCCTCTCTAACTGCTCTCACAGCAAAACATCCAGATGAGAGTTTCTTACTTAATGTTAATATGTGCTCCTCAAAATGCAAATCACCGTCAATCAGGATCCCCAGAAACCTAGTCGCTCCCATCTCCGAAAGGCGAGCTCCATCCAAAGCTAAATCCGCTACATTACACCTAAACCCAACAATGTGGGTTTTACTCAAGTTTAAACAAAGGCGGTTTGAGTCGAACCACTCTTTAATGTCCCGCTTTGAGTCTAAAAGAGAATATTGATGTTGTGAAAGTTTGTAATTTGATAACAATGATTTGGGCGAGTTCATTACCATTGATAGCAATGTGCTATTAGAAGATGATAGTGACCCCATTCCTACCGATTATGTAGTCCAAACTGAAACCACATCACTATCTGACGACTCTGATGAAGAAGTTGAATGCAGTAATCAAACAAATGTCACCAATTATCAACAAGCCATTAGTATGGTAAAGGAATTATAAGAGTATGCAAAGAATAGAGGTGACTCTACAGCAATGGAATTGTCATCAGACTTGGAATTACATTTTCTAGATTGCAAGTATAAAACGCAAACACGTCAAACTACGTTATTAGATTTTTTTAGTACTACATCCTAACTAAAACTAGTGTATTCTTGTTATGTTATGTTTATTTGTACATACATATACATAGTAATAATTTTGCATTTACATATTACCTAATAACAAATTTCCCATGGGCGGACACCTCTATTAGGCGGACACCTCCGTTAGTCGGACACATTTCGACGGTCCCGTAGGTGTCCGCCTAAGAGAGGTTTCACTGTATATATCACAAGAACAAAAATATCCTTTATTTCTTTTCATAATTATCTGTTAATATACTTATTGCGTAACTTTCATTCTCGCGTCAACTTACGCAAAGCTCAATTGACAGAGACACGGGGCGCTGTTTGTCGTTTTCCGCACGAATGAACATCGCGAGTCACGTGGCTCCCCGTTAACCTTTTATGTCATTTAATTTCTGTTTAGCACACGCAAGGAGCGATATGTCAATATGGAAATAATACAAACTTGGGGGTGAACGTGTTTTGATCTATAATGCCTCTGTGTAGAGCTTAATGTCAACAACATAAACAAAGGATTAGGCACGTTTTGGCAACATGGCAGGAAAATACAGAAAAATAAACAATATGCACGGGAAAAAGCTTGCTTCAAGAACATAGATTTTCTTACTAATACTTAGTTAGTTTAAATGGTACCGTAGTTCGTTTAAATCAATGGTTTTCGATCGACGCACCGACACAATTTAATTTTCCTATTTGGGTTTCATTCTGAAATGCAAAAAAATTGAATAACCTGCCACTTTATGGAACATAAATTTTATTTTTTTTATGTTGGCAGCAAGTCGAAATATCAATCGACAAATTAACCAAAACAAAGAACGGAAAGGGAAAGAGGAGACTAGTTTCAGTAGAATCGTAGAATCGAGTGAAATTCAGAAGAAGGGCAAAAAAACAATTAGAGTTAAAGACCAGAATCACGTTTGGAAGAGGATGAAAACAGGAATTGGTGGAGTAGCAGCAAAATCAAATTCCTCATCTGATAGCATTTTTCTGTTGTTAAAATAATATATTGTTTAGTGACATGGAAACCATATTCAAAAAATTATATTTGCCATCTTGATATGTATTATTACCTACGTTATTTTACCACCTGCGGTAATTTGGAATTTCTGTCTGATTTTTCAATGAAAAAGTAAAAATGACATTTGTCTTTTGTTGTTAATTTTAATTGAAAATAATAAGAAGTGGATGTTAGATGTGGTTGTAAATAAAATAGTATACAAACCGCGGTGAAAAGTTTCACTACTGTCTCGAGATTTAGTAACTACCGACTCTCTCGACAGGAATGAAACACTTTCCACCTCGGTACGTCATATACTATTCCATTTAAAAAAAACTCGAGTTTTCTGGGAAAAAAGCCTTCTTAAAAAGCTAAAAAGTGTGCAATAAATCTTGAAAATTGCATCTTTATAAAGAATTTGGCCTAAAAGTAAAGTAAGCCGTTTTAATTTTATTTCTTATGTAGTTCCACTCTTCATAGCGCCGTTAAAACGCAGAAAAAATTGTTTTACCAGTGGCGTGAATCGCGAGGAGAAAATTAATAGTTTTTATTTATTTTGCACCTAATAAATTAATGTTTGAGCACGCCTATGGTAAGACGCTGTCAAACATAGTCTTTTACCACTGGGCCAACAATATAACTATGCCTATGTACAAAGCTTCATTAATATTGCCATTTTAATTGAAACCATATAAATAGAAGTATAACTTTATGCCAACAAATAAATCCAATTTTGCTTTAGGGCAAATTAATTGTTTTAAAAACTTTTTGATAAGTTTAATTGATCGCTGACGTATTACTGCATAAATGCATCCACTAAATAAAGTTGTTTTGTTGTGAAATTTGACTAATAGTGAAGGTATGCATATTAAACATAATATTTAAAAGTTTGTAGACACTTTGAACAATAATGACATTAGTCTAGAAGTGGTACACATTAAATAAAATGATGTAAATTAATTTATTTGCGTTGCAACTGGAAATTGGTAAAAATGTAATGGCTTAAATACACTCCCAAGCACAAAATTACGTGTCTTCGAAATTTTAGCTAAGTTCTCGTATTTCTGACGGAGTACAACTTTCTTCCTGACTCAGTTTTATTAACTTTAATAATATATTTATTTTTAACTATGACAGATTAGAAGACGCTTTGTTGTGTTCAATTGTTTCTATCATGGCGTATTTGATACTTGTAACATTTTATGAAATTGTAAAAGTTTTGCCAACCCAAAAAGAAAATATTAATTCAAATGGAAAAAATCTATTATATTTTTTAAAGTTTTTCAGACTTTAAAGCCCCAAATAGAAAAAGTATTATGAAATACACGGTTCATAAGACAATAAAAAAAAGCACTTATACTTTAGAAAACTCCCCGCTTCGCGGGTCGTCTTCTAAATTACACGCATGCTCTAAGTTGTAATGTTTTATGAAACTTAATATACTATTTTCTATTTGTAGTTTATAATATAGTTGGGTAAAATCAATATTTTTTAAGATTTTGGCTTCCCTGAAGTTTCTTTAACGGCAAATCTTTTTTTACAAGCAAAATTTTTTATAATGAATTACTTTTTGTCGAGAAATTAAACATTAAATCCATTTGTGATATAGGTTACCCCATCCAGGGACACCTGTACATATTATATGTATAGTTTCAACTATACTTTAAAAGAACTTAAAGTAATTAAGATCGGCCATAGTGAAATAACACAATAAAACCCGAAATCCAATAACACTAAATATGGTATATGTGGGCCATAACAGCACTAGGTCTCACAATAACACAGGAAAACCGAACGCATAAAACCTAAAATAAACAACCATCAAAAGGTGATATTGGTAAAAAATGATGGGACTGTCGGCAGAACGACCAGGACCGTACGAATGAAAATACTTTCGTTGATTAAACGTATTAATATTTGTACATGGGCGCTTTTGATCCCTTTTTTGCACGCGTTTCTTGTCGCGGCGTTTCCACCCATAAGAACAATGTTAGAAAACGTCGCGATAAGAAAAGCGTGCATAAAACGGGAATAAAGGAACGGTGTTGTGCTACGAGAAACAATAGGGATCACCTAACAGAAATTATGGATCACTTGCAGACCATCAGAATTTTAATAGAGAAGACCACTGAATACAACATACCACTTCACATGGCCTTCATAGACTTTCACAAAGCATTCGACTCTGTCGAAATATGGGCTGTCCTGCGAGCGATGGACAGAGCAAGGATTGATTCAAGATATTCTACCCTTCTTAAAAATATATACAGTAGTGCTACGTTCCGTGTAAAAATTATGGAAGACTTGACAACTGAAAAAATTTCAATTAACAGGGGAGTCCGCCAGGGCGACCCTATATCCCCAAAACTTTTTACTTTGGCCTTGGAAGACGTTTTCAAGATGTTGCCGTGGGAAAATAAAGGTATATGCATTGATGGCTCCTATTTAACTCACCTACGCTTCGCCGACGATATTATATTGGTCAGCTCAGACATTCAAGAGCTCAAAATCATGCTGGAACAAATAAATGAGGCGGCAAACAACGTCGGATTAAAAATGAACTTATCGAAGACAAAGATAATGAGTAAGACCGAGGAAAATATAGGGATGGCGGGTGAGATTTTGGATGTTGTCGATGAATATGTATATCTTGGCCATGTCATTAAAATGGGGAAGGAAAACCAAACGGCAGAGATAAAACGAAGAGTCAAACTGACGTGGATAGCATTTGGAAAGCTGAGCCATATAGTCAAGAACCCTGATATCCCTATAAACCTTAAACGAAAAGTCTTCAACGCATGCATCTTGCCTGTCGCAACATACGGTCTTGAGTCAATGGCTTTGACTAAGAGATACACCAACAACCTCAGGACAATGCAGAGGGCAATGGAACGAGCAATGCTTGGCATTAGTCTAAGAGATAGAATTCGCAGTGAGGAGATACGAAGGTGGTAGACATAGTGCAACGAATCGCTGAACTTAAGTGGCAATGATTGGGACATGTGGCCAGACTAAATGTGGATAGATGGGTGTCTAAGCTTGTACATTGGAGACCACGACAAACAAAGAGGAGCGTCGGTAGACCGCAGAAGAGATGGCTGGACGATATAAGGAAGATAGCGGGAGGGAGATGGTACCAAACAGCGAAAGACAGAGCAGCATGGAAACGAATGAAAGAGGCCTTTGTTCAGGAGTGGACAAACGATGGCTGACGAAGAAGAAGAAGAAGAACAGAAAATCATATCTTACATTTTGTACCGCTTAGTCACGACAGGACACTCAATTTCACTGGCTTTATCTATTAATTCGCTGGGCGTCAATCTAGGAGGAAATATATCTTGACATAGCTACGTTGTGGCAATATCGCCTACTTTCAGGAAACTTGGTGTACTTGTCTGTGACCCCCCCCCCCCCCCCCCCCCCCCCCGAGGGATGAAACGTGCTTCAACAGGTTTGTCGGGTTTGCAGAGACACACACTTTCCCCCCGTGCTGAGCACGGTGATGGTGTTGGATATCGCGTTCGACCCCTTCCAACCCCTCCACCGACCATTACTGGCCCCCATTATGGAACGACATTATCTTTTAATAAAAAAAAAAATTTCGAAAAAATTGTTTAAAATGGAGTGAAAGACCATTACAACCAAAAGAGAAGTACTTCCCCATTCTCAACATCCTCGAAAACGGGGGGAGAGGGGGTCGGACGTGATATCCAACACCACCAACGTGCTCATATATATTTGCCGCTGATACTTGAAAAAAAAATTCACCCCTTTCAGGGGCGAGTATTGGCCGGTAGAGGGGTTGCAAGGGGTCGGACGCGATATCCAACACCACCACAGTGCTCAGCATCCTCGAGAACGGGGAGAAAGTGTGTGTCTCTGCAGGGAAACGTCTTGAAGCGCGTTTAACCCCTCTGGGGGGTGGTTTTTGGCCGTTTTGAGGGGTTGCGCAACCCCAAAGAGAAGCCAATTTACAAAGCCAAGATTGGTCGATCCCTAAAATACTGCTCTCATGTCTGGAGCTCTGCAACCGAGCGTACACTTCGGCTACTGCATTCCATGGAAAGGAGGGTCATTCGTCTGATCGGAGACCACGAGCTAACCAAGATCCTCAACAGCCTTAGAACATTGCTTAATTCCTCCTAAAGCGATGAATAATAGAAATGCATGACGAAACACTGCCGCCTATCTGTAGTTAGGCTTAGTACTCCTCGAACTTTGTTGTTTAAGAATTCATACATCTGGAGGACGTCATCCTCAAATTAATGCTAGAAAAGTGTTATCTCTAACAATAAAAAATATTTCTGCTTGCCATTCAAACAGGCATCCAGAACATCGCTCTATTGGGTATCGCCAACAGGAAAACCCGCCTAATCAACCTTTGATATCAAGCAGGAGGTTCGACCTCCTCAAATTTTCTCAATAAATTTTGGCATTGTTTCTTTTTTAGGAAGACTACTTTTCTAATTAGTTAAGAAAAAGTTCAATCGTGTTTAGAAAATGGGTCATTGTATGGCATTTACAAAAACACCATTCATATAAAACATTATGCTTATATGAGGTTTACAAAAAAATCATGAACAGCTTTTTTTAATCCAACCCTGCCCCTAACGTAAAAAACAATATAACTGCGTTATAGCCCCGTCGGTCTAGTGTTTACGGTATTGTTTATGGGGCTTTCTCTGTGGGGCTCCCCCAAACCTCCCGGGGGCCTCTCGCTTGGACCGAAAGACCGGCAAAGGTTTTTTGATACCGCATGGGGTTTTATATAAATATGTTTAGCACTTATTTTAAAATTTTCTCAAATTTATGATAGATTTAGGATTATTTTGTAAAATATGTGAAAACGCGTATGTTCATAAGAATCATAGTTATATTATTATTATTATAATTATTACTCCCTTACTACGATGAAGAAACTTGCTTAACCGACCCATAATTCCTTTGTGCATAGCTGGTAATTAACGTCGCACCTTAAATAAGCCACAAAAAATAAAAGAAGAAGATTTAATATATTACATTACAACATAACCTATAATTTATGACATGAATATGTTATAAGTCATTTTAACACATTAGAACACGTGATTTTTAATCAATATTTTAAGGATATCACCGGCGACACTCGATAATCAAGACTAAAGAATAGATCGCCTGTTGAAACATAGATGGCTCTACGTGCTAATAATAATGATTATGTTTCGTTATGTAACGTCGTTTAATAAAGCAATTATTCCTTGTTGTGGACCATGGCATTGTAAAATCACTCTCTTCTAGCGATGGCCAGTCCTTAAACAAATTGAGAGACATAAATGGTTGGTAATAACACAAGGCAAATAGATTAACATAAATCAACGTGGTGTAATGGTATATGCGTCCGACCTGTCAATATACCCACGGAACCATCAATCACCTCTGAAGAAAAATACTATAGGGATAATTGTTTTTCTTGGATAACCGTCTGCCGTAAGTGACCGATGGTAACGAAATTAGTTTGTAATAGACGCGTTTTGTCGCACACAACGAGAAACGTACGTTATATACAGGGTGACAAAGTTCAATTATAATAGCTCTGATCGTATCTAAAATACTCAAGAAATGTTAAAACAGTACTAGTAGGAGTGCTTTTAACTCTGCAATGTAGATGAGAAAAGCGGAAAAATTTTGGAACCAGCCCAATAAACAAAATTCTAGTGGTGTGAAGTCTGGAGATCTTGGAAACCAACTAATAGGACTAGCGCGACCGACACCAAAGCAACGGAAACCTTTCGTCCAAATGTTACTTGACCCAAGTAGCATTTTTAGATACATTATGGTAAAGGTTTCGTAACTATCGTGTCTGTTTCCGATCAAAATTCAAATTCGAAACTGTTGGGAACAAAAATGGAAATATTTTCGAAACGTATACATTTTAAATGGGACATTTACACGTGTTTCCAAGTGGTTGGTACTAGCTGTGACTTTCGCTGTTTCGATGCACAATCGAAGCTTTTATCGAGAATGTTTCGAAAATATTTCTAAACTGTTACTTCTGTTTATTCAAAAATGACAGTATAAAGGCGCGGGGCTATGTTAAACCATGCGCAAAACAATTAGGATACCTTCACTGTTGTAAAATAAAAGAAAAACAATATGAAACAATAATTTCGCCATGATGAATTCGTTATAAGTATATTTCCTATAAGTTATTTTATTTCGTATACCTAGTTATTGCACATAAGAACCAAAAAAATCATTGTCGCAGTAAATTTTATCGTGCAGTTTAGTAATTTGGCTTTATATTTTTAACATGCCCTCGATTTATTTGCATTTACAGAAAAAAATATACTTTGTGAAAAAAATTAAAATTAAAATATTTTCAAAATTTTATTTATTTCTCTTATAAATCGACTTAGCTAGGAACATGGAACTTATCTAACATCTTTTGGCTTTTCAAGAGATGGAGGAATTTCATTAAAACTCATTTTTAACAAAATAAAAATTCATTTCACAAAATGGCCGCTAGGAAGCAATAAATTATTCTGGTCCAAATGGACACAATTTCTAGTGTTTGGCTTCTACAATGTTCCCATGATGCACAGAAAAATAAAAGGTGATGGAGAATGCCACAGAAAAAAGGTTTGCTTGTATGTACAGAAAACAAAGGTTGGGTATGGAGAGCCTAAGTCTAACGTCACGAGAGGCGTGGTTTCAAAAACCTTTCCAAATAAACTAAAATTACATTGAAAATCCCATAAGAGATTTTTTAAAGCATCGGTACACGTTTAGAAGGGATAAATAAGCAATTTCCTGATAATATTTGTATATTAGATGTTATTATTGATTCATTTTCAGAAACAGATTGACGTAACTGTTTTTTGAATATTTTTAATCGCCAGCTTGTTTGAGGTTATGTTATTATTGTTTGCATAGGGAGATTTAAATTGTTATTTTTCTGTTTCTTCTTATTGCACTGTATTTATCAACATAAAGTATACCCATCCTATAGCTTGGAATATTTTTTTAAATACGCTTTTTTACAGAATAATAACAATTTAAATCTCGCTAAACACTAATATAACCTCAAACTTGTTCAGATGATGATTAAAAATCTACCTAAAACACTTACCTCAATCTGTAGTTGAAAATGGATCAATAATAACACCTAAAATATAAATGATATCAAGAAGTTGCTTATTTATCGCTAATAAACGTACACCGATGCTATAAAAAATCTCTTATGGGAAATTCAATGCAATCTTGAGTCTTACCAAAACTTTATAATTCGATCTAAAAATGTTTCGAAAAATATTTTTATCTTCGCGTGTCGCTACGGTTATGGTTTGTAGAATATTTCGAAACAAGCACGTCTTTAAGTGTTTCTAGTAACTGGATTCGAAAATGTGTCGCAAAAGTTTCATAACACATGTACTTATCTCGATTCAATTTTATAATTTTAATCGAAAATGTGTCGAAACGTTTATCAGCAAAGAAAGTGTGTCCAATTTGTGTCTAAAAATGCTACTTGGGAACATTACCTAGTAGTACTTGTAATTCATTTTGCCAAAAAAACTTAAGTATTGAATGGTATAAGATTTTTTAATAGTTAAAACCATCGTATCTTCAATCATAGCACCATGAACTTTAAAAACCTTTTACCTAACAACGAATACCGTTGACGAGATGATGCCGGAATCTTACCTCGCGACCCCCAACCGGGCGCCTTAATTGCGAGCCCACCCCCGGGGGGCGGCGCCCTGCACAGGTGTAATGGATTTCCTATTAGAAGGCCAAAAATCCGATTCGATCCGAGATACCGATCTACGCTTACGAGAGATATTAATAAAGCTGTAGATAGTAAGTACTGCACATTACGAACTGTCAGAAAGCAATCAGCTGTTTCATTATGATTAGCCATCAAAGTTGGGGAGATCTTGATCGATACTTATATCCCACCTAAGCGCCTTTTGTAATAATAAGTTATTGATTACGTGATGATTGGTAATTATTGCTTCAATGTTATGTTATGTAAATACTTCTGCAACTGACTTGGTCTCGTTATGACCGATCTGTTATTGCTTGCACTAATGATCACCAAAATAACGGCACGTAATTTTTTTCGCTAATTTGTTAGTACGAGACCACCGACTTGAAACAAACATGGCCCCGGTTTTTATATCTACTTAGTACACGTCAATGTGATGCCTGTTATTAAGCACACATAAACACAAGAAAAAAGAGACGGGGATTCTATCTGTAGAATCCCCACCCTCATCTGTTTTTAACTTCTGTCAGTTTCTGTTTTCATTCTTCAACAGGTTACCGGTTTGATGTTAGGAAAAATAAACAATCGACGGACGTGACTCAAAAGTCTATATTTCTATCCAGTTTACGGCAGATTTGGCACAGTCTTACCATATTGAATTAAGAATTACTATTTATTCCACAAACGATACTTCAATTTAACACACAAACACTGAAAATCAACAAAGGGTCTTATTTAACAATAACGACTAGTATGACAGTTGTTAATCTGGTAGTGTCAAACGTGAAAGCCGATAGGAAAGATGATCATTCCAATAAGGGCTTTATAAATAGTATATTACGTACCGAGGTGGAAAGTGTTGCATTCCTGTCGAGAGAGTAGGTAAACCTCGAGACAGTAATGAAACTTTTCACCGAGATTTGTATATTATTTTATTTACAACCACATCTAACATCCACTTCTTATTATTTTGAATTAAAATTATTAATAGAAGATACATGTCATTTTGACTTTTCCATTGAAAAATTAGACAGAAATTTCAAATAACCGCAGGTGGTAACATAAAGTAGGTAATAATACAAATCAAGATGGCAAATATAATTTTTGACTATGGTTTCCATTTCACTAAACAATATATTATTTAACAACAGAGAAATGTTATCAGATGAAGAATTTGATTTTGCGGCTACTCCACCAGAAATTCGAGAAGCAGCAAAAATAGTAGAAGAAGATCTTCTGCCAACTAAAAGCCGCCCGAGATATGACAAGACATATAACTGTTTCAAAGAATGGTGTACGGGAAACAAAGTTCAAAATCCTGGTTCTGAGTCGGCGCTACTAGCTTATTTGAGTGAAAATGCCAAGACAAAGTAGATATCAACGATTTGGTCATGCTATTCAATGCTGAGGACAACTCTATCAATTAAGTAAAAAGTAGACATATCTAAACACGCAAAGCTATTAGCATTTTTAAAAAAGTGTGTTCGTATATTATTTTTTAAAAAATTACAAAAAAATAATTTACTTCCCACCCGGGTCAAATTATTCTATCTACGCTTATGGGTTTTAGGTACCTCCCATTTTAGTACTTATAAGTCGGTTTTCGGCATGCAAATACTGTATCCTTAAAATCGACACCTTTTTGGAGTTTCTCCTTTTCTTTTCAGGGTGGAGGAGTCGCTGCCAATTAAATAATTTTCTTTGATAGAATCTTTGTAGTTTTTTTAAAAATTTTAATATGTTTTACCTTCTTTTTTGTGTCCATTGTTTGATCTGAGATACGCGTTGTCGATGGACGCTACGTCAGGTACCAAATGTCATTCGATTATTTATTTATATTTAAGAAACCACCAAATAGTTAAATTTAAAAAGGTGTTTAATATCTTCTTGGACAATGTTTCTTGTGTGCCTGGGGTAGCTTTGACGAGTGAGTATACTCAATTAATTTTAAATTGTTTAATTCAACTTGTTTATGTTTTTGTATAACTTATGTATATAGTGTATGTCACAGTTTATCATTATTTCTTGTAGAGCCTTAACCCTGATGATGGCCTTTTAATAGGACGAATGCGCTAGGCGATGGTAGGATTAAAAAAAAAATACGCTGAATACAAGTCGTTTTTGTTTTATTTTATCCGAAAAAACAGCGTACAACCGACTTCCCCCTCTTATGTCTTTGTCTAATTAACAGAAAATGACAAAGAAAAATTAAACTAATTTTCAAAGTTCCCCGATTGTTTTTCTGAAAAGTTGTTCAAAATCCACCTAAGAATGTCAAGGACCGTGAATCAAAGTCGCATCCTCCTTGATAAAAGATTCGTGCACACTTACCACCAAACAGAAACTGCAAAGTTTCATAAAATATTCAATATTCTTCAAAATTTTTTGTGGGAACATTTTAGTTGAAAAAAATTCGAAAATATTTTTCCGAAGACATTAATAACAGATAACGAATGACACGGTGACAACTGTAACGGCTCCTTAAGTTGTCGGTAGCCGCATAATTTAAAATATCTACAAACTTTACAGTTGTTTTGTGGTAATTAAGAAGATAAATGCAAATTATTCGATTCCCTGGTGTGACATACATGGGTGAACATTTTGACAGAAGATAAATATCTATCTTTTACTAAACTGCCCCCTATTTTGGGTAAAATGAATTTTAAATTTAACAGAGGTTAATATCTGCTTTATAAAGATCGGGTCAAAGAAAATGTTAAATATTGATGTTATCTATTAATTACTTAACTTTAAATTTGTGTTTTATACTATTTTAAACGTGGGAATTTTATAGAAACTGGACGTTTACCTTAAATAGCTAAGCCTATAGCTCTTAATCTAATTTGTAATCTAAGTTAGATTGTAATGACTTAAAACGAAAAAAAAATATCACTTGGGAAGTATTATAATGTAGAGTGTCCGGTATAAGTACAGCGCAATATTTCGCCAATATATAAGGAAAGCCGAAATGATACTATGTCCACCGAACGAACGGAGGGCGTCACAACAATATCACATAACCTATAAAAGTTAGAATGTTTGTGCAGAGTTGCATTTAGGGTCGACCGGAACTTTATTACATTTTTGAAAATGTATAATCTGCATAATTTGATTATACAACGTGTCCAAGATAAGAAGGGCCACTACAAGGATCCCGGAAACCGTAAGAGATACGAAGTCGATTAAATGGAGGTAAAGTTGCGCATTTACGTGCCTAATAATATGCCGGAGATATCCGGAAAAAAAACGAAATTCTGAAAAATCGTTTTATTGTTTTCCTGGGATTTTTTTTAGATCGAATTCTAAAGTAAATTGCACTTTTCTCGTTCTATCTAACAGCGTTAATTGTTTTGTAATCCGACGAGTCGTCTTCGAAGGGCCATTATCAACTTTCTTTTTTTAAATACGGTCCTGTTTTTCTGATATTGGAATTTGGTAGCTTTTTTTCTTCCGAATGCAACGATGTATGACATAATGTGGTTTAATGATATTTCGAGGGTTTTTTAACAATATCAGGAAATTTTGGGATACGGTCCTGTATTTCTCCTAATTTTATAAATAATATCTCATAAGTAAGCTATAAATTTTTACTTATGTTGGACTAGTTCAATAAATAACAAATAATTTAATAATAAACCACAAATAAGTGAACAAAATACAAAAACATTACTTCAAACTTCTGTTGATTCGGGATTTAAAAGGAAAGTAGGCGCTTGAAACAAAAAATTAAGATGGTGACGCGTGATTTGTTTCACTTGACATTCACATTGTGATCGTTTGAGAGCGTTTTAAGATGTTTTCTATTTTCCAGAAAATATGGAACATAAGTTTACAAATGCCGAAAAGTTTGATATTCTATCGCATGTTTTATTTTATCTCAAAAAAACTGTTACGTGGCAGTTAGAAGATGTTATTTGTGCTTATAGAGAATAACGAAAATCATTTTGAACATCTGATTATGTAGTTCCTTACTTTTTCCATTGTTCGTTTTATTACGATTTTGGAATGATTTTTGTGGTTTATTATTAAATTATTTGTTATTTATTGAACTAGTCCAACATAAGTAAAAAATTTAGAGCTTACTTATGAGATATTATTTATAAAATTAGGAGAAATATAGGACCGTATTCCAAAATCTTCTGATGTTCAAAAAACCCTCGAAACGTCATTAAACCACAATGTGTCATACATCGTTGCATTCGGGAGAAAAAAGCTCTCAAATTCCAATATCAGAAAAACAGGACCGTATTTAAAAAAAAAGTTGATAATGGCCCTTCGAAGACGACTCGTCGAATTACGAAACAATTAACGCTGTTATATAGAGCGGAAAAAGTGGTAATGCAAAAGTGCACTTTACTTTAGAATTTGATCTCAAAAAACCCAGGAGAACAATAAAACGATTTTTCAGAATTTCGGTTTTACCTCCATTTAACCGACATCGCATCTCTTACAGTTTCCGAGATCCCTGTGCTGGCCCTCCTTATCTTGTTGTATTGAACATTTATGCATTTTTATAAAAATAGGAACATAACCGACACGCAAATATGTAAAAATTAATGAAAATTTGAGTCACGAATGGGAAAATAAACTACTTTTAGGTCGGTAGCATTCAACCCTGTCTAATTGCCGCTCCTGTACTGTAGAGAAGAACCGCACCGCTCTGCACATCGTCTCTGTATCACAGAAGCGGCATTTAGACAGGTTTAAACGCTTCGTAACTTAAATTTTCATTAATTTTTCAATCGACCCTTAATGCAACTCTGCACAAATATTCTTACTTTGATAGATCACATGACGTTTATTTACTATAATAGTTAATATAAACATTTTTGTTAATGTTCTTCCTAACAAAGTTATCCGGCTCCAAAGACTTTTAAGCAAACCTGTATATTTTAATGAAATTTTTTGAATTTTGTACTAAATAATATGTTTTTAAATATTTTTGACCTTTTGCTTTAAAAAAAGCATTCCTCATTTGTTTAAACAAAAATTATCCCTTTTTGAGATCAATCAAAATCAAATTTTTAGGAATTTTATACTGACCAAATGTTTACTATTACTACTTAGCTTTACTTAGCTTTGCTGACGATAGCACACTGATCTGATATTTCTCTTTGAATGCACAAACATCGGCTGTCGACGCACATCTTTGCAGACAGGATGAAGTATCACGACTCAACAAAGACCTGGAAGAAACTTTGGCTTGGGGTGACAGAAACCAAGTCGAATTTAACGCTAAGGAAACCCAGGCAGCAGTTTTCTCTAAAAAGGTTAACATTACAGAACCGGATATAGTCATGACAGGACACCCAATCCCACTGGCTTCATCTATTAATTTGCTGGGCGTCAATCTGGGAGGAAATATGTCATAACCACGTTGTGGCAATCGCCAAGATAGCTTCTCAGAAACTTGGTGTACTCTTCCGATTCAAAAAGTTGTACACACCTCAACAACTTTTGACACTATACAAAGCCCAGATTCGACCATCACTAGAGCACTGCTCTCATGTCTAGAGCTCTGCCCCAAACATACTTTTCGGCTACTGGATTCCATCGAAAGGAGGGCCATTCGTCTGATTGGAGACCATGAGCTGACGAAAAACCTCGGCAGCCTAGAACATCGAAGACAGGTTGGGGATTTGACCTCTTTTACAGTTATTTTCATGGAAAGTGCTCGGCTGACCTTGCCCTCTCAATTCCGCCCAGAGCTACGAATAGCAGAAATACAGGACGAACCACTACCGCCCGTCCATTGTGGCTAAGCTTAGTACTCCTCGAACTTCATTACTTAAGAATTATTTTATCTGGAGGACTTCATCCTTATGGAACGACCTTCCCGAGGTCGTTTTTCCCAACGCATATAACCTCCAACGATTCAAAACCAACGTGAATCGCTTTATGCGCACACGCACCACTCACAGAGTGCTCTAAAGGATTTTTTATATAGTGCTTGTGTTTGATCATAAAAAAACTAGTATTATAAATGAAAATATTTCCATCGAAATGGAAGTTTATTAGATCCTAACTATAGTTTTTTGTAAATTATGTTTACAATATTATTTTGGTACGGATTAATAATGAAAATTGTAATTAATACTATATGTCATAGGAAATCGTACAATAAAATCTTTACTATAGTCTTTTTTTCGTGCAAGATCTTATGGGACCAGCGTATGGCCGAGGATCGCGGTTCCAAGTCCACGTTAAGTTGTGGGTCCCCTCGAGAATGGCCCTGTCGAGCGAATGAAGGGGAAACATTTGAGGAACAAAAATTAACAACTAAATATTTAACCAAGCCCGAATTTGTAAAGGTGTCTATAGCATACAGAACCCAAAATGTCTGTTTTATTTATGTGACTGATATGGACTGTATCAAATCGGTTTATTTTATAACCTTTCGTTCTTTACCTTTCGGCCGTGCCGATTCTTTTATATAACAATACCCGATAAAAATCTTTCTCATTCTCTGAAAACCCGAACGTGGAAAACGCTGCCTATCGCTTATTTTGACGTTTTGCCATCGGGTCGCGTTAAGAATCCGAGAATGAGCGGCGAAACAGTCTCACAGAACATTTCTGATTCTTAGATAAAATCTTGTGTTGAAATAACGCGATTGCACTTTTGGATTCGACTCATGGATTTAGTAACCTGTGGATAAATAAAGTTATAGATGATTTTTTTTGCGGTTAAGTGGATTCCGGAGTACCTCCAAACGAATATTCTACCTAAGCGTTTATTTCTGTTTTGGGAAAAAAATTTTCAAGGGAAAACAAATTTGTAATGCAACTAAAATTGGAGGATATTATATAGTTACAGTGAAACCTCTAATAAGCAAACATCTCTATTAAGCGGACATTTTTTCATAGTCCGGAACTAGGTATATGCAATTCCATGAAAGTCAACCTCTCTTGGGCGGACGCGGACAGGCTGTTTTCATACAAAGATTGCAAAAACCCTCCTTTAAACGGACAAAAAATTTTTTTAAATATTTGGGAGACGAATAAGTACGGTGCAAAAACTCTCTGAAGTCAGACCGGCAACCAATCGCGTATGCGTGGCAGAGCGAAAGGACTTCGCCGAATGAAAGTATGTGTGATTCCCCGAGAGCAGTCAGCCGTTTATTTGTGAGTTGTAACACTGGCAGAAAAATGTCGCGTTTTAAGTCTGAAAGAAAATATTGATGTTGTGGAAGTTTGTCATTTGATAACAATGATTTGGGCGAGTTCATTAACATAGCAATGTGCTATTCGAAGATGATAGTGACCCAATTCCTACCGATTATGTAGTCGAAACTGAAACCACATCACTATCTGACGACTCTGATGAAGAATATGAATGCAGTAATCAAACAAATGTCGCCAATTATCAACAAGCCATTTAAAGGAATTATAAGAGTATGGAAGGAATAGAGGTGACTCTACAGCAATGGAATTGTTTTCAGACGTGGAATTACATTTTCTACATTGCAAGTATAAAACGCAGACACGTCAAACTACGTTATTAGATTTTTTTAGTACTACATCCTAACTAAATCTAGTGTATTTTTGTTATGTTATGTTTATTTGTACATATCATATACATAGCAATAATTTTGCATTTACATATTACCTATTAACAAATTTCCCATGGGCGGACACCTCTATTAGGCGGACACATTTAGACGGTCCCGTATGTGTCCGCCTAAGAGAGGTTTCACTGTATTAGTTTTTAGATGTAATTTTATTTTCTGTTCCATGTAGAAATACATTATGGACTTTCCTCCAATTATTAATAAAATTTAGACATCTTTTGTTCGACATTTTTTTTTTTAAATGAAGCGTTTTGATAAAAAGAGAAAACTCCGTTTTCCAGTGTCTAGACCCCGATCACGTTCGGTCTCTTTCTTCCGATTATCGTTGTTTCTGTCGGCGTACGGATTACGGGCGGACGCTAGACGTATTGTTCTAACGGGGAAGATCCAATTCGCCTCGAGCGTACACAGCACGAAATGAACAGGAGCCAAATCGGAGTTTTCGACTCACTCAGGCATCCTCATAAAGGAAGTTGGATATATAGAAACTAACAAAAAATAATATATTATTATTATTCCTGTCGAGAGAGTCGATCTCGAGACAGTAATGAAACTTTTCACCGAGGTTTGTGTACTATTTTATTTACAAGCACATCTAACATCCACTTCTCATTATTTTGAATTAAAATTATTAATAAAAGATAAATGTTATTTTGACTTTCCATTGAAAAATTAGACAGAAATTTCAAATAACCGCAGGTGGTAAAATAACGTAGGTAATAATACGCATCAAGATGGCAAATATCATGGTTTCCATGTCACTAAACAATATATTATTTTAACAACAGAAAAATGAGGAATTTGATTTTGCTGCTATTCCATCAGAAATTCTAGAAGCAGCAAAAATAGTAGAAGAAGATCTTCAGCCAACTAGAAGCCGCCCGAGATATGACAAGGCATATAACTGTTTCAAAGAATGGTGTACGGGAAACAAAGTTCAAAATCCTGGTTCTGAGTCGGCGCTACTAGATTATTTCAGTGAAAATGCCAAGACAAAGAAGATATCAACGATTTGGTCACAATATTCAATACTGACGACCATTCTATCAATTAGGGAAAAAGTAGACATATTTAAACACGCAGAGCTATTAGCATTTTTAAAGAAGTGTGTTCGTATATTCATTTTCCTTCATTTTTCTGCATCTATTAATTTGCTAGGCGTCAATCTGGGAGGAAATATGTCTTGGCATAACCACGTTGTGGCAATAGTCAAGATAGCTTCTCAGAAACTTGGTGTACTCTTCCGAACCAGAAAGTTGTACACACCTCAACAACTTTTGGCACTATACAAAGCCCAGATTCGACCATCACTAGAGTACTGCTCTCATGTCTGGAGCTCTGCACCCAAACATACTCTTCGGCTACTGGATTCTATCGAAAGGAGGGCCATTCGTCTGATTGGAGACCACGAGCTGACGAGAACCTCGACAGCCTAGACATCGAAGGCAGGTCGGGGATTTGACTCTCTTTTACAGATATTTTCATGGAAAGTGTTCAGCTGACCTTACCCTCTTAATTCCGCCCAGAGCGGCGAATATGAGAAATACACGACAAACCACTTAGTACTCCTCGAACTTCATTATTTAAGAATTCTTTCATCTGGAGGACTTCATCCTTAAGGAACGACCTTCCCGAGGTCGTTTTTCCAAGCGAATAAACCTCCAACGATTCAAAACCAACGTGAATCGCTTTTTGCGCACACGCACCACTAGCAGAGTGCCCTAAAGGATTTTTCCTATAGTGCTTGTGTTTGATCATAAATTTTTTTTTAAATTACAAAAAACTAATTTACTTTCCACCCGGGTGGAAAGTAAAAGTAAAAACACGTAAACTTTCCACCTTTCAAAGATAGATGAAATGTCATTATTACATGCCTGGTTCTAAATAAACATTATTTTTGTCTATTTGCCGAATATTTCTTAGTCTACTTTTCAAAACGTCGATGGTACTACTAAGTAACAATGCATCATTTTTCGAATGAAACGAACCTATCTCAAATCAGAGACATATACGTCTGATTAATGTTTGAGAAAGAAAGGGCAGGTAACCGGTGCAGCAGCAGCGGTTGCGGACCGTGAAAAAATTGACCGCGAAAGGACCACTATAAATCAAACAAAAAACTGAAAGTTTTTCGGAATTTATTGCTTTCTTTGACGCGTTCTCCACCCCCAATTTGGTCAGGTGGTTAGAGTGTGTGTGTCGTTCCTCTGGAATCTTAAAAGTTTAACTCTGACAAGACTATGGAGTTTTAGAACATTAGGTATTCACAAGAACTAATGACATACTATGTATATTAGTAGATATACAGGGTATCCAATAATTTATGGGCCATAGAGCAACTGGAGATACTAAGCATCGAACTAGGCCGATTACGTTTTTCGAAATGTTTCTCGTTCTAGAAATACAGGGTGTTAAAAGTGAAAGTTTATTTTCGAAATTAATTTGAAAATGTATGGGATTGAAAGTTGGCGGTATGATGTTTTTATGAGTAAGAAATAAGATTTTGTAGAAACTTTTAAGTTTCACATTAGATGGCGCTAGCTACATATACTGGGTTCAATAAATCTATGAATTTTTGTCTTACCTCTTACTAATTATTTTCAATCAAAGATTCTCAAAGAAGGTTAATTTCCAAAAACTAAAACGGTATAGCTCAATCTTAATATCTTATCTTAACTGTTTTTAAAATTAATAGTAAAACATCAGTTTGTCCTAATTATGACAAGTTAAACGCAAGCTCTATGATAATGTCTTATGAAACTTGTATGTTAATATACTTTTTTTGGATAACTGGCGATGAGAATCTGCAGACAGACACCCTGCAGACGCGGCTGCAGGGTAGTGTCGGGTTTGGCAACTTGGGGGATTGTCCCCAACCTTGACTTTCCCCGCCGGGAATTTGTGACGCGATTTTGAAAAGTAAATTGTCTTATCGGGATTTATCTTTATCTTCCACTTTTTTAGCCACTCTTCCAGAATGGCTATGTTCCTTTTAAGCCTGACCAGTATTAGTCGGGGGCTCCTTCCTGTCACTGCGATGCCTGTGTCATCCGCATATATATATTTGTCACACCACTGAAGCTGGGGAATATCCGCTGTGTAAACGTTGAATAGTAGGGGGGCTAAAACTGATCCTTGAGGCACGCCTGCTCTTATGTTTTTAACTGTAGATAGTTCATCATCTACCCAGGTTTGGAAAGTTCTATCTTCCAGATAAGAAACTATCACCTTTATCAAGTAGTTGGGGATTCCTAACCTTATCATTTTTAGAATTAGCCCGTTGTGCCATACTTTATCAAACGCTTTACTGATGTCAAACAGCACAGCTCCAGTGCTTTTTCTCTTGTTGAATCCTTAAAGTATGTTGGAGGCCAACCTCGTCGCCTGTCTAACTGTGCACAGATTTGCTCTAAAGCCGAAATGCTCCTCTGGATGTTAATATACTATTTTATGATCAAGCACAAGCACTATACGAAAAATCCTTTAAGGCACTCTGGGAGTGTTGCGTGTGCGAACAAAGCGATTCATGTTGGTTTTGAATCGTTGGAGGTTATATTCGTTGGGAAAAACGACCTCAGGAAGGTCGTTCCACAAGGATGAAGTCTTCCAGATGAAACAATTCTTAAATAATGAAGTTCGAGGAGTGCTAAGCTTAACCACATATGGATGGGCGGCAGTGGTTCATCATATATTTCTGCTATTCGCCGCTCTGGGCGGAATTAAGAGGGTAAGGTCAGCCAAGCATTTTCGATGGAAATATCTGTAAAAGAGAGTCAAATCCCCCAACCTGTCTTTGATGTTCTGGGCTGTCGAGGTTCGTCGTCAGCTCGTGGTCTCCAATTCTCCAATCAGACGAATGATCCTACTTTCGATGGAATCCAATAGCCGAAGAGTATGTTTGGGTGCAGAGCTCCAGACATGAGAGCAGTACTCTAGTGATGGTCGAATCTGGGCTTTGTATAGGGTCAAAAGTTGTTGAGGTATGTACAACTTTTTGGTTCGGAAGAGTACACCAAGTTTCTGAGAAGCTATCTTGGCGATTGCCACCACGTGGTTATGCCAAGAGATTTCCTCCCAGATTGACGCCCAGCAAATTAATAGATGAAACCAGGGGGATTGCGTGTCCGCCCATGACTATATCCGGTTCTGTAATGTGTAACTTATATTATATTACATAACTTATGTTCAGAATTGAAAAATCAATTAATATACAGGATGTAACAACAAACTTGTTGATCCCCTGTATAAATCAACAGACCTAAATAATCCCCTGTCAAATACTACTTTAAAAACCCTGTACCACAAACATTTTCTTATTTCAGTCGGTTCTGAAAATATTTATTTTTCAAATTAGAATTGAAACAAGATATTTTGATGCCTGTAAATGCAAGAAGAATACCTTTTTCAAAAAAAAATGAAGTCATTGCAGCGATGACGGAAGTGCGTTAAATTTAAAGTGGGGGAAGTGAAAAGCCAGAACCGAAAAACAATTTACTTCGTCAAATCCCGAAATCCTAACAGTCATAAAATAAATGTAATGGAAACACTTCTCCAGCCGTCCACTCTTCAATTTTTATGCATTGTCATCGAGTCGCTCGAGAGGCATTTAGAGACAGTACACTCCATTAAACATTTTGCACCACTTTTACGAAAATCACCTAAAACTTTGCTTGTTGTGGCTCTTCAGCTAATTTGATTAACTTTTTTGCCGTTTGTGGTTTACGAGGGTTGTGTTAATGCCATAAAATGCGGTAATATAATAGATAAACTGGGCGATGAAAGCATTTCGTTAGATTAAATTTCCATATTTGTACGTGAGCGTTTATAAAATACTTTTTTTTTTTATTTTAAAATTATTTATTAGAGAAAAGTACAGTTTTGACACTTTCTGGGGGAGGTATTAGAGTTATTATTAATGATAGAACGTTGCGGTTTTCGCTTTAGTTTTCCACTTTTTAATAAAACGAAAGATTGCGGTGTCAGCTGTATCATGGCTCTTTTAGTTTTTAATCTACAGGGTGATTTTGAAATTTTTCGCTTCTTAGACACCCCTTGTATTTCCGTTACGCGTTAACTTATCAATAAAGTAACAACTGAACTTGTTAGAGAATCTTACGCAAAGTTCAGTGCCGTAATCTGTTTTTCTCTAAAAAGTTTAATTTTTGAGATATTAATTTTTAATTAATTTAGTATACTTTGGCCTTTACAAAAATCTTAAGTTGTTTATATTTATTTCCAAAAACAAGCTATATTTTTAATAATTTACGTTATTTATACCAGTACGCCTTGATCAATTTATTAAGAACTAATGCAAAACTGGACAGGTCCATCATATTTTTATTATTTATTACCTATTAATTTTCTTTTTAGATATTTATTCTAAACAATGGACATTTATGATAATTATGAATGGCGTATATAGGGTGGCGCCCCCCTCCCCCCCTTGTAATTCATTCAAAGATGAATTCGCTAGGAAAAATATAAATCTTGATTTTACTGAGATCTGTTTTTAGTAGATGATTGTCTTGTTCGTTGTTGTTTAAACGCTCAGTATATTTTTTGTTCAATTGATAATACAGTAAGAGCTAGTGACGCATTCACCAATTTGATTTTCATTAATATTTCGATACTTTCTCGTTTTATCCTAAAAGCGGTTAATTACCTGTTTTTAGGGATCAATTACCTGAAGTTTAGGGTTGAAATGTTTTTAATTAATAAATTAGTGGAAGCCAAGCAACGAAATTTTGTTAATTTGCACAAGTTTCTTTTCCTGCTTTCCTGCTGAGATATTTTAAAACTTTAGGTCATTGATCCCCTAAAACGGGCATTTTCAAATAAAACTACAAAACAACGAAATATTGATTAAAAAACGAAAAGGCGTAAGCGCCACTATAATATTTATGTGAGGCCCCCTCTCTCCGCGAAACAAATTCCTATATACGCCACTGTGTGCTGGTATGTTTTATATAGGGTGTTGAAAAACTTCGGTACCTCGGAATAACTCCGGTGCATCGCATTGCAGCGGAAAATGTCTGAGGAAAAAGTTGTTTGGTTTTGAAGGAGGAATAGTTTGCAATTTAAACCACCCCCCACCCCCCTCAACACCCGGGCGCGGGTGGGGGTAAGTTAAGATTTTCAAATGTAACCCCATATTTTTTATTGGCGTATCGTATTCTCCGACCAAAAATAAACATCTTTTGTCAGAAATTTTTCCACGGGCATATTTTAGTACAAAACAGAGAAAAAGAGTATTTCCGGGATAAAACTTGATTTTCGCACGGTTCTGATTTTGTCCTTCTCATGGTGATTATTGGTCAAGGATGGGCCCGAATAAAAAAAAATTACGGACAAAAGATGTTTATTTTTGGTCGGAGAACACGATGCGCCAATAAAAAATATGGGGTTCCATTTGAAAATTTTAACTTACCCCCACCCGCGCCCGGGGGTTGAGGGGGTGTGGGGTGGTTTAAATTGCAAACTATTCCTCTTTCAAAACCAAACAACTTTTTCCCTAGACATTTTCCGCTGCAATGCGATGCATCGGAGTTATTCCGGGGTACCGACCATTTTTCAACACCGTGTGAATTCCAATGAAACATGTTTTGAACATTTTAATTTGTTTCTAATAAATTGTCAATCACCTACTGTTATAAATAATGTAAATTAGTATAAATATCGCATTTTTAGCTTATTTACCGTATTATAAAAATATGCAAATTTTAAATTATTCGTCCTTTAGTTGTCACTGAAGAAGAACTTTTTACAAATAAACGTGCAGGTAATAAAAGTTTTATCACATTAACAGTTAACCCGTCTTCCCAGTAAAAAACTACACGTGCCATCAACTTGACATGAATAAATTCAAGTTCTTCTTATCACAACACCCGTTTTCTAGTAAACGCCGTTTAAAATATTACCCTTCCGTGTAGTGAGAAGAAGATTTACTGATAAAAATTAAAATTTAGGTTTAACTGTCTCTCTGCTAGATACTAGATTCGGTAGCAGTGTCGAGACGTATGGTTAGAAATTAAAACTGTCTTCGGCCCGTTCCTAGAAGTAATTTTTGAATTTTAGAGTTGCCTAGAATAGGCATTCCGGTGGTATATGAATTTTAACAAGTCTCAGGAATTGCCCAAAGTCTTGGAAACCCGCTTACGTATTATATGATTTTACTAGCTTTACCAAAAAGTATACAGGGTGTTATGGAAATGGCGTATTATATTTAAACCGGCAATTCCTGAGATGAAAACAAATTGCAGAAAAATATCCAAAAATGGCGCTTTAATTTAATATGCCCTGTACATGACCTTATGTCAAACCAAAAATGACCACGTGGTGCCCCCAGGAATGTAAACAAAGCAACATATGGCTAAAAACGTCACTGAATCTTGAACAGTGTTGTCATATCTTCAGGGTAAACTCTTTAGAAAATCAATAACCGTTTGACTGATTTTAAGTTGTTTATTTTTCAGGGTACATTATTATAAACTTTTACGTTCAGTTCGCTGGGAAACAATCTCTGATTTATAAACTTGAACTGACTCGAACGAACCGCAGCGGAGTTTATAAATGGTCAGGTATGTTCTCATTTGTTCAATTCGAACGACACCCGTCATATCTGGATAACTTAAAAGTTTATAAGTGCCACTTACTCTTTAGAAAAAAAAATTTTATTTACCTTTTCGGACTTCTTTCAAACCAACTTAATTTATAAAAAACACCAAGTACTCACATCACAAAATCACAACAACGCGTCACAACACATCTAAGTACCGTTCAATCTGAATTAGTATTTTAAAGTGCTACTGTGTAGACAAAAATACGCCCTTATTGTCTGGGAAATAATGTATTTAACATCTAAATTTTTTTTAAATAAATAACACGTAGGTATATGACACACAATTAAAAATATATTTAGTAACTCATTTATATGAAAAGTTTTTGTAAAATTTACTAAAATCGTTTGTAAAATTTACTGAAACCTTCTGTAAAATTTTCTAAAATCTTTTGTAAAAATTATTCGTTTGACTCCCAAGCGATCACCCATCCAAGTGGCAGGAATGTAATTAAATTTGAAAATTTATTGACAGAATGGCGAAGATATTTTTTTCAAACGGTTACATCGTCTCTCAAATCTTATCTCAACCGATATTTAGGTAGTAAGAATATTTTTCAGCAAATATTTTGAGCTTCGCGCTGTATAAAATTTGCCTGAGACCGTTCTTACAACCTTTAAAAGAGATCTTGAGTATAAACACCACAAAATTGCCACATAAAACTTGGGTATGAGCCTTTAGGAAACATCAACAACCAATCTTATAAAGGAAGTCTGCTAAAAGGGATAATTCCATATAGAACCTAAACTGTTTTTATTTCATGTTTTATATAAAAAATAGTATATTACATAAAGATTATTTCAATATTAATACGTTCAGGCATTGTTTCACCTCTTCAACGTAGTGGACTGTTTAATCATAACAACTTTTTTACATTTGAAAGCCTTTTATTTCTGATGAACGAAACAAAGTTGATGTATGATTCCTGCTATCAGTCCTATTTCTTCTCCTTTCCGCTAGGCGCGCTACCATCGCCATCGTTTGTCATCCAAAAGCTATGATAGACTATTAGAGTTCATAGAGTCTCGTCTCATATTATTAATTTATTTCTTAACTTTAACAAATATCCTATATAAACCAAAATTAAACTAAACTTAAGATTGAATAGATATACACAATTCCAAGAAAATAATAAAACTCATAACCTAATTTCATTATTGTTATAGAGATGGACTTTCCTGTCGTTAATTTGTCAATTATGAAAGTCCTACATATTTGTTTAAAACAATATTCAAATTATTATTATGTATATGTACATACATAACATAACAAAAATACACTAGTTTTAGTTAGGATGTAGTACTAAAAAAATCTAATAACGTAGTTTGACATGTTTGCGTTTTATACTTGCAATCTAGAAAATGTAATTCCAAGTCTGATAACAACGCCATTGCTGTAGAGTCACCTCTATTCTTTGCATACTCTTATAATTCCTTTACTATACTAAAGGCATAGATAATTGGTGACATTTGTTTGATTATTGCATTCAACTTCTTCATCAGAGTCGTCAGATAGTGATGTGGTTTCAGTTTGGGCTACATAATCGATATGAATGGGGTCACTATCATCTAATAGCACATTGCTATCAATGTTAATGAACTCGCCCAAATCATTGTTATCAAATTACAAACTTCCACAACATCAATATTCTGTTTCAGACTCAAAACGCGACATTTTTCTGCCATTGTTTACGATTTTAACCTTACAACTCACAAATAAACCTCGGACTGCTGTCGGGGAATCACACATACTTTCATTCGACGAAGTCATTTCGCTCTGCCACGCATAGTCTTCAGAGAGTTTTTGCACCGTACTTATTCGTCTCCCAAATACTTTTAAAATTTTTTTGTCCGTTTAAAGGAGGGTTTTCGCACTCTTCTATATGGAAACAGCATGTCCGCTTCGGCCCAAGAGAGGTTGATTTTCATGGAATTTCATATACCTAGTTTCGGACTATGAAAAAATGTCCGCTTAATAGAGATGTCCGCTTATTAGAGGTACCTATTCGTTATGAGAGGTTCCACTGTAATTACATAAATCACCTTTATACTTATCCTGTATGGATATTCTATCGTCGATAATTGTAAAAAATCGAATATAAACACGACTAACCAAAAGTGCAATCAATCAACTTTTAGTTAGTCGTATCTCAAAAGTCACCACCCGCAGTAATTTTATATATTAAATATTTCTAGCACATTCGACTGTGTGTTATTTTTTTTTCACGGACTAGACCGACAGCCAAACTAATGGGTCAGAATAACCAATCGGCCAAAAGTTTCGACTTCAGACACAATTTCGAAACCCATAAATTTCCGAAAATTTGAATTTAAAATTGCTAATAGCGGTAAATATACCTACCGATTCGATACCATCGTGTCCTATTTGTCAACCACCCAAAAACTAATAGCCATATGCTAAAATTCGGACACAAATAAACTCTTTTCGTCTCGAGAACTGGGTGACAGACGGATGGCATTTACCATACCCATTAATAATTTATCAAGTTCGGAAAGTTATTATTTTCCGACCTCATTGTGTCTGTCTGCTGCTTCTATAAAATCGGAATTAAAAAATCGATTGTTATCTTTGTGACACCCTTTCATGTTAATAAGGCGATGATTTTTGAAACGATCGCCCGCCTGTCAGAATATACAAGTAGGGGTAGACGGGAACATTTAGGACAATAGGAAGATGAACATTAAAATACTATTTAATACACTGACTTGAAAGAAACATGGTGTCACGGTATTTCCATCTGATTTGTACACGTAATGCCTGTTATTTCGAAAATAAACACAACAAGAAGAGACGGGAATTCTCTTTTTATCCTCTGTCTATTTCCATTTTCATTCAGGTTACCGGTTTGATATGTCTTTGTAGGAAGAACAAACAATCAACGGACGTAACGGACGTGACTCAAAGACTATATATTGGCAGTCTTATTATATTGCCTTAAGAATTACCATTTGTTCCACAAACAATACTTCAATTTAACACACAAACACTGAAAAACAACAAAGAATTTTATTTAACACGACAAATATGACAGTTGTTAATCTGGTAGTGTCAAACGTGAAAGCAGGTATGAAAGACGGCCGTTCCAATAAGGACTTTATAAAAAGTACAGGGTGTCCCATTTTCGATACTTTTATAGGGTATCTCCGTAACTGTTAGAGCTCTCAAAAAAGTAATGTAGGTGTCATGTACTCTTTTTGGGCCAAACTTAAAATGATAAAATCAAAATTTGAAAATTTTCGTTTAAGAGATACGGGGGAAAATCAAAAAATTGAAAATTTCAAAATTACCCTATATTTTCTTAGTTAAAAGAGATATGGAAAAATGTTTTATACAGAAATTTCTTTGTATTGATTGTTGAATAATCTGCCGTTTTCAGAATAAGTATACGGGGTCAGGTAAAAAAGTTATCGGACCTATCCTCATTTTTTTTAAATTGGAACACCCTGTATATTTTAATCTAAAAATATACTATTTTAATCTAAAAATATACTATTTTAAATTCTCCTTTCAAATATATAACACACCATGGATGATATTGGTTTCCTAGGCGATTTATTAAACTTTATACTTTAAACCAAAGTAGGCCATGAAACAAACACTAATATCCTTGAGACAACTATGTTGACATTAGTTGTTATTAGCATTTAACGTCAATTTCATTGTTTACATATTCATTTGAAAAATACTTATCAACATTTTGAAAAATTTGATGATATCTTTCATCCATGGTGTGTTATAAATTTGAAAAGAGAGTTGCTATCTTTTTTGATTAAAATATACAGGGTTTTCCATTTAAAAAAATGAGGTTGGGTCCGATAACTTTCTTACCTGACCCCGTATACTTATTCTGAAAGCGGCAGATTATTCAACAATCATTATAATTAAACTTCTGTATTAAACATTTCTCTGTATCTCTTTTAACTAAGAAAATATAGGGTAATTTAGAAATTGTCAATTTGTTGATTTTCCCCCGTATCTCTTAAGCGAGCGAAAATTTTCTAATTTTGATTTTACCATTTTTTGTTTCACCCAAAAAGTGCACATGACATCTACATTAATTTTTTGATAGCACTAACAATAACGGAGATACCCGTAATGTCTTTGTCTAATTAACAGAAAAAAGAAAAATTATTCTAATTTTCAGAGCTTCCCGATAATTTTTCTGGAAAGTTGTTTAAAATCCACCTAAGAATGTGAATTATTTGGGGTTGGTTGAAAAATTATGAATTGATCAAGTCCTGAAGGTGTTTTTAAAAAATAATAATATTTAATATAAAATTTGTATTTGTACTCCCAATAAGATTTGAAACAACTTTTTCGCTTGTCGTATCGCTCAAAAATTGAAAATAGGGGTAGTTCGCCATTGGACCTTTTTTCTTATACTTTTCGAGAATACAGTTTTTTTCTAATAATTCTTAGTTTCTTGCAGAGCTTTTTAGGCAAAGACATTTTTTTTTACATGTGCCCCGAAAGTGCCTCTTTTCATGCATGTTCTCTTCACCGAAAGTGGCGTTTTCCAAGAGAGCGGGCGGGAAAGTATCGAAGCGGGCGGGAAAGATTTTTCCCGCCCGCTTCGAGTGACCATGTGCTCATAAATAAATAAAACCAGAATTGTTGGTGCGGGATTTAAACCCGCGACCCTCAGATCGCCAGGCGGACACTCTACCCACCGAGCCATACTACAAGCGATAATAAATAGCGGATTATATATAAATTAAATTGGCAGTTAATTTTTCAAAGATGTTTTAGAAAAATGTCTGAAGAATTTCTTTATTTATATGGCCTCAAAGACTCGGGCACTTGTAAAAAAATAAATATAACCAGCGATGCCGAGTGCGGGATTTGAACTCGCGACTCTCAGAACACAAGACGTACGCTATACCACTAGGCCACCGAGCCTATTTGTCAAAAATAATAAATAGATATCTACATTCTCCATGCGCGAGTGTTTTCATGTCAAGTAGAGAGGAAAACTGTCTGAAGAATTTCTTTGTATATTTGGCATCAAAGCTTCGGACCACTTGTAAAAAAAAATACGGTACATATCTCGGGCCGTCGGAGGCTTTTCGGCCCTTGATACGTAATGTACTATTCCATAAAACGCATAATAAAAGAAGTTTCCCATTTATGTTGGACGTCCTTGGACACATTGTATATAAAAAATCCAAAAATTTGTTCACATTCGTCCAGGTCTCCCCCACGAATAATTCACTCGAGGGTTCGTATTGTTCGCAGTTGACATTTCGATCATTTGTAAGCCGCGATATTTAAATAGCGTAACTTTTTGATCAAATTGAAATTAAAATTAGATACGAAACCCATTCGGCTGTCTCAAGGCAAGTATATTTTAAAAAATTTAGACCCAAAATATCTGCATTCCAATATAACTATAAATTTTAAACTATATGATAACTAATGTTCACTAACCCAGACAACATATTCTTTAATGTCAAAGGAAAAATATATCGAAGAAATATTTCACAAACGCGATCGGAGAGAATAAAAATCGACAAATCATTTTTGGCGATAATTTTTTTGTATCTGTATTTGTATCCCAAAAATGCAATTACTAAATGATATTTTTCCTTAAGAAATCCTATGTTAAAGTCAAAAAATTTTTATAGTACATAATTTTCACGTCCACCCTGTATCTCTGGCGTAATATATGTATATCTAAATTTATTGAATCTTTTGTGTGGCTGTGTGCACTTCGCAAGGTAGGATAGTAAAACAATAACTATTAACTATTTAAGTGCAAGGTTTCATTTGCAGAGGGCTTTCGACCTTCCGGTCATCTTCAGTGCCTCGTTGTCAGGAATCCAGGAATTATCCGTTCCGTCAGCGTCCAGTCCAACGGATCCTGAAAGGACTCGACGTCAAAAAAGCTTCTGGTACAGACGAAATTCCTGTTATAGTTCTCAAGAGATGCGCCGATGATCTAACAGCAATATTTTGTAGGCTTTGCAACTTATCCTACAAAAAGGAATATTTCCATCGTGCTGGAAGACGGCGCGAGTACAGCCTATACAAAAGAAAGGTAACACCACTGAGAATCGTACCATCTTTATTACCGCTCGAAACCAATGTAAGCTAACAATAGATCAAAGCCCATAACGTGAGGATCAAAAACAAACTTCTTGACTGTTCAAACGGATCAAGGTCCTTTTGGTCAGTCCCTAAAGCCGTCAGCCAAAATTTTACCAAATCAAGTATTCCACCTCTAACACGTCCCGATGGTACAATAGCATCCACAGCCGGAGACAAAACAAACTTAATTGCTGAACTATTTTCTTCGCATTCCACTGTAGATTTCCAAGGAAGGACACCACCCCACATTCCTGTAGTTCAATCCGAAATGACCGAAATCGTGTTCCGTCAGCGTCCCATCAAACGAATCCTGAAAGGGCTCGACGTCAAGAAAGGTTCTGTTTCAGACGAAATTCTTGTTATAGTTCTCAAGAGATGCGCCGATGAACTAATACCAGTAATTTGTAGACTTTTTAACTTATCCTACAAACAAAGAATATTTCCATCGTGCTGGAAGACGGCGCGAGTCCAGCCTATACCAAAGAAAGGTAAGAGAACCCTGCCTAGCAACTATCGACCAGTCGCATTGCTTTCAGTTATATCAAAAGTAATGGAGAAATCTATTAACGCACATCTAAAGTACCTGGAAGGCTTCAACATTATCAGCGATCATCAATATGGTTTTCGGAAGTCCAGATCAACTGGAGATCTTCTAGCCTATGTCACCCATCTTTGGAACAACGCAATCGAACATCATGGGTAGTTTCGGGCTGTTCCACTGGATGTTTCTAAAGCTTTTGATCGTGTTAGGCATGAGGGGTTTCTAAGTAAATTGCGATCCTATGGTATGCTCAGTCGATTCTGTGCATGGTTGTTTAGCTTTCTTAAGGACCGCTCTCTGCAAGTGGCGATGGACGGATTTCTCTCAGACACCTTCACCATCTATGCCGGTGTTCCTCAAGGGTCCATGTTGTCTCCCACTCTCTTCTTACTCTACATTAACGACCTTCTAGTGAAAACTAAAAATCCGATATTTAGCTTTGCTGACGATAGTACACGTTTCACGTTGAATTCACAAACATCGGTTGCCGACGCACATCTTTGCAGTCAGCATAAAGTATCATCATAATATGTTTATTGAAGTTATACGAAATAATTCATAAAATATTTTTCTCCTAGATGTAATAAGTTTAAAGTTCAAGCAAAAATAGTAACAATTAATTTCTTTATAATAATTTGTGGGGGCTTGGTTCAAGTTTTTGTGGTTGCAACTTTTTAGGATTGCTACTGACTATTCACCCTGTACATATTGAACCGCACTTAGCACACTCAAGCGGAACAAACCCGAACAAACCCTTGTCTCATCTGTTCCTTTGAATTCTTAAACGTCGGCTGCAAACCCACATCATCGAAGGCAGCATGAAATACCACGCCTCAACAAAGACATGGAAGAAATTTTATCTTGGAGAGACAGTAACCAAGTTCAGCTTCATGCTAAGGAAACCCAGGCAGCCGTTTTCTCTAAAAAGGTTAACATGGAAGAATCGGATATAGTTATGGCATAAGCCACACATTCAACTGACTTCGTATATTAATATACTGAGCGTCATTGGCTATTTTTTATTTACATAATACAAGCCTTCTGGGCTGCTTGCACTTTTGCACCCCCTTGCTGTTTGCCGGCGCTCTTGCTGGGCATAATCACGTAGTGCCAATCGCCAAAGGAGCTTCGCGGAAAGCTGTTGCATTATTTCTTCAGACCCATTAGTTGTACTTTAATACATCTCCATAACTTTTGACACACTACAAATCCCAATTATCACAAGTACTGCTCTCATAAACCAGTGCCGGCCTATCATGTGTGATTCGGCTTAATACTTCTCCAACTTCATTGTTTAAGAATTTTTTTCGTGTTTACCCACGACTATATCCTCTAACGATTCAAAATCAACGTGAATCGGTTTACTCGCACGCGCACCACGCCCAGTTTGATTATAAAACAAAACTACATTACTGACACTATGTTTGCTAAATATTGTTAAAACCATACATTCTAAGAAATATTTTAATTGTTATATGCACTGAAAAACACTAGTGACACCTATGCGGTTTTACGAAAAGATTTTATATATCCGGATAGATCGATTATAAAACAAGAAACAGGGAAGCTATAGAGGGAGAGACGGATTGAGATCCCTTTAAAATCATACAACCCTAGATCGAAGTTCACCCTTATTTGAACTTGATTCAACATTGTAAAGATATCTGTTAGAAAATAATTCAATAACCTACAGCTTCTCTACAGGAAACTAAATGTCGATTTTGATGATGTGTCAGTATATAATATGTGATATTCTCATTAAGCAACGGATGTCGCATTGTCGTGAATTTCTCGAGTTATATTAAAGCGAGTTTCTGCATCTTTTTGAGATAAAACACAAAATTGGTCCCACATGGGTCTTTCCGCCTTTTCCAATTATTTACTCACTCTTAAGATTTAAAAATTGGAAAGAATGGCAATTTATAATTATCTTGTTGCCCAATTTTCAATATACCTAGAAATGCTAATCGTACCTTGAAATTCTAATCAATCTTTCAATTTTTTTAATTCTTCTATAAAATATTAAAATGCAAGTAATATAATTTCCTTGCAACATGCTAATATGTGGAGGTTCTTCTTGGATCCATTTTCAGAAAAAAACTTCATATGAACATATGTCCGAAACCAGCGGTCCTCAAACTTTCTTGACCACGGACCCCTTTTGATTTTAAAATTTTGTTGTTCCCCAGCCGCTAGTTACATTAATACAGAATTAATTGTAGGATAGCATGCATGCCTAATTCTTTAGTTCAAAATAATTCTTAATCGAATGTTATTGTTTTTAACAAATCAAAAACCATTAATAAACAATAAGCTGAATAATATATCGCTGGCTGCAGCAAATATTCTTAGGCGCGTTTTATGCATCCGTGTCGCGCGATAAAAATCGCGGCGTTTTCTAAATACAATGTTATAAATGTACACTTTTATGTTGGACGAGCAGCTGGACGACATCATTGCATAAAAGCGCACATTAAGAACAATATCTTTAGAAAACGACGCGATATTTATCCCGCGACACAAAATGAGAGTAGAGGATGGCACTGCTTTCTACTTCCACACAGCTACTTTACGTTGGGCTTGATTTGAAGAAAGCCTTATATATGTCGACGTCAATTAGTGAAATCAGTCATTCCCAGAAATGCCTAGTCATTTCACGTATTACCGGCAAATAGTGTAACTCTACGTTTGGTACACCGTTTGCCTAAGAGTATCAGGCATTCCCTGTAATGACGGAATTCTTTCAGTCAAACGCTGTACTCAAAGATCTTACAAACTCGCTGTACTTAACTAAATGAATTAAGTTACCCTGTTTGCCGGTTTTAGTCAATCATTGTAATTAGGACAGTGTTGCCAGTAGTGCATGAAAATAAGGTATTTTATATTAAAAGGTTTGTAAATAACTGATTATTATCAGGAATTTCCTTAAAATTGAAAATAATTTTCTTACCTCCGTCAATTCCGTAATTTTCCAAGGTTTCTTTCTTACTTTGATTGGAGTAATAGTCATCTAACTTCTTATAAAACAATTCTGAATGCTTCGACATTTCATTTTCAAAAAAAAAATCACTTTACAGATGTTAACAACAATTACAGCCTTCGACAGGGTAACTTAAATCATTTAGTTAAGTACAGCGCTTGACTGAAAGAATTCCGTCATTACATGGAATGTTTGATACTCTTAGACAGACGGTGTACCAAACGTAGAGTTACACTATTTGCCGGCAATAAGTGAAATGACTAGGCATTTCTGGGAATGACGGATTTCACTAATTGACGCCGACATATACATATCTAGTTCGGCATTAAGTCGATTACGAAATGTTGTTTTCGTGCCATTTTATTTCCACTTAGTGGTTCGCGGACCACCCCTAAAGTTGTTGATCGCGGACCCCCAAGGGGTCTGTGAACCCCAGTTTAATAACGTTGTCCTAAACGTCTTAACCTTTAAGATAAAAGGTGTTAAAGATTTTCATGTTTTTCTAATAATTTGTTAAGATTAATCAAAATACGTGACAACTGCACTATTTATTCTTTTTAATCTTTGTTAATACCTAATTTTATAACAGAGTGCAAATGAATGAATTTCATTTTTTTACCACCTTTAGTCTAAATACGGAAAATTATTGCTTTGTTTACCATTATTCGGGGCATCCCTTCCACAATAACAATATTTTTTCTATCATGCGACAAAAGGCGTGAATTAATGGGTCTTATAATGTGTTTTTTTTTTTAAGACTTTACCTTTTACTAAAAGGAAAACAAAATAATTAAATATCGGAACTTGGCACGTAGGAAGCACGTTTCAAGTTACCTGGGCAACGTCAACAAATTTGATCGACATGAGACCCTACTCCGAGACAGTCAAATATCGCGCCCTAAATTCTATTGTTTATATTTTCGAAAAATGCAATTTTTTTTACGCGCTGCTACCTGTGAATCTGTAAACAATCGAGTGACCAGTGCAAGTCAAACTATAATGACACGGGACAGTCTAAGTTGACAAATGCGAACATTTTTGTGAGTTTTATATTTTTTAGTGTGACATTTAAGGTAATGAATTTTTACTATTGATTTATGGGGCTAAAAATAGGGTAAACATATAGTTTGTTCGACGAGAACCTATATTTGGAACAATGTTAGTATAGGCATGTTAAAAACGGAGCTTCAGGTTTATTGCGATTTTGTGGTAAAATTATTAAAATATATAAATAAACAGGGGGGTGCTTTTCAAGAATATTTGCAGCCTTCATGGATTAACCCCCTGGGTGGGGTAGATGTTACACTTATAATTTTAAATAGGAAAGGGGTCCAGTCGTGGATTATTTATGGGAAATCATTTAAATTTCGGTGATGGTGCACTTTAGCACCCACGGAATTTAACAATAATAAGAGTATTTGTTTTTAAGTATTTTGGAAAAAAAAATTTGCGGATGAACCATTTTTAAAAAAGTTATTTACGAAAAACCGTTAAAGAATGTAACGCAAGAAGTGTTTGTGAATGTTTCTTATCCGTTTCTTAACCATTTCTTAAAAATCGGAATTGCTACCATACATACACAATAAGAATAACATAAAAGGCTGATTATTATAAAAAAAAACACTAATATTGGCAATTAAAAACTAAACTCCTGGACAAAATTAACACAACATTATAAATTTCCCATATTTTTTATGCTATTTTTTTTCTGAATTTATGATCCTATTTGAATGATTTCTTTTTGCATTGTAGGTTGGTTCCTTGACAATGTCATACTTTTCGCTGTTTAGGATAAAAATTTAATTTTCGATTTATACTGGGTGTACTAAGAATGCTATGTTTTTTTCCGAAAATTCGCATCACCCTGTGCAGTATATTAGCAACCGAAACATATTGCAGTTGACATTAAACGGTAGGTCCATCTTTCCCCAACATTTTCTTTTTTGGTTTATTTCATTATCTCTGTTATTAAAGGAGATACACCGTTTTATAGCGTAACATGTTTACATAGACTTTAATATTCAACACATTCATTGTTAAATGTTTTCAAGTAGATTTCAAGATTAAAATACTCGTCGGGCAACTGGACATACATATAAAATATAAATTTTATTTGACCTTTGTAACTTTAAAACACAACATCTGCTGACACATCGCTTACAATGTCAGAAAAGGTCCATAGTCTACTTGAAAACATTTAACAATGAATGTGTTGAATATTAAAGTCTATAAAAACATGTTACGCTATAAAACGGTGTATCTCCTTTAATAACACAGATAATGAAGTAAACCAAAAAAGAAAATATTGGGGAGAGATTGACCTACCGTTTGATGTCATTGTCAAGGAACCAACCTACAATGCAAAAAAAATCATTCAAATCGGATCATAAATTCAGAAAAAAAATAGCATAAAAAATGTGGCAAATTTATGATGTTGCGTTAATTTTGTCCAGGAGTTTATAATAATATGGTGTCATATTATAAAGTCAAAATTAATCTCTGTCGACCAGAAAATATTAATACTTTTTTCTACAACTTGTCAGTTAGCATATTGAAAAAGCGATGTTGTCAATTCAAAAAGTTATGTTTTAATTATTTAGTTTCGTTTATAATGGAATGTATTTTTGATGCGAATAATTTCTTTAAATGACCAGGATTTGGTAAACACCTTACAAAATGCGGAATTGTTGCATGAAAACTTAAGGGGTCCTCCCGACGATATTGTACTCTACAACAAAAAGAAGATGCGGTGTTGCAGGGAGAATACATTCTTTATAAGCACTCCCTTAACAATAAAATTCCGATTTTAAATTCCGATTTCTTTAATATTATTTACTGGAAGTTTCCAAATTTACATTTCTTGACAGCAAGGTGACGGTAAATATTCATTGTTTATTCGTTGTGGGGTGGGTGGCCAACCTTTTTGGGAAGAGTGCCCACTATTTCAAAAAAAATATGCGGCCAATAGTGGAGTCGTTCCGGTATTCGAAAATCCCTTGACGAAATCGAGTAATTTCTTTTTTCCAATCGATTCAGTAGGATCCCCTCGACAGAAGGAGCGGAGTTGGGGCATCATTTTTGCGCGAATTAACGGGTGATACCGAGTACTTTGATGGGCCGGAGGCTGGGGTTGGTGGGGCAATTAGGAGGGGAGTAAGGGGGATTGGAAATTTTTTACATAAATGCTAATAAGTAGTTTATTAGTCGAGCTACGGGGATCAGGCCGGATTCAATTTCTTCATTTTTTTATCAGCTACGAGGTGGGATTAGCGAAAATTTTTTATTTTGTCAAATGCGCGCTGGACGCGGCATACAAGAAATGGCCATCTCTGAAAATACTTTAGATATTATGTTTAATTTTGGTGTGTTAATAGGATATAGAACCTCAAATTTTAGTTAGAAAAGTTATTCAATTGTTCCACCAGTGGCGTCGCTGCAAACATGTCTTTTGATATTTTTTACAAAAAAGATGGTACGCACTGATATTTTTCCATGTGGATATTTTTCTGATTGGCCTGTTCAATTCTCCATGAAAACGGTCTCTTGAGTAAATTAAGCAACCTAACCTACCTGATGTGCCTATATTTAATTATAATTATTACAATCCAGTCCTTTCCACATAATAATAACAAACGGTCATAAATAATGGGATGGCACCAGGTACTTTTACTGCAGTCATTAAGTTATATCCATTTTTCGTGAAACAATCTTTAAAAGCTGGTCAAAATAGATAAAACCAAAGTTATAATTATGTCGTAAAATCATTATCACTTAATTAAGAAACAACCAGGGTGTCATTTACTTCAGTTCAAAGTTTGTTTTTCTAGTGTGGTGTCTCTATTAAATTAGAGTGGTTGAAAAAAATCAGTGTATTTAGTTCCGGTATTCCACTAAGTTTCTGTAAAAATTTTAAAAAACCATCATGGAGCCTATTGCTGGTGGTAAGTACAATCCTATAAATTTTTCAAATTAAAAATATTTACACTAGTACTTTTGATTTCATACATTTTGTTAACATAAGTTAAAATAAATTAAAAAATTTTTAAAAAAATTTTGTATCAGGCAAAATGTAAAAAAGATCGCGTTGGAATGCGACCAAACTATTTGTTTACTATTGTTTGAAGGGTCTGAATAAGGTCCAACTGCGAGTTGCTGAGACAATTTGCGACCTTGCCGAAAAATTAATTTAAAAAAAAATTTGTTAGGTGCATTTTTACAAATATGTGATTAAGACATCGAACCAATTTTGAATAACTTTATTATTACTAAACCGATTCCGATGGAACGTACATAGTTTCATGGAGAATTAAACATACTTTTAAACAGGCTCGAGGGTGCTGGGGGAATCCAATGATAATATCGTAAAAATAAACCACTTTTGTTTATTCCAATTCCTATAATTTAATAACCATAAAAAGGGGTGTGGAGGGGGCAAAGATGTAAGATATTAGAAGAAAAATGCAATGTTACAATATTTATAACGGTTTCTTACAATTAAACACATTTTTGGTCTCATGTTACCAAGATAATCTTTTTAGCCACGATTCCGTCGAAATTCGCCTGTGTGTGCGTCGCATTAAAGATCTGATGATGCCATTTTGTGGAGAATAGAAAGTAACAATGAGAAGTGAATCTTTTTTCTCCAAAATCTAGACAAATCGCATCATTATAATGTGTTTCTGGCGCTGTTGTATTCAGCATGAGTAGGGTTATATGGATTTTGAGAAAGTTCCGGAAGAGATATTTTATTTTTTTCAAATTTTTCAATTCTGTATTCGCGTGCCGCGGTTGGCTCCTACTGATTTGGAGTAACAACATATTTCCCGACAAAATGGTGAACTCACAGATTATAGGAACTTAGTAAGGAAATAATACAGATTATTACGGAGATAAAAACCACCATACCAATGTTGAATCCAGACATTTTTCTCATTAAATACTTTTTACTTTTTAGGAAAAGCTTAATAATAATATCCAATAAATTGGGTTAAACAACAATTCGCTCTTGAAAAGTTGGATAAATCGTTATTTTTTTATCAACCTCGCAACAGATGGATCCAATAAGTAACCCCATTTTAAACATTTCGGTCAGAATAGACGCAATTATTGTCTTATTTAGTTATCAATAAAATATGACTTTCAATAAAGAACCTTCAGTTATATTTATTCAGAAGTACGCGTTGATGTATTATGGTTTAACCCGAACAACTCCATGGGGATATTACAAATGCTTTCCCCGTTAATATGTGTTTTTATAATTTTTCAGAGGAACTAATCGTCGAAAATGACCATGGGGGAAAGATCAGCCGTTTCCAAAAAACCTTCCAACAATACAAGCAGTGCCAAAGCTTTCCTTCAAATTAATGTGGAGCAAGAGAGGGAACATAATGATATATCCGACATCGACAGCAAGACAAGGATGCAGCAGGAATACACTTTTTCAAGTTCGCCCAGAGCTTTATATGCCAACAAGAAAATGGTTATGGGGTAAGTGGAAAATTAGTTTATTTCTCGATTACTAAGGAGATTTTTTTTATAATCTTAGCACTATAGAAAAAAAATCTTTAAGACACTGGGCTTGTTCGAATAAAGCGATTCACATTTGTTTTGAATCATTGGAGGTTATATTCGTTGGGAAAACGACCTCGGGAAGGTCGTTCCATAAGGATGAAGTCCTCCAGATGAAAGAATTCTTAAATAATGAAGTTCGAGGAGTACTAAGCTTAACCACATATGGATGAGCGGCAGTGGTTCGTCGTGTATTTCTGCCATTCAACGCTCTGGGCGGAATTAAGAAGGCAAGGTCAGTCGAGCGTTTTCCATGAAAATATCTGTAAGAGAGGGTCAAACCACCAGCATGTCTTCGATGTTCTAATCTGTCGAGGTTCTTAGTCAGCTCGTGGTCTAGTAGCAGAAGAGTGTCTTTGTGTACAGAGCTCCATCAGGCATGGCAAGTTTATCGGGCTTGTTCAGTATAAGAAAATAACATATTTCAATACACAACGCTCATATAGTAGTTGCAGCGAATCCTCGCGCCAGGGATGTCAAGTGTCACGTGACATTAATGACTTGCCTGCTTATTTGTGGTTATTTATTTTGCCTAGGTTTGTATGACATTCCAGGACCTTCCAGGACCGTACTACAATAGTACGTACGTTTATTATTGGAACAAAAAACATAAACAAAAATGTATTTATCTTTCACTTGAAACCGTTTTATATTTTTGTAGTATTTGGCGTTTACATTATATCTCATTCAGGCTTATTGGGACTACCACGGGCCTGTGACCCCTCACCCCTAAAAAGACTTAAAAACCATTCGACACACTCGTGACAAGAACTGATTTAGTATTCTCTGCAAAAAAATGTGAAGATATTTTCTACTTTCCCAGCTAACCAAACTGTCTACATTCAAGTCGCCACACAAAAGTATTACCTGATATTTAACTGAAACAAATCTCAACTCGATCAGAAAGAAATGAAACATCTAGAAATTTTTTTATTAATATTAAAATTCACCTTAGTTTCTCTAACGGTGGCATCAGCTGAGGTAGAAGGCAGACAATAATTATGCTCCATAATTATTATTTTCGCCTAAAAACAGATAAATGAAAATATTAACCTATAAATTTTTCATAACGTGACAAGTACTTACTGTGGTTTACCAGATACACAAACAACTCAATATGTAATTAATCAAAGTTTTCAACACAAAATAAACACTTCTAAAACGAAGGAAATACACTCTTAAACGTATTAGCACTAATAATCAAACTCGAAAAATATAAGAACACAATACGGTTCCTATAAAACTGGGGTATTTGGTTAAGTCCCCAAACAGCTGATCGCTGACATATTAATGATGTCAACTGTCGAAAAAGCTTGAGGATTCGCTGCAAATACTATAACCATCAGGGAATTGGCTTAGACCTTGTTGACAAAATGGCGACAACGTTTATAATTAACTGTAGCATACAAAATACTCTCTCACCATACAGGATGAAGATTTTAATGTGTTGCAATGCAAAATCCGAAAAAGGGCTATAAATTTTATATTCAAATGCCAAAATGTGTTAGCTACGAATTTTTTAATACCTTTTAAACCGGGATACCTACTTCTACTGATTATAATTATTGTTTGGAAACAGGTGGATTGGTCACAGGATTTAAACTCGTTAGATTTTTTCTTGTGGTGTTAAAAGATAAATTTATGGTATACAGCAGACCGCACACAAAATTAAAACTTAAAAAGTCGTAATTTAATATATATTTTATGCCAGCTTTATTATTCTATCGCTTACAGAGGTTTAATTTCCTTTGTGTTACTAATATTTATTCTTTTCCATTACCATATTTTTCATATCTGTCTAATTATCATTTTCAAAGTCACGGTCAAGAATAGCCTTCTTATCCGTAAGGCCATCGCAAATAAAGCCGATAAAGAAATTCAAAAAACCTTATTCAAATTAAATCGTGGAAATAAAATTCCAAGAAAATATAAAAATATTCTTGTTCAAATTAACATGTAAAACGGTGATTATTTGCTTTTTTTAACTTACCGATGATCGTTTTCAGGATTTCTTAACATAGGATGGAATGGAATACATAATTTTTACAAAAAATAAATTGCCATGTTGTTATTGCGTGATTATTAAATCGGTATTTTTAAATTATATAGTTTTTATGGCCCATGCAGAATATTGTAACTAAGTTTTCTATTAATATTAAGTTCGCTTAAGTTAACTTGTTGTTTGTTTCATTTTCTTTAGTTTTAGCGTGTTTTGGTTACACTGGGTTGGTTGGTGGGTTGGTTAAAGGCGGGGGTCGGTTTAAAGGCCCGAACTTCAAATCACTGCAGCCTTTCAGCTTATTGTGTACCCCGAAGATGTTTGTTCCTTCTATGAGGTCCAGTAACCTTCTACCAAGCTTGTCATGTGGGAGGTTATCACCACGTTGTATGTTCCCGAAGATATTTTGTCTTCTACGGGACAGCGCAACGCAGCGGTATATTATGTGTGAGGCGGTTTCATCCACTTCGCCGAGTCTACATTCAATGGATCCGTTGTTTATCCCTATCCGTTGAAGATGTTTTCGCAAGTGGCAGTGGCCTGTTAGCAGACCCATCACTTGTTTCAACTGGGGCCGCGTCAGGGTTAGCATCCCATTCGATAGTATTTTCGATGGTTTTCCAATTACGGCCCGTGCGTTTATTTGACCAGGTAACTCTTGCCATCGAGATAGGTGTTGTTTTTTCGACCATCTATCTAATGTTGTTTTTGTTGCTGTATTTGATATTCCAAAGGTCGGTTCGGGGCCCCTGAGACTTTGGGCAGATCCGGCTCTCGCTAGTTCATCCGCTTTTTTATTTTCTAATATCCCGGAGTGACCAGGGACCCACAAGAGTTCCCCCTGGCCGCCAGTACTTTTAGGTTGGTATGGCACTCCAGTGTAAGTTTTGAAGTAAACCGATTGGAGTTCAGAGCCTTAAGAGCAGCTTGGCTTTCCGAAAGGATGTAAATCTTGTGGCCGTGGTAGCCATTTTCACGATTTTGTAGTACACATGCTTGTATGGCATGAACTTCCGCTTGGTATACTGTGGCGTAGGTCCCCAGAGGAATGCTCATGTCCATCCTGGGCCTATCCCCAAATATACCTGCGCCCACACCGTTGGCGGCTTTTGATCCATCGGTGTACCAAACTAGACCCTTGTCAAACGACGGGGATGCACTGTTTGTCCATTTATCATGGTTACACTTACTTCCCATTGTATTCTTTAAATATCCATTCTAAAACGAAAGAATACTTATAGGTTAAGTTGAGAAGTCAATTCTTAGATCTTACAGTTGAAGGTTTGGTATTTGCATCCGTTCACAGCTACAAAATTTAACAACCAGTTAGAAACTGGTCCACAACCGAATATGCGCAGAATGAAATTTGCAATCGGATGTAAATTTCGCTCTGCGAACGAAGGTATTATATAAATTTTAAGAAGTAAACAGGCGAATGTCCGTATTTATTGCAACAAGGACCAATTACAATAGTATAGTCCATCCTTTACCTTACCAATAACAAGTTATTGACATTACTGTCTTCTTTAGCTTGAGCCGTTCAGCTATTCAGTCAGTCACTTATGAACTGACACTACTGTTGTAATAGTATTCGAACGTGTATAAAAAAATAAAATTAATTACATATGACTTCTTACGTTAATGTCAAACTCCGGTCACGCCAGAATTTTCACAATAAATAAAATTTTTCCTTAAGTTGCCGGACGATGAGGCCGGAATAGGGTTGCGTGTTGGGGCTTGTCTAGAAACAAACTTGAGCTCCGTATTTTTGTACAATTTGCACGAAGGAAAATAATTGCGTAAAAAATAGGAAAATAGTAATTATGGATTGGAATTTTTTCTCAAGTTCCTTTTTTATCGTCTTATACTTATAGTCAAATAATATAAATGTTTTTAAAAAATCAAATATAATTTATTGATGTATGATTCGCATGTTTTAAATATATTTTTAGGGGACAATTTGTAGATACATGATACTCCTTTGTTTGCCATTTTAAATTATATAAATACATAGTATATTGTATAAATAAATATGTGTGGAAAATCATTTGGTAACCATATCAGGGTCAGAAATTTTTTCAGTAAATCGGATTTTAAAAATAAATAATCTCAAAAACACCTGTTAATTTTTTAATAGGTTTCTTATAATTAGATGAATTATATATGTCCGCGCAAAAGGTACTTCCAGACCAAGATCTTGGTTTATAGCATCGAGTTTTTAATAATTTCCCAGTAAACACAAACTAGTTCCAAAGACGTTCCAGGGACGTACGTACGGGATGTAAGAATCGTCCTAGGGACGTCCCCTATAAATCTCTCAAATCTCTGGGAGGTCCCGGGAAGGTTCCATTGAGACAAATTGGGATGTACTGTGGACGTCCCAATTTCATCCTACATATAGGGACTATAATAGGACCTTAAGAAAGCGGTTTGATCTAAATGGGACCTAGGTAGGATGTATTTAGGACTTATATAGGATGCGTTTAGGACGCATTTGGGATATACACATTAGGGTGTATTTATTCTTTTGGGTACATGTAAGGATGAGGTAAATTACCCTATATTCAGTCGTTATATGTACTTTAAATAAATTAATCTTAATTTAAAAATCGTATTGCAAATGCTACTATTTATCTGGGTATAGATTCTTCACCCCTAGAGACCTATGAGATATTAAAAAAGTGTTTTAAAAAGCCCCATAAAATATAATAATATATTTTTAATCCATAACAATGTATATGTTTATAACTGTTTTTCTTTCCTGTTTCTTTCTGGGGCATGCCTCAGCCAACTGGTCATTTCCCTTTGGATATTTTTTACGGTCGTCCTTATCATCATCACACTCCTCTTGTGAGCGACACTTATGTCATCTTAGCTCCTAAAAAACGCATGTTCCTAAACTGACCTGATCTCTGAATTACTTACAATATTATTTAATATTTCATTACCTTCAGAATGGACTTGTTGATAAAAAGTAGCTCAACTCTGAAGCCAACGTGTAGTTTTAAGGTGGATTCATAGTTGCCCTAACGTAAGCCGTAACGTTAAGACGTAAGAAAAATAAACATGCGATTTTCAACAGAACAGTTCATAGTATCGAGTTAAGTCGTAAGCCGTAAGCAGTAAGAAGTAAGTAATGGTTCAATTCCATTTCTTACGTTGCGGCTTACGGAATCGGTTCGGATCGGTCATATTCGTACATAACCGCCATGTTGACATCCCCAAATTCGACACTTTGTTAATAAATAGGTGATAAATAAATTGCTAATAAATACCAGAACAATATTGCTCCCGCTATTATAACGAGGTCGTCATCGCTTGGACTCATATTTTCACTTATAAATAAACACACATGTGAAAAACCATAACCTACAAATTCGTAACCTGAAAATAATTCTTAACGAAACTATGAACAGGCATATCCTTACGTCTTAACTTATCACTCTTATCGACTACTGCTTACGAATTACGGCATACGTTACGGCAACTATGAATCCAGCTTAAAGCATCTTAGAAAAAACGAGATACTGTTTACATACCTTAAATAAAGCCCCTCACTTGGAATAATTACAATTTCACATGCGTTTTTTTAACAAACACGTTTGTTTCGAAGCAGGACACTTATTTTGGTGCACAAATACTGAAATGAACGAGTCACCAACCAAGTCAAGACAGACAGAAAAAGTGAGGTTAAAAATTCTGTAGCGTGGTCACAAAACCGCCAACCGTAGTTTTAAATTAAATTGATTATTATTTTGTGATTAATCATGATTGAAAATATGAATTTAAAATAAAAGGATTAAGTCAGCCAAAGCCCTTGAATATAAGTAAACTGTGTAAAACCAAGCGAAACATGCTATTTTCGATCAAACACTAACACTATTTGATGAAAAATATAAATCCCCTGTAAAACAGATAAACCTCCGATATGTGCATGATATTTAGTGTATAACAGATAAATTTAACTTTGCTATTTTATTTCATTCTAGTACTACTTTTTTTTGGTATAATGACATATGTCGTTAAGACCTCGTAAGGTCAGTCACAAAAGATAGAAGTATAAATTTTTGTTTTATAAAATAAAAATCTTCGTCCCATTGGGGATGTCCTACGGATATAAATCACGACTTCCGTAGGACATCCTGACCGGGATCTAATAAGGACGTTTCTTGTATCCCATCGACGTCCCAGGGACCACCGGTTCAATGCATCCCATTTGTGGGACGTTTGGACCAATGTGGGACGTCCCAGGGATGTTTTGTGTTTACTGGGAATTAACGCCCGTCACATGGCTAATTTTACTCTTCTGAATTATATAACGCCAATATTTGGAACTGAGTTATTTTAATCAGTCATTATAACCATTTTCTTATTATTTATAACAGCTCTGTCTTATATTGGCTTAAAGTTTTGGAATGTTCCTTATAGAATGTTAAAATACTAAGAAAATTAGCCATATTCTTAATCTACCTAAGGTGTGAACGAAACTTGCACATCAAAATATATTTTTCCTTAATGGTTTATAAATGGTTAATAAAAAAGTATTGTATATAGCTTCGTCTAACAAACCGGTGTATCTCCGTGACCGACGATACTGTGACCGTCGATACAAAAATGCACAAATTCGTGGATAGCAGCTAATACAAGCTATTTCTTAAACTTTTTAGACTGAAATGAGTATCTATACTCAAGACAATGACTTCGTGTTGTATTTTTCCCTTAATTAAGACTACTAACCCTGTGAACGACGATACAACATAAAACATACGCCTGGTAAAAACTAGGCAATGTTCTAATTTATACCTAACTAAACATAATAAGGAACTTACCTAAACAGGAGCACGCTTTACACAAATTCAAACACATACCGTCATATTTGTAAAACTATTAGGCCGACCTGTAGTGGCGATATTTATAAGCAATTTCTGCTGTGACCGGCGATACATGCAGCTGCGGGGACGGAACTTCTAGTTAATAATTGCTTTAGAGAAACTAAACTGTTCATCTTTGAACATTATTTTTTCAATACAAATTGTAGTAGGAGTGCAAATTATTTATATATAAAAGTAACTGGGGACACGTGACCGGCGATACATTTTTTAATTCAAATTTGAATACTGCAGCTATAATCTAAAAAAATACTTTTTAAATTGCTTTCTAATGCAGGAAGTAACATATTTTTCGCAAATTATAATCGTTTCTCATGACAAATCGTTTATTTTAGTAAGTTATTTGCTAAGGACTGAAAGTTGCCTGACCACCAAGATACCTTAGGTATACAAACAGGATATACAATTTGCAAAAACATGATGTACCTTGCCTATTTTTTGCTAATTTTAATTATATACAAATACATTTCTATGCAGTTTGTATACAATATGGCACGCCTATAAACTCCTTAGCATTTTTCGTTGGGAGTTACATCTAAGAATGGCGTGTTCCTAATGTCCAGAGTTTAATTACGTTGACCTTCAGTTTTCAGCAACGGTAACGTACGTTCACCTTTATTTGGGTGGAGAAAAGTATTGATCGAATATATTTCTATTGGTTGACGTAAAAGGCAAAAAATTGAACCGTTCATCATAAGTACTTAATAATGTACATTGTACACGAACTAGGACTTGTCCCCTAAAACAAGAATTCATTTTCAATTAGTAACCAATAAAGGATATTTTTTAAAAAGATAATTGTACACGCTTGTTACTAAATATATTTTTTATAACCATACAGTTAAATATTCGTTATTCTCCCATTACTCACTCGTGATTTATGCCTGTGAGCAATGATTCATTCCATATCGAATCAATTTTCTTACTTGCCGCTCTTTAACCTAATCGTAGAAATATCCATTCATACAAAATTTCCAAAATATCGCAACAAGCTGCAAATGGAAAATTGAAGGCGTCAAAGAGACTTTTAACATAAATCGCATATAGAAATTAGAAGAATACGATTATTTTCTTCAGACTATTTCATCAAAATATAAATAAACAAAAAGCCGACTTATTATTGCTCTGTGCATATTTGGTAGCTCGCGTGGAACGTTTAACAAGCCACCAAAAAAAGAGGAACAACATAACCAATAATTTAAAGACACAATTCGATTTGGCATCTTGCTATGGTTTTTTTTTTAATTTGACTGATTGTATTTAGAGGAATTATTTTTTTTTCAATGTATAAAATCGAACACACGAAGGTATTTCTTCTTTGTTGAAACATTATAGGCCATTGGAAGTATTTTGTTATTATCAAATAAAATACATACACCATTAAAAATTAAATTGAATCGGCCGATACTTGGTAGAAATCCATAACTAATATTATGGGTTAGGAAGAAAAACTAAATTTTAACTTAGTAAATTTTCACTATATTGATTCAGATATGGTCTTTCGTCGAAGCTACCAGTGTAGCGAAGCATATTAAACCCTTGTCAATACAGGATGTTATGGAAATGGCTTATTATATTTAAATGGATGTCCTAGGACCTAGAGAAAGCATACAAAACTTGCCTAAATACTTAGGTAAAAACTCCTTTCATTACCCAACATGCTTTCACGTATAACGCCATACACATCTGTTTTCAGTTAACAAGTATATGTAGGTCAGTAGATTAGAAGTGATGCCAGATTACAACGCTTGCTTCGACTTTGTTCAATGGAAATCGTATCGAATTCCTACGTGCTTGCATACGAATTCTAAACGTTTTCTGGCTTATAATAATAAATGTCGCGATTTCAAATTTGTGTGATATTGCCATTGGTTGTGTTGTGAAAAAAATTAATTTGCTTGTTGCCATTGTTATTATTTTTTTTTATGGTCAAACACAAGCACTATAGGAAATATCCTTTAGGGCACTCTGGGAGTGGTGCGTGTGAGCAAATAGCGATTCACGTTGGTTTTGAATCGTTGGAGGTTATATTCGTTGGGAAAAACGACCTCACGAAGGTCGTTCCACAAGGATGAAGTCCTCCAGATGAATTCTTAAATAATGAAGTTCGAGGAGTACTAAGCTTAACCACATATGGATGGGCGGCAATGGTTCGTCGTGTATTTCTGCTATTCGTCGCTCTGGGCGCAATTAAGAGGGCAAGGTCAGCCGAGCTCCTTCCATGAAAATATCTGTAAAAGAGAGTCAAATCCCCAACCTGTCTCCGATATTCTAGGCTGTCGAGGTTTTTCGTCAGCTTGTGGTCTCCGATCAGACGAATAGCCCTCCTTTCGATGGAATCCAGTAGCCGAAGAGTATGTTTGGGTGCAGAGCTCCAGACATGATAGCAGTACTCTAGTGATGGTCGAATCTGGGCTTTGTATAGTGTCAAAAGTTGTTGAGGTGTGTACAACTTTCCGGTTCGGAAGAGTACCCCCAAGCTTCTGAGAAGCTATCTTGGCGATTGCCACAACGTGGTTATGCCAAGACATATTTCCTCCTAGATTGACGCCCAGCAAATTAACAGATGAAGCCAGTGGGATTGCGTGTCCCGCCATGACTATATCCGGTTCTGTAATGTTAACCTTTTTAGAGAAAACTGTTGCCTGGGTTTTTTAGCGTTAAATTCGACTTGGTTACTGTCACCCCCAGCCAAAATTTCTTCCAAGTCTTTGCTGAGGCGTGATACTTCATGCTGTCTGCGAAGATGTGCGTCGGCAGCCGATGTCTGCGCATTCAAAGAGAAAGATGAGATAAGTGTGCTATCGTCGGCAATACTAAATATCGGATTTTTAGTTTTCACTAGAAGGTCGTTAATGTAGAGTAAGAAGAGAGTGGGAGAGAATATGAAAAGAATTGTGCAAAAATGTATGTCCCCAGAATTAAAGTGTAAAAATTATAGTATTTTTGTATTTTAGTAAACAGTGTTTGGCATGTAAGAATAACAACACCGGATTTGCCATAAGGTGACTGTCTCGCTTACTAATTCAAAGAGCCATTTATGGTTATTTTTCTTCAATTTGTTTTCATCTCAAAATTTGCGGGTTTAAATAATATGATACGTTATTTCCATAACACCCTGAATAGTGGAAATTTATTAATTTAAACTTTCTTTATAACCCATAATATCACATAATTAAATAATATTCAAGGTTTTTGTTTAGCGACATACCTTCTATCATGTCACATCTCTGACCTGGTTTTAATGACCTATCGATTCGTTGAATTTAAATAAATGATTTTTTTAATCTTTCATGTCTTAATGCGACACCGTGATACGAAACGTGTCATTCTCTTTGCGGCAGAAATTGGACTGTCCTAAATGTAATGGAGTATGTATTTTATACAAAACTAGAACAATATTAATTATATTGGTCTATAATAGTGGATGAACTAAAATAGACTAAACTAAATAGCCTAGATAATGTCACTTTCGACCCATTTCAAGGCAAATATGTTAAGTTTAACAAATTTTTAATATTTTTTCCTTTAAACATAATAAGCAGGGCGCTTTCGACCTTACATTCATCTTCAGTACCCCCTGCAAGATAACCCCAAGGTCGACACCGATCTGCTAATTTTACTGAGTGTCCCAAAACTAATAGTACACTATAAAACTGGATATTCTTTGGGTATTTCCTTTAAACATAATAAGAGGCGCTTTCGACCTTACACTCATCTTCAGTACCCCCTGCAAGATTACCCCAAGGTCGACACCGATCTGCTAATTTTACTGAGTGTCCCAAAACTAATAGTACACAATAAAACTGGATATTCTTTGGGTAAAAATATGGCGATGACCAAACTTTGCTGTTCAAAAGTTGATAATAACCGAGATACAGGGTGTCCAAGTGAAAGTTAATAATTAAACTACCTTTTTACCAATATTTTGTGAACGGGGATTTCTTGGGGTTAAAAATTTGAATTTGTTAATAATTTTGATGGAGATTGTAGAGGGCGCTCGGTGCGGTACTCCGGGTAAACAGAAGCAGACATTACACATGCTTGGGTAAAAGTGAGAAGAAGATATTTTTAATGGAAACATAAATTCTACTTCTTCTTCTTCTATTCTATGTACCCGGAGTGCCGCAGCGAACACCCTCTATTATCTACAGGGTGTCCACTAATTAATTGGACATGTAGAAACCACAGGCTAATTTGATATTAACTGAGATACAGGGTGTTAAAGTAAAAACTTCATTTTTGTTTTTCTCTAATAACTTTGACAGAAACCAACGTTTTTTTACAAAACTTGGCAATTATGGTTTTTTTAGATCTAGAAACTGATTTTTTGATGAAATTTTAATGTACAATGTAGGGGGCGCTGCCTGCGGCATATCTTGCACATTTATTAGGTCATAACTTTTTTGTGTCTCACTGTATATAAGTTTTTAATGAAAATAATTCTTTTCTCATATTTATTACGTAAAAAAGGTCGCCCAGAGTTACCGTTTCGGAGATATTTAAATTGTTCAGTGCACCCTGCCCAATTACTATTAATTTGCAAACAATTTTTTTTTTCAAAGTAACCTATGAGAAAACAAATGAAATTTATAGATGCAGTTGCTATGGAACAGAAAATGTTTCATTTTTGAGTTTATCGTCAGTTTGTGTTTTCATTGCTATTGGTTTCTTTCGACACGATATTTTATAGGGTCAAAGTTATTTTAATTAAAGTAAGTTAAAGAACAATCCATTATTAATTTATTAATTAAGAATTCTTTCATCTGGAGGACTCCATCCTTATGGAACGACCTTCCCGAGGTCGATTTTCCCAACGAATATAACCTCCAACGATTCAAAGCCAAAGTGAATCACTTTTTGGGCACACGCACAACTCCCAGAGTGTCCTAAAGGATTTTTCTTATAGTGCTTGTGTTTGATCATTAAAAAAAAATTGTTTTATTTATTATTCCCAATTACCATTACTAGAACATTAATTATCATGTAAAAGTTAATTGGTAAGAAGTAACAAAATATTATTTGCTTGCCTGAGCTAACGCACTAAACAATTTAAATGTAAATATCTCCGAAACGGTGACTCTGGGCAACCTGGAATTAGTATACCTTTTTTACGTAATAAATATAAGAAAAGTATTGTTTTCATTAAAAACTTAAATACACTGAGGCACAAGAAAGTTATGGCCTAATAAATGTGCAAAAAATGCCGCAGACAGCAGACAGTACATTAAAATTTCACCAAAAAACAGTTTATCGTCCTAAAAAACCCATAATTGCCAAATTTTGTAAAAAAAACCTTGGTTTCTGTCAAAGTTATTAGAGAAGTTTTAACTTTAACACCCTGTATCTCAGTTAATATCAGCTTTTGGATATAGGTAAGTATAATTAAATCCTAATATTTTTACGTTAGGAGTCTGTAGTTTTCAATGTCCCGTTAATTAGCGGACACCCTGTATATAAAAATTATTAACAAGAAACACCCAATAACAAAATTTTCTACAAAAATATTGGTTAAAAGGAAATTTGAAAACAAAATTTCCCCTTGGACTTTCTCAACAATGGACCTGAGAAGTGAATTTTATAGTTTACCTAATCTAATGTAAAACACTCAAAATTCTTGTACTTATCTCATTCCAAAGTAGCAAGCTAAGCCAAAGTCAGGTCAGGTTACACCAGCAGAAAAATACATCCTAGCCGTGACTATAATTTGACAGCTTGATATTGACTTGACGGTTCTTATTACATTGTCTGATTGGTACTTTAACGATTCATCGGAGAAACCCGGCCTTAATTAAAGAACACCCTGTATTATAATAAATAAAACAGCTCAAGCTACATTACCTTAATTACAATAATCGTCATGCGCCAAGACTCTGGTCAGCAAGAAGTTTTAGCTGACTGACCACGGGTCAGTTTAGAAATATCGCGCACGTGGAACGACGCCTATTTGGCGCCAAGACGCCGGCTTCGGTATTTTATAACCTCCTCGATAATATACGGCTATTGCATCGACCAAAAAATATGTATAATTAAAAGTGTCGAAAATAGAGAATGGTTTGTCGTGTTTGAAAATATCGAACGAATTTGAATAAATTGCTGTAGTTTTTCTTGGTTTTTAAAGAAAATAGGCGAATGTTGATGACGAAAGAACAATTTGCATTATTATTTGTCTCGTCTTTCTAATTTATTTATTACTTATAGGCTGTCTCTGTGCATGCAATTTGTAAAGGAATCATTTTAGGCGCATTTTGACTTCTTTACCAATATTGATGTACCGGGTTTGTTCGGGTGTCCCAGTTTCGACACTTTTTGGGGGGTATTAGAATTATTATCAAAGATAGAATGTCCCACTTTTTAACGGAACGAAAGGTTTCGGTGTCAATTTTGCCATGGACATCTTATTTTTTAATCTACAGAGTGATTTTGAAAATCTTCGCTTCTTAAACACCCCTTTTTCCATTATGTGTTAACTTATCAAAAAGGTAGAAACTGATCTTGTTAGATATTATTACGTAAAGTTCAGTGACGTAGACAGCTTTTCTCTAAAACGTTTATTTTTTTGAGATATTATTTATAGTTAGAGAGACGGTGACAATAGGGGGTCCGTGAAGTGGAATATCAGTTATTGTGTTTCTCGTGGAGTTTAGGTCCCCCTCTACAACTTTTATATCTGATGAAATGCCGTAGAGCGTTGCTGAGAGGCGCTGTACCGCTTTAGATAGGAAATTCTCAATAAATTCAAAATTATATCGAGCCATGTTTGAAAATAAATTTACAGCATCTGCGTGACCCCAGAGTCACGGGAAACACGTTTTCTGACAAGTCAACCCTTGCATATACTTTTCCGAGCGTGTCAAAAAAAAAGAAAATTAAAAAAAAAAAGAAAAAAAGCGAATTTGAAGTTGAAACTTTCTAGAATGGAACATTATATGTTAAAGATTATATGGAAAAAAAATGGTCTTTCCAGGTCTCGCCATTTCATTATTGGAATATTTTAAAAATCTCCTCGGAGGAAATTCGGAAAGCGATCGTGACATGTCAGAAAATTGTCACACTACATTCCTTGACACCCAAATATTGTGGGAAAGAAAATTTCAGAAGAATCGCACCTAGCTAGGCGGAATTCTGACAATATTACGCAGAGATACCGGAAGGCAGGTACCGTTCAGTTGTATGACGGGAAAAATGATTCGCAATAGTCTTTTTATCAGAAAATTGTTTACGATTCATCTCCATGTGAATACAAATCGATTAAGCCCACTTGGACCCATGTCACTTGAGACTTTATAATGTTTCCATTAATTTTTTTTGACACGCTCGGAAAAGTATATGCAAGGGTTGACTTGTCAGAAAATATGTTTCCCGTGACTTTGGGATCACGCAGATGCTGTATATTCATTTTTAGACATGGCTCGATATACTTTTGAATTTATTGAGAATTTCCTATCTGAAGCGATACAGCGCCTCTCAGCAACGCTCTACGATATTTCATCAGATATAAAAGTTGACCTAAGGGGACCTAAACTCCACGAAAAACCAAATTACTGATATTCCACTTCACGAACCCCCTATTGTCACCGTCTCTCTAACTATAAAAAAGTAAAAATATTGAAATGCGACATCCTATATATTAATTTTTTGATTAATTAAGCATACTTTGGGCTTTACAAAAATGTATAATTTATTTAAAAGGAACCTAAACATTTTTTAAATAATTTGCGTTACTTATAAAAATAGGCCATGGTCAATCATCAAATCGAAAAGACACGTTAACATTATTTAAAGGGGGACACTTTTAAAGGATATTTTTTATTTCTTCGTTTCAGTTTTCTATCCACCTGTCGTATTGCGACACTAAAATGCTGGAAATAATACAGTTTTTCTGAAAAATAATGATGATGTATATGATACCAAATTACTGTTTCTATTCGATCGCTCTTCGAAAAGTTTCTCGTTTAATGACCTTAATATTTCAATTTTTTTTTTTTCGTAATATATTATTTAAAGAATTTTCTGTTCTTCAATATTTAAAAATAGTTATTCTTGTCCTAAGCTAGTCCATCATTTATAACGAGAAAATTAACTGTCTTGACTGTCAGGTCTATACGCTGTTTTTTGTATTATTTATTAATTCAGTTGCCGGCTGAATTTGCTTTATCGATAATATTTCAGTTTTTCCAGAAAATCAGGATAATAAATTGAATTGAATGCTTCTTCGGCAAATATCAAAAAATGTACAAAATTTCTCACCATAAAAAACTGTTTATTTACAACCATGCATGTAATAATGACATTTCATCTATGTTTGAAAGGTGGAAAGTTGACGTTTTTTTACTTTAACTTTCCACCCGGGTGGAAAGTAAATTATTTTTTTGTAATTTTTAAAAAAAAATCGATATCTCAAAATAATATACGAACACACTTTTTTAAAATGCTAATAGCTTTGCGTGTTTAGATATGTCTAGTTTTTCCCTAATTGATAAAGTGGTCCTCAGCATTGAATATTGTGACCAAATCGTTGACATCTTCTTTGTCTTGGCATTTTCACTGAAATAAGCTAGTAGCGCCGACTCAGAACCATGATTTTGAACTTTGTTTCTCGTACACCATTCTTTGAAACAGTTATATGCCTTGTCATATCTCGTTCGGCTTTTAGTTGGCTGAAGATCTTCTACTATTTTTGCTGCTTTTCGAATTTCTGGTGGAGTAGCAGCAAAATCAAATTCCTCATCTGATCAGCATTTTCTGTTGTTGAAATAATATATTGTTTAGTGACATGGAAACCATATTCAAAAAATGATATATGCCATCTTGATGTGTATTATTACCTACGTTATTTTACCACCTGCGGTTATTTGAAATTTCTGTCTAATTTTTCAATGGAAAAGTCAAAATGACATTTATCTTTTATTAATAATTTTAATTCAAAATAATAAGAAGTGGATGTTCGATGTGGTCGTAAATAAAATAGTATACAAACCTGGGTGAAAAGTTTCATTACTACAGTTCGACAAGCAAGTCTATAGCTACGCGGTATCGGTAAGGGGGAAGCAATATCTTTTAAAACATGGCCGAGTCATGGGCGTGCTATTATTATCTTAATAATGTAATAATATATATTTTTTCATAGCATGAATATATTTGTATCACCAGTGCAATATATTAGACCTTTTCATTAATATTCCTCGCTTATTTTTTCATTTTCGCCAATAAAATCCATTTGATTTCAACATGCACCTCAAAGTTTCACGGGAAAATGGAAAGTTTATGTCACTTCTCAGCTGTTGCAGCAACTTTTTTAAGGTTGGAAATACTTATAGTTCCAAATAAAACTTTTGTATTGTTCTCCTAACAATGCCAAAGTCGAAGCCTTCGATTTTTTCGACAGCAGAGAGACGGTCCCTTTTTTGACAGGAGATGACAACAATTGATTCGGGTTACTTCCTTCCTTTCAGTATCTTCTTTGTGCATGTTTGTACTGCACCCACGCTTACTCCCATATACATTGTGAGCCTTTCTAGCTTTCGCTTAAGTGGCAATTTAAATGTATTAATTGTGATTCCTCTTCACACACCCTGTACACATTGGCAATCACTTCGCGGGTTTGACTATGAAGGGTTCTACCAGGGTATATTCATTCATTATCACAGTTTTAAAACAAACCCTATCACTACGCAACTGGATGAAGCATATTGGACATCGCCGAACAAGCACGCTGGCACTGTAGGCGTGTCACCAGGCGCGTGACGTCATCCTCTGTCTGGGATATAACCTATCAAATTAGCTCTAGCCACCAGTTACCCATGGTTACCGTTGATATTGTACCATGTTGCCCTATTTTTAGATTATAAGTACTTTAATAAAAAATATTTTATTTTGCATTTAAATATTAAAATAAATAGTATGAAAAGAAAGTTTTAAGAACATTGAAACTATAATAGAATATTAGTTTCTTATATACTTATGACAATTTACTTTAAATGGGTAAATTTAATTTTAGGGTTTACTTATTTGGTAACATGTTATTAAATTAAAATTTAATATATATGACAACATTGTTAACCCAAGAAATTTTTTTGCCCGCATTCCTTTTGTAGCTACAGTTAAAGTTGTCGACCTGTAACTCTCTAGACAGGAATGAAATACTTTCCACCTCGGTACCTTATACACTATTTCAAGTTGTTGTTTACTCACTAACTTTATAATATGCCGAAAAGAAAATATTACACTCCAATCCCAGCCAGGGAAAGAATCAGCTTGCGTCATAATCAATTTACGTTAATATCAATGACCTGTTATTTTTAATGTTCTTCTTGTTTTATCAGTTAATGAAAAGGGATAAATCAGACAACGTTTTTATTTTGAAACAAAATACAAAATGAGAAAATTAAAATATTGACATTAACATTTTGTGTTTCGTGTGGTTCACGAATCTTGCAATTCTAAACGAAAGTACTTTGTTATGTAGAATTGAATCATCAAAATCAGTTCTTATGAGAATAATTAGTTACAAATTTGTATTTTCTGTCAGTAGTGTTAAGAATTGTACATTTAGTTATAAAAAATGTTATTTTAACCTATAACAGCCAGTGCCAGAATTTATTTTAAAAATAACGTGCCTATACTTTAAAAACCAATAAAACTCGCTCACAATTTTCAAGAATTACTTAGTTCAAAAGATAAATGTGAATCAAACCTTACGATGATGAACACCACATGATGACGGACGTAATCGTTCCGAAACTTTCAATGTCATCAGACGACGACGTGGCCTTTAAGGTTCTTAACCAAGATGACCTGCCAGAGATGGCCATTATCGGCGAAACCATTTTTAAACCGTTCGGTAACGACCCACGAGTGAAACCGAACCTTATAGTACATCCGACGAGGAGAGTGGTAACCAACTTGGAAGAGAATCAAAACAAGGGATTTGCCAAATCGCACGGGAGTATTAGTAATAATAACATTAATGGTTATAATAAGGCTTTAAAGAAAAAGTTTAGTCATTCGCATGGACAGTTGAATCATAACAATAGCCAAGTTAAAATTGAAGAGTTTAATAATCAGGTACGTATGCGGAAATTAATTGATTGTGAGATAAGTTGCAAAACCAATTGATGGAAACGTGCAAAGAAATATAAAATTCAATCGTAAAGTTAAAAATCATCGACATGGAATATAAAAAAAATATTATGTTTACTGTACGTGCTACAATAATGCAGTTGCTATAGTCACCTACGATCACTACCCTCAATAGCAAAAAACATACAACCTACTATCTAAGTAAGTTAAACTTTACACACTGTAATCATGATACAATAAACTAAAGGTAGGATATCTAACCGTCCCAATTTCGTCTGTCGTGCGCAGTGACGTCACTGGCGAGTAAGTTTTAAATCTCTTATGGAGGTTTACATTGCTGTCATCGTTTTTAACTCTTTTTTGAATGTATTAAAACGTTTTATGCATGCAATGGTATATGAAGTGAAAAAATAATATATGACGAGTATTTACGTATATTAATTTCATAGAAATATAACACACAAATACCACTAAAAAAAGAAAAGATATTAGACAAATTCTTCGCGCCATTTAAGCCGGCGACGATAGCCGAAACATGCCGAAAGATGCTCGCCGACCACTGCTGGTTTTGAAACAGTGTTGCCAGACTTTTACAATTGTAATAGATCCATTACTATTTTAACATTCTTGTTGTAGGGCTCCCCATATGAAATTTATGTTCAATCTGGAGGTGGTCCCCCATCTAATAGGAAAGTAACGACCTTTTTTCGTACTATTATTACTCTGACGCCGTTTTAATTAAAAGTTTTTACGTTTAGTGGTATGTGAAATGAAAGAATAATATCATGGTATTTAGGAATATTTATTTCATGAACATACAACAAAGATTAAAGCTAAAATACGACCTAATTATCTTTCCGCTTACACAACTGTATCCATTTTAATTGTTTATTTTTATCTTTAGGAAAGCGGAAAAACCTTATATTTCTATTAAATGTCTTTGCCTGGTTATCCATATCACAACCGAACATGGCGCACCTCATTTTATGAAAATTCAGATATTTTTTTTAATAAACACAAGAAAACGTTCTGGTAAACTTACAAAATGTCCACCAAAAACTACGGCAACCATGCAGCAGTGTTGCCAGAAATCCGTGATCGAAAGAAATAGAGTGCCGTTTCGAAACCTAATAGGAATAGTAAAAAACGGTGTCAGAGTAAAAAGAGTACGAAAAAAAAGGGTCGTTACTTTCCTATTAGATGAAATTTATGTTCAATCTGGAGGTGGTCCCTCCAGATTGAACATAAATTTCGTATGGGGAGCCCCACAACAAGAATGTTAAAATAGTAGTGGATCTATTACAAGCTTTCGGCATGCTTCGGCTATTGTCGCCGGCTCAAATGGCGCGAAAAATTTATCTGATATCTTTTCTTTTTTTAGTGGTATTTGTGTGTTATATTTCTATGAAATTAATATACGTAAGTACTCGTCATATATTATTCTTTCATTTCATATACCATTGCATGCATAAAACATTTTAATACATTCAAAAAAGAGTTAAAAACGATGACAGCAATGTAAACCTCCATAAGAGATTTAAAACTGGCTCGCCAGTGACGTCACAAGCCACGTCATCATCGGCGTGCAATCATACCTATAGTTACTTATACCATGCACTGTAATGGTCCGGCAGCCCTCTACCAAAATATCCTGTTATCACCACTTCATCTAGTCCATAAAACAGTTAACTATTAGAAATGAAAAGTGCGTAAAAAACCAGCGAAACAAGATTTTGTTTATATTAGTTCGCATCCTACCACTTGATGGCGCCACATAGCAAATTTTTTCGTGGCGGGCTTTTCAAAATTCGGTTTTTTAATTTTTGGATTTTTAATAGTAGGTATTTAAAATTTTTAGACATTATTTTTTTTAAATTTAAATAATCAATAATCTATATTTCAGATTTTATCGATTACTTAATATTCTAAAAGAAATAACGTCTAAAAATTAACTACTGACAAATCTAGATAGGTAACTAATAAACTAATCATATTAATACAAATAAATATTTTATTAAAAACACTAAACACCCATTAAAGGAAAAACAAATCATCATTAAATAAAAACTTTCAACAACAACATCTAATAAACATTTTTAACTAATAAGAAAAAACATTAAAATTATTACCTAGCTTTAACAGGTCTTAGGAACTTTCACTTATCACATCACTTTGTTATCAAGAACTTACGTTATTTTAAAATTTCCAAAAACAATCCATTATTTCATTTCGTCGTCGACCTGTTACTGGACTGAATTGGAGCAAGTTTCCTGGATAGTGTTTTCAACGAATGTATATGCCAAAAACCGAAAGAAAAGCAAAAAGTAATCACAAATTATAATATAACCTTTAAAGTTAAAAATAAAATATTTTGGTGAAATACTTAAGATATGGGATTCTTTAATCCTTTTTGGTCTCTTCTTCGTGGTTTCTTGGTCTTGAAGCATTTGAATGATACAAATAATACGCAAAATTGTTAATAAAACATCAACTATAAAAAAAAAATTATAAACACTCCGTTTTTCGTTTGCAATGACAGAAAATGGCGGAAAATCATGACAAGGAGCGGATCTGTTCTCATATCAGCGCCAAAATTGGCTCGTGTTAGGATTCGAACTATATTCATGGCCTCCTTGTTTGTTTCCAAGTTCCCCATTCAACTTTCACCCCGCTGATCTAGTCAATGGCTAGTAGTTACTCGAGCGAAAAAGTTCGGGTTCGGCAACGCTGCGCTTACCGGTCAGAGTGATTTCAGTCCGTAAGAAAGCAGATCGTCTTTTTATTGTTACGCCTTGTCCGTTCTTGATAAAATCATATTAAAAATATAGAAAAAAACGTGAATTCATCGACAACGGACGTTCTGAGTGTTGCAAAAACTCTATAGTTTAAATAAAAGATGTAAAGAAAAGGAGTATAAAAAAGTTACAGCGCCCGGGTCAATTTTTTTTTTAAATTGTTGATAACCCTCGAGTCGAACGGACATTTTCCGTGTTGCGCAGCTGCAGGGAGGGCAGAGGACTCGGATCTCGTATCTGTATAATTCATGATCGCGGTACACGGCAAGTGCATGGGGCGGCTTGATGTGTGGCTTGGTTGTCTATAACAACTCGGCATCAGCTATGTTCCCATATTGCATTATTATTGATACACATGTTTTCTTGACGGAAAGCGATTTTGCTAAAATATACGTGTGTAAAAATGTTCATATTTTTCCCCCATTTTCCGAGCCACAATACATGGTTTGTGTTTGAAAACGGACGAGGCGCGATAACTCGAACAGCGTTAAAAAATTACATACGTAAGATCAAACACTGCGCTTGCGCGTCGATAAAAATGTCCGTGCTCATTTTGTTCCGGTCACGAATAACGAAAACTAACATCCGACAAGTAAAACGGACGAGGCGTGATAAGTTGAATTCTCCGCTGTAAACAATTTTCGATTTTTCTCAGACCAAAACTATTCATCGCACGGAAAATGTCAGTTACTATTTTCATCTCATGTAAAACATCACTTTCAATCAAAAAATAAAAAGAACGGACCAGGCGCGATGACTATTACGGCCACTTTTTTACAGTAAAGATGATTCTCAATGATTTCGCAACGTTGCCAATGTCCGTTCTTGTTAATTTCCTTCTCAAGTCCTTATTAAATCATCAAAAAACGAAAAAAAAAATTTAGGTCGTGATCAGTCTGAAATCATGGTAACGGGCTACCGTACTATAAAGTAAATCGCACGGTAAACAAGACAGCCTTGTTTATTTCCAACAAAATTACTCATTTCATAGGAAAGCTTCCCTTTCAATATGGGGTTTTCTTTAAAAAAACAAGAGAGTAGTAGGCGGCTGCTATCACAAACTTCGGTCGCTTAGCATGATACAATAAACACAAGGTAAGATATCGCGCAAGGAGGCGTGGCTTAGTCAAGGTGAAGCTTCTGCGGCCATCGAGCGGTTCCCATAAGTTTTTAACGGATATTTTCAAAGTTTACCGGATTTTTGTCTTAATTTGGGGGTATTTGCTCAGGTTAGTCAGGTTGATAAAAATAAATATCCTAATACAGTGACACCTCTCTTAGGCGGACACCTACGGGACCGTCTAAATGTATCCGCCTAATATAGGCCCGCCCCGCCCATGGGAAATTTGTTATTAGGTAATAAGTAAATGCAAAATTATTACTATGTATATGTATGTACAAATAAACATAACATAACAAAAATACACTAGTTTTAGTTAGGATGTAGTACTAAAAAAAATCTAATAACGTAGTTTGACGTGTTTGGTTCTATATTTGCAATCTAGAAAATGTAATTCCAAGTCTGATAACAATTCCATTGCTGTAGAGTCACCTCTATTCTTTGCATACTCTTATAATTCCTTTACCATACTAATGGCTTGTTGATAATTGGTGACATTTGTTTGATTACTGCATTCAACTTCTTCATCAGAGCCGTCAGATAGTGATGTGGTTTCAGTTTGGACTACATAATCGGTAGGAATGGGGTCACTATCATCTTCTAATAGCACATTGCTATCAATGTTAATGAACTCGCCCAAATCATTGTTATCAAATTACAAACTTCCACAACATCAATATTCTCTTTCAGACTCAAAACGCGACATTTTTGTGCCATTGTTTACGATTTTAACCTTACAACTCACAAATAAACGGCGGACTGCTGTCGGGGAATCACACATACTTTCATTCGGGCGAAGTCCTTTCGCTCTGCCACGCATACGCGATTGGTTGCCGCTCTGTCTCCCAAATACTTAAAAAAAAATTATTGTGCTTAAAGTAGTATGTATGAAAACACCTTGTCCGCGTTCGCCCAAAGGAGAGTCCGCCCAAGAGAGGTTGATTTTCATGGAATTTCATATAGCTAGTTCCGGACTATGAAAAAATGTCCGCTTAATAGAGATGTTTGCTTATTAGAGGTGTCCGTTAGGAGAGATTTCACTTTATTCATAAAATGAGGTGCGCTGTCTTCGGTTTTGGTGTGGATAATCGGAAAAATAATTTTTTATTTTAGGTTTTTCTCCTTTCCTAGAGATAAAAAAAATACCAATTAGAAGGAATATATGTATTTTATCAACTTCCATGCTTTAAATTGGGCTACTTATTTAGTATTACACAATGTAAGTGTTGTCATACCTTAAGAAAAAAGAATTAAAACCGCTAACAACAACATGAATCTCCATAAGAAATTTTAAAATAACTCACCCCTTGAGGTCACTGAGCGCGCCAAACGAAATTAGAAAAGCTAGATATCACACTTTGTGTATATTGTATCATGGTCGCATAGCATGGGTGTTAGATGGAAAATTATTATGATCATATTTCATACTTTAAAAGAGCGCTCCATTATTCTCATTGAAATTATATTGGTTTGAAGTGATGTAGATAAAAACTATAAATATTACTGTAGCAGTTAAGCTGCTATAAGTAGCTCACAAATTTATTGAAATGATAATGCGGAAATCGCATGCAAAATCCCCATGAAGTGAGCACTTATTGTTTGCCATAACATTTTACTTTAATAATTATTGATAAAATCGATTATTTTCATTAGTAACAATGTTCACACCTACTTAGCAAACATAAAATACGGTTTTTAGTTCTTTATCTGTAGTAAGTAATTAACTAATAATAAGCAAAGTAATTTATTCATTACTACTGAACGACACAATCGATTTATCTATACTCATATTATAGAAGAAAACAATACATTGGCTTGTTCGCATTGGTCAGATACCGATAATCCGATTCTAACGGCGCTAGATATCGATCTCTCATCAAATAACAATATCTCCTTTATAATCTATGCCTGTCCTGTTTATTTATTTAATTGGTGCTAAATCTTAAATTTTTTATAGGTGTCAATATTTTGATAAAAATTGAGTTCCTAAATACGCTCACAGCCAAAATAATCTGAATGGGCTTTGCTCGTGAAATTATTGTCTTATTTTAAGTCCGATTTTTATTATTTTATATTGTAGGTTAATTAATCGAAAATCTCACACACATGTGTGAGATTTTAATAAATTTATCAATATGTCCATATACACGTTGAAACAAGAACTGTTTTTTTGACGCAAACTCACTCTGTAGGGTGATGGAGAGTCACAGTTTTTATTTTAGTGTACATACAGGGTGTTATGGAAATGACTTATTATATTTAAATGGGTGACTCCTTGGGTGTCCTAGAGAAAGTCTACATACTTGTTTCTGAATCGAATATCTAGATACTAAGATAAAAACCCTTTTTGCCTACATACTGTCGCGCCGCTAAAACTGGTCTCAGTTAGCAACAATGTATGTAAATTGCAGAAAAATGTAAACTACAGTGATGCCAGATCACACCGCGTGTCTCGCCCGTGCTTGGATAACCGCCGCGCGCGTTTTGATATGTTTAACCTTCAGTATCGTTGCTTCAATATGTTTCGATAATCGGTATTGGAACGACGTTGCCGCGGGTTACACGTGCTTGATGTCTGCGAATTTTAAACGTTCTGTTAGTTTTTTTCTGTTGTGAAATAATTCATAATAATAAATGTTGTGATGTGATTTCAAACGTATGTGATATTATCTACTGTTGGTCCTGTTGTAAAATACAGGGTGTTATGGAAATGACGTATTATATTTAAATGGGTGACTCCTTGGGTATCTTAGAAAAGCGCTACCTATTTTTTTTTAAATCGACAGTTTTAAAAGTTGGGTAATAAACACTCTTACTCACAGGTCAGTCCACGCTACTGTACAACATTTCACTCAGAACCAATGGCAATGTTGCCAAACTTAATGTAAAACTGAAATTCCATATAAAATTATAACAATAAATCATTTTCTACCTACTTGTATTTATCCTTATACCTAAAGAACGAGGAACTCCAGGCACAAACACAATAATTTTTTTTTCTTTTTCATGGGAACACTCCTGGAAACACTTTATGTACACACAGTAATAGTGAAACAGAACCGATAGTTAGCTCTTGAAAATACAATAATACAGATTATACTACAGATTATTAGATTTAAATACACGCGAGAAATTTGACGTCCAGAAGAAACACGTCAATAAAAACAATATTTAAAGATTATTTATGTACGGGCGATACACGCGTGAATCGAAAAAACAGAGCGGATCGCTGAGAGTGGCCGCTGGTTGGTCTTGAACTAACAGACGCACGCGTTCGGCGCTATATGAAACTACTTCGCTCAGCTGATGTAAGGCGTCAAGAGGTCATTGGCATTTGACCTAGTGACGTACGTGGCTATTACTATTCCATATGTTTTTTCGGGTTGTTTAAAACATAGTCCGTCGTAAATGTTCTTCAATTAATTGTACAGAAAGGTATTACAGAATGGAAAAGTGTTTAAATTATTTTATTTTGTCTAAAGAATTTAAGGTGTACATATGACAACACCGGCCAGAATTCCTTGATTGCTTACATGTATCGCAGTGCCACACAGGTGTTTTTCTGGTTTGACGTCAGGTCACTTTCACCGTTGAATGAATTGAAAGCGCCATTTATGGGTATTTTTTTTCAATTTGTCTTTATCTCAGGAATATAATACGTCATTTCCATAACACCCTGTATACTTGTTGTGATTTATTTTTTTATAGAATTTAATTACAAAACGGACTGTTTTATAAGATCGAAGGTAAGAGAGTATGTACATTAAAACCGTAGTTCTTTTTTTCTAAAAAGTTTGAAAAGGCAATGATAACGCGGGTCATAGACGTCTTGTTGTCAAAAACTGAACACGTGCGTTTACAATTTTGTGTTGCAGTATGACAACACCGCCTACAATACGCCGACCTCCTTTGAGACTTGAGACTGTCTCAAGAAATTATTGATTGCGAACGTCGTCAGTAGCGGCCACGTAAATTTTGAGATTTCATATAAAGTGTATATTTCGCTTAATAATTCAAAGCGCAATTTATGGTTATTTTTCTTCAATTTATTTTCATCTCAGGATTTGCCGGTTTAAATATAATAAGCCATTTCCATAACACCCTGTACAACCTACTCTAACGCTCTTAAAAGAATTAAAACTAATATTAACCAAAAATAAAAATAATTATAAAATGTTTTTTTTCTAATTTTACCTTAAAACCAACGCATTGACATTTTTTATGTTTCCTTAAACGCTAAGCATTAGCAATAAAAAAAAAATGGTTTTGCAATTTATCTCATTTTCCACCGATTACAAAAATTATGTATTCGTATTCGTCGGTTTAGGTGGATTCAAAGTTCACCAAAACATTGGACACCAAACTACGACGTCTCCAACGCGAGGAAAAACTAAGCAAAAAGATCTTTCAAACCAACCACGTCGACAAACACAAGAAACCCTTTTGCACGACCGTTCCGAAAGGAACGTTTTTAGAGCCACCCCATGAACTAGAAAAATTAGTTTACAAAGAAATCAATTTCCTAAAGCACAAAGAGGATACGGAAAACTGGAAGATCAAAAAGGAGGACGCGAAGAAATTGTTTACGTATGCTAGTCAGCCGCGGGTGTTAAATCGGAGTCCTGCGAAATTCGTGCACGTGCAAAAATGTGCTGCGGCGTGGGCTGCTGCGAAAATTGCAGCAGGAGTTGCCGGATTGAAGCACATGGACGATGTGGTGGACGCAGCGATAAAAAATGAACAGTAAGTATAGTTGTTGCAGAATTATACCGTTGACTCTTACTGCCATAAATAAACTACCTGATTAAACCCTATTGTATACGCCTGAACCTCTTCAAAGCTCAATAAATGGGATCAGGGCCGGTTTGAAAATGTATACCACACCACATGATTTATTTTTATAATTTAAAATTATTTTAATTAATTCTACTACAGATGCATTTAATGTAGGAGAAATATTATTTCTCCTAATATTGGATTTTAATTGGTGCCATATTAGCTCAATAGGATTGAATATACAATAGTACGGAGGAAGACGCAACAATGTATGTCCATTTTCTGCTGCAAGTTTGTCACACTGGTATTCCTTATTTATTTTAAAAGCTTTTAATACTTCTAGCAGTTCTCGTTTTTTGTAAGTTTCTTCAAAATATAAATCATTTTCAATCATAAAATTTTGAATTTCTGCTTTTGTATTATTCGAGGTATTATTAGAATTGGGAATGATTTGTCCATTACAATGACGCTGTTTTCAGGTATATTTTTAAGAAGTTTATGTTTAAACCACTTCAAAAAGTTGTGCGTCGGTATCTTGATGGTAATCTAAAGAAGAATCTGCTATGTTTTTAGCTGAAAGCAACAGACAATTTGGAACAAACCCGTTCTCTGAACCAGCATGTAATATTGAGATTCCTTTGCCTTTATTTGATGGTGCCTTGGTTTGACATTTTTTGGAAGAATCATCCCAACCTTTTCTTGGAGTGTCATGGGTATCGAATCGTCAAGGTAAATAATTGGACGATTTTCTTCTCTAAATTGTTTAACAGCTGTTAAATATTTAAGTCTCGATTCCCGTAAACGTTGAGATTCCATTAATGTTTGTCTTTTATCAATGCTTCGGTATTTAAAACCCATTTTACGCAATATTTTCCTAAGGCTTGAAAGGCTACAAGAGATATTTGTTTCCTCTTTAATCGGCCGCTCTTTGACGGAAATCAAAGTGGGTAGTACAGTTTGTGCCTCATACATTTGGTAAATCTTTCTTCTTAATAAATCCCATTTTCGTCAATGCTTCTAAATGTGCCATAATCACTCCGATTTTTTCTAGGATTAACAGGTTTAAGTACTATGTCTCTTACTGAAGATAAAGGAGTTTCTGTCAAAGTAGACGTCTCTGCTAAAGCATCCATCGAATTAAAATTTCTACTCAACAACGATTGATACACATTTTTAATTATTAGTTTGGCATCGGTAGATAAATGCTTTCTTTTAAAAATGACACTTGAAGATGCCCCCCTATCAGCACAATTCCAAGGACGCCACATTCTACTACTAATAAGCCTAACTAAAAATTACTCGCCGGAAAACCACTAAAGATTAAAATTATTAAAAATCATTTTGTATTTATATATGCATCAGGCATAGGTATAAATTGAATTTGTATACCTGGTCCGGCTCTGCTCGAAAAGATTTTAAAATTTGGGATTTCCTTATTTATTTTATGGTCGAAGGGATAATGAGGTTTTATTGCAGTCAAAAGATCAACGATATAATTCTGCAAATACTATATCAAAATGTTGGCGTGGCGACCAACTTCAAGACGTACTGAAAATTATATAAAATGCTGATTGATGATACCGATTTAAAACCCTTATAAAGTCAGTACGTGTATTAAGTCCGCTAAGCCATAACAGTTCTCCAGCAAGGTAATCGGTGGCTCTCAAACAATAAATTATATTTTATGTATTTTCTAAATAAAATAATTTAAAGTAAATAAAAAATTAGTTTAGATAAAGAAAAATAATTATTCTTTAGCTTTTATAGTATTTAGGCAAATTAGTTTTACGAATTTTTGTTGATGAACATATGGCACTGGCATTTGAAACAAACCCTTCTTCATTGCCAGCATGTATTATTATATACCTTTTTCCATTACTGGCACGGGTACTGGAATAGCAATGTTTCGAATCATCCTGCCAAGACGATTTTGTTGAAGTTCCGTTTGAATATATCCATGTTTCGTCAAGAAAAACAACTTGCCTTGACAATGCCGATTTTTTGTTCCGTAAATATTCCCTTAAAAATTGCAATATTTTTGAAACATTATTGGACAGCTCGCAAAGCACTTTTCTGTTGTTAGTTTTTTTATATTTGAAGCCCAGATCTTTTAAAATGATGGACAAACTGGTAGTTCCAATATCGCAAAGTTCCTTGGTTTTATACATATCATAAACAATATTCCTAATCGATAGTTTTATCCCTTGGGATAAATCAAATTTAGAAAGGAGTCGAACCCTTTTATCTGATCTGTCCAATTCCTCTTCACTCTTTTTTCGAAGTCTTCTTAAGGTCTTATCTGAAATGCCGCAAGCATCAGACGTTCGTTTTTGCACTGCCAAAACAGACACTAACGGGCCCGAGTTATTTTTTTTTATGATCAAATAAGCACTATAGGAAAAATCCTTTAGGGCACTCTGAGAGTGGTGCGTGTGCGCACAAAGCGATTCACGTTGGTTTTGATTCGTTGGAGGTTATATTCGTTGGGAAAAACGACCTCGGGAAGGTCGTTCCACAAGGATAAAGTCCTCCAGATGAAAGAATTCTTAAATAATGAAGTTCGAGGAGTACTAAGCTTAATCACATATGGATGGGCGGCAGTGGTTCGTCGTGTATTTCTGCTATTCCTCGCTCTGGGCGGAATTAAGAGGGCAAGGTCAGCAGAGGACCTTCCATGAAAATATCTGTAAACGAGAGTCAAATCTCCAACCTGTCTTCGATGTTCTAGGCTGTCGAGGTTCTTCGTCAGCTCGTGTATATTTTTCTAAAGTAAAATAACGTTCCACTTGTAATACCAAACGGCGTTCACCTGGAGATAAACACCTTCTAGGCGTTGTGCCACCTTGCTGAACAACAACTACTTATTTAAAATAGAACATACCATCTTGCACTTGAGCAAATTTTTATTATTTCTTGGAAAATAGTGATTATTATATAGATTTAACTATAATGATCCCAAAATAACTAAATTCTAGGAAAAAGTACCTGAGAACATCTTTAACTTATTGACGCTAAATGTTTTTCCTTTGATAAATAAAAGAAACTATGAGTGAAAAATAAACAAGATAAAAATATTTATCGCGGTACATAATTCTAAGATAATTTTGTTTTGGAACCGCTGATTTTGCCCAGCCGACTACAGTGAACCAGTGGAATGTTCGGTACGATCAAGTATAGCGAAGATATTGATAACTTAGCCGTCTTACTGTTTAACAACCTTTAATGATTTAATCCGATATCGGACTTCATAAAACGAACCGACTTTAACAAAATATGGTTGGCTAATTATCGTTCTTAATAATTTCAGCAGGTCAACGTATGCTTCGGAAGTCCCTAATTAATATTATCATCACTTATTTATGTAACTATTTGATTGAACCTAGACACAAGTTAAACATTACGACAAATTGGGTTAATCTAACAAAAAACCAGTAAAAGTAGAACAAAATTGTCATTATTTGGTATCAATTCAACCTCAATTTTACCTAAGTAAATTGTAAAAGTTTAGAAGTTCTCATTAGGTACTTATTGAAAATAGTTTTTTAATATAATTATCAGTGTTGCCAATTAGGGTGTAATTATACGATTTGAGTGCATTTTCATTGCATTGTGTGTAATTTTGTGCAGCAGGAGGTGTTTGTAATTTACGTGTAATTTGAAAGTCACTACCTAAGTGTATTACTATTCAGTTTTGGCAATCTTATTTTTTCTTGGGGCAAATAAATCAAAGCCTACATAATGTATATTACTTTCAGTTTTGGCGATTTTGGGCAATTTTTTTTATGTTTAAACACAAGCACTATAGGAAATATTCTTTAGGGCACTCTGGGAGTGGTGCGTGTGCGCAAAAAGCGATTCACGTTGGTTTTGAATCGTTGAAGGTTATACTCGTTGGGAAAAACGACCTCGGGAAGGTCGTTCCATAAGAATGAAGTCCTCCAGATGAAAGAATTATTAAATAATGAAGTTCGAGGAGTACTAAGCTTAATCACATATGGGTTGGGTGGCAGTGGTTCGTTGTGTATTTCTGCTATTCGCCGCTCGGGGCGGAATTAAGAGGACAAGGTCAGCCGAGCAATTTCCATGAAAATATCTGTAAACGAGAGTCAAATCCCCAACCTGTCTTCGATGTTCTAGGCTGTCGAGGTTGCTCGTTAGCTCGTGGTCTCCGATCAGACGAATGGCCCTCCTTTCGATGGAATCCAGTAGCCGAAGAGTATGTTTGGGTGCAGAGCTCCAGACATGAGAGCAGTACTCTAGTGATGGTCGAATCTGGGCTTGGTATAGTGTCAAAAGTTGTGGAGGTGTGTACAACTTTCTGGTTCGGAAGAGTACACCAAGTTTCTGAGAAGCTATCTTGGCGATTGCCACAACGTGGTTATGCCAAGACATATTTCGTCACAGATTGAAGCCCAGCAAATTAATAGATGAAGCCAGTGGGATTGCGTGTCCTGCCATGACTATATCCGGTTCTGTAATGTTAAACTTTTTAGAGAAAACTGCTGCCTGGGATATTTTTGCGTTAAATTTGACTTGGTTACCTTGGTCACCCCAAGCCAAAATTTCTTCCAGGTCTTTGTTGTAATAAATCAAAGCCCACATAATGTATATTACTTTCAGTCTTGGCGACCTTTTTTCTACAATTCAGGGCCTATCAGTACCTGTCAATAATGTCTAAAAAAACGTATATTTGTGTGACTAAAAACGTGTAATTTGGAAGGAAAAAAATCACCAGAAAACCATTTTAAAACTTTATCATCAAAAAACATCGCCATAAATCAGACCTTTGTAAAAAGTTTTTCACCAATCACCAGATTATTCATAAAATCACTAGATCTGGTGAAATCGTGGACAATATAGACTGATGTCATGTAATCTTATTGTCAATGCGTGAAAACTAAGATAAAGAAAATATATATTAATTTGTAATATGTGTAGGGTAGGGTGGGGTTAACAGATCCACTTTAGGATCAACCTCATGTTTCCAGCATTTTATATAACTTTAATGCTGTGTACTTAATATTAAAAAATATTCATGAGCTGATAGCTCTCTGTTCATTTCTAACCTTACAAGCCGCTGCATATTATTTAATTAATTGTTGTTTAATTAATTATTGTTCGAACCTTCATCCTAAACGATTTTTTGTTTCAGAGATGTCAACCACGGAAATCTTATGTTCGACAAAAGAGTATTTCGTGGCAGCAATTTCGGCCAACAACATGCGGTAAATATTATTTATTATTAAAAATGTTGTGTTAGGCGTCTTTTATGTTAAAAATCGGCCCATTTTTTTAGTTCTAAATTATTTAATTCCAACCATTTTTTCTTATTTCCATTATGATTTTTTATACGAAGTAGTGGGAATTTAACGAAATTAAAATTTTTCCATGCAGCCCAAATGGAACCCCCATTTTGCTCATGCCAAACTACTGTCACGAGATATTGTAAGTATTATTAATAATAATAACATTCTAGCACTTATTAGAAGCAAATGAAATGTGCCGATTTTATTATACTTATTGTCACTTTCTGAATCTCATTTTGACTACAAGGACAGCCAGTTTAATAGAAACTTTGTCTCTCTCTTAAAATATCCAAGAATAAAGAAGAAATTACATCTTTTAAACAGCCTGTACACAGGGTGTCTTTTTAAAACTAGAACACCCTTTTTTCTCGCTCAGATTGCATTTTTTTGATTTCGACCTCCTCAGATTTTCGTAGTTTTGAGGGGGAAATCGAATGGCGCAGGTGGTGCCCTGTGCAGGGCAACTTTTTTTTTAAATGGGAACTCGTTTTTTTTTCTCTCTCGCAGGTTCCGAACATTTTTTTTATTCGAATCGATCCTGAACTTTTCAACGACGAATTGTTACACTACCAACAAGATGGAGCCCCGGCTCATTTCACGGTACCTGTTCGCCAATGGTTAAACGATCATTTTCCTGGACAGTGGATCGGGCGGCTCGGCCCCGTATTATGGCCAGCAAGATCACCAGACTTAACGCCGATGGATTTCTTTTTCTGGGGGTTCATTAAGTCGATTTTGAGTCGTACGAGGACGTAGAATCTTCAGGAGTTGAGACAAAAAATCACCGCTGCCTGTAGAGAAAATGTGACTTCCGTTTCAGAGTCGTTTGTACTTTTGTATGGAAAGAAACTTGGAGCATTTTGAACATTTATTAAAATAAGAAAATTAGTTTCAACCTCAAAATTGTTTCTGATTTCATTTTGCCACTTACTTTGTCTGAGTTCGGGATCGATTCGAATAAAAAAATGTTTGGGACGAAAGTTGATTGTTTTTTAATGAATGTTCGGAACCTGCGAGAAAAAAAACGGATTCCCATTTAAAAAAAAAGTTGCCCTGCGCAGGGCACCACCTGAACACCGCAGGTGCAAAAACCTGCACCATTCGATTTCCCCCTCAAAACTACGAAAATCATCTGAGGAGGTCGAAATCAAAAAAATGCAATCTGAGCGAGAAAAAAGGGTGTTCGGGTTTTAAAAAGACACCTGTATTACCTTGTGTGTGGATGGACCATTGACTGGAAAGAAACATTGACCCGATATTTCTGTCTGCTTTATACACGTCAATGTGACGCATGTTATTACGGAAATTTTAAAAATAAGAAGAGATGGGGATTCATCTCCATTCCATTGCATCTTCTGTCTGTTTCTATCTTGGTTAGGAAAAACAAGCAATCGACGGATATGACTCAAAAGTGTATATCCAGTTTACGGCAGACTTAGAACAGTCTTACCATATTGAGTTAAAAACTACAATTTTTTTCCATAAACAATACTTAAATTTAACACACAAACACTGAAAAACAACAAAGAATTTTAGTTAACAATATCGACCAATATGTTGTTAATCCGGTAGTAGGTAGGTAGGTAGTGCGAAACGTGAAAACAAGTACGGAAGATGGTTGTTCCAATAATGGATTTATAAAAAGTACATTACGAACACTCGAAGGCGACGTATGATCTTTTTAACAGGAAACGATAAAGAAAAATTATACTAATTTTCAGAGCTTCCCGATTGTTTTTCTGAGAAGCTGCTTACAACCTACCTAAGAGTGTGAATCGTTTATTCTTCAAAGACTGTGACCCAAAGCCGTATCTTCCTTGATTCAAAATCCTTGGGATGGACGGACTAACAAAATTTATACTGATTGCTTCATAAACTTCCAATACTATCTACTATTAATAACACTAGACAACAAATTTTAGGTTATTGATTGTATATTGTATCAAAATACATTTTTCTTGTTAATTTTGGGATGCTGAATACAAAAATGATAATGAAATTAAAAACTTATTTGCCGTTTTCAAAAAAAAGATTTTTATTTTATTTTTAACAAAATATGGAAAACTAGATAATTTTACACCTTTAGAGTCACTAAATGCGCTGTCGTTTGGCTATTATTTAGTGAATTGTCTCTGGAGCATCTCTAACAAGAGTCAAACAGTAGTCGGCAACCATGGAAGCATTCCAGTTTCCCTGGTACCTGTTCTCCATTGTTGATATATCCTGACTAGAGCGTTCGCCGTGCTCATCACTTACAGCTCCGCAGTTGCCAGGAAAAAGTTCAGTTAGGAGTGTAGGAAATGGATCTTTAGAGACATATTGCAACCCATTTTTTGATACGACGACAGCATATTTTCAACAAGAGTAACGTAAATTGTGAGCTTTTTTATTTCCCAAGAAATTAGTAACCACGAGACGAAAGTCATTCCAAGCATTTTTTCAATATCTGTTAGAGTGATGTCAAAGTGTTCGTCTTTCAGAATATTTCGACTGTATGGCCTTATAATTTCTTTAATTTTTGCGTCACTTAACCTCGGAAAATGCTAGCCCATGTCTGTTCAACAAAGTTTTTCATTAGGCCCAATTTGATATGCAAAATCTTTTTGGAGTCTGCCAATGGCATATGTTGTACATTCTTTTGCCCTGGATCTAATGATTGTCGAACGCGCCAGTATTGGCTATTGTAATGAAGTGACCTTGTCCGACTGTCCCATTCACATAAAAAACAGCAAAACTTGGTGTAGCCTAGCTGCAACCCAAGTAACAGTGCAACAACCTTTAAGTCGCCACATAGCTGCCAGTGGCGCTCATCATATTTTATGGTTGTCAATAGGATCTTCATATTGTCGTATGATTCTTTCATGTGAACTACATATCGGAAAGGAATAGATGGAAGAATATTGCCAATATGCAATAGTACTGCCTTTAAACTCAATGTTGAACTATCTATAAACAATCTCCATTCCACTGGTTTATAGTTTATATTGAAAACTGCCAATGTTATTGCAGAAACCCAAGTTATTTTCCATGTCAAAAAATGGTGCTAGACCTTTATGGCGTTTACGAAAAACACTTACAGAGACATCGTCTTCTAATAGGTTCCACTGCTGCAATCTTGATCCCGGAACTCTGCCTTACTTTTTGGAAGTTCTAGATCTCTCACGAGAGGACACAATGCCGACTGAGCAGGTACTACTGGTTTATTGGCCTTTATTATAGTACCGTCCTCAGGAAAACAATAAAAATGGTGATAAACAAGTGCCTTTAATCCGTTTAGTCCTTTATTTATTTAAAATAGGGTAGTAAAACACTATTTATTTGCCGCTTAATTAAAATTTCAATATTATCGCTTTTTTAGGGCGGTTTCGGCTCAGTCGGCATTGTGTCAATATCCCTATTTAAGAAAATTCGCGCTATTATATTTGTGAACAGATTTTTATTATACAGGGATTGTTCAGTACAAGGTAGCGAAGGGGATTTACATGAGTCTAAATGGATATCGCTCTTATTTTAAGCAATAGCTTCGTTCGGACTTCGCATATGGGGGATCATCCCCGGGGACCCACCATGCGGTGTTGTCGTGGTAAATTTGGTGACAATGTAGATTTGGCAATGTAAGATCCATATATTGTTATTACAATACAAATATACCACGTGCGTTCTTGCGATTACAGTGTTAATATATTAGGGGCACATGAGGTCACTTATCCCATAAACGTGCACTAATATTAAAAAAAAAAGTTTATTTTCGATTTTAGCACACCTAAAATAGTAAGATTTAATTGATTTGATATACATTTTCGTTGTTGTCCAGTGTAATTAATAAAACTATTGTAATTAAAAAAAAAAATTCAAGTTATTTTTAATTAACCATGTTTAATTTAAAATATACATTTATATTTAAACAAAATAAACTAGTAAGAACACTTTTTCTTATATTATTTTCAAATTTAAGGGAGATGGAGAGTCGGGTGCAGCTAGAGCCGCTGAAGCTAGACGCAGAGCGCTGGCGCGAAGAAAAGCCAAGAACCAACATTACAAAGCCTCCCAGCTTCGCTTAGGGTCACCGCCGCCAGTTTCGGGTAAGTAATATGCAGGTGTAAGACTGCAATAAAAATTACATTGCACTAATTCTGAAAGCGTTGGTTACATGGATCCTGCATTAATTTTTAATTTTTTAAAGTTTCCTTTGTTGATGGACAGCTAAAGGAGGAGGGATCTTCTTTGCAACAATAAAAATACAAGACATTTTTATATTTTTAGGAAGGCGCCATGAAAATATCCAGACAGAAGTCTATCTCGAGGAGCTTTTTGTGACTCCCCCTGTAACGGATGTTTGTACTCAGACGGATCTGTTCTTGGAAAGGCCTGTGTCGCCGTTCTATGTTCCTGCGAAAACTGGTGCCGATGTCGAAACACAAATATATCCTGGCGATGTAAGTACACGATCTTCCTGCTACGTATTACATTAGAGCCATCGTGTCTAAGCAGTAAACAGTACCTGTTACGCTAAACAATTGAATGGTACCCCAAAAATACCATATTCTTATAATTTTGATCGATTTTATTATAGCTCTTTGACTTCGACATGGAAGTTCAACCGATTCTAGAAGTCCTTGTCGGCAAGACAGTCGAACAAGCTCTCATAGAAGTATTAGAAGAAGAGGAGTTAGCGGCCTTACGCGAACAACAGCGTAGATTCCTCGAGCTCAGGGCTACCGAGACGGCGGAGGCGCTGAGGCTGGAAGAAAGAGAGAAAAGACTGGTGAAAGAAAAGGAACGACGATTGGCGGAGCACGAGGAGGGGGTTAAGGTCCAGAAGGAAATGGAAGAGAGGATAGCCGCTGCCGTTCTGATGCAAGGTTACATGGCGGATCTGTTGCCGTCTGTAATTGAGGGGCTCGAGTCTGAAGGATTTATGATGGACAGTGTTAAAGGAGGTACGTCGTTCATAAATCGCCGCTTCACTTCTTATAGTAGTCTTTTGAATGGCGAGTTAGTAGCCTTCTGACTAGAGACCGGAAAAAAAGAGCAAAACATTGAAAAAAGTGCTTAAAAAACATGAAAATATTGAACAAAAAGTGCTGAAAAAGCACAAAATTTATCAAAAAAGCAATTTAATTAAACATTTCTATAATTGCTGGATCTATTTCAAAATCGGAATCTTGCCCACCACTCAAGATAGTAGATATTTTTTAAATGTTTGGAATCCCCTTTGAGATAGTCTGAACCAATTTCCCTTTAATTATTTGACCAATAGATCCTGGAATACTATTTGTTGCAACTTCAAAATTTTTAAAAACATTCACGGACTTCTAACCGTAGCTCCTGTTTTTCTTGAATTGAATACTCTGACTGTCAACTTAAAATAACTTTTAATGAAAGTCAAATTGTGTGCAAGTTCGGGTATTTTTCCAAAACTCCCTGACATTCTTGAATCGATTTGTTTCCTGTACATTCAAATTGTATCAAGCTTCTAAATTCTGTAAATTTATCGGCATGGTACATGGCAGGATTTAGCCAAGTTCACAAACTTAAAATAGGTTCTGAGGGTAGATGGAGCTTTAAAAACTATTCTATTGTCATATTTTATTAATATATTGACCAACGGATGTAATGTAATGTAACCTTATATAACTCGATAACAGAACATCTCCTAACTAACCAAACATTATAGGCTATAGCTCAAGACGAAAAACCGGAGAATTACCTACGAGTATACGGTTTCTTCGGAGAATCACGCGATGCCTGGCGCAGCTGCCAGATATGACTTTTTTTCCCGTATAATATCTTGTATAATTTTTACAAATTATATTATATTATACATAAAAAAAGTTCAAGTAAAAACGAAGGGGGAAAAAGCATGAAACGTCGTCGTGTTCTAGTTGGAATTCATATTTTAGGACAAAACGTTACACCAATTACGACTTGAATAAGCAATTACCATATAAAAGGATTCATTTAATAATTAAACAAGCCATTAAGGTCATGACACGAGCGTATCAATCATAATTGATCTGAAAACGCCATATTTACATTTAATTTTTCACGATTTTTTCACAGCTCCTCTATTTTTTTTATATTATTTTCAGACCTCGATGAGTCATTCATGCCATGGTTGATTAAGGAAGTCACGCACGAATTGCAAGATATGGTATGCAGTAGAGATGTACTTTCTGGTAAGTTTCTTTAAAAGTTAATTTAAATTTTTCTTTCGTTTCCATCTTTTATTGATTGATTTCCATCTTTTATTGATTCATTCTCGCTACCAATCGCACAGATTGTGATTGGTGTGGTAGATTTTGATTCGCTTGTCGACACATAATTTTACTTCCTGTTGATTTTTTTAAGTGTATATTTTCCAAGAACATTATTATACATGTTACAATAAAATTGTTTAGCGGAAGAAGCTATATGACAGTAATAAAATACACGAGCATCTTCTTTTTCAGATATTGTACGAGAGATTTTAGAAAACAGGGCAGAAATTTACAGAGCTCTTCATAAAGAGTCTACAGAAGATACTGAGGAAGAAGGTCCATCCGTAGAGGATATGATTCTGCAAGATCACTTGAGATTGCAGGAAGAAATTAAAATGCGAGAAGCCGCAGTGGTAGATGAAGCCGTAGAAAAACCACAAACTGACATTATTTAATGCTAAAGGTAAAATAGTTGCATAGGAAATTAAAGGGTCTTATTTAGTCTAGAAGCGCTTAAGGGGAAAATTAGTAAAAAGAAATTAACATCAACAAAAAGCCAAGCTATAAAAATATTATTAAAAGTATGCATTTTCCCACTTGTTTGTTTATATTTATTTTGATTCATTTAGCAAAAGTTTAGTTATAATTATCTAGCTTTTTTATAATTAACTAGCGCATTTCTCGATAGTCGATAGAAAAATATTTACGAAGGAAAGTTATTAATGTATTCAGAATTTAATGATTTTGTAAGTTTTGGGATATACAGGGTGTTATGGAAATGGCGTATTATATTTAAACCGGCAATAGCCATAAATGGCGATTTCAATTCATTCAGCGGTAAAAGTGACCTGACGCTAAACCAGAAAACAGCTGTGTGGCACTGCGATACATGTAAGCAATCAAGGAATTCTGTCCGGTGTTGTCATATGTACACCTTAAACTCTTTAGAATAATTTAAAATAATTTAAACACATTTCCATTCTGTAATACCTTTTTGTACAATTAATTGAAGAACATTTACGACGGACTATGTTTTAAACAACCCGAAAAACATATGGAATAGTAATAGCCACGTACGTCACTAGGTCAAATGCCAATGACCTCTTGACGCCTTACATCGGCTGAGCGAAGTAGTTTCATGTAGCGCCGCACGATTGCGGTCTGTTAGTTGAAGACCAACCAGCGGCCGGATACCTACGTTGTGTCTCGTCGATCACCAACACACTCTCAGCAATCCGATCTGTTCTTTCGGTTTACGCGTGTATCTTGCCCGACCATTAATAATCTTTGAATATTTTGTTTATTGACGCGTTTCTTCTGCATGGACGTCTCGCGTGTAATAAAATCTAATAATCTGTAGTATAATCTGTATTATTGTATTTTCAAAAGATAACTAGCGGTTCTATTTCACTATTACTGTGTGTACATAAAGTGTTTCCAGGAGTGTTCCCATGAAAAAGAAAAAAAACTGATTGTGTTTGTGGTATGGATTTCCTCGCTCTTTAGGTATAAGGATAAATACAAGTAGGTAGAAACTAATTTATTTTTATAATTCTATATGGAATTTCAGTTTTACATTAAGTTTGGCAACATTGCCATTGGGTCAGGGTGGAATATTGTACACTAGCGCGGACTGACCTGTGAGTAAGAGTGTTTATTACCCCACTTCTAAAACGGTCGATTTAAAAAAATAAAATATGTAGCGCTTCTCTAGGACACCCAAGGAGTCACCCATTTAAATATAATACGTCATTTCCATAACACCCTGTACATTGTGATTCTAAGCTGCATTTATAAGATTTTAGCTTCTTATTTGCCCGCATTCTTTTCACTGTTTCCGACTAATGTGCCAAACAATAGCAGTACTTGGTATCACAAAGAAATAGAGAAATAGCAATACAACCGTCTCCTAAAAAATTATTTAATTAAAATATACCGACCTTAGTTAAAAACCTACCCTTAATTTCAATGACAATAAATATTACCCTCACAACCCTCTCAATTTAAATGATATCAAAATCACAATATCTTGATATTAAAAATCCAAACAAAAACAGACAGAGCAAATTTTAATAAAGATTCGACCCCAGTGATATGGCCAAACCTGTCATCTATGATCTGATATTGCGGGGGGTTTGTAACTTTCGACCACCCCGTGAATAAACGGGTGTTTTCTATAGGGTGAATTGGACGAGATTAGTCGCGGTTACACAGGTGTCTTTAAACGTATTATTAAAATTTAGTCGGGGATTTAATTTTTTTAAGAACTAGCATACAACGATATAATACTTTCAGATTTAACCACCATAAAAATAATAATAATATAACACAAACCTCCCCAAATTACTTATTGTATTATTGTTTATCATAGACATTTTACAGTAAATGTAATATTTAACTATAAATTTATATAATACAATTGGGACACACATTTTTTACAGGCAACTTTCAGTCCTTAGCATATAACTTACTAAAATAAATTATTTGCCTGTAGAAACGATTATAATTTGAGAAATATATGCTACTTCCTGCATTAGAAAGCAATTTTAAAAGTATTTGTATACACGTGTCCCTGTCAATAATTTCTTACTTTACCCTTTTATATTCCACGTCATTTACATATAAATAATTTACACTCCTACTACAATTTGTATTAAAAAAATAATGTTCAAAGATCAACAGTTTAGTTTCTCTAACGCAATTATTAACCAGAAGTTCCGTCCCCGCAGCTGCATGTATCGCCGGTCACGGCAGAAATTGCTTATAAATAACGCCACTACAGGTCGGCCTAATAGTTTTACAAATATGACGGTATGTGTTTGAATTTGTGTAAAGCGTGCTCCTGTTTAGGTAAGTTCCTTATTATGTTTATTTAGGTATAAACTAGAACATTGCCTACTTTTTACCATGCGTATGTTTTTATGTTGTATCGCCGGTCACAGGGTTAACTCAGAGCTAGTAGTCATAATTAAGGGGAAAATACTACACGAAGTCATTCTCTTGAGTACAGATATTCATTTCAGTCTAAAAAGGTTTAAGAAATAGCTTGTATTAGCTGTTAGCCACGAATTTGTGCATTTTTGTATCGCCGGTCACGCATGAAAATGTTACCGGAGACATTGATGTGACGGTTTGATATCCGAAGCTATATACAATATTTTTTATTAACCATTTATAAACCATTAAGGAAAAATATATTTTGATGTGCAAGTTTCGTTTACAACTTACAATTTTCTTAGTATTTTAACATTCTATAAGGAACATTCTAAAACTTTAAGCCAATATAAGACAGAGCTGTTATAAATAATAGGAAAATGGTTATAGTGACTGATTAAAATAACTCAGTTCCAAATATTGGCGTTATATGATTTAGAAGAGTAAAATTAGCCATGTGACGGGCGTTAAATTATTAAATGCTATAGACCAAGGTCTTCGTGACGATGATCTTTTGCGCGAACATATAAGCAGTGGCGTAACTACAATGATTTTGTAGGGGGGGCCTGGCCCTTAGTCTCGTAGGATTTTAATGGTAAGTGTCACTATGACGTATGTATGGCTTCGAACTTCGGAAATTCTGGGGTGGGCACCAGAGCAGTCTGGGGTGGGCATACTGCCCCCCCCCCCCCTAGTTACGCCTATGCATATAAGTATAATTCCTCTAATTAGTAGAAGAACCTATTAAAAAATAAAGGATGTTTCTGAGATTATTTATTTTTAAATTCCGATTTACTGAAAGTTGCTTGTAAAATTTTTTTTACCCAATTATGATCTAGAATTTCAGTACCTATCCAAACGGTGAATTTAGTATATTTTTATTTTCTTATAACATCTTCATTTTTAGGGAAAAAATTGAAAATTTCACCCAGAGACGTAGAAGAAAATTGGAAAAACAGATATTTACATATTTTTAAAAATAATAACTGCACTTTTATTATACCTATAAAATTTAATTTTAAAGTATTTTATTGTAAAATTTGTTGCGGAAAATAAAGTATTGTTTAAAAATGTGTTTCATTTTTAATCATATCGCGAGACCTATAAATTTAATAAATTAAACAATCCGAAATATTTTGAGCATGATTTTGCAAAAACAGGAGACCGCGAAGCGGTCGAGGATTTTTATTTTAAAATTATTTTGCATGAAACTATTTTCCAAAAAGCACAATCATGCAAAAAATATTTGGATAGTTTAATTCATTTAAATTTATGGGTCGAGTGGTATTATACGGCTCTATACTCGGAGACCACAATTGTAGACAGTGATTCATCTATGACAAAATGAAACGACAACTACATTTGAGCGAGAAGGAAATAGACTTCCAGTGGCACGTAAAATTAAAAATTTATATAAGTACTTATTATTGAAAATTCGCAAAATTTCCGGTAATTACTGAATTCTCTTAGCGATATTTTTGGCACTGAGTCGTCCTTTTTTATTTCCGACATAATTTTTTGTAGGTGGGAATTTCATTCTTAAAATAAAAACCGTACTTTTCGACGAATTGCATATTTGTCGCATTTTCAAGTACGATTTTTTTTTCGGCCTACATGATTCTTTGGAGTTATTCTTGTTCTTCTTACTTTTTAAAGTCCTGAGTACTGTACTAGCCCAGGGGTCGGCAACCTTTTGAGACGGAAGAGCCAAAAGTTATAATTTACACAATTTCTCAGTTTTTAAAGAGCCACTAACGGCCGCAATTTGATATCAAAAGAGACAGAACTTGGCATCGAAAGAGCCGCATGCGGCTCGCGAGCCGTAAGTTGCCGACGGTCACAGCCAAAGCACTGTTGAAGACGCCAAATTGTCTTGCGTCGAAAACGAATTAAAACCTACATAGAAACATCCGACGACGGCGGCATTCGAGAGCTATCGACGGACTGACGACAATAACGACGCGAGTCACCGGGGAGGGGTGCGGTGAAAAGCGAGTACAAGTGGCTGAGCGATAGAATCGGTGCCTAATCCTCGTTAATCGATTCAGAACGAATTTTTAATGTTTTTTTTTCGATAAAATAAATAATATTTGCGTATGGAACTAACGAGCCGCAGCTTCACATCCAAAGAGCCGCATGTGGCTCGCGTGCCGCAGGATGCCGACCCCTGTACTAGCCGATACTTTCGTTAAAGAAGCACATAGTTCCGTTGCATCTAGCACAGATAAATCCGAATTTCGGGTCCGAACACCTTCATACACAGATTTTATCATGTCTTGTTCCATCTGTGTTAAATTATGTCGTCTTTTTTTAAAGGTGGACCGCTAGTTGATGCAGTAGTTTGCATTTTTACCACTAGCACAAATAACACTATTAGTCAATAATAGAAAAACAACAACAACACTAATTATATACAGTAACAACTATCCACAATAACAACAACAATACTCAGCAACAAGAATACTCGGCAACAACAATACTCAGCAAACAACAATACTCAACAACAACAATACACAATAACAATATACCCGAATTCAAATTATCTGTGAAAATACAGTAAAGCCAGTTGGTTACGCCTCTCTCAACAGTTTGCAACTGATACAATAATATCATACACTGTTGCCATGTGTATGCTATATTTAAACGCTTGCCAGCTGAGCCGTTCCCCGTGCAAGTCCTATTACTATAAATAATATAAAGCTCGAGAAAACTACAGTTTGGCTACGCCGCGCGTTTGCGACCAAATAAGCGCGAGGAAGCGGCTTTTTAGGTAATTTTAAACAGACAATAGCGGGTAAACGTACAAGATATTATCAACCGCATTCGCTGCATTGTTGTTCGGACTATGAAATGAGTCACAGTCTACAATTCGCAAGTATTTCCATCACCTGTCAAATGTAGTGTGTCGACCAATCAAATTGTTTCATTTATATCATTCACAGGTGATTTTATTGATAAAATTTGCATGATCCTTAAAAGTGATAATATTTCAATTTAAATCTGCATTTGTAATTTCAATTTTTGTACATACCTTATTCTGTAATCTAGGAAGTTCTTTAATAAGCTGAAAAATTCACTAAGACCCGAACTAAACCTGTCAACATCACGTTGATAAACTCCACACTTATAGCCTAAGAGTTTTTTCATACAATCTTGAATTATGTCGTTGAAATCGCTTGGATAACTGTCGCTAAATACAACGCAATGAAAATTTAAACGTTCAGGATAATAGGCAATAAACAAAATAGCCTTTAAGTTAAAGGATACATCGTTACGACATAAGTAAAGATCTTCAACATCAAATCGATGCTTTTTAATAAATGCATACGATCTTTCACTGAAATGTAATTTTAAAACATCGACTATTTCCTTGAAAGAAAACTTAACACTATCGAAAATATTTCCAGGAATGAAAAACCCGTACTCCATCAAAAGTTTCTCGTTATCATGAGCTCCATAGGAAATAAAGAACTGTTCATATTTTTTAAATTTGGTTGTAGTTCTAAGTTCGTAGAAATCCCGGCCTTGAATTGAAACGACGTTAACCTTCGTTTGTGCAAGATAACTGTGATTAAACATGTCTAGGAACGGGCATAACGCCATCGAAGGTTCATCTGATAAAATGGAAATGTGGGAGCTATTTTCGGAAATAAAGTTCTTGGGGTCGATATACACTGCCCTGGTATTGACCAGGACGTAGGCCCACTTAAATAAACTCGGCCCTAGCACGCGACGTATCGGGTTTTTACAGCAATCGCACAAGACTCTTGGACAAATCGATTTTCTAAGATTTATAAAACTTTCAGAGAAAGTTTCGTAAAGATTCATCGCTGCTTGTTGAAGATGTCCGGGAAAATTTCCTAGCTCTTCTGATGTGCACATCCATGGCAGCAAAGGCTCTGGATCTGGCATGGTATTAATGTAATGCTTCCATAAGGACTGGTCTCCTTTATGCTTTTCCAACGTCAAATAAAAGGCTATTAGCGTTTGCGTGCTAAAGCGTCCGTTCTTTTTAACACACTTAAGTAAACCGGACTTTGCAACCGTATCAAAGGTTATAAGCAGGTCTAATGGTACCCTTACAAGCACGTCGTTTTCTTGGGCGGGCTTGTTTGAGGTGACGCCGCGGCCAGTTTGAGGGAAGTTACGGAGCTGTAGGTTTAGGGGATCACAGAAGTTATTTTCTTTCAGCCATTTTCGTAAGTTTATAGTTGATTCTTCGTGATCTAGATTTGTGGTTTTTAATTTCGTTGTCTTTAGTGATCTTCTGCGCTTTGTTCGACCCATATTATCTAAAAATCGGTAATTCTAAGCTATATATCCAAAACTTAAAATTACTAATCAAATTATTTTAAAAAACCGACGTTATTATCTATTAAGTAGCTATTTTTTAAACCCTTCTATCTGTGGGGTCATTGAGCTGACTACGCACCTGTTTACTCTAGGAAGTGACAGCTTTGATCAATAAACTAACAAGACCAACAAGGACAAAATATTGCGCAGTTATAAATCCATATATACGACAGAGAGGCGAACTAACCTCAAAATCGTATACAAACACAAACACAAAGACGGAACGAGCAAGTTTCCGAAAAACATTAATTATTTAAATAAATAAATATTACGAACCTTGTGAAGCTAAAACTAAGGTGAGAGATGTTCCAGCTTTATTCTTGAGTATGTTTTACTAATTTTAGAATATTTTGTTTAGGATAACCAGGTAAAAACACATCGACATCGTGCACACGTTGTATTAACCTAAAATTTACGTTGAAAAGAAAAACTCGGTGGCACAAAGAAGTACATTTTGAATAATAATTAACTTTTGATGGGCAGCACGGATATTGATATGGGCTATGTCAGTGGTTTGGAATACTGTAAGGAATACAAACGATTAAAAATTCTACCAGCAAATGACCAAATAAAAGAGTTGCAAACTATTTTGCGTGACAAGTAAGTTCAGATGAAAAAACTGTGGTTTCTTTGAAGGTAAACCTCGGTGTATCACAGTATAAGCAATTTCTTACTCTTACTATACTATTGTATGTAGAAAATTCGTTAGAAGTGACAAATAAAATTTTTTAGGAATACGTCACGAAGCGACTTTAAATTTTATGCTGACCGACTAATACGGCTGGTAATAGAAGAAAGCTTAAATCAGCTTCCATTTACTGAATGTAATGTGATAACACCCACCAGTGCAACTTATAATGGTATGTATTTTTAGGTCGCTATTATTCCTAATACTTAATTTTCCTTGTCTTCTTTAGGATTGAAATATAAATCTGGAAATTGCGGTGTCTCGATAGTAAGATCTGGAGAATCCATGGAACAAGGATTACGAGACTGTTGTAGAAGTATTAGGATAGGAAAAATTCTAGTCGAATCTGATGCCGACACACACGAGGCAAGAGTAGTTTATGCGAGATTTCCTGAAGATATTTCTAGAAGACATGTAAGTTTTAGAATTTTTTGCTGTGATTTTTATTGGAATTGTGGAAACATTGTTTTTAAAGTTGTTAAATATTCTAGCATGATTGATCATGCATTTCTGAAGCTGGACTTACGGGTAATGATAACAATAAGGGGGATATCTAGGTTATTAAGAGCTGCGTTTAATCACAGGTTACCAAGCAGGCACTAATTTATGCGAACGTTTAGCCAAAAATACTTAGTTTTTTTCTAATCTAAAATTGGATCTGTAAAGTTAAAGGATTGGAAAGCGCTATGAAAAAATTACGTTAAAAAATATAATGTTATAAGAATAATAATAATAATTTCAAATATGAACAATTTTCAAATTTTTGTCACAGATCTTCCCGAAACTTGTTGATACCCCAATCGACATGTCAGACAATCTAAATATAAATAAATTAACTAAAAAACTTTACTATTAATGGCTAAAACTTCACGAAAAGAAATATTTATCAGCTGATGACTCGCGTCTCTTTCTAATCTGCCAAAAAGCGGCATATTTTTTAATTAAATTGATGCAACATAGATGACTCTGATTGCTAATTTGGGATTGTTTGGGATCCTCATCTTAACCACTACCACCGTAACAACAAGGCCTTGAAGCGCAAGATTTTAACTCCGATGAGTCATCATAGATAGACCGATGAACGTGTTAATCGAATGGTGGAAGATAGTCGTTTTGTGGTATTTTTGTGGTTTATGTTTGTAATAGTGGAAAGAAAATTTATTGGTGTAGAGCCTAAGTGTAGAATAGATATTTTTTCGGGTTTATATAGTGTTTATTTTGGCTTTGCAGTTTGCTGTCTTATTCTAGAGAAATAAATATAGGTTATATTTATTTTCTTGGTAAAACTAGTTTGTAAATTTGTAATATCTTCCTAAGAATAATCATGCCGTATCGTTGTTGTGTGCCGAAGTGCAGAGGCAATTATGATGCCAGTGGGCCGAAAGTGGCAGTTTTTGGTTTTCCTCAAAACCCTGAACTGCGGACGCAATGGTTACAATTAATCAAAAGGGAACATTTTGTTCCCACCAAAGCAAGTAAGGTATGTCGTACTATGGATATTGTATTAGCACGTATTGAACGAAAATACTATTATTTTTAGGTATGTGAATTACACTTCCAACCTAACTTTATTGAGAAGAAAACAACCTTCAGGAATGAGGCAACAGGTGAAGTCCTGGAGGCGCCACTAAAAATTCCAAGATTAGTTAAAGGTAAAACAGATATTAGGAAATATTATGTAGGTAGTTAAAATATGTTATAAATTTTTGTGTTTTCCAAATTTTTATAAAAGTATTTCTTATTTTAGGAGCTATCCCAACCAAGATGCCTGGATGTCCATCTTATATGTCACAAGATGATATTCCTACAAGGATCTCTCCAGAATCTAAACGCCTCCAAATGTCATGTCGAGATGTAGAAAGAGCTATTACAGAGAGTATAATAACATCGACATTGTATAATGAGTCCATAAGTTTTTCAAACTTGGTAGAAGCCTTCGACAAGTTGACAGAATTAGACAGTGGGTGGATTAAGGGAAGAGGGAAACAAAATATTTGTTTTTTCTTTGTAAATGAGTCACAAGATAACCTTGGCCCAAAATTAACAGTGTTTTTAAATGAAGAACTCCATGTAAAGGTGTTTTTCTCTGATATTGAGATTAAAAAAATTAAGTGTAGTGATCAAAGTGTGCTTAAATTTCCCCAAAAAGTGACTGATATTAATAAATTAAAGAAAGTGCTATCAGAAGTAAAAATATCTTTGTTGGATGATTTGCAGACAAACAGTTCCAATACACAAAAACAAAAATTTGAAATTATTCAGGATATTTTACAATCCATGTCTGAGGAGTTTCCGGAAGAAAAAAAAGGAGTTTTAGAGTTTCTTCAAGAACAGCTTAAGTTATTAACAGTCAGTAGTGATAACTGCTTAAGATATTCTTGTGAGTTGTCCCTATATGCTTGCTTATTACATTCTATCTCTCCTCACTCATATAAATTTTTAAGGAGTTCGAATAAACTTATACTTCCATCTCCTCGTACCCTCAAGACAATCTGTGCCACTTTTAATACAGATCCCCGTTTGGAACAAACAGATGAAAATTTTTTAAAATATGCATCAAATAAATTTAAGTTGTTGGATGATTCTGACAAACCAATTGTTTTGATGATGGATGAGATTCACCTTAGGCCTCAAATGGACTTCAAGGGGGGTAACGTTGTTGGTGGTGCCTACAATAGCTCGGCTGCACGTGCCACTAGTGCACACACCTTTATGATTAGCAGCTTGTTATCAACCTATAAAGATGTAGTCCATGTTCTTCCAGTGAGTAAGATTTGTGGAGAAGAGTTGCACGAAATAGTTGCAAAGGTGATAGTAGGCTTGGAAAAGATTGGCTTTGAGGTTATTGCTGTAATAACTGATAATAATGCCTTAAACAGGAAAGCAATGTCGTTGTTTATGGAAGAACCGCAACTTTTAGACGTTTACCCTCATCCATGTGATCCTAGTAGACCTTTATTTTTTATTATCGATCCAGTTCACATAATAAAGAATATTAGGAATAATTGGTTAAATCAGGAAGCAAACCAAGAATTTAACTTTCCCGATTTTGATATAGATGGTTGTATGAGAATAGCCTCGTTTAATGCATTAAAAGAACTTCATATGGAAGAAAAAGGTCAGTTATTAAAATATGGATATACCCTGTCTTTAAAAGCTCTATATCCATCATCAATGGAACGTCAGAATGTACCATTGACATTGCAAGTTTTTAATTCCAACACGGTGGCAGCTTTAAATGAGTTGGGACTCATATCTTTAACGAGTTATGAAGATACAGCAATTTTTATAAGCATAATCTGCAAGTGGTGGGATATTGTCAATGTCAAAACTCCATTAAAGGGTCAAAGATTAAGAAACAAATTTCAAGAACCTGTCACCAAAGGATCTGAACATATTACGAAGTTCTTAACAACATTTTTGGAATGGTTACAGAGATGGAAGGTTAGCAGTAAAAGTGGAAAATTAACAAAGGAAACCCATGACGCTTTGCATCAAAGTACATCTGGCCTTCTGAAACTTTCACAATATTGTTTGAATGTGAAAAGTTTTAATTATGTTCTTTTAGGCAAGATCCAAACAGACAGACTTGAAGAAAGATTTGGAAAGTATAGGTATGAATTTGTATAAGGTGTTATCATGAACTGTATTTCTTGCTAAGCCTGTTTCCTTTTTTTCGGGTTCGTGGATCAATATTTAATATATGTTTTCGACAATGTTCCATGCCTTTGGCTTTTATTTTGTAGTTTTATAATTATAACGAATAAATATAGCGTTATCTATCCATCTTAACATTATTAGGTAGCACTTCTTATTACCAATAAATTATTATTAATAATAAAACCGCATTTAAATGATTTTTCTCTTCCACTTCTCCCTAATTCAAGCTCCTTTCCGGATAAAATATGAAATGAAAAGATGATACGTCAAAACGTAACACAACCTCTTAATATAAATGAACGATCGCCATCGGTCTATCTGTGATGACTCATGCTTCGCCGTTTCACGGCCTTGTTGTTACGGTGGTAGTGTCTTAACCCTTATAAAAAGATAATTCATATCTTTCATTATAATGTTAACTAGAGTCAGATATAGCAATAACACAAACATTTAGCACTTATGTAGGGTTGCCAATGATACTCGGAAGAAATACCCTCAAAAGATTCGTAATTACCCACAATACCCCACACTACAATTTATTCGGCTTTATATAGTATTTTGAATTTTGGGGAATAGGAATTTATTATAAACAAAACGATTATTTGTTTTGTGTTTATTTATTCATCTTTGTAACGTAATTACAAACTTTATACTTCGATATAAACATTGTATTACAAATAAACATATTGTTAAACAAATGGCTATTTTAATATTATTAAATTAATAAATAATAATTAACTGGATTCTGATTAATCTATAATTTTTTTCCCACATATTTGTTTTCGATATTTCTTTATCCTGTTCAGAAATCACGACGCCTCCATTTAGTTTAATCCCTTCTTTAGTGTGTAAAAGAGCTTTTATTGACGAATTATCTAAATTTGTACGAAGCCTTTCTACTGATGGGTTCGAAAATGGCAGTATAAGTAACAAGGAGATAATTATTTTTAAATTTGAAAAAAGCGAAACAAAGAAATGAAAGCCTCCCCCAATAACTAAAGCTGCATATCAGCGGTGACCATCAAATATGATATTTAGTTACCTAAATAATTTAAATTAAATCGGGAAATGTCAGGTTCACTAAAATTCCCCACAAATAATAATTCCTCACAGAAACCCCACATTCAATAAAATTCCCCACATTTTGGGGAATTACCCACAGATTGGCAACCCTGCATGTAAAAAAGATGAACTAGACAACTACATATATAAAGAATTGACAGACAGCACTCAAGGCTAGGAGGAAAGTAATGGAAACTAACCTTCAGTGCTGCCTCTACAGCAATGCAATTGTACTATGAAACAGTGCTAAAGAGGTATAAATAAGCAAAGTAATTGTAATATTTGAGCGCATTGTAGGTGAAAAGCTTTCCTGTATGTATCTTGTCAGAGGAATGGGCCTACTATGAGTTTGTTTAGGTGACTCTTGCTTATTAACTCAACCGGCCATTTACATTTAGTATGGTTATTTATGCATTGCATATATGCAATTTGTACAACCGTTTCCATTTTATTTTAGGTTTTGTTAATGTATCCGATAATGTCCACTGGGAATACTGTCAGTAAAGCGGTAAATGTGTTAAAAGAACATGGAGTAAAAGAGGACTGTATTATTTTGAGCAATTTGTTTTGCACACCTCAAGCTGTCCAGACTATTTTGGATTCATATCCCCGGGTAAGTTTGAGCATGCCCTTATTATATATATATTATTTTAAATATTATTTTAAAGATGGGAGGCAACAAAGTTATTGAAAGTAGGATGTCAATTTTTAAAATTTTATTTATTAAAATTTTGATAGATAGATAGAAAACAAAAAAAGCTGGACATGGTCTGGGTACAGATTACGTCCTTTACCATAATTTATATGTCATGTCAATTATCTTTTTATCGTCGTCTTACACAAGTTTGTACTTTCAGAAAGCAATAACTCGTTTTTCCCCCCAATGTTTCGTTAAAATTAATTTCAGTGCATCCAACTAAATCATAGGGGATTTGGTTACAGATTTTAGTTATAACATGATGTTGAAACAGTATTGTTTGTCCAGTTTTATTTGAACGTTTCCTTATGAAGAGCGAGGGGAGAAAAATGTAAAAAAAAACATGCTAGTCTTACCATAGGCGTGCTGAGACAATAATTTATTAAGTGGAAAATAAATAAATACACTGTGTTGATTCCACAGTTGGATTCTTCCTGAAGATTCAAAATTGTAGTTTTTCCCAAAATGTCCTTTTGACTGTTATTATTATTCAATTATTTGTTTGCCTTGTCTTTACATACGATTTATTTTGCTCGACTCTTCAAACGTTTATTTGTAATTACTGTCTGCTCCATCATGTAATTGATAGAAAAAAATATTAGCAAACATCAAATTTCCTCCCCTCGTTTCACGTCACTGTATAGTGGTTGCAGCGAATCCTCGCTCCAGATATGTCAAGTGTCACGTGACATTAATGACTTGCCTGCTTATATGTGGTTATTTATTTTGCCTAGGTTTGTACGACATTCCAGGACCGTACTACAATAGTACGTACGTTTATTTTAAAAATGAACGAGTCTATTTATATTTTTAAATACATCTTTTATTATTTATTATAGGGAATAAAACACAAGCCATTGTATTTTTTTGTTATTTATTTATTCAAATATATAAAATAAAGTCATTATTTCATAATTACATTGTCTAGTAGGTACCACTATCTTCACAAAAAGATAGGAAGTACGCATCTACATGCATGTCCATCTTTACCTACTGTAAACTGTAAACAGTGTGTCTACACATGGACTTAACTATACCTGTAAAAAATTGTATCTTCAATTTTTCGAAAAAGTCATCCTTGATCATTTCTTTTCCCTGTTATGTAAATACAAATCACTTAGAAGAATTTCCATGTTTTTGTACCGGATGCACAAAAAAACATTTCTGAAATTAGCCATGGACCTATTCGAAGGAAAAGTTATTGTATAAAAAACTAAATATACAGTTTGCTTAAAGGTTGTTCACTCTTGTTACCTCTGTTTTAACTTTAATGTTCAATAGTAACTTATAAGTGTATAGTATCATAACAAGCAAATTCTATATGCACCCTTCTTCTGTATACGCATGCTATGTATACTGCAAATACGTAGATTACGTAAGTCATATATGCAAAAACTAATAAAATAGGGATTTCGGTCCTCCCCATTGGGATTTCGGGAAAGGTAAGTGTCAAGAGACACGAAGTCGGTTAAATTGGGACAATTTTTTTCGGCACCAAGTTGCTAATTCGCCATGTATATTTCAAGAAATCTGCGTCTCTTCGGAGCAACACAAGGCTTTTCCATTAGAGCTCGGCGATTATCATCAGCTCTATATATAAATCAAAAGCTTCCGACAATATATTTTGTGTTCTCTGCAAAGTTCTAAAAATAATGAACCTAGATAAACATATTATTACACACTACATGTACTATTAAAAATATCCTGCAGATATTTCCTACTTTCCCAGCTAACCAAGCTATCGCCACACAAAAGTACTACCTGATATTTAACTGAAATAAATCTCAACTCACTCGGAAAGAAATAAAACATCTAGAAATTTTTTTATTAATATTAAAATTCACCTTAGTTTCTCTAACGGTGGCATCAGCTGAGGTAGAAGGCAGACAATAATTATGCTCCATAATTATTATTTTCGCCCAAAAACAGATAAATGAAAATATTAACCTATAAATTTTTCATAACGTGACAAGTACTTACTGTGGTTTACCAGATACACAAACAACTCAATATGTAATTAATCAAAGTTTTCAACACAAAATAAACACTTCTAAAACGACGGAAATACACTTTTAAACGTATTAGCACTAATCAAACTCGAAAAATATAAAAGCAGAACACGCTCAATACGGTTCCTATAAAACTGGGGTATTTGGTTAAATCCCCAAACAGCTGATCGATGACATATTAATGATGTCAACTGTCGAAAAAGCTTGAGGATTCGCTGCAAATACTATAGAGACAAATTTATGAGCGTTTTACCGACGCTATGAAGAACGGAACTACATAACAAATAAAATTAAAGCAATGAAGTTTCTGTTTCATATGATTTGATAAAATACATTTATTTTAATGATATATTTTATGAAACGTATATATAATGAGTGAGTATAACAAATTACCTTGAATTTATTTACATTTGTATCAATTTTGACCTCATTATTTCTTGTTAGCTTAATGAAAGGCTATGGAAAAATCTTGAATGGTTTCGCCCCTTAGCAAAAAGCTAACCGCGGTTACAGCGTTGCCATATATCTGAAGGCAATGAATAGAGATTTATTTTTGATAACACTATGCATAACTTTATATTAAAATTTATTATACAGAGTGTCCGCTAATTAATGGTACATAGAAAAACCTCCTTACGTAAAAATATTAGGATTTAATTATACTTACCTATATCCGAAAGTTGATATTAACTGAGATACCTACAGGGTGTTAAAGTTAAAACTTAATTTTTGTTCCTCTCTAATAACTTTGCAGGAAACCAACGTTTCTTTACAAAATTTGGCAAGTTATGGTTTTTTTAGGACGAGAAACTGATTTTTTTATGAAACTTTAATGCACAATGTAGGGGGCGCTGTCTGTGGGATTATTTGCACATTTATTAGGTCATAACATTTTTGTGCCTCAGTGTATTTAAGTTTTTAATGAAAATAATACTGTTCTCATATTTATTACGTAAAAAAGGTATACGAAGTTCAGGTCGCCCAGAATTACCGTTTCGGAGATATTTGCATTTAAATTGTTTAGTGCACCCTGCCCAATTATTATTAATTTGAAAACACAATTTTTTTCTTAAAGTAACCTATGAGAAAACAAATGAAATTTAGAGATGCAGTTGCTATGGAACAGAAATTGTTTCATTTTTGAGTTTATCGTAAGTTTGTGTTTTCATTGCTGTTGGTTTCTTTCGACACGATATTTTCTAGGGTCAAAGTTATTTTAATTAAAGAAAGTTAAAGAACAATCCAATTGTGGTATTTATTATTCACAATTACCATTACTAGAACATTAATTATCATGTAAAAGTGAATTGGTAAAGAATAACAAAACATTATTTGCTTGCCTGAGCTAACGCACTAGACAATTTAAATGCAAATATCACCGAAACGGATTCTGGGCGACCTGAACATAGTTTACCTTTTTTACTTAATAAATATGAGAAAAGTATTATTTTTATCAAAAACTTAAATACACTGAGGCACAAAAAGCTATGACCGTATGAGTGAGTGAAAAATGTCGCAAACAAAATCAATTTCTCCTCCTAAAAGAACCATAATTGCCAAATTTTGTAAAAAAAAACGTTAGTTTCTCTCAAAGGTATTAGACAAAAACAAAAATGAGGTTTTAACTTTAACACCCTGTATCTCAGTTAATATCAACTTTCCGATATAGGTAAGTATAATTAAATCCTAATATTGTTACGTAAGGAGTCTGTGGTTTTTCCATGTACCATTAATTAGCGGACACCCTGTATAACTGGTGAGTTTAGTTGTTCTAATTGGAAATTACATGATTTTTTTCTGTTAACGATTTTGATAACTGCACCATAGGCTAATTTTTTGCTCACATTCCTTCCGATGGTTAAAAATGGCTGGGCATACAATGAGTTAAGTGGTCAGCTAAATTAGAGAGAAATAGCCTTTTTCAAGATGTTTTGTGATGTTTTTTTAGAGTTTCAGAGAAAACATATTTCTATTTATTATAAAACGTCACTTGTGGTATTTTATTTATTCCAAGTTGTCGCACATTACCTGACCCTGTAAATTTTTTCAGATGAAAATACTAACGTCAGAGGTGCATCCAGTAGCTCCTAATCATTTCGGTCAGAAGTATTTTGGTACTGATTGAGTAACCCTTTTTGTAAGACTGGAATATTTAATTAGTAAAAAATTAAATTTGTTATGTAAAAAAACCAAAACCAGTGTAAACTATGGGCATTATTTGTTGCAGTAAGGGTTCAAATTATTATCCCAGCTAAGGCCTGGATAAGGTGTAAAAAATTATGCAATTGAATTGAATTAAGACTTTTAAAAACTTACTTACAAACGCCAAAATATTACTATATTATTTGTTCGTTTGAATCGGGTGTTATGGTATTACCTTATTATATCAACCCTCAAATCCTGATATGAAAAGAATTTGCAAAAAAATAACCATAAATTCTACTTTAAGTTAATAAGCTAGTCTTCAGTGATGTTGTTAGTTGTACAGTTGTATTCATAGAAAATGGGGACAATTCAACGAATACTTATAACCAAGAAGAAGACAAACTGCCGTGTTAAATAATCGAAGCAGGCATGATACGGCGACATCCATTATGCCTGGCGCGCACGTGCTTTTCAAATGTCACTTTTGTCCAAATTTTTATTACTGTCAATATTTTAAAGTGACATTTAAGCAAAGAAAACATCAAAACCCTTTTATTTGGTTTACTAAGTAGAGAAAATTAAATATTAGGATTTTGACATAGGTTTTCAGCTGTAAATATTGCCTTAAAATTGTCCTTACATACTTTTATATTATAATTGAACTAGTAACGAAACTAGAAATAAAGAATTCAGAGATTGAAGGTTGTAATTAGTTTTATTAAAAAATAGGAAATAAATCATAATTTACATAAAATATTTTACCATCTTCAATTTCAAACAAATCAAGGTAAATACATTACTATATGTACAGCTACTAACCAAGTAAATATATGCACCATCATTATGATTATGGACTTCCAATTCGTTGTTTCGTAGCATACTCCTGGCAACATTAGTTATCGAAGTCCTCTTTAATGTTCAGTCATTATGGGATTCTCAATTAAACTATGAAACGAAAGAATTATTATAATAATATATTAGCGGACTTATCAAAATTCTGGCTACGGGTTAATATAACTAAGCTGTAATTATTATGTTGTAGCTTTTGACTTCTGGATTGTAAAATTTAAGTAAAATTCTTTAAAAATGTGTTTGTTGCTAGTTTGCGTGACAAGTTTGGGACATAATGGGACAATTTTATAATGTAAAATAACAATAACGAATAAAAATTAGTAAAAAAATATTTCAATCATAAATTACTTACCTGCAACAAAACGAGATGGTCCGTTTTCGTGAAAAGAATAGAAAATTAAAAATTATTTTAGAATTTAATGACGCTTCCTCCACCATTTTCAATCACATTATAAATCATATGTTACTTGATTTTATCCCCTTCCAGACGAAGGATGTTCGGTTGTGAAATAATTTAAGAACGTGTGCTGCTCGCATTCTATGTCTGTCTCTGTCTGCATCAACCTTCTCCGATTCAATAAAGGGAGACAAATATGGCCTAGATTAAATCGAACAAACCCAAAGTCTGATATTGACACAGAACGATCGACACAAAAGGATAAACGTATCCTGCCTGGCTGTGACGTCACTTGCGCGGCCTACTTATATGCTTCGATCCCCGCCATAAGCGGTCTCACCGGGCTGATTTGAAGTTTTTCAAGTTCTGTTAAATGGCGAGGCATTTTGCGAATTCTGACCGTGACAGCGTTGTCAACCATAAACTTTTGAGGAAGTCAAAATCAATGAAGACCGATTTACATTATAACAAATTCAGTGTCCCCATTTGCAATGAATACAACTGTACCTGTTATTTTTCCCTTAAGTTTGAGAAAAATATGTATGCTACAATTTTAATAAAAACTTTACGGTAGTGATCGAGAACGATGCGGTTAGATTATGTGTCTGCATTATTGAAATAATAACAACTGGTAAGTTTTACTCCATATCGATTGAGCAAGAGGATCATTAAAATTAATACATTCGCGTTTGAGAGGCGCTAGAAAAGCTTTATTCCTAACAGTGAAATTAAAAGATTTAGAGATAATTGATAATATTAACTGTACCTACTTTTTTCTACGATCGTTATAAACACTATATTTTTTTACGGAAGATTTATTTGCGTCAAAACCAAGTTAAAAAAGTAATTTATCGTTAAAAAAGTGCCGTTAGCTGTAATTTTTTCACTTCTCTCTGAAACCACTTTGGTGGAAAGTTAATTATTTTTTGTAATTTTCTTAAAAATCGATATCTTAAAATAATATACGAACACACTTTTTTAAAAATGCTAATAGATTTGCGTGTTTAGATATGTCTACTTTTTCCCTAATTGATAGAGTGTTCCTCAGCATTGAATATTGTGACCAAATCGTTGATATCTTCTTAGTCTTGTCATTTTCACTGAAATAAGCTAGTAGCGCAGACTCAGAACCAGGATTTTGAACTTTGTTTCCCGTACACCATTCTTTGAAACAGTTATATGCCTTGTCATATCTCGGGCGGCTTTTAGTTGGCAGAAGATCTTCTTCTACTATCTTTGCTGCTTCTCGAATTTCTGGTGGAGTAGCCGCAAAATCAAATTCCTCATCTGATAGCATTTTTTTGTTGTTAAAATAATATATTGCTTGGTGACATGGAAACCATATTCAAAAAATGATATTTGCCATCATTTTTCAATGGAAAAGTCAAAATGACATTTATCTTTTATTAATAATTGTAATTCAAAATAATAAGAAGTGGATGGTAGATGTGGTTGTAAATAAAATAGTACACAAACCTCGGTGAAAAGTTTCATTACTGTATTGAGATTTAGTTAACCTCGCCGCTTCGCGCCTCGGTTAACAACCGACTTTCTCCACAGGAATGAAACACTTTCGACCTCGGTACGTAATATAGTATTTAAATCTTCGACTTTATTGTCATGATATTCCAAGCGAAATTCAACATTATACAGGGTGGCCAATTAGTGCGACAAAGCTCAATATCTCTTTTACCGCTAGGAATAGCGGAAAACTTTTTTCACGAAAGTTATTAAGCGTTAAGAGGTGGAGATTTAAAAATTATTTTCGACTATACATGGTGCTCCAAAAGGGCGGTGTGATAAAAATTTCATATTTTTTAAATGGGACACTATGTATATTTTTACATATTTGAATTCACCGTAAAATTCTGTACATAGCACCGTAATTATTTGTACACAGTTTTGCAACGTTGCCAAATAGATTGGAAAATTCCTAAAATTTGTACAAAAACATGGTTCAATGAAATGTGTAATATTTCTTAACTTATAATAATTTGAAATAAAATATTTTTATGTCGGAAAGAGGAATGTTGACAGAAGTTCCCTATGATAACACATATCAATATTTTTATACAGGGTATTTTCTATGAATATGCCAACATTACGAACTTGAAACCTGAGTTTCGTAAGTTTTTTAAATGGAACACCCTGTATATAATTACTTTATCTTGTAGATATTTTAATCCTCTCTAATTTTTATTAAGGTCTTTCTATGCCTATATCTACCAATCTTGGTGGTATTTCAATTTTTATTTAAACTCGAGCAAAAAAAAGTGGATGCATTTTACCATTGTCCTTTTTCTAGTCACCTATGACAAAATAAAAACAAAATGTTGTAATTTAAAAAAAAATATTTATTCATACGGGAGGATACGACACAAAAATATTTTAACGATTCAAGCATGTGGACAATTTCTAAAGTAAATTATTACCTAATTATTTGTTCATATAGTGACCCCCATTAACTTGAACACATAATTCAATACGTTTTTCAAAAGAATGAGTCATGTTTCTACACATTTGGAACTGTTTTCAAAGTATTGTCTAATTATTTGTTCATAGTGACCCCATTAACTTTAACACATAAGTATTCAATACGTTTTTCAAAAGAATGTTTCTAGACATTTGCCGAGTAATACTTTGAAAACAGTTGAAAATGTGTAGAGACATGACTCATTCTTTTAAAAAACGTATTGAATCATGTGTTCAAGTTAATGGGGGTCACTATATGAACAAATAATTAGGTAATAATTTACTTTAGAAATTGTCCACAAGCTTGAATCGCTAAAATATTTTTGTGTCGTATCCTCCCGTAAGAATAATTAATTTTTGTTTTTATTTTGTCATAGGTGACTAGAAAAAGGACAATGGTAAAATACATCCACTTTTTTTGCTCGAGTTTAAATAAAAATAGAAATACCACCACGATTGGTAGAGATAGGCATAGAGAGACCTTAATAAAAATTAGAGAGGATTAAAATATCTACAAGATAAAGTAATCATATACAGGGTGTTTCATTTAAAAAACTTACGAAATTCAGGTTTCAAGTTCGTAATATTGGCATATCCATAGAAAATACCCTGTATAATAATATTGATATGTGTTATCATAGGGGACTTCAGTCAACATTCCTCTTTCCGACATAAAAATATTTTATTTCAAATTATTATAAGTTAAGAAATATATTACACATTTCATTGAACCATGTTTTTGCACAGATTTTAAGAATTTTCCAATCTATTTGGCAACGTCGCAAAACTGTGTACAAATAATTACGGTGCTATGTACAGAATTTTATGGTGAATTCAAATATGTAAAAATATACGTGTCCCATTTAAAAAATATGAAATTTTTATCACACCGCTCTTTTGGAGCACCCTGTATGGTCGAAAATAATTTTAGAAGCTGCACCTCTTAACGCTTGATAATTTTCGTGAAAAAAGTTTTCCGCTATCTCTAGCGGTAAAAGAGATATTGAGCTTTGTCGCACTAATTGGCCACCCTGTATATAAGCAAAAATCCCAAACGTATTACATTCCCAAGGACAGTGAGTTGGTTATACACCAATGTATATTTTCTGAATTCCGAAAAAGAAAACTGATACGATCGTAGAAAAAATATTGTTTAAACCATTTCAACTGGAATGTCAACGAGTGATTATAGTATTTTTGTATCAAACAGTCAATCAGTTCATCATTCATAGTCCCAGTGATCCATATCTACCGTGATCGGCCATTATCGAGATCCGTCGTGCTCGTTCTCACATTGGAACTTTAGACAGTAGTGATTCTAACTTTTTTACGGTTATATAAGAATGAAATCTATGTGAGATTGGCCCCCTATGACTATGGGCATTTTCTTAATATTTTTTGCATATTAGCTAGTTATTTGTGCTCGTCTGTAGTCTGTAGTGATACCTTCCTATATATGTATATTATGTATTGTAAAGTATATATATATTTGCTCACTTCATCTAACCAACTAACTTACTTGCTTAGAACCTATTTGTCCTTAAATTATTTTATGTTGACCGATGCTCGTCATGAAAACAACAAGAACTAATGGAACTGATAATATTACAAGGACACAACGTACACTTTTAGAGGGTATCTCCCTAATTGTTAGTGCTGTCAAAAAAAAGTAATGAGGTGTCGTGTGCTCTTTTTGGGTCAAACTTAAAATGGCGAAATCAAAATTTGAAAATTTTCGCTCGCTTAAGAGATACGGGGAAAAATCAGATAATTGACAATTTCAAAATTACCCTATATTTTCTTAGTTAAAAGAAACATGGAAAAATGTTTTATACAGAAGTTTCCTTATGTTGATTGTTGAATAATCTGCCGGTTTCAAAATAAGTATACGGGGTCAGGTAAAAAACTTATCGGACCCAACCTCATTTTTTTAAATGGAACACCCTGTATATTTTAATCTAAAAAGATACTATTTTAAATTATCCTTTCAAATAAATAACACACCATGGATGATATTGGTTTCCTAGGCGATTTATTTAAACTTTATTACTTTGAAACGAAATAAGAGATTCAGATTAAGGTAAAAAATAACGGGAATCATCGCAAATGTTCGGAATATGTCCATAAATAGTTTCCGTCTTTCCGGATAGCGAACAAAATATACATTTTGCGCAATTTCTTCGTTTTTTCCACTATCAATATAAAATTTGCAAAATGTTGATTGACCATTTTCGCAAATGAATATGTAAAAATGAAATTGACGTTAAATATTAATAGTCAATATAGTTATTTCTAAGATATTAGCTTTTGTTTCATGGTCTACTGTGGTTTAAAGTAATAAAGTTTAATAAACCGCCTGTTGTGTTATATATTTGAAAGGAAAATTTAAAATAGTATCTTTCTAGATTAAAATATACAGGGTGTTCCGTTTAAAAAAATGAGGTTAGGTCCGATAACTTTTTTACCTGACCCTGTATTCTTATTCTGAAAACGGCAAATTATTCAATAATCAATATAAAGAAACTTCTATATAAAACATGTTTCTGTATCTCTTTTAATAGGTAATTTTGAAATTGTCAATTTTTTGATTTTCCCCCGTATCTATTAACTTACCCCCGTATCTGAAGAGATACGGGGGAAAATCAAAAAAATTGACAATTTCAAACACCCTATACTTTCTTATAAAAGAGATACAGAAAAATGTTTTATACAAAAGTTTCTTTATAATGATTGTTGAATAATCTGTCGTTTTCAGAATATGCATACGGGGTCGGGTAAATAAGTTATCGAACCTAACCTCATTTTTTAAAATGGAACACCCTGCATATTTTAATCTAAAAGATAGTATTTTAAATTATCTTTTCAAATTTATAACACACCATGGATGATATTGGTCTCCTGGCGAGTTTAAGATTATAAATCAAAAATTGTTTCCCAGCGAGCGGCGACTTCTAGCGTAACTGAACTCAACTGAACGTAAAGTTTATAAATGGGCATTTCGTGTAAAGTCACAGTCAACATAAAATAATTTTTATATAAGTTTTTTTCAACTGCTCTTTTGATGTATAAGTTTATGAATAGATAATAATATTATTTATAATCAAATCTTAATAATAGTTATGACAAGGATATTTTGTTACTTTTATAACACAAAACTGGTGATGAGATATCGTTGAAATATTTTTGTGATTGATTATTCTGATTAAATTTAAATAAATATATTTATTATTATTTGGAGTTTTATTTGCCCGATTTTATTTTGACATTAGTTTATTAAGCTATTCGGCTGCCATGTTGCCAATTTAGATGCCTTATCTATTAATAATCTACCTTTACGTTAATGCGCTTGTTTTATTTTACATTTTTACTTCTATAGTTAGAGAGACGGTAACAATAGGGGGTCCGTGAAGTGGAATATCAGTAATTTGGTTTTTCGTGGAGTTTAGGCCCCCCTCTACAACTTTTTTTTATCTGATTAAATGCCGTAGAGCGTTGCTGAGAGGCGCTGTACCGCTTTAGATAGGAAATTCTCAATAAATTCAAAATTATATCGAGCCATGTCTGAAAATGAATTTACAGCATCTGCGTGACCCCAAAGTCACGGGAAACACATTTTCTGACAAGTCAACCCTTGCATATACCTTTCTGAGCGTGTAAAAAAAAATTAAACTTTAAAAAAAAAGAAAAAAAAGCGAATTTGAAGTTGAAACTTTCTAGAATGGAACATTATACAGGGTCCGCAAACGAAGCGTGGACGGAAGATTAAATTGTTATCGAAGAACTTATCAACAATACTGAAACAGCTTGAGATATTGGATTAAAAGCGGCATGTTTTAAAAATATTTTACATTATACAGGGTGGCCCAAAAATGTGTGACAACATAAAATTATATTTTTTTAAATGGGACACCCAGTATTTTATTGCATATTTAGGTTCGTATTACTATCGTTTATAAGTGCCTCAAATTTTATTTAATTTGGTTTTGTAGTTTCGGAGAAATAAATTAAAAACTAAAAAAAAAAGTTTTGCAGTCCTGAATAAAAAAATCAAAAAAAAACAATCCAGAACTATTTTTTTAACCTCGGCATTGAGTGAAATTTATGACAAGAGGTCTAGAGATACATGAATGTAATTGCGTTTATTTATTTTATACAGGGTGTTCATAATAAGCTTTCAAAAACACCACATTTTAAAATAATTTTTCTCAAGTTTTTCAAATGGAACACCCTGTATATTATTTTGCTATTTGACGTAGAATTCATAGACAATTTTTTTTGTAATACAAGCATATAAGTTATATCCAGCCGTTTTCGAAATAATTATAAATATCATAAATTATGTTGTTTAAATAGAGTTTTTATTGGGAAATTTTGTTATAGGCGACTAGACTAATAATTGTAAACTAAAGTAAAAGTTCAAAATAGCTTCCTTTTACTCTTAGAGTTTACCGTATTTTAGTTATTTCGATATAAATTCTAAAAGCATACATTTTTGCTACTTTTATTATTTAATTTTATTTTTTATTCTTAATCGAGTTGCCATAATTTCTTTTTGTTTAGATTGTCACTATGACAGTTAAATAAAATTATTTACATTTGTTCAGTCGTCGAAATTAAGTACTAACTTACACAAAATGTCGAATTTTAGAAATGGTAAATATGATTTTTATACTGGATGAATGTGCAAGAAATTGCCTTCTCGCGAGCCGAGTGTATGCTGAAAGATATCCAGATATTGAGAGAAAGCCGATAGCAAAAACCTTCGAGAAGTTGTTGCAAAAATTTGTAGCAACAGGAAGCACTGCGTACACAAAAAGGATAATAATCAATAAACCCGTTATTAACGAAGAAAATGAATTAAGAGTTCTGTTGGCAGTAGAAGAAAATCATTAAATTAAGTAAAATGATGCTATTTTGAACATTTACTTTAGTTTACAATTATTTGTCTAGTCGCCTATAACAAAATTTCCCAATAAAAACTCTATTTAAACAACATAATTTATGATATTTATAATTATTTCGAAAACGGCTGGATATAACTTATATGCTTGTATTACAAAAAAAAATTGTCTACGAATTCTACGTCAAATAGCCAAATAATATACAGGGTGTTCCATTTGAAAAACTTGAGAAAAATTATTTTAAAATATGGGGTTTTTGAAAGCTTATTATGAACACCCTGTATAAAATAAATAAACGCAATTACATTCATAGTATCTCTAGACCTCTTGTCATAAATTTCACTCAATGCCAGGTTAAAAAAAAAGTTCTGGATTGTTTTTTTTGATTTTTTTATTCAGGACTGCAAAACTTTTTTTTTTAGTTTATAATTTATTTCTCCGAAACTACAAAACCAAATTAAATAAAATTTGAGGCACTTATAAACGATAGTAATACGAACCAAAATATGCAATAAAATACTGGGTGTCCCATTTAAAAAATATAACTTTATGCTGTCACACTTTTTTGGGCCACCCTGTATAATGTCAAATATTTTTAAAACATGCCGCTTTTAATCCAATATCTCAAGCTGTTTCAGTATTGTTGATAAGTTCTTCGATGACGATTTAATCTTCCGTCCACGCTTCGTTTGCGGACCCTGTATGTTAAAGATTATGTGAAAAAAATTTTGTCGTTCCAGGTCTCGCCGTTTCATTATTGGAATTTTTTAAAAATCTCCTCGGGGGAAATTCGGAAAACGATCGTGACATGTCAGAAAATTGTCACACTACATTCCTTGACACCCAAATATTGTGGAAAAAGAAATTTCAGAAGAATCGCACCTAGCTAGGCGGAATTCTGACAATATTACGCAGAGATACCGGAAGGCAGGTATCGTTCAGTTGTATGACGGGGAAAATGATTCGCAATATTCTTTTTATCAGAAAATTGTTTACGAGTCATCTCCATGTGAATACAAATCGATTAAGCCCACTTGGACCCATGTCAGAAAATGTGTTTCCCGTGACTTTGGGGTCACGCAGATGCTGTAAATTCATTTTCAGACATGGCTCGATATAATTTAGAATTTATTGAGAATTTGCTATCTAAAGCGGTACAGCGCCTCTCAGCAACGCTCTACGGCATTTCATCAAATATAAAAGTTGTAGAGGGGGACCTAAACTCCACGAAAACCCAAATTACTGATATTCCACCTCACCGTCTCTCTAACTACTACAACCTTATTTCAAATGAAAATGCAATAATTTGAAGACAATAAATCAAACGCACAAGGAAACATATTATTTCCACTTGCGTTGTTGCCAATATTATTATAAAGCAATAACCAAGTGTTTGTGGGGTGGATTCCGCAAACAATACCAAAATTATGCTCTCCACGGCAAGCTATTGTGATCAGCTTTTTGTAACTCTGTAATTCACCCCCATATTAAATGTTCATTTAGATACACTTCACGCCTTGGTGAGGGGTGTGTGTGTTCCCGTCTTTGTCCTTGTTTTGATGATGGTTAGGTTACTTGGTTCTATGGAAAAAGATTTTGCACGGTGACGTAGATGTGATTTTTCATATTTAAATTTGTTATTATTTGAGTGTAAATTTAATGATAGAACTAGGGTTGTCAGAAACGTAAGGGGGAGGGGATTGTTGGAAATATCTTAGTGAATTATTATATGCAGTATCTGCATCTAAAGATCCCAACTACCCGATTTCCCTTGTAAGAATTGTCCAACCTTGTCGTTTGTTATGAAATGAAAAGGGTGACCAGCGTTTATAAATTTGAGTTTCCATATTTTCTAATTATTGTTCATAGAAAAGACCTTTTCATTTCGTTGAAGGTAAGTAATTTAAACCTATTTTGTATCTTTTTTAAATCTATCGTTATAATTTTCATTTTTCATTAACATTTCTAAGGAAACAGCACATCAAATAGAGAATTGGCTCGAGTGGTAATTGTGGCGTACTTCTAATTTTTATATTAAAACTACATCTTCAACCCTATTTTGGAGTTTTATTTCCCATTAGCTTGCAGGCAACATAAGTAAATAAGTAGTCCTCGTCAGACACGATGGCGCATATTTGACATTTCCGGTGTCATTACTGATTCGAGCAATTAACACATTTGTTTTTTTTTACATGTGCCCCGAAAGTGCCTCTTTTCATGCATGTTCTCTTCACCGAAAGTGGCGTTTTCCAAGAGAGCGGGCGGGAAAGTATCGAAGCTTCGCTTCGAGTCACCATGTGCTCATAAATAAATAAAACCAGAATTGTCGGTGCGGGATTTGAACCCGCGACCCTCAGATCGCCAGGCGGACACTCTACCCACTTAGCGATACTACAAGCGATAATAAATAGCGGATTATATATAAATTAAATTGGCAGTTAATTTTTCAAAGATGTTTTAGAAAAATGTCAAAAGAATTTCTTTATTTATATGGCCTCAAAGACTCGCGTACTTGTAAAAAAAATAAATAAAACCAGGGATGCCGAGTGCGGGATTTGAACCCGCGGCTCTCAGATCACAAGGCGTACGCTATACCACTAGGCCACAGAGCCTATTTGTCAACAATAATAAATAGAATTTACATTCTCCATGCGCGAGTGTTTTCATGTCATGTAGACAGGAAAACTGTCTGAAAAATTTCTTTATTTATTTGGCATCAAAGCTTCGGAGCACTTGTAAAAAAAAATGCGGTACATATCTCGGGCCGTCGGAGGCTTTTCGGCCCTTGATACGTAATGTACTATTGTGTTCTTCCTGGTGTCACTGTTCGACGTTACCAGACGCACAGTTAATTAATTATTTTTTTCTATTTGGGTTTCATAATGGCTACATTATGAAATGCAAAAAAATTGAAAACTTCCTACTTTATGAAACTGAAATTAGGGTTCGAATTTTAGGCCTAATTCGATTTCGTTGAAATTAGTTTTCTTGGCGTTATGGATTCGACAAAAATTTTTATAGAAAACTTTAAAATGCTAATATTTAACCTTGCAAATAGATCATTTTTACTAGATATTTATCCGAAATACCTATACTCGGAAATGTATAACATACTGATGGTGTCCGTCAACTAATTTCTAGTCACAACTATAAAACAACATAACCTAAAAATAATAGAAATATCTTCCAGTTTATGCTCTATTTCTAAAGTTTTATTCAATAAAGTATTATTTATATTTTTAATATAGTATTATACATATTACTTTATATATACATATTTATAGTTACTGTAGACATTTCCTGGGCATTAATTGTTATTCCTGTCAGATTCTGTGTCGACACAATATTTTGTTCAATAGTATTATTTATTATTTTGTTCAATATTTTGAACTTTGTTCTGCTCGCACCATAACTCAAGTTTTGCATATTCTTTTTAGAAGTTTTTCTAGATTATTTTCTGCAATTTCTCGTATTTCTGACGGAGTACAACTTTCTTACTGACTCATTTTTATTAACTTTAATAATATATTTATTTTTAACTATGACAGATTGGAAGACGCTTTGTTGTGTTCAATTGTTTCTGTCATGGCGTATTTGATACTTGTAACATTTTATTAAATTGTAAAAGTATTGCCAACCCAAAAAGAAAATATTAATTCAAATGGAAAAAATCCTATATTAAAAATAGTATAAGTTTTTCAGACTTTAAAGACCCAAATAGAAAAAGTATTATAAAATACGCGGTTCATAAGACAATTAGAGCACTTGTACTTTAGAAAACTCCCCGCTTCGCGGGTCGTTTTGTACATTAAACGCGTGCTCTAAGATAATGTGTTATGAAACTTGTATCTTAATATACTAATATCACTGCTAGGGAGATATTTGTCTAATTTCCTCATACCTACAATAATAAGACCATATTTATTTTTCGACACCATTTTTCAATTACCCACTCTAATGCTTATTGATGAAGATGTAATATAAATCGCTCTATAAAGCGATGCAACGACCGATGCCATTGTAGGTTTTAAATCCAAAAGTAAACTGGACCGCTAATCCGAAAGATCACAAAGCGAGGGGTGTACAGGTTAGAAAACCGGGTGTAACTCGCTACATGCAGCTTGCATCTACGTCGCCTCTCGTTTCACTTAAATCCTATTTAGGAATTAGGATTAAATATTGCTTATCAATTAATCCATCCGATAAGCTGGTATAAATCTGTTCTAGGCTGAATTTTGGCGCAAATCATTTTTACTGTATCAGAATTAGGAAAACACACTATAGGAATCACGTTCGGTCTTAATAGGATAACCATGTCGTGATGCAAAAAATAGGGAAGAGTGGTGTAGGTTATGCCGCACTGCGAGAGACCAACAGTTGAAGCCATTGACAGCGAGCGAGGAGTTTTCTAAAGTACAAATGCTCTAATTGTCTTATGATACTTTTTCTATTTGGGTCTGAAAAACTTTTAAAAATATAGTAGATTTTTTCCATTTGAATTAATATTTTCTTTTTGGGTTGGCAATACTTTTACAATTTCATAAAATGTTACAAGTATCAAATATCCCATGATAGAAACAATTGAACACAACAAAGCTTCTTCCTATCCGTCATAATTAAAAATAAATATATTATTAAAGTTGATAAAAATAAGTCAGGAAGAAAGTTGTACTCCGTCAGAAATACGAGAAATTGCAGAAAATAATCTAGAAACACTTTTAAAAAGAATATGCAAAACTTTGAGTTATAGTGCGAGCAGAACAAAGTTCAAAATATTGAACAAAGTCATAAATAATACTATTGAACAAAATATTGTGTCGACACAGAATCTGACAGGAATAACAATGCCCAGAAAATGTAGACAGTAACTATAAATATACATAGTATACATATAAAGTAATATGTATAATTTTGAATTAAAAATAAAAATACCTAGTACTTAATCGAATAAAACTTTAGAAATAGAACATAAACTGGAAGATATTTCTATTATTTTTAGTTTATGTTGTTTTATAGTTGTGACTAGAAATTAGTTGACTGACACCATCAGCATGTTATATATTTCCGAGTATAGGTATTTCAGATAATATCTAGTAAAAATGATCTATTTGCAAGGTTAAAGGTTAGTATTTTAGAGTTTTCTATAAAAAAAATTTGTCGAATCCATAAGCCAAGAAAACTAATTTCAACGAAATCAAAGTAAGCCTAAAATTCGAGCCCTACTTGCTGCCAACATAAAAAAAATTAAATTTCAGTTTCATAAAATGCCAGGTTATTAAATTTTTTTGCATTTCATAATGTAGCCATTATGAAACCCAAATAGAAAAACATTATAATAGATGCGCCTAGAGTATTATAATCAAATCTCGGTCGCCAATTATTTCACTTTCGAAATTAGGTGTTTTCCTAATCCACTTCAAAATCATGAATACATCCATTTAACGGACTTTAGCCAACCCTTAAATTTTCGACATGTTATAACATGACTTTATAAAACAAGGTTATATTTAGTTATATTAGTAACAAATGTCCATATACTTACCGAAAACACAAAAATACGACAAAATACCTCTGACAAGAACTGTTTTTAGAATTAAATTCAACTTGATAAAAACCAATTAAGATTTACACATCAAAATAATCAAAATGGCAACTTGCTAGCAAATATTTAATGGCCACCAATACAATAACAACTGTAACTCTTGTTTTTGCCTAACCGCAGACGCTCTGTTATATTTTTATTCACTTTTAAGGCTGTAATAAATAAGGACGGGATGTTTTAAGTCACGATTGCTCTTGATGGGTTTGTAACGCACGTGTAGATACCACATCCAGATTTTACCTATTTTTTTTTATGATCAAACACAAGCACTATAGGAAAAATCCTTTAGGGCACTCTGGAAGTGGTGCGTGTGCGCAAAAAGCGATTCACGTTGGTTTTGAATCGTTGGAGGTTATATACGTTGGGAAAAACGACCTCGGGAAGGTCGTTCCACAAGGATGAAGTCATCCATTTAAATATAATACGTCATTTCCATAACACCCTGTATTCTAGAAAATTGCGAATCAATAATTATTATATATTTTTAATTTGAAATAAATTTGAAATTTGAAATTAAACCCCTAAAAGTTTATCAAAATTTTGTAATAACATTTTCTTTACAGGTGTATTTCAAATATCCTATAATATTATTAATTTAGATAATAGTTTTATAATGAGTTTCAATTTCAATTTAGTTGTTTTAATCAAGAACGACCGGACGAGACCGACCACAAGAGACCGTTTTCATATAGAATTGACCACGCTAATCAGAAATATCCACATGGAAAAATGTCAGTGGCGTATCATTTTTTTTGTAAAAAATATCGTTGGACATGTTTGCATGGACGCCCCTGATATGTTCAATAGAATAACATTTCTAATTAAAATGTGTGATTTTATATCCTATTAACTAACACATGCCAAAATTAATAATATGTAAAATATTTTTGGTGATGCTAAAAAAGTTGTGAACAATTTTTTTTTCATGATCAAACACAAGCACTATAGGAAAAATCCTTTAGGGCACTCTGGGACTGGTGCGTGTACGCAAAAAGCGATTCACGTTGGTTTTGAATCGTTGGAGGTTATATTCGTTGGGAAAAACTTCCACAAGGATGAAGTCCTCCAGATGAAAGAATTCTTAGATAATGAAGTTCGAGGAGTACTAAGCTTAACCACATATGGATGGGCGGCAGTGGTTCGTCGTGCATTTCTGCTAATCGTCGTTCTGGGCGGAATTAAGAGGGCAAGGTCAGCCGAGAACCTTCCATGAAAATATCTGTAAAAGAGAGTCAAATCCCCAAACTGTCTTCGATGTTCTAGGCTGTCGAGGTTCTTCGTCAGCTCGTGGTCTCCGATCAGACGAATAGTCCTCCTTTCGATGGAATCCAGTAGCCGAAGAGTATGTTTGGGTGCAGAGCTCCCTCTGAAGCATTAACGATTTGCTATTAACCTTTGACGGCTGTCGCATAAAATTTTACACCGCGACTGCTAGTCTGAAAACAGTCTCGAATAATTTAAATAAAAACTTGACTTACTTAATGCATTTTGAACCTATATTTTTGGACAATATTCCTGCGATAAAAATACAGAAAAAGAAAAGATTTTTCAGTTTCTGAATGCATTGTCAGTGCACTTGATCCCGGAAACCCAGCACGTGCACGACACCTTGCACTGCCTGCAGTCATCGAGTGCACGTGGCTCCGTTCCCTGGCACGTGCCGTTTCCCATCGCGGTCCTTCAGGAGCCAATTGATCGGCCGAGATAGTGTTGTCGCCATTTACGCTGTGTTTGGGTGATAGGTGACAGATGCCAGCTGGATGAGGGACGCAAGGCATAGTGAAATATTGCAAAAACCCAGTGACAGGAGGTTATATGTTATATCAATTATTAAAATAATATACAATTATTATTATTATTTTATAGAAGATGGAATATAAATAATTTCGTATCAAGTGAGAAAACTACTTTTCACTACATTTATTCTACGAAAGGGTAGAAAAGGACACAAAACTTAAAAATCAAATTTATTTCTTATTATCAACCAAAAATTATCGAATTATTAATGAAGATTTATGAAAAATTCCTATTATGGCCTACACAGGGTGTCCCATAGCTTTTGGGCCATAGAGCAACTGAAGATAATAAACATCAAACTATACAGGGTCTTTCTTAATAACATGGTAATATTTAAGGAGGTTATTCTTAGGTCCATTTTCAGACAATACTTCATATGAACATAAACGTTTTAACTTTTGAGATACAGGGTGCTAAAGATTTTCATATTTTTAAAATAATTTGTTAAGGTTAATGACTTAAATACGTGACAAGTAGACTACAGGGACAGTACAGGGATCTCGGAAACCGTAAGAGATACGAAGTCGGTTAAATGGAGGTAAAGTTGCGCATTTACGTGCCTAATAATATGTATTTCGAAAGTTTTAAAATTGCGAGTAGTTCCAGAGATATCCGGAAAAAAACGAAATTCTGAAAAATCGCTTTATTTTTTCCTGGGTTTTTTTAGATCGAATTCTAAAGTAATTTTCACTTTTACATTGGCACTTTTTGCGCTCTATCTAACAGCGTTAATTGTTTTGTAATCCGACGAGTCGTCTTCGAAGAGCCATTATCAACTTTATTTTTTTAAATACGGTCCTTGTTTCCTGATATTGGAATTTGAGAGCTTTTTTTCTTCCGAATGCAATGATGTATGACATTGTGATTTAATGCCGTTTCGAGGGTTTTTTGAACAACATCAAGAAATGTTGGGATACGGTCCTGTATTTCTCCTAATATTATAAGTAATATTTGTACTAAATTTTTACTTATGTTGGACTAGTTCAATAAATAACAAATAATTTAATTTTAAACCACAAATAAGTGAACAAAAAATAATTCAATAATAAACACCAATAAGTGAACAAAACAGTAATAAATCGAACAACGAAAAAAGTAAGGAACTACATAATCAGGTATTCAAAATGATTTCCGTTATTTTCTAAGCACAAATAACATCTAAGTCGATTCTAAAACATTTGACAACATTTCTGGCGTAATACTTTGAAAGGCTTCAAGCACCAACCTCGTAAGTTCGTCTTCTGTTTCGAAGTTGTGTTTATAAACATAATTTTCGACATACCCCCCCAGAGGAAAAAATCTGACGGTGTCATATCAGGCGAACGTGCTGGCCATGGTGTTTCAGAACACCGTTCGTGGTTGGTGGTATGTTTTTTTTTTGTTCACTTATTTGTGATTTATTATTAAATTATTTGTTATTTATTGAACTAGTCCAACATAAGTAAAAATTTAGATATTATTTATAAAATTAGGAAAAATACAGGACCGTATCCCAAAATTTCCTGATGTTGTTCAAAAAACCTCGAATCGTCATGTGCGGAAAAGTGGCATTGTAAAAGTGCAATTGACTTAGTTCGATCTCAAAAAAAAGCCAGGAAAAAAATAAAACGATTTTTCAGAATTTCGTTTTTTTCCGGATATCTCCGGAGCTACTCGGAATTTTAAAACTTTCTAAACGGCATATTATTAGGCACGTAAACGCGCAACTTTACCTTCATTTAACCGACTTCGTATCTCTTACGGTTTCCGAGATCCCTGTACTGGCCCTCCTTATCTTGAACACGATGTATATTTTTTTAATGTAATTTAATTTTCAACTTTCAAAAGTAGTTTCTACGCTCCTGGTTATACACAACAGCACCACTTTAACTTTAAACTATTTAACCGCCCCCCTCTCGCTCAATTTATCCTGCCCTCGCCCCTAATCGTCCTGCGGAGCCTGGTGCACCCGGAAACTTACAGGTGCAAGCAGGACCATTGAGAACAGGACTCTATATCGAAAAGGACATCTTTATGCCTTGCTGACCGCTCAAGTTGGGGATTTTACGTTTTGATTGACCCATTGTTGCTTTATTAAATTGTTTTGTCAAGTACATTATTGCTGTAATGATGATACGGGGTGATATCAAACCTATGGGTGAGGATATTGAGATTTCTTTGTTTGATTGTTATTGATGTTTGCTGAAGCATATCTTTTTTACTAAGGGCGGATAAAAAATCCATATATAAAGTAGTAAAAATGATTTTGAATTTCCGATGGTTAAATGGAATTTTTGTAAATTTTAGCCATTTTCACAAAAAAACACGATATATTGTTTGGCATATTAGTCTGAAACAGTGAAAAGATTGCGGTCAAAAAATAAGGACTAGGATAACAATATATTTCATACTAATTTTTTATTGCAAAATTATTATAGATACCTAATGAATATTTGGTATAAACCAAAGATATTACAAACTACAGATGGAAAAATGTACATTTCTAGCCTACGCAACGACTGCAAACAGTCTTTCCCACCTCTTTCGGTCATTATTGCAGCATACTTATAGCCAGATTGACATATTTATCGCAAATGTATCTTGCAAAATCCCAATTAAAAATTTGTTAATTTAGCAAATACAACTGGTTTAAGATTAATCCGCAAGTGCTCTTAAAATAAAATTATTTCCCAATAATTCTACTATAAACTGTGAAAAGGCGATGAGAGATTCTTTAAAAAATAATATTATACTTAAAAGTATCAAACGAATCTTGAACTAATCCACTTGCACTCTGGCAACATCTATTTCTATTTTATAAATGCGATTCGGACCCAAAAGATCAGCAAAAGAGGAATGAATACTACTTTCGCGATATTTGTCTTTTGATCTAACGGATTGTTATATATTTTGGTTGATTTGTGTTTTTTTTGTGATTATTGGTGAAAAATCGTCTTTATTATAAACAATCATGATGTATTCACGTGTAGTCTGTAAAAGAGTGGATCATTTAAACAAGGGTTTATCTTTTCATTGGTAAGTATGGCTATGCTTTAATATTTAACCATCTGATATAACCAGACTTCAACATTGTTGCCATTCAGCCATCAAGCATGTATAGTTCTCTCTTCCACCCGTTACTGATTTTCGATAACATTTCACACAATCACAGCATCAGTTTCCAAGAGTTTTATGAATGGATTATGGCATCTGTAGTTTACAATACCTTTGGTATGAACCGATTCACACTCGATGGATTTTAGTGGTTACTGTCCAGCGTCACGCAAAAATAGGGCGAGATACCAATACGAGTTGTTAACCTATGGGGAAGCAGCGTATGACCGAGGATCGTGGTTTGGAGCCCACGTTAACCTGTAGCCCCCCCCCCCCCCCCCCGGGAATGGCAAACGAAGAGTAAAAAATTGAGAGAAAAAAGTTATTGAGATAAATCAAGCATTCAAGAATAATTTAGTGAGATTAAAAAATATTTAAGTAAAACATAATACATATCGATACATGGCATCGAATAACATTTTGTAAGTGACAAATCGCATTCTTACAGGAGTAGACCTAACAGGCTCGATTATATTACTTTACTATGATACTAGTGGGAAAATACAAAAATACTCCGATACAAATGGGATGAAAGAAGCATTTTAAAAAAAAATAAGCTAAAAAAACAAGTTTTAGGTTTGAAACATTGAAATTTATTTTGAATTCTGAAATTAGTCAAAATGTCACTTACAGTGTTATCGATATACACCATACGAAAAGGCATATTTACAACAAATAATCATTTAATTATAAAGTTAATGAAATAATCAAAGCGGCAGTAATCCGAATCCCATCCGCCCCACCCTGCGGTCCTGCAACCCCCCCTGTTTTTAGGAACAAATGTTCGCCCCCGTATTAATTCTGCATTAAGGAAGGCGGAGCGTTTTAAGCGGCAAGTTTGCCTTGCAACTTGATCAGCAGCATGCACTTGCTAAAAAATACAGGGATGGATTTGGAGGTTTTGGGTTAAAATATACGTATATGTACAGGGAGAGCGACAGAACTGCGTGCTACATTGTTGTATTTAACAAAATAACGATAAAAAATACAAACTTACGTATTGAAGTGTAAAAAATATTGAACAGAAAGTCCACTTTAGTCCAGTTGCTTAACTGTTAAAAATGTTTATACAGGGTGTTTCCTAATAACATGCTAATATTTAAGGAGGATATTCCTGAGTCCCTTTTTAAGAAAAAAAACTTCATATAAACATATGTCCTAAACGTCTTAACCTTTGAGATACAGGGTGTTAAAGATGTTCAAAAAAAAAATCTCCTTTTTTATTAATATCTGTGATACTTCTCTAGATATTTTTGTGAAATTTGGTACACACTTTCTATTCGTCAAGAGGCATTTTATGATGTATAACATGTTTTTTTATTCCGACCAGTGGCGTTCGTGCGGGAATTGCACTCGATATTTTTGAAGAAAAGAATGGTACGCCACTTTTTTTTTTTCAAATAATAATTATTTTTGAAATTTTCATTCCTTGCTGAGCAAATGTAGTCTCCAGGCGCGGAGCTACTATGCAGCAAGACCATGCAACGCATGGGGGCTCAGGCGTCCAGGGGGCCCTCCGCTCAAAGTGGCCTCCCGTTACGGAATGTGAGGCCACTTCAAAAAGTGCATTTTTCTTACGCAACACTAATTTATTATTATTTTATTCTATCATCAAGAAAAGGAGTTCCTACACATCTGTCGATCGCCTTAGATTTTAAGAACCTTCACAATTTTTTTTTGTAATAAAGAAGCATGGGTACCTATTCGTTTTTGCAAATAAGTTAAGTTTTTGTCTTGTTTGTGTTGAATAAGTTGATGTCGCGAAAGCCAAGTGCTGAGCTCCTTTGAAAGTGGGCCCCAGGCCCAGACCCACCGGGCCTAGCAAGAAAATAGGTCCTGGATAATGTTTATAGTAACAAGGAATTAACAACTACAACGTTTTAAAGTTTTTATGTCACCATAGGTATTTTTTAACTTCCTATTCCTAAACAAATAATTTAAGGAAATTGAATTTAAAATATAAAATATCCCTAGCGCAACGAAATAGGTGCTCCGGAGCGACAGCAAACTGGTCTAAATACAGCACTTGTTATTTATAAATAATATTTTTTATAGTTATTTGGCGGTATGGCGGTTTTCAGAGAGAGAATTATTAACATCAAAAGAATAACTTACTAGTAATATACTAATCTACAATTCAATTCATGGAAAATACATTTACAGAAATGCATTGAACAATTTTTCAAATAATTTTTTTGTAGATTATTATTAGTAAGCTGAAATACATTCCTTTTATTCAAATATCATTTATGTTTCATTATATACAATAATTGTTTCCATGGCTAACTGATGACTAAACATTGTGATATTCAGTAATTAACTGCTTAGAAACATTTGGTCACAAAATTAGTTATAAATGGTTAATCGAGTGAAATATCAAAAAATCTCTTAACATATTTTTTGGTCAGAATATAAGAAGATTTAAAACAAGGGTGGATCCAGAACTTCGATTTGGAGGGCTTGTGAGTCTAAATTATTTGAGGAAAGAAAAAAAAATTTTTGCGACTTTTTTAAAGTAACTTCTAATTTTAATCTGCCCTGTATGATATTCTAATTATTCGATCTTATTATGTATTTTTAAATTAATTTTACCGAGAACTTATACTTTTGTAAATATTTCCTGGAAATTTGGTTTAAAAGTGATATTAAACAATAAAGTTATTCAGAAAAGAATAGTGTGGTCACTTTTTAAATCATTTTATAGGTGGCCCAATAAATAATTTTGCGGGGGGGGGGGGGGGGGGGGCAAATTTTGAAGTTCCGCCACTGGTCGTCTCTTGAGTTTTTGCCGTTTGACGTTCAGTTTTCTTATAAAAAAATAATTCATAAAATTCATTCATTTGCACTCTCTTATGAAATGAGGTATTTCCCCTAAGGGCCGATATTTCAATGTCACATTCAGGTGCAGAATGGCATAGGTCATTCTTAGCAGAAGTTTGACAGTATATAAAAATTGTTTTTAACTTTCATCTAAAGAAATAGACCTTTAGGCAGTTATATTCTTAGACTTAACGCTTCAATTGACCCTCAAATTAATTTAACATTTTTTTAACGGTTTAACTTAAGATCTAACTTAACGTTAAGGCTACCTTAGCTAAAGTCTAACTTAAGGAAACATTAAGATATCAGCCCTTAAGGCCCATATTTCAAAGTCATCTTAAGGTACAGAATGACACAAGTTTGACAGTATATTAAAGTTCTCTTTTAACTCATCGACAGAAATAGATCTTTAAAGATGTGGTAATTTTAGACTTAACAATGCATTAACCCTCAAATTAATTTAGAACATAGTTTTTTAAGGTTTCCTTAACGTTAAGATTACCTTAGCTAAGGTCTATCCTAAGGTAACATCCAAATATCGGCCCTAAAACTAATTCAGGAATAAGATTATTATTTATAAGCACAAATATCTATCCAAACAAAAAAAAACATCTATTTTTTTATTTCACCATCGATTAATTATCGTAGTGAATTATCGATATTCGTCAAACACCGATAATTATCGCCCACCCCTATCCAAAACTACATAATTCCTGAAAAATTTTATTTCGACGTTTACTAGATATAACCCAAAACAATTTTTCTAACAAAACGATACAATAAATTATGGTTGATTGTGTTAAAAAAATATTTACTAATACAACCCTGTCCTAAAATCAGAAACGGTCCATCAATTCAACCCGCGGCAGTATTTTAATGCAGCAGGACTAACGCGGGATATACGGGGTGTCGACAGGCACCATGACCGCATCCTGCTGCAGCAGGGGGTGGTGGAAGCTATCGCCCTCCGAAACCCGCGACACACCCCGTAGGTTTATCTTAAACCACCAAACAATTACAAGCAATCACCCCGGAAACACCTTGTCAAATAAGCAAGGTGCCTGTCAAAAAACTAATCGCTTAAAGTTCTATGGTGAAAACGGACACCATTCGGTGTATTGGTACAAAGTTTTACCAGCAGAAACTGTTTTTCTTTTAATTAATCCTCTTAAGACGCCGCGAATGTGAAAAGTAGTGAAATTTCATGTGAAGTGCGTACGTTTATATTCTAGTTCCTCCACATTTTATATCAAGAAATTTTACCCGTTACTGAAAATGGAAATTCAGCAGCAATCGACCAACGTTTCCGTAACCGATCCATCGACGTCCTGCATTATGCTTTCAACGTCCGCTTCCGGTCTGATCACCTCCTCCTCAGGAACTCTCATCTGCACGAGCGATTTGATTTCTTTATCGCCTCCAAGTGCCACGTTATCAACTAATTCCGGATTATCGGGAAGTTCTAGTGTTTCGACTTCATTGGTTCTCGATTTGTTAGTTCCAGGACGAGTGACAGCCGGCGGGCCTCTACCACAAGGTGCCATGACAGTACAAATTGAGCCTTATACCTTGGTGGGGAAAATCGACGTGCAACAGGTAAGTTTAGATAAATACGATTTTTAAAAAATGGTTGCCCTTAAAGAATTAACGTTTTTTTTTTAAATTATTTTTGCAAATGTTATAAGAATTTTACAATTATCTATTCTGATCAGACATTATCATAAAAAATAAATATACCCATACGTGACATACAAACCTCTTCTTTCAAACTATAATAAACACTTCTTCCTGAACAGTTAAAATGATGAAACTGCTATGGAGGAAGAATCTTGTTGAATAATTATTACTTCAGCTCAGAAAAAACAAACGTTTCCTTTATTTAATGATATATCATTAACAAACCATATTTTGTATGTTAATATTTCTTTTTGGAAAATGATATATACGTATGTACAGTTACCGTCACAAATATCCGGGCAGCACTTTTTTCTAATATAAGCCGACCTTTATACATCTCGATTACTGCGGAAGAGGCCAAAATTGTGACACTGCTAGAAGAAGGATGGTCAGAGAGACCGGTGGCTCAAAGATTTCAAACGCCAAGTACAGTTCATGATATCAAAATAAAATGGATGGAAACGCATTCGCTGGAAAGAATAGAAGGAACAGGCCTTAAAAGGGCATGACAATACTCTAATTCAATACCTAAGGGAAAATCCTTTGAAACGGCTGTTTTAGCACACAATGTAACTGATTTTACGGGTTCCGTTAGAACCGCACAACGAAGAATAAGAGATGGTTCAAATCTACGCAATCACCCTGCAGCTAAAAAAGCCTTTCCTAACGGTAACCAACAAAGAGCAAAGAGTGGGTTATGCCTTACAATATTACGGAGGTGGTATAAATGCTTGGGAAAATGTAATTTTCGCAGACGAAAAGATTTTCCAATCATGTTACAGTGGGAGAGTAAGGGTCTATAGACCACCAAATACCCGGTTTGATGAACGCTACACTCATATTTCAACAAGCGGCCGTTTTTCTGTCAACGTTTGGGGGTGGATGAGTGCACAGGGTATAGGAGTTTGTACGCGCCTGGAAGGTAGATTTAATGCACAAAATTACAAACAAATATTGGAGAACGTGATGTTGCCATCGGTTAATGATAGGTTTCCCAATACTAATTACATTTACCAACATGATAATTGCCCGCTTCATACTGCCCACGCAGTATCTGATTGGATGCAACAAAGGGATATTCAAGTATTACCCTGACCTTATAGGATTTAAATCCGATGGAAAATGTTTGGGATTACATGATCAAGAGAATTAACAAATATAATGATTTTCGGCTAGAAAATACAAGATACTTGGAATCAACTAACTCAAGTATACTGTAATGGTCTGGTGGCTTCAATGCCTAAAAGATTAACTTCAGTTATTCGAAGTAATGAAAGGGCAATAAAATATTAAATACTATTTGTTTTATTTCCTCCTCAGTTTATTTATATTGCCATAGTAATCTATGGTAGTAAAGGTAAAAGCCTGAATTGCCAAAATTCAGGAAAAAAATGTTAGCTGTCAGATTAGTGCCCTGATTTTTGAGGCGGTAATTGTACGTGCAAAGAAAACCTTGCAAGATATTCATAAAGTTTTAGAGAACTGTAGGTAGGTACCACTGTCAATTTTCAATTGTCTTCTACAAATTTTAAGTAACATTGGTTATTCGACATATATTATACAAGGATAATTGAAATGTTGTTTCCTTATCTAATTTCAAATCACTCTGTGGAATAATCAAGGAGCAAAATTAATTCAATTTTTGTGTAAGATATGTCAAATTTAAATTTTATGAAATAATTAATTGGAGTAGTGTATGTACTAAAAAATACCAAAAAGGGTCCTTTTTCCTTTCAGATTTCTGTAAATGTGACTTCTTTTGGAACGTTAGATCTGGATAGAAAATCAAAAGCAATATGGACTCGAGATGTTCACTGGATTCGCGCGATAAGGTTATCTGATGACTGCCATACATACAATATACAACTGAAACTCCAACCGTCACACAGGCAAGTAATAATTAGACAATGAGACAAAATACTATTTTGAGAACTTTATTTTTTAACAGTCTAAATGAAAATATGTCAGATAGAACCAAATCCGTTCTGAACGGAGGGAAGTAAACTCGCCTATAGTCAAGAAAGAGGACATATATATTTGCGATGCAAATCAGGAAGGTTCCTGTCAAATGGTGTTTGAGTTACAACAAAGGTGTAAAAGAAAATTTCAAAAAAATCGCGGGTCTTCTGTTTTATTCTTAGGGAGGCCGTAGTAAAACAAGTCTGACAATATTTTTTTTAGAATTTACCCGAATATCAGGAATGGTCCGCTTCCAAAACTTATCTTACAAGTTGTAAGACCCATCGAAGCTGGTCAAGAACTGCAGTTGTGGTTTTCTGAGGACCTTCTCGCTATGCTGCAAGTAGTTTTTTTAAGTCCTTCAAATATACAAGGTAAGTAATTTTTTTGCATTCCTGCTAATTTTTCCTAATGTAAACAGTGTAGTGAACATTAGAGATGTTCAGTTCTTTTCGCGACAGGTCGCTACAATTTTTCTCAAATATTCTTTTTTTTTGCATTTTTTTTGATTAAAAATACGTTTTTGGTATATTTTTCGGTCTCGTGAAAAGAAATAAGAATTTTTGACACTTTGTTGCGAATGATATACCTTATTTTAAAGAATATTGATTTGCTTCGCCAACGGGACATGGCTAGTTAAAATCGAGTAGGTACAGTAGATTCTAAGAAATAGGGCTAAAAAGAAAATAAAATTTAAAACTAACATTTTTTCTACCACTTGTCAATCAAGTAAAAATTGAAAATGTCCACCTCCAACCTCCATGTGAATCAATAATTTTACTCCATAAGAATTTAAAATAAAAAAAGTGACCTATGAGAGAAAACTTTTAATGCTCTTTAGAAACCAAACCCTGGACGCCAGGGCTTGGTCTTGCTGCATAGTAGTTCCGCGCCTGTCGCGAACATTATGGAGGGAGTTTTGTGGCGTAAAAAGTGGGTTTTTGCAGAAACAGCCCAAAATACGCAAATTTTCCACTATCGATTGATCCTGAACAGTTCATCAGAGGAAGAAACTTTATTAATTAAATTTCAATGAAATTTTATGTACTTTCATTTTGAATAGGAAGTTTATTTACGAAAAGTTGATAGTTTCCTTGTTATAAGCAAAAAAGGCGCCAAAATTTGAGATTTTTTACCTTTTTTGGACTGTTAAAGATCAATTATGGATCTCTAACGATTTTTTCACTTATTAACTCGGATCGTTAACGTCTTCATTGAGTTCATGAACCAGTTTTACTCTAGAGATGGACAATATTTAATTTTTCGAAAACTGCTGAACCAAATTCAGCAATGTCCTGTTGGAAACGCAATTCAATTCCTTTCAAAACAGGGTATCACTCGATCCCCCTTTCCATTTAAGATTTCAAGGGTGAAATCGACCCCGTCGTAGGGGTATATCAGTATATGAATAATAATACATACATTTCTATAGAAACGATATTTCTCCCAACATTTAAAATATTAATTTATTTGTAAATAAAAATATTTTACATTTTACTTTTTGAATGGGCCTTGTATGATGAGACATTTTCTCTCTAACCTTAAAGTTGTCTTCTGGAAATTTTCTGTGTACAGCAGTCGTGGCCGAGTGGTTAAGGCGTCTGACTCGAAATCAGATTCCCTCTGGGAGCGTAGGTTCGAATCCTACCGGCTGCGGAATCTTTTTTAGTTACAATTTTTTTTTAATATAAAATCTAATATGTTCTTACGACATGTTTTTCATTAAATAAAATATATTTTTGATGGGAACAGCCCAAAATACGTAATTAATTGAACAAAAAAAAAACATCACAAAATATTACATTTTTAGGACAAAAAAAGTATGTATGCACTCGTTGCTCCACCCTCTACGAATCCCCCAATCCTCTGAAGCTTCACATAACACTGGCTTGCGGCAAATATCCAATATGCACGCTCTGGGAGCGTATCGCCAACCTGATGAAGGAAACCCAAACGTTACGAAACGTAGCGCAGAAAGAAGACGGTTTCTCTTTTAAGTTGAGTCCGGAACCGCAAGTTTGTAGACAAAAAAATGCACTGGATTTGACTTTACCCGGACAGAATAATGATAATAAGGGATTGTATAGGCCATATACAGAGTGTTCGGCTTTTAAGCCATTTAAGTAAGTAATTTTCTTTTGCTAAGATCTAGTTCTACCGGGTGTCCCAAAATATGACCAAATAGCAGAATACGTTATTCATGGGAAAAATAACTTAATAAAAAACATTAGTGGCCTAAGTGCCGATATTTCAAAGTCACCTTAAGGCACAGAATGACATAAGTCATCCTTAACACAAGTATTTACCTTAAGGTACAAAATGATATAAGTCATCCTTACCACAAGTTTGACAGTACAGTATAAACCGAAATAAAAGGATTCAATTTAGGTGATGATCACTTTTTAATAAACTTATAGTTATAGTATACCTACAGAAATATTTCCATCCTAAGACGCAATTTGTACTGAAAAGTAATACTTGTCGCACTCAATATGGAAAATACTACAGTATGTCCACGGATGGGGTTTACAAGAGGACAAATGGACTAAAAATTGAAAGATACGAAAAAAAGTCACTCTTAATAAACGTTTTTGCTTGTCTAGAAAATACGATTCATCATAAGAAACTTCAATTTTTTTATACAGGGTGGGTAAAAACTGCAAAAATGTTATTTTGCTTAAGACTAAACATACTTTATTTTGAAAGATACGAAAAAAGTCACTCTTAATAAACGTTTTTACTTGAATAATGAATAGCTGATACTTGTTGTCAATGTATTTATTTAATGAAGTAATTATAATAATAATACGAACATTTTTATTAACATGAAAACAATACGAACGATTTCATAATTCAAAAACTCCACCCCCATACTCGACACATTTTTCTAATTGCTTTCTCAAATAAGTGAAAGAATTTCTGATTTCTTCCTGAGATATCGATTGGACAGCCTGGATAATTCTGCCCTTCAGCACTTTAATATCATTTGGTATTGCGGTTGCAAAAAGAATTTGTTTTAAACGGCCCCATAAAAACATATCGGCCAAGGTTAAGTCGGGACTTCTTGGGGGCCACAAAACTGGGCCATTCCTGCCAATCCACCTTGGTCCAAATCTGCGGTCAAGCCATTCTCTAACCTCACGAGCGAAATGGGCTGGACAACCATCATGCTGAAAATACATATTTTGTCGAAAATTTAATGGTAGATTTTCGAGTTCATCATTGAAAAATGTATCCAGCATTTCTCAATATTATAATCTATTGCACGTGTTATCAAAAAAATATGGCCCTATAATGCCATGGATGGATATCGCACACCACACGTACATTTTTGTTTTGTGAAATATTGTCTTCTCGTCATAATTCTGAATTCGGGATTTTCTAAAGACCAGTACCTAACATGCTGGGTTACAACTGTTCCATTTGTTGAAAATGTACTTTCATCAGAAAACATGATACATTTATAAAAATCAACATCCACTTAAAATTTTGTCTCCTATCCACAGACAAAAATCAAGTCGTTTCGCGTCGTCTCCCTCTTCCAATCTTTGATTAAAGTGCGGTTTATACGGATACAACTTATTTGCTTTAAGGATCTTGTTATTGGGATTCCTACAAATTTCTCGGTAAATTGTTCCATGACGTAGCGGTATGAAACTCGACCATCCCCATCAACGAATACTTATAACCAGGAAGAAGACAAACTGCCGTGTTAAATATTCGAAGCAGGCGATGATACGGCGACATCCATTATGCCTGGCGCGCACGTGCTTTTCAAATGTCACTTTTGTCCAAATTTGTATTACTGTCAATATTTTAAACTGACATTCAAGCAAAGAAAACATCAAAACCCTTTCATTTGATTTACTAAGTAGAGAAAATCAAATATTAGGATTTTGACATAGGTTTTCAGCTGTAAATATCACTTTAAAATAATTGTCCTTACATACTTTTATATTATTATTGAACTAGTAACGAAACTAGAAATAAAGAATTCAGAGATTGAAGGTTGTAAATAGTTTTATTAAAAAATAGGAAATAAATCAAAATTTACATAAAATATTTTACCATCTTAAACTTCAAACAAATCAAGGTAAATACAATACTATATGTACAGCTACTAACCAAGTAAATATATGCACCATCATTATGATTATGGGCTTCCAATTTGTTTGTTTCGTAGCATACACCTGGCAACATTAGTGATCGAAGTCCTCTTTAATGTTCAGTCATTATGGGATTCTCAATTAAACTATGAAAAGAAAGAATTATTATAATAATATATTACCGGACTTATCAAAATTCTGGCTACGGGTTAATATAACTAAGCTGTAATTATTATGTTGTAGCTTTTGACTTCTGGATTGTAAAATTTAAGTAAAATTCTTTAAAAATGTGGTTGTTGCTAGTTTGCGTGAGAAGTTTGGGACATAATGGGACAATTTTATAATGTAAAATAACAATAACGAATAAAAATTAATAAAAAAACATTTCAATCATAAATTACTTACCAGCAACAAAACGAAAAGGTCCGCTTTCGTGAAAAGAATAGAAAATTAAAAATTATTTTAGAATTTAATGACGTTTCCTCCACCATTTTCAATCACATTATAAATCATAATATGTTACCTACTTGATTTTTATTCCATTCCAGACGAAGGATGTTCGGTTGTAAAATAATTTAAGAACTTGTGCTGCTCGCATTCTATGTCTGTCTCTGTCTGCATCAACCTTCTCCGATTCATTAAAGGGAGATAAATATGGCCTAGGTCAAATCGAACAAACCCGAGTCTGATATTGACACAAAACGATAGACACAAAAGGATGAACGTATGGAGTAACCTGCCTGGCTGTGACGTCACTTGCACGGCCTACTTATATGCTTCGATCCCCGCCATAAGAGGTCTCACCGGGCTGATCCCCATAACATTGTATTATAAAAACTCTTTGTTCAGTAGATAGCATTTCTACTTAAATAATAACTTCATTAAATAAAGACATTGACAACAAGTACCTATCACCTTAAGTGTCATTATTATTTTAACTAGGTTCACCACTCAGAGGTGTGCCAGAGAATACTTTTTGGGAAATAATTTTTACATAGGTAAACCTTTTAATGAATTGTTCTACTTCGGTTTGTTGTGTAGAAAACACATTCATTAAGAGTGACTTTTTTTCGTAACGTTTATTAAGAGTGACTTTTTTTCGTATCTTTCAATTTTGAGTCCATTTGTCCCCTTGTAAACCCCATCCGTGCACATACTGTATATTTTTTTTCTATAGAAAAGAGAACACAGAAATCAATGGAAACAGTCCAACCATTGACACACGACTGCAAGAAATACCGACAATGTGGCCAATTACTCTTGAAACTGATGTGGTTCAACTTCATCGAAATCTGATGCACAATCAGGGTTTGACTAATGGTCAAAATATTTACAATGATGACGCCCAAATTGAAAGTTTGGTAAGTATCTAATCAAAGTTAGTTTAGGCATTTACAAAAAAATCAGTAATTTCGCCTGTTTCCACGCTCTAATTGAAATGTGTTTTCTCAGGTGAGCAGTTTAGGTAAGGCCAAACAAGGTCACATTTGTCTTTATTGTGGAAAATGTTATTCCCGAAAATATGGTTTAAAAATTCACATTAGGACCCACACAGGATACAAGCCGCTCAGATGCAAATTTTGTGATAGACCTTTTGGAGATCCTAGTAACCTGAATAAACATGTTCGGTTGCATGCTGAAGGAAACACCCCATACAAGTAAGATTATTTTGGAATGGTAATTAGTGTTGGGAAAAACTAAATTTTCGATTTTAATAATAGTGTCCCATTTTCGACACTTTTATAGGGTATCTCCGTAACTGTTAGTGCTATCAAAAAAGTAATGTGGGTGTCATGTACTCTTTTCGGGTCAAAGTTAAAATGATAAAATCAAAATTTTAAAATTTTCGCTCGCTTAAGAGATACGGGGGAAAATAAAAAATTGACAATTTCAAAATTACCCTATATTTTCTTAGTTAAAAGAGATACAGAAAAATGTTTTATACAGAAGTTCCTTTATAATGATTTTTGAATAATCGGCCGTATTTAGAATATGTATACGCGGTCAGGCAAAAAAGTTATCGGACCTAACCCCATTTTTTTAAATGGAGCACCCTGTATATTTTAATCTAAGATGATTGCATTGATTCTATTTTCAAATATATAACACACCATGGATAGTATTGGTTTCCTAGGCGATTTATTTAAACTTTATTACTTTAAACCACAGTAGGCCATGAAACAAACCGTACTATCCTAGAGACAACTATGTTGACATTCTAGTTGTTATTAATATTTAACGTCAATTTAATTTTTACATATTCATTTATGAAAAAGACTTATCAACATTTTGAAAAATTTGATATGGTATCTATCATCCATGGTGTGTTATAAATTTGAAAAGAGAGTTTAAATGCTATATTTTTAGATTTAAAATAATGAGGTTAAGTCCGATAACATTCTTACCTGACCCCATATACATATTCTGAAAACGGCAGACTATTCAACAATCCTTATAAATAAACTTCTGTATAAAACATTTTTCTGTATCTCTTTTAACTAAGAAAATATAGGGTAAATTTGAAATGATAAATTTTTTTATTTTCCCCCGTATCTCTTAAGCGAGCGAAAATTTTCGAATTTTGATTTTACCATTTTGAGTTTGACCCAAATAGAGCACATGACACCTACATTACTTTTTTGATAGCACTAACAATAACGGAGATATCCCATAAAAGTCGAAAATGTTGCACCCTGTACGTGATACTCGAGCTATTTTAATAAGAATGAATCTCTCGAGCGATTAATCACTTGAAATTTTTATGACTAAGAAAAATGTGTTGATAAAACACCAGGGGTTGTTTTTGTAAGTTGATAACAGTTGATTCTGATTGTTTTTAAAATTATATCCTTTAATTTTTTAAAAATTTACAATTGCCGCTGGCTAGCCAGTCAAAACAAAACCAATGTCGCGATGAATCCAGTAAGGTATTTGGCATAGTTTTTTGTATGCACCTTCTCGATTATGGGCCTTTAACAAAGACGTATGTCGTGTCAGCCTTCTGAGTATGAAACTCGTCGAAGACGAGGGATAATTTTCTCAAAAAAATCGTGTAGAAGGAAAATTTCCGTATATTAATTCAAGAGCGAGCGGAGATTCGGTAAGAAGATTTCGCACTAAATTAATTTGAAGGTAGAAAAATGAGGATTGCGATAGTTGTTAGTTCGAAGAGCAATAATTTCCTATTTCCCAACTTTCGTTGCATGCAATTATTATTGACAAATTAAAAATAGTTCAAATTTGTATTTTTATTTATAAATCTACTAAAGTTTGTAACACATATTATTTAAACAAAGTTGTGTTCAGTCAAGCAAAATGTCATTCTATACACAAACGTCAAAAATTTCCACTGCAATCACTTCCTGCTGCCTCGAGGAGGAGAAAAATTTCCGGAAATTTTCTTAGTTGCCGTGGTAACGGAACAAAAAGCAAACTCTTGATTGGCTGAAGAATGTGTGCGAAATTTTCGCTTGAATTTATAACTCGAGCAGTGTTTTTTAATAATCGAGCGATGTCGGTTATTTCAATAATCGAGTACTCGAGCGGTTTTTCGTTCGAGCGATCACGACACTAATCGTAATAGTAAACAAGAGAAAGTGCTTTAAATTTCTACCTAACCCACTTGTAATGTAATTTAGTACTATTTATATCTTAATATTCTAGGTGTGATCTCTGTGGAAAAATTCTAGTAAGAAGGCGTGATTTGGAACGACACTTGAAATCCAGACATATGGTAGAAATGCATCCGGGAAAAAATATTTTGCCCGGTTCGCCACCGGCTAACAATGAAAATACGGTCTTGATTACTGATAATGAGGACTCTTTTAAAGAGCCAATAGACGAAAGTCAACAGGATGTCGTTGAGAAAATAGAAGACGACACTCAAAGTAGCCAAGATCACGATATTAAAATTATTCAGATTCACAAAGAAGAGATACTAGACGATTCCATTGAAAGTTAGATATTTTAATACAGAAAACTAGTCAGCTTCAAACTAGATTATAGTTATTATACAAGAGACATGGAAATATGTTAAAATATTTTTGATACTAGAGCTATGATGCATTTTTGCAATCTTTGTACATAATTTGTTGCGTTATTTTCTTAAGTAGGGATGTGTATACGAATTTATTCCTGATCCATGTGATATTACAAGATTTGTGTATATATTTGATAAAATATTCGAATTTTAATAAATGTATTTATTTTTTTATATCGCATGTGTATTATTTTGCATTATACCTAATTTAAATACTACAATTAATAATCCCATACGTTCTATCACTCTTCTGTGCGTTTGTAGCGTCGCACGTTTAGTATGCCACCGAGAAGAAAATTTAATATATGACAACATAACCCAAAATTCATATACCGGGTGCTACATCGTTAAGTTGAACATAGCAAATCCCATGTAATTTTTGAGGTGGCTGAATATTTGCTCCCCTGTACATTTTATATAGAAAGTATTATAACTTCTTAAAGAGGCTGATATGGGAACCCCATGTGCCGAGTTTAAATACATTTTGATGTCAAAACCACGATACTCTCATAGTTGAGCTAATACAGCAAACGCCACCAAATTAAATTTTAACATTGACAAAACGAAAATTAGTGTCAGTGACAATATTTTCGTATTAGTTATGTTCAGCTTTACATATTTGGCAATAACGTCATAGAATTTATTTACTGGTGTTTGCTGTATTACCTGAACTATGAGTTTCGTGGTTTTGCCATGCTTAATTGAATAGAATAGGAATTGGCTCACCATAATTTAATCAAACTCGGCACATCTGTTTACCATGTCCTCTTCAAGAAGTTATAATGCAGTTTTTCTATAAAATGTACAGGGGATTTCCTAAGTCGAACTCAACGATGCATCACCCGGTATATAAATAACCAAAAACTGTTAAGTAATTATTTTTAATAATGACAGTTGTCATTCTTTAGTACAAATGTTTTTTAATTATGGAATATTAGCTTGAGAGTCATATCCTTATTCTGACTTACTATATAAAGAAATATAGACACCAGACTTTATATCATGTTAATATACTGATATTTAATAAAATTATTATCAAAATACTGAACCATATTGCTGAAATTTTGACAATAATAGTTTCACAAGACCATCGACATTTTATAATTTTGTACAGTATTTAATTCGTTTTATACAGGGCGTCTCCATAACAATTAATATTTCTAAGGGAGATGAATTATTGCAAAAATGTTCTTTTTTTTTAAATGGGACACCCTGTATTTGATATGTTTTGCTAATGGAGGATCGAATTTTCTATCTATTGATATTAGGTGTTCCTATACCTATCTTCAATATTTTCGGACTTACCATATATTATATATTTTTTGGAATCTAGGTAAAAATCTAGAACAGTTTTCTGTATAATATCATATACCTAACGTTGAGAGTTTTTGAATTATAAATAATCTTGTGATTTTTAAATATCGGGACCTGAAAAGGAAATCATATCTTTTTAGCGGTTTCAGCTAGAAAGTTGAAATTTTGACCATAGTTTCACAAGACCATCGAAATTTTATAATTTTGAACAGTATGTATTTGATATGCTTTTCTAATGGAGAATCGAATTTTCTATCTAATGATATTAAGTGTTCCTATACCTATCTTCAGTATTTTCGGAGTTATAGCGAAATTTAAAAATTATCTTATAAAAATATATTTTTTGGTAATTTGCTGTGGAATGGATTCATAGAAAGAAAATAATGAAAATTCCATGTGACGTTATGTCTGTGTTGTTGTAATAAAAATGGCTAATTCCCATTATTCGAGCTTAGATATTTTAAGTTCATTTTATATTCATGGGGAGTGTGGTAGAGTTTTATCTAGAACTTGCAGAAAATTTAATGAACTTCATCCTGATGCAGCTCCTATGACTCCCAAAAAGTTGTTGGCCGAGGAGGTCCATGGAAATGGCCCCAAGGTCTCCGGATCTCCCCCCCCCCCCCCCCCCCCCGCCTATTTATGGGGTAGGATTAGAGATGTAAAGGTAATATTACCGCAAGATCGGTAACATTGGAAATATTGTTTTTTTTTTTTTTTTTTTTTTTTCCATAAGCCAAATCCAGTTGAACAAAACGGGGCGATACATCTCTTTAAAATTGCCGGTGAAAACAAGATGGGGTTCCTTTGTTTCTTGTATAAAAAGCTTTTTGGAGACTAAACATTCATTAAAAAGTTTAGCAGTTGATGATAGCCCAGATATTTCTGATGTTCTTTCATCAAATACAGTAAGACTTCTTCTTCAAAACGAATTTTGGTTGCAAATAGAAGCAACTTATGACTTGTTCCAGCCAATGTCTAAGTGGATAACGATTTTTGAAGCTAACGGGCCAACAATCTCAAAAGAGTTTATCTGCTTTTTTGAAATAAGGTCTATATTACGTGACAAAGTATCAAATTTATCTATTACTATGTTTGAAAACCAGAAAATGTGTTCAATTCTTGAAAAACGAGAAAATATATGTTTAAAACCCGTTCATCTTGCTGCTTACCTATTAGAACCAAGTCAACGCGGCGAGAAGTTAACTGAAGCTGAAATTTTAATTGCAACGGAGTTCATCTATGAAACTGCAAGGCGTCATCCAAAGTATTCTTCACAAGTAGATCTTATTATGGAAGCACTCGCACAGTAGGTACAAAATTAGAGGTAATATTTTTGCTAAGGAATTCGTCATTTCCAGCGAAAAATCTATGTCTGGATCTGTTTGGTGGGCAGGAATTTGCTCCAGTTCTAAAATAAGTAGGTTAGCTGCAGACATTTTAAATTTACCATCGTCAACAGCCGCAACCGAAAGAACCTTTAGTACTTATGGATTTATTCATCGGCAAAAAAGAAACAGACTAACCGTGGAGAGGGCCGGAAAACTAACTTATATTGCCCATAATTATAATTTACTAAATGAAGAAGATCATTCGAGAATAGTAGAAGATACTGAGGAAGAAATAGAAAAAGAAGATATCGGTTTCGAAGTTATAGACTTGACTCAATTAACGAAAGAGAAAGAAGAATCAGATGACGAGGTTGGGGATGATGATGAGGATGATTTACCATTATCCACTCTATTACGTGGTCCATTCTGACTCTGACTAGTTTAAAAAACGTTCTTATTGTTTTTCGTAATGTTTTTACAGTTTTGAAATAAAAAAAACTAGTATTACTTAAAAAGCTGTTTTTTTTATAAATTACCAATGTTACCGTAATATTACGTAATATTACCGGTAATATTACCGATTTTTAAATTACCGGTAATTTTACATCTCTAGGTAGGATTAAAGAAATAGTATACAAGGCACCTGTCACAACAAGGGAAAATTTAGAAAATCGACTGAGAACAGCTCTAGGGTCTCTAGAAGGGGAAGAAATGAAAAAGGTGACAAATGAACATGTTATCACCACAATTCATGAATGTTTAAGAGCCAATAATTTAGTTATTTATTTTATTGGTGTTGATGCGTAATTTTAATTTTTTTATTTATTTATTAATAAATTGTTTATTTGTTAACTATTTTTTTACAACAACACAGAGATAACGTCAAATGGATTTTTCTTTATTTTGTTTCCATGAATCCATTCAACAGCCAAGTACCCAAATATATATTTTTTTAAGATAATTTTTAAATTTCGCTATAAGTCCGAAAATATTGAAGATAGGTATAGGAACACTTGATATCATTAATAGAAAATTCGATTCTCCATTAGAGAAACATATCAAATACATACTGTTAAAAATTATAAAATTTCGATGGTCTTGTGAAACTATTGTCAAAATTTCAACTTTCTAGCTGTAACCGCTAAAAAGATACGATTTCCTTTTCAGGTCCCGACACGGCGTTAAAAAATCACAAGATTATTTATAATTCAAAAACTCTCAACGATAGGTATATGATATTATACAGAAAATTGTTCTAGATTTTTACCTAGATTCCAAACAAAAATGTAATATATGGGGTAATTCATTTAAAATTCCGAAGTTGCTACCACTTTCGGTATGATCCGGCAACACCGCATCATTCAAAATATTTTATAAACGTAGAAAACCATCTCTTATAGCCACAGCCAAATTTTCAAAATAAAATCTTATTTAATTCTCGAGATTCTTCTAATAGGCCAGTTTACTTGGCGTACCCTGTATAAAGAAATATAGACACCAGACTTTATAGCATGTTAATATACCTATATTTAATAAAATTATTATAAAATGAACTATATCAATCATAATTTATATAGGATACACGGTATTACTTTAAAAAAAAATGTCGAAGATGTTAATTTTTGAACACCCTATATATTAAAAAATAATATTAAAATGTGCGTCTTAACGTACTATACTAGCTAACCGCAACGGGGTATTTAGTTCCCCGCACTATTGGGCCACCCAGTATAAGCAATATTAAATTATATTAAAAATCCCATTATAATCAAAAATTTGGAAATTTATTCATAAAAGGTACAATTTATAACAGTCTTAACCATTTATACACTAAAATCAGCCTTCAACATAAAATTATTCTTTAGCTTGTTCTTCTTTCTCAATACCCTTAATATTCTCGGCTTCCGTCGAGGTCTTAGCTCTAGCTTCAACTACTTCCGGTAAATCATTTGCAGCTTCAAGTGCTTGTTGAGGCGCACCTTCCGCATTGGCAGGAACCGCTTCGGCTATGATAGGAGCTGCGATCAAGTGACCCGGTGCCGCATATGCAGCGACAACGGCTTGAGGGTGTAGAGCGTAGGAGTTAAGTGCGTAGAGACCTCCATAATTGATTCCGAAGGAGTAGCCGAAAGAAGGGGCTGTTAAAAGAGGAGCCGATCGGAGTAGCTCTAAGCCGGAAGATGATCGCACAATAGCGTCTGGAGTGGGCGATGCAATAATACTAGCTGAATGAACTGGAAGCGCTGCTTTGAGTTCTACCTTAGCTAATTCTTGTAATTTCTAAATAGAAACAAATATTTTAATTTGTATTAGTACAGTAAGCAGTACAGTTGATTGACATTGTTAGAAAGATAGCCTTTCTATTACCAATTGTCTCAGGAAATGTTAATTACTATAATACAATAATCTTACCTTCGCTTCCTCTTCGGCTTGACGAAAAGCTTCAAGATGTCTGGCTTTGGCTTCAACTACTTCAGGCGTGTCCCTAACGGGCTCTGGTTGAACGAGGGGAGCGGTTTCAGGCAAGGACGGTGCAACTGGCAAGTTACTGGCTGCTACTCGAAATCCGTTTAACGCATCGGCTCTAAAAAATAAATCGGTCATAAAATAATTTTTTAGTCGACTCTGTAACTAATTAAAAATTTGACCAAGGCTTCAACTGTCTTTATTCACCTGTACTGGACATTTTGAACTACTCCTTCGCCATCGAGGTAAGAATAAGCACCAACGGTTTGTCCATCAGCGGATCTAATTTCATTTTTAGCCGACAATTCATTGGCGTAACCGTAAGCGAATTGGCCGATGGCATCTTGTGAGTGATACTGACTTGAGTGCTGACCTAGTGGCACTGCAACAATTGGCGTCGCTGCTATGGTTGGGAGAGCGATGGGTGCAATAACTAAAAAAGATGGCCTTTTAACATATCAAAGTATAATAAATAGTTTGGAAAAAGGAATAATAAATAACAACTAGCTACAAAAATTATTACATTTTGCAACTTTACCTGGTAGGTAAAGATTGTTCCACGAAAAATGGATATAACTTAATGACTGCAGTAAAAGTACCTGCGGCGATCCCATTATTTATGACCGTTTGTTATTATTATGTGGAAAGGACCGGATTGTAATAATTATAATTAAATATAGGCACATCAGGTAGGTTATTTTGCTTAATTTATATTTAAATATCTTTTTGTGGTAAAATTTGTTAGTTTTTATTTCTTGCTGGAAGAGTTTAGTTGTATTACCGATATTATTTTACCAAACGTATAAAAAAACAGTATGTGGCGTCCATGGAAAAACATTGATGGTGCTTCTTCTAGTGTTGCAGTGAAGAAAATGCATTTATCTCTGGATGCTATGGAAATTGTAAAAAGAGTATATAGGTACTTCTTTACTCAACAGAGGACTTTATGCTAGTGCTGCTGCGACTGAAACGTCTGATTTGACTAAGATACCTCTGACTGCAGTGAAAAGAATTGCGTCAAATCCCATTAAATCTAGAAAGAAGCGTAAAGATGCCGGTTTCACAAAATGTTTCGACGAAAGCGACAAGGACTTGATAAGGCGAGAAATCAACACCATGTACGAAGAGCAACGCGTACCTAAATTAGATTCTCTGAAGCAACGGCTCACCAATGATGAAACCCAAATAAGTTGTAGCCGCACTAGCCTTTGGAGAGTTTTGTCGGAAATGGGACTGATACCGCAAAATTGACAAAAGGCAAGTATCATGGAATCCCACCGTTTACAAAAATGGCGTCATGAGTATATAACTTCTGTAAGGAAATCCCGTTCTGAAAACCGTCCTATAATTTACCTCGAAGAGACTTGGTTTGACACGCATGAAACACCATCCAAAGACTGGTCTGATTCTTCCGATAAGTATAAAACAAAAGCTCCGTCAAATAAAGGAAAACGAATATGCATTTTACATGCTGGGTCAGAAAACGGTTGGGTTCCAAATGCCTTGTGGCTTTCTGAAAAAAACCGAACTTTTTGAGGAATGGTTCAAGAATTGTCTTTTACCAAACATTCCTCAGAATAGCGTGATAGTAATGGACAATGCGAGCTATCACAGTCGCCAATTACATAAAGCTCCAAGCTCAAATAATACAAAATTGGAGATTCTACAGAACTACATGGCGGCGAATGATATATATTTTGAAGAAAGTTATAAAAAAAGTGATCTTTTAGAAGTTTTAAAGACATTTCGTATAAAAAAAGTATATGTTTGTGACATATTGGCAGAAGAAATTGGACATACAGTGCTAGGGCTCCCACCCTATTATTGCATTTTTAACCCCATAGAGCATATGTGGCACCAGTTAAAATCACTGGTTAGGTCTGAAAATATTTCTCCGACTAAATTATTAACATTTTCAGTAACAAACCTTTACTGCTATAGTATAAAGAATCACATTCATTTTATGACCAAATAGGATCGCAAATTTTTTTTGATATAAAATTTGGATTCTGTACGAAAAAGTATATAGCAAATCTGAACAAAAACTCTTTTAATTGCCAGCACTAGTTAAAACACGCGGACATTATACGTGATCACCCTGTACGCACCAACACAAGCGAGTCAAGCTTTTAAGAATAGAGAAGTAAATTAGATGGTTTGCCGTTATTAACAGTCGAGCTGCGAAATGATTACTTGGTCAGCAAGATTTTACAATTGGTCAGTAGAAGAAGACATGTCTAGAAGCAGTGTTTTCTTTTTGCCGAATACAGAAGGAAATCAGCTACAAAAGGTGTAGCGGGGGCGGGTTTTCACTTGTTTTCCCAGGGCACTGTCACGATTCAGAAATGTTGCTGACCAATTAGCCATGTTGGCTGACCGATTACATTTTTCTGTTCGCAAAAATAAGAATATTTTGCTAACCAGTTAAATGATACCCTTAAGAATATAATGAAAAAAAAATAAAAACTCACCACCAGCTCTGGCAACCACCAAAAGGGAAGAAACGATCACGAAAAATTTCATCTTGAATTCTGTTTTAGCGCTGCTGACTGACCAGTACTCGCAAAACTGTACGAAATTTTAATTTCACGGACTCATTTATAGGTGACCACACCCAAAAAGGATAATTTCGATCCTGAACTTGCTTTTATCAAAATAAAGAATTAAAGAGCATCTAGTTTTTTAATTTCTTATAAATTGTTTATATTAATTCGATTTTAGTATGTGCGCTGGTGTATATACAGGGTGTTCCTTAACGTGCTAGCCTTTCGTTTTTATAGTGCATTTTAAGAATAATGGAAAGACAGTATATTTAACCAAAACAGCCAATCGAACAAATGCGCAGTATCCAAACCACAATTCCATACCAGTACGCTGATCATTAAGGCGGTTGCAAACTTGCAAATCAGTTGACAGTCGATACATTTTGCTCTACGAACGCCGAATTTTTGGTCAGCGGTCACAAGAGTTTGCTTCTGTGAACACTTTCAACAAATCACGTCGAATGGTCACTGTCGAACTGTAGCCATGTGCACACATTGATTAAGAGCTCCAGCTTGAATCTAAATATTAGCGTTAAATATTGAATATTTATTTATAACTAAGTCGTAGTGTTGTGAGTACTGATTAGTTCTACCTAAGTCTAAATTTTCAACATCACAGGTCCTTAATTAGTCGATCTAATAAGGATTTACTTTTATCCCTCCAATTGTCGGTGAATACAGTGTTTCACGTCGATAAACTTGTGATCAAGATTTGCTATATTGGATCCATTGTATTGCATTAGCCGAAAATGACTGGCGGTAAGTCCACTAGAAGTACTTCTAGCAGCGAAGACCCTAACGAAAAGTTAATTAACAAGGTATGTGCAACATTTCTTGGTCAATTGAAAATAGATTTTGATCAGAGATTCAACAAACTAGAAGGAAAATTGGAACAAATGGTTAATAGCATAAATTCTTTAGCGTCCAACATTGAAGAAAACTCTAAAACCATTAAAATTTTGGAGTCTAAAGCCCATTCTCTTGAGCAATTCTCGAAGAGAAATTCCCTTCGTTTTGTTGGATTCCAGGAGGAAGATGATGAGAATGTTGTTGATTTGGTGGTCACCTTTATCAATACAAAATTAAATATTATATGTTCCGTTCGCGATATTGATTGCGCGTTTCGTCTTGGCAACAGTACAACTAATAAAGAAAGGCCTCGTATAATTTTAGTCACATTTGTCCAAAATCTTAAACGAAATGAGGTATTCAATGCGAAGAAATCGTTAAAGAAAACAAACTATTCCATATTTGAGGATCTAACAAAGACAAGATTTGACCTTTTAATGGAGGCTAAGAAGAAACATGGAAGCACCAGGGTGTGGACCGCAAATGGTAAAATTATATTGTGTAGTGAGAAGGAGAACAAAAAATCGATTATTTTAAACTAAACACACAACTTTTAAATTTAACAAAAACAATAATTGTCTAGTGATTAACCTTATTATTATATTAAACCTTTATATTAGTGGTCACGTCTTGATCGCAACGGTAGTACTAAACTACTAGATGCGTATACTCTAAAGGTCTGAAAATTGGATGTAAAACATTTGTTTATTTTCATTTTTATTTTTTCTTGGTATGTTGGTTTAAATATACAGGTAAATACGTATTTTATCAGGCATTTTATTCTTAAATAATTGGCATTATTTTTAATTTATTGAACACCTCTCTGGAGATGCTTTTAAATTTTAACTAATTAATTTGCTTGAATGAGATTCAAAAAAAAAATATATACCACCAAGAATGAGGCCTTTAAAACCTTCTTGTATTGTATGCTATTAACTAACTTAATTTTTTCTCCATTATACGCATTATACTTATACAACGCTATACTATTTTAGTTTATTACTTTCTGTTAATCTGTTTTAAGCTGGTTGATCATCGAAATGCAAAATCAAGCTACATTTGATTTTTCCCATTTTAACGTGCGCTCACTTTGTGCGAAGTTTGATTTGTTTGCGGATGTGATGACTGGGGGATGTTTTGATGTCGTTGGACTCTCGGAGACGTGGTTGAGTCCCGGCATAGTTGATGATGGTGTGGCTGTGCAGGGCTTCAACTTGGTTAGAAGAGATCGTGATGGACGTGGTGGTGGCGTGGCGTTCTATATTAAAAGTGGGATCAAATATTTTGTTTTGGATAACGGTAATCTTACCAACAGCTCTTTGGAACAACTGTGGATCTCAATTAAATGTGGGGGCAAAAAAATATGCCTGGGTACGCTTTATAGGCCTCCCAATTCAAATCTCCATCAATGCTTAGGCGATTTGGAGAACTCTTTAGTAGATTTACTTCCTGAGTATGATATCGTTGCCTTTGGTGGTGATCTCAATGTGGACTTTCTAGCTGTTAACAACCCTAATTACACATCTCTTTCTAATTTTCTAAATAAATATGGTTTGTATCAGTGCATCGCGGATCCAACTCGTGTTACTGCTGTGTCGAGCACACTCATTGATATATTGGTTTACTCAAGTAAAGATTTTTTGGAGGACACCGGAGTTATCGACATGGATGGTATCTCGGATCATAAATTGGTCAACTCTCAAATTAGAGTACCAAAAAGTAAGCCCAAACCAATGCTCCGCACGTACCGTGATTTTTCTGTTTTCGATTACGATTTGTTTGTTCATGACATCAGTCAAATTAATTGGGATTACATATATACTTTGAATGATGTAAACAAAATGGTAGATTATTTCACTAACCGTATTTTATACTTATTTGACACTCATGCGCCTTGTAGGACATCTAAAGTCACCAAACCTCCCGCCCCATGGCTAACTCCGAACCTGAAATTTATGATGAAACTTAGAGATAAGGCATTTTCTAAATATAAGCGTCATAAGACCGAAGTTAATTGTGTTTATTATAAAAATTTAAGAAACCAGGTCAACGTCGCGGTAAGAGCGGAAAAAAAAGCGTTTCTTCAATATACTTTCAACAGAGATCCCAAATCCTTCTGGCGAACCATTAAATATTTAAATTTGGGATCCAACTCTGTAAAGAGCGAACCCATGGAGGAGATTGGTGATGCCAATGATTTTGGGGCTTATTTCCAAAATTCTCTACCAAAGGTCCCGGCCACCGATGAAGAGTTTATTAATAAAAACTATAATGGTATATCTTTTGGCCACTATGATAAATTTATGTTTGGTAAGGTTTCTGTTGATGTCATTGAAAGATTGGTCTGTAAAATAAGGACAAGTGCAGTTGGGTCTGATGGCATAAGCATTAAAATGTTACTATATGTTCTCCCACATCTCAATAATCACTTGACTTTTATTGTTAATCAATGCCTTGTCACGGGTAAGTTTCCAGATTCATGGAAGAATTCCAATGTGATCCCTGTACCCAAGAAAAATAAGCCATCCCAGCTTTCGGATTTTAGACCCATCAGTATACTCCCGGTTCTCTCCAAAGTCCTTGAAAGAGTTGTTGCCGAGCAATTAAAATCCTTTATTGATTTGAATAACATACTGCCGTCAACTCAATCAGGTTTTCGTAGTAATCATAGCACAACTTCAGCTTTGTTAAAGATCACTGACGACATTTTTACAGCCACCGATAGAAACAAATGCAGTTGTCTCATTCTACTAGACTATAGTAAAGCATTTGATACTATAGACCATGAGATATTGCATACTAAACTTAAATACTTTGGTTTGGGTCACAATGCATTGCATTTTTTTCAGGACTACTTTCGCAACAGGGGTCAGAGAATTATAGTGAACAACAAGATTTCTGAGCTGGTTTCCGTAACCAGAGGCGTCGCACAGGGAAGCATTCTGGGTCCTCTAATTTTCTCCTTATATACTGCTGATTTCTACAGATTTTTAATTTACTGTCTGTCACATCAATATGCAGATGATACTCAGATATATTTGTCTTTTTTTCCCAATCATCTTGCTATTTCTATGCTGAGAATCAATAGTGACCTACGGGTTATTGCTGACATATCCAGAGCGCATAAACTGATTCTAAATGAGGCGAAGACTCAGCTTATAGTATTCGGTAAATATAGGGACGTTATAGTCCAGGATCCTTTGTTTAAAATTTCTGTTAATAACATGATACTGGAACCTTCTCTAACCTGCAAAAATCTTGGATTAACATTGGATTCCGACTTGAGGTTCAGTGCGCATGTCTCAACCCTAATTCAAAAAACGTATGGCAAACTCAAACTACTATACATCCATAAGGATGTTTTTGACTCTGCTTCCAGGCTGAGATTGTGTAATTCCCTGATCCTATCTCATTTATGTTATTGTGACGTAGTTTATTGGCCTGCCCTGCTACAGGTAGACAAGGACAGTCTTCAGAAGCTGCAAAACGCATGTTTGAGATTTGCTTACGGTGTACGCAAATTTGACCATATTTCCCCGGCACTTCGAGATTCTGGCTGGTTAAATCTATCAGAAAGGTTTAAACTTCATATGGCCAATCTCGTCTTCTCAATTGATGAGAATAATTTGCCTGTCTACTTGCATGAGAAATTAATCAGGGGCACCGACATTCACGATCGTCAGACCCGTTTTCGGGGCCTGTACAGCGTTCCCAGGCATAGTTCTGCACTTTTTCAACGCTCTTTCGCTTACAACGCCGTCACTATTTTTAACTCCATTCCCGGTGACGTCAGGGCAGCCCCTAGTCTTACAAGCTTTCGTAATAAATTTAAAAACTATATCATTAACAGTCGGAATCTGATGTGATAGCTCGACTGACGCATTGAATTTATCTATTTTGCTGTTTGCTTTGTTTTTTTATACTTTAATTTTTGGTTATTTTATATAATCAAGAACTTGTAGTTCATATTCTCATTTTTTCTCAGTAAGTTACATTATAATTCTTGTATTTTTTAGATGATTGGGTTTCAATGTTTTTTTTTCTCAGTAGGTATATGAATGTATGTATATTTAAAAAATAATTTTTCAATAAGGGTGGTTGTATGAGCAGCCTGGTTGGATACCGCCACCATCTTTGTACAATTATTTGTATCACATTTTCAATTATTAAATAAAGGCATTTATTATTATTATTATTATTATTAAATGTGCACGCCTCAGGCAAATTGTGACTATTTTTGATTGCTCTGCGAACAAACCTGTTACGTCTTCAATGGCATACATTTCCATTTTAAATCGTTATTTTTTAATATCGCCGTAAGTACAGGGTGTCTCAATTTTGACACATTTATAGGGTATCTCCGTAACTGTTAGTGCTATCAAAAAAGTGATGTAGGTGTCATGTGCTCTTTTTGGGTCAAACTTAAAATGGTGAAATCAAAATTTGAAAATTTTCGCTCGCTTAAAAGATACGGGGGAAAATCAAAAAATTTACAATTTCAAAATTACCCTATATTTTCTTAATTAAAAGAGATACAGAAAAATGTTTTATACAGAAGTTTCTTTATATTGATTGTTGAATAATCTACTGTTTTCAGAATAAGTATACGGAGTCAGGTAAAAAAGTTATCGGACCTAACCTCATTTTTTTAAACGGAACACCCTGTATATTTTATTCAAAAAAGATACTATTTTAAATTCTCCTTTCAAATATATAACACATCATGGATAATATTGGTTTCCTAGGCGATTTATTACTTTGAAACGAAATAAAAGATTCATATTAACGTAAAAAATAACGGGAATATACATTTTGCGCCATTTCTTCGTTTTTTCCACTTTCAATATGAACTGATATCATATCAAATTTTTCAAAATGTTGATAGGTCATTCTCGCAAATGAATATGTAAAAATGAAATTGACGTTAAATGTTAAGTCAACATAGTTGTTTCTATGGTCTACTGTGGTTTAAAGTTATAAAGTTTAAATAAATCACCTAGGAAACCAATATCATCCATGGTGTGTTATATATTTGAAAGGAGAATTTAAAATAGTATATTTTTAGTTTAAAATATACAGGGTGTTCCATTTTAAAAAATGAGGTTAGGTCCGATAACTTTTTTACTTGACCCCGTATACTTATTCTGAAAACGGCAGATTATTCAACAATCAATATAAAGAAACTTCTGTATAAAACATTTTTCTGTATCTCTTTTAACTAAGAAAATATAGGGTAATTTTGAAATTGTCAATATTTTGATTTTCCCCCGTATCTCTTAAGCGAGCGAAAGTTTTCAAATTTTGATTTTTACCATTTTAAGTTTGACCCAAAAAGGGCAAATGACACCTACATTACTTTTTTGATAGCACTAACAATTACGGAGATGACCTATAAAAGTATAGAAAATGGGAGACCCTGTACTTAAATTTACAATAAAAACCTAAAAACCATAAGTACGCAAAAAAATAATAAATTAGGGTATTTTCGGAGAGAGGCTTAAACGACCTTAAAAATGATGTGCCACTTCCCATTAAGATTTTAAGGGTAACATCTACCCCTCCTATAGGAGACTGAAAGTGAGATAATATTAATGGTAGGGAGTTTCCAAGCACATTTCTTGGTTAATTTATAAATACGCTTGGACTATATTTATGTATTTTAATCAGGTTTGCTTTGAGACAATAACGTAATTCTTGTCGCATGTCTTCACGTGCAAGGACGTAGGACAAGAAATGATAGGTATTCGTTTAAGACGTTTTTGGAAATATGGAAATACGTTTTAATACAAGCAACATCGTAAATCTTTATGGACCCCTGTGTTTAATTTATGGGTTGTGTTTTTGTAATGAAGTACATATTTCACTTATCATTTTTTTTTAAATTACACGATATTTAGATTACAGAGTATTAATTATTAAAATAACCCCTTGCTTGAACCCGAACAAACCCCATTTTCTTTTACTTCGAGGAGATATTCGTTTAGTTCGACAAAATGAATTGAATGCCATAATGCAGCAATAATACTAAATTGAGCAAAAAAAAGATTTTTTTAATAATTATGGTTCCGACCAAAATTGATATTTCTTAGAACTTCCTAACTTCTGTTCCTTTTAACTGTTTTAAAAATAAAAATGTAAATAATTCAGTTCCTATGTGTGTCGGTGCCCAATGTGGAAAATCTCCCGGATATAAAGAAAACAAGTGAAAAGAGTACTATACAAGTTCATATAAGCTTTATTCGTATACATAATTATTGAATCACCAACGGATTTTACATACCGTTAACTATTGACTAAAAATTAAGTACTCTTCATTCATGTCGCTAATCCTTACCGTTTTCGAAAAAACGTCATTTTATTTACACCTTCTCAAGGGTTAAATGAAAAAGCATTGGATCGGAACAAAGATGTATCTTTTATTAAAATACCCGAAGCACATGATGTATATGAAATGCCGTTTTTTCGAAAACGGTTAGGATTAGCGACATGAATGAAGAGTACTTAATTTTTAGTCAATAGTTAAAGGGGGGGCTGGTCTTTTCGTTTGGGGAGAGGGTCGTCACAACAGTATATGTTATTTTTCGTGTTCCATTGTTCGTTGGGGGGGGGGGAGGTGTATGTCCCCATGACCCCCTGAAACCGCGCTTGCATCACATGTCCAGAGATGGATTTTTCCATTCATGAATGGCTTCCCTTCGAATTTATCACGCGCGCATTGAAAAGTACTTATTTCCACACTGGTAACGATATACAGGGTATTTCCTAACCTCTCTGAAAAAATGAAGGAGGTGAATCCTGACCTTATTTTATGACGAAAATGTGATATAAAAGCTTTTGCATCCCACTTCGTTTTCGAAATACAGGTTGTTAAAAAAAAAAGTTGAATTTTTCATTTTATTAATTAAAGCCAATGATTTGAAATGCATATAATTTAAAAACTTTAAATAATGAACTCATATGAACAAAAGCCAAATAAATTGCTGCAAATCTCCTCCATGAGCCGGTAAACACCGATGTACACGACGTGCTAAATTGTCTCTTACGTGTTGGGAAATTTCGGGACTGGCGCGAATCGTATTAAAACCATCAATAATATGCAATCGAAGGTCTTCTTCAGTTCAATTCAAAAGGATATTATTTCAAAGATGTTATACAGGGGTCAAATGTCACGGAGCAAACAAATGTGGTTGCCATGGAACGAAGCAAAGCCTGCTCGTATAATTTGACGATAAGAATACGAAATAAACCGGATCTCCTCAAATGAATGAATTGTAAAATTTAAAATTGACCCAAAGTAAATATCGTTTGGAATTAATTAATAAAATGCAAAATACAATATTTTTTAACATCCTTGTATTTCGAAAACGAAGCGACATGCGAAAAACTTTTATACCACATTTTCGTCTTAAAATAAGGTGAGGATTCACCTCCTTAATTTTTTCAGTGAGGTTAGGAAACACCCTGTAAACAATTTTGTTAAAACATCGTAAAAAATTACAGGAGACAATTTATATCCTAAATTAACATGATTTAGGAGAATTCAATCCGAATAATGAAAGTAAAGTAATAAATTTGTTCTTTCCTTCTTTAAATGAAATAGTCTGAGCATACGAAAATGTTAACATAAATATTAAGTTGGCATAAATGATTAAAAAATTAACCAAACGTCCTTGCCAGTCAACAGCACCTTCCGCGAGAGGCGTGGTAGGTGTTTTAAAGGATCTTGATCTGCAGCCGATTTGGTGATAGGTTCACATATTTTTACACTTGACATTTAGTTAAAATCGCTTATAATTAGGCAAGTTAAATAACAATGGAATAATATGTATATCAAAAAAAATTAGGCTGTTTGCTGAAAAACTAGATTTAGTCAATGTTACCAGAAATATTTCTTGTTTTGAAAATTGTAAAGTACAAATTGTAATATAGGTATACGACAGTGACGTAGCCAGAATTTTGGTTTTGGGGGCAGTGCCGGATTCCGGATTTCATTTTGGAGGCGAGAGAAAAATTTTGAGAACCATGCCCAAATTTTGCTAAATTTGGTCAATAATTTGATGTGGTGTAAATTTAGATAACTTGACAGAAATTTTGACAATTTTTTAAAAATTAACATAAACAATAACCCTAAATTATCTAATGTCCATCCTAACAAATATATCGGGCTCCAAAAACACACTGGAAAATTATAAAAAATGTACTAAAATCTTTTGTAAAATTTATTAAAATGTTTTGTACACATGGTGTTACCAAACGATCACCCATCCAAGTACTAACCGTGCCCAACGCCGCTTGACTTCACTGATCGATGTATGTTTCCTGTTAAGTTCTCCTCCTATTATTCGTTACGAAGATAGAAATCCGAGTGATCCGTTGGACTTGAATAAGCCTTTCATTCTTGAAAAAAAAAAACATTTTTGCAACACTTTATTGAAACATTTTTACAATAAAAAATACTTAAAGTACAATAACAGACGTCAGTAAAATGTACCATACATTTTAAAATATTTAACTACTGGAGTTATAAATAAATTCTTTTCGCTATCCATTCGGTGTAAAATTTATAATATATTTTAGTAATTACTGGATTTTACTAAATTTATTAGAAATTCTGACAATACTTTTTTAGAAATTATGTGTATCTACAATATTACTTTGGTACGGATTAGCAAAGGAAATTGTAATTATTGCAATGTTTAATAGAGAATCGTACACTAAAATATTTTCTATAATAATTTGACTATAGTATTTGTTCCGTGCACTCACGCAATTATTGTAAAATTTACAATATAATATTGTAGTAATTACTTGATTTTACGAAATTTATTAGAAATTTTAACTATTCTTTTTATAGAAATTATGTGTAAAGATTGTTTCACGAAAAATGGATATAAATTAATGACTGCAGTAAAAGTACCTGTGGCCATCCCATTATTTATGACCGTTTGTTATTATTATGTGGAAAGGACCGGATTGTAATAATTATAATTAAATATAGGCATATCAGGTAGGTTAGGTTGCTTAATTTATATTTAAATATCTTTTTGTGGTAAAATTTGTTAGTTTTTGAGGAATGGTTCAAGAATTGTCTTTTACCAAACATTGCTCAGAATAGCGTGATAGTAATGGACAATGCGAGCTATCACAGTCGCCAATTACATAAAGCTCCAAGCTCAAATAATACAAAATTGGAGATTCAGAACTACATGGCGGCGAATGATATATATTTTGAAGAAAGTTATAAAAAAAGTGATCTTTTACAAGTTTTAAAGACATTTTGTATAAAAAAAGTATATGTTTATGACACATTGGCAGAAGAAATTGGACATACAGTGCTACGGCTCCCACCCTATTATTGCATTTTTAACCCCATAGAGCATATGTGGCACCAGTTAAAATCACTGGTTAGGTCTGAAAATATTTCTCCGACTTTAAGTTCTAGTGTTGTAGAATTATTACGAAAATGCATTAATGATATTCCCCCAGGTAGTTGGAAAAATTCAGTCCGTCATGTAATAACTGTAGAAAATTCGTATATTAGTTTGGATCGTATAATTAATCCAATTATAATTAATTTTGATGAGGATAGCGATAGCGAAACAGAACTGTCTATAGAATAACATTATAAATGTAAATAAATATGACTAGTAGTATTTAAAAAAAATGTTATTTCATTTGATTACATTAATATAATCATATCATTACTTGTTTTCCTTAGTCCGTCCCTTCATACTTCACTTGTTTATTGCCAAGCTCTTGTCGACACAATGGGACCGACTCAGGAAATCATTTTTCGTGAAACAATCACTATTATTTTGGTATGGATTAACAAAGAAAATTGTAATTATTACAATGTTTAATAGAAAATAGTACACTAAAATATTTTCTATAATAATTTGACTATAGTATTTGTTCCGTGCAGATACATTTGTTGTAAAATTTACAATATATTGTAGTAATTACTTTATTTTACTAAATTTATTAGAAATTTTAACTAAGTATTCTTTTTTATAAAAATTATGTGTATCTACAATATTATTTTGGTTCGGATGAAATAATGAAAAATGTAATTAATACAATATTTTATAGGAAATCGTATAACAAAATCGTTACTATAATAGTATTTGTTCCGTGCAGATACATTTGTTGTAAAATTTACAATATATTGTAGTAATTACTTTATTTTACTAAATTTATTAGAAATTTTAACTATTCTTTTTTATAGAAGTTATGTGTATATAAAAATAGGAAATCGTACAATAAAATCTTTACTTTTTTTTTTTTTTTTTTTTTTTTTTATGATCAAACACAAGCACTATAGGAAAAATCCTTTAGGGCACTCTGGGAGTGGTGCGTGTGCGCAAAAAGCGATTCAAGTTGGTTTTGAATCGTTGGAGGTTATATTCGTTGGGAAAAACGACCTCGGGAAGGTCGTTCCACAAGGATGAAGTCCTCCAGATGAAAGAGTTCTTAAATAGTGAAGTTCGAGGAGTACTAAGCTTAACCACATACGGATGGGCGGCAGTGGTTCGTCGTGTATTTCTGCTATTCGTCGCTCTGGGCGGAATTAAGAGGGCAAGGTCAGCCGAGCACCTTCCATGAAAATATCTGTAAAAGAGAGTCAAATCCCCAACCTGTCTTCGATGTTCTAGGCTGTCGAGGTTCTTCGTCAGCTCGTGGTCTCCGATCAGACGAATAGCCCTCCTTTCGATGGAATCCAGTAGCCGAAGAGTATGTTTGGGTGCAGAGCTCCAGACATGAGAGCAGTATTCTAGTGATGGCCGAATCTGGGCTTTGTATAGTGTCAAAAGTTGTTGAGGTGTGTACAACTTTCTGGTTCGGAAGAGTACGCCAAGCTTCTGAGAAGCTATCTTGGCGATTGCCACAACGTGGTTATGCCAAGACATATTTCCTCCCAGATTGACACCCAGCAAATTAATAGATGAAGCCAGTGGGATTGCGTGTCCGGCCATGACTATTTCCGGTTCTGTAATGTTAACCTTTTTAGAGAAAACTGCTGCCTGGGTTTTCTTAGCGTTAAATTCGACTTGGTTACTGTCACCCCAAGCCAAAATTTCTTCCAGGTCTTTGTTGAGGCGTGATACTTCATGCTGTCTGCGAAGATGTGCGTCGGCAGCCGATGTTTGCGCATTCAAAGAGAAAGATGAGATAAGTGTGCTATCGTCAGCAAAACTAAATATCGGATTTTTAGTTTTCACTAGAAGGTCGTTAATGTAGAGTAAGAAGAGAGTGGGAGACAATATGGACCCTTGTCACCCTTGAGGAACACCGGCATTGATGGTGAAGGTGTCTGAGAGAAATCCGTCAATCGCCACTTGCAGAGAGCGGTCCTTAAGAAAGCTAGACAACCATGCACAGAATCGACTGGGCATACCATAGGATCGCAGTTTACTTAGAAGCCCCTCATGCCAAACACGATCAAAAGCTTTAGAAATATCCAGCGCAACAACCCGAGACTCCCCATGATGTTCGATTGCGTTGTTCCAAATATGGGTGACATAGGCTAGAAGATCTCCAGTTGATCTGGACTTCCGAAAACCATATTGATGATCGCTGATGATGTTGAAGCCTTCCAGGTACTTTAGAAGATGTTGGTTAATAGCTTTCTCCATTACTTTTGATATAACTGAAAGCAATGCGACTGGTCGATAGTTATTAGGCAGGGTTCTCTTACCTTTCTTTGGAATAGGCTGGACTCGCGCCGTCTTCCAGCAAGATGGAAATATTCCATTTTTGTAGGATAAGTTGAAAAGTCTACAAAATACTGGTGTTAGTTCATCGGCGCATGTCTTGAGAACTATAATAGGAATTTCGAGAACTATAATAGGAATTTCTACTTAACTATAATAATTGTACTATAGTATTTGTTCCGTGCACATACATGTTGCAAAATGTACAATATATTGTAGTAATTACTTCATTTTACTAAATTTATTAGAAATTTTAACTCTATTTTTTTTTTAAATTATAATTACAATATTATTTTGGTACGGATTACTAATAAAAAAATAATACTATATTTCATGGAAAATTTTACAATGAAATCTTTACTATATTAATTTTACTATAGTCATTTTTCCGTGTAGTTTTAATGGAACATTTTCAGGGAAGATTTGTACAGGCCGAAGCTCAACACCCAAAATGGGGTGCCCATGTTTCAGATAAAATCTATACCATCACTAAATGATACTCAGATAAACGACCCTTTGATCGTTCTCTATTCTCCTTGTAAAAACGGTCCTTTGTTTCCTATAATCCTGCATATATCCTTCCCAACCTTTACATTCATTCATTAGCAGGAAAAGAGCGAAGACAATTTCATTCACATAACGAAATAAATGGCAAATGTGTCATTTATATATAAAATTGTGTCGAAATATTCAATTAACGAAATAAAGAGACACGGCTGCACCAAGGTTAGCACCAAAAGTTGACTAGATTAAAACATTAAACGCTTTTCAGAGCTAATGCAAAAAATACACAGCGATTCTCAACATGTGATGAACCTCTGTAGAGATACAGATAGAGTTTTCAATGTAAACTATACAGGGCCATTCACGGTGAGTGGTCTATTGAAAGTTCTAGGGAATTAAAAAATATATTCGTTTGAAATATTGGTAATCGCCAAGGATTTTAAAGCAAGGAGAATAAGGCTTTGGTTCACTGAAGACAGATGAACCGCATTCATTGTCCTAAAAAATAAAAATCTACTCTAATAATCACGCCTCATAGGAACTTTTCCTGGTACTATGATAGAAAAATAAAAATAACAAAAAACATAAGTAAGAAGAGAAAAAAATAACAAGCGAGCTCGCGTGGTAATGGTGAATTTTTATGGTTGGCCCTGGCTAGAAAAGTAGGACAGAGTTATCAAATTCCCAAAAAAGGAGGACATGTCCGGCAATCGTACTTAACGCAGTTAAAGGTTAAAAAATTTGAGAAAATTTGGAAAAGATATTGGTCTTTTTATTTCGTAAAAATACTAGACATTTTTTATACAGGCTATTTTAAAAATTATGCGCTTCTGGTATAATATAATTAATACTCATAAGTCAAATTCGTTAAATAGAACACCCTGTATTTTAATTTATCAGTACGTTTAGAATTACATTCTTTATCTTAATTGCTCCGTACATCTGTACCTGTTTCTATCTTAAGTAGTTTTGTTGCTTGTTGCGGATATTGTCAACACTGCAGTTTAATGCACATACATACAGGGTGAATGTGAATCGAAATCAATGGACCAAACTCCAAGAGTTTATTGTATATGGAAAATAGTTTAAAAAACACTAATAGTTTGTTAAAAGCAAAGTAAATCAGTAAAATTTCTCGGTTAAACATTGGATTGTGAACCATAGTTCATATTCATAAAATCACGCCTCAACAAAGACCTGGAAGAAATTTTGGCTTGGGGTGACAGTAACCAAGTCGAATTTAACGCTAAAAAAACCCAGGCAGCAGTTTTCTCTAAAAAGGTTGACATTACAGAACCGGATATAGTCATGGACGGACACGCAATCCCACTGGCTTCATCTATTATTTTGCTGGGCGTCAATCTGGGAGGAAATATGTCTTGGCATAACCACGTTGTGGCAATCGCCAAGATAGCCTCTCAGAAGCTTGGTGTACTCTTCCGAACCAGAAAGTTGTACACACCTCAACAACTTTTGACATTATACAAAGCCCAGATTCGACCATCACTAGAGTACTGCTCTCATGTCTGGAGCTCTGCACCCAAACATACTCTTCGTCTACTGGATTCCATCGAAAGGAGGGCCATTCGTCTGATTGGAGACCACGAGCTGACGAAGAACCTCGACAGCCTAGAACATCGAAGGCAAGTTGGTGTTTTGACTCGCTTTTACAGATATTTCCATGGAAAGTGCTCGGCTGACCTTGCCCTCTTAATTGTGCTTGTGTTTGATCATAAAAAAAAAAAAAAAAAAAAAAAATTTATTTCATTTTAGAGAATCGCCTCGGAGTAGTAGACTAGAGACTACTCAATTTTTTACCTAATTAATTACAAGGACTAGTAGTTAGAGAGACGGTGACAATAGAGGGTCCGTAAAGTGGAATATCAGTAATTTGTTTTTTCGTGGAGTTTAGGTCCCCATACCTCTACAACTTCTGATGAAAGATCGCAGAGCGTTGCTAAGAGGAGCTGTACCGCTTTAGATAGGAAATTCTCAATAAATTCAAAATTATATCGAGCCGTGTCTAAAAATGAATTTACAGCATCTGCGGGACCCTAAAGTCACGGGAAACATATTTTCTGACAAGTCAACCCTTGTATATACTTTTCCGAGCGTGTCAAACAAAAATGAATGGAAAAATTATAAAATCTCAAGTGGCATGGGTCCAAGTGGGCTTAATCGATTTGTATTCACATGGAGATGACTCGTAAACAATTTTCTGATAAAAAGAATATTGCGATTGAATATTGAATATATATAACTGAACGATACCTGCCTTCCGCCTAGCTAGGTGCGATTCTTCTGAAATTTTTTTTTCCACAATATTTGGGTGTCAAGGAATGTAGTGTGACAATTTTCTGACATGTCACGATCGTTTTCCTATTCCGACCCGAGTAGATTTTTTAAAAACGAAATGGCGAGACCTGGAACGACAAAATTTTTTTCACATAATCTTTAACATATAATGTTTCATTCTAGAATGTTTCAACTTATATTTTCATTTTTTTGACACGCTTGGAAAAGTATATGCAAGGGTTGACTTGTCAGAAAATGTGTTTCCCGTGACTTTGGGGTCACGCAGATGCTGTTGAATTTATTGAGAATTTCCTATATAAAGCTGTACAGCGCCTCTCAGCGACGCTCCACGGCATTTCATCAGATATAAAGTTGTAGAAGGGGACATAAGCTCTACGAAAAACCAAATTACTGATATTCCACTTCACGGACCCCCTATTGTCACCGTCTCTCTAACTATAGGTATTAGAGAGGATGTTCTTGTAAACTATAGTGTTATTTCCTAAGTTTACGGTCATATAATGGAATAAAAGAGTTTTACTTTGTTAACGTTTCGGTTTTATTCAGAACTACAATATCAATAAAAACATTTTTTGATAATTGGAAAGTATTATAATAATTTTTTATATAATATAGAGATATCTTTTAAAATCATATCTTTTTTTGCTGATAGTTATAACACTTCATTTTTTAACAGCACTAAATATTACACGTTGAGTTACAATGCATTAACAGTTATGGTTCGATAGTTTTATATGAGGTAAGGGACATTAGGGATGAAAATCCCTTTTTTAGGTATAAATGCGAAATAGACCTTCAAAGTAGATTAGAAGTGAAAATTTGCAAGTCATTTTGTTATTAAAACATTACAAAATTTTTTTATCGAAAACCGTTCATTTTATCAACCTTGATCAAGAGTACCTTTTTTCAGCTTAAGGTTTAGAGTATCTAAAAAAATATTATTGTCATACCTTCATCATACAGGGTGTAAAAAAAGCATTTTTGTGTTACGTCTAGTCAATCCCGGTCAAAGTAAATAAGCCAAATGTGTTTAAAAGGGCAAATTTCAATCTAGTAAACATTATACTAAAAAATTATTAAATTACACCCAGTACTTAAAAAAATATTTAAAAATCAACGATTTCCAGAGACGTCCGTTATGGGTCCGTAGGGGAGGCCGTAGGAAGAAAAATGTATATGAACTTCTCCTGTTATTTTTAAGTGTTCTATCTGAACCCCGAAAATTGCCCACATCCTGTATATGCAAGTGCGTTATTTTAATTTATTGACCATTATTGGTGAGTTTAATTTGGCACAGAAATGTTCGTTTTTTTGCAATAAGGGCGTTGTAAATCAAGAAATCACATTTTGACCATAATATTATATTACAATTTGGTAAGCAGACTAAGAAATTTGTAAAAATTGATCGGCCACGTCACGAATAACCAGGTCTCTTTGAGAAAAATCGTCGACTTGAAAATTACCAAAAAAAAACTCCTGGCATATTCATTTGAAATAAATTTTTAATATAATGCAGGCGATATAAAATAAAACGCTCTATTTAGAACCACTGGCGAGGATGAACGTATTCACATAGAAAATTGTTAATATCCGGTGTTCCACCTACTGTCCATTCTATCTTCCCTACATCAGTTTTGACCGTGTAATTTTTCTCTTCTCTTCTTAACTCGGGCTCAGTGCTTCTTAAGTGCATTAATAATCGTAGTGTGGCAATTTTTATAGGTAAGTAACTTACCTTTCGATTATTAAATTATAATTATAATAAAGATTGACCCTTAGCACACGTACACTTAGGGTAAAAAAGCAACATAGGGTAAAGTCGGGTTAATTGCGGACCACTTTTCAGAGTTTACTCCCTTAGGCTGAAATTACTTGCTTAAACCCCACAGAAATGTCACATTATGCTTCTTTTGTACTTTATGGACAAAATGCACCTTGTTGATAATAGACAATTACTTATAAATATAATAATTGTCAAAAGAAAAACGTGCATTTGACGAGTTCGTTAAATTGAATCATCCGGTTTGACAAATTGTACCTGATACTATACAGTATGTCCACGGATGGGGTTTACAAGAGGACAAATGGACTAAAAATTGAAAGATACGAAAAAAAGTCACTCTTAATAAACGTTTTTGCTTGTCTAGAAAATACAATTCATCATAAGAAACTTAAATTTTTTTATACATGGTGGGTAAAAACTGCAAAAATGTTATTTTGCTTAAGAGTAAACATACTTTATGAAATGATGAAAGATACGAAAAAAAGTCACTCTTAATAAACGTTTTTGCTTGTCTAGAAAATACAATTCATCATAAGAAACTTAAATTTTTTTATACATGGTGGGTAAAAACTGCAAAAATGTTATTTTGCTTAAGAGTAAACATACTTTATGAAATGATGAAAGATACGAAAAAAAGTCACTCTTAATAAACGTTTTTACTAATAATAATAATAATAATACGAACATTTTTATTAACATGAAAATAATACGATAACGCTTTCATAATTCAAAAACTCCACCCCCATACTCGACACATTTTTCTAATTGCTTTCTCAAATAAGTGAAAGAATTTCTGATTTCTCCCTGAGATATCGATTGGACATCCTGGATAATTCTGCCGTTCAGTGCTTTAATATCATTTGGTAATGCGGTTGCAAAAACAATTTGTTTTAAACGGCCCCATAAAACATATCGGCCAAGGTTAAGTCGGGACTTCTTGGGGGCCACAAAACTGGGCCATTCATGCCAATCCACCTTGGACCAAATCTGCGGTCAAGCCATTCTCTAATCTCACGAGCGAGATGGGCTGGACAATCATCTTGCTGAAAATACATATTTTGTCGAAAATTTAATGGTAGATTTTCGAGTTCATCATTGAAAAATGTATCCAGAATTTCTAAATATGATAATCTATTGCACGTGTTATCAAAAAAATATGGCCCTATAATGCCATGGATGGATATCGCACACCACACGTTCCCTTTGTGAAATATTGTCTTCTCGTCATAATTATGAATTCGGGATTTTCTAAAGACCAGTACCTAACGTGCTGGGTTGCAACGGTTCCATTTGTTGAAAATGTACAACTTCCAACTGAGTAATACGATTTTTAAGGGACGTCATAGGATTTTCCTCAACAGCAGCATCATCATGGTCGTATTTCTTCTGTTTTTTTTTGAGATCCAAAATCGAACCAGTTCTCTTGAACTTTTTTATTAACTTGCAGATTGCCATCCTAGTTATTTCGATTCTTACCAGTTTCTCGGTAAATTGTTCCATGACGTAGCGGTATGAAACTTGACCATCCCCATAACATTGTATTATAAAAACTCTAAGTTCACCAGTCAGACGTGTGCCAGAGAATACTTTTTGGGAAATAATTTTTACATAGGTAAACCTTTTAATGAATTGTTCTACTTCGGTTTGTTGTGTAGAAAACACATTCATTAAGAGTGACTTTTTTTCGTATCTTTCAAAATAAAGTATGTTTACTCTTAAGCAAAATAACATTTTTGCAGTTTTTACCCACCCTGTATAAAAAAATTGAAGTTTCTTATGTTGTATTGTATTTTCTAGACAAGCAAAAACGTTTATTAAGAGTGACTTTTTTTTCGTATCTTTCAATTTTTAGCCCATTTGTCCTCTTGTAAACCCCATCCGTGGACATACTAGATTGTACCACCCAGAATGCTGGTGGTTTTCGAATGAAACGAGCTTATAATAAAAAAAGAAACACTTACTACATCTGTAATATGGTAAGGCAGGCCATAGAAGCATGCCTCCATTTTGAAAATTTGTTCCGCTATTGTTTTTCTACATCACCACTAAACACAGTTCAACGTCCAAATGATTTGATTCCGTCCTTAGCCTTTTGATTTGAGCCGAGTAAATGTCTTTTAAATGTCGATTTAGGAATGTTATTTATAACGTTTGCAAAGTTTGTTTACACCATATTTTCCTGTTTTATATTTTTGTTTGGCTGTTTTCATGTCTGCTTCGAGCCACTGGCCGTATTTTATTCCTGTTCGAGGCATATATACGAAAAAAGAAAAATTGTTTGGTAAATTTTACCGCTACAAATTAACAAACCTATTGGTGGTACACATAAGCAAACTGGCAATATTGACTGATTTATTTTAGGAAAATATAGCCTTAATATCTAACTAGGTTTACTTTTAGCAAAAAAGCTTAAGGCGTGGGTAAAACTTATAGATTTTATCACTACACCCCAACTTTTAATAAACGCATGGACCTACATCGATAACTTTTAACCAACTAATCATAGAATAATATCAACTAATGTTTTGGCGCTATAGACGTCAAACGACACGAATGGGGTGCGTTCCAAATGAATAGTCTGTTAAATAATCAATTGGTACAATTTAACAAATGGTACAATCAACCCGACTTTACCCTATAACACTGATCTTACAAGTAAAAATACAAACAATAATAATATTGCTTCCTTTTGCCTAGGTCACGAATAAAATAAATAATGTTTGTTCGGATTTAGTCTAGTTTTATTAACGTAATGAATTAATTAACCAAACAGCCGTCATAGTCTAGCTGAGGTCCTGTCACATAGATGGTATTTTTAGAATATCACGAATACACATCGAATTCTGTAAATTTTATTGGTAATTTTTCTGCAGTCTTACCCACGGTCTCATGCCAGCCAATCATCTTAAGAGCACTTACCGGTGACCTCCAAGACAAACTATAAGAAAACTATTGGATAGAATTTGTTAAAATTTTAAATTTAGCTTCGAAATATGGTAATATGACTATTTCGAAAAAGGATTTTATTTTTTTTCAAAACGGTAAATAACGTTTAAATTGAAAAATATGGTTATACAGTCATTTTCGAAAGTATCAATACTATCAATAATTTCATAGCTTAGTTTTATTGCAAAACATTGTTACACTGAGGATTTCAGAAAAAAATATCCAAAGAAATACGAAAAACGTCTCCTACTCCTTCGATACAGCCGGCCAGCGCGCTGATTTGTCGTGTCTTGGAATGGCGATGTTGTCTCATTGTTCAATAACAATGACAAGTCGGACCACGCGGTCCACTGATAAATACTCTTATTATACCTAATTAAATATGTTCCTTATTATAGAAAAGAGAGGACACCAAACAGCGTAACAATGCCTAAGAAAGTGAAGACGCCAATACGAGCCATGAGCAAGCAAGACGAGTTACTGGAGGAACAGACAAAATATCTGGTAAATTTTCACAAGAAAAAATTGACGACGGCGGAGACGTGCAAACTATTCATCTATAACCCGGAAACTCAAGCTTTTATGGGAAGAACTCCATCTAGCTGGTGTAAGTAAATGATCCAACCTATCCAAAGCTCTGGAAAGTAGTGATTGAGTGATTTAATTTATGAATAAACATGCCCAAACGATCATAGAGTAAAATTTTTAAAAAAACTTTGAGTCTTGAAATGAAAAATTTAATCGATAATTAAGACGACGTTCGAGTTATATTTGATAAGATTATTTCCAGAACCTAAATTAAATATTATAAGAATTCGAGAAATGCTTTTAATATATACAATATCGATAGTTGTCGATATCGATACTAGCTTATGTCTCTACTCGAGAGTTGAAACCTTTTGACGTTTCGTATGTTTAAGGTTATGTGACTAAAATTTCAAAAGAGAACAAATCAACAATGTCGGTAAATAAGAAAATACTCCTAAATCAACAGTTTTTTTTTTAATGAAGAAACCCTAGTTGGCATCTTTCTACTATTAAAACTGGTCTACAGACCAACCATCAATATTATTCTAATAAATCCTAAAACTAAAAATGATAATACTTAAGTTCATCCAGTGATGTCCTAGGATTGTGTCCTATTGAGTTAGACTCTTACACATGTACACAGAGTACGCGCACTTGGTTATGCTTTTGAAATATACACTACACTAATTCGAAGGGTTTGGTTCTCTTCAATCTTCGAGTCAGGTTCTGGTTGTTAAGCAATGGATGGCTTCCACGTTGACATGGTCAAATCTCTTGATCTCTTGTTTGACATAAGGGATTCCAAGGTCCCTATGAATATCGGAGTTGCGTACGTACCACGGTGCATTGACCATGTTACGTAGTACTTTATTTTGGAATCTTTGAATTGGCATTATGTTGCTCTCTTTTGTACAGCCCCAAAGCTGGATACCATACAGCCAAACTGGTTTAAAGATTTGGTTGTAGATAAGGATCTTATTATGTATTGACAGTCGAGATTTTCTACCCAGAAGCCAATAATATTGTCTGTATTTTAAATTAAGCTCAGTTATTTTCTTCTTGATATGTTCCTTCCATCGCAGCTTGACGTCCAGGGTCATACCAAGGTATTTTGCTTTAAGTTCATAAGGAACTATTGTATCATTAACATTCAGAGTAGGAGGATTCGTTAATTTCTTGTTGGTAAAATTAACATGGACTGATTTTTGTTCGTTTAATTTGATTTTCCAATTTTTGGTCCAACTCACAATCCTATCGCAAGCACTTTGTAACTTGGCTGTGGATTGTTCGACATTTTTATCCACAACTATTAGGGCAGTATCGTCTGCAAAAGTGGCAATTCTTGCATTATGAATTAACGGTATGTCACATGTAATAGGTACAAGATGGGTCCCATTACACTTCCCTGTGGCACGCCTGCTTTTATCTCTTTCAGTTCAGAATATTCATCTTCCTGTTTTATTCTGTAAAGTTTAATCAATCAATCAACAGTCATTTTCTAGTACTCGGCCTACTACTTAGAAGTAATTACATATGAACTTAACAAATTGACATTTATTGTCGTAATTTGACCGTGCATTATTTATCTTCTTCGCCGTTTCCCTTCCACATATTGTAGGCCCAGCAATTTAAAATTAATGCAAGTTCATGACTATCTCCACCAACCGTGTTATTTTTTTCGTCGCAAAATGAGATAAACTTCCTCCAATGCTGTCTTTGGATTTTACTGTGTTTTTTTGGCTCAGTTCTCAATCTATTTTCATATTGTATATTATACAGGTTGTCCCATAACTAATGGTACACAGGAAAACTGCAGATTCCTTTGGTAAAAATACTACGATTTGTCCATACTTAGTTTAGTTCAATAGCTGGTAATAACCGAGATACAGGGTGTCCAAGTAAAAATTTAATTTTCAATTTTCGTAAATAACTTATTTCTAAATAAATATTTTTGCACAAAATTTTGTGACTAGGGTTTTTTAGGGGAAAGGAATTTGAATTTGTTAATAATTTTGATGTAGATTGTAGGGGGAGCTCTCTGCGGTACTTTGTATATATAAAAAGAAGTGTAACTTTCTTGGGCCTTAGTATAATTATGTTTTTATTAAAAATATTAGTTTTTCCGTAATTTTTAAGCAATAAAGGTATACTTTGTAAATGTCGCTCCGACTAACCGCTTTCGAGATATTTTCAATTACAATTTCTAATGCGCCATTTAAATTTTGATTTGTAAATGTGAAATTTGTCACAGTATGCTTTGGTAAAAACAAATACAATGAAAGCACTTTGAAACATCATTTCTGTCAAAGCTAATTTTCATTTGTCAGCATTGTGGGTGTTTTTAAGGAGTTTTTGAAGATATAGAAAAAATTAAACTAAAAATGCCGCGACATAACTTGTTTTCTAACAGAGAAATTCGAGATATGGTATGTTTATACGCACAAGAAAATTTTAATAGCGGGGCACATCGACGATATTTGGAAATGTATCCAAATAGAAGGCAGCAAGATTTTGAAATTTTTAGAAGCCTATACTACAGACTGGGAGAAACAGGATCCTTGCGTCTAAAACGTAATAGTGGAGGATCCTGTTTCTCCCAGTCTGTCATATAGGCTTCTAAAAATTTTGAAATCTGGCTGCCTTCTATTTGAATACATTTCCAAATACCGCCGATGTGCCCCGCGTCTGTTAAAATTTTCTTGTGCGTAATACCATGTCTCGCATTTCTCTGTTAGAAAATAAGTTATATCGCGGCATTTTTAGTTTAATTTTTGTTAACAGTATCTTCAAAAACTCCTTAAAAAATACCCACAATACTGACAAATGAAAATAAACTTTGACAGAAATGAGGTTTCAAAGTGCTTTCATTGTATTTGTTTTTACCAAAGCCTACTGTGACAAATTTCACATTTACAAATCAAAATTTAAATGGCGCATTAGAAATTGTAATTGAAAATATCTCGAAAGCGGTTAGTCGGAGCGACATGTACAAAGTATACCTTTATTGCTTAAAAATGACGGAAAAACTGTTATTTTTAATAAAAATATAATTATACTAAGGCACAAAAAAGTTACATTTATTTTTATGTATCCAGAGTACCGCAGAGAGCGCTCCCTATAATCTACATCAAAATTATTAACAAATTCAAATTTCTTTCCCCCCAAAAAACCATAGTCACAAAATGTTGTGCAAAAATATTGATTCAGAAATAAGTTATTTAGGAAAATTGAAAATTAAATTTTTACTTGGACACCCTGTATCTCGGCTATTAGCAGCTATTGAACTAAACTAAGTATGGTCAAATCGCAGTATTTTTACCCAAGGAATCTGCAGTTTTCCTGTGTACCATTAGTTATGGGACACCCTGTATATTGACAACTTTTGAAAAATACTTCAAAAAACATCGGTTGCTAAGGACTATATATCCCACATTGACCATGCAACGTTGGTGTTTCCTCTGTAATTTTTCGGTAATACCTCTTCTCTTATGGGAAAAATTAGTGTGTGGGAATAACCGATGATATTAATAATCGAGTTCTTGAATCGCTCGAGCGATTAATTATTTTTATGACTAAGAAGAATGTGTTGATAAAACACCAAGGGTTATTTTTGTAAGTTTTAGATGTTTAGTCCAGACTTTTTATTACGGAAGAACAGCTGATTCTGATTTTAAATAAAATTATATCCTTTAATTTTTTCAAATTTACAATCGCCGCTGGCTAGCCAGTCCCAACCAAAACAAACCTATGTCGCGATGAATCCACTAAGTGATTTGGCGTACTTTTTTGTATGCACCTTCTCATTTATGTGCGTTTAACAAAGACGTATGTCGTGTCAGCCTTCTGAGCGTCAAACTCGAACGTCGCCAATCGGCACATTTCTGGTGGCGCGTAGCGCCATGCGAGAATCGGATATCAAGGAAAAGGGATTTTTCGCTTAAATTTATAACTAGAGTAGTATTTCCTATCGAGCGATCACACTACCAAGCGGCACATTTCGGTTGACGTCAAGCGAAGCTCGGGTATCGAGTGAAAGGTAATAAGTAATAAGATTTTCGCTCGGATTTATAACTCGAGCAGTTTTTTTAATAATCGAGCGATGTCGGCTATTTCAATAATCGAGTACTCGAGCGGTTTTTCGCTCGAAATTTTCTCGAAAATCTAAACATTGGCAACCAAACGCTACTAGAATAAACCAAAACACAATTGTCTATTAAATTATGCAAGATTAAATTATTTAATTTGGTCAATGAGACTCAGACGGTAACTAGTAATTTTCCTTCGTAGTTAACGTAATGACATGTAATAAAAGACAAAGTGTATCACGCTTCACAAATGCGTCAGTCAATTAAGTATTTAGATAATCGGTATAAGGATCTTTTTAATCTTTTTTTCGTTGACCTCCGACCGTTACAAATTATATACAGGGTGTTCATTTGCAAACTTCCCACCACGGATTTATCGAAAACCACTGATTAAAAGAAAAAACGCCGAGACACGTCAAAAGATTTGCCAAAGGGGATAACTTTTTAACCAAAAACTACTTCACCCCCTTTTACCCTCTGGCCCCCGGGGTCATCCCCTTAAAAATTTTAAATGACAAGTGGTAGCAAGTAATAGCTTGTTTGAAAGGTCTTTCAAAGTGCTTTATTTTGACGTTTGATTTTTTAAAATCGGTCGATTCGTTTTCAAGAAAATTGGAAAAATCTTTATTTATCTTAATTTGTTCAGATAGAAAAAAAAGCACACGAAAATATCACTTTTTATTTCAATAAGTGTTCAAAATGTTGCCCGTTATTGGCCAACCAATGATATAGGCGATTTTCAAATTCCTGACGGACATAGCAGCTTTCGGTGATGCATTGACGAAGTTTATCCCAACTGTTAGGTTGGGGAGTGAACACAATAGTTTTCAAATGGCCCCATAGAAAAAAGTCTAATGGCGTCAAGTCAGGAGATCTAGCAGGCCATTCTATAGGCCCTCTTCGCCCTATCCATTTATCTGGAAACTCGTCGTCTAGCCATTGCCGAACCGGAAGAACATAGTACGGAGGAGCGCCGTCTTGCTGGAAATATATTTCAGCCTCATCAAGTATAGGGTTGCCATCGTCTTCGATTTGGTTTTCAATGGTTACAGTGATAAGCGGATTGATGATATTTTCCAACATATCTAAATAAATGCATCCATTTAAATTCCCATTAATAAACAATGGCCCAATCACTTTGTTTCCTAAAATGCCTGCCCATACATTAATTTTTTGGGGGTACTGAGGAGGCCCTTCTACAAAAGCATGAGGATTTTCATTGCTCCAATACCTGCAATTATGCTTATTAACAAATCCATTTAGATAAAATATGCATTCATCACTGAAGCAGATATTCTTTACATGAATGGTATTATCATTAATCGCTGCAGTTATTTGTTCACAAAACTCAACTCGCCTATCGACATCATCTTCTTTTTTTTTTTTTATAATCAAACACAAGCACTATAGGAAAAATCCTTTAGGGCACTCTGGGAGTGGTGCGTGTGCGTAAAAAGCGATTCACGTTGGTTTTGAATCGTTGGAGGTTATATTCGTTGGGAAAAACGACCTCGGGAAGATCGTTCCACAATGATGAAGTCCTCCAGATGAAAGAGTTCTTAAATAATGAAGTTCGAGGAGTACTAAGCTTAACCACATATGGATGGGCGGCAGTGGTTCGTCGTGTATTTCTGATATTCGCCGCTCTGGGCGGAATTAAGAGGGCAAGGTCAGCCGAGCACTTTCCATGGAAATATCTGTCAAAGAGAGTCAAATCACCAACTTGCCTTCGATGTTCTAGGCTGTCGAGATTCTTCGTCAGCTCGTGGTCTCCAATCAGACGAATGGCCCTCCTTTCGATGGAATCCAGTAGCCGAAGAGTATGTTTGGGTGCAGAGCTCCAGACATGAGAGCAGTACTCTAGTGATGGCCGAATCTGGGCTTTGTATAGTGTCAAAAGTTGTTGAGGTGTGTACAACTTTCTGGTTCGGAAGAGTACACCAAGCTTCTGAGAGGCTATCTTGGCGATTGCCACAACGTGGTTATGCCAAGACATATTTCCTCCCAGATTGACGCCCAGCAAACTAATAGATGAAGCCAGTGGGATTGCGTGTCCGTCCATGACTATATCCGGTTCTGTAATGTTAACCTTTTTAGAGAAAACTGCTGCCTGGGTTTTTTTAGCGTTAAATTCGACTTGGTTACTGTCACCCCAAGCCAAAATTTCTTCCAGGTCTTTGTTGAGGCGTGATACTTCATGCTGTCTGCGAAGATGTGCGTCGGCAGCCTATGTTTGTGCATTCAAAGAGAAAGATGATAAAAGTGTGCTATCATCAGCAAAACTAACTAATCTTCGGTTAACTCTTGCAATATTTTCATTTTGAATGGATGAAATTTATGTAATTTAGTAACTGTGTGTACAGAGCCTAATGAAATACCAGTCGCATCAACAATTTTGCGTAATGAATAGGATTTATGGCAAAATGACCCAAAACCAATATCATCCATGGTATGTTATATATTTGAAAGGAGAATTTAAAATAGTATCCTTTTAGATTAAAATATACAGGGTGTTTTTTTTTATAAAATTAGGTTAGGTCCAATAACTTTTTACCTGACCCCGTATACTTATTCTAAAAACGGTAGATTATTCAACAATGATTATAAAGAAGCTTCTGTATAGGATATTTTTCTGTCTCCCTTTTAATTAAGAAAATATAGGGTCATTTTGATATTGTCAGTTTTTTGATTTACCCTCGTATGACGTATCTCTTAAGCCAGCGAAAATTTTCAAATTTTGATTTTACCATTTTAAATTTGACCCAAAAAGAGCACATGACACTTACATTACTTAGATAGCACTAACAATTACGCCTGTAAAAGTGTCGAAAATTGAACACCATGTATAGTGGAAGTTTCTTGTATTTAATTATATTTTTTTCATACGGCAACATTCTTATAAAGTATCAACAAAAATTGTTAACTTATCTCTTTTCTGTTATACATGGTTTTGGGTAGTTCTATCCTTTGCTAACGAATATAAATAGTAAAGGAACCATATGGTGTTTCGTATCATCAAGCCAGACACGCAAGTATATGGAGGTGAATCGATTTTTCACTTAAAATCGATTTATACAGTGACTCACAGACGTAAAAGAATTAATCGAAATGATATCGCTTCTTAACATGCTTTTAACGGACGTTCGTAACTATGAAGGAACAAAATGCAAGGGACCAGAATAGGTTAAAAATTGTTCGTACTGACAATGATAGAAAATATTTTTTGTACTCCTATATGTAGTAGGGTCTAGTTTTTCAGTAAAGACGAATAATACACGGTGTAATGTTAGATGTGAAGCGCTTTTACATAAAGACTGTTACGTAACAGTTCCACATTAGACGCGATATGCCAAATCCGTGAATGTTTCCAATAGATTTTGCTCAAAGTTGACAGTGTAGCATCGCGCAACGCGGTGACAACGTAAATGTCATTTATTATCACAGGCACTTTTAAACGTCAACAATATTAATTTGGATATTATTTTTGGGTATATTAGTAAAGTATGAGTTGCTTACTACGATATCCAGATTGAGGGAGCGCCACCGGAAATTACAGAAAATAATTCATTGCTGGAAAAATCCAGAGAGAGGTATGACAATAAGTCAATTGGCATATATGAAAATAAATACAGGGTGTTATGGAAATGACGTATATTTAAACATATAAAAACAAATTGAAGAAAAATACCCATAAATGGCGCTTTCAATTCATTCAGCGGTAAAGGTGACCTGACGTCAAACCAGAAAAACACCTGATGGCACTGCGATAGATGTAAGCAATCAAGGAATTTTAGCCGGTGTTGTCATATGTACACCTTAAACTCTTTAGACAAATTAAAATAATTTAAACACTTTTCCATTCTGTAATACCTTTTTGTATAATTAATTGAAGCACATTTACGACGGACTATGTTTTAAACAACCCGAAAGAACATATGGAATAGTATTAAATAAGTTTGAAATAGGCACGTAGGTCACTAGGTCAAATGCCAATGACCTCTTGACATAGCGCCGCATGCTTGCGGGTGGTTAGTTGAAGACCAACCAGCGGCCGGATACGTTGTGTCTCGTCGATCACCAACACACTCTCGGCAATCCGCTCTGTTTTTTCGGTTTACGCGTCTATCTTGCCCGTCCATAAATAATCTTCACAAAAGCTAACTATCGGTTCTGTTTCACTATTATTGTGTGTACATAAAGTGTTTCCAGAGGAGTGTTCCCATGAAAAAGAAAAAAAACTGATTGTGTTTGTGCCTGGATTTCCTCAGTCTTTAGGTATAAAGATAAATACAAGTACGTAGAAAATAATTTATTTTTATAATGTGTTTGTTACCCCACTTTTAAAACGGTCGATTTAAAAAAAATAAAATATGTAGCGCTTCTTTAGGACACCCAAGGAGTCACACATTTAAATATAATACGTCATTTCCATAACACCCTGTATACAGTCGTAGAAAAAGTATAGTACTCAACTCGAGAGGTAAGCCTATTACACACTCTTTCAAAGTGAGGTACCGCTCTTGGTATGCAATGTACTATATATTAATCATTGTAAATCGTCTGAAAAATTACATCTCCCGACATATTTTTTCAAATTTCCGCATTGAAAGTGGTCAGTCCGTTTTCCATTCGATTTTAGACCTTTATTAAAACACAAACAAAGGTACCATTATGACCACTACACGCTATATAGCCAACGAAGTGACTAACCTTCGCTAGAAACGCGGCAACGGTGCATACACCCATCATGGGTTTATGAAAACGGGCTAAGTCTATTCCGAGCCGCGTATTTGTCCTTTTCTACTTGCCCGAGTATAATAAAGACAGGTGATGCGAATATTAGAAAGACAGGTGTTCTTGACCTAAGGCCTGATTAACTTTAACTTTAGTAATAAACGAACGACTGTGTAGTGTGTGGTTTAGTTACCTGATGGTTAAAAATGTTTACGTAGAGTGAATAAAGTTAACCTTAAAATTTTCGTTTTCGGGTTGATGCAGTGGATGCGAGTGGTTTTTGTCTGTATTTTCGTGTAGTTTAGTATTTTCCGGTATATTTTACAACATGACGGGTGGACCACCGAGTTATTCGAGAGCGGACTATTACAGGAGTAAATTATACAATCCCAGGACGAAAAGGATACTCAGCAGCCGAACGCCTGAAAGCTTTGGTATGTTAGCGAGATATCCATATTTCGGGGTATTTTTGGGGAAGAGTATGATAGTCGGATAAGGGGACAACCCTGTTTCGAGTGCATTTTAATTAATACAATTGTCTTTTTTCTTCTCAATTCATGCTTACACACGCCCGTGTTGGTTGCATGGTATGATCGTTGGTTGTGTATACTGTTCGGGCGTGGTTTGTTTATTTAGAACATAAAAATATCATTTTTTGTACATATATTTTTATAAATTGTTGAAATAATCGAATGATAAGGAAGCTATTCGTGATTCTCCAGTTTTAAAATTACTATTCAGTGTTTAATTATAGGTATAATTAAAGCGGCCCTCTGTCCCCTTCTGGACATCTAGTTTTTTTTTTGATAGTTTTACTTTCCTGTTAAAATCTCGTTCTTTTGATTATTTTTCGAGTACGCTGTCTTTTGCATAACAGTAGGGTTCCGCTGGATGGCGTAAGCGTGGATTTATCAATCATTGAATATTATCTGTAATTGGGTTGCGCGCTTGTAGGAATAGCTCAGGCTGTGGCTGTCTGTGGAGTCCCAATAGTCCACACACAAAAACACTGGTTCACTAGCCATTAGGGGTGACAGTCCCGAAGCTTTGTTCCAATCCCGGGATAAAAGTATCTAGTCCCGGGACCCCGGGACTAATGCCAAAAAAATAACATGAGTAAGATTATGTTTACTAAATACACTAATTAGAAATATTACTGTTAACAAAATGAAAAAAAGCGAAAAAAATGTCTTCAAAAAAAACGTAAAAAAGGTCGTGACGAGAAGCAGCGCTCTGTTTCTACACTTAAACCCTCAAAAAAGATTTAATACTTGATGGATTCAAAAAAATTTTGAATTCCTCAAAAGTAAATTTGTTTACCGTTAAATTAAATTAAATTTTTTTTTTAAATTATTTTACGACTCAATTTTCCCTAAAGGTGCATAAAATAGTATATAAACCACGTAAGTAAAGTGCCTTTTTAGTCCCTAGGTTCATAGTGCACTATTAAAAGCCCCGGGGAAAATGACTCGACGTTAATTAATTATCTTTTTTAGTGATCTCTGAAAATTGGCGCTAAAAAATGACATTATTTTGTAAATTGTATATTTGTATTAGGTGATATCGAAAGCAAGTTAGTGATTTATTAATAAAATATTTCAAAATAAATTTTTTTAAAATAAATATTTAAAAAACAAGTTAATTTTTAAAGAACTCTTTATATAATTTCCGAGTTGATTTTTCCTCGAGATCCTAGGATACCGAAAACCTCTACTCCTACTATAATATACTCTTAGCTCTAATTAATAATTACAGTGAAACCTCTCATAACTGACACCTCTAATAAGCGAACATATCTATTAAGCGGACATTTCTTCATAGTCCGGAACTAGGTATATGAAATTCCATGAAAATCAACCTCTCTTGGGCGGACGCTCCTTTGGCCGAACGCGGACAGGCTGTTTTCATACAAGGAGTGCAAAAACCCCTCCTTCAAAAGGACACAAAAATTTTAAAAGTATTTGGCGAACGAATAAGTACGGTGCAAAAACTCTCTGAAGACAGACCGAATGAAAGTATGTGTGATTCCCCGACAGCAGTCCGCGGTTTATTTGTGAGTTGTAAGATTAAAATCGTAAACAATGGCACAAAAATGTCGCGTTTTGAGTCTGAAAGAGAATATTGATGTTGTGGAAGTTTGTAATTTGATAACAATGATTTGGGCGAGTTCATTAACATTGATAGCAGTGTGCTATTAGGAGATGATAGTAACCCCATTCCTACCGATTGTGTAGTCCAAACTGAAACCACATCACTATCTGACTCTGATGAAGAAGTTGAATGCAGTAATCAAACAAATGTCACCAATTATCAACAAGCCATTAGTATGGTAAGGGAATTATAAAAGTATGCAAAGAATAGAGGTGACTCTACAGCAATGGAATTGTTATCAGACTTGGAATACATTTTCCAGATTGCAAGTATAAAACGCAAACACGTCAAACTACGTTATTAGATTTTTTAGTATTACATCCTAACTAAAACTAGTGTATTTTTGTTATGTTATGTTTATTTGCACATACATATACATAGTAATAATTTTGCATTTACATATTACCTAATAACAAATTTCCCATGGGCGGACACCTCTATTAGGCGGATACATTTCGACGGTCCCGTAGGTGTCCGCCCAAGAGAGGTTTCACTGTATATTGCAAAAACAGAACTATTGATTTTATAAAATTATTTTTAAATTATTGCTCTTACTTCAAAATTTTCCATGGGTGAATTCTATAACAAGTTAACAATGTAACAACAAATAACTTAAAATACCTACTTAAAATATTATTAATCTGAGACTGTAATCAAAGGTCACGATTAGTCATGTCACTGGATCACCATTAAACAATGGCGTAACTAGGATTCGGATAGTAGGAGGCACGAGTTGATTGAGGGGGCAATTTTGCCCTTGGTTAGTTTTTTAATGACATTAAATACATATGGAAATGACGTATTATATTTAAATGGGTGACTCCTGGGGTGTCCTAGAGAAGCGTTACATATTTTTTTTTAAATCGAACGTTTAAAAAGTGGGGTAAGTCACCCCTAAACCCACACACAACTCGTCAGTTTCAAGAGTAATTGGCCACATTGTCGGTATTTCTTGCAGTCGTGTGTCAATGGTTGGACTGTTTCCATTGATTTCTGTATTCTCTTTTCTATAAAAAAAAAATATAGTATTTTCCATATATTGGGTGCGAAAAGTATAACTTTTCAGTAAAAAATTACGTCTTATGGTGGCTATTTATAGAGGAAGGATATTATTTCTATAGTTATACTATAACTGCAGGGTGTTATGGAAATGACGTATTATATTTAAATGGGTGACTCCTGGTGTGTCCTAGAGAAGAGCTACATATTATTATTTTTTAAATCGAACCTGGGGTAATTCACCCCTAAACCCACACACAACTCCTCGGCACATTCATATATGAACATATTACATTGCTCAGCTGGGTAATCAACAGATGTTCGGGCACAATGTTGCCAAAATGTTTAAAAGTGTAAAACTTTAGTTTCTTTTAAAAATAAATATTTAGCTTACTTAGAAAGTAAATCCAGGACGTGATTAAGGAATCCAGGGCACAGACACTTTCAGTTCTTTTTTCTATGGGAAAAACTTTATGCTCATCACGTGTCCTGATGATAGTGTGGGAGTGCATAATAAGTTTATCACTAAACCCCAACACTAACGCATAATTACACTTTACAATAACACACATAGAACAAGAGCACTTAATCATTTCGCAATAGAAATAGTAAAAACGCTAATTTCTATAGGCCATTAACCCTTTACTAAAGATAAAATGAAACAATTATGTTAACAATTGACAGGAGCTACCCTTTGAAATAATGGTCTAGTCCATCTTCGGACCAGTCGTCGAACTTTTTTTCCGAGAACTCTCCGCTACTAGAGCCAGCGCGGTTGCCATTTCCGAGACTATAACTATACAGGAAAGTAATATTATAGAAGGAAATTCGACAATTTATGATAGTCGCTTATAAAACATCGAAAGTGGCAACGCTGTATTTTTAAATATTATCCCGATTGTCCACAATCAGTTGTTTAAAGAAGCCGGTCGATATCGATCGAGAGAACCAACGTATTATTTATTTTTAAAATTTTTAGATGTTTTTCCCAGACAATAAGGGTGTATTTTTGTCTACACAGTAGCACTTTAACATACTAATTCAGACTGAACAGTACTTAGACGTGTTGTGACGCGAAAACTAATATGATTTTGTGATGTGAGTACTTGGTGTTTTTTATAAATTAAGTTGGTTTTAAATAAGTCCGAAAAGGTAAATAAAACTGCATTTTTTTTTTCTAAAGGGTAAGTGGCATTTATAAACTTTTAAGTTGTCCAGATCTGATGGGTGTCGAATTGAACAAATGAGAACATACCTGACCATTTATAAACTCCGAGGCGGTTCATTCGAGTCAGTTCAAGTTTATAAATCATAGATTGTTTCCCAGCGAGCTGAACGTAAAAGTTTATAATAATGTACCCTGAAAAATAAACAACTTGAAATCTGTCAAACGGTTATTGGCTTTCTAAAGAGTTTACCCTGAAGATTTGACAACACTGTTCAAGATTCACTGCCATATGTTGCTGTGTTTACCTTCCGAACAGGGGCACCACCTGGTAATTTTTGGTTTGACATAAGGTCATGTACAGGGCATATTAAATTAAAGCGCCATTTTTGGATATTTTTCTTCAATATGTTTTCATCTCAGGAATTGCCAGTTTAAATATAATACGTCATTTCCATAACACCCTGTAAATAAGAATCGGTAAGACACGTCATTGTGAAGGGGAGAATATTTGCAGCCTTTGTGGTTTGACCGGCATGGGTAGATCTTACCCTTAAACTCTTAAATGGGAAAGGGGTCAATTGGCATATCATTTTAAAGGTCGTTTAAATCTCTTTCCAATAATTTATTATCAACCAGAATAATTTTATCATATTTAATGAAAATGCGCCGAAATTGAAGTAAATGGGAATTTGCTTGTTAGTTATGAATAATATCTTATAGATATAAGTAGATGGGCACCGAAAAGATTTCATATTTTTGGTCCCTCTTGAGATATGCCACTGCACAAAATTACATTAATCTCATTATTTTTAGTATTTCTTCAGAAATGGTAAATATTTATGTTATAAATACATTTATAGTTTTTTTGTACATGTTATATATATTTAACTGTTTCTATTAAGTTTTACATGTGTACACTACTATTTTTCCTCTGCCTTTGACATGAGTAAACCGTTTTCCTACCGTGGTAAGTTTGTGACTTTTTTACCATTTTTACTATCATAGAATGACGTTATTGCTGATTTTACCTACGATCACTACCGTAAATAGCAAAAAACATACCATCTACTCTCTAAGTCAATTAATTTTCACTGTAAAGTAAATATCGCACGGCGTTTGTAAAGTAAATCGCACAGTAAACAAGGCCTTCTCGTTTATTTTCAACGTTTCGTCGCAACGCTTTCCCTTCAATATGGGAATTTGAGGTTATAAAAGAAACTAGAGAGTCGTAGACGGCTGCTATTACAAACGTTGAGGAAAAAGAAAAAATGTACTAACATTTTCAGAAAAAAACTTCATATGATACGTCTTAATTTTTGAGATACAAGGTGTCAAAGACTTTCATGTTTTTTTAAATAATTTGTTAAGGTTAATGACTTAAATACGTAACTATACTCGGTAGACAGCTGCCAGAACTGTTTATGTTTACAAAATAAAATCTGCTTTTCATAACAGAGTGCAAATGAATGAATTTTATTTTTTTATACGAAAACTGTACGTCAAACGACAAAAAATCAAGATACGACATTTGCTCAGCAAAGAATGAGAATTCCAAAAATAATTTTTATTTAAAAAAAAAGTGTCGTACCATTCTTTTCTACAAAAATACCGAGGGCAATTCCCCCAAGAACCTCACTGATCGGAATAAAAAAATATGTTATATATCATAAAATGCCTCTTGACGAATAGAAAGTGTGTACCAAATTTCACAAAAATAACTAGAGCAATATCACAGATTTTAATAAAAAAGGAAATTTTTTGAAAATCTTTAACAGCCTGTTTCCATCTCAAAGGTTAAGACGTTTAGGAGATATGTTCATATGAAGTTTTTTTCTGAAAATGAACCCAAGGATAACCTCCTTAAACAGTAATATGTTAATAAGAAACACCTTGTATCCTGTATCGTACCTATGTGGTATCCTCGAAGAACTAAAATAGTGATAATAATTTAGATTTTTTCCAACTTAACTCTAAACTTTTTTATTGTAGCAAAAATCGGCCTATTCTACCTCATTTTCTATGGCATGCTGGCAGCCCTCGTCTCCATTTGTATGTGGGTGTTCTTCCAAACTCTCAATCCGAGGATTCCAAAATGGCAACTGGACCAATCGGTGATAGGAACAAATCCCGGGCTAGGCTTCAGACCGATGTCGATAAATAATAGCGAAAGTTCCCTGATTTGGTTCGAAGGATCCAACAAAACGAACTATCAGCCTTGGGTGGATAACTTGCTTCAGTTTTTAGACGGTTAGTTTTTAACTATATAAAATGAAACGAAAGTATACTTCCAACATCAATAGAATTCGCATTATACAGCAAAAAGCTTCCTTGCTATAGAACTTGGTTGTTGATATTTTCTAAATGCTGTTACGCAACCTTTATATAGCAAATCTGCACATCTAGACATGTAGATCTCTTTTAATAGTTGTAAAAGCCGTATTAGAGTAGGCAATTTTTGTCTCTTGCACCAACAATGGCAATTATAATTGCAAGGATTCATGCGCAGTACACCGTCCTCGATCAGCTGGCCCAATACTGCTCGTATTGCGGGCGCAATGCGAGAATGGAATCCGTATTACAGTCGGCAATTCTACTCTTCTGGCAATTAAAATTGCACGGATTCATGCGCAGTACACCGTTCCCGATCAGCTGTCTCTCAGGCACGCGCCATTTTAACTGCCATTGCCGATGCAATTGGGTAGAGATGGATTATTCTGTTATTTTTAACTGTTTATTATTTAGTCGACGCAGGTATGAACAGCTAATGTCTATTTAAACTAACTGGTACTTAAATTAGCAGTTCACATTCTTTATTAATCTTATGTACTGCTAACTCGTCGCAACTTTTTTGACCTCCTATGGTAATCAAAACTAACAGGTTTTCCCAGCTCTAATTCTGGGGGTATTTAAGGGATTTCGACAGTACCAACTGCTGTTCTGACTGTTGGCAATGCTCCAGCTGATCGAGAACGGTTTACTGCGCATGAATACGTGCAATTATAATTGCCATTGCCGGCGCAAGTGAAAAAATTGCCGACTCTAATACGGCTTTAAAGTACATTCTCAGGTAAAATTTATACAGTTAAAACTCAAAATATTTGTCCTAAGAATATTCATATAATCTTAATAAAGGAAAATATGTCGGTTGGGTTAGCATTGTTTAGTTCTTATTGCATACATCTTCAGATGGTTAGGAAATTATTTTCTTACACATTTTACCTACTTATTATATCTTAAATCTTCTATTTTAGGTTATTACTTTCCCAGCAAAATCGCCAAGGGCAGTGGGCAAATAAAAACATGCTCCCATTCAGATTTTCCTACCGGCGATGAAGTTTGTGAAGTTGATGTGCGGGAATGGGGGCAATGTAATAAAGATGAATTCTTCGATTATCATAGGTTTGTTTAAATAAATTATCGTCGCTGATGTAGAAAATGTGTATTGTACATTGTCATTGTCACAGATGCAGCGATCAAGGAATCAAAAAGCCCCCATCTTTATTTATCACATATACTTAAAAGTGAATAAAGACATAATAGAGCGTCTGCGAAGTTCTGCAGTACGTTTTGAATTTCAATGACATGTTAGACAAAGGCAAAAGTTAGAATCGTAGTTGTATCCATTAAAAATGTATGAGCTGATAACTTAAACGGTCTCAGTGTCAATATTTATTGGTTTTAATAAGTTCTTGTCCCTTCTAGTTGAATGAAATCCTAAAAAAAGTTCTTTCAGATCTATTTTATCGTAATTTTGTATTTGCCGTAAGTATTTATGAACATTTGTTACTAATAACTGAATATAACCTTGTTTTGCAAAATGCTATGTCGAAAATTTAAGGGCTGCCTAAAGTCCGTTAAATGGATGTATTCATGATTTTAAGTGGATTGTGAAAACAGGAAAACGAAATAAATGGCAAAATTGATCATCAATTTTTCGCCCTCTATATCGCAACGCTAGGCACGTCTATTATAATATTTATGAAATCAGTCTGTGTTTTGATATTTTTCTTACGCGTAATTTTGATTGATTCGTATGATTTTTATGATGTCTAAGTGTAACGCAAGCATACGCTGTGACTACTTTTATTTTTCTGTCACATATGAAGCAGTACCAAAACGAACGTACGATAGAGTACGTTGAACGTTGTTTCCATTGGGAGGACCGCGCGCTTGCTCACGCTTTAAGCCCCTTTTATGCACACGTTTCTTGCCGCGGCATTTTCTATTCAATTCAATGCGAACCGAATTTGAAGCGTGAAACGGGACTTACTGTTTTTCTTCTAGGAGTTCACCCTGTATATTCCTGAAACTGAACAGAATCTACGGCTGGACTCCGGAATACTACATCTATGACCACGAGCTTCCACCAGAAATGCCGAAACAGCTTAAAGATCATATTAAAAGCATAAACAATACCAGGGATGTAAGTAGACAAATTTAAATAATCAGGCTGATATAAAACTAGCATTGAAGAATCAGAGAAATGCGCATTAGTAACATTAAGAATAATTAAGTATGTATAACTCTTAGCTAAAATTATCCATATAAATATCTGGAATCCATAATATTGATAAATTTTTATCTATTTTTAGAGACAAAATGTATGGGTGTCGTGCGAAGGAGAAACTCCCGCTGATAAAGAATATATTGGCAGCACGACGTACTTCCCTAAAAATTTCCAAGGATTTCCAGGCTATTATTTCCCGTATTTAAACAGGGAAGGATATCTGAGCCCGTTGGTGGCTGTTAGATTCGAAAGACCCGTCCGTACGTATTTATTTAATTTAATTATAACTCCAATTGCAATTAAATTATTGTCAAATTATAAAAAAACAATACATACAATCTAAATAAAATCTAACAAATTATTACAAAAACATAAAAATCCTTACCACCCTGTAACTCAAAAGTTGAGGCGTTTAGGACACATGTTCATATGAAGTTTTTTTGGACCCAAGAATAACCGCCTTAAATATTAGCATTTTATTAAGAAACACCCTGTATATTCCGCAGTGGCGGCTCGTGACCTATGAGGGGGTTCACAAGTATGGTGAAATTATTTTTAAAATTTTATTTTTGTGAAACGACCAAACAATTACTTTCTAGGCGTTTTAAATGTAGAAAGAAAAAATGTAATAAGAAAATGCCTTATGTAAAACATATTTTTATTTATTTTTTTATTTTACACAAGGAAATACAATTTTTGGAAAATAAGAAACGTTTTCTTAGTGTGTATATTAAATGTAAAATCCGTTCTTCGGTTCTTAATTGTAGAAAATTGATCAATAACAGCCTCGTTAAAGTTTGGAATACCCTCTATAAATTTTTTTTCATATATTTAATTTTTAAACTTTCTAATAAAGTCCTTAGATTTACCCTTTGTGGTCTGCGTTAAATTAATTTCGGGTTTAGGTCTTCCCGCATTCCTCACTTCAATTTTTTCCTCCAAACTCAAAGAGCTAAAGGTATTTCTTAAATAGTCCACCGTCAACTATTCATTTTAACTTAATAAATATATAATATTAAAACATACACGTTCGAATTTCTAACTAGATGCACGAACAGACAACGGCGCAAAATTGTGCGCCTTTCCCATGTTAAATCTCCATAGCCCCGCTATCCCCCGCTATCCCCCGCTGTCTCCCGCCACCTGTTACTACAGAGAAACTGCATTATGCTCCGCCTACTTAATTGCATGTGCGAGCAAGTCTCGTCATAATCGTCATTAACCTCGACCGAGGCACGGTTGCCGGATCGAGAGCCTATAATATACAGTTTGGTTGACGGTACGATAAAATATTAGAGAGGCTCGGACTTTATACGATAATTAATATTCAACGAATATAAATTTATATTTTTTTATTCGTTTTGGGGGTGCACGTGCGCATGTGCTCCTGTGGAAGAACCGCCACTGATATTCCGCGACTATATATTATGGAACACGGCATTGTTCACTGACGAAAAGGTTTTTCAATCAATATAGGTAATAAACTCGGGTACTTAACCGTTATTAGTTATATAACTCATTTATCACATTTAATTAGATTGTTTTCTTTTCTTTAGCGACGTCAATGCTTTTTGCTCATAACCTTAAAAATAATAAATCAATCAGAAGCCTGATATTTACACAAGTATGGCAAGAACTAGTAATAATACTTGTTCCCATTTTCAATGAATTCAACTCTACTAAGCAATGATTTTAAATTTTCAGCTGGTATCATTATCAACGTTGAATGCAGAGCATGGGCGAAAAACATTCACTACAGCCGAGCGGATAGAACGGGTTCGGTGCATTTCGAACTTCTAATCGACTAAGAGGCAATGAGTCTCGATGGACAATTTCTAGTGGATTCTAGATCTGATTCTAGCCAAATTAGGTTTATAAACATTCCAGACTGTCTAGGAATATTGATATTTTTAATCCTGATGACGAAATTTTTTATACTCAAATTAAGGGTCCAAAAAGTTCGGTAGATTTTGAATAGTGTATGTTAGTATTATTAGTAACGTCTTAATACCACCTGTTTATGTTTTTTGGGGGGAATTTGAATGTGTTTAATTCATACGCATTTGGAATAAGAGACACACGAGCGAATTTAAACAAATTTTTTAACATATTTTGGTTCTGTGCACAAATCGGTACAAGTAAACAAAATATTACTTTTAACAGTTTTCAATATATCGAAAAATGAGGTTATGTACTGGGAAAAATTTTTAAAATCAAGTAAAGTAGGTATCCCACTTCTGATCTCTCCTTAAGAACTCTTACAAAATCATATGTTCGCGTAATTCGACGAATGAATTAACATAAATTACAAATCATAACCGAAATAATTACACATAGGTACATAATATACATAAAAATATACCCGTGGTGTTAAAAAAATTGACAGGTTTTTAACTTTTGCTTTAATTGAAATTATTTTAGGCTATACAGCGTACACCAAATAAAGTGGCCTATTAGAGAACTAAATGAGATTTTATTTTTAAAATTTGGCTGTGGCTATAAGAGATGGTTTTCTATGGTTGTAAAATATTTTGGATGGTGCGGTGTTGCCGGGTCATACCGAAAGTGGTAGCAACTTCGCAATTTTAAATGAATTGTATAATATTATATACCTATCTTTAAGAGTTTTTGAATTATAAATAATCTTGATTGTGATTTTTTAACGTCGTGTCAGGACCTGAAAAGAAAATCATATCTCTTTTGCGGTTACAGCTAGAAAGCTGAAATTTTGACAATAGTTTGACAAGATCATCGAAATTTTATAATTTTGAACAGTATTTAATTCATTTTATACAGGGCGTCTCCATAACAATATTTCTGAGCAGATGAATTATTGCAAAAATCTTCTTTTTTTAAATGGGACACCCTGTATTTGATTGTTTTGCTAATGGAGGATCGAATTTTCTATCTAATGATATTAGGTGTTCCTATATACAGGGTGATTCACGACGAGCGTGCATTAGAACTTTATGGAGAACTACTGAATATATGTTCCTGAAACTTTGGGGATTTTGGTTTATCGATATGCTCTCTTTAACTAAAATATTGACATATTTCTGTCATTTCCGGTTATACCGGAAGTAGCTGTCTACTTTCGTTTTTTAAATACAACATGGTAATTTTTATTACATTTTTCGATTAAGCATTAAATACTAAGCACATTTTATAGAAAATGTTTTTGTCAGACTCTATTAGGTTTTGAGATATCTGGACTTTTTGTAATTATTTGGCAAATGCATGACGATGAAATAATCCATATAATTTTTTTACCTTAGCGCTTGGACTAAAAATTTTTTCTCACCGAATAGCTAGAAGATCATCAAGTCTCATAAACATTTCAAATTCGGCATAAAATGTACAGGGTGGTCACAATTCAAGCCTCATTGTGAAAGAATTCAACCATTAAAAACTTTCTTATTTTAAATTGAACACCCTGTATATTTTTATTTAATTTGATGGCAAATTAGTTGTTCTTTATAAATAGTATTTACTGTCCTATACCTATATCAAAGCGTTTTCTAAAAAAATCCAATTTTATTCCGAAAATACTATTTGTTCAAGTGTGCTATGAAAACAATTGTACTTAGGGGCTGTATACTGATGTCTATACGGAGGAAAAGTGATTGGTATCAAAACGATGGGGCTCCAGCACACAACGTCCAAGTTGTTAAGACTGCCCTAAACAAACTTTTTCATGACCAGTGGATCGCAAACCAAGGTCCCTTCCACTGGCCAGCTCGTTCGCCAGACTTAACTCCACTGGACTTTTCATCTGGGGAACCATTAAAGATAAAGTTTACGCGCCTCCCATCACCACGAAGGAAAATCTAATTGAAAGGGTGAAGGCAGCATTTCAATCTCTCACAAGAAATTAGGAATGCTACAAGAAATAACATGATGAAAAGAATACATAAATGCTTGGAAGTAAATGGCAATCATTTCGAACATATTTTAAAAATATAATCAAAAGATATTAGGTATAATTTTCAAACACATTTTTAATTAAAGAATTTAAAGTTTATAAACTTGTTTCCTTGCTATTTTTAAAAAAATAATATTTAAACCATTAAATTTAAAACAATCAACTGCATTTTATTTATAAATTATTAAGAAACACTTTAGAATATTGTATTTTCAAGCAATCAATCACTTTTCCTCCGTATGGACATCAGTATACAGCCCCTAAGTACAATTGTTTTCATAGCACACTTGAACAAATAGTATTTTCGGAATAAAATTGGATTTTTTGAGAAATCGCTTTGATATAGGTATAGAACAGTAAATACTATTTATAAAGAACAACTAATTTTCCATCAAATTAAACAAATATATACAGGGTGTTCCATTTAAAATAAGAAAGTTTTTAATGGTTGAATTCTTTCACAATGAGGCTTGAATTGTGACCACCCTGTACATTTTATGCCGAATTTGAAATGTTTTGGAGACTTGATGATCTTCTAGCTATTCGGTGAGAAAAAACTTTTAGTCCAAGCGCTAAGGTAAAAAAATTATATGGATTATTTCATCGTCATGCATTTGCCAAATAATTACAAAAAGTCCAGATATCTCAAAAACTAATAGAGTCTGACAAAAAAATTTTCTATAAAATGTGCTTAGTATTTAATGCTTAATCGAAAAATGTAATAAAAATTACCATGTTGTATTTAAAAAACGAAAGTAGACAGCTACTTCCGGTATAACCGGAAATGACAGAAACATGTCAATATTTTAGTTAAAGAGAGCATATCGATAAACCCAAATCCCCAAAGTTTCAGGAACATATATTCAGTAGTTCTCCATAAAGTTCTAATGCACGCTCGTCGTGAATCACCCTGTATACCTATCTACAATTATTTCGTACTTATAGAGAAATTTAAAAATTATCTGAAAAAAATATATTTTGTGGTAGTTGGCTGTGGAATGGATTCATAGGAACAAAATAATGAAAAATCCATTTGACGTTATGTCTGTGTTATTGTAATAAAAATTAACTAATTCACATTATTCGAGCTTAGATATTTTAAGTTCATTTTATATTCATGGGGAGTGTGGTAGAGTTTTATCTAGAACTTGAAGAAAATTTAATGAACTTCATCCTGATGCAGCTCCTATAACTCAGAAATCATTGATTGGCCGAGGAGGTCTCTGGAAATGGCCCTAAGGTCTCCGGATCTTAGCCCCCCCCCCCCCCCCCCCCCCTATCTATGGAGTGTGATTAAAGAAATAGTATACAAGACACCAGTCATAACAAGGAAACATAACACAGACATAACATCAAATGGATTTTTCATTATTTTGTTTCTATGAATCCATTCCACAGTCATCTATCAAAAAATATATTTTTTTAAGATAATTTTTAAATTTCGTCCGAAGTCCGAAAATATTGAAGATAGGTATAGGAACACTTAATATCATTAGATAGAAAATTCGATCCTCCATTTGCAATAATTCATCTGCTCAGAAATATTGTTATGGAGACGCCCTGTATAAAATGAATTAAATACTGTTCAAAATTATAAAATTTCGACGATCTTGTCAAACTATTGTCAAAATTTCAGCTTTCTAGCTGTAACCGCTAAAAAGATATGATTGTCTTTTCAGGTCCCGATACGGCGTTAAAAAATCACAAGATTATTTATAATTCAAAAACTCGTAACGATAGCTATATGATATTATACAGAGAAATGTTCTAGATTTTTACCTAGATTAAAAAAAAAATATAATAAATGTGGTAATTCATTTAAAATTCCGAAGTTGCTATCACTTTCGGTATGATCCGGCAACACCGCATCATTCAAAATATTATATAAACGTAGAAAACCATCTCTTATAGCCACAGCCAAATTTTCAAAATAAAACCTCATTTAGTTCTCGAGATTCTTCTAATAGGCCACTTTACTTGGTGTTTAAAAAATAAAATATATGAGAACACAAAATATACAACAAGAACTAAAGTACCGGGATATTTTTAAAAATATTTCTCTTTAGTATTATTAATTATTTATTGCATTATAATCACATTTAGAGGTTTCATTCATTTTACAAAGTATATTTATTGTTTTCCTTCACTTTTCTGTCAAGAAACAACATAGGAACCCTCAATAAAGTTATATATGCTAATAAACCTGCACGCAGAGTGTTCGTACATTCAACTCCTGATAAAAAATAAATTGCAAAAAGTCTGGTTTTAGGGGTATTTATTTTTTTTCTATTTCAATTTAAAAAAAAGTATGAAGTGTTTTCTACACTTTCTTTGTGTAGGCCATAAACAAACCGATATTCTGGACCCGTTCTTGATTATAGTAGTATTAGTATCCCGATGATGAATTGATGCTTGTTGCATATTATGTCTGATTTGTAAAAAAAATTATATATTTTTTTAAAAATTTTACTTATTTCTCTGTACGTCTGAATTTTGTTTTCTATTGTAAATAATTTTAGTTATAAAATTCCGTTTAGAGTTTTTTTTTTAAACCACCAAGGTAATTCTTAAGTTTGTTCAGTAGTTTTTATTTAATAAATTACCAAAGTATATTTCGATCATTTTTTTTTTCATATGAAAGTAACAAAACTTTCAGTTAAAGTTCAGTATCGAAGTTAAGCTGAATTTATAAACTCGACGTTGACGATTGACGGTGCTGTTTGACGGTGACGGTACAGCTTAAACATATTGAAACGCATAAGACCATTTATATTTGACGATGACGGTGCAGTTTGACGGTGGGTGACGGCCGACATGAACCAATTTTATCTTTTGACGGTGGACGGCCGTAGCAACGTTCGTAGCGAGTTTACACAGCCAATCAAAATCGTGTTTACCTGTCACGTGATATTTTGTAAATATTATTTTATTTTATACCATCTTATTAACCATTTTAAAGTGTACTGTTGATAATTCAGATCACATAAACACCAAAATTAATATAATCACATAAAAATACAGAAAAGCAGAGAAGCACAGGTTATGTTATCGTCGCCACCGTCAAGTTTATAAATTCAGCTTTTTACGGCACCGTCAAACAGCACCGTCAAACTGCACCGTCAATCGTCACCGTCGAGTTTATAAATTGGCCTTTACTTACATACCAAATGTCCGGTATGAGTCGCTAGTGCTGTAATATAGCGCACATATGTTTGATTTTAAATTTATATCAAATGCATTTTTTGTTACATGATAAGCCGTTTACATTACTAGTGATGTAATAAGTTCATTACATTTCTGGTGCGATAATTAATATTATTACGAAACTTTAAAAGACTTAAATAAGAAAAATATTTGTTGCCTTATTTGCGCACATCTCGTTCAAGGTGCTGCCTAAATTAAAAATGACGTCAAGAAGCTATTTTATACAGAGTGTCCGGAAAACATTTTAACATGAGAAACTTTTATTTATTTTTGTTGAGAAAATAACACATATAATTTTCAGCCAGCAAATTGGGGATACTACTAGTGTGGTGATCGCTCGAGGAAAAAACCGCTTGAGTACTCGATTATTGCAATAACCGCCATCGCTCGATTATTAAAAAAACTGTTATAAATTCAAGCGAAAATCGTCGCTTGTTACTTCTTTTTTTTTAGATCAAACACAAGCACTACAGGAGAAATCCTTTAGGGTACTCTGGGAGAGGTGCGTGTGCGCAAAAAGCGATTCACGTTGGTTTTGAATCGTTGGGAAAAACGACCTCGGGAAGGTCGTTCCATAAGGATGAAGTCCTCCAGATGAAAGAATTCTTAATTAATGAAGTTCGAGGAGTACTAAGCTTAACCACATATGGATGGGCGGCAGTGGTTCGTCGTGTATTTCTACTATTCGCCGCTCTGGGCGGAATTAAGAGGGCAAGGTCTGCCGAGCACTTTCCATGAAAATATCTGTAAAAGAGAGTGAAATCCCCAACCTGTCTTCGATGTTCTAGGCTGTCGAGGTTCTTCGTCAGCTCGTGGTCTCCAATCAGACGAATGGCCCTCCTTTCGATGGAATCCAGTAGCCGAAGAGCATGTTTGGCTGCAGAGCTCCAGACATGAGAGCAGTACTCTCGTGATGGTCGAATCTTGGCTTTGTATAGTATCAAAAGTTGTTGAGGTATGTACAACTTTCTGGTTCGGAAAAGTACACCAAGTTTCTGAGAAGCTGTCTTGGCGATTGCCACAACGTTTATGCCAAGACATATTTCCTCCCAGATTGACGCCCAGCAAATTAATAGATGAAGCCAGTGGGATTGCGTCTCCTCTCATGACTATATCCTGTTCTGTAATATTAACCTTTTTAGAGAAAACTGCTGCCTGGATTTTTTAGCGTTAAATTCGACTTGGTTACTGTCACCCCAAGCCAAAATTTCTTCCAGGTCTTTGTTGAGGCGGGATACTTCATGCTGTCTGCGAAGATGTGCGTCGGCAGCCGATGTTTGTGCATTCAACGAAAAAGATGAGATTACTTATTACCTTTCAATCGATACCCGAGCTGCGCTTGACACCGACCGAAATGTGCTGCTTGGTAGTGTGATCGCTCGAGGTAAAAAAGTCTTAAAATAAATGCTTTTAAATAACATATTACTCCAGCGGTAAATTGGATGGTTTCCTTTATATTTTTTACTATTTTTGACACCCCTATTTGCTGGCTTAAAATTTTTGATTTAAGTTTTATTTTCTCAACAAGCATATCTTTTTATGAAAAATAACTCAATTACCTAGAGTTTAAGTTTAAAAATATTTAATTAAGAAACGAAATTTTGAAAAATTTTCGTCGAAATTTTCATATTCACTTTTTCACTGAAAAATCCAAAGCCTACCCTGCTTCCGTAGACGCATTGCGTTTTAACTGGGGTGCTCGCGAAACGTCGATCCCTTATACTTGCCGCTTTTCTCCCCTTTGTAATTTCGGGATCGGTGCGTGTACTTGTAGTAAGCCATGGCAGAAACGACGGAAGAAAATAACGGTTATCAACATTTTTACCAACAATCTCCCAAGTTACCGCCATGGGAAGCGTTTTGTCTTTTCGTGTGGAACCCAAAAAAGAACGAGTTCCTGGGTCGTACAGGAGTGAGCTGGGGTAAGTCACATTTTTCTTTACGTATGTATGAAGCACGTTGTATGTGATAATGTTTGTAATCAAATAGTTCAAAAGGTTTATAATAATATACATTACAATAGTATATAAGTAGGAATAACGGTATCGTTTTTTTTTTAATTGCAATGATTTATTTCACAATTTTTTTTCTTTGTGTGTGACAAAAGAGTTTTGCGACCAATATCAGGAGTTTCGTGTTTATTTTTTAAATAAGCATTAATATTAAGGTACAAGTATCACCAAAACCAAATATATGCGATATGGAAACAAACAAAGGCCCGATTTTTGGAACAATATTTGAAAAATTGTATGCTTATTTTGCATCTTTATTTTGAGATTTCAATGATAATATGTCCCTTATATTATAATCTATACCTACATAATTTGTATAATAACATAAAAGGATCATATGTTGTATGATACATTGACATTTCTTTTCATTGTATTCCTTTAAAATAATATAAATAATACATTTTATTTAGTCAACTTTAATTTGAAATGTTTTTGTAAAGTATAATAGTACTTCCCGATAAAGATGTGAATTTGTGTAATAAACCAATAACATGGAACAAAAAATAATATTATATACAGGGTGTTTCTTAATAGCATGCTCATATGGATATTTACGGGTTCATTTTCAGAAAAAGACTTCATATGAACATACGTCCTGAACGTCTAACTTTTGAGATTCAGGGTGTTAAAGATTTTTAAAAAATCTCCTTTTTTATTAATATCTGTGACGCTGCTCTAGATATTTTTGTGAAATTTGGTACACACTTTCTATTCATCGAGAGGCATTTTATGATATATAACAATTTTTTTATTCCGACCAGTGGCGTTCGTGCGGAAGTTGCCCTCGGTATTTTTGAAGAAATGGATGGTACGCCACTTTTTTTTTAAATAAAAATTATTTTTGAAATTCACATTCCTTTCTGAGCAAATGTCGTCTCTTGATTTTTCGTCGTTTGACGTGCAGTTTTTGTATAAAAAAATGAAATTTATTAATCTGCACCCTATTATGAAATTAGGTATTAACAAAGATTTAAAAGGATCTAGTAGGTAAGAAGCAGATTTTGTTTCGTAAACATAGACAGTTTTGACAGTTGCCTACCTAGTCTAGTTGTCACGTATTTAAGTCATTAAGTTTAACAAATTATTAAAAATGAAAATCTTTAACATCCTGTATCTCGAAAGTTAAGACGTTGAACATATGTTCGTATGAAGTTTTTTCTGAAAATGAATCCAAAAATAACCTCCTTAATGTTATTAAGAAACACCCTGTATATTCAATTGATTATTATCTACAAAAGGACGTACCCTGAGATGCTTTATTAAATTTCTGAATAAACAGTCAGGCAACAACTTAAAAAATAAGTTTCACCGCAGTCACAGTACATTCACAATAAAAGCTATTGATCGCCTAGACCTGTATGCACATAAAAAGTTCAAACTCAGCGCAACGACAGCAGCAAAGAGATGTAAACCACAATAATAGCCCCTCTGTGAACAAGAACACAAAAGGACAAAATAGGATCGTACAATTTTATTATAAATTCTGACCATGGTCTTTAAAGATAATAGACATGTGTATATACAGAGTGATCAATTTAAAAACTTCCCACCCTTAATGTCTCGTTTCCAGTAAATAAATATTGGAAAAACACGTCACTTTTATCGTGAAGGTGGACGCTTTTAAAGAATATTTGCAGCCTTTGTAGTTTAACCCCCTGTTACCCTTAAAATCTTAAATGGGAAAGGGATCCGGTGGCACATCATTATACAACTAAGTAAATAATAAACCATATACTAAAAGAACCGAGACTATATCACACTTCTCTTCTTTATTCTCCTAGAGCGCTGAGTATCAGGTGTCTGTATATTGTAAATGTGTGTAAATTTATGAAAAAAAAGAGTATATAATTTTGTAAAATATCCCACAATTGTGCAAGTCAACATCAATCAATAAATAACAGGACGTTGAATCTGTGATCAATTGTCTACATGGGACCTAAATTATTTAACTTGATACCTTTTGACTTATGTACGTAACCTAAATTTCAAGAAAGTGTTCAGTAAAAAGTGTGCCAAATGCGTATATAACAACTTTGGTTTGATGGTTTGTTTCGGGTTTGAATGATTTTATCTCTTCAATTTTGTTTGCCGTGATGGTCTGGTTGTTGTAACTTTTAAAATAGTATCGAGTGAATTATTTTACTTGAAAGTGTATTGGTTGGATTATTCTTGTCTATATGGTACAGTACGTTTCACGAAATTTGGATACGACTTAATGATTTCCTGGGTAGGTCCCATTGTGTCGACAAGAGCTTGGCAATAAACAAGTGAAGTATGAACGGATTAAGGAAAACAAGTAATGATATGATTATATTAATGTAATCAAATTAAATAACATTTTCTTTAAATATTACTAGTCATATTTATTTAGATTTATAATGTCATTCTATAGATAGTTCTGTTTCGCTATCGCTATCCTCATCAAAATTAATTATAATTGGATTAATTATACGATCCAGACTAATATACGAATTTTCTACAGTTATTACGTGACGGACTGAATTTTTCCAACTACCTGGGGGAATATCATTAAAGCATTTTCGTATTAATTCTACAAGACTAGAACTTAAAGTCGGAGAAATATTTTCAGACCTAACCAGTGATTTTAACTAGTCCCACATATGCTCTATGGGGTTAAAATTGCAATCATAGGGTGGGGGCCGTAGCACTGTATGTCCAATTTCTTTTGCCAATGTGTCACAAACATATACTTTTTTTATATCATTCGCCGCCATGTAGTTCTGAATCTCCAATTTTGTATTATTTGAGCTTGGAGCTTTATGTAATTGGCGACTGTGATAGCTCGTATTGTCCATTACTGTCACGCTATTCTGAGGAATGTTTGGTAAAAGACAATTCTTGAACCATTCCTCAAAAACTAACAAATTTTACCACAACAATATATTTAAATATAAATTAAGCAACCTAACCTACCTGATACCTATATTTAATTATAATTATTACAATCCGGTCCTTTCCACATAATAATAACAAACGGTCATAAATAATGGGATGGCCACAGGTAATTTTACTGCCGTAAGTTATATCCATTTTTCGTGAAACAATCTTTACACATATATAGTTTCATGGTATTGTGATTTCACAAAACCACATACAGGTATATCAAGTACCTATAGGTGATTTTGAATGTCTTGAATTTGCCTAGTACTATCGTATATAATGATTATTTCATTTGTGAACCTTTATATTGTGATAATTTGGTAAATAAATACAAATACAAAATACCGCTTTGTGTATTGCTAGGGTTGCTAAATGGACAATGTGTAAAACTAGGACAATTGTATAACAAAGCCTGATTTTTTTTATGAAAAGCTCGGACATTCGTTCACAAATGCATCTAAATAAAATTAATCACAAATTTATGCTTTTTTAATATTTGCGAAGGTCAGTCCAATCAGTATCAACAACAAAAAAACGCCAAAATTAGCATTGATTATTAATAAAACGACAAAAACAAACGAAATTCATTTATTTCCGAAAAAAAAATAAAATCCCCTTTACTAAATACGACTATAGGAACTTTGATGGTACAAAAATACAAAAAAAAATTTAAAATAACAGAAAAAAAACAAAAAATTTTCATATAAATACCAACATAAATTTATATTCTTAATATGATTGCGAAGGACTTCTAGCCTCTGGACTACTAAAGCAATATTTTTCGGAAGAACCAATTTTGCTTAAAATTAAAGGATCCTGGATTTCTAACAAATACTGAAGCAGAAGAATCTGAGCAGGTATAATGCGTGAGCGTGCAACTATTTATGGTTGTTAGATAAAGCCGGACAAAAAAAGAACATGTCCAGCTTAAGCCAGACGTCTGGCAACCCTATGTATTACCTTGTTTTCAAAATTTTGGGTTTAGTTTAAAAATCATTTCCAAAAATAAAAGGTTTATATTGAAAATTGGTATAATTGTTTTTTAATTTTTAGCAAAAATAACAATATTCTACATAATATTCTACATAATGCTGGCAGCCCTTTGTGCCATATTTTTTTCCTTGTTCTATCTGACAATCAACTACAGTAGTCCTAAATGGCAGCTGGATCGCTCACTTATTGGCACCAATCCAGGTCTAGGGTTTAGACCTTTGATGACCAATGTCACCAATGCAGACAGTACCTTAATATGGTTTAAAAAATCGAATAAACCAAGTTATCAACCTTGGGTGGATAATTTAATAGAGTTTTTAGATGGTAAGTAAAGATGTTATTATCAATAATGTTTCTAATTTTAACGAATAACGCTTGTGGCTCCATATGGTTAAAGCGGCGATATTTTGTAAAAAAGAGGCAGTTTACCTAGACAGAAAATAAAAATAATACTCCGGTCGCGGCCCGCTTGAATTCATAAAAATCAAAATATCTTACATTATATTTACTAAGAACTGGTTACACTATTGGTTGATAGCCAGGCGCGGAACTACTACTAAGCAAGACCATGCAACGCAGGGTTCCCAGGCGTCCAGGGGGCCCTCGGCTCAAAGTGGCCTCCCGTTATGGAATGCGAGGCCCTTCGTCACTTCAAAAAGTGTATTTTTCTTACGGAACACTAATTTATTATGATTTTATACTATCATCAAGAAAAGGAGTTCCTACACATCTGTCGATTGCCTTAGATTTTAAGAACCTTTACAATTTTTTTTTGTGAAAAAGTTTGCAAATAAGTTAAGTTTTTGTCTTGTTTGTATTGAATAAGTTAGTGTCGCGCGAGCCAAGTGCTGAGCTGCTCTGAAAGTGGGGCCCCAGGCCCAGACCCACCGGGCCTAGCAGGAAAATAGGTCCTGGATAATGTTTATAGTAACAAGGAATTAACAACTACAACGTTTTAAAGTTTTTATGACACCGTAGGTATTTTTAATTCAATGCAAACTTCCTATTCCTAAACAAATAATTTAAGGAAATTGAATTTAAAATATCCCTAGCGCAACGAAATAGGTGCTCCGGAGCGACAGCAAACTGGTCTAAATACAGCACTTTTGTTTATAAATAATATTTTTTATACTTATTTGGCGATATGGCGGTGCTAAGTTTTCAAAGAATTACTTCTTACTGAGAATTATTAACATCAAAAGAATAACTTACTAGTAATATACTAATCTACAAACAAAATTAATTGAAAAGTTGGTCAATGGTTCAATTTAGGGAAAATACATTTACAGAAATGCATTGAACAATTTTTCAAATAATTTTTTTTGGAGATTATTATTATTAGTAAACTGAAATACATTTATTTTATTCAAATATCATTTATGTTTCATTTTATACAATAATTGTTTCCATGGCTAACTGATGACTAAACATTGTGATATTCAGTTATTAACTGCTTAGAAACATTTGGTCAGAAAATGAGTTATAAATGGTTAATCGAGTGAAATATCAAAAAATCTAAACATATTTTTTGGTCAGAATATAAGAAGATTTAACACAAGGGTGGATCCAGAACTTTGGGGGTCAAACTTCGATTTGGGAGGTCATACAAGAAAAAGTTACGAAAAGTAATACCCTGTCGTGTTAGTCAAACCGGTATTTATGGTATTTTTCGTGTTAAATTGATGCTTGGGGGGGCTTGTGAGTCTAAATTATTTGAGGAAAGAAAAAACTTTTTTTGCGACTTGTTTAATGTAACTTTTAATTTTAACCTGCCCTGTATGATATTCTAATTATTCGATCTTATTATGTATTTTTAAAATAATTTTACGAGAACTTATACTTTTGTAAAAATTTCTGGAAATTTGGTTTAAAAGTGATTTTAATCAATAAAGTTATTCAGAAAAGAATAGTGTGGTCACTTTTTAAATCATTTTATAGGGGGCCCAATAAATAATTTTGCGGGGGGGCCCAAATTTTGAAGTTCCGCCACTGTTGATAGCCCTTGGGGGAGAGCCGCATATGAACGAGGATCGTGGTTAAGCTCAAGGTATCCTCGGGTATGGCCCTAAAAGTAATAATAAGCATAGTAGACTTAAGATATCTGCATTCACTAATCTTTTCAGGCTATTATTCCCCAAGAAAATTCGCCAAAGGTAGCGGCAAAATAAAATCCTGCTCGCACTCACAATTTCCAACTGATTCCGAAGTTTGTGACGTGGATGTTCGAGACTGGGGACCGTGCAATAGAGATGAATCTTTTAACTATAACAGGTAAAATATGGCTATTTTGTTATTAATTTAAATTGACATTATACAAAATGGTTACTTTCAACTTTTAGCTAAAAAAATTATCATTTTATAGGAGTTCGCCCTGTATTTTTTTAAAACTAAACAGAATCTATGGCTGGACGCCAGATTACTTTCTAAAAGATCAAGAGCTTCCACCGGAAATGCCACATCAACTTAAGTATCATATCCAAGGGATCGGCAATACCATTTTTGTAAGTAATGTCTTCTTAAAGTTAAAAGGAGCGATTTATCAATTTCTTATCAACCTGTATTGAACTTTTTGTTATTTGTTCGCATATAACTTTCGTCTGGCTTACCCGATGTTGACGATTCTTTTGAAACATTTAATGATGGAGTATAAATTAAAAAAATACAAGAAAGGGGGGTAAATGGGGATAAAATGTAGCGACAAAAATTTTTTTTGCCCAAAATGGTTGAATTTGTTAAGGAAGTGAAATTTAATATAGATTGATCTCTATTCTTTGGTTATGAGATTATAAATAGTAAATAAACTTGTCAACAAAGACGGTGTCGGTTACATCACAAAGTGGGGTCTTATATTTTATTTCTGCCAGAATAGTATGTTAAGTATTAAATACTATTTATGTATAATATGTTTTGTCCCCACTATTATACTGATATCATTTTACATAGTTCAATACATTTCCATCAGTAATATGCTCAGGTAAATAGTAATTATTCCTTGAGGGGCCCCAAGAGTCCATAATATAATCAACACAAGGTATGATATTGCGCAGCGTTGTTTAGTGACGTTATTACGTGAACATATCCTAACAATGTTTATAATAGGAGGTGCGCTGGGTCACCCAGTATTTTATTGCATATTTAGGTTCGTATTAGTGTCCTGTATAATTATCTAAAATGTTATTTGATTTGGTAGTTTAAGAACAATAACTTAAAAACTAAAAAAAAAGTTTTGGAGTCTTGAAAAGAAAAATAAAAAGCCATTCTAAAAATATTTTCTTAACCACGGCATTAGGTGGGATTTATGCCATTGGGTCTGAAGATAGTATGAATCTAATAGTGTTTATCTATTTTATACAAGGTGTTCATAATAAGGTTCCAAAAATGACACATTTAAAAATCATTTTTTGTAATACTAATATACTAGGTTGCCCAGAAGTCCGGAATAAAATTAATACAGCCTTAACCCGTGACTTTTTGGGAAAACGCTCGGACACGTCAATTTAGTTTAATATATGTTCACATTTTGACGTTATTCGTTTGTTTTTTTATAGACACTTTAAAAAAAAATCGATGTCGTCATATCTTTGACAAATGTCTATAAAAAAAAACGAATAACGTCAAAATGTGAACATCTATAAAACTGAATTGACGTGTCCGAGCGTTTCCCCCAAAAGTTACAGGTTTATTAATTTTATTCCGGACTTCTGGGCAACCCTGTATAATTTCCAGTCATTTTCAAGAAAATTCCAAATTTCATAAATTGTATTATTTAAATACCATAGGCGCCTTGACTAATTGTAAGCTACAGTAAATGTTCAAAATGTATTCTATTTTCATTTGTGCACAAATAAATACGTTCTTGAAAAGATGGATTGGACATCCCTTATCATTTCAGATGAAATACTAGCGCATAGCGGTTCATTAGAGCATAAAACCATGTCAGGCTTTGAAATAACATTCTAATTATAGTTTGACTATATTGGCTATTTAGGCCGAATAAATTATATAGGAAATTAAAATGGATTTTATTACTTGGTGATAGCGAAAAATTGTTTTTTAGCAAGGAACCATTTTGCATCACGTTATCCAGAACTTAGCTTTGTTTATGGGGACACGTACCCAAATTCCTTATGAATATCCGCATACAACTGCTATTAATATGTAGCAAAGAATAAGAGACGCGTTTGTTAGATTTCCACCTGAAATATTGAGGGATGTAAACATATCTTTTCAACAACGTAAATAACGTAATTAAATAACTCACACCACGACGTCACTGCTAGCCAAACAAAATTGGCTAGATATCATATCATGTGTTTATTGTATATTGATTAACAAACTTTAAAAATTTTAGAAAAGAAATGTCTGGGTGTCATGCGATGGAGAATCGATAACTGATAAACAATACATAGGCCATGTATCTTACTATCCCAAAGATATTCAAGGATTTCCAGGATATTATTTTCCATATTTAAATCAGGAAAGCTATTTGAGTCCGCTGGTGGCTGTCAGATTTGAGGATCCCAAACGTAAGTAATAATGATGAACAAATGAAGAGTACTTTAAGAGAAAGGCCAAAAATATTTAAAAAAATATTTTTTTGGTTAGTGCGGCGTCAAGTCGATCCCTGACTTTCCGGGCTATATACAAGAATGAATCTGGTATGACTTTCTTAGTCCATATAAGTTCTACAAAATTACAAAATTTCACTACAATATACAGGGTCGCTTGAAAATTATAATCGAAAATGTAAAACTTCAGATGCGTCTGTGGGAAAGGGAAAGGGAAATGGTTAAATGACTACTTTGACCTCCCCTGTAAGCTGGCTAAATATTGCCATATACCGGTCGACAAGTGTATCGGTAATGGGAAAGCATGGTCTAGTAGTCATGGGCGTGCTATTATTATTTTAAATAATGTAATAAAAATAGGAAATTATTCAGTAATTAATTGCATTTTATGTTTGAACCTAGGTAACTATTTTATCAGGGTGTAAAAAAGTACTTTTTACAAGATGTACATTTTTCAACATTGAAAAAATAGCTATTTTTTTTATTTGGTCGTAGTAATGTCCCTTTCTAGCTTTCGCATTTAAATATATTGATTTGTGATTCCTCTTCACCTATCTTATGAACATTCGCAATCACTTCACAGGTCTGACTGTGTTTTTTTTTATGATCAAACACAAGTACTATAGGAAAAATCCTTTAGGGCCTCTGGGAGTGGTGCGTGTGCGAAAAAAGCGATTCACGTTGGTTATTATATTCGTTGGGAAAAACGACCTCGGGATGGTCGTTCTATAAGGATGAAATACTCCAGATGAAAATATTCTTAAATAGTGAAGCTCGAGGAGTACTAAGCTTAACCACACATGGATGGGCGGCACTGGTTCGTCGTGTATTTCTGCTATTCGCCGCTCTGGGCGGAATTAAGAGGGCAAGGTCAGCCGAGCACTTTCCATGAAAATATCTGTAAAAGAGAGTCAAATCCCCAACCTGTCTTCGATGTTCTAGGCTGTCGAGGTTATTAGTCAGCTCTTGGTCTCCAATCAGACGAATGGCCCTTCTTTCGATGGAATCCAGTAGCCGAAGAGTATGTTTGGGTGCAGAGCTCCAGACATGAGAGCAGTGCTCTAGTGATGGTCGAATCTGGGCTTTGTATAGTGTTAAAAAGTTGTTGAGGTGTGTACAACTTTCTGGTTCGGAAGAGTACACCAAGTTTCTGAGAAGCTGTCTTGGCGATTGTCACAACGTGGTTATGCCAAGACATATTTCCTCCAAGATTGACGCCCAGCAAATTAATAGATGAAGCCAGTGGGATTGCGTGTCCGTCCATGTGTAGGTTTTTACCAGGAGTATACTTATTCATTATCACAAAGTTCAAAATTTTAAAATAACGAACAAACCCTAAAACACGACACAATGAACACGTATTTATAAAATACAATTTAACACAATACAATAACTATTGCCCTTTCTATCACTACGCAACTGAGTGGGTACATCCATCAAATATCGGACATCGCCCAACAAGCCCGATCGCCCATCGGGTGTCTTACGAGACGTATGCGCTATCAACTGTCTGGGATATAACCAATCAAATTAGCTCTAGCTACCTGTAACAATTGACAATGGACTATGTTGCCATATTTCTAGAATAAAAGTACTTTATTTAATCAAAAAAAGGATTGTGATAATATTGTAACTATAATAGAATATTGGTTGCTTATATATTTATTACAATTTATTTTAAGTGCGTAATTTAGGGTTTTCCCGATAAGAGATTATTAAATTAAAATTTAATATATGTGACAATAACACCGGCATTCCTTTCGTAGCTACAGATAAACTTGTCGACCTGTAGTTACCGGGCACCCTGTATACTAAACACTTTTCAAAAATATTTTCTGTGACAGGTAAATAATATACACTCCAGGATTATTCAGACAGGATTTTGGAATTTGGTTAAGGCTAGTATTTCCAAACAAATTAATTTTTTTTAGCTGGAATTATCATTAACATTGAATGCAAAGCCTGGGCCAAGAATATTAAGCATAATCGAGCAGACAGAATAGGATCAGTACATTTCGAACTTCTTGTTGATATATAAAACTTCGTATGGTACTTAATTTAGCAACTGGTTAAAAAATTACTGACATTTTCTAACTTGGGGTTTACAAGAGGACAAATGGACTAAAAATTGAAAGATACGAAAAAGCCACTCTTAATAAACGTTTTTGCTTGTCTAGAAAATACGATTCATCAAAAGAAACTTCAATTTTTTTATACAGGGTGGGTAAAAACTGTAAAAATGTTATTTTGCTTAAGAGTAAACATACTTTATTTTGAAAGATACGAAAAAAGTCACTCTTAATAAACGTTTTTACTTGAATAATGAATAGGTGATACTTGTTGTCAATGTCTTTATTTAATGAAGTAATTATAATAATAATAATAATACGAACATTTTTATTAACATGAAAGAATACGATAACGATTTCATAATTCAAAAACTTCACCCCCATACTCGATACATTTTTTTAATTGCTTTCTCAAATAAGTGAAAGAATTTCTGATTTCTGATTTCTTCCTGAGATATCGATTGGACAGCCTGGATAATTCTGCCCTTCAGCACTTCAATATCATTTGGCATTGGGTTGCAAAAACCCAAGGTTAAGTGGGGACTTCTTGGGGGCCACAAAACTAGGCCATTCCTGCCAATCTACCTTGGACCAAATCTGCGGTCAAGCCATTCTCTAACCTCACGAGGGAATGAGCTGGGCAACCAACTTGCTGAAAATACATATTTTGTCGAAAATTTAATGGTAGATTTTCGAGTTCATCATTGAAAAATGTATCCAGCATTTCTAAATATAATAATCTATTGCACGTGTTATCAAAAAAATATGGCCCTATAATGCCATGGATGGATATCGCACACCACACGTTCACTTTTGTGAAATATTGTCTTCTCGTCATAATTATGAATTCGGGATTTTCTAAAGATCAGTACCTAACGTCCTGGGTTGCAACGGTTCCATTTGTTGAAAATGTACTTTCACCAGAAAACATGATACATTTATAAAAATTAACGTTTCCACTTAAAATTTTATCTCCTATCCACAGGCAAAAATCAAGTCGTTTCGCGTCGTCTCCCTCTTCCAATCTTTGATTAAAGTGCGGTTTATACGGATACAATTTATTTGCTTCAAGGATCTTCTGAATTTGACTTTTTTTCACAACTTCCAACTGAGTAACACGATTTCTAAGGGACGTCATAGGATTTTCTTCAACAGGTAAACCTTTTAATGAATTGTTCTACCTTGGTTTGTTGTGTAGAAAACACATTCATTATGATTGACTTCTTTTCGTATCGTTCAAAATAAAATATGTTTACTCTTAAGCAAAATAACATTTTTGCAGTTTTTACCCACTCTGTATAAAAAAATTGAAGTTTCTTATGATGAATCGTATTTTCTAGACAAGCAAAAACGTTTATTAAGAGTGATTTTTTTTCGTATCTTTCAATTTTTAGTCCATTTGTCCTCTTGTAAACCCCATCCGTGGACATACTGTATATCTAATAAAAACTGAAATAGAATTGGAAAAATTTGTTTGCGCAAAATATTGTAATGTCATCAAACGCCTTTAACTTGCTGTTAATTTATTGTAAATAACTATTTATTTAGTGAAGGTGGATATTTTTGACAATTATTTTTTTTTAATTGAATAACTTCAGAAAAGTTTTAATTAATTGTACAGTTAAATTATATTAATCATTAAAAAAATACTAACCAGTATTATTGTGTTCATTAAGTAAATTATTGTTAATTTTAATTTATAATAGTATAGGAAAATGCAATAGTACAAAATAAAAGTTGCCTTAAAAATGGTAATAAAAATCAGTTTAAAACGGGTCTTTATACAATTTGCTATGTAAAAAGTATAGTAACTAACTAAATGTAATTTATGTTCGTATTACTAAAATTTCATATTTTTAATTAGTCCGATGTAGAAGAATGATAGAAATTACAGTTCTCTGGGATATTTATATATTTTTAGGCTAATCTATAGCCAACGTTTCGATCCCAGGCCTAGGTTTTCATCAGGGCCACAAAGGACACCATTATAATAAATATTTAAATTACTATTAAATGTGCCCTATCAGTAAATAATGATTACTTTAATTACTTGGCATGATAATGATTAGGTAACTACTTAGTCGTAGAAAAATAATTATTTATCATCCGAATAAATGACAAATACATGTATTTCCAAAATTTAGTGTGTTTTAATTTGTAAATATGTAATTAAATTTGTTTTTTTTTCTTGAAACCTATTTGAAGGTAGAAAAATCTAAGTACGTCACGGGATACGACGTAAAAACTAAACACAGAGAACATTTTATTTCTTTTTGTTAAGTTACAGGCTAACCGAAATATGGAGGGTGTCCCAAAATGTGAAATTCTCAAAAACATCAAAATCCCGTATTATATCAAAAGCACGGAGACCTGATTGCGGCATATTTCACACAATAGTAGTACAGTGTTGCGAAAACCACATTTGTATCTTTGCCAATAACAGAAATACCCGTTAAACCATCGAATAATGATCACTCTGTATAGGGTGTCCATTTTTAGGTAGTTTTACGGTGTATTCCGTTATTAGTAAAGATAGCAGGATGCAGTTTTCGCAGCACTACTAAAAAAAGATATATTTTTGAAAAACGTATATTTTGGGCCTAATACTAAGACTAAAAATAGAGTGTTATATATTTTTGAGAAGCTTGTTACAAATTAAATTATATTATTAAAAAATATGTGGTGACCCATTTAAAAAAAACAAATTTGTTTATTTTCCTTGAAAATTATTGAATATAGAAAAAATCTGAGTACGTCACTGGATTCTACGTAAAAAACTACAAAAAGAACATTTTATTTCTTTTTGATACGATAACCGAGATATGGGGGGGTGTCCCAAAATGCACAATTCTCAAAAACATCCCGTATATTAAAAACAAGGCGGCATAGAAAAATTCTGATTACCGCTGCTTCTGTTTGACAAAAAGTAGCACAGTGTTGCGAAAACCGCATCATTCTATCTTTACTAATAACGGAGATACCCCGTAAAACTACCCAAAAATGGACACCCTGTACCTGAAGATAAGATTTGTCGATAATGAGCTTTTGTGTTGATGTATGGTTGTATATTTCGCACATTTCACAAATCGTCGTTGCCGCGACGAAAGCTTCTATGTGCATTCAACAAAAGTTTTCAGTAGGCACAAAAAACATCATAAAATCTAATTTTGCTAATCAAATTTAAATATTTCTCTAGATCAGTTCACCTATATGAAGATATGAAAAAGCTACATGCAAACATAAACTTAAATGATACCAGTATTTTAAAAATGTATATTTTTAAGCTGATGCCATACAGATAGGAGATTTCGGTGGACACCATGTCTGCACATAGGAGTTATCGCACATGAGAATAATATTGAAATTAATGTTATGAAAGAGATTTATTAATTTAAATGTAATACAATACGTAATAAAAAAAACACAATCGCAACATTTCTCTATTTCTTATTTTTTTGTTTTAAGCTCGTCGTTTCCTTCATTTTTTGTTTTCGTTTCTCTCCCTTTTCTTTATCCTTCCTGTAGGGCAAATTGTCGTAGAATGCATGATGGTCTGTTTCTATAACATCTTTTAGATCTTGTAGATGCAAATATTTGGACTCTGCAATCGCTAGTGGCTCTCGATATAACTGATCTGGCTCAGCTGTGGACAATGGTTTTCTTTGGGGTAAAATAGCAAATTCATCTGAGTGGTTTAACTTGTAGAAGATATCACCATTTGGCATGTATTTTAAAGCTCTTATATTAGTTACCACCGGTCCCCCAATACTTCCAGGTCGTATGGATTTCAAATTTGAAACTTGTTTTTCGAAGTTTACAAAAAATGAGTAGTCTACGACTTTGACAGTATATGGCTGACTTGGGCGTGCAGCTCTCATTTTCGCAATATAATCACCTGGAGAGTTTATAGGCGGAATAAAATATTTTTCAAGAGTAGCGTGGACGCTATCTGCCTCCATCATAGTATGCCCTTTCTCCAAGTAAAGTTGCTCTATTATGAGTTTATCTCTAACAGCTAGGTCACTGAGTGCGCTAGCGAGAATCTTATTCCTATTCTGGTAGGAGCACCCATCTGAAATTAAGACAAAATGGTCGAAGTCATTCTTCTTCGTATCAATAAAATCCCGGATGCAAGATACGAACTCGTTAGCCGTTACTCCACCATTACACTCGTGCCAGACATATAGGAACACATCTTTATTATTCAGCACATAGAGGGTGAAATTGTGCAACTGCAGCTTTTGTTTGTAGTAATGTTTAGAGGCCAATACTTTGGGACACAGTAGTACGCTTTGCAAGTCCATGGTTAATACAATCTTTCTGTTTGCAGCACTCTCCTTTGCTACATTCTTTGCTATCCTTGCTTCATCTTTTTTCCTTAAGTGGTCCAAGTAATCTTCTTCGGGCAGTTGTTTGGTCTTATATTGAGTGCATGTATCGCACTGATCTTTACGCGGATGGTGGATGGCTATATTCTGCTTGTCCAGAGTTTTCTTGAAGAAGGTTAAACCCGATACAGGGAAAATACTTTCCATTTTACACCACTCTTGATACACTTCGTATAAATGCTTAGAGGAACGAAAAATCGACTCTAAGTAAATCTTTTTTGATGAAGAACGACAATAATGACTTGGAACCTTAGGCAGAGAATCTAGCCATTTTTTTATGTTCGACTCCAGGCTGGTACTAACTAATTTTCTGGGATTTACTTTAGGTTCATCACATGATCGTGGTGCTTCCAATTCATCTGAAGCTGGTAATTCTAGATTAAAATTATTCTTTGTCCACCTTTTGAATGTGTCTTCTCCGATTGATAAGGTGTTGACAAAAAATGCACGACAAACCTTGATCTTCTCACCATCTGTCTTTTGTAGATATATGTCACGACCTTCTTGTTTTTTGGTTGGATTCAATAAATTTTTTCTCCTTCTCTTTATGTGTCTTGTTGTTACCGAACCTTTCACGAACATTTTTTTCTCAGCCCAGGACTCCAGTTTCCAGAACTTTTCAAATATTATACGTCTATCATCTTCAGTGAAGCATCCACATAAAAAAGATCTGGTACTTTTTCTCTTTTTGGATGTATGCAGACATCGTAATTTAATATTACGTTTATGTTTGGGTATATTTTTCTTTATTTCGTTCCCTTTTCGGTTACAACCAAGATAATCTAGACCCTGGAGGCGTTTGTTTTTCTGAAGTAATGAAGAATTTTTGAGTCTTTGTCCTCTGGTAGGTTCTTCTGAAGATTGAGATGCTTCAAAGGTTTCTTCTTCTTGCGACTTGGTTTTTTCTTTTTTGGAATAATCCGGTTCAACGCTATCTGTCTGCATATTCTCCTCCTCTATATCTTCTTTTTCAATACCGGTTTCTAAGTATTGATTTTTAGCTGCTTCATTTTGCCCAATAATAATGATATTGTCACTGTTAGACAATTCACCATTCTCTTGCAACTCTTGTCTCTCATAGATTTGTTCAGACAATGAGACAGGCTGCAATGCTATAAGATCAGGTGGCTTTAGTTGAACATTTTCAATGATTGTGACTTTGTTTGGGATAGAGATTTCATTCTTAGAATCTTGATTATCTAGGACAGAATTAATCGCTTCCAAGAGCTCGTTATCTGGTGCTATGACGCAGTGGGCACTATTACCATCTTCCTCGATGAATATCGATTGTATATTATTTGCTGTCTGATCTAGAGCGAGCTGCAACATTTTTTTTCCACGAGACATTTTCTGTAACAAAATGTAATTATGTAAGGATTTGCGTCACCTTATTTTGGTCAACAAGTGACTTTCGCAAAAAAATACGAGTTATAAAAAATCTCTTGCGAATGCTCTTTTTTATTCACAGTGAATATAAATTGCTATATAAAACAAAAATCAAAATAGAGTTTTATTTCTGACCGGGATACTATTACTTTATATCATCTTGGTTACGCGACCAATGAAGAGGGTCATAACTCCCTTGGGAAATTATTGAAAAGTAGAGGGAATTAAGACACTTTTTTAATATAAAGTCAAACGACTGACAACTAGAATGTAAATTTAAATGCCATTTATTCCGTTTTAAAAATAGACAATAATAATATGTTATTAAATTCGGTCAGGAGTCCTATGTTCCTTAGGAATTATTAAGTCTTAATTATCTAGGGCTTCGCCCTCGGGCCAGAGGCCCTTGGGTGGCCCGAGGGACAGCAATTTCCCTAGATAATTAAGACCCTTGTAATTCCTTTCATACATAAATAACTATAAAATAGAATACCTAGAGTTTTAACGTAACCTCACAAAAAATAAATTTGGTTGGTCGACCATCCGCATTCATTTAAATATATTTTTAAAATGCATGTACTTACCTATTAGCCCAATTGTCACATAGAGATCTTCTTTAAAACTCAAAATTTCGTATTTTTTTCAGTAAAATCAAGGTAAAAGCTAACTGGAGTACACAAACGATACGTTCACAAAATTGGCGGGAAAGCATGAATTCTTTAACGAGTTTTCGAGAAACCTTCTATGTGTTAGCTTCAGAATCAATTTCAATAATTTCAACATTCTGTATCACGTCGAAAGCTACTATGTGAAATATTAAACACATAGGAGATTTCGTCGGGATGATTTTGTATTAAACGCACATAGAAGGTTTTAGTTTTATGTTATAACTACATTATTTTTTGATATATTCACATGGATGATTTCGTTAAGTCGTAGATATGATGATTCTTGACACAATGGCGCAAAAAAGTCAAAATCTGAAAAATTGTCACATAGAAGCTTTCGTCGCGGCAACGACGAAATATGGAATATATTAATGGAAGACATTTTGAACATTTACTGTAGTTTACAATTATTAGTCAAGGCGTCTATGGTATTTAAACAACGTAATTTATAAAACTTGGAATTAGTTCCAAAACGGCTGGAAATAACTTATATGTCTGTGTTACAAAAAAAATTGATTACGAATTCTACATCCAATAAGCAAATACTATACAGGATGTCAGATTTGAAAATCTTGAGAAAAATGATTTTGAAATGTGTCTTTTTTTGAACCTTATTATGAACACCCTCTGTATAAAATAGATAAACACTATTGGATTCATAGTATCTCTAGATCCATTGTTATAAAGCTCACCCAATCTCATGGTTGGAAAAATAATTTTAGGATGTTTTTCTGATTTTTCTTTCTCGGACTACAAAACCTTTTTTTAGTTTTTAATTTATTGCTCTTAAACTACCCGAGCAAATTGAATACTATTTTAGATATTTATAGAGGGCACTCATACGCACCTAAATATTCAATAAAATAAAGGATGTCTCATTTTAAAAAAATGTAACTTTCTGTCACCCTACTTTTTGAACGAGCCCTGTATAATTCAAAATATTTTTTAACAGTTCCTCTTACCTTACCTTTTCTTTGCCTATAGGGATTTTAAATAATCGAAAATACTGCCAACCGTTTGATGCAAGAAACCATTGATAACAATTAGTAAGATTTAAGGAGTCGTCGATGTCAAGGTTAAGCTTAATTTTTCTAATTCAATACATCTTAATCAGATGAACTATTTTTGGAATCGCTTCTGGCGATCGAAACAAAGCACGCGCTATATAATGCACCACAATCAAACCAATTAAAACTATAAATCATACATGGTTAATAAATAATCGATTATTAAAGTTACATACAGGTCCCAGACATTTCGCTTATAATATGTTCTTAATGAGTTTATCAATAGAACTCTTAAATACGTAAAGTGACATATGTACCTACAGAACGTGCTTTATCACCTCTATCAGTATGATTACAATCGAGATTGTAGATCAAATAAGACGAAACCACGTCAGCAGCTAATAGAATAGTGATTAACATTATGAAGGTCATAGATAAAAATTTGAGAAAAATAAAAAAATGTTTTTTCAGTGTAGAAGGATGTAATTGCATATTAGAGTATAGTTTTTCATACCGAACAGCTTTCCATAATTACAGTTTTCGATGTCGTCATCAATAAAAATATATTACTCTTGAGCAAATTTATATTTTTTTATTAACCTGGTAAGGGTATGATATCGGATTAAATCATTAAAGGTTGTTGAACAGAAAGACGGTTAAGTTAACAATACCTACGCTATACTTGATCGTACCGAACATTCCACTGGTTCACTGTAGTCGCCTGGGCATAATCAGCGGTTCCAAAACAACATTATCTTAGAATTATGTACCGCGATAAATATTTTTGTCTTGTTTATTTTTCACTTGTTTTTTTTATTTATCACATGAAAAACATTTTGCGTCAATAAGTTAAAGATTTTCTCAGGTACTTTTTCCTAGAATTTAATTATTTTGGGATCATTATAGTTAAATCTATATAATAATCACTATTTTCCAAGAAATAATTAAAATTTGCTCAAGTTCAGGATGGTGTTCTATGTTTTTTATTTACTTTCTATTATTTTATTTAGAAAATACCTAAAATATAATTTATTGTTTGAGAGCCACCGTAACGACTTTATACGGCTCAACAAATTTAACATCTGTTGTTGCGGTTTACGTTTTGGGCCATGCAGAACCTTTTATAAAGAATTACTTTTTTTCGTACAATTAATATTAGAGAAGTTTCCCAACTTAAATAGACTGTATTCAGGGTGTCCGGTGGAATGTGAGGAATCTCCCGGATATGAAGAATACAAGTGAACAGAGTACTGCAAGTTCATATAAACTTTTTTCGTATCGGCCTGCTCTTCGGAGACATGGGCTCCCGAGGAGCTCCAATGGAATCAAGTTTTTTGCACATAATTATTGAACCACCAGGTATATTTCAATTATTTTTTAATATGATGTATATCAGGTAAGACCCTTCAAATTACTATCCAAGAAAGTGTTGTGAATTACTCACAGCTGCAGGGACGGACTAGCTGTGACACTAATGGGCCCATTTTTTTTAACTCCCTGTGTGATAAGAACTTTGGACAACGTTTTTACATACCTTTAACTATTGACTAAAAAGTAAATACTCTTCATTCATATCGCTAAGCCTAACCATTTTTGAAAAAATGAGATTTTTTTTATGATCAAACACAAGCACTATAGGAAAAATCCTTTAGGGCACTCTGGGAGTGGTGCGTGTGCGCGAAAAGCGATTCACGTTGGTTTTGAATCGTTGGGAAAAACGACCTCGGGAAGGTCGTTCCATAAGGATGAAGTCCTCCAGATGAAAGAATTCTTAAATAATGAAGTTCGAGGAGTACTAAGCTTAACCACATATGGATGGGCGGTAGTGGTTCGTCGCGTATTTCTGATATTCGCCGCTCTGGGCGGAATTAAGAGGGCAAGGTCAGCCGAGCACTTTCCATGAAAATATCTGTAAAAGAGAGTCAAATCCCCAACTTGTCTTCGATGTTCTAGGCTGTCGAGGTTCCTCGTCAGCACGTGGTCTCCAATCAGACGAATGGCCCTCCTTTCGTTGGAATCCAGTAGCCGAAGAGTATGTTTGGGTGCAGAGCTCCAGACATGAGAGCAGGTGTGTACAACTTTCTGGTTCGGAAGCGTACACCAAGTTACTGACATGCTATCTTGGCGATTGCCACAACGTGGGCATGCCAGGACATATTTCCTCCCAGATTGACACCCAGCAAATTAATAGATGAAGCCAGTGGGATTGCGTGTCCGTCCATGACTATATCCGGTTCTGTAATGTTAACCATTTTAGAGAAAACTGCTGCCTGGGTTTTTTAACGTTAAATTCGACCTGGTTACTGTCACCCCAAGCCAAAATTTCAGGTCTTTGTTGAGGAGTGATACTAAAATAAAGGTCTTTGTTGAGGAGTGATACTTCATGCTGTCCGCGAAGATGTGCGCCGGCAGCCGATGTTTGTGCATTCAGAGAGAAAGATGAGATAAGTGTGCTATCATCAGCAAAACTAAATATTGGGTTTTTCGTTTTCACTAGAAGGTCGTTAATGTAGAGTAAGAAGAGAGTGAGAGAATATGCGTTGTTCCAAACATTGGTGATATAAGCTGGAAGATCTCCAGTTCATATGGACTTCCGAAAACCATATTGATGATCGCTGATAATGTGGAAGCCTTCCAGGTACTTTAGAAGATGTTGGTTAATAGCTTTCTCCATTACTTTTGATATAACTGAAAGCAATGCGACTAGTCGATAATAGTTGCTAGGCAGGGTTCTCTTACCTTTCTTTGCTATAGGCTGGACTCGCGCCGTCTTCCAGCACGAAGGAAATATTCCTTGTTTGTAGGATAAGTTAAAAAGTCTACAAAATACTGGTGTTAGTTCATCGCCACATCTCTGGAGAACTATTTGTATTTGGCGTATCTCGGTAAGAGATACAGCTTTGTTCCTATCAAATGTTAAACCTCAAAATTCCGGGTTTCCATATTTAACCCGTGAGAAGTTAGGGGATTCAGTGTAAAATGACGTTTTCTCGAAAACTGTTACGATTAGCGACATGAAAGAGTACTAAATTTGTAGTCAATAGGTGAAGGTATGTAGAAACCTTTTTCCAAAGTTCTTATCATGCAGGGCGTTAAAAAAGGGGTCGTGAGTGTCACAGTTAGTCCGTCCCTGCAGCTGTGAGTAATTCACAACACTTTCTTGGATAGTAATTTGAAGGGTCGTACCTGGTATATACATCATATTAAAGAAAAACTTAAATATACCAGGTGGTTCAATAATTATATGTAAAAAACTTCCATTGGAGCTCTTTGGGAGCCCATATTTACGAAGAGGCCTATACGAAAAAAGTTTATATGAACTTGTACTATACTTTTCACTTGTTCTCTTCATATCTGGGAGATTTGGCACATTTTCCCTGACACCCTGTATAGAAAAAATATTTTATTAGAGAATTTTTGTTTCATTTTACAAATATTAAATCCCAAAATTTCTAATAAATATTTTTCGCTGCAAAACGCCCAATATTTATTATTCCTGTGCAAAGCATCTATCTAGAATGGACGCCGACGCGTCAGTTTCTATATAGTCAGTCATCAAGATTGTAAATCAATTGACGAACCCAGCAGCATTGATATCACAAAATCCACCTCAAATATTTCTGCAGCACTCAAAATTCCTGCAAAACAACTAACTGTTCGGACCGCTTAAAAGATGTCATCAGAAGCGCGGCGAGCATCGACGACGACGCGTCGGCGTCGCAGTATACCCTTGGACGCCCACGGCGCGCAAGTCGATACTTCACTTCCTGGCGCCTTTCCAACCCTTCTTGCAGCAGGACCAGTGTGCCAGCCAGCAGGACAGTGCAGCAATGGCGGATAAAAAAGTCGACGGGACTTCTTTTTACCAACGGCCGCCTCAACTAGGAAAATGGGAATCGTTTAGTACCTTCCTGTGGAACTCGGAGACCCACCAGTTCCTGGGAAGAACGGGAGCTAGCTGGGGTAAGTGATAGTTTCAAATTTCATCCCTTAGCTTTAATGAATTCGTGAATATCTATTAGTATTAGTGTTTTAAAGCCGGATCAGCATATTTCAATGCTGTTTTCAATCATTAATCCTATATTTCTTGCTTGTACCCCAGTGGAAACCGGGGGAATCTCTTTAACCTTCACCAACCCCCTGACCTATTACAATTGGCAAGGAGAAACCCAATTTTTGACTCTTTTGTTAAAAACTTTTATACGCTTTATTGTTCTTTTGCAATAGACTTTACAGTAATTTGCAGTTAATTAGTTCCCTCTTTCCCCACCTCGTGACCTTTTGATATTCAACCCCATTACGAACATGTTATATAATTCGCAATTTTATCTACTTTAAAGGGTAAAAATCTCAAAAACTTCATTATAGCATGTTTTTTTTTATAATTCTACCCTACATATCTGCTATAGGAAGAAAAATTATACGAGATAAATGTATTTAGTGGTTATAAGATTATAGGGTATGATTTATCTTAGGGAAATTTTATGTGAGGTATGGCGCCGTCGCGACGCTGTACGGAATTTTGGCAGGACGACGCCCGCTATGCAGGTCGATTTTTGTTTTTGGTTTTTTAATTTTTTGGAAAAGGATTTACTGAATTAATATTTATGGAATTATTTGGAACACTTAGGAAGACATGGTTACCACAAAATGAACGGTTAAATGCGAGAAGTGATCCAAAATTTGTAGTCTATAACTGTTATTCTCTTTGGAAGATAATTCGGAAAGAACGTATTGCAAAAAACTATCTTTTAATGGAATTTTTAAAATCCTTTCTACATAGAAGAATTTTTGGCTTTATGTCATTCATTTATTATCTGAAAAGTTCTTAAAAAATGATATTCAAGAATAAGAAAATAGAGCATTATTGTGAGAATTAATAAAATTGTATTCAACGTTAATTTTTAAATTTATAAAAAATGGAGTATTACAAATAAATTGGTAATTTTTTTGATTAAAAACTGCCCTGTTATTATACAACGTGTCCAAGATAAGGAGGGCCAGTACAGGGATCTCGAAAACCGTAAGAGATACGAAGTCAGTTACATGAGGGTTGCGCATTTACGTGCCTAATAATATGCCGTTTAGAAAGTTTTAAAATTCCGGAGATATCCGGAAAAAACCGAAATTCTGAAATATCGTTTTATTGTTTTCGAAGAGATCGAATTCTAAAGTAAATTGCACTTTTACATTGCCACTTTTTCCGCTCTATCTAACAGCGTTAATTGTTTTTTAATCCGACTAGTCGTCTTCGAAGCGCCATTATCAACTTTCTTTTTTTTAAATACGGTCCTGTTTTTCTGATATTGGTATTTGAGAGCTTTTTTCTTCCGAATGCAACGATGTATGACACATTGTGGTTTAATGACGTTTCGAGGGTTTTTTGAACAACATCAGGATATTTTGGGATACGGTCCTGTATTTCTCCTAATTTTATAAATACTATCTCACTCTAAATTTTTACTTATGTTGGACTAGTTCAATAAGTAATAAATAATTTAATAATAAACCACACATAAGTGAACAAAAATCATTCCAAAACAGTAATAAAACGAACAACGAAAAAGATGAGGAACTATATAATCAGGTGTACAAAATGATTTCCGTTATTCTCTAAGCGCAAATCACATCTTCTAACTGCTACAACAGTTTTTTTGAGATAAAATAAAACATGCGACAGAATATCAAACTTTTCAGCATTTTTAAAATTATGTTCCATATTGTCTAGAAAATAGAAAACCTCTTAAAACGCTTTCAAACGATCACAATGGGAATGTCAAGTGAAACAAATCACGCGTCACCATCTTAATTTTTTTGTTTCAAACGCCTACTTTTCTTTTAAATCTCGAATCAACAGAAGTTTGAAATAATGTTTCTGTATTTTGTTCACTTATTTGTGGTTTATTATTAAATTATTTGTTATTTATTGAACTAGTCCAACATAAGTAAAAATTTAGAGCTTACTTATGAGATATTATTTATAAAATTAGGAGAAATACAGGAACATATCCCAAAATTTCCTGATGTTGTTCAAAAAAACCCACGAAACGTCATTAAACCACAATGTTTGCATCGTTGCATTCGGGAGAAAAAAAACTCTCAAATTCCAATATCAGAAAAACAGGACCGTATTGAAAAAAAGAAAGTTGATAATGGCCCTTCGAAGACGACTCGTCGGATTACAAAACAATTAACGCTGTTAGATAGAGCGGAAAAAGTGGCAATGCAAAAGTGCAATTTACTTTAGAATTCGATCACAAAAAACCCAGGAAAACAATAAAACCATTTTTCAGAATTTCGTTTTTTTCCGGATATCTCCGGAACTACTAGGAATTTTAAAACTTTCTAAACGGCATATTATTAGGCACGTAAATGCGCAACTTTACCTCCATTTAACCGACTTCGTATCTCTTACGGTTTCCGAGATCTCTGTACTTGCCCTCCTTATCTTGGACACGTTATATATTTGAACTATTCACCCGGTGTTTTAAAAATAAAGATTAGCAATAAATAAAACCAAACTAGTTTTAAATTAATAAATAAACAATTTTAATGACATCAAAATTGGCCGTTATACAATATATTACTTATTAGTTAGATGTCAAAACAATAAATGATTTAAAGTACCGACAAATTAATAAAAAATATCGTCTATATCTGGCCTAAAAATTAATATTTTGTAAGAATAGGATATTTTGGTGATTTTGAATTGTATTTTTGAAAGTGACGCTTTTATCACGTCATAAACTGGCCAACAAAAAGATCGGAAAACAGGTTTTTATAAACGTGGTTTTGTGCGAATTGAGTGGCGGGAACGTTTTAACCAAGGACGACTTTTCAATGTTTTACAGGGCGAGAAAGAAACGATGTAAAAAACCAAAAATTTTACTCGCTGGCATGTTGTTAAAAAAAAAAACGTAAAAGTAAAATCCTTTTAAAGCTTAGGTAAATATCTCAAAACAGGTTTGACAGGTGCGGCTAAAGTTATCGAATTAACAAAAAAGTTAAGCTTTTATTTAATTTCAAAATCAGAAAGTATCCCTTTGTACAGCCTTAATTGTATGCTAAACATTATTCATAGTTTATTATTGAATAATTTATTTTATAAATTACCATACAATTGATACCGGGTATCCCAAAATATGATCAAAAAGCAGAATACGTTTTTCATGAGAAAAACTTACTTAGTATAGTAAGATTTTCATAAGACAATATCTTAGAGCACGCGTTTAATTTAGAAAACGACCTGCGAAGCGGGGAGTACAAGTGCTCTAATTGTCTTATGAGCCGTGTATTTTATAATACTTTTTCTATTTGGGTCTTTAAGGTCTGAAAAACTTTAAAAAACATAGTAGATTTTTTTCCATTTGAATTAATATTTTCTTTGCGTTGACAATACTTTTACAATTTAATAAAATGTTACAAGTATCAAATATGCCATGATAGAAACAATTGAACACAACAAAGCTTCTTCCCATCCGTCATAATTAAAAATAAATATATTATTAAAGTTGATGAAAATGAGTCAGGAAGAAAGTTGTACTCCGTCAGAAATACGAGAAATTGCAGAAAATAATCTAGAAAAACTTTTAACAAGAATATGCAAAACTTTGAGTTTGGTGCGAGCAGAACAAAATTCAAAATATTGAACAAAATAATAAATAATACTATTGAACAAAATATTGTGTCGACACAGAATCTGACAGGAATAACAATTAATGCCCAGGAAATGTCTACAGTAACTATAAATATGTGTATATAAAGTAATATGTATAATACTATATTGAATTAAAAATAAAAATTGTACTTTATTGAATAAAACTTTAGAAATAGAGCATAAACTGGAAGATAATTCTATTACTTTTAGGTTATGGTTTTTTATAGTTGTGACTAGAAATTAGTTGACGGACACCGTCAGCATGATATATATTTCCGAATATAGGTATTTCAGATAAATATCTAATAAAAATGATCTATTTGCAAGGTTAAAAGTTAGTATTTTAAAGTTTCATAAAGTGACAGGTTATTCATTTTTTTGCATTTCATAATGTAGCCATTATGAAACCCAAATAGAAAAAGAACATTTGTAGACTAAATTTAGTGTTGTGACTACTTTTTAAATCATATAGGGCATATTAGAAATGCTGTACTTGCTATAGAACATGTCGCCTCTCAAAAATATTACTATAAATTTTAGTATTTTAAACTTCACTTCACTTCACCGAAAGTGGCGTTTTCCAAGAGAGCGGGCGGAAAGATTTTTCCCGCCCGCTTCGAGTCACCATGTGCTCATAAATAAATAAAACCAGAATTGTCGGTGCGGGATTTGAACCCGCAACCCTCAGATCGCCGGGCGGACACTCTACCCACCGAGCCATACTACTAGCTATAATAGATAGCGGATTATATATAAATTAAATTGGCAGTTAATTTTTGAAAGATGTTTTAGAAAAATGTCTGAAGAATTTCTTTATTTATATGACCTCAAAGTCTCGGACACTTGAAAAAAAATTAAAACCAGAGATGCTGAGTGCGGGATTTGAACCCGCGACTCTCAGATCACCGAGCCTATTTGTCAAAAATAATAAATAGATATTTACATTCCCCATGCGCCAGTGTTTTCATGTCATGTAGACAGGAAAACTATCTGAAGAATTTCTTTATTTATTTGGCATCAAAGCTTCGGAGCACTTGTAAAAAAAATACGGTACATATCTCGGGCCGTCGGAGCCTTTTCCGAACTCTGATACGTAATGTACTATTAAACACAATTTTAATATATCATTTCTGACTTGCCCCCTATAGTTTAAACGTTAATAAAATGATTAAATTTAGGTGACGTTGACTTTCTATTAAACTTATAGTTATAGTAAAATATTGTGGCGTATTTTTCAATGAAGAACATATTCTGCTTTAGAGTGCATATTTTGGGACACAATTGAATGGTTATGGTGGAAATTATTCAATAATAAACCATGAATAATGTTTAGAATGCAAATGTGGCTGTACAAAGGCATATATTGCTACTTTCTGATTTGAACATTTTAAGAAAAGCTTAATTTTTTTTGAAAATTCGATAACTTTTGCCTTTTGTTTTTTACATCACTTTCTTTTTCGCCCTGTATAATATTGGAAAGCTGTTCCTAGTCAAAAGCACAACTTAATTTGCACAAAAATATGTTTAAACAGCAGAATTCTGATTCAAATCGAATGAGGAATTAGAAGAATTATGGATCGTTATTGCCTTATACAGTGGATTTGGATTCTAGGAAAATGTTATATTAAGTAAACAATTTTATTTAGAAAAAACTTAAATTAAATTTAAATAATAATGACAAAATTCTGATTCAGTTCCGCTTTTTCTGGTTGAGAAAATAGAGTTTTTTGCAAATTTCCATCTTCACATACTCGGATTGTAAGCTTTTCTTAAAATATCATAAGAAAACGACACCCTGTATATCTGGAGTTACTTAATACATATTTCACTTATCTTACAACCTAAATAGAACAAACCAATCAAAAATATATGTAGCGCTAAAAAAATACTAATGAGCTGATGGCTCTCCATCCCTCTCTGTCCTGGCAAGAAACGGCATATTCTTTAATTTAATTATTGTATCATAGATGGCCCTACTTGCTAATTCTAGACGTCGACCTTCACGATGCAAGGTCAAATTATATTATAGTAATTAGATCGTTTAATTAACTTATTACATGAACCTCTGATAAAAATTCAAATTCATCATCGTACCCAAAAATAAATTTAAAAAAATAGAACTATTGTTTACATTACCCTAATTAGTTATTGCTATAATTTAAATTATTCACAGGAAATAAATTATTGTCAACAATAACTATAATAATAACCTCTAATTAATGCAGGAATTAAATGAAGAGCGCCGGAGGAACAGAGTAACAAGCCACATTTTTATAGAATTCGATCTAAACGTGGATAGATGGACGGGGCCTCAGAATCCGATTTTTTTTTATCTAAATTGCAAATAAAAATTGAATTTTCCAATTTTCCCTGTATTTTTGAGGCAAGTCGGTGCATGGCCGTAGCCAGAATGTTTTTGCTACCACCTTCATAGCCAGGGCATTATAAGATTAGAGAAAATACATACATATATCGGTACTGCAGAATAGTAAGGACACAGTTCTCTGCCAGGGCGATTTTCTCGCCTCTCAGCGCGGCCCCACGTCGCTACGGCCCTGAGTCGGTGACATTTTTTTTTTATGATCGAACACAAGCACTATAGGAAAAATCCTTTAGGGCACTCTGGAAGTGGTGCGTGTGCGCACATTGATTTTGAATCGTTGGAGGTTATGTTCGTTGGGAAAAACGACCTCGGGAAGGTCGTTCCATAAGGATGAAGTCCTCCAGATGAAATAATTCTTAAATAATGAAGTTCGAGGAGTACTAAGCTTAACCGCATATGGATGGGCGGCAGTGGTTCGTCGTGTATTTCTGCTATTCGCCGCTCTGGGCGGAATTAAGAGTGCAAGGTCAGCTGACCACTTTCCATGAAAATATCTGTAAAAGAAAGTCAAATCCCCAACCTGTCTTCGATGTTCTAAGCTGTCGAGGTTCTTCGTCAGCTCGTTGTCTCCAATCAGACGAATGGCCCTCCTTTCGATGGAATCCAATAGCCGAAGAGTATGTTTGGATGCAGAGCTCCAGACATGAGAGCAGTACTCTAGTGATTGTCGAATCTGGGCTTTGTATAGTGTTAAAAGTTGTTGAGGTGTGTACAACTTTCTGGTTCGGAAGAGTACAATAAGTTTCTGAGAAGCTATCTTGGCGATTGCCACAACGTGGTTATGCCAAGACATATTTCCTCTCAGATTGACGAACAGCAAATTAATAGATGATGCCAGTGGGATTGCGTGTCCGTTCATGACTATATCCGGTTCTGTAATGTTAACCCTTTTAGAGAAAACTGCTGCCTGGGTTTTTTTTAGCGTTAAATTCGACTTGGTTACTATCACCCCAAGCCAGAATTTCTTCCAGGTCTTTGCTGAGGCGTGATACTTCATGCTGTCTGCGAAGATGTGCGTCGGCAGCCGATGTTTGTGCATTCAAAGAGAAAGATGAGATAAGTGTGCTATCATCAGCAAAACTAAATATCGGATTTTTCGTTTCCACTAGAAGGTCGTTAATGTAGAGTAAGAAGAGAGTAGAAGACAATATGGACCCTTGAGGAACACCGGCATTGATGGTGAAGGTATCTGAGAGAAATCCGTCAATCGCCACTTGCAGAGAGCGGTCCTTAAGAAAGCTAGACAACCATGCACAGAATCGACTGGGCAAACCATAGGATCGCAGTTTACTTAGAAGTCCCTCATGCCAAACACGATCAAAGGCTTTAGAAATATTCAGTGCAACAGCCCGAGACTCCCCATGATGTTCGATTGCTTTGTTCCAAAGATGGGTGACATAGGCTAGAAGACATGTTAAATCCACGTGTAGAGTTTGATTATACATTTAAGTAGGCCAATCCTAAGCTATTCAATTAAGGTGATAATAAAATCACGAGAGTCTTATAGTTCAGATAATATAGCAAATTTCTATGACGCTATTGCCAAAAATTAATGTAGATTTGAATATAACGAATAATAAAAATATTATCACTGACACTAATTTTCCTTTTGTCAATGTGAAAATTTAATTTGCCGTTATATAACGTCCTTATAGAATATTTCATAACCTTTTTTTAAAATGGAGTATGACCTATTACAGATTTGATACCATAAATCTTATTTGAGGCTGCTGTCAGAATTTCTTTTCTATTTGTGAAATATGGAACGTAAAGGCGTCAATCAGAGTAATCAGACTATACCTAAGTAAACACTTTTAAAAAATCAAAAATAAGTGAGATTTATTCATTCAGGAAACCAAGGAAACCATTTATCCACATAAATAAATAATGCAACTGCCACCATTACTGGATCTTTCCGTGAAAATTGACTTTGTTTCGCTTGTGAGGTATAAATTAATACTGTGGAAAATTTTAAACCAGTCGATTAAGTAACTTTTGAGGAAAACTTTTGATAAAAAATAAAGATTTTAAAAAACGTTAGAGAGTTAAGTACTATCGTGCCGATAAAAACCTAGAACAACAAAATCACAAAACTGGGAACGGATATACATATCTCATGGACTATAAAAGGTGCTCGACAGCTGTAAAGGTAAAAACACATAACTTTTAGGAAGTACATAATTTAACGTTTTATATTTTCGATACGAGATGGCATCAAAATATCTTATTTCATTTATAAACTCGAGCGGCAGTAAATATATTGGGCATTTTTATTAAAGTCTAATACCTTATTTAAAGTAGGTATATATAACGTCGCCTAAAAATGAAAACGAATCTAAATAATGAAAGAAATTTAATAGAAGGTTACCAAAATACAAACGCAAAATTTGTCGAAGCAACAAGACATTTTTAATATTTAGTCATAGAACCATTCCTGTTTATTACTCCTTGAAGCCTTTGCGGCATTCTTAAAACTAGGTTTCTGCATAATTCGCCTGTTACTTCATCCCAAGCTTCATTTATCCTGTAGCGTAATTCATCTCTGTTTCGTGGCCGAAAATCATGTTTATACATTGATTTCACCAGTTTACCCCAAATGTTTTCGATCGGGTTCAAATCGGGACTCTTCGGAGGCAAGGGAATAACTGCTATTTTATTTTCTATGAAAAAATTTTGCGCAATGCGTGCTGTGTGTATTGGAGCATTATCATGCTGAAATGTAAAATTTTGACCATATACAGCGTTTATCGATGGTATCATCACTGCATTTAGGATATTAACGTATTCAGGTGCAGTTAGTCTTCCTTCCACGATTTGGCAAATTCCTGGACCTCTAGCGCTAATCCAACCGCAGACAAACTCGAATTATTACACGATTGAAAAGTTTTCTCGTCAGAAAATATAACTCTTTCCCAGAAAATATTCCGATTTAAATATTCATGTGCAAATTCTAACCTGCCTTGTTTATTTCTTTCCATTAAAAATATTTTATTAGTAGCACATCGACTTCGTATATCGGAAATTCGAACCCTGCCTCTAGCAATATTTGCCGAACCTGCAAAGTTCGCCTCTTCTTTCGCCTTTATTGCAGTTGCGCATGGCTGATCCCTTAAATAATTAACTAGTCTTCTATCTTAATCTTCAGTAGAGATTCTAGGGGGAACTGAACCTGCTTTCCTAATAATAGTCCCATGCCTTGCCATGTTTACTCCTAGTTCGTCTGCAATATCCCCAATAAAAAAATTTAGACATAAAAATTGACAAAATTTATATAGCATATATTTTTTTTTTTATTAAAAAAGACCTGAAGTAGAAAAATAGCCGCAACTGGCTCGTTTCGTAAAATGGACGCGTACTAAATAGCTTAATAAAACTTTTCTCATTTTCATTTTTTCTAATACTCGAGAAATAGACAGAAAAAAAGTTTTTCCAGTTATAAAACCGCCAGCATAAACCAGCAGTACTTCCCTGCTAAGACTAGTTGTCCTATCTGCAAAAGTTCACTTTTTGAGATGTTTCATATTTTTATGATAGTATTAGTCTATATTTTCGAAAATATATTTAAGGAAAACGCCACTCTTCTGAATGAATTTTAAAAAAAAACCATGTGATAATTATAAAATGCGTAATTTCTCAAAACTACTTTTAACTCTTAAGTACTGATGACGTACAAGTTCTAGGACGTAGTCACTTTTGAAAAAATCTTCTGAACGAAATAAAATTTAAAAAACATTGTTTCGGAAATAATATGTTTATTAGGTATACAGGGTGTCCCATAACTAATGGTACACGGGAAAACTGCAGATTCCTTGGGTAAAAATACTGCGATTTGGCCATACTTAGTTTAGTTCAATAGCTGGTAATAAGCGAGATACAGGGTGTCCAAGTAAAAATTTAATTTTCAATTTTCCTAAATAACTTATTTCTGAATCAATATTTTTGCACAAAATTTTGTTACTAGGGTTTTTTTGGAGAAAGGAATTTGAATTTGTTAATAATTTTGATGTAGATTATAGGGGGCGCTCTCTGCGGTACTCTGGATACATAAAAAGAAATGTAACTTTTTTGTGCCTTAGTATAATGATATTTTTATTAAAGATATCAGTTTTTTCGTCATTTTTAAGCAATAAAGGTATACTTTATAAATGTCGCTCCGACTAACCGTTTTCGAGATATTTTCAATTACAATTTCTAATGCGCCCGTTTAAATTTTGATTTGTAAATGTGAAATTTGTCACAGTAGGCTTTGGTAAAAACAAATACAATGAAAGCACTTTGAAACCTCATTTCTGTCAAAGTTTATTTTCATTTGTCAGCATTGTGGGTGTTTTTAAGGAGTTTTTGAAGATACTGTTATCAAAAATTAAACTAAAAATGCCGCGACATAACTGTTTTCTAACGGAGAAATGCGAGACATGGTATGTTTATACGCACAAGAAAATTTTAACAGACGGGCGGGGCACATCGGCGGTATTTGGAAATGTATCCAAATAGAAGGCAGCAAGATTTTAAAATTTTTAGAAGCATATACGAAAGACTGGGAGAAACAGGATCCTCCACTATTACGTTTTGGACGTTGTTAAAATTTTCTTGTGCGTATAATCATACCATGTCTCGCATTTCTCCGTTAGAAAACAGTTATGTCGCGGCATTTTTAGTTTAATTTTTGATAATAGTATCTTCAAAAACACCCACAATGCTGACAAATGAAAATAAACTTTGACAGAAATGAGGTTTCAAAGTGCTTTCATTGTATTTGTTTTTACCAAAGCCTACTGTGACAAATTTCACATTTACAAATCAAAATTTAAACGGGCGCATTAGAAATTGTAATTGAAAATATCTCGAAACCGGTTAGTCGGAGCGACATTTACAAAGTATACCCTTATTGCTTCAAAATGACGGAAAAACTGATATCTTTAATAAAAATAAAAAATATAATTATACTAAGGCACAAAAAAGTTACATTTCTTTTTATGTATCCAGAGTACCGCAGAGAGCGCCCCCTATAATCTACATCAAATTTATTAACAAATTCAAATTCATTTCCAAAAAAAAACCATAGTCATAAAATTTTGTGCAAAAATATTAATTCAGAAATAAGTTATTTAGGAAAATTGAAAATTAAATTTTTACTTGGACACCCTGTATCTCGGTTATTACCAGCTATTAAACTAAACTAAATATGGCCAAATCGCAGTATCTTTACCCAAGGAATCTGCAGTTGTCCTGTGTACTATTAGTTATGGGACACCATGTATAGCTAAAAAAAACAAAAAAATCGTATTATCAAACTTAGCGAAACTGAAACACAACTAATACCATTATCTATATTAATCATCATTTAAACGGCTACAAAGGCTCTACTCCAACAAATGAACTGCAAAAAAACATAAAATTCTAAATAAAGAAGCTATTACAGTAGCGAAAAGTTCGAGTTTTTCATAGGTCTTCGGCACATCGAATTCACACACTGGAGACAAATTGGATTATTGCATGAATGACAAAGATATTCCGTCATTCTTCTTTTTCTGCTAGGACAAATGGAGCATATTTTTCGCTTTTCCAGAATCTGTTCAGGAGCAGGATCCAAAATAGGTTCCTCTTCAATGCCAAGATATAGTTACATTCGTACTGACGCGTAGTCTACTTGACGACGCTGCATTTTCTAAGTCGGAAAATTTCGGTTACACTCGACCTAGGCTGCTCTTGCCTAGGCATCATACTTGACTAACCTCTACTTGAGAGTACACTGACAGAAAATTATTATTCAACGTAATAAATAACGGAAATATTCTGATTTTAAAATTACGAGTAATCTGCTGGACGACAGGGTTCAACAGTTAGGACAACCGGGACCAGTCTTAGCAGGGCAGAATAGGGCCGCTAATGAAATGACGAATGAAAAAATGACAGTCTCTTTTTGTCCGGTTTATCAAGAAACATCCCTTCGTGGAATTACCCGAAACAAAAATAGCGTACGTGCCTTATTTCGGGAATAAATCCTTGCATAAACTAAAATCTTCCTTTAAACCTCATTTCCGACCGCGCCGCCGACGGAAAGCCGATTAATAACCCCGAAAAGATTTTCGTCCTTATCGCCTCGGCACTTCGAACTGCCAATCCAATTAGGAAACATTTAATAATTAAAACGCTGATTGATGGACGAAGGAAAGATACAACTCGTTAATTTGTATTGATTTTATTTTGGGAATAATTTGATAAAGGTTACAGCGGAGGAGGAGATACGCTAGCTACAAAAAAAATCTAACTCTAGTATAGAAAAAGAGAGCTTGCCCCAAGGTTCTTACATCAAGGAGGATACGATATTGGTTCATATTCTTTGAAGAATAAATAATTCACATTCTTAGGTGGATTGTAAACAACTTTCCAGAAAAACAATCGGGGAATTCTGAAAATTAGTGTAGTTTTTCTTTGTCGTTTTCTGTTCATTAGACAAAAACACGCTTCGAGCGTTCGAGACATACTTTTTATAAAGCACTCATTGGAACGACCGTCTTTCATACCTGCTATCACGTTTGACATTATAGTATTTGCAGAATTACACTGTTGATCTTTTGACTGCAATAAAATCTCATTATCCCTTCGACCATAAAATAAATAAGGAAATCCCAAATTTTAAAACCTTTTCGAGCAGAGCCGGACCAGGTATACAAATTCAATTTATGCATATATAAATACAAAGTGATTTTTAATAATTTAATCTTTAGTGGTTTTCCGGCGAGTAATTTTTGGTTAGGCTTATTAGTGGTAGAATGTGGCGTCCTTGGAATTGTGCTGATAGGGGGGCATCTTCGAGTGTCATTTTAAAAAAAAAAGCATTTATCTACCGATGCCAAACTAATAATTAAAAATGTATATCAATCGTTGTTGAGTAGAAATTTTAATTCGATGGATGCTTTAGCAGAGACGTCTACTTTAACAAAAACTCCTTTATCTTCGGTAAGAGACATAGTACTTAAACCTGTTAATCCTAGAAAAAATCGGAGTGATTCTGGCACATTTAGAAGCATTGACGAAAATGACATGGATTTATTAAGAAGAAAGATTTACCAAATGTATCAGGCAAAAACTGTACCAACTTTGATTTCCCTCAAAGAGCGGCTGATTAAAGCCGAAACAAATACCTCTTGTAGCCTTCCAAGCCTTAGGAAAATATTTTCTATAAAAGACAAACATTAATGGAATCTAAACGTTTACGGGAATGGAGACTTAAATATTTAACAGCTGTTAAACAATTTAGAGAAGAAAATCGTTCAGTTATTTACCTTGACGAAACATGGTTCAATACCACCCATGACACTCCAAGAAATGGTTGGGATGATTCTTCCAAAAAATGTCAAACCAAGGCACCATCAAATAAAGGTAAAAGAATCACAATATTACATGCTGGTTCAGAAAACGGGTTTGTTCCAAATTGTCTGTTGCTTTCAGCTAAAAATATAGCAGATTCTTCTTTAGATTACCATCAAGATACCGACGCACAACTTTTTGAAGATTGGTTTAAACATAAACACCTTAAAAATATACCTGAAAATAGCGTCATTGTAATGGACAATGCTAGTTATCATAGTCGGCAAGCAAAAATCATTCCCAATTCTAATAAGACAAAAGCAGAAATTCAAAATTTTATGATTGAAAATGATTTATATTTTGAATTAACTTAAGCTTTTAAAATAAATAAGGAATACGAGTGTGACAAACTTGCAGCAGAAAATGGACATACAGTGTTTCGTCTTCCTCCGTACTATTGTATATTCAATCCTATTGCCATATATCCATAAAGCCGAAGATTTAAAAATATACCTATTACCTTTCTTGAAAATACACCGGAAACTCTTCACTTGCTTTGGTTAAATTTTGGTAATAAACCTATTATATTCATTTTTGTAAACTTCTTTCGAGTTTTCAGGCAATAAATTATGTGTTGCGTCATTGGCTTTATTAATTATTTCCTTTAGAGCGCACTAAAATGAATTTTGTTCTTCGGAATCGGAATTATCTCTTTCCATTTTTGATGTTTTCAAATATTATTGACATTTGTAAGATAACATTAATAATGAGACGTCTAGGCATCGTCCGTTGCCTAGGCGCCTGAATTCTGACCACCCTGTACATTTTCTGCCAAGTTTGAACTATTTTTGAGACTTGCTGATTTTCTAGCTATTCGGTAAGAAACAATTTTTAGTCCAAGAGCCAAGGTAAAATTATATGGATTATTTCATCACCATGCATTTGACAAATAAATACAAAAAGTTCAGATATCTCAAAAACTGGCAAAGTCAGACAAAAAATGTTTTATAAAACTTGCTTACAATTTTGTATTTAAAAATCGAACGTTGACGGCTACTTCCGGTATAACAGGAACATGTGAATATTTTAGTTAAAGAGAGCGTATCGATAAACCTAAATCCCCCAGAAACATATGTTAAGTAGTTCTCCATAAAGTTCTGATGCAAGATCGTCGTAAATCACCCTGTAATACAGATTTTGCACAATTTCAGTGCTTCTATGAGCACAGACCTGAAATGTTTTATGTAGTGGAATAGATGAGAAATCCGAAATAGAGTGTAGCTCTTGCTCAACGAATTCGTTCTGCCTATTTACTGGTTATGCGTCATTAGGTAATATCAGACCATACATTTTTCAAGATATTTTTTTCTGCTTAGATAACTTTGATTTAATGAGTTAAAGATACCTAATAGAAGTTTTATAGTTATAAATTTATTTTTATTTTTAATATAATGGAAAAGAGATTGTATTTTAGATAACAGGTGCAACCTGTTTCGGTTTTAAGAAATACTTGTTGCAAGAAACCTGTTCCAGTTCCAAACTGTTTCTGCTGCTCTTCTGTTCTCCTCCAGCGAAAAGCGAAACAGACTGTTCCAGCGGAACAGGAAAACCTATCAACCCATACCTGTTTCGACCTATTCCACATTAAAACCTGTTTCGAAAAGAACAGATCCTGTTCCAAAGCGGCATCCCTAATGAACAAACGAACAAACCCTGATTTCGATGGTTTCTTGTGTACCAAAGAAATTACAAAAATGAAGTATATAAGTCGGGAGGAATGGACCACCTGAATTGATCATGCTAATCAAAAAAAATACCCACATGGGGAAATAATGTCAGTGGCGTATTACTATTTGATCATTTTCCACAATATTTAAATGAATAAAATAAATCTCTATTCATTGTCTTTAGATATATGGCAACGCTGTAGCAGCGGTGTGTTTTTTGCTAAGGGTCGAAACCATGCACGATTTTTCGACATTAAGCTAATAAGAAACAATTTTGTAAAAATTGATTCAAAGGTAAATACAAATTGGGCTGTCGCTGTAAGTTCTAGATAAAACTCTACCACACACATGAATTTAAAATAAACTTAAAATATCTAAGCTCTCTATACCTAATGTGAATTAGCCATTTTTATTACAATAACACAGACGTAACGGCAAATATATTTTTCATTATTTTGTTTCTATGAATCCATTCCATAACCACCTAAGTCCGAAAATATTGAAGATAGGTATAGGAACACTTAATATCATTAGATAGAAAATTCGATCCTCCATTAGCAAAACATATCAAGATTTTTGCAATAATTCAAAAAGTCTTAAAGATGAGTATATGATATTACACAGAAAACTGTTCTAGATTTTTACCTAGATTCCAAAAAAAATATAATATATAGGGTAATTCATTTAAAATTCCGAAGTTACTACCACTTTGGGTATGATCCGGCAACACCGCACCATCCAAAATATTTTATAAACGTAGAAAACCATCACTTATAGCCACAGCCAAATTTTCAAAATAAACTCTACGAGATACTTCTAATAGGCGACTTTACTTGGTGTACCCTGTATATAGGGTGTTGGAAGAAGGTCGGTACGCCGGAATAACTCCGGTGCATCGCATTGCAGCGGAAAATGTCTGGGGAAAAAGTTGTTTGGTCTTGAAGGAGAATAGTTTGCAATTTAAACCACCCCCCACCCCCCTCAACCCCGGGCGCGGGTGGGGGTAAGTTAAGATTTTCAAATGGAACCCCTTATTTTTTGGCGTATCGTGTTCTTCGCCCAAAAATAAACATCTTGTGTCCGAACAATTTTTTTATTCGGGACCATCCTTCACCAATAATCACCATGAGAAAGGCAAAATCAGATCTTTTTTTCCGGGATAAAACTTGATTTTCGCACGGTTCTGATTTTGTCCTTCTCATGGTGATTATTGGTGAAGGATGGGCCCGAACAAAAAAATTTTTCGGACAAAAGATGTTAATTTTTGATCGGAGAATACGATACGCCAATAAAAAATATAGGGTTCCATTTGAAAATCGTAACTTACCCCCACCCGCGCCCGGAGGTTGAGGGGATGGGGGGTGGTTTAAATTGCAAACTATTCCACCTTCAAACCAAACAACTTTTTCTCCAGACATTTTCCACTACAATGCGATGCTCCGGAGTTATTCCGGGGTACCGACCTTTTTTCAACACAGTGTATATAAAAAAAATCACATTCTGTACTAGAACAGAAACTTATTTTCTTAAATTTTAATTATTATGTAGTTGTGCTCTTCATAGCGCCGTTAAAATGCACAGAAATTGGTCTCTACAGTGGCTTAACATACGGGGAGGAATTTTTATGTCTGTTTATTATACCGGCGTAGGCATTATGCTAATATTTTTTATCAATTACGTGATGGATCAGACAATAATTTGGAATAAACATTTGAAGAGTCAAGCAAATATTTATAAAGTATGGAAAGAAGTGGGAACTAATAATTAAATAATAATACCAGTCAGAAGGACATTTTGAGGATAAAGTATAGATTAACAGAATTTTCAGGAAGAATCCAACTGCAGAATCAACAACGTATATTTATTTATTTTCCACTTAATGAATTATTGTTTGAGCACGCTTTCTATCATCGTTTTTATACATTTTTCTCCCCTCGCTCTTTATACGGAACCGTTCAAATACCACTGGACAAACAATACTGAGCAAGCGTTTTATATTTAAAACGCTGACCGATAGAACTTTAAATAATGCACACAATGATCATGTAAGTTCTAAATTATAAAATTAAATGCTTACGTGCCTACAAAAATTCTATTTAAAATGAAATAATTTCGCTTATTGTATTCCCCAAACGTTTTTCGACCTTTGTCTATCCGCTGGCGTATTCTAACTACTTAAATATTTATAAACGTTTTCCTAACTTTGTTTCCCCTAAATTTCTCTTGGGAAACTGTTAAATATTTTATCTAAATCCGACCTTGTCCAATTTTGACAATTTTTATTTAAATCCCGAATTTTGTCTGAAAATCTGCAAAAACGATACGTTTTAAGTTAGACTTTGCAGGGGTAATGAAATGTAATGATTTTTTTAGCATTTTTTCAATTCATTAAAAAGGCAAAAAACGAAAAAAATATCGCATATCGTCTTTCTGTATTTATTTGAAAAAATTCACTTTTTTAAATTGAACACTTGAAAAATAAAGAAGTTGCCAAGAACCATATTTACAGACGGAATATCGAGGGTAAATGGTAAAAAAGCCAGGATTACACGTCGACAAGTGGATCTGTGTCTCCGATGTATCGGTAAGGGGAAAGCAATATCGTTTAAAATGTAATCTAGTCATGGGCGTGCTATTATTATTTTAAATAATATAATGAAAATAGGAAATTCTTCAGTAATTGCATTTTATGTTTGAAGATAGGTAACTATTTTTTATCAAGGTTTAAGAAATTACTTCTTACAAGATATGAATTTTTTAACATGAAAAAAAAAACAGCTACATGATTATTTTTCAGTTTTGGTCGTATTAATGTACCATTCTAGCTGTCGCTTAAGTGGCAATTTAAATATATTTGATTTTGATCTAACTGTGTAGGTTTTTACTATGAATATACTCATTCAGTATCACAAAGTTCAAGATTTTAATACACGACACAATAAACACGTATTTATAAACACACAATACAACTATTGCCCTTCCTGTCACTACGCAACTGGACATCAAGTATCGGACATCGCCGAACAAGCCCGATGGCCCGTCGGGTGTCTCACGAGACGCATGCGCTATCAACTGTCTGGGATATAACCAATGAAATTAGCGCTAGGGACCTGTAACCATTGGGAACGGACTATGTTGCCATATTTTCAGATTAAAAGCACTTTAATCAAAAAAAATATATTGTTTTGCATTTTAATGTCAAAAGAAATAGTTTGGAAAGATGGATTTAATAATATTGAAACTAGAATGGAATATTGATTTCTTATATACGTACCTATACAATTTATTTTAAATGCGTCAATATAAATTTAGGTTTTTCTCGGATTAAATTAAAATTTAATATATGTGACAACATTGTTAACCCCAAAATTTTTTTTGCCCGCATTCCTTTCGTAGTTACAGATAACTTGTCTGTCTGTAAATCATCATCTAAAAGCAGGACTTATTTGGCTATGCCTGCCCACTACAGTATCCTACAACTGACCTATCTGCAGCAGCTCTAATAAAACAAGCTAAATCACTATAAAATGTGAAATCCTTTGGTATTATTTAGTTTAAAAAAGTACATTATTTAAATTAATGCAAAACGCTATGTTCAATCGTTTTCTCCCTTTGAACATTTTAATCAATGAAAAAATGCTACTAAACTGGCCAACAAAAAGATAGACAAACGGGGTTTTTACCCTCATTTTTAAAACTATATAGCTTGAAAGATGCTCAACGGATTTGAATAAAATTTTCAGAGGTTTAAACAAGGTTTTGTGTGAATTCAGTGACGGGACCGCTTTTCAACATTTTACAGGAAGCGATGTAGAAAAATAAAAAATTTGAGTTGCTGGCATTTTGTTAAAAAAAATGTACGTAAAAGCAGTGGCGGTTCTTCCACAGGAGCACATGCGCACGTGCACCGCCAAAACGAACAAAAAAATATTGATTTATACCTATTCATTGAATATTATTTATCGTATAAAGTCAGACCCTAACTAATATTTTATCGTACCGTCAACCAAACTGTATATTATAGGCTCTCGATCCAGCAACCGTGCCTCGGTCGAGGTTAATGACGATTATGACGAGACTTGCTCGCATGTGCGATTAAGTAGGCGGGGCATAATGCAGTTTCTCTGTAGTAGCAGGTGGCGGGAGACAGCGGGGGATAGCGGGGCTATGGCGATTTAACATGGGAAAGGCGCACAATTTTAGTGTGCGCCGCGCCGTTGTCTGTTCGTGCATCTAGTTAGAAATTCGAACGTGTATGTTTTAATATCTTAATATTATATATTTATTAAGTTAAAATGAATAGTTTGACGGTGGACTTTTTAAAAAATAACTTTAGCTCTTTGAGTTTGGAGCAAAAAATTGAAGTGAAGAATGCGGGAACACCTAAACCCGAAATTAATTTAACGCAGACCACAAAGGGTAAATCTAAGGACTTTATTAGAAAGTTTAAAAATTAAATATATGAACAAAAATTTATGGAGGGTATTCCAAACTTTAATGAGGCTGTTATTGATCAATTTTCTACAATTAAGAACCGAAGAACGGACTTTACGTTTAAGCACCATACACACTAAGAAAACCTTTCTTATTTTCCAAAAGTTGTATTTCCTTGTATAAAATTAAAAAATAAATAAAAATATGTTTTACCTAACGCATTTTCTTATTACTTCTTTTCTTTCTACACTTAAAACGCCTAGAAAGTAATTGTTTGGTCGTTACACAAAAATAAAATTATTAAAATAATTTCACCATACTTATGAATCCCCTCCATCATAGGTCACGAGCCGCCACTGGTGCCGACTTAATCGGATACACTCTGTATAGCCCCGACCCCCGAGGATGAGCTCATATAACTCGTACGTCGCCTAATACATAAATTGATACTCTAGCCTGTGTTTTATATTGACCTAAAGCCACCAAACATTATAACCATCCATCCTTAAATTCTTTACTTAAATAATCTCATGACAGGAACGTTATTTAAAGGTTCTGTCGACTTTGCGTGATGGAGCGTCACTGTACAAACACTTTTTCGAAATAAATATTCATAAATATCCCTCTATGAACGTGTGTCACGAATACCTGGAACTTTCGTAGGAGATCAGAACTAAAATATAGTTCATCAAAATATTTTTTGAAATTTTTCTAAATCTATAATGTTTCCTTGCCAGTCACGAAAAGGCAATGGCGGTTCGTGGGGGTAAATATATGGGAAGAGCCCAAAGATATTGTAAACTACAGATGCCATAATCCATTCATAAAACTCTTGGGAAGTGAAGCTGTGAGTGTGTGAAATGCTATTGAAAATCAGTAATGGGTGGAAGAGAGAACTACATGTTTGTTGGCTGAATGGCAACAATGTTGAAGTCTGGTTATATCAGATGGTTAAATATTAAAACATAATCATACTTACCGATGAAAATATAAATCTTTATTTAAATGATCCACTCTTTTATATACTATACATGAATGCACCATGATTGTTTATAATAAAGACGATTTTTCACCAATAATCACAAAAAACCACAAATCAACAAAAATATATAACAATCCGTTAGATTAAAGGACAAACATCGCAATGTTTACGATTTTTAGTACTCATTCAATCTTTTGAGTCCAAATCGTAGTAAAATAGAAATAGATGTTGCCAGAGTGCAGTTGGATGAGTTTTGTTTGATATTTTTAAGTATACTAATATTTTTTTAAAGAATCAGCACCTTTTCACAGTTTATCGTAAAATTATTGGGAAATAAATTTATTTTAAGAACAATTGCCGATTAATCTTAAACTTTTTGTGTTTGCCAAATTAACAAATGTTTAATTGGGATTTTGCAAGATACCTTTGCGATAAATATGTCAATCTGGCTATGCTGCAATAATGACCGAAGGAGGTGGGAAAGACTGTTTGCAGGCGTTGCGTAGGCTAGAAATGTACATTTTTCCATCTATAGTTTGTAATATCTTTGGAAGAGCCAAATACCAAATGAAATTTATTTTTGAAAATTACCTATTTTTCATACAGGGTGTTATGGAAATGACGTATTATATTTAAATGGGTGACTCCTGGGGTGTCCTAGAGAAGCGCTACATATTTTTTTTTTTTAAATCGAACGTTTAAAAAGTGGGGTAATTCACCCATAAACCCACCCGGTTACTCCTCAGCACATTCATATACGATCATATTACATTGCCAAGCTGTGTAATCAACAGATGTTCAAGCCCAATGTTGCCAACTGTGTAGAAAATAACTATAGAATCTTATAAAAATAATATTTAGTTTACCTAGTATCCAAATAGAAGTGAATCCAGGTGCCAGTACACTAGCAAATAATCCAGGGCACAGACATCTTCAGATTTTTGTTTTTTTTCTATGGGAAAAGCTTCATGCTCATCACGTACCCTGATGAAAATGTGGAACTGCATAATAAGCTTATATCCACTAAACCCCATTCGGCCTCTTATTTCCAATCTCTCGGAACATTTGCACTAAATCACTTAAAGAAACACACAAACACGCACGAGTTTCCAATTATTTTTTTGAAGAGATACACTTATTATTAGATTACACAAAAGCAATAAATACTAACGCATAATTACACTTTACAATAACCTACCGTACACATAAAACAACAGCACTATAGGATACAAATTATTTCGCAATAGAAATTCAGAAATAATAAAAACGCTAATTTATTAATCCTTTACTGAAGAAGAATGACGACATAATTATGTTGATAGCCCTTCAGTCTAAGCTAGCTACTACCCCTTTAAAATAAATATGGACTCGTCTAGACAAATATGCAATAGTGCTGGGCTGGGACATCGAAACGGAACATCGATGTTGACCATCGATGGCGTAGAAACATCGGTTGTAAAACATCGACATTTAAAAAAGTATATTTGCGATTAGGAATAAATTAGATTATAAAAAATAAAAATAAACTTGTTATTAGAAAGAATTGAAAAATTATGAAACATCAAAAAACAAAATAACAAAAATTTTAAAAAATAATATAAACAAAAAAATAAAGCAATAATTAAAACATAATATTTTAAAACTGCATGAATTCCAGTCACTAACAACTTGTAAACTATTTTTTTTTTGTAAAACTAGATTAATGATGATTCCTTGCAAGCTATTTCGTTTTTGGGGCCATAGTTTCGCCGGCTTTGGAAAAAAAAATTTCGTTCTCGCAAGTGCGCCGCGAGAATGGAATCCGTATTACAGTCGGCAATTCTAGCCTTCTGTCAATTAAAATTGCACGGATTCATGCGCAGTACACCGTTCTCAGCTGTCTCGCATTGCCAGAAATGGGGCACGAGCCACTTTCATTGCCATTGCCGGTGCAAGTCTGGGTAGAGATGGATTATTCTGTTACTTTTAAATGTTTATTAATTGGACGAAGCACCTATGAACAGCTAATGGCTACTGCCATTTGTAAGTAGCAGTAGCTGCTTTAACTGCCAGTCAAAACGACTGTTAGCAAGGCGCCAGTTGATGGAAAACGGTTTACTGCGCATGAATTCGTGCAATTATAATTGCCATTGCACCGGAAATTTTTATTGTCGACTCTAATAAGGCTTTTAGCAAATGAAATCAAAAGTTTTCGCTCTTATTTTCTTGTGCTGGGAAAATTGAGTTTAAGATTACAACCTAGTTTTCTTGTTTTGTTATAACATTGAACATCGAAAGGTAAACATCGATGTCGACATCGATGTTTGACCTCTAACATCGATGTCGAAAACATCGAACATCGGTACCAGAACATCGATGTTTCAAAAACATCGATGAACATCGCCCAGCACTAATATGCAATCGTTTTGCAGATGAGGTTAATAATACGTCATTCCCATGTTCTTCCAAAATTAGACCGCCATTTTCATACTGAACGACGGAACCAACGTGTTATGTAGACAATAAGGGCGTACTTTTGTCTACACAGTAGCACTTTAAAATATTAATTCAGATTGAACGGTACTTAGATGTGTTGTGACGCGAAAACTATGTGATTTTGTATTGTGAGTACTTGGTGTTTTTTATAAATTAAGTTGGTTTTAAATAAGTCCGAAAAGGTAAATAAAATTGCATTTTTTTTCTAAAGGGTAAGTGGCATTTATAAACTCAGTCAGTTCAAGTTTATAAATCAGAGATTGTTTCCCAGCGAACTGAACTGAACGTAAAAGTTTATAATAATGTACCCTGAAAAATAAACAACTTGCAATCTGTCAAACGGTTATTGACTTTCTAAAGAGTTTACCCTGAAGATGTGACAACACTGTTGACATATGTTGCTTTGTTTACCTTCCTGACAGGGGCACAATGTGCTTATTTTTGGTTTGACATAAGGTCATGTACAGGGCATATTAAATTAAAGCGCCATTTTTGGATATTTTTCTTCAATTTGTTTTCATCTCAGGAATTGCCGATTTAAATATAATACGTCATTTCCATAACACCCTGTATACTACACGCTGTTAGCGATTTTTTTCAACACAACTAACGGCAGCTAGTGGTTTTGCTCGAATTCAAACGGCTGAGTATACCATTATACCATACCTCCTTGTTTGGGATCTACCACTTCCCACACTTGCTATGTAATACAGGGTGTTATGGAAATGACGTATTATATTTAAATGGGTGACTCCTTGGGTGTCCTAGAGAAGCGCTACATATTTTATTTTTTTTTTAAATCGACCGTTTTAAAAGTGGGGTAATAAACACTCTTACTCACAGGTCAGGCCGCGCTACTGTACAACATTTCACCCAGAGCAAATGGCAATATCTTAATGTAAAACTGAAATTCCATATAAAATTATAAAAATAAATTATTTTCTACCTAGTTGTATTTATCGTTATACCTAAAGAGCGAGGAAATCCAGGCACAAACACAATCAGTTTTTTTTCTTTTCATGGGTACACTCCTGGAAACATTTTATGTACATGTAATAGTGAAACAGAATCTATAGTTAGCTTTTGAAAATAAAATAATACAGATTAGACTACAGATTATTAGATTTTATTACACGCGACGAAATTTGACGTCCAGAAGAAACGCGTCAATAAAAATAATATTCAAAGATTATTTATGGACGGGCAAGATACAAGCGTAAACCGAAAACACAGAGCGGATTGCTGAGAATGTGTTGGTGATCGACGAGACACAACGTATCCGGTCGCTGGTTGGTCTTCAACTAACAGACGCAAGCATGAAACTACTTCGCTCAGCCGATGTAACGCGTAAAGAGATCATTGGCATTTGACCTAGTGGCGTTCCTGGCTATTACTATTCCATATGTTTTTTGGGGTTGTTTAAAGCATAGTCTGTTTTTCAATTAATTGTACAAAAAGGTATTACAGAATGGAAAACTGTTTAAATTATTTTATTTTATCTAAAGAGTTTAAGGTGTACATATGACAACACCGGCCAGAATTCCTTGATTGCTTACATGTATCATAGTGCCACACAGGTGATTTTCTGGTTTGACGTCAGGTCACTTTTACCGCTGAATGAATTGAAAGCGACATTTATGGCTATTTTTCTTGAATTTGTCTTTATCTCGGGAATTGCCGGTTTAAATATAATATGTCATTTCTATAACACCCTGTATACTAATTCCAGGAAGGAAAGATTGTCCAACGTAGCCTTATTTTCTTCCATTTAATCTATTCCATTTACATTTTTCTAAGATAAATTGCCTCTTAACCATCTTATGGGTAAAGTGTATGTTAATCGTTCTGTATTGAAAATTCTAAGGACGACCTTCCGGCGTGAAAAAGCCTCGATATCTCTTGAGACGTTTAAGAATATAAAGAAAAATGGCTTGACAAAACCACTTTTATGAAAGCAAAAAAGGGGAATTTATTTAAGCAATGTAATTTATCTCTATAATTTAATGTCGTAATCTCACGATAACCATTCATTTTTATTATAGGTACTGTGATAACCATTCATTTCTATAATATACGAAATAAAGGTTACGATGATATTTTAGACAGTGGTAACTCTCTAAATCGACTTTCTTAAGTCAATTGGCAGAAATCGTTAGTTGATCGAATACGATAATTGACTGCGTACAAAAATTTAGTGATTTTGATATGATAAAAACAGCTCCTGAGATACTAATATAGGTTTTGTTCTATTAATGACAACAATACATACTGAAACGCTTTCTCTTTATAAACATGAAGGAAACTAAAAAAAAACAATTACTACATTTTCCATTAAACATGATTGACTTGTCCTTAGTAGTGAAGATTTAAGCAATATGGTTAGATCATTATCATGACATACAATTTATGGTAAAATACAATACTTTGCCTCGAAAAATAAAGATAAAAAGATAAGTATTGTATTTTTCAAATTTTGTTAATAAGTGGTCTTTTTATTTATGATAAAACACTAGCCTACAGGAAAAATTATTAAAAGCACTCTGGGAGTGGTTCGTGTACGACTAAAGCGATTCACTTTGGCACCACGTTAATATAAATTAAAAAAAAAGGTTAGAAGACAACATTGCCCCTTGAGGAACACCGACATTGATGGAGAAGGTGTCTGAGAGATATCCGTTAATCGCCTTTTGCACTGACTGTCCTTAAGAAAGCTAGACCCACCATGCACAGAATTGACTGGGCATACCATAGGATCGCAGACCACGCACAGAAGTAACTGGGCAGTGTACTCACTTAGGTAGTTTCTTCTTCTTCTTCCAGTGCCCTGTCTGTCTTCAGACGTTGGCGATCATCGTAGTGATAATATTTTGAAAGTTGTTACGATCGGCAACTTCTCTGAAAAGCTGCAGTCCTGTCCACTGCCTTATGTTTCGTAGCCATGATAGTTTTTTACTTCCAATACAACGTGTGCCCTCCACTTTTCCTTGGACAATAAGGCGAAGTAGAGAGTACTTGGGTCCTCTGATGATATGCCCGAAATATTCAGTTTTCTTGTCTTTATTGTGTTTATGAGGTCTCTGTTGGCATTCATCATAAGAAGTGCTTCCTCGTTGGAGGTGTGGGTAATCTAGGAGATCTTCAGCATTCGGCGCTAGCACCACAGTTCAAATGCTTCCAGCTTATTTGTTGTTGATGCCTTCAGGGTCCATGTTTCATTGCCATAAAGTAATACGGACCAGACATAACATTTGAGGACTCGTTTCCGAAGGTGCATGGAGAGATTTCTTTTGCATAGTACAGGTTTCCAGGATGTAAATGTTCGTCGAGCGAGTGTAATGCGTGTAAGTATTTCCTCATCAGAGCTTCCAGTTTCGTTGATCCAGCCACGTAAGTATTTGAAATGGCTAACTCTTTCGAGAGGTCTACCATATAATAGAAGCTGACCTTGTCCCACATCTATTTTTCCTGCAATCATCCATTTTGTCTTACCAACATTTATCTTGAAGCCCCTAGTTTTGCTCGCCTCGTGCACTGAGTTGAGTAGTGTTTGTAGATCTTCCAGGTTTTCAGCCAATATGGCGGTGTCATCGGCGTATCTTATGTTGTTAATTATTTTAGGTAGTTTAATTAAACCTATTTGTAAACCCAAAATATAATTACATGTCAAAGAACTATCGAAATTCATATAAAACATACGTCAATCTCCCGAATCTCTGTAGGAAATTTTGATATGTGCCCCGCAAAAGAAAATCTGCTTTTTGCTGAAGCCTTAATATAAAGAATAATTCGCTCAATTGACTTTCGGGCAAATTTTCTTCCGGTCAATTGACGTGGACACATGTGCTTGATGTGCATGTCTCGACCATTTATTTTAGTTTAAAAATGAAACCTCGGCATAATTTCAGCTTATAAAAATTTCATTCGCCGCAGTCTATTCCTGGGTTCATTATATTTTCAATTCTAGCTGTAAGGTGCTTTATAATCCGTTAAGAATAATGAAGCAGCAGCGAGATAGCGTCCAGCAAGTGTAATGATGCAATTACCTAACTTTCAACACTTTTAATTTAAAATATGGTGATTACTTGCGGCGTGCCGGTAAGGTATTTTAAAATCGAAAAAGTTCCATGGTTCCGATGGGATTCGAACCCAGAAGCTTCTTCCGAATGGCGTTTGATCGCTTTAACCAACTAACGACGCTCAATTTGTGTCAACCACCTTTGTTTCAAAGCTTTTTTTATAATGATGGTTTTGAATCGTTAGAGGTTATCTTCGTTGGGAAACAAGACCTCAGGAAGGTTTTCCACAAGGCTGACGTCCTCCAGATGAAAGAATTCATAAACAATGACGTTCGAGGAGTACTAAGCTGAACCATCTAAGCATGGACGGCATTAGGTCGTGCATTTATTCTATTCGTCTCTTTACAGTGAAACCTCTCATAACGGACACCTTTAATAAGCGGACATCTCTATTAAGCGGATATTTTTTCATAGTCCGGAACTAGGTATATGAAATTCCATGAAATCAACCTCTTGGGGGGACTCTCCTTTGGGCGGATGCGGACAGGCTCTTTTCATACAAAGAGTGCCAAAATCCTCCTTTAAACGGACAAAAACGAACAAAAATTTAGTATTTGGCAGACGGTACAAAAACTCTCTGAAGACAGACCGGCAACCAATCGCGTATGCGTGGCAGCGCGAAAGGACTTCGCCGAATGGAAGTATGTGTGATACCCCGACAGCAGTCCGCCGTTTATTTGCGAGAGTTGTAAGGTTAAAATCGTAAACAATGTCACAAAAATGTCGCGTTTTGAGTCTGAAAGAGAATATTGATGTTGTGTAAGTTTGTAATTTGATAACAATGATTTGGGCGAGTTCATTAACATTGATAGTAATGTGCTATTAGAAGATTAGAAGATTCCTACCGATTATGTAATCCAAACTGAAACCACATCACTATATGACGACTCTGACGAAGAAGTTGAATGCGGTAATTAAACAAATGCAACCAATTATCAACAAGCCATGGTAAAGGAATTATAAAAGTATACAAAGAATAGAGGTGCCTCTACAGCAATGGAAATGTTATCAGACTTGGAATTACATTTTCTAGATTGCAAGTATAAAACGCAAACACACCAAACTACGTTATTAGATTTTTTTAGTACTACGTCCTAACTAAATCTAGTGTATTTTTGTTATGTGATGTTTATTTGTACATACATATACATAGTAATAATTTTGCATTTACATATTACCTAATAACAAATTTCCCATGGGCGGACACCTCTACTACTCTATCTCGAGCAGTATCACAGATATTAATAATAATAGCATAATTTTTGAAAATCTTTAACACCCCGTAATTCAAAAGTTAAGACGTTTAGGACATATGTTCATATGAAGTTGTTGTCTGAAAATGGACCCAAGAATAACTTGCTTAAATATTATGTCATTAATGAACACCCTGTATACGCTTGCTGCCTCCCTTAGGAGAAAATTTCTCGCATTGCTTGCAGAAATACGGCAAGAAACTAACCCATTTCTTTTTTCCTCCTATTTTCTCATTTCCCGTAAATATTTGTTTCGCCGCTATTTTTCTTTTAGCGGTCTTAATTTCAAATAGCCCGCCGTATCCGACACCGGTGGCAAATTTTCCCACCACCATTGTCGGTGGGGGTATTGATCGCTCCCCCGTTCCCTTGAGGCTCTTACGGCATATTTATCTGGCGGACAGCGGCGGCGGAAAATCACCCCCCACTGACCCAGATACCATTTGCGTGCCTGATACCAATAGAGATGTATCGCGGATGAACTGGAGCAATACGGTAAACCGATTTTGATTATCGAGGTAATTTAAGTAAATAAAAATTCTCGCATATTTATTTTTGCCTTGGTGACGGATACCGGGAATCAGTGGCGTTACAAAGCAGCCACTGGCATGTAGAATATTAGAATATAGACTATTAAGAGGAAAATAATCTGCACTAGTTTAATAAAAGTTCAATTTTTAATGTCCATACATGTTTTGAATGTACATACCCTCAACTTCAGTGGAAAAATTATACATAAACAGAAACTTTTTGACCATCTGTAAAAGAGAAAAAACATATTTAAGCATTTTTTGTGTAAAGAAGAAAATTATGATTTTGGAAACAGTGCAGAAAATTAAGATGGAAGAAAAAATGTATAGTATTAGATATTAATTAGAACAAACAAAATGGATGTATTCTTTCCGCCGTTCTGCTGTCAGTTCTTGGTTCTTCTTCTTTCAGCTAAGCGCGCTACCATCGCCGACCAACGCCGTTCGTGTAAAACTATCCTAGACTATTAAAGTTCAAAGAGCCAATCCGTTTATGTTTTAACTTTAACAAAGAAAAATTAAATTAATCTTAATATTAAATAAATACATATACAGTGAAACTTCTCTTAGGCGGACACCTACGGGACCGTCTAAATGTGTCGGCCTAATAGAGGTGTCCGCCCGTGGGAAATTTGTTATTAGGTAATATGTAAATGCAAAATTAGACAAATAAACATAACATAACAAAAATACACTAGTTTTAGTTAGGCTGTAGTACTAAAAAAATCTAATAACGTAGTTTGACGTATTTGCGTTTTATACTTGCAATCTAGAAAATGTAATTTCAAGTCTCATAACAATTCCATTGATGTTGAGTCACCTCTATTCCTTGCATGGTCTTATAATTCCTTTACCATACTAATGGCTTGTTGATAATTGGTGACATTTGATTGATTACTGCATTCAACTTCTTCATCAGAGTCGTCAGATAGTGATGTGGTTTCAGTTTGGACTACATAATCGGTAGGAATGCCCTATCATCTTCTAATAGCACATTGCTATCAATATTAATGAACTCGCCCAAATTATTGTTATCAAATTACAAACTTCCACAACAATCAATATTCTCTTTCAGACTCAAAACGTGACGATTTTAACCTTACAACTCATAAATAAACGGCGGACTGCTGTCAGGGAATAACACATACTTTCATTCGTCGAAGTCCTTTCGCGCTGTCACGCATACGCGATTGGTTGCCGGTCTGTCTTCAGAGAGATTTTGCACCGTCCGCCCAAAGGAGAGTCCGCCCAAGAGAGATTGATTTTCATGGAATTTCATATAGTTCCGGACTATGAAAAAATGTCCGCATATTAATAGAGATGTCCGCTTATTAGAGGTGTCCGTTATTAGAGGTTTCACTGTAATTCCAAGAAAATCATAAAACTCATAAACTAACCTCAATATTTATAGAAATGGAGTTAAATGTCGCTAATTTGTCAATTATGAAAGTTTTACATATTTGCTTAAAACAATATTCAAATTAATATTACAACAAATATAATTATTACATAAATCAGGTTTATATTTACCCTGTTTGGGTATTATTATATCCTTGATAATTGTAAAAATCGGAAATGAATCGTTTCTTACCCCATTTCTACTTTACCATTTATCATAAACCCAAAAGGATACCCATAATTAAAAAAGAAGACAAATATATAATTTCTTAATGTATAGTATTGCTGTAGTGCCCTGGACCCCACCTAGCACCCCAATTCACTCCACGGGTACCCAAAGTTTGTTATTTTTTTAAATAAACAGTTTTACTGCTAAATTGGCACCATCTGCTATCTTTTCAAATACTGTCGTTCGGGTTTGTTCATTGTCAAATTTGTTTAACAACTCTCAATTATTAAATATTTTACTAACAATGATTCTATATACCCATAAGTTTTGAGAAAATTGATTGTAATGGATATACTTTAATATACCATACCCTAATTTTATTATATCAACATAATAAACATTTTTTCACCTATCTATCTATCTATCTATCAGATATTATCTTCTGATGAAGTTACTGCGTAGCGAAACATGTTCAAGTTGAGTAGTAGTGGAAATTTACTAAGTTATATTTTAGTTTTTCTTTCTTTATGAAACTGAAATTTTATTTTTCTATGTTGGCAGCAAGTAGGGTTCGAATTTTAGGCTTACTTCGATTTCGTTGAAATTAGTTTTCTAGGCATTATGGATTCGACAAAAAAATTTTATACAAAACTTTAAAATACTAACCTTTAACCTTGCAAATAGTTCATTTTTACTAGATATTTATCTGAAATACCTATACTCGGAAATATATAACATGCTCACGGTGTCCGTTAACTAATTTCTAGTCACAACTATAAAACAGCATAACCTAAAAATAATAGAAATATCTTCCAGTTTATGCTCTATTTCTAAAGTTTTATTCAATATAGTACTATTTTTATTTTTAATTCAATATATATTTATAATTACTGTAGACATTTACTGGGCATTAATTGTTATTCCTGTCAGATTCTGTGTCAACACAATATTTTGTTCAATATTTATTATTTTGTTCTATATTTTGAACTTTGTCCTGCTCGCACTATAACTCAAAGTGTTGCATATTCTTTTTAAAAGTTTTTCTAGATTATTTTCTGCAATTTCATGTATCTCTGACGGAGTACAACTTTCTTCCTCATTTTTATTAACTTTAATAATATATTTATTTTTTATTATGACAGATGGGAAGAAGCTTTGTTGTGTTCAATTGTTTCTATCATAGAAAAGTATTATAAAATACACGGTTCATAAGACAATTAGAGCACTTGTACTTTAGAAAACGACCCGCGAAGCGGTTCGTTTTTTAAATTAAATGCGTGCTCTAAGATAATGTCTTATGAAACTTGTATCTTAATATACTATTTTCTTTCTAACCCATAATGTTATTTATGTATCTTCACCAACTATCGGCTAATTCAATTAAGCTACTGTTAAGCCTTTGGTTAAGTTTTACAACTTATTGATGTTTATACTAAAAATTATACATTTACCATAAAAATAACAGAAAATTAGTGGTATTATTGACTTATCTTTAAGAGTTACTATTTTAGAAAATGTTTGTAATTGTAACAGAGCACCCGATCAATTAAAAAAAAGAGATGCTTTCCCGCAACTCGGAATACAATATTACTTTCGTTCAAACAGGAGAGGATAATATTGTGCATCGAACTTTGTTAGTTGAAGTAGAAATATGTGTTGACAAAGAAACTTCCCAAATCTATTTGCACACCCTCTTCTGGTTGCGAGGTATTAAGTCCTGCAGCGACCCCTTGGCGCCACTACTTCCCCTTGTTTTTACCAGCAGTACAGTAATTGCTGAGAAACATTCGCCCTTTTCAAAAAAAGTGAAAGGTCAATTTCGATATAAATAGCTCAAATCACTTTAATTAAATTGAGAGTCCAAATAAAAATAATGCAAAAAGTACAATAATTTGCTCAACTTTTTAAGTAATTTATTTTTTTCATCTAAATATAAATATAAACCGCTTTCACCGAAAACTCTAGGACTAGAGTTCGTAGGTTCAAACCTCATGGCCGGTAAATCGAATCGCATTAGGTGGATTTTAGTGGTATAAGTCATAGGGAAGAGTCAAAAATGTTTCATTCCCAATCCCTACCCCATTCACACCGGTAACCAGGACGTACGGTGGACGGTGGCGATATGCACTCCTCAATCGGTAGGTCATGAGGAAGCAGCGTATGACCGATGGTCGTGGTTCGAAGTCGACGTTAAGCTGTATATCCTCTAGGGAATGGTCCTATCAGGCGAGAAAAGTAGAAAAAATTGGAAAAAAAAATTAAACTAAAACAGAACAAAAACTAATAAACTTCTTACACGATGCTTGAAATTTAATATTATTTTCTAAAATAAGATATACAGGGTGTTATGGAAATGACGTATTATATTTAAACCGGCAAATCCTGAGATGAAAATAAATTGAAGAAAAATGGCGCTTTCAATTAATGACCGGATTATATCACCTTATGTCAAATCAGACAAACACATGTGGGGCACTGGCGTAATATGTAAACAATCAACACTGAGGTCTGCAGGGTCAAAAGACGTCAGTGCATTTCGGCCGGTGTTGTCATATCTACACGGCAAACTCTTTAGAAAAGAATTTATAATTTTAACAAATTTTTAATTTCATCATAATCATTTATGAACAAATATGATTCCAGAAATCCGACGGCGAAAGATGTTTTGCAAAACAAATAATGATAATATCACACACAAATTTCAAATTCGTTACAAGCACAGGAAAGTAAATAGGTAAAACGTCATTGACCTTTTAAATAATAATTATCGTTCAAACTCTTTTAAAAAAATGTAATTTTATTTAAGAAACATGCTTTCTTACCTTTACTTATTTAAATACAATTGTTAGTTTCATAATTTCACACAAACCACACAGAATCTAAATTTTAGGAAAAAACCTCTCACATAACCTCAAAAATAGCAGCTAGTCACATGGAAAGAATACACGCCAACGCTGTTTTAATTTTGGTCTTTTTTTCGCGTAGATTTATTTATTTAACTATTTTAAAACACACACATTTTAAATACACACAATGCAATACTTCAATTTAAAAATAACATTTTATCTACGAACCATAAAACAGTTAACCTACGAACGAATAGATACCTTTAAAACTCGGAATAGACATGGGCAATATTTGACAGTTTGATATTTCACGAGATTCTTTCTTCTCTATTACTTGGCTATTTACCGCGAGATCTCTTGCAAGGCGTTTAATTGATATGACGTTAATGGAATTTCGACCAAATTGAATAAAATGATAGTGGTAGCTGATAATACTGCGACTGTACTTTTTCTTTTGAGAAGCTTAAAAAATTAAATTAGCCAGCTCTACTCCAAATGACAAGACCGACGTAGGTCTATGGGTACAAGCGTGCGACTTGCAAGTGTCAGTAATAGAAGAACAGCATTTGAGTGCGGTCGCTTCTGTTGATAACCATTTACACTTTCGGCTATCCGCTTTGTTTTCAGAAGGTGCGCGTATAATAGTTGTAATGATTTTCGGGCTACGCGTCCAAACTTTGTATATTATTTGACATTGTTTTTATAGACGAACCTAAGTTGCTCAGTTAAAACGAGTAGTTTGTTTTGGACGTTTGAATTGACAGAAAAATGGAATGTCGCCGACGAATAAGTCAAATTTCGTCGCGTCGCGTGTAATAAATTCTAGTGATCTGATCTGAGTGTATTTTTAAAAAACTTGTGCCTGGAGGTATAAAGATAAATACAAGTAGGTAGATAAATAATTTATTTTTATATTTTTATATGGAATTTCAGTTTTGCATTAAGTTTGGCAACATTGCACGTAAAACCTGTTTCCTGATATGCCACCACAGGGTGACATGACGAACAAACCCGAACAATCGCCGGATGAGGTGTGGGTTTATGGGACTAGACCCCACTTTTAAAACGGCCGATTTAAAGAAATATATGTAGCGTTTCTCTAGGACACCCAAGGAGTCACTCATTTAAATATAATACGTAATTTCCATAACACTCTGTATAGAACTCTTGAAATGGAATTCTTTGTGGCATGTTTGGATCGAACAGATACGACTGTACAGTTTAATATAAAATATGAGAATCATCTGAACTTCTTCAAATTCTAGTTTTTGTACCACAAAAGAAAATAAATTATCCTTCGTTAAGAGCCAAGAGATGTTGTTTACTAATACCGTATATCATATACCTATCCTTATTTAAAAGTCCATTGTTCCAAGATTCACAATATTTCAGCAGGAATTTGTTCGAGAAATAACTTTTCTCTCATCAAAAACCGGACTTCAAATAATAGAAAACAACTTTTTTCCATTGACTTAAAAAGGCAATGTATTCTCATAGTTTTAATTGACTGAAATTAACAGTTTTGGTATACAATTTTGGTTGTCTGTGTGATTCAACAGTAAATTTGAAACATCAACTTCATTCGCATAGGAGTCAGACATAGTTTACCAAAATAGACCAAAAATTTGGTGTTCGCGGAGCAAATTGTATTGACTGCAAACTGATTTGCAACCGCCAGATCAATCTGCGTCCTGGTACGGGATTGTGGGATTTGGATTATGCGCATTTGCGCAAAAAACAGCAATCAGTTAGAAACTTGAACGAACATACTATTTAATTATTACAGATTGTAGTCTTATCACAGATTGTAGTCATTTATTAAGTTATCCCCCCATGTAAAAAAAAGTTAAGAAAAGCCAGTAAGGCCATTACTCACAGTCCTTTTATTTTCGGCGATTCCATTTTTCTTTTATAAATTGGCAACCGACCTATGAAAAGCCTCAATTTCCTGACTGAGCGATTCTAATTTTGTTTGGTTCTTCCGGAGTCTTTTTGCAACAATGGACGTCTTAAGCCATATCTAATTTGTGTAGGGCCTCGTTATATAAAATTTACTTTATTATGATTTTGGAAGTTTTAAATATTTTTTTTAAACAATCCCTGCTCCAAAAATGCTCTAATAATATGACATATAATTAGTTTAAAATCTATTAATTTAGATTTAAAAATATATTATTACATTCACTACAATATAAAATTGTACGACTCGCATATTGCTAAGACCCGTCACAATTTATATATGCATGATATACCCGTTCGAGAACTGTGAAACTGTGAATATTAATGTTTTTTACCGACAAAAGAACATTATTTGGGATATTTAAAAGTTAATTAACGTAGAGCTTTATCAATACCAATTCGTCATCGGGGTAAACATTTTATGGTTCGTGCTATATTTTCATACTGAACAGAAAATATTTGAAATCTGCTTCCGTCACTTTGTGTTGTCCATCGAACTTGTCTATAAATAAAAGAAGCTACAGTTATATTTACATTTTTCTTGGCATGTTTTGGAAACAAATGGTCACCTTTGTCAAGAAATATTTTTATTGTTTTAAATTGATTTAAGTATTAAATATATTTAATAACAATGTTTCATTCGTATTTTTCAAGAACGAATTACAAAGTGAAATTTTTTTCTTATTTAAAATATTATTATAACTTAGTATAGATTTGGGTGTCATTATTGCCAGGTTGGTTACCTATTTAATAGTGTTAAGTCAACAGAGACGTTCGTGTTCAAATGTCAAGCCGGCAAATAAATAATAAATACCTACAAAACTAATCGTTTATCGGGTTATTCACGAATTTGAAATCAATTTTGTTAATAGTGTTTATTGGAAAACCATTACTCATGGCAATTTGTTTAATCGTAATAGATTCCTTACTAAAAGAATAGGTAAAGGTAGCTTACACCAGCGGTCTCCAAACGCCGATCTTTTATTGGTCAGAGAAAATATGTTTTTTTTTAAACACTGATGAACATACGAAACGACTCACTATAATCTTAAGTGGGTACTTTTTATGACATATCTTTCGATCCGCCTAATGGATGTTGATAAACTTTTCACTGGAGGGTAGCCCCACTATTTAGCTACACATTGACCTAGCAAAGTTTAATTTTTCCGTTCATTTAATTTAATATACGGGATAAAATAAAAAGTGGCATATTTTTATTAAAAATTAAATGAGAGTAAAGGTTAGTCTGTTCTCTACATTTTCCAATCTTTATTTATCCTTGTATCATTAAGAGTTTTAAAGTTATACCGCTTTTTTCCGAACATTACATTTTATGTATACCTATCTACAGGCTTATATGTAGGTATACATGATGCGACAACTTACGTTTTGGTCGCGTCAAAGAAAAAAAGTCAAGAGGAGGGCCAACACGCTATTGAATGGTTCATGATTATTTATTTATTCCATTTTGGTTTTTAGTACCGGTCCGTCTAAATAAAAGGTTGGAAATCACTGGTTTATACAATCTATAATTGTAAAAAATATTTTGATATAATCTGCATTAAAGACGTTATATTTTATTAATTATTGAATTTTCTTTTCAGCTAAAATCCTCTTGTTCTACGTCCTGTTTTATGTAGCCCTGACTGGTTTCTTTACTGCCATGCTGGCAGTATTCTTCCAAACATTAGATTATCATACGCCAAAATGGCAACTGGATAGTTCGTTAATAGGAAGTAATCCAGGTAAATTTATATAATTCTATTATGTATTCTGTAGAATTGTAGGTCCTTCTGGACAAATATTGTAAATTTTATTGATATTATACAGGATGTCACTTATCAATTTAAAGTCGAAAAGCGTATATAGAAGTATGGTCTTAATGCGTTGTTTTCTACAGTGACCCATATACGTACGTATTTTTCGATTTAGGTCAAATTTGAATTTACCATAAATTTTTGCTTCAATAAATGCGGCTTTTGTTAACTGTCAAATTTCATATTTCCTCCAGAAAATTTCGAAAAGTAGCATTTATTGATCGAATTTTGAAAACATTTATTTGGAAAAATTGTTTACAATGCAATTTTATGTACCGGGTGATTCATTAAGGGTGACGAGCTACCGTATCTCAGGAACTAATAGTCGTATGAGTTTAAAAAAAAGCCCTTAAATGAAATCGGCCAAGAGAAATTGCTGGAAATATTTTTTAAATTCATATATCGACCGCTAGAGGGCGTAATTGCTTCGATCGTATAAAAAATGCAGTTTTCTTGAAAATTTTCCAAATAAGTTGAAAAAAAAATACTACCACAGTAATACTTCTATAATTGTCCATCTTTTTGGTTTAACACTTTTTATTGTGGAACGTAAAATAAGGGCGGGAGGGGATGGTGAACTTTTCCTTACTAAAGTGCCTATAGATTTGGTTAAACTTAACGGAATTTAGCAAACTAGGTCTCGTTTAAGAAAGAAGGGTATATTGAACAAAATAAAAGACAACTACGTCATTCTGGTTCTTGCCGCCCTCGCTAGGGGGTGTGTTTTACAAGTTAAACCGTATTTTAAATTTTGCTCCGAAATCTTAAATGGAACAGTATGATTATTTTATTAGATTCGAAAAGTAGACTAAATTTGCAACAAAATATGTTTAAGCCGCATGTCGATATCTTCATTCGTTTAAACGTTATCACTTAAAGAATATTGCATTAAATTTATTAAAGAAACAAAATAGATAATTCATAATCGAGCATGCCATGGACAAATAAAAAAACAATTTAAAACTTCATTCTCATTTTAATTTAATCACAACAATAATGATATAACATAACAAGCAAGAAAACAACAATTACAATATTGACATTTTTTTAACGTTTTATATGTTCAAAGTGTCCACCGTTATTGGTCACGCATAAATTAAGTCTTTCAGTTGTGGATAATACACTAACTTCAATTTCGGCGGCGGAGATGTTGCTAATGGCTTCCCGAATTCTGTTTTTCATATCATGAGGTGTTGTTGGACGGTCTTTATAAACTAGGTCTTTAAGCTTACCCCATAAATAGAAATCCAGTACCGTAAGGTCGGGAGACCTCGCTGGCCAAGGAAAAATGCTGTTCCTACCTATCCATTTATCCCTAAACTGAAAATTTAAAAAATTTTGGACGTTTCGAGCATAATGGGCTGGGCATCCATCCTGTTGGAACCACATGTTCATTCTGTCCTCCAAAGGAACATCTTCTAACAGTATAGGTAACTCATCTTCCAAAAATTGTAGATAATTTACGCCATTTAAATGCTGATCAAAAAAATATGGCCCAATAATTCTTCCACCCAAAATCCCGCACCACACATTTACACTCCATCGATTTTGAAATTGAACTTCCCTTAAACAGTGAGGATTTGTTTCTGACCAATAGTGCATGTTGTGATTATTAACTTTCCCTGAACTGGAAAAAGTTGCCTCGTCAGTACACAATATTTGGTATAAAAAATTTCTGTTTTCGTTCACCATCCCCAATAGCCAATAACAAAAGTCCAGTCGATGGTCGAAATCGGCTGGCTTTAATTGTTGATGTAACATTACATGGTACGGATGTAATTTATGTTTTTTTAATATACGTTGAATTAAGGAATATGTCAATCCTAGATCTCTTACCAAATCTCGAATGCTTAAATGAGGGTCGGCAGTAATATAAGCTAACACATTTATTATATTAACTTCGTTTCTTGTTCTCCGTACTCTATTTGGAGCTGCGACTGGCTGGACATGTCCGGTCTCCTTCAATCGTTTCACTAATCTTTTGAAAACATTTCTTGAATGATGACGTCGTGCAGGATATCTAAATGCGTATTCGTTCTCGGCAATAACGTCATGTTGCAAACACTCAAAATAAACTCCTACAATTTCAAAAGCCCCCTCGTTCGTATACGGCATATTTTAAAAATTTAATTGGGCTCGTTACAAATTTAAATGTCAAAGAATAAACTATCCATTTGTTAAAAATCGCCGTTTCCATGGAAACTGTCTTCCAAGTCTTTTAACGGCCTTCTAAGATGAGCATTTAATTTTGGGCTAAATTATTTTTTTATTTGTCCATGGCATGCTCGATTATGAATTATCTATTTTGTTTCTTTAATAAATTTGTTAATGCAATATTCTTTAAGTGATAACGTTTAAACGAATGAAGATATCGATATGGGGCTTAAACATATTTTGTTGCAAATTTAGTCTACTTTTCGAATCTAATAAAATAATCATATTCGGAGCAAAATTTAAAATACGGTTAAACTTGTAAAACACACCCCCTAGCGACGGCGGCAAGAACCAGAATGACGTAGTTGTCTTTTATTTTGTTCAATATACCCTCCTTTCTTAAACGAGACCTAGTTTGCTAAATTCCGTTAAGTTTAACCAAATCTATAGGCACTTTAGTAAGGAAAAGTTCACCATCCCCTCCCGCCCTTATTTTACGTTCCACAATAAAAAGTGTTAAACCAAAAAGATGGACAATTATAGAAGTATTACTGTGGTAGTATTTTTTGTTCAACTTATTTGGAAAATTTTCAAGAAAACTGCATTTTTTATACGATCGAAGCAATTACGCCCCCTAGCGGTGGATATATGAATTTAAAAAATATTTCCAGCAATTTCTCTTGGCCGATTTCATTTAAGGGCTTTTTTTTAAAACTCGTACGACTATTAGTTCCTGAGATACGGTAGCTCGTCACCCTTAATGAATCACCCGGTACATACCAAGTCTGAGTCAATTATGGTATTTTTTGATTTTTTACCTATATTAATTTATTAAAATTTATTAGTTATTAAAATGGACATATTAGAATAATGGCGCCGTTTTCACTCAAAATAGATATTGGCCAAAAATGGATAGAAAACAAAAGTTATCATAAATGATAAAAATTTGACGTATGGGCATAAAATTACAATACAAACAACTTTTTCACATAATTATTTTTTTAATTCGATAAGTAAATGCCATTTTTCAATATTTTGTGCAGAAAATTACAATTACATCATTTTTGGTCTTTATCGAAGCAAAAACTTACGGTGAAGTAAAATGTTATCTAAATAGAACAATACATTTTTTTCCCATATAGTTCCAAATTTAATGGTGACCAGTATATGTACCATAGGGTTTTAAATTTTTTTTTAGTTTTTATCAAGAATTGTGACTCTTGTGATATAAAAGTACTCATTTCTATCCCAAAAACTTTTCTTCTCAAGTCAGTGATGAACAAAAGGTATACCTATTTCTTATTTTTCTTAACACTTGGCATGTAGAAGAAAATAACATGATAATAATGATACATCCCTTTTTGGCACAATATTTTATGGAAATCTTTATTAAGCAAGGCTTAAATAAAATCAAGTAAGCATAGCTATCCGTTGCTAAGGAAACGTTTGAATTGTTTTTTTTTATGACCCGACAAACCCGAGACTTTTTTTATAAAAACCAGAAGAAAAAGAAAGGTTTAACATCCAGTATATCGAAAACACAGCATTTTTGGACATATAAGCTTTTCGCCTTAAGATTGGACCAGAAATTACTAATTAAAATAAGTAGGGGAGACAGGGGAGCATTCGGCCATAAAGAACAATTATTAACTATTTTTGGGTCATAAAAGGATAACCATGTTACGTTATCAGTAATAGAATATGCTTAGCAATGTATTACATGATAAATATCAGGTAAACAATAGCCGATTGCTCCCCATCCCAGGTGAACATTCGGTCATCATAAGGGGAGGAAACAACGTAACCGGTAAATTTATGAAGCTAAACAAAAAATAAATAAAAATCAAATCCAAAATTGTCAAATAGATTGTTTAATTTGATTATAACAAAAAATTGTTTAATTTAATTATAACAAAAATGATAGCACGCGGCAGACTTTGAAGACGAATTTGTTTACTGCAGTTATGTCGTCAATTAGGGGAAATAAAAGGTTGTTGATAGGTATTTCGTCTTAAGACGTTAATTCTTATGGTATTCTCGTATTTTATACTCAAAATTTGCCCAACCAACCAAAGCGTTTTGACTTTAAATTTTACAAAATCTCCCTACTTAGCTTCTCCTCATTAAGTTCGTTAAGATCATTACTAACATCTTAATCTAAACAGTTTTCTTTATCGGTTGTTTATTGCTTTGTCTTTAAATCCAGGCTTATTAAATAAGTCTCGTTTTGGACAGTTATTTGTTTTTTGCCTATTCTCGGTCGGTTTCCTCTAATCTGTTCTTTTCTGATAACTCTTGACAGTCCAGATAGGTTTTCGACTACTGGTCACTAGTTTATATGAACGAATACTTCCCACCAGCGACTAAAATATTTTAAAACGTCATAATATTAACTTTTTTTTTTTGTTTTTTTTTATGATTAAACACAAGCACTATAGGAAAAATCCTTTAGGGCACTCTGGGTGTAGTGCGTGTGCGCAAAAAGCGATTCACGTTGGTTTTGAATCGTTGGAGGTTATATTCGTTAGGAAAAACGACCTCGGGAAGATCGTTCCATAAGGATGAAGTCCTCCAGATGTATGTGAATGCAGAGCTCCAGACATGAGAGCAGTGCTCTAGTGATGGTCGAATCTGGGCTTTGTATAGTGTCAAAAGTTGTTGAGGTGTGTACAACTTTCTGGTTCGGAAGAGTACACCAAGTTTCTGAGATGCTATCTTGGCGATTGCCACAACGTGGCTATGCCAATACATATTTACTCCCAGATTGACGCCTAGCAAATTAATAGATGACGATAGTGGGATTGCGTGCCCGTCCATGTATATATATATATATTCATTGCTGTTAAAATAATCCGGTGTTCCCCAAGGGTCCATATTGTCTCCCACTCTCTTCTTACTCTACATTAACGACATTCTAGTGAAAATGAAAAATCCGATATTTAGTTTTGCTGACGATAGCACACATATCTCATCTTTCTCTTTGAATGCACAAACCGACGCACATCCTCGCAGACAGCATGAAGTATCACGCCTCATCAAAGACCTGGAAGAAATTTTGGCTTGGGGTGACATTAACCAAGTCGAATTTAACGATAAAAAAAACCCAGAAAACAGTTTTCTCTAAAAAGGTTAACATACAAAACCGGATATAGTCATGGACGGACACGCAATCCCACTGGCTTCATCTATTAATTTGCTGGGAGGAAATATGTCTTCGATTAACCACGTTGTGGCAATCGCCGAGATAGCTTCTCAGAAACTTGGTGTAGGTACTCTTCCGAACCAGAAAGTTGTACACACCTCAACAACTTTTGACACTATACAAAGCCCAGATTCGACCATCACTAGAGTACTGCTCTCATGTCTGGAGCTCTGCACCTAAACATACTCTTCGGCTATTGGATTCCATCGAAAGGAGGACCATTCGTCTGATTGGAGACCACGAGCTGACGAAGAACCTCGACAGCCTAGAACATCGAAGACAGATTGGGGATTTGACTCTCTTTTACAGATATTTTCATGGAAAGTGCTCGGCTGACCTTGTCCTCTTAATTTCGCCCAGAGCGACGAATAGCAGAAATACACTACGAACCACTGCCGCCCATCCATATGTGGTTAAGCTTAGTACTCTTCGAACTTCATTATTTAAGAATTCTTCCATCTGAAGGACTTCATCCTTATGGAACGACCTTCCCGAGGTCGTTTTCCCCAATGAATATATAATATGATATTATTTTGGTATGTGTTAATAAGAGATAAGACCACATATTTCAGTTAGAAAAGTTATTATATCGATCCACCAGTCACTGTCATTTTTCCATATGGATTACTACTAGTCAATTCTACATGAAAACGATTTCTTGTGTTTGTCTGAAAATGTATTATTTTATTTGAAAGAATTGAAACAATGTAAACAAATAACAGGTACAAGAAAACAAGACCCCAACACTCCTAACTGATCTATTGAACTATTTCTTGTTTAGATCTTACTTTATTCACAGGGCTTCGGAGATAAAAGTTTCTTTCCCATACCGCTTTGGCTTTTAAATTTGCTCCCCCAAATGAACATCCTACCCATCACCATAGCTTATCAAATAAATAACGTTTATTCAGTTTTCTAGCATTATTTAAAGCTGTTGATAATCTTCGAGAATCAATTTCCGGGTTGACGTGATACCGTCATGTTTAAAATTGAAGGTAAAAAGGGAGACGCATGTAGCTCTAGGCTTGTTTGTCTCCACCAGATATATTGAGAACACGATTGAGACAGATTTTACCCTCGACTTTAAGCTTCTCGTATACAAAGCCAGAAAATCAAGATTTGAATTTAGTAAATAAATTAGTCAAACCCACTCATTATTCACGAACTTATTCTCTAAAATACAAGCAAAGGAAATGTCGTCTCCTTAGATACATTAGTAACTGACCCAACGAGTGCAAATAAAATTAACATTTCCACATAAAAGAGCAGGCTTATGAATATTTAACATTTTTTTTATATATAAATTTTATCCGGTTCCTTTTAATTCATAAATGCTTCGATTTTCTTTAGGAAAAACATTTTAAACAGTTAGATTATCACGAAATTTAGCTGTTGAAATGACTTAATAAATTTTTTCCACACGCAACTGTTGAAAAGGCCAACGATAAATTTGGGGTATTAAGCCTCCAACCTTGAATATCACGGTTCTATAGAAAGAAAAATAAATGTAGATCCAGGCATTTTCCTTTCGTTCTTATGTTAGATTGTAACAAAAAAAAAGGATTGGGCAAAGGGTTGGGCAGTATCTATTATTTCCATTTATTCTTAGCTTTTTTTTTATAGGTATTGAAATAACTTGAACGCTCTTTAAAGGGTATTAGAAACCCGAACAAATTTATGTATGCATGGCAAAAATGTCCAACGTCTATATGACAATGCGCAAGTCCAACCCGTTTCCATATTCTACTTAGATTAGTAATCTAAGTAACAAATACAGCTGACATCTATTTTTATATTATTTCTTATTTCTAGGTTTAGGGTTTAGACCTATGCCGCCAGACAGCAATGTAGAAAGTACATTAGTTTGGTACAGGCATTCCGATAAAGGAAATGTTGTATACTGGCAGAAGGAACTTACCAAGTTCTTGCATCGTAAGTTATATTATTAGTTTTTATCTTAGGTCTTTACCGCAAGACAATATATAAACATTTTCCGTAGCTTTAAAGCCTATTTACAGGGTGTCGAATAACTTATAGGACCAATTGGAGATACTAAATATCGAACTAGATCGATTAAGTCATAGTTTATTCGAAATGTTTCTCGTTCTAGAAGTACATTCGAAAATAAACTTTTACTTTCACCTTTTTCTGCCTTTCTAGAACGAGAAATATTTCGAAAAATCTTATATGATATAGTTATGGGACACCATGTATATATAATTTCTTTAAATATTGTGTAGAAATAAGGGGTGCTAATCCCGAGAAACCGAAATTCCGGGATCGCGGGATATCGAAGAAAAATCAATCTCGAAAATCCCGGGATTCAGCCCTCAAATCTTATGGTGAATTATATACTATAAAAGAGTTCTTTAAAAATTAACTTGTATTTAAATATTTATTTTAAAACCAACAATTTTCTTGTAAATTATATTTTATTAGTAAATCCCTAACTAGGCAACATGTTTTGGTAAACCCCTAATACAAATACATACACAATTTACAAAATAATGTATTCAAATACATACAAAATTTACAAAATAATGTATTTTTTTAATGCCAATTGTCAGAGATCACTAAAAAAGAGATTTAATTAACGTAGAACTATTTTTCCCGGGCTTTTAATAGTTCCTTATAAACCTAGGGACTAAAACGACACTTTATTCACGTGGTTTATATACTATTTTATGCACTATAAGACAGGGAAAATTGACTCCTAAAATAATAAAAAAAAAAAATTGATTTAATTTATCTGCCGGCAAATTTACTTCTGATGGATTAAATTTTTTTAATCCCTCAAGGATGAAATTTTTATCCCATGGGGATTAAATATTTTTTTAATACCTTATTTTGAGGGCTTAAGTGTAGAAATAGAAGGCAGCTTCTCGTTAGCAGATTATACTAGCAATAAGTTACGACCAAGTTTAGGAGACACACTGATTTTTTTAGGTTTTTTTTTTAGAAATTTATACCTTTTTTCCATTATAGGTAAGATTTGTACTAAGTGTATTTAGTAAACACAATCCTTCTCATGTTCATTTTTTTGGGGTTTGTTCGGGTTTGATACTCTTTATCCAGAAAATCCCGGGATTGGAAGAATGCTTCAGGACTGGCACCCCTAGTAGAAATATAAATTTTATATAATTCATATATACAGGGTGTTATGGAAATTAGGTATTATATTTAAATGGGTAACTCCTTGGGTATCCTATAGAAGCGCTACATATTTTATTTTTTTTAAATCGACCGTTTTAAAAGTGGGGTAAGAAACCCTCTTACTCACAGGTCAGTCCGCGCTACTGTAAACATATATCACCCAGGCCCAATGGCAATGTTGCCAAACTTAATGTAAAACTGAAATTCCATATAAAGTTATAAAAATAAATTATTTATCTACCTACTTGTATTTATCTTTATACCTAAAGAGAGGAAATCCAGGCACAAACACAATCAGTTTTTCTTCTTTTTCATGGAAAAACTCCTGGAAAGACTTTATGTACACACAGTAATAGTGAAACAGAACCGATAGTTAGCTTTTCAAAATACCATAATGCAGATTATATTACAGATTATTAGATTTTATTACACGCGACGCAATTTGACATTCAGAAGAAACAACCTGTCTTAAACTGAGCGAATTAGTTTCGTCAATAAAAACAATATTCAAAGATTATTTATGGACTGGCAAGATACACGCGTAAACCGAAATAACAGAGCGGATTGCTGCGACTGTGTTGGTTAGCGACGAAATACAACGTATCCGGCCGCTAGTTGGTTTTCAACTAACAGCACTCAAGCGTGCGGCGCTTTACGAACACTTCGACTCAGCCGTTGTAAGCCGTCAAGAGGTCATTGGCATTTGACCTAGTGACATACGTGCCTATTTCAAACTTATTTAATACTATTCTTTATGTTTGTTCTGGTTATCAATAAGGTATTGCAGAATGGTTTAAATTACTTATTTTGTCTAAGGAGTTTAAGGTGTACATATGACAACACCGGTCAAAATCGTTTTTTGTTTACATGTATCGCAGTGCCACACAGGTGTTTTTCTGGTTTCACGTCAGGTCACTTTTACCGCTGAATGAATTGAAAGCGACATTTATGGGTATTTTTCACAGGGCCAACACTCCATTCATAAATCTGTTGGAAAGTGAGTTTGTGATTGTTTGAAATGTTATTGAAAATCAGTAATGGGTGGAAGAGTGACAAAACATGTTGGTCTCCCTAATGGCAACAATGTTGAAGTCTGGTTAAATCAAAGATCTTACAAGGTTAAATCCAATAACGTTTAAAAGGTTATGGAGCGCTCTTCATTGTGTCGGAGCGGAGCTAGTCTGGGCAAAAAGCCCAACAAGGGCGTATAATTTACTTTGAGATTCTTTACGTTTAACTATATTATCTATTCAAAAAGTGTAGTTTCGAATATTGGATATTTATAAAAAAGATAGAAATATTGATCCAGTTTTTATATACAGTGTATCCAAGGATGGATTTAACTATTTATGCTTAGCATCAATATTTTTGGTGTATTCATTACTGGATGATACTCTCCAGATATAAAAGTGTATATTTCTAGCCAGATTGTCATATTTATCACTAAGACATCTTGCAAAATCCCAATTAAAAATTTGTAAATTTGACAATTACAACTGGTTTAAGGCCACTAAGGCATATTGTACACTAAAGTGATTACTTAAATAAGTAAATTAAAATAATATGTACCTAAACAAGTTAGATCAAATATATAAAAATAAATAAATAAATTATATAAAACCTGTCTTCACGTACTTGTTACACTGCAAACGTTGTTTAAATATAGAAAAATAAAGATGTAAAATATTTTGATGGGACTGTTCCTTTCTTCAGTATTTTATTCCCATGTACATTACCTACATAATCTTCTTTTGTGAAGTATTTCTCACAAATAACTGTTGTATCACCTGGACTATAATTATTCCTTCTAAGGGCATGTATCCAAATTTGCCATAGGCTACGGCCCTTTAGTATCCTAACGAAGTGGATAAACATTTGGTACATTCTTAAACAAACCGAATTTTCATAGTGATGCAAACTCAAAATCAAATTTCTAAATATATTTACTAACCTGTGAAATTTTAATTTAACACCATTGCATCTTCTAGTGAAGTATTTTATGGCCGCACAAGACTCAACCATCTTGTAAATGCAAGATTTATATTAAGAAATAAACCAACTCGACTGCTTTTTGCCCGGACTAGCACCACGGACCGGTCCATAACCTTTTAAACGTCAATGATTAGTCAGAAATCATATCAATACAATCATATTAAAACATAACCATACTTACCGAAGAAAAGATAAATCCTTGCTTAAATGATCCACTCTTTTACAAACTATACATGAATGCACCATCATTGTTTATAATAAAGACGATTTTTCACCAATACTCACAAAAAAATAAAATAAAAACAACCAAGTATATAAACACTCCCTTAAAAGCGGTTAGTAGCGAGGTAGCGAGTAGCAACAGTGTATTCTTCTTCCATTGATAAAGTTTGACCGTTTGCCGTCGAGCGTACTATCTTTCAACTTGATGTTGTCAGAGTGCAGTTGGTTTATTTCAAACTTTTATGTATAATAATAATATTTTTTTTCTAAATTTCTCAAGGCCTATTCACAATTTATATTAAAATTATTGGGAAATAAATTTATTTTAAAAGCAATTGCGGATTAACCTTAAACCAGTTGCAATTGTCAAATTAACAAATTTTTAATTGGGATTTTGCAGATACCTTAGCGATAAATAGGACAATCTGGCTATGCTGCAAGCATAACAGCAAGGTGGGGAGTGCACGTTTACAATCCTTACGTCGACTTCAAATGTAAACATTTCTATCTGGAGTTTGTAAGATCTTTGGTATTTTTCTTCAATTTGTCTTTATCTCAAGAATTGCCGGTTTAAATATAATACGTCATTTCCATAACACCCTGTATTATAAGTCGATTGGTCCATACCACTCTGTGTAGTTACGGCCTCTTAGGATGTGTACATCAGTATAAATGCTGTAATTTATTCATTTATTCCATTTCATAGAATATAACAGGAGTAACAATCCCCACGCTGACAAACTAGAATACTGCAAGCAATTCCATGGTCCATCGCCGGGGAAAGTCTGCGATGTAAAAATTGACCACGAGTGGAACCCGTGCGTGAAAGAAATGGGGTACAATTTTGAATCTAACGAAGGTGGTCCATGTATTTTCTTAAAATTAAATAGGGTAAGACTCAAAATCCCATCCTAGCCTGTGGAATAATTTAGCAGTAGAATTTAGTATTATTGGAGTTTTTCACTTTTATTCACTATTCAGAACATTACATTATTTTATCGAGTAGTATAAACAAATATCCAAAATTAATAGCGCGTATTGTATAAAAATAAATAAAATTGGAAAACTGCAATTTTTTTTTTTTTAAGTTGTGCCTTCTCTTAAATAGCAGATAATAATGTGAGCAAAAAACCATTGTGTTAAGAAAAGGTTACACTTAAAAACGACACCTTTTCAATACAATTTTACTCTATTCTTTTATTTTATTCAAATATATTTCGGAGCGCATAAAAATAAATGAAGTTTCGACCCTGGAAGTATAAACCGTAATGAAAGGATGTATATTTGATGGCTAAAAATAAATTCTTTTATTAAGTTAAAGGAAGGTAAAAAGGGGAGCTTACTCCCGCAAGTCGTAAATACAATTTTAAAAGGACTACTTTCCTTCCAGAAATAACTTTATAACAATAATGTTAGGAAACATCCATACCCAAAATAATCGATGTAAAAATACTGAAAAATCATTTTGTTTACAAGCATGTATGTAATAGTACGGCAGCCCGTTACCAAAGCGTCCTGTTATCACGCCTTCATCTAGTCAATGACTAATCGCTAGATTAATAAAAAATAAGAAAGTTTTACTCGAGCGAAAAAGTTCGGCAACGCTGCGTTTACCCTTCAGAGTGATTTCAGTCCGTAAGAAAGCAGATCGTCTTCTTGTTATTACGCCTTGTCCGTTCTTGAAGAAATCATATTAAAAATATAAAAAAAAACGTGAATTCGTCGACAACGGACGTTTTGAGTGTTGCAGAAATTCCATAGTTTAAATAAATTTTTTAAAATTGTTGATAACACTCTAAAAAATAGTAAATCGAGTCGAACGGACATTTTCCGTGTTGCGCAGCTGCAGGGAGGGCAGCGGAGTCGGATCTCGTATCTGTATAATTCATGATCGCGGTACACGGCGCCTGCGCGTGCATGGACGGCTTGCATTATTATTGATACACGTGTTGTGTTGACTGAAAACGGTTTTGCTAAAAAATGCGTGTCAAAATGTCAGTTCATTTTTTTTCTCCCATTTTCCGAGCCACAATACACTATTTCTGCTTGAAAACGGACGAGGCGCGATAACTCGAACAATGTTGAAAAAATTACATACCAAGATCCAACAATGCGGTTGCGCGTCGATTAAAATGACAGTTCTTATTTTTTCCGGTCATTAATAACGAAACATAACATCTGACAAGTAAACGGACGAGGCGTGATAAGTTGAATTTTCCGCTGTAAACAAATTTCGATTTTTCTCAAACAAAAACTATTCACCGCACGGAAAATGTCAGTTGCTATTTTCATCTCCTCAAAAACATTACTCTGAGTCAAAAAATAAAAAGAACGGACGAGGCGCGATAACTATTACGACCACTTTTTTTACATATGTAAAGATGATTGTCAATGATTTCGCAACGTTGCCAATGTCCGTTCTTGTTAATTTCCTTCTCAAGTCCTTATTAAAGCACCAAAAAACTCAAAAAACTTTAGGTCGTGATCAGTCTGAAATCCTGGTAACGGACTGCCGTACTATAATGTTGGCATTTCAGACTTGTTAATACTTTGAAAGAAACAAATTTTTAACTTTGACCTTTATCTAGCTCGAAAGTAACATTAACCGGGTGGAAAGTGATCACTTTCCACAAGGGTTAACGTCACTTTCAATCTAGATAAACATAAAAAAAACATTAATTGAATAACCAAAATGATGTGTGTGACAACTTGACGTTCTTTTTTTTATTTGTGAACGGTGGCGAATCTTGTGGTTATACAGGAGCTTTACTTTTGTTAATTTTTCACATAGTTATATTTGTCACAAGAAACATCATTTGCATTTAAAAGGTATGGTTGAAATAAAACAGCATACAAACCTCGGCGCTGCTCGCCTCGGTAATCCATTTTTTTTTTACAAAGAAGAAAATCTTTTCACCTGGGTGTTTAATATACTACTTTTGTCGAGGGGAATAAAATACGGTATATTTATTTTACGGGCAATTTCAAAATTATAGCTGATCATAAATTATTTTTGTTAGATTTTCAACTGGGTTCCCGAGTATTTTAACTCGTCCACAATCGATGATATAGATTTGCCAATGAAAGAACAACTCAAGCAACAGATCAGAGACGCTCAAGGAAAAAATGAGGTAAGAAATCTTTAGTATTATTGTCTATTGAGGAAAATGGATTAATTATAAGTAAAAGGTTGGCCAACGTATAAGTTTGCACATTCAGTGCAATATCAAAATTGTAATTTCTAATTGTCATGAATAAAGACTTCCAGAAGAATCTCAACAATTTTTTTGTATAAGAAAGAATTCTTAAGCAATGAAGTTCAAGGAGTATTAAGCTGAACCACTTATAGATGAGCGGCAGGGGTTCTTCTGGTATCTCTCTATTCGCCGCTCTATATGGAATTAAGCGGGTAAAGTCGCATGGCAACATTTTCCATGGAAATATATGTAAAGGAAAATTAAATCATCAACGTGGTTTCGATGTTCTTGGTCAGCTTTTGGTCTCCTATCAGACCAATGATTCTTCTTTCGGTGATAACTACTAATGAATACGTCAGCAATTTTCGATTATGTTAGATATGTCACAGAGGAATGATTTGTGGGTCGCGTCGAATTTTTCCATTTTCTTTTTATTATAGAGGAATAATCCAGATGAATTTATAAAAAAAAATCGTACACAAATTTAGATGATTATTTTCGTAAACCTGGTTGGTGTCAATTATTGTTTATTATACGTTATGCTTCACGTATTTGTAGGTTATAGAGAAACGATAGGGTGATGAAATATGTGAAATATACTTTAGTACATTATATTGTACTTTTACTTATGGTACTTAGTTGATGTATTTGTATTTTCAATTAATTTATAACTTTAGGTATATCCAAATGTTTTTAACTTATATATATAATATTTTCAGAATAACATCGTTTGGGTGACTTGTGAAGGTGAGAACGCCGCTGACATAGAGCACATTGGTCCCATCAGATATATTCCACAGAAGGGGTTTCCGTCCCAGTTCTTCCCCTATAAGAACCAGGACGGCTACCTTAGTCCTTTAGTAGCCGTTTATTTTGAAAAACCTAAACGTAAGTAATATGATACAGTGGCGGTTCGTCCACATGAGCATATGCGCACGTGCACCCCCAAAACAAAACTCATAAAAAAATTATTAATTTAATTTATCGTATAAAGTGCGACCCTCCCTAATATCTTATCGTACCGTCAAACCAAACTGTATATTATAAGCTCTCGATTCATCCGGCAACTCAGCAAGGATAATGACGCGAATGACGCAACAGCAGTTTCTCTGTACTAACAGGTGGCGGGGCTATGGCGATTTAATATGGAAAAAGCGCACAATTTAAGTGTGCGCCGAGCTCTTGTATGTTCGTGCATGTATTTAGAAATTCGGGCGTGTCTGTTATAATATTTTAATATTATATATTTATTAAGTTAAAATGAATAGTTGACGGTGGACTATTTAAAAAATAACTTTAGCTCTTTGAGTTTGGAGAAAAAATTGAAGTGAAGAATGCGGGAAGACCTAAACCCGAAATTAATTTAACGCAGACCACAAAGGGTAAATCTAGGGATTTTATTAGAAAGTTTAAAATGAAATATACGAAAAAAATAACTGGATTTGCAGATGCAGCACAACTAGCCGTTTTTTTCCTGTTTGTTGTTTGGTAGCGGCGTTGCGGAACCTGCCAAGACAAAAAATGGAATAGCCGACTTGGGCACAAAAATTTAAAAAAATGAAACCACTCAAGCTCATAACAATGCTCAGTTGGAGATACAGCTGTTGTTTAAAATAATTTCACGATACTTATGAACCCCCTCTATCATAAATCACGAGCCGCCACTGATATATACAGTGTCACCATTAAAGTCCGCACCATATGGAACTTTTTTTTATTAATGAGGTTAGTTAAAATTAAATTTCGGCAATCGTTTTTGCTTCAAATTAGACTAAAAATTATATAATCAAATGTCACCATCTGTCATTCGGTATCTGTCAAAAATTACATTCTAATCAAAAAATGCTGAAAAATGGCATTGTTTTACCGAATTTCAAAAAATTTTATTAGAAAAAGTTGTTTCTAGTACAATTCTTGGCCTAAATACAAAGTTTCAGTTTTCTAGCTCAAAGTTGATTTTTTTGCCATTTTTTCTAATTAACTTTTTTTTTATTTAATGTAAGTTCGCTTAATGGATATTAAACTATTTGCTTATACCATACTCAATATTTTATTTAGTTTGTATGAGCTTTTTTTTACTAGAATGCCATTTTTTTTCGAAATTTAAAATTAGAGGCAAAAAAATTTCACACAGGTGGTGCAAAGTTATCCTAATTTAAAAATTTTAACAGATAGACGTCAGATGTTTCGTTTTTCAAATGACAAATACATCTAAATATTTGATAAAAATTTTATTTTATACTTAAAACTATCATTATTATTAAAAGGAACAAAAAGGAACTTTAATCATTTTAAATAGGTAACACAAAAGCAATATAAATTTCACATTTCAGTGTGACGTCCTTCTCGCTCTATACAAACACCCGTCCGTCTATAAACGTCTTTGACAGAAGATGTATGGTCCAATAAGCTCATCTTTCAAAATTCCACACCAAACATTGGTTTTAAAATGATACTGGTCGCGACATTCAATTGTGAAGTTAGGATTTTCTTGGGACCACCATCGGCAATTTTGTGAGCTCACGGTACCATTCGAAGAGAAAGTGGCTTCATCTGTCCATAATATCTTGTATGGAAAAAGAATATTCTCCTCATATTGTCCCTGATACCAAAACGAAAAATCAAGTCGGATATCAAAATCGCGTTCTTTTAATGTGTTTATAAACTTGGGTTTATATGCCCGAAATCGATTTTTCTGAAGAATTTTTCTAACGCTTTCCCTCTTGCACCCTGTTGCATCACTTATCTTGGTTACACTAGTTTGACCGTGGTCAATAACAGTTAAACAAACATCAAGTTGTGCTGCTTCATCGTATTTACTTGCCGCGTGAGGTTTCTTAAAATTATTTCGAACAGATCCAGTTTCTCTAAATTTTGACATTATTCTTGAAACAGTGCTATGATGCAAATTTTTTTCTGGATGCCTCTCATTAAAAATGGCAGATACTTGCCGGTGAGGCATATTCTCTCCACAAATTAAGACAATTTCTATTTTTTCTTGAATGGACAACATTGGTGATAACACTGAAAACTATAACTTCCGAAAATATTCACATTTATGACATTTCTTTTATTTATTCGGCACTCTAATTCGTTTTTTTTCCATAGCCTACTTATAAAATTCAAAATTGCCTTGTTATTTTATTGTGGATAAAAAGAAAATGTGTCTAAATTTTGAACTAATCTGATATCTGGGAATTTTATTATAAGTTTTTTAAACTTCTTAGGTGTATGTACTATCAAAAAAATGGAATATCTGACGTCTATCTGTTAAAATTTTTAAATTAGGATAACTTTGCACCACCTGTGTCAAATTTTTTTGCCTCTAATTTTAAATTTCGAAAAAAAATGGCATTCTAGTAAAAAAAAGCTCATACAAACTAAATAAAATATTGAGTATGGTATAAGCAAATAGTTTAATATCCATTAAGCGAACTTACATTAAATAAAAAAAAAGTTAATTAGAAAAAATGGCAAAAAAATCAACTTTGAGCTAGAAAACTGAAACTTTGTATTTAGGCCAAGAATTGTACTAGAAACAACTTTTTCTAATAAAATTTTTTGAAATTCGGTAAAACAATGCCATTTTTCAGCATTTTTTGATTAGAATGTAATTTTTGACAGATACCGAATGACAGATGGTGACATTTGATTATATAATTTTTAGTCTAATTTGAAGCAAAAACGATTGCCGAAATTTAATTTTAACTAACCTCATTAATAAAAAAAAGTTCCATATGGTGCGGACTTTAATGGTGACACTGTATAAAATTGTTATAATAATGAGATCTCTCAAAAACGGTTAAAAATATTTTTTCTACGATCGTGATAAAAACTATATGATCAATTTTGCTCATTCTATAACATTAAAAAAGTAATTTAAATTCATTATATTTCTCAAAAATACTATTATTTTTAGGTGGTGTCCTTATTAACATCGAATGTAAAGCCTGGGCCAGGAACATTCACCACGATAGAGTCGATAGGAGAGGATCCGTCCACTTCGAACTCATGATCGACTAAGTTCCCTGGCAAACAGTGACGTAGAGGCTCTAAGAACTGCCATAATATCAAGACATTAATAATTAATACTTAATATTTAAGCCACGTATTTACGAACCAGACCAAAATTTCATTATTATATTTTTATTCTCGTTGAAGATATGAATTTTGCCAATCAAAACAATCATACGGCCTTATATAACCGATAAAATTATTGTTTCGAAGTGTGATAGAGTCAACGTAGGTTGTGGACCTATTACTTTTACAATAACATGCTGTTGTTACTTATAATCAAAGATAAAAAGGATTCAGCATAAGGAAAAGGAGTAATATACAGTGGCGTAACAACGCAGCAGCGGTCTCCAAAATAGAATATTAAAACGAAAAGAAGGGTGGAACACTGGTAGATACGCCACTGATAATATACCATTGTTGGAAATATATCTTCTTCATTGTATTTGTATGCAGCATAATACATACATACTGGGTGGCCCCTTTAAATTGGACTTATACCTATCGCACAAATAATCGTTCATCTTTTCATCACTAGTTTTAAACAAGATTATTTTGCCGTGCGTGTTTCGTATTGATTTATTTCAAAAATAAGGTTATGTTATAACATAACTATTCGTAAAAATGTGACTTAAAGCTAAGGAAACATACTCGAATTTTTAAATAATATTATTTTAATTAATATGAAGAAAAAGAATTTGAGAGAAAAATTAGTTACAGTAGAACTAATAATTAAGAGTAATGGTAACAAAGAGATTTACCGTTGGTGTGGCACTAGCCGTTTTATTATCTGATTATACAGAAATATACAGAGAATTAAATGGTGATAGCATGCGTCATTGAAGGTAATTCTTAAAATACCAACAGAGTTAACATATTTTTGTCTTTAATTCTTTTAAATGACTAAAGTAAAATTTAGGAAGAGTACTGCTTTATATAAAAATGGTGCACGGGTTCATAAAGTGCAATGATTTTCTTATACGAAAAACTAACGCTGTGTAGGTATATGTTTTTTTTATTTTATCGCTAGAATACAGCATTAAAAGACAAAGTATAGTTTTTAAACTGCCAATTTTCAAAAAATGAGGGGCACATCGCAATTAAAAGTGGGCATCAATTTGGCATAATTTGACAAACAAGTTTGAAGGGTTTTGTGAAGTTTTTTGGGTTGGTGCCACAAATTTTTGGGTGGTCCAGGCATTTAATAAATTAAAATTGAAATTCTTAGGTCTGATATCGAACAAACAGTTATATAAAGTTAGCATATATATAAAACTTTATATCTATTGTCATTACAGGTGAAAATTCCTGGTGGCGCATACCTATTTATTTTATACAAGGGCACACCAGTTAAATTTGTAACCAACGAAAGCAGACATCGACGGCATCGATTTTGTATTGTATAGGGCATCCAGTGAACATCTATCTCTTAAGTATGAAAAAGGAGTTTTTTGAATATAATAAAGGTATAATATAAAAGTTCGAATATTTATCAGGGTGTGTTCTTTAATGACGTGCTAATATTACAGAGTTTGGTCATTTTATGACCAAAGTTCAACGGTTTAAATATTTTGCTGTATTTTTAAATCGTAATTTCTTAATATCTGCGAGTACCTTAGATATTATTTTAATTTTTGATATCTGTTAATAGAATATAAAACCATGCCCTTTGATATTTGTTACAAAAAAAGTGAAACGACACTAACCTTTTTCCATGTGGACATTTTTCTGATCAGCCTGTTCAATAGCTATCAGCTATCCCTACATTATTATTGCCATGATAAGTTTTATGACGTTATATGCAAGGGACCGTTTACATGTAGAACTAACAAGGCTAATCAGAAAAAATATACACATGGACAAATATCAGTGACGTACCACTTTTCTTGTCAAAAATATCAGAGGGCAGGAACGCCACTGGTTCATTGATAGACGTTCTAACTAAAATATGTGTCTTTATAATACAAACAAAAATTGAAAGTAATATCTTTCGGAGATATTAAAAAAATAACAATCTTAAACAAAAATACCCTGTAGCATAACATTTTAGCCGTCGCAATATTTTTTTCAAATTTACATACCGAGCAGCCCATTCTAAACTTTAGGAGAATGTATGTACTTGGGAACTAAGAATGGTCTTCAACTATATGTATTAATAGTTACAAAAATGCACTAATGCCTTTTCTTGCTGTATTCTAGTATTACATCAAATTAATAACTATAACATACAGGGTGGGCCGAAAAAAGTGGCCACTTTATTCGTTTCTGAATGAATTTTCATTGTTTTTCGGCCCACGATGTAGATAAAAAAAGTGTGTGAAAGGGTACAATTATAACTATACTACTTAGGCGGATTTTTAAATAGACACTTATTCAGCCGTGTTAATTCGAAGAGGCGTATCTACAAATGTCGTTCAAGCAACGTGTCATATCTGTTAAATTCGATAGCAGTACCAATACCTATTAATACGTTTGTAACTACAAATATGGGCGTAATTGAAATTTGGAAGCTAAATAATCTATATATTTCACTATTAAATTTTCAGTAGATACGCCTCTTTGAATTAGCACGGCAGTTTTATGATAAAAGCGGAATTATCTGTAGGCTTGGTTATTACGTAGCCCCAGGTCCTAGTGCAGTCCAGCAAATTGAATTGAATGATATTTTTTGAGTGATATACGAACATCTTTAGTAGCGTCGGTTACTATTTTAACATTATATACCTGAAGTAAATATTAAGCAAATATATCGCAGACGAAATATCTCTAAATGGAGGAAAATTATAAAAAAAAATTAATCCTGTGCTCTTAGGTAAACTATTAGAATTTCAGTAAGCTACTGCATTTAACCTTAAAGGTAAATACAGTGTTCTGTATAATATAATATTTCTTTTAAAAATCCCACTAAGTTAGTTATAGAAACGCAAACGCTTAGAACATAATGAGCTTATTGTTCTGCTGTCTGGTATTAACACTTTGAGAATGCAACTGTTGGGACTGAATTTTTGCCTCTTTTTCACCTCATTTCTAACTCTAAAAAATGTTTATTCTCATGATAAAAGTACGTCAAGGGAAAATGTTTAGAATGCATTCGTGCCGTTAAAATGTTGTTCAAGGAGGCACTAAATCAGTTTCGATTGAAGCAAATAATAAACTAAAATAAACAAATAAATTTTAGCGGTAAATATTAAAATATGCCTAAAGTTTAAAAACGCTGTTTTAGATTTGTTATCGTAATTAACTGTAGCGTGTGGACCCCGTACTAAAAATAACTGTACATTTATTTTAACTTTAAAAAAGAAAATGCCTTTAATATTACTTTAAGTTATTAATTATTGCTATTTTAGCTTTAATATAAGGACTAAAATTTTATGGTGGCAACACAAAGTATTATTTTCTAATTACTAAAGCTGATCTATCCTGGTTTTGGCTATAGAATGACTATAAAAATAAATAATAATTATAATATTGGCATCGAATTTCGAACACTAAGAAGCCATAGAGCATTGTAAAATCCTCACAAGCTTTGAAGACGAACAAAATGAAACGCCCGATGAAGTGAAGTCGATTCTATTGATAATTATTATTTCTACGATCGTTATTATACAAACTATATATTTTTTAAAAAAGTTCCATATCGTGCCATTTTTTTTAATTCTCTCTGAATGCTTATAATATCAAGTTGCCATGGAAACAACATCCACGTAGTTCGTTGCCTAGGCGACGCATTGTTACCTTAAAAATGTCAGTAATATTTGGAAACATCAAAAATGGAAAGAAATAATCCCGATTCCGAAACCAATGAATAAACACAAAATGTATTGCCTGAAAAATCGAAAGAAGCTTAAAAGAACGAATATAATACGTTTATTAAATTGCGTTTGACAGCGAAGAATTTCAGTGAACGGGTATTGGGATGGGATGTTATTATATGGAAATATCCCAAACTTATTGCATTCCAAGTGAATTGGTTATAAACCCACATATAGTTTTTCATTTCGAAAAAGAAAACTTATACGATCGTAGAAAAAATATTGTATGAAACTTATGCATAAAGTTACTTCATCGGAGTGTAAGAATTTTAATACAAAATATAGTTTTTATATTATAAAAAGTTAGGAATTAATATTTTATGTTGTCACACAAGTTTAGTGTAAACCAAAGATAAAAATACTTGTTACAATGTGTATCAGAATCTCGAGATATATTTAAAAATTTTGTCTGGACGCAAGGTCTGTTTGTGATAGGTCGAGTGCATGTATCGCTTATTTTGTTGTAAATATAGTTTTTGTGATTTAGCTCAAAATGCAAATAATATTAATATTTAATAATTTTTAAAAATGGACCAAGATTAACACAAAAAATGTCTTTAATATATTGAAAAACGGCATCTACCTATAAATTTTAGGGGGTTTTAGGAAAATATTATTATTCTTTTTGAATAAAAAAAGACATTTTATTTAAAACATTTTCGTTTTCCCAAAAAATATTTCAATCTTTGTCCATTTTTTTTAATACTCTGCAACTAAATGTTTTAAAATCTATTGATTATTTTAAATTTTATTTTAGACCTTAAAAGCATAATTCATGTTAAGACACTGTTACATTAATGCTAAAATTATAATAATAAATAAAATGTACTTATTATAGTTCTCTTTTGCAGAACCGACTAGTTGGTTGGTTTGTGTTGGAAATGTAGGTACTCTAAACAGCACGGAACTTCTTCTATTAAATCTTTTTCGAGCAAGTATTAGCTCCAGGGTGGCCGCTTAATGCGACAAAGTGCATAATAGCGTCGTTGCTATTTAAAATACAGATATCAATATGAAAACTTCCCCCCTTAACCTTAATTAATCCAGTAAAGGGGGGACACTTTTAAATAATACTATTTCTTTGACTTTGTATTTATATTTGAAGAAAGCATTAAAGAAAAATTGGGCTATTTAGTGTACATTCGTGCAACACACACTGGCAAACCTGAAGAAAAATAATTACAAAAAAATAAAAGTAAAACTATTGTTATTGATAGAAGTAAACGTAAGTGTTGATAGTACTTCATAGGATTTAGAATATTTTAGAAAGAAACAAATAAAAAGCTGATTAGGACTGATTTTGGTTTTTGGGGGTAAATTTTTGCATATCACACACAACAATTTAAGGATCCCGCAAATGTAGGTAGAGATATCTAAAATATTGCGAACAGATCGATTTCCACAGTGTAGATTGGTCCACGCTTCATCAAATTGTCATTGCGGGATCCTTTAAAGTAAAGAGAAGATAATAGTAGTTTTACACAAATAAAAAATAATACATGCAAAATTCCACCAGATAATCACAGAGTAAAATCTCTCTTTATGGCCTCTCTATCATTAATATTACACGAACTTATATTTTTTCTAAGAAGCACAAATTTAAAAAAAAATTAAATCTAATCCCTAGAAAAATAGATGCTTCCTAGAAAGTTTCGAGTGTATTTTTCTTTACTTCCAGTAAACAATTTTATGGTGAACGCTTTTACACAATATTTGCAGGCTTCGTTATTTAACTCCATGGAAGGAGTAACCTTAAAATCTTAAATGGGAAGGCCGTCAAGGGCTGTTATTTTAAAGGTCGCTTAAATCTCTTTCCAATAATGCCCTAATGTATTCCGTTTTGAGTAATAGTTTCCAAGAAAACGCTTTCCAAAAATGGACTGAGTTAAAACTTATCTACACTGGGTTTATGGCTTTTAGGTTATTATTTAAAAAATCATTATCGTATTGACTCCTCTTGTAGTAGAATGATTTGGGATTCGTAGGTGGTCGCTCCAAGTGATAGCCTTTCCAATTCTTTTCGCAATTTTTGGAACGCGATTCCGTGGAAAGTACAGTGTGTCCCATTTTCGACGCTTTTATAGGGTATCTCCGTAATTGTTAGTGAAGTAATGTAGGTGTCATGTGCTCTGTTTGGGTTAAACTTGAAATGGTAAAATCAAAATTTGATAATTTTCGCTCGCTTAAGAGATAAGGGGGAAAATCAAAAAGTGACAATTTCAAAATTACCCTGTATTTCTTAGTTAAAAGAGATACAGAAAAATGTTTTATACAGAAGTTTCTTTCTAATGATTGTTAAATAATCTGCCGTTTTCAGAATAAGTATACGGGGTCAGGTAAAAAAGTTATCGGACCTAACCTCATTTTTTTAAATGGACCACCCTGTATATTTTAATATAAAAAGATAGCATTTTAAATTCTCTTTTTAAATGTATAACACACCATCGATGATATTGGTTTCCTAGGCGATTTATTTAAATTTTATTACTTTAAACCAGAGTAGGCCATGAAACAAAAGCTAATATCCTAGAAACAACGATGTTGACATTCTAGTTATTAACATTGAACGTAAATTTTATTTTTACATATTCATTTGTGAAAATGACTTATCAACATTTTGAAAAATTTGATATGATAACAGTTAAGTATATTGAAAGTGAAAAAAACGAAGAAATGGCGCAAAGTTTATACTTTGCTCGCTATCGGGAATGACGGCAATCATTTAAGGACATATTCCGACGACTGGAACATAATTTGAAAATATACGGATCAAACTTATAATAAAGAAACCCAGGAAAATGTAGAAAAGCTTAAATAAATCGCATAAGGAACCAATATCATCCATGGTGTGTTATATATTTGAAAAGAGAATTTAAAGTGCTATCTTTTTAGATTAAAATATACAGGGTGGTCCATTTAAAAAAATTAGGTTAGGTGCGATAACTTTTTTATCTGACCCCGTATACTTATTCTGAAAACGGCGGATTATTTAATAATCATTATAAAGAAACTTCTATATAAAATATTTTTCTGTATCTCTTTTAACTAAGAAAATAATGGATAATATTGAAATTATCAATTTTTTGTTTTTCCCTCGTATCTCTTAAGCGAGGGGAAATTTTCAAATTTTGATTTTACCATTTTAAGTTTGACCCAAAAAGAGCACACCTACAATACTTTTTTGATATCACTAACAATTACGGAGATACCCTATAAAAGTGTCGAAAATGGGACAAACTGTAGTACTCAAAAAATAATAAATGATGGTATTATTGGATTTAATCGACCTATACAATAATGTATCTCTTGACCCGAACAAACGAAACATGAATTTTTATATTTATAGTGGAACGGCCTGTATATTTTCTATTATTTGGAACTATCTGAGGAAGAGTTAACCAACACTACCGGAAACTAATATTATCTTCGAATATTAGGAATTAAATCAAACATACAACGTGGTCACTTTCATTATTTTCTAAACTTTCATAGGCAAAAACCCCATCACTTATTATGTTTTACTCACCCAAGTTTGTTCAAGACTTCGCGCGCTTTCTATGTAAAAAAAAATCTTTAAAAGATAACTATAAGGTAATAGGAGGTGTAAAGATATTGACATTTTGACATTTTAAATTTAAGTCAGATCGTATGTTCATGATAATAAAAATGAATTAAAATAATACCTATATTTCAATTTACCTAAATGATAAGAAAGAGTGACATGTATCGGACCGCGGAGGGTCGTGTAACACTATAAATATTGAAATTTCGAACCTATATAATGGACCTGTCTCCGAGTGGCTTAAGGCCGTATTAGACTAGGCAATTTTTTCTCTTGCGCCGGCAATTATAATGGCACGTATTCATGCGCAGTAAACCGTTTTCGATCAGCTGGAGCATTGTCAACGGTCAGAACAGCAGTGGGTACTGTCGAAATCCCTAAAATATCCCCAGAATTAGAGATGTGCAAACCTGTTCGTTTTGATTACCAGTTAAAGCAGCTACTGCTATTTACAAATAGGAGGTGCAAAAAGTTGCTACGAATTAGCAGTCCATAAGTTTAATAAAGAATGTAAACTGCTAATTTAAGTACCAGTGGGTTTAAATGGCCATTACCTGTTCATACCTGGTTCGGCCAAATATAAACAGTTAAAAATAACAGAATAATCCATGTCTACCCAATTGCGCCGGCAAGGGCAATTAAAATGGCGCCTGCTCCATTTCTGGTAATGAGAGACAGCTGATTGGGAACAGTGTACTGCGCATGAATCCGTGCCATTTTAATTGTCAGAAGAGTAGAATTTCTGACTGTAGTACGGAGAACGGTGTACTGCGCCTGAATCCTTGAATTATAATTGCCATTGCTGGCGCCATAAAAATTCCCAAGTGTAATACGGCCTTTACACCCCTGTCAGAATTTAAGTGTTCTTTTATAGATTGCGAAAATTCAATAATTAAATACTAACGGACATAACGAACGTAGCGCTGAAATGTAGAATAACCCCGAACGAATGAAACCTTTATGATTTGAGGTCACCAATTCACCAGTGCTGCATATTCGTCATAGAACGGCTTGTTTTTGTTTTTACCCAAACTATCAGCGTCTTGATCAAGTTATAATTTTCAAAATTGAAAATAAATATAACAGCAATATTTTCCTTACGATTATAGTAAAATACGTTTATAACACAAAATGTGCCGTGTTTTTACAGTCTCGGGTAATTTTGACAACCTGTATAATTGAAAACACACATATATTGTGATAGTATCTGTAAAATTGTAGTTTCTATACGTAACGGGCAGGGTTATGAGCTAGAGCTACTAGTGGCGAAATGGCAATTTTGTAATGAAACCCGAGCCAACCCGAAGGAAAAGAAACTTTAATCCCACCAAGCAATGAATTCCCATATACCGGGCGTGGCATGCCGCCAGGGGAGTAGTTGTTTTGAGTTTTCACGTGTCTTAACTGACTTGATAGGTCGTGCCTTGGTGCGATATACATGGCTTTTCAAAAAAAGCTATACAGAACAAAGAAACTAAATTTATTAAAAAGTGAATTACCAAATGGGCAACTAGCTCTTAAACCTGCGGTCGTATCAAACCAAATTACAGTCAAGATATTATTATTTATATTAGCGTATAACTATGCAGTTGCATCAAGAGAATGGCTGTATTTGGATGAGCCTTTTTCGATAAGAGGTAAAATAAAAATTACTCGATAAAAATGCATTAAAATGGCGAATGTATCACACTGACATGACGGTAAGTCTGAATGGAAGGGACGGTAGAATATGATAATGTTGAAATATTAATCCATGATTTTTTAAACGAAATAAACCATTCATACAAACCTGATTATTTAGGTATAAGTATTCAATTTTTTCTGTTAAAAACAAAAATGAGGCTTGGTAACTGTCCAATATACAGGGTGTTATGGAAATGGTTTATTATAGTTAAATGGGTGACTAGTGTTCTAGAGCAACACTCCATACTTTCCTCTTCTAAATCAACGGTCTAAGATATTGCGTAAAACCCAAGTGTTGTCAATGCGACTTTGCTTACAAATCCAGCAATGGCACACATGGCTTTCAATGGAAAATACAAATTATGGTGAATTTTTAAGCATCTGGCAAGGCGCCATTTATGATTATTGTTCTGAAATTTGCTGTCAGGATTTGCGCGTTTAAATATCATAAGCATTCATTTAATTTCCATGAAACCCTGTACATAGCTATATAAATATCTCGACCGCAATATACAGGGTGTCCAAGATTTTGGACATCCCGTAGATCGTACTACTTATCTTTAAAAGTAAGAAAATATTTCCCCAGGCCAGTGACGGTTCTTGAGGCAATTTTTGCGCGAAAAAAAGATATTATAAATATATTTGCTTCCTTTAGACGAAAACTATTTATAGAGACGAACTTATGCCCCCCACGGACCGCCACTGCTTTAAGCCTTAAAAAGAGCTAAGTAAATATTTTTCAAAAAGGTAAATATGGTGCATAAAAAAACGTTTAAAACAATTTTATTTATTTAAAATCTCCATCCAAGGAGGACAATAAATAATACGAAGTATTTTAGATAAATGCAGGGTGATTCAACTGTATCAATATAATTCGGTAGATTACAAATTTGGTTGAAAATATACAGGTGTACAGGAATTGTTAGATACGTTGTCTTTGTCATTTTAAAATTTAAACTTCAATTTACGTTCATATTGACTATTTATTGCCAAAATATTATTTTTTTAATGCAATACTGATATTGTTCACCACGTTGTTGAACTTAGAAGAACAAACTTCTCGATTATTGTTCTTAATTGATAAAATGACGAAGAAATCTAACTACAGGGTGCTTAGTTGAATGCGGCAAAGTTCAAAAGCTCCGTTAATTATCTAAAATATATACAAAAATTTGAAAGAACTAGATAGATATACTAGAGATTTACGGGCTACACTAGATGGATGTTGACATATTTCAAAAGAAATCGAAAAACTATGATAGGATTGTTCACTTTTTTCCAAATTGTGCAGTAGAGGAGCTCTTGCCCGCCAAAGTGTAGAATATGTCATAAATCATAAGGTTTGTACTGTATTGTTTGTATGTATCCTATTTTAAAAAATTATACACACCCCGGAACAAAATTCCGCACTTCCAAATTTCAACAAAAATTTTTGATGTGGATAATTTTTTATTTGATCTAATTTACATTACATTTGGTTCATCCCATTGCATTTTAAAATTTTTGTCAATAAATTTTTTTTTTAAATCAGTGGTTTTGTTTCTTAAAAATTGTGAAGAAATGATATTATGCGATAATTGAAAAAAATAGATTAGGAGTACATCTAAGATTATAGCCAAAGGATTATAAATAAAATTATCCGTCTCAATTTTTCCAAAAGGTGGTTTGAAACAGCACTTTTCCCAGTATAACATCACTTAAGGGAAAAATGTTATCAAAAGAGGGCAGAATAATGCCAATAAATGAATTTATAAACTAATTAAAAAATTAACAAACTAGGAAGTGTATTTTTTAGCACTTTTTGAGGGCAAAGTCAAAAATAATTTTACAATGCAGACTTTTAGACCTCTATTAGTAGTATTTTAACATTTTTTGTATGTTTTAAATAACAACGGACCTGCTGCGCCGCGCAAAACGGACACCCTGTATACATTCATGCATTGGGTAAAAAAACTTCTTTAATTTACTTAAATACATCTTTTTCGCCCAACTTGCACCATATTTATATAGGACTACTTCTCCTTTGCGACTGTACCAATATATTTTTATTAAAAATATCCAAAAAAAAAATATATATAAAATTTATAAGTAATAATTATTACGCTATTATAATTTTTATTTGATGCATGAAAAAAAAATAGATAGTAAGATAGAAGGTGTTTAAAATACTAATAATCATAATAACTATGTTCACTCTGATCGTTTAATTTTCTTTTGTCAAGTGTTAAACACAAAATGAAGTGTATAGCCAAGAAACGTGTAGAGTATTATTATTTAAGTAGAATAAAACATTCATGCGCTATAATAGTGCGAGTTATTACCTAACATTTATTTTCTGCTTTAATGTGTAATTTTTTATTAAATAACTAGGTACCTTAAAGAATAAATACTATTAGTGGTTCTAAATTGTTTGTTTTCTTTTCTTTTTCCTTACTTACCGCCTATCGAACTGCCACTGAAGGCCAGGGGCGGATCGTGATTTTTTGGGGCCCTAGGCTGATTCAATTTCTGGGGCCCCCAACCCCCCGAAATGCTTTTTTTTTAATTTCCATAATGTAGTTATTTTTTGTTATAAAACGAATAAAACGACTAATGTAAAAAATAAAAATCTATTCTATTTAAACTAAAAAAAATACGAGAACATTATTAAAATTAAAGCTAATTACATAGCAATAACAAATTTAAAAAAACTGTTGTCTTCTGCACTTAACTGTGACGTATTCGCGGATTGCTTCTTCATATGAAATAGATCTCGTGATGTCATACTCAATTGACAAAATTGAAAGGCAATTTAGCCTCTCGTCCGTCATTGTTGACCTATATTTATTTTTTATAAATGCCATTTTCGAAAAGGACCTTTCGGCTTCACAGCTTGTTATTGGTATCGTTAAGTAAATTTTAAGAATTGTATACAGATTTGGAAATATATCAATAAGGTTTTTTTCAAAAATTAATGTTAACACTTCGGAAGCCGTAATACACTCATTTTGTTTAAACCATTGTTTAAATAATGTTGGAACTGAGTGCATTCACTTAAGAGTTCTTCCCCGATATCATTTTTATATATTGATAGTACGGATTCCATTGTTCCAGGTTCAATAATCGAGTTTTTTTTAAGTTTATTAAAAAATTAAATTTGTCTGCAAGTTCTTTGTATGCACTACTTCTTTTTTCAAGTTCTACCCCCAATTTATCTAAAAGAACATTGAATACCTCTATTCGAAATTTTTCCTTTCCGGTAAGAATATTATCTTTTTGTTTCCTGGAAATATTTTTGTTCTTACTCTTTTATATGCATCACTAAAATTAATAATCTTATTTTTAAGCACATAATGCAAGCGGTCATGAGATCGGTATTTGGTACAGTTTTTCATTGAGGACCCTACGGGGCCCCTTTTTGCCGGGGGCCCTAGGCTTCAGCCTACCCAGCCTAATGGGAGATCCGCTACTGCTGAAGGCCGGGGGAAAACCCGTGATACGAAAAACAATTTTATTATACTGCAACCAAGCATCTTTCCAAAAAGCGCCTAATTAATAGATTGAATTGAAGCGTTGCCAGGTCTGGTGAAATTTCACCCAATGTGGTGATTTTATAAGTAATCTGGTTTGTTCGGTGTTGTGAAAAACTTTTTAAGTATTAATTCTGGTGATTTTTTTTGGCCTTTGGTGAAAAACTGCTTAAAAAGGTCGATTTCTGGTGATTTTTAGTTCATTTGCATTTTTTAAACATGGTTATGTAAAATGTACTTTAGTTTAGTTTAGTACTTCAGTACATTTGACTTTTTTTGCGAATAAAATTTTTTTGCTATGATGACATAATTATAAGGGTGTTATGGAAATTACTTATTATATTTAAATGGGTGACTCCTTGGGTGTCCTAGAGAAAGTCTACATACTTTTTTTTTAAATCGAATATCTAAATACTAAGGTAAAATCCCTTTTTACCCATATACTGTCGCCCCGTTCCATCTGGATTCACTTAGCAACAATGTAGGTGACTAGAGTATACTAACAGTGTTGTCAGATCACACCGCGTGTCTCGCCGTAGCTTGAATACCGGCCGCGCGCCGCTTCACACTTCAGTATGTTTCGAGACTCGGGAGTTGGTTCCACGACGTCGAGGGTTCCACGTGCTTGACGTATACGAATTTTAAACGTTTTGTTGTTGTATTGCCCGATTTTTTTTGTTGTGAAATAATTCATAATAATAAATGTTGTAATGTGATTTCAAATTTGTCTGATATTATCTACTGTTGGTTCTGTTGAAAAACACACTTTTTGTGTTTTATTTTTTTTATGGAATTTAATTGTAAAACGGATTATTTTAAAATAAGATCGAAGGTAAGAGAGTATGTACCTTAAAATTGTAGTTTTCTTCGTCTAAAAAGTTTAAAAAAGAAGTGATAGCGCACGTCAAAGACGTCTTGTTGTCAAAAACCGAACACGTGCGTTTAGAATTTGTATTGCAATATGACAACATCGCCTATAATGCGCTAACCTCTTTTGAACCTGGAGACTGCCTCAATAAAATATTGACTGCGAAGGGCATCAGGAGCGGCCACGTAAATTTTGAGATTTCATATAAAGTGTATATTTCGCTTAATAATTCAAAGTGCCATTATGGTTATTTTTCTTCAATTAATTTTTATCTCGGGATTTGCCGGTTTAAATATAATACGTCATTTCCATAACACCCTGTATAGACTTTATCATTTTTTTTTTCTAATACGGTCATAAGAAAAATATGCTTCATTCCAAGGATCTTACATCAAGGAGGATACGAATTCGGTTGACAGTCTTTGAAGAATAAACAATTCACATTCTTAGGTGGATTGTTAACAATTTGTCGTTATTGTTAAATAAAATTCTTTGTTGTTTTTCAGTGTTTGTGTGTCAAATTTAAGTATTGCCTTTGAAAAAAATGGTAATGGTATACAGGGGCGGATTTAAGATTAGTTATAGGGGGGGCCAAAATATCGCTAAATTTGATATATAATAATTCATAATAAATAGTATTAAAAAACTGATACACATTACTTCAGCGGTATTACCAGACTTATCGCATTTTTTCTAAATGGTATCTATTAATCAAATCAAAAGAGCAGAGGTCTTGGAGAAGGTTTTAAAAAAATTGTACGAGTCCACTTAATGCTTTGGCAATCTACTATTTTGCGCAATTCTTCTATAAATTTATTTTGAACAAGTAACGACGTCGCGTAAACATCGATTTTTGTTTTTCGGGCGAGTCTTGAAAGACGTCTAAAAAATACTCGAAAATAATGTCTAGAGTAGTGATTTTACTATTGTGTGCTCTTTGTGCATTTGCACAAGGTAAGAAGAATAATGTTTTTTTTATCTTCTGTCACCTCGCGCACTTGCAACTTTTTGTTGCGCAGTTGTGACCTATAGAATTATGTAACACCGAAGCAACTAAGTTATCTCTGATATGGTTGTGACTTGGTTAAGAAAGATTTATGATTTACAATAGTTTTATAAATGCTGTCCATTTGTAATTTTTTTGTATAGCGATCTCCTTGGATAGATTTTTGGTTCTAAGGTCAAACAGACACTGTTGTAAGAAATATGTCAAATTATAATATGTTGTATAACTTGGTTGTTAAAGTTTCCTAATAATTTTTATACCAAACTGTTATATGAACATTTATAAAACAAGAAATGTTTACAAACATCCTGTAATTTTGACTAATACCGTTCCAAATAGGGTTGTCAGATTTAAATTTTGAAATCGCAGGACACAAGTTTGAAAATGGAATGACATATTCAAATAAGGAAGGAAATTTTTAACTAAACTAAAACACAATTTATTTTATATAAAAATAATCAAAAAAGTTCTTTTCTAACATAAGTGTAATAGTTATTTAAAATACCTTTAAAATGCTTTAAGAACATGAATTATTTGGTTGAAAAAGAATATTTCTTATCACTCTTGACGTCTTCCAAGAGCTTATTGCTTTAACTGCCATATTATAAAACTCTTTGCAAGTTAAACCAGAATTTGTTTTAATCTGAAGAGCTTATTGCGGCTATCGTTCCAGGCCGCATTGCACAAAGAAAAAACTCTTTCAGAGTCAGCATTTGAATCATACATTAAAAAAACAAATTGTATTATTTTCAAAAAATTATTCATTTCGGGATTAGCTATGAAAATTTTATTTCATTTGTTAATAGAGCCTTCAAGTAAAGTGCAATCTTTCTCAAAGGTGGAATTCATATAAATTATCAAGGTTTATTTCAATGGACAAGTTAGCAACAATTTCCACGACTGAATCAAACTTAAACGGTTTTTGTAGAGAAAAATAGATAATTCTGAAAAAAATGGCGCTGAGTTATATCTTAAAAACAATTCATAATTTAAGTATTTATGAAATACAGGATATTAGGCGTCCTGCCACAAGTCTCCGCAGGACGCTTATATTCGAACCTCAAATCTAGGACATCCTGCGAAATCCTGGCAACCCTAGTTCCAAGTGCAAAATGCCGAATTAAGAACACGGTTTCTGGGTTTGTACATCCGCAAGATCATATATTACATTGCCTAAATTATCTTGTAAATTAATATAATAATTAAAAACATAGTATTTATTTACCAAAGTTATTTAACGTTGATGCATACGATAAATGACCTTTGCACTGGTATATGTAGAATAATTATGACTAATACAGGGTGAGTCGAAAGGAACGCCCCAAACTCGTTTATATATTTGTTTATTTATTCGTTTATACAAAGTTGCATACGTTAATATTTTTTTATCATGGCGTTGTTTTAAGAATTTATCAAAAATATGGCCATTGACTGTTAAATTGCTTCATCTACGAAGGGCACACCTGTTGCTTTCCTCGTTGCTTTATGTTTTTCTTTCATATCATCAGCTGCACTATTTCAAATACATCAAATTATTGCATACAGAGTTATCGACTTCTTAAACTTCATTTCTGAACCAGCCCCATCAACGAAAGACTAGTGGTGTGAGGTCTTTAGATCTTGGAGGCCATCATGCTGATAATACAATTCTTTTCAATGCTTACAGAAACCAGTGGCGGTTCTTCCACAGGAGCACTTGCACCCCCAAAACAAAACGAATAAAAAATATTAATTTATATTCATTGAATATTATTTATCGTATAAAGTCCGACCCTCCCTAATATTTATCGTACCGTCAAACTAAAAAAGTCCGACCCTCCCTAATATTTTATCATCCCGTCAAACCAAACTGTATAGATCCGACAACCGTGCCTCGGTTTTTGTGTGCACCGCGCTGTTGTCTGGTTGTGCATCTAGTTAGAAATTCGAGCGTGTATGTTTTAATATTTTAATATCATATATTTATTAAGTTAAAATGAATAGTTGACGGGAGACTATTTAAGAAATAACTTTAGCTCTTTGAGTTTGGAGCAAAAATATGAAGACCAACTTGTCAGTCTCGTGGCTCGATTCGTTCTCGTCATATAACAGTTAACTATTGTTCTCGTCTTGATTGCGCCTAATGACGTAGCCGTAGATGGCGTAGTGGTATTAGACATCATTGGGTTTTCTTGATATCTCGTAGATGGCGGTAGCAGTATCGAATATCATTCGGTTTCCTTGATAGCTCGTAGATGGCTTTAGTAGTATTAGTAGTGGACTATATAAATATTGTTAGGAGGGTTGCATGCCACGACGTTAAGATCCGACAGCTATACGCACTAAGAAAACCTTTCTTATGTTCCAAAAGTTCCTTGTGGAAAATTAAAAAATAAGTAAAAATATCTTTTACCTAACGCGTTTTCTTATTACTTTTTTCTTTCTACATTTAAAACGCCTAGAAAAATTTCACCATACTTGTGAACCCCCTCTATCATAGGCCACGAGACGCCACTGACAGAAACATCCCTGGTAGTCGTTGCAATTAATTTTGTTAAAAATTTAAGTAGTAGAAACAAACCCGTGAGGCGATTCTCCAAAATTAAAGGACTGATTACTTTGGATTGACTATGGACCACACCAAACGTTTATCGAAAATTTGAACCATTTACAAGAACGCTGGATCTAATTTTCCAATTACGCTACAATTTAAAAACAAATTAAATATGTTTTTTTAATTATTATCACACTACAATACGGTCCTGGAGTTGGGCCGATTTTTACCGATTCACCCTGAATATTCCCCAGCTGTATTTTGTTCGATAGATTGATATAACACTTTTATCTTCCTGTGTTGTTTATTATTTAGAAAATAAACGAAATGTTACGAATTACTGTTATTATATGGTATACAATTTGATAAAAAGTTAGTTAGGAAAAATATCAACATAATGACCAATTCTTATTGGGTGATAAGTGGACACGTGTCATTTTAAATTGCTACTTTGTAAAGTTTAAATGAGACATTGATTTTTTTCCATGAACAGTAGGTAATTGAAAAACTAATCTAATATACAGGGTGATTCACGACGAGCGTGCATTAGAACTTTATGGAGAACTACTGAATATATCTTCCTGAAACTTTGGGGATTTGGGTTTATCGATATGGTCTCTTTAACTAAAATATTGACATGTTCCTGTCATTTCCGGTTATACCGGAAGTAGCTGCCAACTTTCGTTTTTTAAATACAACATGGTAATTTTTATTACATTTTTCGATTAAGCATTAAATATTAAACACATTTTATAGAAAATGTTTTTGTCAGACTCTATTAGTTTTTGAGATATCTGGACTTTTTGTAATTATTTGGCAAATGCATGACGATGAAATAATCCATATAATTTTTTTACCTTAGCGCTTGGGCTAAAAAATTTTACTCACCGAATAGCTAGAAGTCTCAAAAACATTTCAAATTCGGCATAAAATGTACAGGCTGGTCACAATTCAAGCCTCATTTTGAAAGAATTCAACCATTAAAAACTTTCTTATTTTAAATGGAACACCCTGTATATTTTTATTTAATTTGATGGCAAATTAGTTGTTCTTTATAAATAGTATTTACTGTCCTATACCTATATCAAAGCGTTTTCTCAAAAAATCCAATTTTATTCCGAAAATACTATTTGTTCAAGTGTGTTATGAAAACAATAGTACTTAGGGGCTGTATACTGATGTCTATACGGACGAAAAGTGATTGATTGCTTGAAAATACAATATTCTAAAGTGTTTCTTAATAGTTTATAAATAAAATGCAGTTGATTGTTTTAAATTTAATGGTTTAAATATTATTTTTTTAAAAATAGCAAGGAAACAAGTTTATAAACTTTAAATTCTTTAATTAAAAATGTGTTTGAAAATTATTATACCTAATATCTTTTGATTATATTTTTAAAATATGTTCGAAATGATTGCCATTTACTTCCAAGCATTTATGTATTCTTTTCATCATGTTATTTCTTGTAGCATTCCTAATTTCTTGTGAGAGATTGAAATGCTGCCTTCACCCTTTCAATTAGATTTTCCTTCGTGGTGATTGGACGCGCGTAAACTTTATCTTTAATGGTTTCCCAGATGAAAAGTCCAGTGGAGTTAAGTCTGGCGAACGAGCTGGCCAGTGGAAGGGACCTTGGTTTGCGATCCACTGGTCATGAAAAAGTCTGTTTAGGGCAGTCTTAACAACTTGGGCGTTGTGTGCTGGAGCCACATCGTTTTGATACCAATCACTTTTCCTCTGTATAGACATCAGTACCCTACGTACAATTGTTTTCATAGCACACTTGAACAAATAGTATTTTCGGAATAAAACTGGATTTTTTTAGAAAACGCTTTGATATAGGTATAGGACAGTAAATACTATTTATAAAGAACAACTAATTTGCCATCAAATTAGATAAAAATATACAGGGTGTTCCATTTAAAATAAGAAAGTTTTTAATGGTTGAATTCTTTCACAATGAGGCTTGAATTGTGACCACCCTGTACATTTTATGCCGAATTTGAAATGTTTTTAAGACTTGATGATCTTCTAGCTATTCGGTGAGAAAAATTTTTTAGTCCAAGCGCTAAGGTAAAAAAATTATATGGATTATTTCATCGTCATGCATTTTGCCAAATAATTACAAAAAGTCCAGATATCTCAAAAACTAATAGAGTCTGACAAAAACATTTTCTATAAAATGTCCTTAGTATTTAATGCTTAATCGAAAAATGTAATAAAAATTACCATATTGTATTTAAGAAACGAAAGTTGGCAGCTACTTCCGGTATAACCGGAAATGACAGGAATATGTCAATATTTTAGTTAAAGAGAGCATATCGATAAATCCAAATCCCCAAAGTTTCAGGAACATATATTCAGTAGTTCTCCATAAAGTTCTAATGCACGCTCGTCGTGAATCACCCGAAAGAAGATTAGTTAATTATCATAATATTCAAATCATAACCCTACTTTTGTTGCTGTATATACCACAGCAACCACAACATCATATGAAAAGAATAGCGGTCTATTTTTTATATTATTTCTTTATTTCTAGATCTAGAATTTAGACCTATGCCGCCAGACAGCGATGCCCGAAGTACGTTAATTTGGTACAGGTCATTTGATAAAAGAAGTGTTTTCTACTGGCAAAATGAACTTGACAAGTTCTTGCATGGTAAGTTATACTTGTGTAGTGCACAGTATTTAATGTAAAACCGGTGGACCGCGTGGTCCGGTTTGACCGCGGAACAGCATAAGTCATTGAATAATGAGACAAGATCGTCATTCCAAGACACGACGAGCCAGCTCGCTGGCCGGCTGGATCGAGGGAGTAGGAGACGTTTCCCTTATTCTTCTTCCTTTGATCACCCGAGGCGTGGTCAACTCACTTTAGATAGTTGCGATTTTAGATATTTTTTCTGAAAAGCTCGGTGTTACTTTTTTTGCATTTAACCTAAGCTATGAAATTAATTGAGATTATTGATAGTGCATGCAATACTTTCAAAAATGACTGTATAACAATATTTTTTCAATTTGAACGTTATTTACTGTTTGATTCGAAAAATTCAGGATACTATATAGTCATGTATAGTACCATATTTCGAAGCTGAATTTTAACAAATTCTATCCAATAGTTTTCTTGTAGTTTGTCACACCTTTTTGCCTTAATGAAGGTCACTGATAAGTGGTCTTAACTTCTTCTCTTAACACGAAACAAAATATCAAAAACTTTTGTAGCTTCAAAAGTTTCGTGAATAATATACCTATGTCCCTAAAGTTGTCGGAAAAATTTCTATTCTAATTTGGAACATTGGAAACAAAAGTAAGCAAATAAATAATAGGTTATAATTAAATATCAGTATTAACTAATACGGCTTATTAAGATAGATCTAGCAAATATTTGGTTCTATAATAATCATTCCTTAGTACAAGTTGATGTTCTATCCCATGATCAGTGGCGGTTCTTCACAGGAACACATGCGCACGTGCACCTCCAAAACGAATAAAAAAATATTAATTTATATTCATTATTTATCGTATAAAGTCCGACCATAACTAATATTTTATCGTACCGTCAATTATCGTATAAAGTCCGACCCTCCCTAATATTTCATCGTACCGTCAACCAAACTGTATATTATAGGCTCTCGATCCGGCAACCGTGCCTCGGTCGAGGTTAATGACGATTATGACGAGACTTGCTCACATGTGCGATTAAGTAGGCGGGGCATAATGCAGTTTCTCTGTAGTAACAGGTGGCGGGAGACAGCGAGGGATAGCGCGGCTATGGCGATTTAACAAGGGAAAGGCGCACAATTTTAGTGTGCGCCGCGCCGTTATCTGTTCGTGCATCTAGTTAGAAATTCGAGCGTGTATGTTTTAATATTATATATTTATTAAGTTAAAATGAATAGTTTGACGGTGGACTATTTAAAAAATAACTTTAGCTCTTTGAGTTTGGAGCAAAAAATTTTGAAGTGAAGAATGCGGGAAGACTAAACCTAAAATTAATTTAACGCAGACCACAAAGGGTAAATCTAGGGACTTTATTAGAAAGTTTAAAAATTGAATATATGAAAAAAAATTATAGAGGGTATTCCAAACTTAATCAGGATGTTATTGATCAATTCTACAATTAAGAACCGAAGAACGGGCTTTACGTTTAAGCACTATACACAATAAGAAAACCTTTCTTATTTTCCAAAAGTTGTATTTCCTTGTGTAAAATTAAAAAATAAATAAAAATATTTTTACCTAACCCATTTTCTTATTACTTCTTTTCTTTCTACATTTAAAACGCCTAGAAAGTAATTGTTTGGTCGTTACACAAAAATAAAATTTTAAAAATAATTTCAGCATAGGTACTTGTGAATCATAGGTCACGAGCCGCCACTGCCTATGATCCAATTAAAAATTCTCTCTTAAATTATTTATCTAAGAAATATCATTGTTTGCGACTAACTTAAAAGAGCTGAAGCCGCCGATGCCTTTAAAAAAGAAAATGGAGAGATGCTGGCTGGAAAGTACAGTGGACTGATCTGCCGTAAAAATAAGGCCAACTGTAATGTATACAGATTTCAACTAATTTTAGCATTAATCATATTTTAAGTTATCTTTGTAATCCATGTTATTTATTTATTTCATTTTTTAGAATATAACAGGACTAACAATCCCCATGCTGACAAATTAGAATCATGCAAATCATTCCATCATCCAATGCCAGGCAAGGTATGCGATGTAAACATTGACCGGAACTGGAGTCCATGCGTGAAAGAAATGGGGTACAATTTTGAACGTAGCGGAGGTGGCCCCTGTATATTCTTAAAATTAAATAAGGTAAGACTTCAGGTACAATAATAGTTTTACTGTCAAGAAAACTTCTTATGGGAAAATCCATTTGGAACGGCGAGAGACATGATATTATTCATACGCAATTTCCAGGCTACGGTCTAAATCGATGTCGATATAGATATTCCAGAGAACCCTCTCTCGTTTGTCGACAATTGACACCAGCAATATGCCCAGTGTTGGGTTCTTAAAGTTTAATAAAACGTGCTAATAAGTTTTAAAAGTGTATTTTCATCGTTTTAGTATACAACGTGTCCAAGATAATGAGGGCCAGTACAGGGATCTCGGAAACCGTAAGAGATACGAAGTCGGCTAAATGGAGGTAAAGTTGCGAATTTACGTGCCTAATAATACGCCGTTTAGAAAGTTTTAAAATTCCGAGTTGTTCCGGAGATTTCCGAAAAAAAAAACGAAATTATGAAAAATCGTTTTATTGTTTTCCTGGGTTTTTTTCAGATCGAATTCTAAAGTAAATTGCCCTTTTACATGGCCACTTTTTCCGCTCTATCTAACAGAGTTAATTGTTTTGTAATCCGACGAATCGTCTTCGAAGGGCCATTATCAACTTTATTTTTTAAATACGGTACTGTTTTCCTGATATTGGAATTTGAGAGCTTTTTCTCTCGAATGCAACGATGTATGACACATTGTGGTTTAATGACGTTTCGAAGGTTTTTTGAACAACATCAGGAAATTTTGGGATACGGTCCTGTGTTTCTCCTAATTTTATAAATAATATCTCATAAGTGTAATGCCCCACCCCTATTCCTATTCTTTTATTATAAGGGCAGAAGCACTGCAGAACTTTGAAGGGGAACTGGGTCGGTCCTAGAGTACTATTCTATCAGTAAAACCCTTTTTTTTTAATTTTAAAACATCTATTGTATCAGTATTTAAATTTTCACAAGGTATTACAATTTTGACAAACTGCATAAGTTCTTTTTCAATGTCATCATTGCCTTATAACATTGGCAAACTGCATAAAATCTTATAAACATCAATATTATGGTTATAATTTTATAAGTGCATAACTTCCGGTTAAATCTTAAAATGTCACATTTGAAATAGTTCTAAATTCATTTACAAATTCTTGAAAGGGAGCTTTGTCATTAAACAAATTCTATTTTCTCAAAATGTTACTTTCACTTGATTTAAAGTCATTTATAAAGTCTGAAAGGGAGCACCTTCAACAAATAATTTTTGTTTCTTTAAAATGTTAAAGTACTGTTTTTCCGCACTATTGTTATATTGTTCAACATCAAATACAATTTTCTTGAAAGTCGAAAGGGAACATAAACAATCTCTAATTCGTCACAGTGTTTAACTTACTCAAAATTCTGTCCTTCTATTTTAACAACTACCGTAATTCATCAATTTTCCACAATTTACACTTTCATTTTACGAGGGAGCTTCACTAGTAACGATCTTTACTTCCTTTAAATTGTCATAAAATTTCTCAATGATTGAAAATTACTTTCTGACACTACCATTTTCAAGTTACAAAGTAAACCACGTTCCTTTTATCTCATTTGCTCTTGTGACTTTTCGTGCCGCGACTGACCTTTTCCGATTAAATTAACTGTTCTTTCGCGAACCGACTATACGATTTTACGTCGCGTTTTTGTTGCACTGCTTTCGTCTAAAATCTTGTCTCGTATAATTTCTTATCCCGTTTATGAAATCTTTCCCGAATAAAGTTTATTCTGTCTGTCTAACTATCTCACTTGATGGCTTAACAACTACAATTTCTGACTATCGCACAACTTATCTTCGAACTTTGTATAAATTGACCCACCCCGACCTCCGAGGGGTCGGGACCAATTTCTTTAGTTAACGACTCAAAAAATGATTTTTCACTGTTCTAAGGCTACCATAAGACTGCTTAAGAGTGATTATCAGACTGCTGACTGCCTTTTTCAGACTCACGACTCACGACTGACGACTGTCGACTCTCGACTCTTTAGACTGCTTTTGACCGACTCCGTGTCGGATATTTATAGGGGGTTTTCGTTACGTATGTTGTTGATCGCGTGATTTTTGTTTGTGCCAAAAATGGTATTCCCACGAAAAACTCATGGTCAACGCTGACTTTTCTAAGAATTTTTGCTGTTGAAAACAAGAAGGAATTTATTCCGCGAAGAAAACCGAAAAACAATCTCAGGGCCAAAAGTGACGTGATCGTTTCCAAGTTTAAGAATTTTATCCTCGAAGAGGCCCCGAGCTTAGTTAAGCTACCTCTTATAAAGAATTTCGTATGTTAATTTGGTTGGTTGCACCTTTTTAGATCCTCTAACTTTTGAACCGAAAGAATTTGCGGTATGCGCGACTCGAGCAGAGTACCAAGAATTTTGTTATTGGAAACAAGTTGGAATTTTTCCTAAGAAAATCTCAAGGTGATGATGAAATACTATTGCACAACTTGTTCCCACTCCTTGAACCTTTTGGTAGGGTTTGACTTTAGGAATCTTTTCAGTTTACCGTTTCTGTTTTCGGAGTGATGGCGCACGACGGTCTTCGATTTTTTTTTCTTAATTTAAAGTAAGTTTATTTTATTCTTAAACTTGATAAATATTTTTCAAGAAAATATTTATCTTTTAAAACTTAATCCTGATTTTAATTTATTTTGAATAAGAACCTTTTAAGAAAAATATTGAACCTTTTATTTTAAAATTCTAATTCCTGAATTTACTTTTTGAAACACTACCGTAAATCATTTTATTTTTAAATCAATTAAAATCTTTGTTTTATTTTAAAATTTTTATAAATCCTTTCAATTTCCCAATCTCCTCTTTCATGAATGGTTATTTAACATTTACTTTATTTGTTTAAAATAAAAGGGCATATAATTCCCCGGGGCATCACATCAGTAAGCTCTAAATTTTTTACTTATCTTGGACTAGTTTAATAAATAACAAATAATTTAATAATAAACCACAAATAAGGGAACAAAATACAGAAACATTATTTCAAACTTCTGTTGATTCGGGATTTAAAAGAAAAGTAGGCGCTTGAAACAAAATATTAAGATGGTGACGCGTGATTTGTTTCACTTTTAAGAGGTTTTCTATTTTCCAGAAAATATGGAACATAAATTTACAAATGCTGAAAAATTTTATATTCTATCGGGTTTGTTCGGGTTTGTTCTCAAAAAAATTGTTATGTGGCAGTTAGAAGATGTTATTTGTGCTTAGAGAATAACGGCAATCATTTTGAACACCTGATTATGTAGTTCCTTACTTTTTTCTTTGTTCGTTTTATTACTGTTTTGGAATGATTATTGTTCACTTATTTGTGGTTTATTATTAAATTATTTGTTATTTATTGAACTAATCCAACATAAGTAAACAATTTAGAGCTTACTTATCAGATATTATTTATAAAATTAGAAGAAATACAGGACCGTATCCCAAAATTTCCTGATGTTGTTCAAAAATCCCTCGAAACGTCATTAAACCACAATGTGTCATGCATCGTTGCATTCGGGAGAAAAAAAGCTATCCAATTCCAATATCAGGAAAACAGAACCGTATTTAAAAACAGAAAGTTGATAATGGCCCTTCGAAGACGACTCGTCGGATTACCAAACAATTAAAGCTGTTAGATAGAATGGAAAAAGTGGCAATGCAAAAGTGCAATTTACTTTAGAATTCAATATCAAAAAAAACTAGGAAAACAATAAAACGATTTTTCAGAATTTCGGTTTTGCCGGATATCTCCGGAACTACTCGAAATTTTAAAACTTTCTAAACGACATATTATTAGGCACGCAACTTTACCTCCATTTAACCGACTTCGTATCTCTTACGGTTTCCGAGATCCCTGTACTGGCCCTCCTTATCTTGGACACGTTGTATACATAGTTTATTAAAAAATATATGGAACGTATTTAATGTTATCTGCCTTCTACGGCTTCTACTTCCGATGCCATCGTTAAGGTTTTTCTTGAATGGCCCTGGAAATTATTCAAGGGCATACTTTAATAGGTAGTTTTCTCTCTTACCCAATGAACCTACAAAATATGTAATTGGTCAGAATTCAAGTGCAATTTATTGTGTAGCGTGTGATAATATATGTATTTAATTTCACTATCTTTAGAGCTTGGAGAGGTGCAGAGATGTATTTAAGTATTTTACGAGGTTAGGAGTGGGTAGCATGCCCGTGGTAGTCTCGCTATAGGTGAACCAGTAGATGAGATATAATGTAAGCAAGGAAAGTATTAAATAAAAAATACAAAACAGGTATACAACTGAAAGATCAATACCTAAATGTTTGTTTTAATTTCCAATAACTCATTTCGTTTTAAAATAAACGTTGCAAAATAAATGTACTATTTTAAAGCACGGTTCTGGAATTCATACCAACCTATACAAATTAAATAACCAGAAAAAAGCAGGCAGGTCATAAATGTCATGTCAGATTCTCATTATGTGGCGAGGGGTTCGCTGCAAACACTATAGCGGCCTCCGTGACCATAAATACATACAGGTCGACAACTTTATCTGTAGCTACGAAAGGAATGCGGGCAAGAAAATTTCTTGGGTTAACAATGTTGTCACATATATTAAATTTTAATTTAATAATATGCTACCAAGTAAACCCTAAAATTAAATTTACCCATTTAAAGTAAATTGTCATAAGTATATAAGAAACTAATATTCTATTATAGTTTCAATGTTCTTAAAATTTTAGTTTAGTTTTATTTGGAACTAAAGTGGTTCCATCCTTGAAAAAGTTGCTACAACAGCTGAGAAGTGGCATAAACTCTCCGTTTTCGCGTGAAACTTTAAAGTGCATATTGAAATCAATTGGATTTTATTGGCGAAAATGCCAAAATCAGCGAAAAATATTAATGGAAAGGCCTAATATATTGCACTGGTGATACAAATATATTCATGCCATGAAAAAATATATATTATTACATTATTAAGATAATAATAGCACGCCCATGACTCGGCCATGTTTTAAAAGATATTGCTTCCCCCTTACCGATACAGCGTAGCTATAGACTCGCTTGTCGAGCTGTAGGAAAGGATGGGTCGCGCTCACTATGAACCGGTATGAATTGGTGGTTGAAACGGTAGATACATACAAGGTGGATAAATACTAGAAGAAACGAACGTCATACTTTTCCTATCAATTGCCGATGGAACGAGATAACAGCATATTTTTTTGCAAATAAAATTATAAAACTTATGTTTTCTTTCTATAGATTTTCAACTGGGTTCCAGAGTATTTTAACTCGTCAACGATTGAAGATGATAAATTGGAAATGAAAGATGAGCTCAAACGAAAGATCGTAGAGGCCCAAACAAATAATCAAGTAAGGAGGCGATAATTAAAACTATTTGTGGTTTACGAGTATGATAACATCTATGCCCTTTGGGCCAGTCAGCTTATAAAATTTAATTGAAAATACTCACACTAAGTTGTTCTTTGTTGTTACTTATAATGTTGGCGAAATAAAATCGAAAAAGGAATGCTTTTATTACTGAGAAAGCGAAAAAGGATATTTGCAATAATAAATACAGAATGTTATTGAAATAGTTTTGTATATACAGGATGTCGCTTAACTTATGGGCCATAGAGCAACTTGAGATGCTAAGCATCAAACTAGACCGAAATGTTTCTTGTTCTAGGAAGTCAAAGTTTATTTCCGAAAATAAAAGCCATTAAAAATTGAAAGATACGAAAAAAAGTCACTCTTAATAAACGTTTTTGTTAGTCTAAAAATACGATTCATCATAAGAAACTTCAAATTTTCTATACAGGGTGGGTAAAAACTGCAAAAATGTTATTTTGCATACTTTATTTTGAAAGATAAGTCACTCTTAATAAACGTATTTACTTGAATAATGAAGTGTGATACTTGTTGTCAATGTCTTTATTTAATGAAGTAATTATAATAATAATAATACGAACATTTTTATTAACATGAAAAGAATACGATAACGATTTCATAATTCAAAAACTCCACCCCCATAATCGACACATAATTGCTTTCTCACATAAGTGAAAGAATTTCTGATTTCTTCCTGAGATATCGATTGGACAGCCTGGATTATTCTGCCCTTCAGCACTTCAATATCATTTGGTATTGCGGTTGCAAAATCAATTTGTTTTAAACGGCCCCATAAAAACATATCAGCCTAGGTTGAGTCGGGACTTCTTGGGGGGCACAAAACTGGGCCATTCCTGCCAATCCACCTTGGACCAAATCTGCGGTCAAGCCATTCTCTAACCTCACGAGCGAAATGGGCTGGACAACCTTCTTGCTGAAATATATTTTGTCGAAAATTTAATGGTAGATTTTCGAGTTCATCATTGAAAAATGTATCCAGCATTTCTAAATATGATAATCTATTGCACGTGTTATCAAAATATGGCCCTATAATACCATGGATGGATATCGCACACCACACGTTCACTTTTGTGAAATATTGTCTTCTCGTCATAATTCTGAATTCGGGATTTTTTAAAGACCAGTACCTAACGTGCTGGGTTGCAACGGTTCCATTTGTTGAAAATGCACTTTCATCAGAAAACATGATACATTTATAAAAATCAACATTTCCACTTAAAATTTTGTCTCCTATCCACGGGCAAAAATCAAGTCGTTTCGCATCGTCTCCCTCTTCCAATCTTTGATTAAAGTGCGGTTTATACGGATACAATTTATTTGCTTTAATGATCTTCTGAATTTTTTTTTCACAACTTCCATCTGAGTAACACGATTTCTAATGAACGTCATACGATTTTCTTCAACAGAATCAAGAACTAAGATTGTAGCAGCATCAGCATGGTCGTATTTCTTCTTTTTTTTTTGAGGTCCAAAACCGAACCAGTTCTCTTGAACTTTGTTATTAACTTGCAGATTGAAATCCTAGTTATTGGGATTCCTACAAATTTCTCGGTAAATTGTTCCATGACGTAGCGGTATGAAACTTGACCATCCCCATAACATTGTATTATAAAAACTCTTTGTTCAGTAGATAGCATTTCTACTTAAATAATAACTTCATTAAATAAAGACATTGACAACAAGTACCTATCACCTTAAGCGTCATTATTATTTTAACTAGTTTCACCAGTCAGAGGTGTGCTAGAGAATACTTTTTGGGAAATCATTTTTACATAGGTAAACCTTTTAATGAATTGTTCTACTTGTATCTCTCAAAATAAAGTATGTTTACTCTTAAGCAAAATAACATTTTTGCAGTTTTTACCCACCCTGTATAAAAAAATTGAAGTTTCTTATGATGAATCGTATTTTCTAGACAAGCAAAAACGTTTATTAAGAGTGACTTTTTTTCGTATCTTTCAAAATAAAGTATGTTTACTCTTAAGCAAAATAACATTTTTGCAGTTTTTACCCACCCTGTATAAAAAAATTGAAGTTTCTTATGATGAATCGTATTTTCTAGACAAGCAAAAACGTTTATTAAGAGTGACTTTTTTTCGTATCTTTCAATTTTTAGTCCATTTGTCCTCTTGTAAACCCCATCCGTGGTGGACATACTGTATAAGTAAGTATTAGAAATATAGAAATATAGAAAATATTTTCATTTAAACATCACTATGCATCAAAAAAATCAAAGTAAATAGAAATACATGAAAATGTGTGGCATATTGATAGTGCTTTCATTGGGAAATGTTTTCCTATTTAATCCATCAACTATATCTCCATTGAGGCCCTCTTTATCTTGGGGCGCTCTATCATATATCGGTTTTGGCTGATATTATGTAAATTGTAAACCCTTAAAGGTGAAAAAGATATAATACTTTGGTGTGACTGTGTTCAATTTTCAAGGAAAGATAATAACTATGTATTATAGACGATTTCTTACTCAAAAAGTTGAAGTAGCTTAAAAAGAACAAGTACCTATATTAATGTTATTCACATTTATAAAATCTTTCGTATAATATAGTTCACATAATGGATGGCTTCTTTCATCAACAGCTTCAACTTTTTGAGTAATAATTCGTTCACTATGTATAATATCTCTCTATCTATTTAGCTTTTAAAAACTTAACAATAAATTTATTATTTTTAATATTTTTTTAGCATAAAATCGTTTGGGTGACTTGTGAAGGTGAGCACGCCGCTGACAAAGAGCATATTGGTTCTATCAGATACATTCCACAGAGCGGGTTCCCGTCCCAGTTCTTCCCCTATAAGAACCAGGACGGCTACCTTAGTCCTTTAGTAGCGGTGTACTTTGAACACCCCCGACGTAAGTATAATGAAGGTTATTGGGGCACTGTAAAACACTGGAGTGGTATGTATAACGAAACTCCATCCTCTGAGTCACCAAGCCTTGCTGCGTTTTTATTAGTTAAAAAATTGTTCTTTATATACAGGGTGTCCGCTAAGTAATGGGACATGGAAAAACCACAAACTCCTTATGTAAAAATATTAGGATTTAATTATTCTTACCTATATCCGAAAGTTTATATTAACTGAGATACAGGGTGTTAAAGTTAAAACTTCATTTTTGTTTTTCTCTAATAACTGTGACAGGATCCAACGGCTTTTTACAAAATTTTGCAATTATGATTTTTTTAGGATGAGAAACTGTTTTTTTTGTGAAATTTTAATGTATAATGTAGGGGGCGCTGCCTGCGGCATTTTTTGCACATACTTTTCTCATATTTATTACGTAAAGAAGGTATACTAAGTTCAGGTCGCCCAGAGTATGCATTTATATTGTTTAGTGCCTATTATTAATTTGCAAACAAAATATTTTTTTTTAAAGTAACCTATAAGAAAACAAATGAAATTTAGAGATACAGTTGCTATGAAACCTCCATGTTGTTATTTGTTTGTTGATTAATGTGTTTCGGCATTGTTACTTAACTTAGGATAAACTCAAAAATGAAACTTTTTTTTCACAGCTATTTTACAATAATCAACAAGCAAATAACAACATAGAGGTTTCATAGCAACTGCATCTCTAAATTTCATTTGTTCATAGGTTACTTTAAAAAAAAATTGTTTGCAAATTAATAATAGGCACAAAACAATATAAATGCATATATCTCCGAAACGGTAACTCTGGGCGACCTGAAATTAGTGTACCTTTTGTACGTAATAAATATGAGAAAAGTATTATTTTCATTAAAAACTTAAATACACAGAGGCACAAAAAAGTTATGACCTAATAAATGTGCAAAAAATGCTGCAGGCAGCGCCCCCTACATTTTACATTAAAATTTCACCAAAAAATCAGTTCCTCGTCCTAAAAAAAACCATAATTGCCAAATTTTGTAAAAAAACCGTTAGTTTCTCGGAAAGGTATTAGAGAAAAACAAAAATGAAGTTTTAACTTTAACACCCTGTATCTCAGTTAATATCAACTTTCGGATATAGGTAAGTATAATTATAAATCCTAATACTTTTCCGTAAGGAGTCTGTGGTGTTTCCATGTCCCATTACTTAGCGGACACCCTGTATATTTTTGAGTTTTTCTGTCAAGTTCTTTCTTCAGACTGTCTGTCTCCCAGAAAGGCCATGCAATGACCAGGAGTAAAAAAAATGTTGGTTTTTATGTTAAGTTTTACATTATACATATAAATTTAGGAATTTTCAAAATTTTTTAAAGTAAGCTGTTGATGTTATCTGTGGTTGTCAACCATCAAACGCTGATTGGAGTACTGGGACTATTAAACGTCAGAAAGCAAATCCATAAATTTTACAATGCATCTATAGGTTTCGTTCATGCGTTCTGAACCTCGTTGATTCTTGCCTGATTTAAAATTTTTCTAAAATTTAAATTCAATTGAGTGAAACATAACTTTTTTTTAGATGGTATCCTTATTAACGTCAAATGTAAGGCCTGGGCCAGGAACATCCACCACGACAAAGCCGGCATGGAAGGTTCCGTCCATTTCGAACTCATGGTCGACTAAGTTCCCTAGCAAACAAATTAAATATCTTAAGAAATACAATTCATTTTACATTGTTTGTTTTATTTTTTTCTTACATGCTAAATTAATGAACCGCCACTGTATGGTGAGGGGAACCCCAGAATACAGAAATTAATTTCTTCATGCTGCAACCAGATATACTTATACTGGCGTTCACACTTAAGCCATCACAGCTCAGCTGGCCGTTTCTGATTTTGAATTTACGAATCTAAATAAAATATGTATCATAGATTATTATTATGATTACGATCTCTTTAAATTCCATGTAAGCCTTATTTATTAAAACATTTTTAATATTTATTTCGTACCTTTTTGTTTTCATTGGAAATATTAATAGTGTCTCACTCTATCCCCTATTAACAATATAAAACAATAAAGGACAGATATACATTTACTCGCGCTGGGTTTTCCAACGATTTAACAATCAGCTGCTTTGCGCAATCGTTTAAAAACTTTAATGTACTCTGAACATTGAACAATTGACAACGTCGCATTACCATCCATTTTTGTTTTTCGTGCTAGCGTGCGAGTCTTACGAGACGTCTAAAAAATTATCGCTGTTTACAAAGCAAATACTTGAAAATAATGTCTAGAATAGTGATTTTATTATTATGTGCTCTCTGTGCATTTGCACAAGGTAAGAACTATGCTATTTTTACCTTTATTGTGAGATAAATGGTTGGTTCGTCGTTGCTACTTGTGCAACTTGGCAGGAGGCGTTTTTTCTAGCACGGAAAATCCAGTTTCATTTTGCACATCTATTTTCAATCGACAGAATGACCATTAATATTATTGCACAATAGGTTGTTAAAATTATCGGTAAAGGAATTTTAGAAATGAAACGTGCAAGGCACAGCACCCAATTTGTGAAAAATCCATTTTTTGCCGGTTAATCTTGTAATTCTATGAATTTGTATAATATTTGCATTGCATATTGCATGTCAAATATCAACTTTACCTTCACAGCTGTGTTTTGTTTGATAAACCAGTTTTATCAACTTGTTTATTATTCAGGAAATTAACGAAATTTTATGTGTTATTTTTATCTAAAAAATGATAAAAAGTAAGTTTATGGAAGTGTCACATTTATTTATCCAGGGTAGACACAGTAGTACTGTGTTTCTTTATTTTCTATTATAAATGTCTATAACCTAAATATACAATACAATGACAATGGAAAACATTACTGAGGGTTTTATTATGAAATGAACATGAACCATAATGACCAACTATTATTATTTTTTGATAGGTTATCGGGACTGGCTTTCCTTAATTCAAATAGGAATAGAAATACCTATCCCTTCGCTACTTCATAACCTGTATATAACCATCCGAATGTAGTTACAAGTTATGAAATAGGGAAGCGATAGGTATCTCTATCCCTATTTGATAGACAGAGTGCCAGCCCAGGTGTCTTTTTAGTCTACTAAATTGCCAATTAGGTTTATTATTGTAATATATAATTGGAATTATACTAGTTCTGGGTTTGCTCCAGCAATTACTTGATCGATGAGTTAAAAGGGAGTCTTAATTTTAGGTTGCCAATAATACTATAAAATTATACAATTTACAGACACAGTACAATTTTTACTAATACAAATTCTGATGACCGCAACTTAAATCGCTGTTAACTGACAACCCAGAAACTTGTGAGCCACCAATCAATAGAAATTTGCCTCGGAATCTTTTACATTTAACTCCTGCCACTTTTGTGTCAACACAGTCCTTGTTTTTCACATTAGCTTTGATAGTAAGTTTACTAACTAGACGTTCCTCTCACAAATCTATTTTCTTTTTGATGTAGTGTACCTACATAATAATGTTATAATTAGAGCGACCTGCATCATATTTGTGGAAACTACTGGAAACCCAGCTGCTGTCGATAATTGTATGATTTTTATAACTAAGACTGTATTTAACACAGTTTAGTTAAAGCCGTATTAGAGGCGGCAATTTTTGTCTCGTGCGCCAGCAATGGCAATTATAATTGCAAGGATTCATGCGCAGTACACCGTCCTCGATCAGCTGGCCCAGTACTGCTCGCATTGCGGGCGCAATGCGAGAATGGAATCCGTATTAAGGCCGTATTACACTCGGGAATTTTTATGGCGCCAGCAATGGCAATTATAATTCAAGGATTCAGGCGCAGTACACCGTTCTCCGTACTACAGTCAGAAATTCTACTCTTCTGGCAATTAAAATGACACCGATTCATGCGCAGTACACTGTTCCCGATCAGCTGTCTCTCATTACCAGAAATGGGGCAGGCGCCATTTTAATTGCCCTTGCCGGCGCAATTGGGTAGACATGGATTATTCTGTTATTTTTAACTGTTTATTAATTGGCCGAACCAGGTATGAACAGGTAATGGCCATTTAAACCCACTGGTACTTAAATTAGCAGTTTACATTCTTTATTAAACTTATGGACTGCTAATTCAGCAACTTTTTGCACCTCCTATTTGTAAATAGCAGTAGCTGCTTTAACTGGTAATCAAAACGAACAGGTTTGCACATCTCTAATTCTGGGGATATTTTAGGGATTTCGACAGTACCCACTGCTGTTCTGACCGTTGACAATGCTCCAGCTGATCGAAAACGGTTTACTGCGCATGAATACGTGCCATTATAATTGCCGGCGCAAGAGAAAACATTGCCTAGTCTAATACGGCCTTTACAGTCGACAATTCTAGTCTTCTGGCAGTTAAAATCGCACGGATTCATGCGCAGTACACCGTTCTAGATCAGCTGTCCCGCCTTGCCAGAAATGGGGCACGCGCCATTTTCATTGTCATTGCAAGTCTGGGTAGAGATAGATGGATTATTCTGTTATTTTTAAATGTTTATTAGTTGGTCGAAGCACCTATGAACAGCTAATGGCTATTTAAACTAACTGGTACTTAAATTAACAGGTCACATTATTTATTAAGCATATGTACTGCTAAGTCGGTGCAGGAGCTTGGTTGGGAAAACCTGGGGACTCGAGCCCCAGATGATGCAATGGCTCTATGTCACAGTCATCAGACCCCTGATATCATATGGGTCTGTAGTCTGGTGGACAAATACACAGCAGATTACGACAGCAAACAAACTTAACAGTTTGCAGAGGCTGGCCTGCACTGCAGCAATGGAAGTCATACTGGGACTAATACCCCTAGACATCCACATCAGAATGGAGGCTATTTGCAGCGCCTCAAGGATGATCACAAATGGGGAATGGACACAACACCCCGTAAAAATTGGACACCCAAGAGCCACGGATCTAATCAACGATGAGCTCTTGGATATGCAATCTGATCGTATGAAAGCAACATACGATTTCACAAAGCCTTTCAAGATTGATGATGATGATTGATGAGATTTGGGGAAAGGCCCAGGATGGACATAAGCATTCCTCTGGGGACCTACGCCACAGTATACCAAGCGGAACTTCCTGCCATACAAGCATGTGTACTACAAAATCTTGAAAAAGGCTACCACGACCAAAAGATTTACATCCTTTCGGACAGCCAAGCTGCTCTTAAGGCTCTGAACTCCAATCGGTTTACTTCAAAACTTACACTGGAGTGTCATACCAACCTAAAAGTACTGGCGGCCAGGGGGAACAAGGTGGAACTCTTGTGGGTTCCTGGTCACTCCGGGATATTAGGAAATGAAAAAGCGGATGAACTAGCGAGAGCCGGATCTGCCCAAAGTCTCAAGGGCCCTGAACCGGCCTTTGGAATATCAAAACAGGCAACAAAAACAACATTAGATAGATGGTCGAAAAAACAACACCTATCTCGATGGCAAGAGTTACCTCGAAAATACTATCGAATGCATAGACAAAGGAAGAGAGGGGACGCGTAAAACCAGAAGCTATTTTGTTACCGCCTGGCTCCTTATCGGATTTAGCAGTGGCGTTACATGAATATTTTCTTAGTTTTATTCCAGTACAAAATTATTATTTATGGAATATGGAAGTAATATTTTTATTGAATTGAATTTGTATATTGTACCTTACTGAGTACATCAAATGTTCTTCTGCTTCTCAATAATTTATGAATGCTTAGTAAATATTAATTTTATTAGCCAAAAATATAATTTCATATAGGAAAGGTTGTGAAATTTAAATATCTTTCAACTTTAGGGAAAATGTAAAATAAAAAAGAAAATTGGTCGATTCAAAATTTATTACAAAGAAGCAACAAAATGTAATTACTGGTAGTTTTGAAAATATTGTTGGCACAGCACCTCCAAGTAATCGTACTCTTTCCTCAACTTTATAAAAAAGGACTTCTCAAAATGCTCTGAATAAATCCTGTAGGCAGGAGAAGGTGTCCAATCTCTAAGTCCCATGTTCTGCACCCAAATGTTTGCTTTGTGTGGATCTTTCTGAAATCTAAAAACAATACAACAATGTATGAGCTTAGCGGTTTAAAATAAGTTTTAACAGGACGCCATCCTTGTGAAACGACCTTCGCCTGAAGTCGTGTTTCTCAAAGACTATGACCTTCAACGATTCAAGACAAACGTTAATCGCTTTCTTTAAAAAAATAACACTGGTATACATTCGAAATAATATAATGCTTTCACTAATAATTAACCAAAATTAAATAAGAAATAATTTAATTTTGTCAAAATATACAAATCATGCAGGTACGCCATTGAGTGACACACCTAGAGATGTAAAGGGTAATATTACCGAGGTAATGTTACCGTAATTTTGGTAATATTACGTAATATTACCGCAAGATCGGTAACATTGGAAATATTGTTTTTTTTTTCCGCTCCATACTCTCATTTATCGGGGAATACCCAGGGTTGCCAACAGTACGGTCCTGACCTGACCTGATCAAATTTATCTATTACTATGTTTGAAAACCAGAAAATGTGTTCAATTCTTGAAAAACGAGAAAATAAATGTTTAAAACCCGTTCATCTTGCTGCTTACCTATTAGAACCAAGTCAACGCGGCGAGAAGTTAACTGAAGCTGAAAATTTAATTGCAACGGAGTTCATCTGCAAGGCGTCATCCAAAGTATTCTTCACAAGTAGATCTTATTATGGAAGCACTCGCACAGTACAAAATTAGAGGTAATATTTTTGCTAAGGAATTCGTCATTTCCAGCGAAAAATCTATGTCTGGATCTGTTTGGTGGGCAGGAATTTGCTCCAGTTCTAAAATAAGTAGGTTAGCTGTAGACATTTTAAATTTACCATCGTCAACAGCCGCAACCGAAAGAACCTTTAGTACTTATGGATTTATTCATCGGCAAAAAAGAAACAGACTAACCGTGGAGAGGGCCGGAAAACTAACTTATATTGCCCATAATTATAATTTACTAAATGAAGAAGATCATTCGAGAATAGTAGAAGATACTGAGGAAGAAATAGAAAAAGAAGATATCGGTTTCGAAGTTATAGACTTGACTCAATTAACGAAAGAGAAAGAAGAATCAGATGACGAGGTTGGGGATGATGATGAGGATGATTTACCATTATCCACTCTATTACGTAGTCCATTCTGACTCTGACTAGTTTAAAAAAACGTTCTTATTGTTTTACGTAATGTTTTTACAGTTTTGAAATAAAAAAAACTTGTATTACTTAAAAAGCTATTTTTTTTATAAATTACCAATGTTACCGTAATATTGCGTAATATTACCGGTAATATTACCGATTTTTAAATTACCGGTAATTTTACATCTCTAGACACACCCTCTCCAAGGGCAATTACCTGGTTCTTATTAGAAATCTTGAATGAAAAGTGCAACAAATCTAGTACAAATTACAAAGGAAGGTAGCTTTAACTATAGCCTTAATCATAGTTTCAAATGATATATACTGATAAACTTACAAGGGAGATATCTAATATAAAATAAATGCATGCAAAAAATACAATTTGAATATTTACCGATGGGAAGTAATTCCAAGCTTCTTTCGTTCATTACGGCTTTTACAGCTATAGGCACAACAATTCACCATTTTTCTGTAAATAAACTGAATTCTTATAATAGCTCTTCTCACCACAAATCACCAAAATACATTAGGTGCCACCTCGATTGTCTGGCTCCCTATCAATGGCGGCCGATCAATTTTAGGTAACACTTTCTGCGACGGCCCGTAAACCGGAATTATTCGTCCCCTCTCTTGCTTTGTCTATGATCGAATGGGATGCTAACCTTGACGCGGCCCCAGTTGAAACAAGTGATGGGTCTGCTAACATGCCACTGCCACTTGCGAAAACACCTTCAACGGATAGGGATAAACAACGGATCCATTGAATGCAGACTCTGCGGCGAAGAGGATGAAACCGCCTCACACATAATATACCGGTGCGTAGCGCTGTCCCGTAGAAGACAAAATATCTTCGGGAACATACAATGTGGTGACAACCTCCCACATGACAAGCTTGGTAGAAGGTTACTGGACCTCATAGAAGGAACAAACATCTTCTAACAAGATCGGGGTACACAATAAGCCGAAAGGCTGCAGTGATTTGAAGTTCGGGCCTTTAAACCGACCCCCACCTTTAACCAACCAACTGCTAATTCTTAGCAACTTTTTTGAACTGCCATTTGTAAGTATTAGTAGCTGCTTTAACTGCTAATCAAAACGAACAGGTTTGCCCATCTCTAATTCTGAGGGTATTTTAGGGATTTCGACACTACCCACTGCTTTTCTGACTGTTGGCAATGCGCCAGCTGATCGAGAACGGTTTACTGCGCATGAATTCATGCAATTATAATTGCCATTGCACCGTAATTCGTTCTCGATCAGCTGGCGCATTGCCAACAGTCGGAACAGCAGTTGGTACTGTCGAAATCCCTAAAATACCCCCAGAATTAGAGATGGGCAAACCTGTTCGTTTTTATTTACACATAGCAGCTCAAAAAAGTTGCGCCGAATTAGCAGTACATATGATTAATAAAGAATGTGAACTACTAATTTAAGTACCGGTTAGTTTAAATAGCCATTAGTTGTTCATAGCTGCTTCAACCAAATAATTAACAGTTAAAAATAACAGAATAATCCATCTCTACCCAGACTTGCAGCGGCAATGGCAATTAAAATGGCGCAGGACCCATTTCCGGCAATGCAATACTAATTGCTCCAGCTGATCGAGAATGGTGTACTGCGCATGATTCCGTGTAATTTTAATGGCCTCATTGTCGAGTGTAATACGGATTCCATTCTCGCATTGCGCTCGCCATGCAAGAAGAATAATTGTGCCAGCTGATCGAGAACGGTTTACTGCGCATGAATACGTGCAGTTATAATTGCCATTGCAGGCGCAAGAGAAAAAAATGCCGACTCTAATACGGCTTTTACGCCCATGATTAATTAATTGAGAAATATGTTTTGATAATATTGAAGCAATTAAAGCTCTAAATTATTTTCTTTGCTTTTAAGGAATATTCATAATTTTCTCCAGATATCTGACTATACACTAGAGATAAGAATGTTTGTCGCTAGATTATATCAAGAACACGTTTCTGGTCTAGGGGAAGCTCTCCCTTATGTAATGATTTATTTTTTAATGTTCTCAGTAGGAGATTTGTCAATAAAAAGCATTCAAGTGTGTATTGATACTACAGGAAAATACTTTTAATTGCTGATAGCTATTATCACATAAATCTTAATGGTGTTATATAAGTGCAACTTAAGTTGGTACTATTGAAATGTTGTTTATACTAAAACAAAAAACAATAATTACTTCTTTTCGTTTTTATTTTTGTGAAAATCTTTAGAACCAGCATTCTTGTTTATTTTAGATAGTGTAGGTCTTACAAAAGACGCCACAGTTTTATAAGATCTGTAACTATTCAATATACGTTTATAAATACTATATTTCTTTAAGTCACAAATTCAGACTACTGCAGTGCTACTATTGTTTGCCCAATTTTATTTGACTGTTTCCGTATGAATACCAAGGGGAGAAAATATATAAAAACCAGAATGCGTCTTACCATAGGGGTGGCTCAAACAATAATTTATTAAGTTGTTCCGCAGTTGGATTCTTCCTGAAAATTCAAAACTATAGTTTTTTTTCTCAAAATGTCCTTCTTACGGCTTTATTTAATTAATTTAATGTAATGTAATTGGTCACGCTTGATTTTGCTCGAGTCTTCAAATGTTTATCTTTAATTATTGTCTAATGCAGGGTCCGCGAACCACTAAGTGAAAATAAAATGTCGCAAAAACAAAATATCGGAATCGACTTAATTCCGAACTAGATATATGCGGCTACAGCTTTCTTCAAATCAGGCCCAACATAAAGTAGCTGTGTGGAAGTAGAGAGCAGTGCCATCCTTCTCACTAAGGCCTCTAAAAATCGCTGCGTTTTCTAAAGACATTGTTTTTAATGTGCTCTTTTATGCAATGATGTCGTTTAGCCGCTCATCCAACATAAAAAAGCCCATTTAGAACAATGTCTTTAGAAAACGCCTAAGATCATTTGCTGCAACCATTAATTAACTTATTTCTTATTAATGCTTTTGATTTGTCGAAAACAATTACATTCGAATAAGAATTATTTTTAACTAAATGTAATTAATTAGGAATGGCATCCTGTCATAGAATTAATTCTGTACTAATTAAGCTAGCGGCTGGGCGCCCACAACAAAATTCTAAAATCACAAGGGGTCTGGGGTCAAAAAAGTTTTAGGATCGCTGGTCCAAGCCATCAGGCCGATATAATAAATAAACACCAAATTTCTTCCCCTCGTTTCACGCCACTGTAGAGACAAATTTCTGTTCGTTTTAACGGCACTACGAAGTACATAAGCAATAAAATTAAAGCAATGAAGTTTTTGTTTTAATGTAAGATGTAAAATTTTATAAAACACATTTTTATGAAACATAAGGTTCGTTCCAACCACCCTAAAAATCGTGCAATGTACGGTCGCGCACATGCGTAATAGTCGAAGACCGTTCCAACCGACACAGAACGGTGCATCTGGCGATCCCGTTGGTGTTCCAACCAAATCTGTGATCGTTCGCAAACCAGTTTCTGAACGGTGAAAACGATACATGGCCAAGAGCAGGAACCGTTTGTACTGACTTGCGCCGTAAGAGTTTTAACAGTTGTTTTTGTATTCCCAGTATTCATGCATTTCTTTTAGCCTTGTTTTGCATGACTAGTTGCATAACCCCTCTTTAATACTTTGATTATTTAATTTATTCTTATTAAATTTGTATAATACGGTTCCCAAATCTAAAAGATATTCGTATCATTAAACACGTTATTTTCTTTCATAATTATTGAATACAACAAAACGGAACGACAAAACGTAATACTCAAGCTTAGACGAAAAACTCGAGCAACAAACATAGGGTTATGATTTATGAATGTTATGATAATCAGCTGAGAGAATGGTCACAAAAACGTACCAACCTTGTGTCCCTTAAGGCCGTATTACACTTGGGAATTTTTATGTTTATATTACATTCTTTATTAAACTTATGGACTGCTAATTCAGCAACTTTTTGCACCTCCTATTTGTAAATAGCAGTAGTTGCTTTAACTGGTAATCAAAACGAACAGGTTTGCACATCTCTAATTCTGGGGATATTTTAGGGATTTCGACAGTACCCACTGCTGTTCTGACCGTTGACAATGCTCCAGCTGATCGAAAACGGTTTACTGCGCATGAATACGTGCCATTCTAATTGCCGGCGCAAGAGAAAAAATTGCCTAGTCTAATACGGCCTTTATGCATCGACAATAAACGGTGCAAAACTAACGCCTGAGCATAAAATCGATCCCAACAGTTTCGTGACGGTTCTAGGACGATACAAAAATAGGGTGTTGGAACAAACCTATTATGAGTCCGTATGACAAATCATCTTGAATTTATTTACATTTGAGTAAATTTTGACATAATTATTTCTTGTTAGCTTAATGAAAGGTTATGGAAAAATCTTGCATGGTTTCGCAAAAAAACAGACCGTGGCTAGAGGGTTGCCATATATCTGAAGACAATGAATACAGACTTATTCTATCGATGATTGTGGAAAATAATTATTTTTACACATCTTCACGTTTGTATAGGTTAAATAACACTATGCATAACATTATATTAAAATTAATTATATTATTGGTAAGTTAAGTTGTTCTAATAGCAGCATAGCCTAATTTTTTGCTAGCATTCCTTCCGATGGTCAGAAACTGACGGGCAAACAATATTTGCACCACCAACGTTCAAATATGTAATAGTACATTACGTATCAAGGGCCGAAAAGAGGCTTTTACGGACGAGATGAGGACATGGCCGACCGGGCCGAAGGTGAGGGAGGACACCGCACGAATCCGTAAAGCCTCCGATGGCCCGAGATATGTACCGTACTTTTTTTACAAGTGCTCCGAGGCCAAATAAATGAAGAAATTCTTGAGACATTTTTCTAAAACATCTTCGAAAAATTAACTGCAAATTCAATTTATATTTCAATACATGCATCGGATAACATTGTAAGTGACAAATCGTGTTTTTCTGGAGAACACATAAAAGGTTCGGGTTTATTACTTTATCACGATACTACAGGCAAAATACCAAAATAATCGGTTACAAATGGGATGAAAGCGGCATTTAAAAAAAAGATTAAGCTAAAAAAACAAATTTTAGGTTTGAAACATTTAAATTTATTTTGAACTCTGGAATTGGTCAGAATGTCACTTACAATGTTATTTGATGCATGTATCGATATATATATATATATATTCCGCTATTTATTATCGCTTGTATGTATGACTCGGTGGCCTAGTGACAGAGCCTGGCGATCTGAGAGTCGCGGGTTGAAATCCCGCACTCGACATCTCTTGTTTTATTTATTTATCAGTTAAATATCAGTTTAAAAACTATGAGGAGTACATGGTGACTCGAATCTTTTCCGCTCGCTCTCTCGGAGAGGTCTGGAAAGCGCCACTTTCGGTTCGGTTTATATTTTTTATTAAGAAAGGCCGCCTTGTTTCTGATATTAGCGTGACTTAACTTAGACAGTGTGTTTACTAATTTGACAGTTCCGTTGGTCACTTGACATTTCGATCTGCATCATATTTTTGCTGTAACAAAAAACAAAATTAATGCATAATATTTGTTTTTATAGGTCCTACAGAAACAGTTCCACCACCTTCATCGGACCTTCCTATCAGTCATAGAATTAACCCACCCAATCCATCAACGCATACCACTGATCCACCTACCTCAACCAAACCTACGACCGCCTCCACTCCAATTCCCACAACACCTGTCACCACCACTCCTATCCCTACCACACCTGCCACAAAACCTACGCCAACTACCTCCACTTCTGCTCCCACAACACCTTCCACTAAACCTACAACACCTTCCCCTAAACCTACAACACCTTCCCCTAAACCTACAACACCTTCCCCTAAACCTACAACACCTACCCCCACCCCTAAGCCTAAACCCGTTGAACCAGCAATTAACAGTTTCACTGGAAATTATTCTGATAGCAACAACAATAACATCTGTTTGATGATGACTGTGGCTGTCCAGATTGAGCTGCTGGATAACGCTACCACCAAGGTAAGTTGTAAGAACTAAAAAAATGATATGTGGTTTACATTTTCTTTGTTTAATTAAAAAATGCGACCTGATACAGAGAGGAGAACATTTTCTTTATATTAAATTTTAAGAAATCTATTTAAAAAATAAGAAGTCTATACTTGTCAGGTGGTATTAATATCAAATACAAATGTATGGAAAAATAATATTTTTCCAGACCACCCGATGATCTTATACAATAAGGGCGTATTTAGTCTACACAGTAGTACTTTAGAATACTATTTCAGATTGAATGGCACTACCAAGAGAAGGAAGTCCTCTCTATTGATAGGATGCAACCACCTGCAGACCGGTTTCGAACTTATTTGTTCTCGTCAGTACAGGGTAGGTGTACATACCCATCAACAGAGAGGGCTCTAACTTAACTTAGCGTTAAGTTAGTATTTTAAAGTACTACTGTGTAGACTAAATACGCCTTTATTATATAAGGTATCATCGGGTGGTCTGGAAAAATATTATTTTTCCATACATTGGTATTTGATATTAATACCACCTGACAAGTATAGACTTCTCTTATTGCTTAAATAGATTTTTTAAAAATTTGATTTAATCAAATAACGTCTGTTCAGATTGCCTGGGACTGCTAAGAGATGGCGCTGCATTTTGTCGACTACTGTCGATAGTACGGCGTTAAGTTAGAGTCCTCTCTGTTGATGGGTATGTACACCTACCCTGTACTGACGAGAACAAATAAGTTCGAAACCGGTCTGCAGGTGGTTGCATTCTATCAATAGAGAGGGCTTCCTTCTCTTGGTAGTGCCATTCAATCTGAAATAGTATTTTAAAGTACTACTGTGTAGACTAAATACGCCCTTCTTGTATAAGGTATCATCGGGTGGTCTGGAAAAATATTATTTTTCCATACATTGGTATTTGATATTAATACCACCTGACAAGTATAGACTTCTCTTATTGCTTAAATAGATTTTTTTAAAATTTGATTTAATCAAATAACGTCTGTTCAGATTGCCTGGGACTGCTAAGAGATGGCGCTGCATTTTGTCGACTACTGTCGATAGTACGGCGTTAAGTTAGAGTCCTCTCTGTTGATGGCTATGTACACCTACCCTGTACTGACGAGAACAAATAAGTTCGAAACCGGTCTGCAGGTGGTTGCATCCTATCAATAGAGAGGGCTTCCTTCTCTTGGTAGTGCCATTCAATCTGAAATAGTATTTTAAAGTACTACTGTGTAGACTAAATACGCCCTTCTTGTATAAGGTATCATCGGGTGGTCTGGAAAAATATTATTTTTCCATACATTGGTATTTGATATTAATACCACCTGACAAGTATAGACTTCTCTTATTGCTTAAATAGATTTTTTTAAAATTTGATTTAATCAAATAACGTCTGTTCAGATTGCCTGGGACTGCTAAGAGATGGCGCTGCATTTTGTCGACTACTGTCGATAGTACGGCGTTAAGTTAGAGTCCTCTCTGTTGATGGGTATGTACACCTACCCTGTACTGACGAGAACAAATAAGTTCGAAACCGGTCTGCAGGTGGTTGCATCCTATCAATAGAGAGGGCTTCCTTCTCTTGGTAGTGCCATTCAATCTGAAATAGTATTTTAAAGTACTACTGTGTAGACTAAATACGCCCTTCTTGTATAAGGTATCATCGGGTGGTCTGGAAAAATATTATTTTTCCATACCTTGGTATTTAAAATTTAAGGGCGATTCCTCATATATTAACCCAAATATCTATAGTGTGTCTATTTTTGCTTTAAATTGTGGATGAACCATGTTCATTTATACATAAAAATCCAATCACATAAATTCATAAGTAAATTTAATACAGAATTACTAAAACATTTCTAAATTAGCTGTATTATTTATAAATTATTCAACGCAAGGTTTTTTTTTTAAATACCGATAAGTAATAGGTACCATTCGTTATTGTTTTTCTATCCTGTGCAAGTTATTAACTTATTTTATTATTGTTAATGAAGGTGAAGGTGAATAATTCATTTTTATCAATAATTTGACATTGCTACTTATTATGTAGGTTGCATGTGTAAAACTGGGTTATAGTTAATTATTTTATGATATGCATTCAATACTTGGGTGTTACAATTCCCTAAAGATTTTTTTCTGCTAAGAGTTCCTCTTAGTTATAGGTACAGGTTGTTCGAATAATGCATCAGGATCCTTGGACATGGACATTCTACATGTTAAAATAAAGGTTGAAAGTCATAATATAACTTAATGGTGTGGTTTATCCCCTCAAATAGTACCTATTTTATTAGGTATTCTTCTGTCCAATGACTGTCGAAACAAAAAAGATATGCCAAAAATGAAATGTGAATTTCAGCTAAAGTGGCCTCTGGTATCACCATAGAGAAACATTGTTATAACAGAATAATCGAAATCGTTAAGAGTATTTATCAGTGGACCGCGTGGTCCGATTTGGGATTTCGCCGCGGAACAGCATAAGTCATAGTTCTTGAACAATAAGACAACATCGCCATTCGAAGACACGACTGGCCAGCGCTCTGGCCGGCTGTATCGGGGGAGTAGGAGACGTATTTCTTATTCTTCTGCCGTTAATCACCCGAAGCGTTGCCAAATCACTTTAGATTGTTGCCATTTTAGATATTTTTTCTGAAAACCTTGGTGTGACATTTTTTTGCGTTAAAGCTAAGCTATGAAATTAATTGAGATTATTGATAGTACATGCAATACTTTCGAAAATGACTGTATAACCATATTTTTTCAATTTAAACGTTATTTACCGTTTTGAAAAAAAAAGAGAATTATTTTTCGAAAATTTCAAGACAATATAGTGGCCATATTTCGAAGCTAAATATAAAATTTTAACAAATTCTTTCCAATGGTTTTCTTGTAGTTTGTCACATCTTTTTACCTTAATAGAGGTCACTGATAAGTGCTCTTAAAAGGAATCGCTGTGCCAAATAACATCTTTATAGTTTAAGAACTACCCGCAAGATGTTAAAAATAAGAAGAAGAAATTGAAATTTAACAAACTGTAACTCGAAAAGTACCGATTTTTCGACTTTTTTCTACATGACTTACTACCTTTATTTGAACATGTAGAATCACCTCTCAAAGTATTCTGATGCTTTACAACAAACCCGAAAACCCTGTATATTATGTATGCTGTAATTTGCTCAGCACTCGTAAATTCTTCAGGTATCAGGTATTTTATTACATAATTACTTGGATTGGGTATTTATATTGTCGAAGGAAAGAGCTACCCCTACTTGCCCATTGCAGCATTTTCTACATATTATTTATGAACCTTTTTTCCATTGGTTTTATTATATTTGCCCATAATTTTGAAATTAACCACACAGGAGTATAATTTATCTTTAATCAACACGCCATTCAAAACATACACTTACCCATTCATTTTCTATCGTCGATTGACAGGATTAATTCGAATTGAATCTAGAAATACAGGAATTTGTGGTAAAGTGGATGTTTTTCCATTTATGTGATTTAAATAAATAGCAAATCATATTTTTTGTGCTTAAGAGCCTGACTACAATAGTTCTGCTTGCAAAGCTATGGTCACTTCGATCCCGTGAATCTCGCCGATAGGCGAAGGATCGAGAATATAATTTTAATTTATTTTTATCATCTTATTTATTGCCCCTATGGACAATACCCATTGGTTGTCATGCACAGTTTTATTCATTAAACATGAGTATACTCAATTTGTCATAATGTAAATCGGTCTAAATTGATTTTGACTTTTTCAAAGTCGACAAGGCTGTCACTATCAGAATTCTCAGAATGCCTCGCCATTTAACAGAACTTGAAAAGGATCAAATAGTAGCCAGAATTAAAGATGATGGTCAATGCGGCACTGGCAAATTTTTACGGAAAAGGCAAGAACATAATTTTAACAGTTAAGGAACTTTGGGGGCAGAGGGGTCTTTGAAAAGAAAAACTTCTACTGGTCCGGCCCGCATTGCTTACCCAAAAGAGCTAAAAGAACTTGTATAGCAGGGTAGTGTTCTCTAACGAAAAGGTTTTTCGATCTAAATATACGTAATAAATTCGGGTTTGTTCGTTATATTTCGTCAAATAAAAAATATATTGTGTTATTTCAGAAATATTTTTATACATTTAACTCATTTGTCACATTTAATTAGATTATTTTGTTTAGCGACACAAATGCTTTCTGCTCATAATCTTAAAAACAATAAATCAATCGGAAAAGCCTGATTTACGCAAATATGTCAAAAATTAGTCATAAAACTTGTCCCCAAATAAACAAACGATGGAATACGAAAATAATATATACAGGGTGTTTCCAAACCTCTTTAAAAAATGAAGGAGGTGATTCCGCGCCTTATTTTAAGACGAAAATGTGGTATAAAACTTTTTGGCATGTCGCTTCGTTTTCGAATCCAGAGTGTTAAAAAAATACTGTATTTTTCATTTTATTAATTAATACCAAACGATATTCTAATGATATTTGTTAAACATAAAGGATTAGAGCACTTTACTTTGGGTCAATTTTAAATTTTACATTTAATTCATTTGCGGGGATCTGGGTAAAAGAGTACCTTAATTTTTTAGTTATTTTCGTTTCTTTATCGTCAAATTATACGAGTAGGGTTTGCTTCGTTCCATGGCTCATGGAGGACATTTGCAGCAATTTATTTGACTTCTGTTCATATGAGTTCATTAGTCAAAGTTTTTAAATCATAGGCATTATCAAATCATTGGCATTAATTAATAAAATGAAAAATACAATATTTTTAACACCCTGTATTTTGAAAACGAAACGACATGCTAAAATCTTTTATACCACATTTTCGTCTTAAAATAAGGTGAGGATTCACCTCCTTCATTTTTTGACCCTGTATACCAGTTTGATTAACATGGGAGCGTATTATTTTTCGTTATTTTTTCTTGTATGACTCCCCAAAACCAAGTTTTAAAAAAATCACACAAATCACAAATCGGATTAAAAATAAAAAAGTTATAAAACATGAAACTCGGACCAAAATTTTATGTGGGCGAGTATAGAGATTTGCACTCTGGTCAGGTCCCATAGATTTGTAAAACTTCTTTACAAAAAGCTTCGATTTGTTTTATAACTACCTAGTATTTATATATTCACCGCATATTTATTTTGTTTCAGATTACTGTAACCGATAAAGTGAACTCTTCCGCTGTTTGTGTAGCTAATACAAGTGAAACTTTGAACATATTTTGGGACAATGACACTATAACGTTTACCTTCCTCAAAAATAACAGCAACTACGAAATTCAATCGGTCATCGCAAATATTTCTGTGCCCGGTAAGTAGAATACCGATTGCCAATAGGACAGAATGTTATATAAGGGGATTTATTATATTTGAACAACACAACAACAATAAATAAAAAAATATATCTTAAAAACCAGTCAAGGCAGAATGCTAATGCCTATTTTGCACACGAACAAGTTTTAGTATGATGAAATTGAGTCGTGGCAACACATACGTTGCGCATGCGTTAAAGTTAACGGATACAATGTTGAAAGTAATATTAAATAAAATAAATTAGTGATGCCACCGGTATCCGGCGAATCCGGCCTTCTTTTCTAGTCCTGCCGGATTCTTTACCGGATCCTGCCGGAATAATGACAAATGTGTTGTGGAAGTTATGCACAGAAGCGCAACGACACCAGTAGAGCTGTTTTATTTAACGAAACTAAGATTTAAAAAAAAACAATACCTCAAGCTCTAGAAAAAATTACATAATTTATTAATAAATAATATGTTACTTATTAATGTTTCTAATTAATAATGGGTACATTATGGTGCTGACAAATTAATTCTTCCCCATTGCTTGCAGGGGGTCTATTTCTTTTTTTTTTTTCGTAGGCTTCGCCAGCCTCCGAAAAAATATTTCACTACACTTGATGCAAGCGCAGATATACAGGGTGTCCGCTAATTAATGGCACATTGAAAAACCATAGACTCCTTATGTAAAAATATTAGGATTTAATTATACTTGGCTATATCCGAAAGTTGATATTGACTGAGATACAGGGTGTTAAAGTTAAAACTTCATTTTTGTTTTTCTCTAATAACTTTGACAGAAACCAACGAGTTTTTACAAAATTTGGCAATTATGATTTTTTTAGGACGAGAAACTGATTTTTTTTCTGAAATTTTAAGGTAAAACGGAAGATTTTTTGCACATTTATTAGGTCATAACTTTTTGGTGCCTCGGTGTATTTAAGTTTTTAATGAAAATAATACTTTTGTCATATTTATTACGTAAAAAAGGTATACTAAGTTCAGGTCGCCCAGAGTTACCGTTTCGGTGATATTTGCATTTGCCCTATTACTATTAATTTGTACACAAAAAATTTTTTCTAACCTATGAGAAAACAAATGAAATTTAGAGATGCAATTGCTATGGAACAGAAAATGTTTCCTTTTTGAATTTATCGTAAGTTTGTGTTCACTGCTGTTGGTTTCTTTCGACACGATATTTTCTAGGGTCAAAATTATTTTAATTACAAGTAAGTTAAAGAACAATCCAGTTATTGTATTTATTATTCCCAATTACCATTACTAGAACATTAATTATCATGTAAAAGTTATTGATAAGAAGTAACAAAATATTATTTGCTTGCCTGAGCTAACTAAACAATTTAAATGTAAATATCTCCGAAACAGTAGATAACTTTGGGCGATCTGAAATTAGTATACCTTTTTTACGTAATAAATATTATTTTCATTAAAAACTTAAATACACTGAGGCACAAAAAGTTATGACCTAATAAATGTGCAAAAAATACCGCAGACAGCGCCCCCTACATAGTACATTAAAATTACACCAAAAAAAAAACAGTTTCTCTCACTAAAAAAACCATAATTGCCAACTTTTGTAAAAAAACCATTGGTTTCTGTCAACGTTATTAGAGAAAAACAAAAATGAAGTTAAATTAAAACTTCATTTTGACACATCCTGAATCTCAGTTAATATCAACTTTTGGGTATAGGTAAGTATAATTAAATCCTAATATTTTTACGTAAGGAGTAAGGTTTTTCCATGTCCCGTTAATTAGCGGACACCCTGTATATGTATTTTTTTGCCTTTTTTGATAAAAATGAAAAATTTTCTGTGGGATTTCTCACCAATCAAATGTATTTAGACCTTTTTTTTAGGACTTTTCGTTATAAATACAGTATCCGTTCCGGGATCCGGCTAAAAATGATGTGTTGGTTCTGGTCTCCGGCATTTTCAAAAAGTAGATCTGATGGCATCACTAAAATAAAATAGATTTCTAAATAGTCTTCAAACGCATCTGGTTTCTTTGCGATTGCAAAATATATATATGTAAACATCATAAAATAAACATAATTTTAAGATTTCTGTTTATTAGAAAGTGATAAGGATTTAACACAAAATTATTCGCTAGTTTATGATAAACAATTTGTTGATAAGCTTTTCAACATTACTGGTGCTTATTTATTTCCAGGAAACCTATAATAATAATTTTGTATAATATGTACTGAGTACATATATTTCCACATTTTTTACTTAGGACAAATAGGTCAATTACTTTCATTTTTAGAACAACATTTCTTGGAAAGTACACGGGTTTGTTCTGGTTTGGGGAGAATGTTTTGGTTTTCCCTTTACTGTCCCACTTTTTAACGAAACAAAATATTACGGTGTCAAATTTGTCATAATGTCTAAAATAAGAAACATTAAAACAACAAATTTATATAAAAAAAGGATAAGGTTTAAGGTTAAAATAAATTTAAGGATTATTTTATACTCTGCGTTTGTCAGGTTTGTTCAGCATAGCATGTAGTAAAATATTTGTCCATTTAGGAGGAAACAGAACTATTCTTTACCACACGAAACCTCAATTCTCGGTGTCTGCCACGCAGTCGTACAAATGCGCCAAAGATCAACCCCTTAACTTGACGACGGTCGAATCAAATGTGACGTTTGCGAAGCTGCATATAAGCCATTTGCAGTACCAGGCTTTCATGAACACGACCAAGTCTCAGTATGATTCCGGTAAGTGAGATATCTATAAAGAGACCAGCGACATCTCTTTGTTTATTTTCCAAAAGTATTGAATGGTTGGATTGAAGTTTGTCAAGAGATCGTTTTGGTTTTCTTCGCCGTTTTCAACCATTCTTGCATTTTTCGGAGGACACATTTTAGCATTCTTTGTTCAGTGGTTTCTGAACGTTTCGTGTTAAGAGCGACGGGAGAAAAATGGTTAAAAACTATGCTTGAAAGCGTGTTACCATGGGCGTAAAACCTAGAGTCTGTATAACCAATTATCTTGAATCTGTTTACATTTCAGTCAATTTAGACCTAATTATTTTTTGTTAGCGAATGAAAGGCTATACAGTGAGTCCCAGAAGAAATGTCTAAATTCATTTAAATTTCAGCGGTAAGTTTTTTCCAAAAACGCTCGTACCCGTCGATTTTGATTTTTTAATTTATTTTTTTTTGTGGTAATTTCATGTATACAGGGTAGCTCAAAAATAAGTTACGACCATCAACTTCATTTTTTCAAATGAAAACATATATTTTTTATTTCATTTTTGAATTTTGCATTGAATTCTAAGCATGTTTCATGTACCATGTCCTATACATAAACTCAACAGTTATTGAAAAAATTAGGATTGAACATATCATTTAGGGAATCCAACGATCTATCAAATCTTCTGGCAATATGGCATTTTGGGCTCCATAATAAGTAAGAGTGTACTGTCTCACTGTCACCTTTTATTTCCATAGAAACTGTATGACAATTTTATTTCAAATAAGTATAATTATTGTCAAGCGTAGTTTCAAAGTTGCGGTTTTCACAATAATGGTGAAGTTAACGGAACGGGAAAAAATTGAAATTCTATGCATGGTTGGGTTTGGTGATAAAACACGTACTCAAATAGAAACAGCCCAATTATTTAATGAAATCCATCCTGATCGTCCTCCCATGTGTCAAAAGATGGCGAGTAGAATAGAGGCTAAGTTTTAAATCTGGTCATCCTACTCGAGATGAAAATGAACAACTTGACGTTTTGCTTTCTTTGGAAGAAAATCCATGTACTGCCCTGTCGCACATTGGGGCCGATTTACACATGCCGAAATCTGTTGTTCACCGAGTAGTTCAAAAGCACAAATATCACCCATACAAAGTTATTCCAGTGCATGAGTTATTTGAAGATGATTTCGATAGGCGAAGTGAGTTTTGCGGACGCATGCAAATATGTGCAATCTAGATAATAATTTAGTAAAAAATATTATTTTTTCGGATGAAGCTGCGTTCTATTTGAATGGTAATGTAAACAGACAAAATTGTCGATATTGGGCAACAGAAAATCCGCATTGGATGATAGAGGTTCACAGAATGCATAGAATTTCAATTTTTTCCCCGTTCCGTTAACTTCACCATTATTGTGAAAACCGCAACTTTGAAACTACGCTTGACAATAATTATACTTATTTGAAATAAAATTGTCATACAGTTTCTATGGAAATAAACGGTGACAGTGAGACAGTACACTCTTACTTATTATGGAGCCCAAAATGCCATATTGCCAGAAGATTTGATAGATCGTTGGATTCCCTAAATGATATGTTCAATCCTAATTTTTTCAATAACTGTTGAGTTTATGTATAGGACATGGTACATGAAACATGCTTAGAATTCTATGTAAAATTCAAAAATGAAATAAAAAATATATGTTTTCATTTGAAAAAATGAAGTTGATGGTCGTAACTTATTTTTGAGCTACCCTGTATACATGAAATTACCACAAAAAAAATAAATTAAAAAATCAAAATCGACGGGTACGAGCGTTTTTTGAAAAAACTTACCGCTGAATTTTAAATGAATTTAGACATTTCTTCTGGGACTCACTGTATAATTGTGTTAACGATTTCAATAACGGCTGGGCATACTTAGACTTAGTGCTAGAGTCTTGAAAGTATGTTTTACTGGAACCCTAATTTCACTCCACGCTACAATATTTTCTCTCCCTGTAGCTTGGTATTGTGATGCAACCAACACACCGGACATCGTCCCCGTGATAGTCGGCTGCGTCCTCGCTGTCTTGGTGGTGCTGGTGCTGGTCGCCTATCTCTTTGGAAGGAAACGTTGGCAAGCCCGAGGCTACCTCTCCATGTGAGTGTAAAAAAGGACGAAAGGTACACTCCTATGCGCCGATCCAGAGCCATTCTAAACAAAATATCGGTAACAATGTTTGTTTTTTTGTTTCCTAGAAGTTTTTTCAATCCCGTTGTTTTCAGTGACGGTGTTACTTCATATGCTTGCGCGGCGGCTAGAGCAAAACTAAACGTAGCCGTATATTTTGTGCCTAATGTGTAATTTAAAGAAACAAGAATATAATTGGCTCGAATAAACCAAGTTATGTCTCGATACGACTTATATTGCTACTTGAATCAACTCTAGCCGATCCGAATCAATTTTGAACTAGCACCAACTAAAGTCGCTCTTTAAATCATGCACGCTTTGAAACTTAACTAGATTCGCGATTGGGATTAAATTAGCATTGCTACTTGTTTCACCTCGGGTGGCCTCAATTTGGATTTTTAATCTATGTGACTTTCTCCGTAAATCAAGTGAATTCCCGCCTTGAATCGACATTAGTTGCAACTTGATTCAACTCTAGTCAGCTTGAATTGTAATTTGAATCGACTTTCAGTTGCAACTTGGTTCAACTCTAGTCAGCTTGAATTGCAATTTGAATCGACTGTAGGTGCAACTTGATTCAACTCTAGTCACCTTGAATTGCAATTTGAATCGACTTTAGTTGCAACTTGATTCGACTTTAGTTGCGTCTCGATACAACTCTAGTCAGCTTGAATTGTAATTTGAATCGACTTTAGTTGCAACTTGGTTCAACTCTAGTCAGCTTGAATTGCAATTTGAATCGACTTTAGTTGCAACTTGATTCGACTTTAGTTGCGGCTCGATTCAACTCTAGTCAGCTCGAATTGCAATTTGAATCGACTTTAGTTGCAACTTGGTTCAACTCTAGTCAGCTTGAATTGCAATTTGAATCGACTGTAGTTGCAACTTGATTCGACTTTAGTTGCGACTCGATTCAACTCTAGTCAGCTTGAATTGCAATTTGAATCGACTTTAGTTGCAACTTGGTTCAAATCTAGTCAGCTTGAATTGCAATTTGAATCGATTTCAGTTGCGGCTCCATTCACCTCTAGTCAGCTTGAATTGCAATTTGAATCGACTTTAGTTGCAATTTGATTCAACTCTGGTCAGCTTGAATTGCATTTGAATCGATTCAAGTTACAATTTGAATCGACCGGAATTGGCTCAAATCGCTTCTAGTTGTATCAAGAGTGGTTGGGTGGTAATATTTTCCTAAAATAAACAACATTAAGAGTTATACTTAGATGAAAATCGTTTTTTTGCAAACAAACTACAGCGTGTCCTTTTCGATTCTGTACATTTTTATTATTAGTTTTATGAAAAGAACTTTTAAAAATCAGAAGCAGAATTTTTTATAAATACCAACTTTTTTCGTAAAATTAATAATAAAAGAGTTCCCCATTTGTATAGAACTCAAGCGGACGGATAAGTTATATTTATTCCATCATTTCTGATTAAATTCTTACTTTACCATCAAAACAAACGTTTTTATCATAAAAACACCGTTAAATGAACATTAATTCAATTGCAAATATTATTTTAAACTTTTGTCGATGAAATCTGGAGACCGTGATTCGAACAATATCGCGAACTGAAGCAAAATAATAATTATTATAATTTTATAACCTAACTTGTTTTTTCCTTTTTTTTCTGTTTAGAAATACACCAATTGGCACCAATTAGTTCGGGCTGGATAATGATCTAGTAGACTGAAATAAATAACAAATAACGTTTGCAATGTAAAATAACTTGTCAATTACGCTTATTTTACAGTGTTTGTTCGTTTAACCTGGACTTTTCTTTGTAAAGTTCAATTTTTATTCTTGGAGCGAATTTGAATTGACAAATGTGATTTTTCCCGGGCGCTTCGGTGCCTGCAAGTTTCGGACCACCGTACTAGCAGCGTTCAGTTATACGCCTCGGCGGCGACGGCTTCTTCATACTTCGCAATAATAATAAAATAAATTATATGTATAAAAGATAATTGAACCTTACATGTAGAAACTAAATGGAGGAAAGTCAGTGCAGGTTTTCTGAACATTATTAACCTTCGAAAATTTAATCTCTAGATTTATTGTAAATAAACTGTATAATGTTGTATGATGCGTAAAAATGCTCATTTCTACAGGGTGTCCGGGAAAATGTGGGAAATTTCCCGGATATGAAAAGAACAAGTGAAAAGAGTACTACATACAAGTCCATATAAGCTTTTTTCGTATAGACCTCCTCTTCGGCGATATGTGCTCCCAAAGAGCTTCGATGGAATCAAGTTTTTTACACATAATTATTGAACCACCGGGTATATTGAATTTTTTTTTCAATATAATGTAGACCAGTTCAGACCCTTCAAATTACTATCCAAGTTTTACCTTTTTATTTAAATATACCTGGTGGTTCAATAAATATGGGTAAAAAACGTGATTCCATTGGAGCTCTTTGGGAGCCCATATCTCCTGGGAGGATGCCTATACGAAAACGTTTATATGAACTTTTAGTACTCTTTTCACTTGTTTTCTTTATATCCGGGAAATTCCCCATATTTTCCCAGACACCTAGTATATCGTATATAAGTGTAAAAAAATCTGATGTCGTGGTACAGGCTAAAGCATACGGTTTGATTTCTAGAGGTTTAATAGTCGAAGGCGCAACTGAACAAACCTAGAAAGAAAGGCTGAAATTAGAGGCATCTAAAATACGTGAATTTATTACAGGAAATAAAGTGAGAAATAAACTCCTGGACAAAATTAACGCATTCCCATATTTTTGATACTATTTTTTTTTTTCTGAATTTATGATCCGATTTGAATGATTTTTTTTGCATCGTAGGTTGGTTCCTTGATAATGTCATAGTTTTCGCTGTTTATGATAAAAATTTAATTTTCGATTTATACTGAGTTTACTTACTAACAATGCTATGTTTTTTTCCGAAAATTTGTATCACCATGTGCAGTATATTAACAACCGAAGCATATTGCAGTTAACATTAAACGGTAGGTCCACATTTAACAATGAATGTGTTGAATATTAAAGTCTATAAAAACATGTTACGCTATAAAACGGTGTATCTCCTTTAATAACAGAGATAATGAAGTAAACCAAAAAAGAAAATGTTGCGGAAAGATGGACCTACCGTTTAATGTTAACTGCAATATGTTTCGGTTGCTAATATATTCCACAGGGTGATGAGAATTTTCGGAGAAAAACATATCATTTTTAGTACACCCAGTATAAATCGAAAATTAAATTTTTATCATACACATCGAAAACTATGGCATTGTCAAGGAACCAACCTAAAATGCAAAAAAAATCATTCAAATCGGATCATAAATTCAGAAGAAAAAAAATACCATCAAAAATATGGCAAATTTATGATGTTGCGTTAATTTTGTCCAGGAATTTAGTATAGATGGGATATTCTTTTCAGTAATTATATTTCTAAATTTCAATATTTAATTTGTTTTAAGGATTTACGAAAGCGATACGGAAAAACTAGAAATGGATTTTTTTGTTTAGAATGACTCCAATACTAATGGGGAGATATGGTAGTAGTTTATATTTATTTTGTGATTTTTTTTCTGTTCGTTGTTTAGATCTTATTTCAGTTAAGAGCGTGTAGCCAGCTTTTTTGTTCGTTTTACCGGCTTTATAGTACTGGAAGATGGTAATAATGAATCAATTAGTTATAATGGACGGATCAATTAGAAATTGCTATTTTTAGATGTTCCTGCAAAATTTTCATTTTAATTAGAATTTATATTCCCTCGCTCTCCCTCATCAAGCAGCTTTATGGAAATTCTAGTGCTATAATAAGGTTGAATTTAAAAGCAGCTACACGATGTAAGAGATACAAGCTATTTGATTTTTGAATTTGTTAGTTCACTCATTGTTCCTCTCAATATTTGTTTGGTTTTGTCTGTGACATTATTAGTTTATCAGTTATAAATAAGATATCGTTTTTTCCCCATTTTGCCGAAACGACGCAAAAAATTATAAATACTTGCGATTTAAATGATTGTTTTCCTTTGTCACAAATAAAATTTTATTTATTTTGAAATGATTAATCTACAATTAAACGGTAAGCCTGCTGGCTATATATATAATAAATCAATAATATAAATTTTATTGAAATACTTTTTTAATGCAACCTTGAAAAATACTTCAGATAAGGATATGTCTGGGATTTTTTTTTGTGTCGAATTCTTCAAGTGTAATTTTTTTTTTAATTCAATATTGTGCAAAATAATAGCAAATAAACAGTAAGTACTAACAAGTAATAGCAAATTTTACTGCTGAAAGTACCGTCGCAAGTAAACATAAACCGGGAAAAACCTGAAGCAAGAGCGAGTTAAAATAATGTTGTTGCAAAGGCCTTTAACTAAGAAATAATATGTGAAAATGACGATGAAATTTCATAATTTTATACGAAATTGAAAAAGTTGGATCGCTTTTGAAAAATTATATGCCCAATCCCAGTGGTAAATTGTTAAAAGCGCATCGTTTCCATAGCCGTGTAGACTCTAACATCTACGTTTTTCCATTTTTTGAAAATCTGTCCCCGTGTAGAGTGTCTGTAACGCAGTATTTGCCCTGTAAGTTGGAAGTAGATCATCGTCAATTCTTCTACTGCGATAAACTCCTTTCCTGGCCCTCACTGTACCCAATACTGGTTTTGTTCTGTTCAGATATTCGCAATGATCTTTAGCTGGGTTAGCCAAATTAAATAGATGCCCAGTTTCAAATGAACAAACCCAACATTAGTCGGAGCCCCCCGAACAAACCCGTCATCAGGTTTGGGTAACCGAGCTCCTTAGATCGGTTCTATTTTTTAATACAACAGTCTAGGGGTCAATTTTTCGTCTGGGTATAAATATTTGTGAACTTCCGTTGCTTCCCCAGGCGTCTTAACACACTGTGCCGTTTGGAAAATGCACTAAAGTCTAGGCACGTGGCGGTGGATGTATAGAAAGGGCTATTGTCCAGCTGTGTGGCTGTTTCGTATTGTAAACAAACATACTTCAAGACGTGAAGGACTGTTCTCGGCTCTCGTGCGCACGACTTGTTTTTCTCTGTCGTATTTCCGTAATATGCTCCTCCTCCCATATAAACCTCCTTGCTGTTCACCCTAGGATTTTGTAGAAACTCCCTGAATAACCTCTGAAATTTCCCTCATTCCCAGGATCGCTGAATTAAACTATGGAGGCCTCCTCATAGAATCTTCTCTTTGATTTCACCTTTAGGTTGTTTATTTTATCGCCGCGAAATTGACGAATCTTCGAGTTCCTTGAAGGGACGGTATTGAGATCCGTTTCTATTGATTTATCTATTTTCTCTTTATGGCGGTAAAAACTGATTATTTTTAACTTCTTTCATGTTGTACAGCTTGTAACTTCTTTCGTAGTTTTAATTTAAGATAGGAACAATTAGTGTGCATAATTATTTTGCTCAAAATATTAAATTAACCCTTTCAAGGAAGCTGGTAAATCGATAATTAGCTAAGCTACTTTGAGTGTGACAGCATCATTTATATCACAGTCAAAGTTGTATGGGTTAATTTTTTTTAAGCTAGGTTTAATTTTACTACCGGTACCCCTTTAAATATTACTTAAAATAGAAATTAAATAAGCGGGAAACTAGGTTGGTTTAGGTTTGAATTATGGACAATTATAACAACAGCATGAACCAATAACTTAGTTTCATTGGTAGCGCAAAAACTAGGCCTGTTTAAATTAAGCTACTTTTTTCTTGCGCCTTATTTAGTAGTATAATTTTTCATCTTGATTAATTTTTTTATATATGACACCGTCGACGTCTGCTTTAATTTAAATTCGAACGAGCAAGCAGCCCAATTTTGTTACCGTTTAATCGTCGCATTATAAAAAGAAACTATTTCCTTGGCAGAATTTGATTTAATTCATCCAGCTTTCTTAGTTATCGGTATTTAGTAGTTATATAAGTATTTTGGGCATATGGCATTAAAGGACATAGCTGATAGGTTTATATTTATTTAGTTAGGTTAACAGTTATTTCCTAGTCCATTTTTAAACATCCTTGTGGGGATTTAGCGGGTTTCGGTTAAAAAAAATGTACAACTATTTGTGTTTACAAGGGTTGCCTTAATTTTAAACGAATGACAATTGTATAGTATTTGGGAATCAAAATTGATGTGTGTTTTTAGAACAGTTGTCTCCCTACTTAATGTAGAAAGTTTTATTCTTATTATTTCCGAGTCCTTCCAATGGCGCGCGTTTTCCATCTTACGATTTTATGAATACAGTGAAAGCTACCAGGCACGGTTCCAGTTTAATAAACGCTCAGGTCCGATTCTTTAGCGAAACTAGAGGATAAACTCGCAAAGACAACTCGTCAACTAAAGATAAACACGGTAAATAACCGCCAAAATTCAAGGGGAATCACCGAAAATCTAATTCGACCGGCTCTTGAAGCTTCATGGCCCCTTAAGGGATATATTCTAGTCTTGGGAACAAATAATGCTTTCCGCGTACGTTTATAGGAGCGCCCGCTTATGGGAATGTGTCTTATGTGTTAAAATATAGAACTGAAATCGGTTCAAAAAAATGTGACGGTTTAAATGGGATTGGGATTTCTCCGCGGAACAGCATAAGTCATTGTTATTGAACAATGAGATAACATCGTCATTCCAAGACGCGACGAGCCGGCTGTATCGAGGGATTAGGAGACGTTTTCCTTATTCTTCTGCCTTTGATCGCCCGAAGCGTTGCCAAATCACTTATAGTTGCGATTTTAGATATTTTTCAGAAAACCTCTGTGTGACTGTTTTTTGCATTAAAAGTAAGCTATGAAATTAATTGAGATTATTGATAGTGCATGCAATACTTTCAAAAATGACTGTATAACCGTTATTTACCGTTTTGAAAAAAATTAAATTCTTTTTCGAAAAATTCAAGATATATAATAATATACTCGTGTAGTAGCATATTTAAAATTTTAACCAATTCTATCCAATAGTTTTCTTGTAGTTTGTCACACTCTTTTACCTGGAGGTCACTGATAAGTGCTCTTAAGGGAGCTTTTACTGTATTTCCTTGTTGTTTTATTGCCGCCAAAATATGTCATTATTTTTATAACTTATATGTTTGAGTAAGAAAATTTGTTCGGGTTTAAATTTCTTAATAGATTAAAATTAAATGCGTCAAAGTTTGATAAAACTCGGGAAACAAAAAATTCTTATAATAATAGGGCTTCAAACGAGCTAGACTATGTTATAGCGCAACCGTATTATTATACATAAATATGATATAAAACATACTTAATCCTTTCAGTAGCAAAAATATATTGGCGTATACATTTTTAAATAAATATATGCTTTGTCGTTATAATATTAACTAGGTTTGTATTAAAAATATTTATAGCCGATTGACTATATTATATTAATCATAGTGCAGAGGTCATTTATATGGAAATCGGAAAAAATAATTGAATACTGAATGATTCATGGGGGGAGCAGCGTAGCGCATTCTTTGTTTGCGGTGGATTATTATCGGTCAGAATAATTAAATCATTAATTTTATGCTCGTCATGTGGACTGATAAACCAAATTGTCGAGCATGTGATGCTTTACTGTTTTTCTAATAATAAATTCCATTCCTACTCTTTTTTTTTCGCCTTTTTTTATGAATCGTCGGAACCTCTGTCGGCTAGCTTGTCTCAGTTGTGAATTAATCCCGTTGCGTTGCACTTGATTCGAGAGGTTATAATTTAAAAAAAAGTATACATGTGGCCTATGCAGGGCATTTCAAAAAACATGGCCAACGCTCGTGTGGTGATTCGTATCCAAGAATAAGCCAAACGGAATCATGCACAGTACACCGTTCTCGATCAGCTGGCGCAAATAGTCGTGCATGGTCAGAAATGCGCCATTTTAATGGCCATTGCCGCTGCAAGTCTGGGTAGAGATGGTTTATTCTGTTATTTTTAACTGTTTATTATTTGGTCGAAGCAGCTATGAACAGCTAATGGCTATTTAAACGTAATCGGTACTTAAATTAGCAGTTAACGTTCTTTATGAAACTTGTGTACTGCTAATTATTTTCAATAACTTTTTTGAACTGCTATTTGTAAGTAGCAGTAGCTACTTTAACTGGTAATCAAAACGAACAGGTTTGCCATCTCTAATTCTGGGGGTATTTTAGGGATTTCGAAAGTACCAACTGATGTTCTGACTGTTGGCAATGCGCCAGCTGATCGAGAACGGTTTACTGCGCATGAATACGTGCAATTATAATTGCCATTGCAGACGAGAAGAGTTGCCGACTCTAATACGGCTTTTAATATTTATTTGAATCCGGCTTCTTTTACAAGATAAATGCAATTTTATCAAACTTTGTTAAAATATCAAGCTTTGGTTGGTTGGTTAAAAGCGGGGGTCGGTTTAAAGGCCCGAACTTCAAATCACTGCAGCTTTTCGGCTTATTGTGTGCCCCGATCTTGTTAGAAGATGTTTGTTCCTTGTATGAGGTCCAGTATCCTTCTACCAAGCTTGTCATGTGGGAGGTTGTCACCACGTTGTATGTTCCCGAAGATATTTTGTCTTCTACGAGACAGTGCTACGCAGTGGTATATTATGTGTGAGGCGGTTTCATCCTCTTCGCCGCAGAGTCTGCATTCAATGGATCCGTTGTTTATACATATCCGTTGAAGGTGTTTTCGCAAGTGGCAGTGGCCTGTTAGCAGACCCATCACTTGTTTCAACTGGGGCCGCGTTAGGGTTAGCATCCCATTCGAAATATCAAGCTTAAAATAAATAAGTAAAAGAATCTTTTATACTATTCACACATTTTTATTGCTTAGGTACTTTTCATAAACCAAATTCCACTAACTAAACCCGTCTCGGAAATACCTTCAAATCACCCTGTATATTTTCAAACAAAACATCTGCCGACCCATGTTGATAGTAGTTTATCTTCATAGTTAATTTATTAGTTGTCTTATTTTTGGGTAAGGAATCACTCAGCACACGAGCAATGACATACGTTTTTTGCAACACCTCGTATAAGACTTGTATTGCAAAAAATGAGAAGATATTGCACGACACGATCGTTATCTGAAGTAGCAAACGTACTAATTCGATTCAAGATCTGAGCTGAGCAGTAAAACGGGTAAACGTCGCTGGTATTTGAACTCGAGCGATCGGGGAATTACCGAAATTTGTTCACGTCACGCCCGCGTCGAAACCTGATTCTTTACAACGTTGCCACTATTGACAATTTTTACTTATATCAACGTATATTGAATAGTTAGTTACAGATCTTTTAAAAATGTGGTGCCGATACCGATGTCATGTCGATATGCATTAATCATTAAGTAAAATTCGTATTTGAGCCGTTTTTTTCCGATTTCGATTAAATGATTTTTTTTTCTAAAAGATAAATTGTAGATTTCTTTAATTGTAATATATTGTTAGAAACAAATGTTTTGGTTTTATAACACGATATCGGGCTGTGAAAGCTAAAAGAATTTGTATGTTCGAACAATATGCAAAAATTAATGTTAATAAAGTTTTCTGAAAAAATTGTGAGTTTTATTTGCCCATTCTCTCCCTATTAGTCAATGTCGGTAAGCGAGGAGTGTCCTTTTTCTATTTATGTCTCTATTTTCTATCTCTGTCACACTGTTATATTTTGAAATTTTTGGCATTTTTAGGTTTGCCGAAGACAAAAATGAAAGCGACTACATTCCCATGAAAACCCTTTCATGTTTTAAATAATGTGTTAGTGATTTTAAAAATGGGTTGTTATAGCTGGTTGGACTTTACTCTTGATATTTTTACTAATTCTACAAGTTCTATTGGTGAGAACGATTTGTGACCGTTTGCTTTTCATGTTTTTAGTACTTATACAATTCGTCCCCTCTTACAACGTATAATTTTTTTTTTAAATCATTTTTTTTGTGTTCAGTATTTTACTACTTACTTACCTTACATAAGATATAGTTTATTTCATTATTAATTTTCGCTTCTGGGTCCATTCTTTTACAAATCGCACACATTTTATCATTGACATTTTAATATCATCCGTAAATTTTTTTACATACAATTCATTACAGGATTTCTGGATTTTACTGAAAAAATTTATTTTCCAAAATATCCATACATGAATTTTTGATAATTTGCTGGACTTTCTTCAATCGTCTCATATTTTAATTTTAGCTTCTCCAGTTGTATCGATCGTATCAGTCGGTCTTTTTTTTATTTAACTCTGTTTTATGTTGCTTGTCATGTCATGTTGAACGAATCCAAAATAATAACAATTGAATTGTTTAAATGTTTTAACATGCTCGCCCACCAATTATAAAAAATACCGTTTTATTCTTTATCATTTGACGAAAAAGTGGTGCCTCTATTCGATCGGTAGTTATTAAATATCACCCAGCGAGTGAGGATGGAAATATTAATGATTCACAATCCACCGAGCTCGACTGTAGACTCATCGACCCTTCGCGCTGGTGCATTCTCCTCACTATGCGTGACTTGCGATCGAAAATATTTAATAACTACCGATCTAATTGAGGTGCCACTTTTTCATAAAATGGGTTTTATAGATAAAAGGATAAAGAACAAAATGGTCATTTTAAAATTAATTAAATTGTAATTGTGAAAGTGTTAGGGTTTGTTCGGGTTTGTGGAGGGAGATATTAAATTTCTGGTATGAGATGATTGGAGAAAATCCAGCAAATTAACAAAAATTCATGTGTGGATATTTCGAAAAATAATTTTTTTTTCAGCAAAATCCTGAAATACGTGCCAACTAATTGTATAAGTTGTAAATAAATTTTCGGACGATTTTAAAATGTCAAAGTTAAAGTGTGCAATTTGTAAAATAATGACCCATCTGCGTGTTCGTAGTTATTATTTTTTTTATATGTTGTATCGTGGGTGACGTTGAATTTTTTACAGCAGCTACATACTATACAGGGTGTTTCAAAAATCATGCGCCATTCGTGTGGTGGGAGATTCTGTACCCAAAAATAAGACGAATGTCCCAATCAGAAATTTTTTTGGTATTTTCAAGATATTTCCATAACGGCTTTAGTAATTTTAGTGAAATTTTGGTTATGAAAAATACCTAAAATGCCGCATATTTTAGCAATACAAATATGTGAATAGGTTTACCAGGGGCGTGGGTGCGAACAGGCTCTCTAATAATGCAAAAGTTTGGCAAAATATTCATATTTGGGTCAGAGTGACAATATCTTTAGAAATGTGAATGCTTGTAATGAAACTGATGTTAGCCATTTTCAACTTTTATCGAAATTGTACTATCAAAATGTGAAAAAGTCATTGTCGTACCTATGTTGTGTTAAAAATTACTAAAGCACGAGCCTGGCAAATCGGTTCACATAATTTTAATTTCAAATATAAGTGTTATTTTAGGTACTTTCTATAACCCAAATTTCACTAAAATTACTAAAGCCGTTTCGAAAATATCTTGAAAACACCGAACAAAATTGAACAACAAGCATCGGCGGACCCGTGTTGATGAAACGCTCTGTATAAATCGGACATGTATGAGCCTGGAAGATTGTGTCTCTTCTCTATAACTATAGTTTCTCTATAAGGACCAATAATGACGATGATTCAAAATTTAGTCCAAAAAAATACAAAAAGAAATTATCAGTCTAAGCGCCAATGTCATAAAAAAGCCGTTGAATAGGCCATTAGACTTTATTTAATAATCATAATATGTTTTGACATAACCTTCCACGCTCTTGCATTGTCTCTTGACTGATTGGATACGTATCGCACTATTTTATCTATAATTTGTAATATCTTTTCAGAAATTGTTTCGATATTTTGTTCAAACTTGATTTTCTGAAACAAAAGAATATCAAAATTTTCTATGTATGCTTTTAAAGGACACTTCTCGATTATTTCGTACTTAACGTAAATGGCAAAAGTCTATATTTACAACGAGAATACATAACTTAATACGACTATTTTTACTACATACTTAAACATTACACAACTTCTTATTCAGAAACTAACTCTTGTCATAACCAAATATTTATTAGTTAGTTATTCCTCTAGCCCAGGGGTCGGCAACCTACGGCTCGCGAGCCGCATGCGGCTCTTTCGATGTCAAGTTGTGTCTCTAATAAACTGGGTGTGGAAGCATGTACGAATTGCAGAGGCCCTCTTTGAATACATTTTGCACACTATGCTCTATTCATTTTACCAATTCACTAGAATAAACAGACATCAGCGCGTGATAGCCACATGCTCCATGCATAAATTCATTCAAACGGCGATAAAACTTCCTATGCTGGCGAGTACAGTCGTTGTTCAGTTAAGGTTATTATTTCAGGTCTATTCATGTGTGGTGTGAGATTGTACTATTATATTGTTCTTAATGCGACCCTGTGTGCTCGTCGCGTGTATTTGTTTCGGTCTGTGCATGAATTGGGAAAGCGATAGACTATAGTTAACAAATAATGAATTTAATGCACTTAAGTCGTTAAATATTTCAAATTCTTTACTGTTTAATTATCAAGCGGCATCAAACATTGTTTCACATTTTTTAAACTATATCTATTTTTCCTTTACGATTGTGCCGAAAAAAAGTTGTAAAAGCAGAACTTTAAAAAACTTGCAGGTTCTAAACTTAGCTAGTTTACTGAATATACATGTATAATACCCGCGCTGCTAATGCCTACAAAACAAATTATATATCAAAAAATACCCTGTTTGTGTACGCGTGAAAATTGCAAAAACACATTTTTTAACCTATAGAGGGCAGGGGTTCCCAAACTTTTTCACTCCGCAGTGCACATTGAGGTTTAGAATATAAGTAAATATAATTTCCGGAGAAGAGAAAACAGGAGCGCCTCGCGGCGCCCCTTCTTACTTTCGAAACCTCTGCTCTAGGGTATATGTCTATAGTTAACGTTTAAGTACTACAGGCACGGTCTAAGCACCCTCTTTGCAGGCAGACTGGCCGTCTTTCAGCAGAAATGTGAAAGTTTATATTAATACCATTTTGACTAAAAAATTTACATTATCAAAAATATATCAATAATATTTTGTTTGTTTATACCAAAATGTAAATCTTGCTAATCTATACAGGGTGTTCTTTCAATTTATGGCTAAAATTTTTTGCTCTGGAGCCTGTTGTGTTGATTATTTTAAAAATCGTTATTTTATTTCTGCGAAATTATTTTAGATATTATTTTCAATTTTGGTATGAATGTGTCAATAGCATATAAAATTACATATTTTAGTTAGGAAGGTTATTCTTTCCATACACCAATGGCGTCCCCAAGGCACCTTTTAACGTACTTTTGAGAATCCATTTGGATACGCAGGCCTTTTATTTGGATCAAATGATACCAATGTTCAAAATAAGATCCAAGTACTTTCGGAGATATTAAAAAATAAATGTCGACACAATGTAGCAAAAAATTTAAGCTGTTGTGGAAGTATGTGTGAACTTTTCTTCATAAAGTGACCAGTGGCGCAGCCAAGGAGGGGGGTGATTTGGGGGTGAATCCCCCCAAATTCTTTGTCATAGAGAGTTTTAAATAAATGTAACGTATATATATGCATGTTCTAAAACTCGCCCGAAAAAAATTTCTGGGTTCGCCACCGAAAATGACCTAAGGAATTACACTATGAAGTGTTAGCACATCATTAAGGAACACCCTGTATATATCTACTAAACAAGTTGTTTCTAAACACTCGACGAGAAATTACTGTTTTAAAATACAACGAATAAAAGTAAACTAGATGATGACATGGATTTCGGTGATGATGTTATTTTAAAACTTTTTAGATCGAATAACAGGGTAACTTGTTTTGCGTGACTCTGTACCTTAAAGTAGGGTTGCCAACCGTCCTCTATGAGGAAACCATTTTCGTCTCAGTGTCCTCTTTTCCTAAAGGCTGGCAACTTTAGGTAACAGATTTCCCCAGCTCTGGGACGCGAGAATATTAAACTATAAAAAAATTGTAATTATTGTGTTTGTTATTGCTATTTTTTTTTTAGAGAAAACTGTTTTGGCCATATTTCACTTACTGATAGCTGCGTCCCTTTTTTATGTGGAAAAGTTGGTAACCCTACATTAAAGTTTTGTGATCCTATTGAAAAAGTATAAAAATGTGATATTAGAATGATAAGGATTTTAATAGGATCTCTTCAATGGCTAATGTGTCGCATATTTTACTAAAGACTTTTTTGTTAATTATCACTCGATTATTATTAGATAGAATATGTGCACATTTGACCATGTTACTTACACTTGTTTAAGCTTTATTTTTTAAGCTTGCATCTTTTTTTGCGAGTACCGTAGCATAAATATATTAAATATTTAGATAGATATTTAATCGATGTGCCTCATGGTTTAACAACAAATTTCTGTAAAAGAAAAGTCAATATACATAATTAAATAATAAAACTGTTATTTTTCTTTTTACACAAAAAAGAATGTATAAATAGGCAACCATTTATACATAAAATTTGACATTGTGCTAATTAAAATTGTCCAAATTTATACAAGCTCCGAACAAACCTCCCAGTAGTTCTAATGCACAGCATTTATATTTTGACATTTGATTTACTTCGCTAACCTCACATTCATCATAGCAATACAAATATTACAGCTTTTTAATTCTTCAACAAAATAGATTCCAAAGATATGAAACCAGCGATCGTAGCTGACGAAATGTTTCCTGAAGGTGCAGGGCCCTACATGGAATTCGATGAGGTAGGTATTGTTAGTTTATTTGCAATCGTGTGGATAAAATACAAACTGATCAAGAAAAACTTAATCATTCCAAGATCAGACCTGAAACTGATTTATGTCCTAGCTTCAGCAGAAACAGTGTCAAAACTAGTTTGAGAAGTGCCATTCTTCCAAAAGTGGCAAACGCTCAAGAGAAGACACTAAATTCTACCTATTTTTTAGGCTGGGGGTTCAGCATCTCTATTAATTGATTTGACTGCCAATGAAAAAGCAGTACATGCCGATTTTTTTAATGGTAAGCTTATGCTATGCTGCTAAGTTAGATTAATTATTAACAATTAATTTCCAAGCCATACATGTAAAACTTTCCATTTTAGATTTTGATGATCTTTATGATGACGATGATCTGCAGTAAGAAATAAACTAGGTTTGCTCATTAATAAATTTTATTATTACGGAAATGACCTTACCATTCTGTAATTGCTACTCAGTAAATACTGTTTGTAGGTACCAAAAAATTAATTTTTTTCTCTCACAATCACAGATCGAAAATGTATTTTTGTAAATTTTATTTCTGTATTTGTTGTACTACTGTTATAATGTATATAATTATAGTAAAATAATAAACAAAATACCCTAAAATGGCATCTTAATTGGTATTATTTGTAACTTTTTGTACAATATATCCTTATTACTTACAATTATTAAATATTATAGACAATTTTCTCTCGATTGTGCACAAAAAAAAGTCTAATAATCTAAGAAGTATTTTAACAATAATATAATTTCGAAAATATCAAATCATATACCTTAACAATGGAAAACACTTTTTGATATGTACAAAAATAAATCCTATTTTTAGTAAACCCAACGTAACTGGTAAATTCTAAAAATATTTACAATTTTATACAATTAATTGAGAGACAAAAATACTCTAACTAAAGATATTTCAAACTATGAAGGTTCTTTTTGTATAATACATTATTTATTTGATAAAGACTGAAAACATCAATCATAAAAGCTATAAGCCTTATTCTGATCAAAAATATTATAATACAGTATGTCCACGGATAGGGTTTACAAGAGGACAAATGGACTAAAAATTGAAAGATACGAAAAAAGTCACTCTTAATAAACGTTTTTGCTTGTCTAGAAAATACGATTCATCATAAGAAACTTCAATTTTTTTATACAAGGTGGGTAAAAACTGCAAAAATGGTTTTTTGCTTAAGAGTAAACATACTTTATTTTGAAAGATACGAAAAAAGTCACTTTTAATGAATATGTATTTATTTTGTACACAACAAACCGAAGTAGAACAATTCATTAAAAGGTTTATTTCCCAAAAAGTATTCTCTGGAACACCTCCGACTGGTGAACCTAGTTAAAATAATAATGACACTTAAGGTGATAGGTACTTGTTGTCAATGTCTTTATTTAATGAAGTTATTATTTAAGTAGAAATGCTATATACTGAACAAAGAGTTTTTATAATACAATGATATGGGGATGCTCAAGTTTCATACCGCTACGTCATGGAACAATTTACTGAGAAATTTGTACGAATCTCAATAACTAGGATGGCAATCTCCAAGTTAATACAAAAGTTCAAGAGAACTGGTTCGGTTTTGGACCTTGAAAAAAAAAAAAAGTAATACGACCACGATGATGCTGCTACAGTCTTAGTTCTTCATTCTGTAGAAGAAAATGCTATGACGTCCCTTAGAAATCATGTTACTCAGTTGGAAGTTGTAAAAAAAGTCAAATTCAGAAGATCCTTAAAGTAAATAAATTGTATCCGTATAAACCGCACTTTAATCAAAGATTGGAAGAGGGAGACGACGCGAAACGACATGATTTTTGCCTGTGGATAGGAGACAAAATTTTAAGTGGAAATGTTGTTTTTATAAATGGATCATTGTTTCTGATGAAAGTACATTTTCAACAAATGGAACCGTTGCAATCCAGCACGTTAGGTACTGGTCTTTAGAAAATCCCGAATTCAGAATAATGACGAGAATGTAATATTTCACAAAAGTAAATGTGTGGCGTGCGATATCCATTCATGGCATAATAGGGCCATATTTTTTTGATAACACGTTGGCTGACCGCAGATTTGGTCCAAGGTGGATTGGCAGGAATGGCCCAGTTTTGTGGCCCCCAAGAAGTCCCCACTTAACCTTGGGTTTTTGCAACCCAATACCAAATGATATTGAAGTGCTGAAGGGCAGAATTATCCAGGCTGTCCAATCGATATCTCAGGAAGAAATCCTTTCACTTATTTAGAAAGCATTAGAAAAATATGTCGAGTATGGGGGTGGAGTTTTTGAATTATGAAATCGTTATCCCATTCTTTTCATGTTAATAAAAATGTTCGTATTGTTATTATTATAATTACTTCATTAAATAAAGACATTGACAACAAGTATCACCTATTCATTATTCAAGTAAAAACGTTTATTAAGAGAGAATAAAAAAATTGAAGTTTCTTATGATGAATCGTATTTTCTAGACAAGCAAAAACGTTTATTAAGAGCGACTTTTTTTAGTATCTTTCAATTTTTAGTCCATTTGTCCTCTTGTAAACCCCATCCGTGGACATACTGTATACACTTCTTTATTTGAGAAAAATGAGTCTCGTGAAATGTCAAGTAGTACTGAATCACTGTTCAGTTAGTATAAGTTCTGCAAGTAAAACTAATGTAAAAAAAAGTTAAATTTATATACTATTTTAAACAGGTTGTAATGATGTATTGATTAAAGCTTTACTGGCGTTATGCATCAATAAATTAAAATTTATAAGGTACATGTTTCTATATTATTATTGGAAATGGACATGATTTATTCACAACCTTATTTTTTGGAAACTAGCTTAAAATATCTAGAGTTTTTTTTATATAAAAAGCGATAACACACCTGAAAATTCCAATTGATAAAAACTTGGTCCTTTACTAAGATACTACTAGTCCAAAATTCGACAAGATTATTTAAGCGTTTTGGAATTATCACTTTTCGTCTGTGCAGGGAATTCTGTTTCAGATTTTGACTATATTTTATATGAAATTAGGGACGGACCTCATGTTGGAAACATTTCGAAACTAATTTCACTAAAATATAGTTAAAAAGTTGGTTTTATTAATACTACAAATATTGAGATGAAATATACCTATTTACAAGAGCAATGTTAGTTGTGTGTTTAATATTTTTTGGAGAGTGATAAATTTTTATTTTCTCTCTCTGTATCTGGGTAGATGAGATTGGGAAATGTTATTGCACAAAACGTTACGAACTGCAATGCAAACAGTATCATATTGGCAATATATTGAATTTTATACAGCGTGTCCAAAAACCTAACATAATGGGAATTAATTTTTAACATTACGAAAAAAATTCTCCTTCATACAACGTTCTGCTTGTTGAGAATTTAAAAATGCGTTCTTTAAGCATATTGGTTGAAACAAAATTATCTTAGCGTTACTTAAAACAGCCGACAACATGAAACTCAGGAGGAATTAGAAGTAGAAGCTTATTGAATGAGTTTACACTTATATATAAAATTTAATATTTACCCATTCAGTTTGGTAAATGAGCTAGTAAAGTATAAGAGAAAAGGTCGCTGTAGATAAGTTTGTTAACAAGACTTTCTTGCATCATGTGTATAAATTGTATAAAATCCGTATTAGAGTCGGCAATTTTTCTCTTGCGGCAATAAAAATTGCAAGGAGTCATGCGCAGTACACCGTTGTTGAATGGAATCCGTATAAAATCGGGAATTTTTGTCTCTTGCGCCAGCAATGGCAATTATAATTGCACGTATTCATGCGCACTAAACCGTTCTGGATCAGCTGGCCAAATACTTCTCGCATTGCCGGTGCAATGCGAGAATGGAATCCGTATTACAGTCGGCAATTCTAGTCTTCTCGCAATTAAAATCGCACGGATTCATGCGCAGTACACCGTTCTCGATCAGCTGTCTCGCAAGTCTGGGTAGATATGGATTATTCTGTTATTTTTAAATGTTTATTAGTTGGTCGAAGCACCTATGAACAGCTAATGGCTACTTAAACTAACTGGTAATTAAATTAACAGTTCACATTCTTTATTAAGCATATGTACTGCTAATTCGTAGCAACTTTTTTTCACTGCCAATTGTAAGTAGTAGTAGCTGCTTTAACTGCTAATCAAAACGAACAGGTTTGCCCATCTGTAATTCTGGGGGTATTTTAGGGATTTAGACACTAACAATTGCTGTTCTGACTGTTGGCAATGCGCCAGCTGATCGAGAACGGTTTACTGCGCATGGATTCGCGCAATTATAATTGCCATTGCACCGGAAATTTTTCTTGCCGACTCTAATACGGCTTTTAGTCGGATAACAATAAATTTTCTGGTCTTTATAAAATTTTTGAGAACACTTTCCCAAAAAAGATTTAGCTTAAATATTGTCCAGGAACTGGTGATCATAAATGATAGGATACATATAAATATTTGTCCTATCTGGCTTCCTTATTAATATACAGGGTTTCAAAGTTACAACTCAAAAATTTGACAACACCGACAAAATTGAATAAATGTTAAAATTGCATTGTTTAACTTGTAACTTTGAAACGCTCTATACTTACTATTAACTGCCGATATTGGGTTTATACGATTATTTTACGATCCTTTAATTACAAAAAAAAAATTATATAAAATTTTTTTTTTGATTTTTAACATGTTCTTTTTAGGTTTAGATCGATTTTAAAATCCCTAGCCATTAACAAACTAGTATTTTGCTAGTTTCACTTTGGAAGCAAGGGTGACGATATAGTACCATTAAAGTTGGAACCATACGGGGAAAATATTTATTATTATCTATATCGATGTAGGAAAAGTTGAATTGACCATAACCATTATGACATAATTAAATGGAACCTTGTGGCTTTTGTTAACTGTAAAATTTGACATTTTCTCTACAAAATGTCGAAAAATATATTCGGCAAAGTTGTTTGCTTTGTAATTTTATGCCCTCATATCAAATTTGAATCACTTATTATATTCTTGTTTCCTATCTATTTTCATTGAAAACGGAAGTCGACCTTCGAATCTAGTTAGTTACTTAATTAAACTCCTGGACAAAATTAACGCAACATCATAAATTTCCCATATTTTTGATGCTATTTTTTTTCTGAATTTATGATCCGATTTTTTTTTGCATTGTGGGTTGGTTCCTTGACAATGTCATAGTTTTCGCTGTTTATGATAAAATATTAATTTTCGATTTATACTGGGTGTACTAAAAATGCTATGTTTTTTTCCGAAAATTCGCATCGCCCTGTGGAGTATATTAGCAACCGAAAGATATTGCAGTGGACATTAAACCGTAGGTCTATCTTTCCCTAACATTTTCTTTTTTGGTTTACTTCATTATCTCCGTTATTAAAGGAGATACGCCGTTTTATAGCGTAACATGTTTTTATAGACTTTAATATTCAACACATTCATTGTTAAATGTTTTCAAGTAGACTATGGACTTTTTCGGACATTGCTAGCGATATGTCAGCAGATGTTGTGTTTTAAAGTTACAAAGGTCAAATAAAATTCGCCATACTGATAAAAACTGTTCGGAAACTGCTTATTAAACGTTCGTTTCGTATGCCCAGTTGCCCGACGAGTATTTTGATCTTGAAACCTACTAGAAAACATTTAAGAATGAATGTGTTGAATATAAAAACATGTTACGCTATAAAACGGTGTATCTCCTTTAATAACAGAGATAATGAAGTAAACCAAAAAAGAAAATGTTGGGAAAAGATGGACCTATGGTTTAATGTCAACTGCAATATGTTTCGGTTGCTAATATACTCCACAGGGTGATGCCAATTTTCGGAAAAAAAACATAGCATTTTTAGTACACCCAGTATAAATCGAAAATTAAATTTTTGTCATAAACAGCGAAAACTATGACATTGTCAAAGAACCAACCGACAATGCAAAAAAATCATTCAAATCGGATCATAAATTCAGAAAAAAAATAGCATCAAAAATATGGCAAATTTATGATGTTGCGTTGATTTTGTCCAGAAGTTTATAAACAATGGCACTTTTATTCTAATATTTCCATTTTTTTCAACGTATTTCTTATTTAAAAAAACAAGACTCTCCTCTTCGTATGAGGCACAGGCAACATTTTTACACTGCAATTTAATTTTTTGAGGAAAATTAATATTTTGGTAAAATTTTTGGTATGTATAAACAATAAATTTAAACGATTTAGATGTATAAATAAATAGATTTACGGTGGTAGGGTCGACTTCCGTTTTCAATGAAAATAAATATTGGCCTAAAATAGATAGAAAACAAAAATTATGAGCGATTTAAATTTGGTATGTGGACATACAATTATATAATAATTTGTCATTTTTGGTGTTTATTGAAGCAAAAACTAATGCTGAAGTCAAATTTTACCTGAATCGAACAATACATTTTTTTCCAGAGTTCCATCTTTAATGGTGATATGTCTGTACATACATATAATATATACTATTTGATGATAGGCCTTAATAAAAATCTAGAGAACGTGGCACCTACATAAATAAAAATTTTCTTGGGTTTTTCTTTTTAAATTCTTTATTATGTAAATAAAGTCTTGCACAATTGCGTCAATTAGTATTTTTAGTTGCGCAATTTTTAAGGTAAAACTTTGGTATATAGGTGGTCCCAGGTGGGAGGTATGACGTCTAAGATTGGGACACCCTATATACCAATGTTGTACCTTAATAAATAGGCAACTAAAATACTAACTGACGTGTCCAAACGTTTAAAAGATATACAGGGTGTTATGGAAATGACTTATTATATTTAAATGGGTGACTCCTAGGGAGGCCTAGAGAAAGTCTACATACTTTTTTTTTTAATCGAATATCTAAATACTAAACCCACATACTGTCTCGCCCCGTTCTATCTGGAATCACTTAGCAGCAATGTGGGTCACTAGAATATACTAACAGTGTTGTCAGATAACACCACTTGTCTCCTCCTTGCTAGAATACGGGTTTGTTCGGTTATGTTTCGAGAGTCGGGAGTGGAACGACGTCGTGTCGAGGGTTCCACGTGCTTGACGTAGACGAATAAATAAACGTTTTGTTACTTGTATTGCCCCATTTATTTTTGTTGTGAAATAATTCACAATAAGAAATGTTGTAAACGTGATTTCAAATTTGTGTGATATTACCCATTGTTGGTTCTGTTGCGAAACATACTTTTTGTGTTTTATTTTTTTATGGAATTTAATTATAAAACGGATTATTTAAAAATAAGATCGAAGGTAAGAGAGTATGTACCTTAAAATTGTAGTTTTCTTTGTCTAAAAAGTTTAAAAAAGAAGTGTAAACGCGCGTCAAAGACGTCTCGTCAAAAACTGAACACGTGCATTTAGAATTCCGTGTTGCAATATGACAACATCGCCTATAATGCGCCAACCTCTATTGAACCTGGAGACTGCCTCAATAAAATATTCATTGCGAAAGACCTCACTCAGAAGCGGCCACGTAAATTTTGAGATTTCATATAAAGTGTATATTTTGCTTAACAATTCAAATGGATATTTTTCTTCAATTTATTTTCATCTCGGGATTTGTCGGTTTAAATATAATACGTCATTTTCTTAACATCCTGTATATCCTATCACTTACCAGCGGTGTGTAAACCGCGGGTCGCGACCCCCGGAGGGGTCGCGGAAAATTTTTGGGGGTCGCCAAATTCAAAGAAATTCACGCCTACTGTCTATCCAGGGGTCGTGACAAAATTTTACACAAAATAAGGGGTCGCAAATGAAAAAAGTTTGCGCACCACTGACTTAGACCACTAGTTTCTGGACACCCCCGTATATTATATAAGTCACTACCAACTGTCGGTATGTAGACTTGTAATGGCGCAATTTGAGGTCGCCTCATTTATAAACACTAATCAATAAACTTCCACTTCTAACACTTCTTTCATCGCAACAGCGTGCCAACGATCAACGTTTCTTTCCTTCACGTTACCATTTATCGTAAATATCCATTCGGCAACTTATTTCGCTAGATACTAAAATTGAGACCACTGAACATCCTATCTTTCCGTATGAGCATCATCTATATTTAATTATACCTCCATATTTCCACCATTTATTTTGTCTTTCCGTTACCAGTAACTTCACACGAAACGTTAATTTAAATCGTCACTCGACAAATCGGAATCGGCTTCGTCCTCCGAATAATCCACCGCGATTGGTGACATGGGATCGTTGCTGCTCGATTGGCGTGAATTGTCCTCCTCTAGGGTGGCCTCGACGAATTCCGAGATGTGGGGCATCGAGGAGGTGCCGGCACTGGTAGATTCGAGGAGTTCTTCCAGAGGGTCCTTGGAACCCGTCGCCAGTTCTGTAACATAAAATATTTATAGCGAACAAACCCGACCATACCAGGAGGTATTTAGCACGAGTGCGGAAATCCTACCATCTTCAGCACTCGTTATGTAATATACTATTTTGAACGGCCCTCCTGTTCCAAAACAATAATTTTAACACTTTTTTCAAACCAAATGGAATCTGTGCAACTTACTTTCTACATACGGCCATAAAGATTCTGGAATAAGCGTTTTGATCCTTTCCAAGTCTTCTTTGGAACATTTTCCATTATCCAGTCCTGCAAGAAAAAGAAATTGAAAAAATTTTGTCCATGGACTTTCCACCTGAATGGTTGGTTAACTCCAAATACTAATGATCGGCCGATACGATTTTTTTTTGTCGATATCGATATAATAATAATCGGCACCACATTTTCATCTGTAACCATTCAATATACGTTGATATAAGTAAAAACTGTCAATAGTGGCAACGTTGTAAAGCATCTTTAAGTCAAATACGGGTATTGACGCGGACGTGAACAAATTTCGGTAATTCCCCGACCGCCCGAGTTCAAATACCAGCGGTGATTGCCTTATCTTTAAAATAATTCGAGAGAAGTTTGGTCGTTTTTCTTTAATGTCTTAATAAGATGAAGGACAACACGAACAAAACCCCTAGAAAAAACTAACTACGGTGCTCGTTCACTTCTTGAATCCAATTAGCATTAGTACATTTGCTACTGCCGATAACACGATCATGTAAAGTTAAATTAAAAGAACAAAATAAAGTCGGTACGGTATATGAAGTCCCCTAAGCAATAAAACCTCTTGAGCAGGGTAGTCGGTGGCTCTCAAACAATAAATTATATTTTAGGTATTTTCTAAATAAAATAATTTAAAGTAAATAAAAAATTATTTAGGTAACCACTCTCTTAATTCTTCCTTTTTCCAGCTGCTTATAGGAAATTTCTCTTCGAGTCTCGTATGGTAAGAGGCATTGTCTGAGGAAGGGTTTTCTAAACTTTTTAAAAGTGTTTCCTCTGACCAATACTCAAAAATTTCGGCATCCATATTGCCGTGATAATCATCAGTTTTTTTGTTAATGAAAATATGGCACTGGCATTTGAAACAAACCCTTCTTCATTGCCAGTATGTATTATTATATACCGTTTTCCATTACTGGCACGGGTACTGGAATAGCAATGTTTCGAATCATCCTGCCAAGACGATTTTGTTGAAGTTCCGTATGCATATATCCATGTTTCGCCAAGAAAAACAACTTGCCTTGACAATTCCTATTTTTTGTTTCTTAAAATATTCCCTTAAAAATTGCCATCTTTTTGAAACATTATTGGACAGCTTGCAAAGCACTTTTCTGATATTCGTTTTTTTGTATTTGAAGCCCAGATCTTTTAAAATGATGGACAAACTGGTAGTTCCAATATCGCAAAGTTCTTTCTTCTTTATCTTTTCAAGAATAGCTTTGAGGGTAACATATTCCTTGGCTTTATACATATCATAAACAATATTCCTAATCGATAGCTGAACATTTTCCATAACTTTGCTTTATAACTGCTTTTAATTCACACACAATGAGAAACAAACTAAAAGCAAAAAGCATAACTACTTATTTAAAATAGAACATACCATCCTGCACTTGAGCAAATTTTAATTATTTCTTGGAAAACAGTGATTATTATATTTATTTATACAGGGTGATTCACGACGAGCGTGCATTAGAACTTTATGGAGAACTACTGAATATATGTTCCTGAAACTTTGGGGATTTGGGTTTATCGATATGCTCTCTTTAACTAAAATATTGACATGTTTCTGTCATTTCCGGTTATACCGGAAGTAGCTGCCAACTTTCGTTTTTTAAATACAACATGGTAATTTTTATTACATTTTTCGATTAAGCATTAAATACTAAGCACATTTTATAGAAAATGTTTTTGTCAGACTCTATTAGTTTTTGAGATATCTGGACTTTTTGTAATTATTTGGCAAATGCATGACGATAATAATCCATATAATTTTTTTACCTTAGCGCTTGGACTAAAAATTTTTTCTCACCGAATAGCTAGAAGATCATCAAGTCTCAAAAACATTTCAAATTCGGCATAAAATGTACAGGGTGGTCACAATTCAAGCCTCATTGTGAAATAATTCAACCATTAAAAACTTTCTTATTTTAAATGGAACACCCTGTATATTTTTATTTAATTTGATGGCAAATTAGTTGTTCTTTATAAATAGTATTTACTGTCCTATACCTATATCAAAGCGTTTTATCAAAAAATCCAATTTTATTCCGAAAATACTATTTGTTCAAGTGTGTTATGAAAACAATTTATTGTACTTAGGGGCTTGCTGATGTCTATACGGAGGAAAAGTGATTGATTGCTTGAAAATACAATATTCTAAAGCATTTCTTAATAATTTATAAATAAAATGCAGTTCATTGTTTTAAATTTAATGGTTTAAATATTATTTTTTTAAAAATAGCAAGGAAACAAGTTTATAAACTTTAAATTCTTAAATTAAAAATGTGTTTGAAAATTATACCTAATATCTTTTGATTATATTTTTAAAATATGTTCGAAATGATTGCCATTTTCTTCCAAGCATTTATGTATTCATTTCATGATGTTATTTCTTGTAGCATTCCTAATTTCTTGTGAGAGATTGAAATGCTGCCTTCACCCTTTCAATTAGATTTTCCTTCGTGGTGATGGGACGCGCGTAAACTTTATCTTTAATGGTTCCCCAGATGAAAAGTCCAGTGGAGTTAAGTCTGGCGAACGAGCTGGCCAGTGGAAGGGACCTTGGTTTGCGATCCACTGGTCATGAAAAAGTTTGTTTAGGGCAGTCTTAACAACTTGGACGTTGTGTGCTGGAGCCCCATCGTTTTGATACCAATCACTTTTCCTCCGTATAGATATCAGTATACAGCCCCTAAGTACAATTGTTTTCATAGCACACTTGAACAAATAGTATTTTCGGAATAAAATTGGATTTTTTGAGAAAACGCTTTGATATAGGTATAGGACAGTAAATACTATTTATAAAGAATAACTAATTGGCCATCAAATTAAATAAAAATATACAGGGTGTTCCATTTAAAATAAGAAAGTTTTTAATGGTTGAATTCTTTCACAATGAGGCTTGAATTGTGACCACCCTGTACATTTTATGCCGAATTTGAAATGTTTTTGAGACTTGATGATCTTCTAGCTAATCGGTGAGAAAAAATTTTTAGTCCAAGCGCTAAGGTAAAAAAATTATATGGATTATATCATCGTCATGCATTTGCCAAATAATTACAAAAAGTCCAGATATTTCAAAAACTAATAGAGTTTGACCAAAACATTTTCTATAAAATGTGCTTAGTTTTTAATGCTTAATCGAAAAATGTAATAAAAATTACCATGTTGTATTTAAAAAACGAAAGTTGGCAGCTACTTCCGGTATAACCGGAAATGACAGGAACATGTCAATATTTTAGTTAAAGAGAGCATATCGATAAACCCAAATCCGCAAAGTTTCAGGAACATATATTCAGTAGTTCTCCATAAAGTTCTAATGCACGCTCGTCGTGAATCACCCTGTATATATATTATATAGATTTAACTATAATGATCCCAAAATAACTAAATTCTAGGAAGAGGTACCCGAGAGAATCTTGAACTTAATTATACAAAATCTTTTTCATTTGATAAATAAAAAAAACTATGAGTGGAAAATAAACAAGATAAAAATATTTATCCCGGTGCATAATTCTAAAATGCTTTTGTTTTGGAACCGCTGATTTTGCCCAACCGACTACAGTGAACCAGTGGAATGTTCGGTACGATCAAATATAGCGAAGGTATTGTTAACTTAACCCGTCTTACTGTTGAAAGTGCTTTAATACTTTAATCCGATATCGGACTTCATAAAACGAACCGACTTTAGTTCACAATTACTATAGAATTTTCTTGCCTATAAACCACCATTTATCAATATACTTCTTAGTTATTTTGCTTTACTTACCATGCAACATTCCTATTTGCTTTAAAATTTCGAGATCGTCGCTAATTTCAAACTTGTCACTAAATTGGAAAACGTATTCCATCCTAAAAAATATTTCAGAAGAAACGTTACAAAAAGTTTTTCTTTGTGAGAAATAACGGGCAATTTTATAAAGATCAAACAACATAAATTTTGTTAAAATGAAGTCATTTTCCATGTGCCTAAAACAGTTTTCCATTTATCAGAGTCTCACTACAGGAGGTTGATACGGGCACTAAATTTAAGTAAATAAATTAACAAAGTGGTCCTTCTTACTTGTCATTTGAGATGCTACAGTTAATAACAGTCTTCTTGTTCGTATTGACAACAATAAACGGTAGTTGTATAAACGAGTTTGGTCCCGGCGGACCGTGCAATTTTTCGGCTTCTTTATTTCTTTGAGCGAGACTCTTGAAGGCTATTTGGCTCATTATTAATTCGTAAAATTGCTTCTCTTTTTCCCTGATACTGTTTGTTTTTCTGTGGAGCTCTTTTTCCAATTGATTACACTCCTGCGAAAGTACAAATGAAGCTTGAGAAAATATTTAAGTAGAATTAGATTTGGTTAGGAAAGATTTGCGATTCATAATGGTTTCATAAAACCTTTGAATTTGCAAATTTTTTAAACTTGTTAAAAAATTACCGATTTTATGCATCCAAATTATATAGGGTGTTGAGAAAAGGTCGGTACCCCGGAATAACTCCGGTGCATCGCATTGCAGCGGAAAATGTCTGCGGAAAAAGTTGTTTGGTTTTGAAGGAGGAATAGCTTGCAATTTAAACCACCGCCCACCCCTTCAACCCCCGGGCGCGGGTGGCGGTAAGTTAAGATTCTCAAATGGAACCCCATATTTTTTTACTGGCGTATCGTGTTCTCCGACCAAAAATAAACATCTTTTGTCCAAAACATTTTTTTATTCATTACATCGGCCTTTTTGGTTCCTCATCAAAAACGTACTAAGGGAGGTCGTACGCCTAAGTTAAAGCGAAAAAATCCCCAGCAACGCGGGTTTTGTGGCGGGAAATGGTCAACTATTAATATAGAAATTTGAATTTCTGGTGTTTTCCAACACATCATTTCTGAAGAAATTTACATCGGCCATTTTGGTTCCTCATCAGAAACGTACTAAGGGAGGTAGTACCCCTAAGTTACAGCGAAAAAACCCGCAGCATCGTGGGTTTTGTGGCGGAAAATAGTCGACTACTATATAGAAATTTAAATTTTTGTTTCTTTTCAACTTCAAAAATCATTTTTGAAGAAATTTACGTGGATCTTTTTGGTTCTTCATCGAAAACGTACTAAGGGAGGTAGTACCTCCAAGCTAAAGCGAAAAAAAACCCCAGCAACGCGGGTTTTGTGGCGGTAAATGGTCAACTACTAATATGGAAATTTAAATTTCTGTTTCTTTCCAACTTCAAAAAACAATTTTGAAGAAATTTACGTCGGCCTTTTTGGTTCCTCATCAAAAACGTACTAAGGAAGGTAGTACCCAAAAGTTAATTAAAGCGAAAAACCCGCAGCAACGTGGATTTTGTGGCGGAAAATGGTGAACTACTAATATAGAAATTAAAATTTGTGTTTCTTCTTAACTTCAAAAATCATTTTTGAAGAAATTTACTTTGGTCTTTTTGGTTCCTCATCAAAAACGTACTAAGGGAGGTAGTACCCCTAAGTTAAAGCGAAAAAAAAAACCAGCAACGAGGGTTTGTTCGGGTTTGTGGCGGTAAATGGTCAACAACTAATATGTAAATTTAAATTTCTGTATCTTTCCAACTTCAAAAATCATTTCTGAAGAAACTTACGTCGGCCTTTTTGGGTTTTCATTAAAAACATACTAAGAAAGGTAGTACCCCTAAGTTAGAGCGAAAAAACCCCCAGCAACGCTGGTTTTGTGGCTGTAAATGGTCAACAACTAATATAGAATTACAATTTCTTAAATATTACCACTCGTTTTCAGTTTATCCACTTGGCACTTTAGACTCTTATTTCATTTTCCCTCTATTCTAAGCTTTATTGAATCAAATATCTTTAATTTACAAGAAAATAATTATATCTGTCATTAAGAAATGACTCGCTTTCCTATTTTTCACATCCAAAAAGACTAAAAATATTCGAAAGAACCTTGACATTACATGTACATTAGGTATACAGATTTGGTGCAGATTGACCAGACCACGCAGTCGGAACAATCGCGGCGACCGATGTCGACGCGAATAGTTCGCGTTACCAAATGCCGTTGCTAACCTGACTACGGTGTAAGATCCCCAAGTCTCCCGGAATCTGGCTAAAAATATAGACTTTTGAGTCACGTCCGTCGATTGTTCCTTTTTCCGAACCAAGACATATCAAACCGATCTGCTGGTAGAATGAAAACAGGAACAGACAGAAGATAAAACGAGATGGAGATTCTATGGATAGAATCCCCATCTCTTGTGTTTATTTTTGTAATAACAGGCGCCACATCGACATGTACAAAGCAGATAGAATTACCGGGTCCATGTTTGTTTCAACGCGATGCCAGGTACCCCGTAGAAATATTCCTTACCTGTAACGAATTGGTAGGCAACCCGATCCATCTAATTTCTTTCTTTTCCTTCGAAATAATGTTCATGGCCATAAGAACGTTCAAGGCGTCATAGACTCGTCTCCTGATGTTCTTCTGGTCATATTGATCGGCCAATGGGCTGTTGGCGGTGCTTTGTTGCGCCGTAAATTCCCTCACCAGGTCGTCCGCCACTTCGTTGTAAGTGGTGGTCACTTTTTCTTTCACTTTCTCGCATACTTTCATGGAAAAGTGCCTGAGACCTCTGCTGAGTTTTTCCGATTTTCTCAATCGTTTGCTAAAATAGAATTGCAAGAAATTCCTAGTAACTTCCAACAATCCCCTAAATAACTGCGCCTGTACTTACTTGTCTGGTGCAAAATCTATCTGATCCAACGAATCGTCCCGTTTTCTCGATAATATGGGAGGAGAAATATTCTTAATTACTTGTGGTTGATATTGGTGCATGGAGGATTGTTGGATAACAGGTATTGCTTGTGAAGTTGGACTGTGTTGGACAGGCACCATCCTCTGCTGATTTTGTGGGACAAATTTAATATTTTGCTAAAAGAAATAATGGTTGTGGAACGATTATGTGCATGCATGGTCGCTGGAACTAACATTCTTACGTTGCACTATCATTCCTAGAACGTTCCAAAATCGTAAATGTGTGGTAATTCCGACCAAAACGGGACTTACTCCCATCACGCCTTAAACATATTTTGATATCTCCCTCTTTCAACTAAAATAATGTATATTTATTCCGTCTATCATATGGACATCTACCCAAACAATATGTCAGTTCGTATTTTATGCACTTAATGATAAGATTTTTTTCTAAAATGGCGTCGCTATAGATCTCTATAAAACATGGCGTATCGGGCCAAGAACAGCGCCGAGGACGAAACGTTTAGTTCTCCGTCCGCCCGTAAGATAACGCAGAGCGCTTACGAATCGGTTACTGTTAACTGGTAATTTTTATAGTCATTCTGTAGTAGTGGGTACATTTAACATTACTCTGTAGTAGCGCCTACTTACAAGTTATATTTCTGTCATAACGGCTACGTCTCCTTTTTACTTTAAAGTTTTGGTGTTATACAGGGTGTCCCATAACTAATGGTATACAGGAAAACTGCAGATTAAAAATACTGCGATTTGGCCATACTTAGTTTAGTTCAATAGCTGGTAATATCCGAGATACAGGGTTGTTCAAGTAAAAATTTAATTTTCAATTTTCCTAAATAACTTATTTCTGAATCAATATTTTTGCACAAAATTTTGTAACTAGGGTTTTTTCGGGGAAAGGAATTTGAATAATTTTGATGTATATCTCTCTGCGGTACTATGGATACATAAAAAGAAATGTAACTTTTTGTGCCTTAGTATAATTATATTTTTATTAAAAATATCAGTTTTTCCGTCATTTTTAAGTAATAAAGGTACACTTTGTAAATGTCGCTCCGACTAATCGTTTTCGAGATATTTTCAATTACAATTTCTAATGCGCCCGTTTAAATTTTGATTTGTAAATGTGAAATTTGTCACAGTAGGCTTTGGTAAAAACAAATACATTGAAAGCACTTTGAAACCTCATTTCTGTCAAAGTTTATTTTCATTTGTCCGCATCCTGTTTCTCCCAGTCTGTCGTATATGCTTCTAAAAATTTTAAAATCTGGCTGCCTTCTATTTGGATACACCTTGTCTCGCATTTCTCCGTTAGAAAACAAGTTATGTCGCGGCATTTTTAGTTTAATTTTTGATAACAGTATCTTCAAAAACTCCTTAAAAACACCCACAATGCGGACAAATGAAAATAAACTTTGACAGAAATGAGGTTTTAAATTGCTTTCAATGTATTTGTTTTTATCAAAGCCTACTGTGACAAATTTCACATTTACAAATCAAAATTTAAACGGGCGCATTAGAAATTGTAATTGAAAATATCTCGAAAAAGGTTAGTCGGAGCGACATTTACAAAGTATACCTTTATTGCTTAAAAATGACGGAAAACTGATATTTTTAATAAAAATATAATTATACTAAGGCACAAAAAGTTAAATTTCTTTTTATGTATCCAGAGTACCGCAGAGTGCGCCCCCTATAATCTACATCAAAATTATTAACAAATTCAAATTCCTTTCCCCAAAAAGACCCTAGTCACAAAATTTTGTGCAAAAATATTGATTCAGAAATAAGTTATTTAGGAAAATTGAAAATTAAATTTTTACTTGGACACCCTGTATCTCGGTTATTACCAGCTATTGAACTAAACTAAGTATGGCCAAATCGCAGCATTTTTACCCAAGGAATCTGCAGTTTTCCTGTGTACCATTAGTTATGGGACACCCTGTATAGTCACTAAAACAAGATTTTTAAACTTACCATTTGGGCCTGTGTCAACCTGATAGTCTTCGCGCCTTTGGACACGTTATTGACAGAAGCACCTAAATGTATAGGCACTTGTTCTGCAATTTTAAAAAAACATTAGTCAAAAATCATCAATCGTTTAACCTGAAAACTTACTTGTTACAATTTTCGGCTTTGTCGTTAGGGTCCTGATTATTTGCTGCTGCTGAGCAATTATTGAGGTAGCGTAACCCTGAAAGAAGAAACGAGGGGCTTTTAATATTTAGTATAGTTTGATTTTTATTCTCTGATCGAATTCCAATAGAAATAAAAATTCCATCTTAAAATAATTATTTTCATTTAATTATTTTTTGCGCGTGCAGACATGAAGGAAGAAGCCCACGCCACCGCCTCGTAAAGTAATTTTTGCAGGAAACTAATGTTCTTTTACAATATTTGGCAATTATGGTTTTTTTAGGACGAGAAATTGATTTTTTTATGAAATTTTAATGTACAATGTAGGGGGCGGGGCGCTATCTGCGGCATTATTTGCACATTTATTAGGTCATAACTTTTTTGTGCCTCAGTGTATTTAAGTTTTTAATGAAAATAATACTATTCTCATATTTATTACGTAAAAAAGGTATACTAAGTCAGGTCGCCCAGAGCTACCGTTTCGGAGATATTTGCATGTAAATTGTTTAGTGCACTCTGCCCAATTATTATTAATTTACAAACCCGAACAAACCCGTATGAACGTGCGAAAAATGCCGCAGACAGCGCCCCCTACATGATACATTAAAATTTCACAAAAAATCAATTTCTCGTCCTAAAAAAACCATAATTGCCGAATTTTGTAAAAAAACGATAGTTCCTCGCAATGTTATTAGATAAAACAAAAATGAAGTTTTAAATTTAACACCCTGTATCTCAGTTAATATCAACTTTCGGATATAGGTAAGTATAATTAAATCCTAATATTTTTACGTAAGGAGTCTGTGGTTTTTTCAGGGACCATTTATTAGCGGACACCCTGTATAATTTTTTAAATATCGTTATTCGATATATCGATATTTTGCCCACCCCTAATCATGAACAAACCTGAAAACTTATTCATAATTCTGCAGAGATGAGAAACAATAAAAAAATTATACGTGTGTCTACCCACACTTTTTTTTATTATCTAAATAATAATATCGATATTGGATATATTCGATATTCGAATTGTTACTTTATACTATGCGGACATCCTGTATACAATGGCGTTAAAAAGGGCCATTATTCGAGCGACCGACACGACTCCCATTGTGTCACCGAGCAATAAAGCCCATACCGAAACAAGATATTTCGGTTTGCCTGGGGTTTCGAAGATATTTGCTTTTAAAGGTCTGCCAGGGCGTCCCCGAGTACCAACAGTCCTAAACTTTCTTTATATGATTTGATTAAGAGATAATTATGAGTTATAATAGTTTCATAGAAGCTCTTAAATATTTAGCTTAACTTAGAAATTAAATCCAGGCCGCCGACACGAGTAAGGAATCCAGGGCACAGATACCTTCAGTTCTTTTTCTATGGGAAGACGTTTATGCTCATCACGTGCCCTGATGATAGTGTGGGACTGCATAATAAGCTTATACCCACTAAACCCCATTCGGCATCTTCTTTCCAATCTCGGAACATAACCGGCATGTTGTCGAGAGAAAAAAACACATAGCTAACAGAACAAATTACACTAAATCACTTAAAGAAACACACAGACACCCACGAGTTTCAAATTAGTTTTTTTGAAAATATGCACCTATTATCAGATTACACAAAAGCACTAAACACTAACGCATAATTACACTTTACAATAATATCACTACCGTACACATAGAGCAACAGCACTTGATACAAATTATTTCGCAATAGAAATTCAGAAATAACAAAAACGCTAATTTCTAATGGATTGGCCTAACATAAAATTTATTAATCCTTTTCTGAAGAATGATGAAATAATTTAACAGACAGGACCTCCCTTTCATATAGATTATAGACGCGTCCAAGGGTAGAATGCTTCGTGCATATTCGGAAAATAACTAACTAACTAGCGCGGTTGCCATTTCCGAGACTATAATTATACAGAAAATAATATTACAGAAGGAAATTCCCCAATTTATGAATATAATCTTATAAAACATCGAAAGTGGCAACGCTGTATTTTTAGATATTACCCCAATGTAGCACAATATCGATCGACCGAGTAAACCCGAACGTGCCAACCAGACTCAAACGTGTCTCACTTTAAAAATTTTTAGATGTCAAATTAAAAATTATATTATTTTCCAGACCACCCGAGGAAACCTTCTACAATAAGGGCGTATTTTTGTCTACACAGTACCACTTTAAAATACTAATTCAGATTGAATGGTATGGTACTTAGATGTGTTCATGAGACGCATACAAATCTACGCGAAAACTAATGTGAGTTTATGTGTTTGTGTGTGGTTATTTTGCCGATTTTTGTTCGGGTTACCTATTTGGTGTTTGTTTATAAATTAAGTTGGTTTTAAATAGTCCGAAAAGGTAAATAAAATTGCATTTTTTTTTTCTAAGGGGTGGCATTTATAAACTTTTAAGTTGTTCAGATCTGACGGGTGTCGTTCGAATTGAACAAATGAGAACATACTTGACCATTTATAAACTCCGCGGCGGTTCGTTCGAGTCAGTTCAAGTTTATAAATCAGAGATTGTTTCCCAGCGAACTGAACTGAACGTAAAGTTTATAATAATGCACCCTGAAAAATAAACAACTTCGATTCTGTCAAACAGTTATTGACTTTCTAAAGAGTTTACCATGAGAACATGACAACACAGCTCAAAATTCACTGACGTTTTCCGCCATATGTTTACTTTTCCCTCGGTGTCACCACGTGCATATGTTTGGTCTGACAATAGGTCATGTACATGGCATATTAAATTAAAGCGCCATTTTTGGATATTTTTCTTCAATTTGTTTTCATCTCAGGAATTGCCGGTTTAAATATAATACGTCATTTCTATAACACCCTGTATAACTCTTCGAGAAACGGAGCTATACAATTTGATAGAAAATCAGCGATTCAATTATTTTAAATAGGGGTAACTTAATTCTCCCACCTAGGCATGAAATTCTTTAGGCAAACTAGGACTTCCGGTTTAACGCTCGGCACGATGAAATGCGGAATTTTGGTCGCTGAACCTTCGCCGGCTTATCGCCACTGATTTACCGTCATAACGACTTTATGAATTATAAAATAGTTTACGACCGTGTAGTTGTATCAAGCAATAACACGAGGGCGGATTTATACGGATCACCCTGTCGTCGTCGGTCGTGCCCTTTTAAATACATACGACACGCAGGTTCAGATTATTAGAACACATAGAGACAGTATTTTGTGCCAGGGGCCAACTTTTCAAGTACTGTATATCTAAACAAAAATAGAATCTTATTTAAATATAAATTATTAGCATGTAAATGTTAAAAAAATACACAAGAGATGCCGCTACAACACGCCGAGCGCTAAGATTTTATGAACATTTCTCTGTTATACAGGGTGTTATGAAAATGACGTATTATATTTAAATGGGTGACTAGTTGGGTGTCTTAGAGAAACGCTACATATTTTTTTTTTCAAATCGACCGTTTTAAAAGTGGGGTCCAGCCCCATAAACCCACACCTCATCCGGCGTTTATTCGGGTTTGTTCGTCATGTCACCCTGTGGTGGCATATCAGGAAACAGGTGTTACGTGCAATGTTGCCAAACTTAATGCAAAAATGAAATTCCATATAAAATTATAAAAATAAATTATTTATCTACCTACTTGTATTATTTATCTTTATACCTCCAGGCACAAGTTTTTTCTCCGACCAGTTAATAAAAAATTTTTACACGCGACGCGACGAAATTTCACTTTCAAGTCAAACGTCCAAAACAAACTACTCGTTTTAACTGAGGAACTTAGGTTCGTATATAAAAACAATGTCAAATAATATACAAAGTTTGGACGCGTAGCCCGAAAATCATTATAACTATTATATGCGTACCTTCTGAAAACAAAGCGGATAGCCGAGAGTGTAAATGGTTATCAACAGAAGCGACCGCACCCTAACGCTGTTCTTCTATTACTGACACTTGCAAGTCGCACGCTTGGATTGTGTGAAAGAGATGGAGAGATGGCCGCGTGAGAAAGAAAATAAAATCTTCATCGGCCTTGTCATTTGGAGTAGAGCTTTAATTTTTTAAGCTCCTCAAAAGAAAAAGTACAGTTGCAGTATTATCAGCTACCACTATCATTTTATTCAATTTGGTCAAAATTCCATTAACGCCATATCAATTAAACGCCTTTCAAGAGATCTCGCGGTAAATAGTCAAGTAATAGAGCAGAATCTCGTGAAATATCAAACTGTCAAATATTGCCCATCTCTATTCCGAGTTTTGAAGGTATATATTTCGTTCGTTCGTAGGTTAACTGTTTTATGGTTCGTAGATAAAATGTAATTTTTAAATTGAAGGATTGCATTGTGTGTATTTAAAATGTGTGGTTTAAATTAGTTAAATAAATAAATCTACGCGAGAAAAAAAGGACCAATATTAAAAGACTGTTCGCGCGTATTCTTTCCATGCGCTATTTTTGAGGTTATGTGAGAGGCTTTTTCCTAAAACTTAGATTTTGTGTGATTTGTGTGCAATTATGAACTAACAATTGTATTTAAATAAGTAAAGGTAAGAAAGCATGTGTCTTAAATAAAATTGCATTTTTTTAAAGAGTTTGAACGATAATTATTATTTAAAAGGTCAATGACGTTTGACCTATTTACTTTCCTGTGCTTGTAACGAATTTGAAATTTGTGTGTGATATTACCATTATTTGTTTTGCAAATCTTTCGCCGTCGGTTTTCTGGAATCATATTTGTTCATAAATGAGAATTGAAAATTGTTAAAATTATAAATTTTTTTCTAAAGAATTTGCCGTGTAGATATGACAACACCGACCGAAATGCGCGGACGTCTTTTGACCCTGTAGATCTGTGTTGATTGTTTACATATTTCGCCAGTGCCCCACATGTGTTTGTCTGATTTGACATAAGGTGATATAATCCAGTCATTAATTAAAAGCGCCATTTATTGGTATTTTGCCGGTTTAAATATAATACGTCATTTCCATAACACCCTGTATAGTCCCGGTACATTTCTAGCACTCTGCCTCTTTTCCACTTGAGGTAATAATATGTTATCGTATGTATTAATTGAGATATAAAATATAAAATAAGATTTATTTAAAATAGTTAAGTTTGGCGATTTATTTTATTTTTAATAGTAGATTTGGAAGGTTTTCATAATAAAATTTTAAAAAAGTATGTTTTTGAATTGGCATAGAATGCTTTATTTTGTTATCTGTTTATAATTTTTATTTTTCAAGGCCTCGGTGCCCAGTACTTGTAACTGTTTTGAGGTCTGTAAATAAATTGGTCTAATTAAAAAAAAAATTAAAATGTCTTATATATGATTGGATTGAAAAGGGTGTAGGGGGAAGAGATCCTTTTTTCCGATCAATTAGCAAGCTCCTTCACAAGTTTTTATTGAATGGTTAGGTACTTTATTTCTGCGCTCGATTTGACAGGCTTCTAAAATGTTCACCATTTTTATACTGGACGGGACTGGACTGGTATGGGAGAAGGGAGCCCTTTTAGGCGACGAGTTCGCAAGTTCCAATTATTTCTACGGTGAAACATCGTCTTTGCATATTCGATTAGGTTGTCGAACACTATAAATGGCAACATTATAGCAACCAAGAGGTTTCTCCGCACCCGGCATAACCGAGACAAGCAGACGATTCACCGGTTGATACCGCTGCGTAGCCGGCATGGCTAGGTCGGCGCTGTTATATTCCGAGCATTGCGCTTCCTCTAGGCCAGGACAAGGACTAAACTTTATCTTCCTGCGGGTAGACTAGCTTTAAGGCACCATCAGGTTACCTAAAGTCCTGCGGACACAAAACGCTTCGACGGTTTTATTCCGCCGTGATCGTAAAAGTGGCCGGAGCAGGGAGTTGAAAGTTTAAACCGGTCGGGCACGTAAGCTGCCAAGTTTTTACGTCGGAGACTACGTCCGGTCTGTTTGCAGGGATCAGAAAACAATTCGCAGCAATCCCTTAAGCTTTATTCACAAGCGGAAGATGTATTGCTTTAGGATTTTCCAGTATTTTTTGTTGCGTAAATAATTTGATAATAGAAACTTTCTTATAGGTATACAGGGTGTTCAGTGTTGGAGAGTTGATATTTGGCACATGGACTGCGCTTAACGACTTCTATCATTCTGTTATAAAATTGTTTCTTTAATGTGGCACCAGATGTCACTACCTCAATTTCAAATTTAATTTTTGTCAGTTCTTTTTTGTTTTTACCGTTATTGGAATAAAGGACATGTCAGTTTAAAGACAAAAGCATACCTAATAAAAAAGGTTTTTATTCGAGTCGGAAAATCACACCGTTCCGAGCGCACAAGTGGAATTAAAGTTTTTGTTAGCCGAGTTTTCGACTTTTTCTTAAGTTACTACATTTATTTTAACATGTAGAATCCACCGACCAATACTATGGATACGTACAACTTATGGGATGCGCAGTAAAAAGTTACAATTTTTTAAGTGAAAAATGGGTTGGTGCGCACGGTTTACCGGTCATCTTTTTAAAGGTTGCTCGTCGGTTGTCTTGCGCACAATGTTGTCGCCGTCATATAGGCAACCACGCCGGCATTGGTGCCGGTTTGGTTGCCAACCAACGATGAGAACCAATGACGACCGTCCAGAACCGAAATCAGTCGTAGGGATGTAACAATATTAAAAATCTATCGATACGTGGATAGATTATATCAAAATTAATTCTAGAAGTGGCTTTTCAGTGATGACAACAAGGTATTAAAGTAAATAGTTTACCAGTCGGCGATGCGCATGACATCAGACGATCAGCTTTGTTTTGCCACTTTTGCTTTTGGAGTTTGGCTCCATAGATATAGGTCTATGGCAGAATCACCGCTCCAAGTAATCGGATGCATTATCCAAACACCTTGTATGTGGACGTAAAGCTCACAAACGGCCAATGGTCGATATTTTTGCTCAGTCTTAATGTTTTGGTCATCTCCAAATAGCTAAACCTGGACGTGTGCAATAATTAAACGACCAAAGCTTAAAATATCGGTCTTCTCGGTTTGGTCCAAACGAATTCCCTTGCTAATTATGTATCTAGTGCAAAAAGTAATTGTTTAGTTGTTAAATTTAGTTATCGCAGTGCTTTGTACATTTGGCTGCCTAATTATCAATATCTGCTATATAATAGTTTACCAGTCGGCAATGCGCATGACATCAGACGATCAGCTTTGTTTACATGCGCGAGGCCATAAATTTGCCACTTTTGCTTTTGGAGTTTGGCTATCCATAGATATAGGTCTATGGCAGAATCACCGCTCCAAGTAATCGGATGCATTATCCAAACACCTTGTATGTGGACGTAAAGCTCACAAACGGCCAATGGTCGATATTTTTGCTCAGTCTTAATGTTTTGGTCATCTCCAAATAGCTAAACCTGGACGTGTGCAATAATTAAACGACCAAAGCTTAAAATATCGGTCTTCTCGGTTTGGTCCAAACGAATTCCCTTGCTAATTATGTATCTAGTGCAAAAAGTAATTGTTTAGTTGTTAAATTTAGTTATCGCAGTGCTTTGTACATTTGGCTGCCTAATTATCAATATCTGCTATATAATAGTTTACCAGTCTAAGGATACAGAAATATCTGCTATTGATATTGTTACTGACATTCAATTAAGTTTAGACAATAACAAAAAATGTTGCTTATTATCTTTAGACTTGCGAAAGGCATTTGATACTGTGAATCACGAAATTTTATTACAAAGTCTTTTCAATATTGGTATTAGAGGAAATATTTACAATTGGTTTAAAAATTATTTATATAACAGAAAACAGTACGTTTATATTGACGATTGCTCAAGTTCTCAACAAAATATTACTTGCGGTGTTCCTCAAGGATCAATTTTAGGACCAACTTTATTCCTTATATATATAAATTCCATTTCTAAGTTAAATCTAAAAGGTAAAATCAAATTGTTTGCGGATGATACTACAATTTTATATTTTGGCGAGTCTTTTTGCAATATTCAAACTGATATCACTAATGATTTGAAAATTATACTTTCATGGCTGCAATCCTATAAACTTTCTTTAAACTTTGAAAAATCATCTTTCACGTTTATTTCTAAATGTGCAATTGGGAACAATATTTTACCAATAATTTTCAATGGAAACGAAATTAAGTATGTAAAATCCGTAAAGTTTTTAGGCTTATATATAGACGAAAATTTAAATTGGAGAAAACATGTTGAAAATCTTCGAAAAAGCGTATCACCACTCATTGGAATAATATTTAAAATCAGAGACTTTATACCTTTAACACATTTAAAAAATATTTATTATTCATTAGTTTATTCAAAATTTCAATATCTAATATCAGTTTGGGGATCTGCATATGCCACAATATTAAACCCTTTAAAAAGACTACAGAACAAAATTATAAAATGTATTCATAAACTGAATTTTTTGGAACCGACAGCAAATTTATATAAACCAAGAGGATATCTAGATCTGAATAGTTTATATAAATTAAAAATCAGTATACTAATTCATGCAATTAATAATAAAAATAAAAAATCTTGTATAAAATTTGTAAAATTAACTGATATACACAATCATAATACCAGAAATATTGACCATTTAAAAAAAAATCAAATTAAAAGTAGAATAGGGATGAAATCTATTTTATTTGATGGAATAAATATTTATAATACATTACCTAAAGTATTAACAAAAAATTTTAATTTAAAACTGTTTAAAAAAAATGCAAAGAAATTTTTTCTGGAAAACATACAAATTACTTAAAAAAAAAAACAATTATAATAATTTTTATTTTGAATATTTATATTGATTAATTACTTATTTATGTTCTATGTTATAATATTCCCTGTAATGGACTACAATAGCTCGTTGGGAATAAACATTATTATTATTATTATTATTATTATTATTACCAGTCGGCAATGCGCATGACATCAGACGATCAGCTTTGTTTACATGCGCGAGGCCATACATTTGCCACTTTTGCTTTTAGAGTTTGGCTATCCATAGATATAGGTCTGTGGCAGAATCACCGCTCCAAGTAGTCTGATGCATAATCCAAACACCTTGTATGTGGACGTAAAGCTCACAAACGGCCAATGGTCGATATTCTTGCTCAATCTTAATGTTTTGGTCATCTCCAAATAGCTAAACCTGGACGTGTGCAATAATTAAACGACCAAAGCTTAAAATATCGGTCTTCTCGGTTTGGTCCAAACGAATTCCCTTGCTAATTATGTATCTAGTGCAAAAAGTAATTGTTTAGTTGTTAAATTTAGTTATCGCAGTGCTTTGTACATTTGGCTGCCTAATTATCAATATCTGCTATATAATAGTTTACCAGTCGGCAATGCGCATGACATCAGACGATCAGCTTTGATTACATGCGCGAGGCCATACATTTGCCACTTTTGCTTTTAGAGTTTGGCTATCCATAGATATAGGTCTGTGGCAGAATCACCGCTCCAAGTAGTCTGATGCATAATCCAAACACCTTGTATGTGGACGTAAAGCTCACAAACGGCCAATGGTCGATATTCTTGCTCAATCTTAATGTTTTGGTCATCTCCAAATAGCTAAACCTGGACGTGTGCAATAACTAAACGACCAAAGCTTAAAATATCGGTCTTCTCGGTTTGGTCCAAACGAATTCCCTTGCTAATTATGTATCTAGTGCAAAAAGTAATTGTTTAGTTGTTAAATTTAGTTATCGCAGTGCTTTGTACATTTGGCTGCCTAATTATCAATATCTGCTATATAATAGTTTACCAGTCGGCAATGCGCATGACATCAGACGATCAGCTTTGTTTACATGCGCGAGGCCATAAATTTGCCACTTTTGCTTTTGGAGTTTGGCTATCCATAGATATAGGTCTGTGGCAGAATCACCGCTCCAAGTAGTCTGATGCATTATCCAAACACCTTGTATGTGGACGTAAAGCTCACAAACGGCCAATGGTCGATATTCTTGCTCAATCTTAATGTTTTGGTCATCTCCAAATAGCTAAACCTGGACGTGTGCAATAACTAAACGACCAAAGCTTAAAATATCGGTCTTCTCGGTTTGGTTCACACGAATTCCCTTGATAATTATGTATCTGGTGCAAAAAGTATTTGTTTAGTTGTTGAATTTAGTTATCGCAGTGCTTTGTACATTTGGCTGCCTAATTATCAATATCTGCTAATTCGAACATAATAAAAGCATACATATAGATAAACTATTAAAATGCTTCCAGAAATTGACTTTTGAAAAAATTATACAAATTTAAATAACAAATGGTTCCAACTTACTTTTTTAGAGTTTTATAATGTTAGAGAATTTCTATAGATTTATAGTTTTTGCAGAATTATATCGTTGATCTCTTGACTGCAATAAAACCTCATTATCTATTCGACCATAAAATAAATAAGCAAATCCCAAATTTTAAAACCTTTTCGAGCAGAGCCGGACCAGGTATACAAATTCAATTTATACCTATGCCTGATGCATATATAAATGCAAAGTGATTTTCAATAATTTTAATCTTTAGTGGTTTTCCGGCGAGTAATTTTTAGTTAGGCTTATTAGTGGTAGAATGTGGCGTCCTTGGAATTGTGCTGATAGGAGGGCATCTTGAAGTGTCGGGAATGGATACTTGTGGTGTTGTATACATTTTCAAGCCGGCCCTGATCCCATTTATTGAGCTTTGAAGAGGTTCAGGCGTATACAATAGGGTTTAATGAGGTAGTTTATTTATGGCAGTAAGAATCAACGGTATAATTCTGCAACAACTATACTAAAAATGTCCGTCAAGCTGTAATCGTTTCGTTATTGAACAATTCCAGGTTTTGGAGTCGAGCAAGGCCCGAAATTGAATTGAACGTCCAAACCTAAGATTGAACAGAGATATGAACCATTGGCCGTTTTCGAGCTTAGCGCCTAACATATAAAGTCCGTTTTGTTGCAGTTGATAGCTCATATCGAGGGTTGAAGCCATAAAACAACCGTAAACCATAGGCGTTGCCAATAGTAATTACCTTATTTAATAAGAAAATTGGCCTCTGTCCATTGTTAAGTAGGATTAGGGTTAAAGTAGGTACAACAGGGGTAATTAATTTACCTATTTTTGCCTGCTTTAGGATGTTATTACGCCATTTGATGTGCGTTTGTCAAACTATGTATTTAGTTGTATTTAGATACTGCATTATCTCAAAGTTGAATTATTTCCTATACTTGTAACAATGGCTTCAAGTTTTTCGCCAACGTGTCTTCGTCAAATTAGCAAGAGTGCATATTCTCTCCGAGAAAAGACATTAATATTAAACGTGCATGATGCTCTAGTGTACCAGAAACCTGCAAGTGATGTTCGTAGCATCATTGCAGAGTGTGCCAATATGGTAGGAGTTGGAGAGGCTACTATATATAGGTTCTTGCATGAAAGAAAATCTAACAACCTCAGTGAGCCAAACCCACTCCCAGGAAAGAAACCGTTAGAAATTGACAATTTCATTAAAAATGGTATTAGAAGAAAAGTACATAGTTTTTATTTTGCCAAGGAAATACCAACTATAGACAAAATTTTACAAGCCATTAACTACGACGAGGACTTACCACAGCTATCACGAACGAAACTATGGAAAATACTTCATGATATGAACTTTCGATGGGAGAAGCAAAACAGAAAATATTTTCTTATTGATAGAGCAGATATTATTTGCTGGAGACGTCAATACTTAAGGTCCATCCGAAAATACCGCAGCGAAGGCAAAAACATTTTCTATTTGGATGAAACTTGGCTGAACGAAGGGCACACCGTATCTAAAGTTTGGCAAGATAAAAATGTCCTAAGTTCTCGACAAGCTGTCATGGAAGGCTGGTCAACAGGACTTAGACCACCATCTGGAAAGGGACGCAGACTTATTATAACTCATATAGGAAGTTCAAATGGCTTTTTGGATCAAGGATTATTACAATTCCAGTCGAATTCTACTAAAGACAATCATGAAGAAATGACTGCTGATGTTTTCGAGGAATATTTTAAGCAAATGATAGAATACATTCCCGCTAATTCTGTAATAGTGATGGATAATGCCAGCTATCACTCTAGGCTAAAAGAGAATCTTCCCACAACTTCATGGAAAAAGGCGGAAATCGTAAACTGGTTACAACGAAAGGAATTGAGTTACGATAATACCATGGTAAAAAAAGAACTTTTGGATATTGTTAGGCTACATAAATCACAGTATAAAAAGTATGTTATTGACGAGATGGCAAGAGATCGAGGTATTATAGTGCTCCGTTTACCACCTTACCATTGTGAGCTAAATCCTATCGAATTAATATGGGCTCAAGTAAAAGGATATGTTGCTAGAAATAACAAAACTTTTAAAATGCAAGAAGTGCGACACCTCTTGCTTCATTCGTTAGCAAATGTGTCATCAGAAAATTGGCAAAACGCCATAAAACATGCTATAGTAGAGGAACAAAAAATGTGGGAACTTGACAACGTAATTGACACAACTATGGAAATTGAGCCTTTAGTAATAAGCGTAGGACATGATGACTCTTCAGATTCTTCTGAGGACCATTTTATCGAGTTATAATTATTGAAATTGTCAATATTTTTTGATCTGTAAATAAATTAGTTTTCTTGTAAATAAATTCATAAAATCATAAAATCTATTACATTTAAATAAAATAATAAGCGGTTACATTAAAAACCCAACTCTCCGACCATGATGGGCCGTTTTAATCATTATCCTTTCATTTCATTTTATGGCTCTATTGTTACTTTATCTGTTACCCGGTGGAATAGGTCAAAATTTCTTCATCTTTATGCTAGATGTACGTAAAAAGACCATTTTATAGGTAAAATATTTTAGGCCACCGGGCCCTTGTTTTGAATCTTTAATGAGGGTATCGAGCTATCAACGGCAACGAAACAGACTTTAGACGTACTAAGCTAATATTTTTAAACACGTATTACGAATTGTTTTCCAGGAAATTTATGTTTTTTATTTATCAAAATATCAATTCATAGCCGAAATTTTATATTTAAACTCGAAATTCAAACTTTAGTCTCGAAAGATAGTTTTCTAACTAGGAATTTTTGCTTTGCTCGAGTTTTAAACTGGAAATTTATGCTCTAAAATTAAAATTTCAATTTGATAGTACAAATTTTATGTTTAACTCGAAATTTCGATTAAATCTCAAAATTGATCTATAACTAGCGATCGGCCGATACAGATATAAATATCGGTACATCGGTATCGTATCGGTATTCTCGATAATCGGTATTGGCAAAATGTTGTCGTTAAAATATAGGCATTTTTAAGATTAACAATTTTATTAATATGTAGGCGAAAATCAATTTTTAAAATCTCCAGCGGCTTTGGGAATAACTTCTTTAACTAGTAATTATTGCAAACTATTTTGTTGGTTTAAAAAGCAGATAATATATATTTTTTACTATTATCGCTATTTTTTCCCATCGTATTTTTACTTGTATTGCAAAAGAATTAAAATATTGCACGACACTATCGTTATCTGAAGTAGCAATATAGGAAGGTACATTGTACTAATACAAATTCGATTCAACAATTGAGCCAGTGGCGTAGATAGCTTTTTTTCAAGGGAGTACAGGGTACCATTTTCGACACTTTTAAAGGGTATCTCCGTAATTGTCAGTACTATCAAAAAAGTAATGTAGGTAGAGATGTAAAGGGTAATATTACCGAGGTAATGTTACCGTAATTTTGGTAATATTACGTAATATTACCGCAAGATCGGTAACATTGGAAATATTGTTTTTTTTCCGCTATTGTCACTGACAACGGAGCAAACATAAAAAAGGCTCGTGAAATAGTTAGCAGCAAGTACGATTACATTACTAATTATAGTTGTATTTGCCACGGTCTAAACCTTCTGGTTGAAGACTTCTTGAAATTAGACCATTTTTCCAATTTTAAAAAGAACATAATTTCAATTGTATCTGAGTTGAAAAATTCGCAGATTTTACATGCAAGGTTTGAAAAAATCCAGTTGAACAAAACGGGGCGATACATCTCTTTACAATTGCCGGTGAAAACAAGATGGGGTTCCTTTGTTTCTTGTATAAAAAGCTTTTTGGAGACTAAATTTAGCAGTTGATGATAGCCCAGATATTTCTGATGTTCTTTCATCAAATACAGTAAGACTTCTTCTTCAAAACGAATTTTGGTTGCAAATAGAAGCAACTTATGACTTGTTCCAGCGAATGTCTAATGCTTTTTTGAAATAAGGTCTATATTACGTGACAAAGTATCAAATTTATCTATTACTATGTTTGAAAACCAGAAAATGTGTTCAATTCTTGAAAAACGAGAAAATAAATGTTTAAAACCCGTTCATCTTGCTGCTTACCTATTAGAACCAAGTCAACGCGGCGAGAAGTTAACTGAAGCTGAAAATTTAATTGCAACGGAGTTCATCTATGAAACTGCAAGGCGTCATCCAAAGTATTCTTCACAAGTAGATCTTATTATGGAAGCACTCGCACAGTACAAAATTAGAGGTAATATTTTTGCTAAGGAATTCGTCATTTCCAGCGAAAAATCTATGTCTGGATCTGTTTGGTGGGCAGGAATTTGCTCCAGTTCTAAAATAAGTAGGTTAGCTGTAGACATTTTAAATTTGCCATCGTCAACAGCCGCAACCGAAAGAACCTTTAGTACTTATGGATTTATTCATCGGCAAAAAAGAAACAGACTAACCGTGGAGAGGGCCGGAAAACTAACTTATATTGCCCATAATTATAATTTACTAAATGAAGAAGATCATTCGAGAATAGTAGAAGATACTGAGGAAGAAATAGGAAAAGAAGATATCGGTTTCGAAGTTATAGACTTGACTCAATTAACGAAAGAGAAAGAAGAATCAGATGACGAGGTTGGGGATGATGATGAGGATGATTTACCATTATCCACTCTATTACGTAGTCCATTCTGACTCTGACTAGTTTAAAAAAACGTTCTTATTGTTTTTCGTAATGTTTTTACAGTTTTGAAATAAAAAAAACTTGTATTACTTAAAAAGCTGTTTTTTTTTATAAATTACCAATGTTACCGTAATATTGCGTAATATTACCGGTAATATTACCGATTTTTAAATTACCGGTAATTTTACATCTCTAAATGTAGGTGTCATGTCCTCTTCTTGAGTCAAACTTAAAATGGTAAAATCAAAATTTAAAAATTTTCGCTTGCTTAAGAGATACGGGGAATATCAAAAAATAGACAATTTCAAAATTCTACTGTGGTTTAAAGTAATAAAGTTTAATAAATCGCTTAGGAAGCCAATATCATCCATGGTGTGTTATATATTTGAAAGGAGAATTTAAAATAGTATCTTTTTAGATTAAAATATATAGAGTGGTCCATTTAAAAAAATAAGGTTAGGATCGATAACTTTTTTTACCTGACCCCGTATACTTATTCTGAAAACGGCAGATTATTCAACAATCATTATAAATAAACTTCTGAATAAAATATTTTTCTGTATATCTTCTAACTAAGAAAATATAGGGTAATTTTGAAATTGTCAATTTTTTGATTTTCCCCCGCATCTCTTAACCAACCAAAAATTTCAAATTCTGATTTTATCATGTTAAGTTTGACCCAAAAAGAGTACGTGACACCTACATTACTTTTTTGATAGCACTAACAATTACGGAGATACCCTATAAAAGTGTCGAAAATGGGACACCCTGTACCGGGATGACCTTAGTATGACATTAAGCAAAAAAACCAAACCGATGCGCTAAAAGATGTGATTTCAGATCTCTCCAATTATTTTAAAGATAAGGCAATCACCGCTGATATTGAACTCGGTCGGTCGGGGAATTACCGAAACTTGTTCACGTCACGTCCGCGTCGATACTAGTATTTGACTTAAAGATGCAAAGTTGCCACAATTGACAACTTTTACTTATATCAACGTATATTGAATAGTAACATACAGGGCAGCTCAGTTCTTTTTTGGAAAAACGCTCAGACCCGTCGATTTTGTTTTCGAGGGGGACACAAAATCGGAACAAAATCACGTCAACAAGTGCAGCCCCCTGGGCGGGGGTGGCACCACCCCTGAAATCTTAAATGGAAAGGGGGGGTCGAGTGATACCTTATTTTAAAGGTCTTTCAATTCCCTTTATAATGATGTAAAATTCATAATACTTCAGTTCAGTAGTTTTGGAGATTTATTGATTTTAAACTTAAATAAAACTTTAATACATCATTAGTGGAAATCAATACATTTGGTAGCAAAGTACTTTAAAAATTAAGAATGAACTGGCCCGTCAGCCAAGTAAATGTTGGAAATGACCACCATGACTCTCCATGCAGTAATAAAGATTTTGCTCAAAACGTTGCCGCACATTTTGCAATATTTGAGGAGTAATTTGAAGGCACTCATTCACAATTCTTTGTCGCAAATCTTATAACGATGTTGGTTGAGTAGCATAGATTTTGCTTTTTAAGTGACCCCACAGAAAGAAATCCAAAGTTGATAAGTCTGGCGATCTTGGGGGCCATTCAATGGCACCTCTTCTACCAATCCATCGACCTGGAAACGTCTGATCTAAATATTGTCGAACACGTAATGCGTAATGTGGTGGGGCACCATCCTGTTGGAACATCAACCTATTCGCAATGTACCGCCGATCATTCCCATTTTCAATTATGGCTGTTAATGCAGGATCTATGGCGTCTTGCAGTAATTCCAAATACATTTCACCGGTTAAATTTCCAGGCAAGAAAAAAGGACCAACTAAATGATCGCCAAAAATACCAGCCCAAACATTTAATTTTTGTGGCTGCTGTGTGTGTACCTCATGATAAACTCTGGGATTAGAATCTGACCAATATCGGCAGTTATGACGGTTTACTAGGCCATGTAAGAAAAAGGAACATTCGTCGGAAAAGCAAGTGTTGAATAGAAAATGTTCATCGTTTATAATTCGTTCACTCATATCTTCACAAAATTGTAATCGCCGATCAAAATCGTCTTCATTAAGTTCTTGTAACAAGGTGAATTTTATACGGATGAAAACTATGGGCCTTCAGAATCTGTTGGATACTACATCGACTAACACCACACACAGTATCCAATTTGCGGGTACTTAACGTAGGATCTACATAAACTTGCCCTAAAACCCCCACTTCTATTGCTTCGTTCCTTATGGGATTTTCAATGTTGCGTTTTTTATTGGCGACTGATCCAGTGTCCCGAAATTTAGCTATAAGTTCTAGGACATATTTTCGATGCACGTTACTGTTCTCATGTCGCTCATTAAATATATGTGCTGTTCTATTAGCGCACTGATTATTTCCGAAAAATATTTCGATAATTTCAATCCTTTCTGCCGTGGAATATACCATGGTTAATTTATGAATAAAGCGGTAAAAGGTATTTTAACAACAAAGTTTGGTCGAATCAATCGCAAACTATGTACAAATTCCGATTTAAAATAAGTACGAGACATTCCCTTATCTTCCTTCAATAAACCACTTTTTTCGCGACAAAAACCGCTCCAATCACTATTTTGAACACCAAAATGATAAGCAAACCATGGGCGTAGTGAAGAAAAGCATTAAATTAATAAGTAACTGCCTTTCCTCAAATTTCTTCTGAAAGTAGTACAAACTAATCAGATGTACCTATTAAAGTGTACTGTAAACTTAAAATCAATAAATCTCCAAAACTACTGAACTGAAGTATTGTGAATTTTACATCATTATAAAGGGAATTGAAAGACCTTTAAAATAAGGTATCACTCGACCCCCCTTTCCATTTAAGATTTTAGGGGTGGTGCCACCCCCGTCCAGGGGGCTGCACTTGTTGACGTGATTTTTTTCCAATTTTGTGTCCCCCTCGAAAACAAAATCGACGGGTCTGAGCGTTTTTCCAAAAATGAACTGAGCTGCCAGTAAATGTCTCTGTTTCGTTTTCGATGGGCCACCCTGTATATTTTAAGGATATGGTGCCGGCAACTAATATATCGGTATCGGCAAAAAAATCCGTATCAGCCAAACACCATAGGTTCGTTCCAACCACCCTAAAAATCGTACAATGTACGGTCACGCACATGCGTAGTAGTCGAAAGGCGTTCCAACCGACACAAAACGGTGTAGCTGGCGATCCCTTTGGTGTTCCAACCAAATTGTAATCGTTCGCAAACCAGTTCCTGAACGGTAAAACCGATACATGGCCAAGACCAGGAACCGCTTGTACTGACTTGCGCCCTAAGAATTTTAACCGTTGTTTTTGTATTCCTGGCATTCATGCAGTTCTTTTAGCCTTGTTTTGTAGGAGTTGTTGCTTAATATCTTGATTATTTAATTTATTCTTATTAAATTTGTATAATCCGGTTCCCAAACCTACAAGATATTCTTAACATTAAACGTTATTCTCTTTCATGATTATTAAATACAACAAAACGGAACGAAAAATGATAATACTCAAGCTTAGACGAAGAAATCAAAACAACAAAAGTAGGGTTGTGATTTATGAATGTTATGATAATTAACTAATTACTAAACTTCTTTCCTAGAATCAGACAGGCGATCAGCTGAGATTTTTACACAGAATGGTCACAAAAACGTACCAACCTTGCCTCCCTTGTGCATCGGCAACAAACAGTGCAAAATTAACGCCTGCGCACAAAATCGATTCCAACAGTTTCGTGACGGTTCTAGAACGATACAAAAATAGGGTGTTGGAACAAACCTCATAACTCAAGGATTAATCTGAAAATTGCACTTTTTATTTAAAATGAATGTAAAATTTCGATTTTAAACCAGAAATGTTTACTATAATCTGGTATACTAAATAAAAAAAGTTTCATTAAAGATAATATTTTACATTTCCTTTGTGGTTTACCTATTAAAAACAAACAAAACCCCGTTTTAAAGCATGTTCATTACCATTTACACCTGCACAGTGCACACCCCAACGCTCTCCCTTTTTACCTATAACCTAGCCCTACCCCTATGTTGACATCTGTTGCATATACGAATAATATGCGTTCTTTGTACTTCTTTATTTATTTTTACATGATTTGATCAAGAATCTTATCACACACGAATTTTCTCGCATGTTAAACACCAAAAACATTTAATTAATAAATAGATAGCATTCTATTTATTCTGTCAGAATCATACAAACTTTTAAACAGCAATCAATGATGCCAAGTCTGTACCGAGGGTCCTAAATCTACCGCCTGCGTTTGAAACCGAAAAAGTATAATATTAATTATATTGAATCAATTTTGTCATATTATGTACCTATTAAAGGCCGTATTACACTTGGGAATTTTTATGGCGCCAGCAATGGCAATTATAATTCAAGGATTCAGGCGCAGTACACCGTTCTCTGTACTACAGTCAGAAATTCTACTCTTCTGACAATTAAAATGACACGGATTCATGCGCAGGACACTGTTCCCGATCAGCTGTCTCTCATTACCAGAAATGGGGCAGGCGCCATTTTAATTACCCTTGCTGGCGCAATTGGGTAGACATGGATTATTCTGTTATTTTTAACTGTTTATTATTTGGCCGAACCAGGTATGAACAGGTAATGGCCATTTAAACCCACTGGTACTTAAATTAGCAGTTTACATTCTTTATTAAACTTATGGACTGCTAATTCAGCAACTTTTTGCACCTCCTAGTTGTAAATAGTTGTAGTAGCTGCTTTAACTGGCAATCAAAACGAACACGTTTGCACATCTCTAATTCTGGGGATATTTTAGGGATTTCGACAGTACCCACTGCTGCTCTGACCGTTGACAATGCTCCAGCGCAAGAGAAAAAATTGCCTAGTCTAATACGGCCTTAAGTAAAAATATTGTACTAATTTGGTGTATTTTTTAAATTTTCTACTCGTAAAGTTATTTATAGTTTCCCAACTTACAAATTCCAATGTTTTAAGGAAATCACAGTGGCAACGCTGTACGCACGTGCTACGATTACTACGTGTGAAACCCTGAAGTTTAGGTCTTTTATCCATTTTTTCGAGCGCGCTTGTGTTTATTCTCTACTGCGCTCGTCATCTATTGTATTTTTAAATTAATTTTTAGGGTTTTTTTCGAAGTGGAACTATTTAGACCTATTTATTAGCTATCTACAATGGTTCTTCGGTGCGTGGTGTGTAAGAAATTCGACTATTCTAACCCGGGATTAATACAGTGAAACCTCTCTTAGGCGGATACCTACGGGAACGTCTAAATGTGGCCGCCTAATAGAGGTGTCCGCCCATGGGAAATCTGTTATTAGGTAATATGTAAATGCAAAATTATTACTATCTATATGTATGTATGTATGTATGTATGTACAAATAAACATAACATAACAAAAATACACTAGTTTTAGTTAGCATGTAGTGCTAAAAAAATCTAATAACGTAGTTTGACGTGTTTGGGTTTTAAAACTTGCAATCTAGACAATGTAATTCCAAGTCTGATAACAATTCCATTGATGTAGAGTCACCTCTATTCTTTGCATACTCTTATAATTCTTTTACCATACTAATGGCTTGTTGATAATTGGTGACATTTGTTTGATTACTGCATTCAACTTCTTCATCAGAGTCGTCAGATAGTGATGTGGTTTCAGTTTGGACTACATAATCGGTAGGGATGGGGTCACTATCATCTTCTAATAGCACATTGCTATCAATGTTAATGAACTCGCCCAAATCATCGTCATCAAATTACAAACTTCCACAACATCAATATTCTCTTTCAGACTCAAAACGCGACATTTTTGTGCCATTGTTTAGGATTTCAACCTTACAACTCACAAATAAACGGCGGACTGCTGTCGGGGAATCACACATACTTTCATTCGGCGAAGTCCCTTCGCCCTGCCACGCGTCTCCCAAATACTTTAAAAATTTTTTTGTCCGTTTAAAGGAGGGTTTTCGCACTTTTTGTATGAAAACAACCTGTCCGCGTCCGCCCAAAGGAGAGTGCGCCCAAGAGAGGTTGATTTTCATGGAATTCCATATACCTAGTTCCGGACTATGAAAAAATGTCCGCTTAATAGAGATGTCCGCTTATTAGAGGTGTCTGTTATGAGAGGTTTCACTGTATTTCGTCGGTAAATGAGATTAATGAGGTTATGTTTTTTAGGTTGGTGTAGCAAATTATATATTTTAAGTAAATATTGCCAAAATATAGATTTTTTTTCTTCATTTTATTTGAATTTCTGTAAAAAATACCTTCAACGATTAAAGATTGTTTCAAGAAAAATGGATATAACTTAATGACTGCCGTAAAACTACCTGGACCATCCCATTATTTATGACCGTTTGTTATTATTATGTGGAAAGGACCGGATTGTAATAATTATAATTAAATATAGGCACATCAGGTAGGTTAGGTTGCTTAATTTATATAAATTATATTTAAATATCATTTTGTATAAAAAAAGTATATGTTTGTGACACATTGGCAGAAGAAATTGGACATACAGTGCTACGGCTCCCACCCTATTATTGCATTTTTAACCCCATAGAGCATATGTGGCACCAGTTAAAATCACTGGTTAGGTCTGAAAATATTTCTCCGACTTTAAGTTCTAGTGTTGCAGAATTAATACGAAAATGCTTTAATGATATTCCCCCAGGTAGTTGGAAAAATTCAGTCCGTCACGTAATAACTGTAGAAAATTCGTATATTAGTCTGGATCGTATAATTAATCCAATTATAATTAATTTTGATGAGGATAGCGATAGCGAAACAGAACTATCCATAGAATGACATTATAAATGTAAATAAATATGACTAGTAATATTTAAAAAAAAATGTTATTTCATTTGATTACATTAATATAATCATATCATTACTTGTTTTCCTTAGTCCGTCCCTTCATACTTCACTTGTTTATTGCCAAGCTCTTGTCTACACAATGGGACCTACCCAGGAAATCATTAAGTCGTATCCAATTTTCGTGAAACGTACTGTACCTATTTATGACTAAAGCTGAATTTATAAACTCGACGTTGACGATTGACGGTGCTGTTTGACGGTGACGGTACAGCTTAAACATATTGAAATGCATAAGAGCATTTATATTTAACGATGACGGTGCAGTTTGACGGTGGGTGACGGCCGACATGAACCAATTTTATCTTTTGACGGTGGACGGTCGTAGCAACGTTCGTAGCAAGTTTACGCAGCCAATCAAAATCGTGTTTGCCTGTCACGTGATATTTAGTAAATATTATTTTATTTGATACCATCTTATTAACCATTTTAAAGTGTACTGTTGATAAGTGTTGATAGTATCATTCAGATCACATAAACACCAAAATTAATATAATCACATAAAAATACAGAAAAGCCGAGAAAAACAGGTTATGTTATCGTCGCCACCGTCAAGTTTATAAATAAAGCTTTTTACGGCACCGTCAAACAGCACCGTCAAACTGCACCGTCAATCGTCACCGTCGAGTTTATAAATTGGCCTTTATGCTAGATCGAAATTATCTAAAAGCGTACCTTATTACAGGGTTGCCATTTTCTAAAACTGTAGAACCGTGCTTATAAATAAATGGTATTTTATGAATGGAATGTATTGTCTCTCTTTTTATATGTCTATGTTACACACACAGTATGTTTATTTTAGCTGATACCAAGAAACGAACAAACCTTTTCAATGCAATTGCCGCTATGATATTCCCTAAGTTTTTTTTATATAATATGTACAATGAATAATAAATAATTTTACCTCTGGTATTGATCTGACCCGAACCGCTTTGTTATTGGAAATTCTCGGCTTTTAAATGTAAAATTATTGTATGCAGTTAAAATATTTAAAAATAATAGGCAGGCAGGTATAAAATAAGCCCAGAATCGATATTACATGGTCGATTTGACCGCCGATGCTCGCACAATCTCTTCAGGCCTGCACGATACAATTTTTAATTATACAAGCTCAACAATTTCGGTTTGCGAATGGAAGCTATACAGGTGTAAAGGTGGATTGTTATATTCTTTGATTGAATTTAAATTGAAGCGAAGTCTAATTTTTATGCATATAATTTTCTCCGACGAACATGAAAGAAGTTGCCCAAATCATCTCAAATTTTCATCAAAAAACTAAAACTGCAACTTGCCTGATTTATAAATAATTTTAACATTCATAATACATATTATAATAGTTATTGCTGAAGAAAACGCAAATTAAAAACATTGTTTTTACAGTTATTTAAATAAATTATTCATTATAATGTTATATATAATATAATAATTATAATTAATAACGAGAATTAAATCCCATCGCATGGAATATTAAAGTTTGGTTGAAATTAACTTTAATTAGCTATGCTGTATTTTGGTTTATTTAAATATTAATGGATGTATTAAAGTCTGATGGCTTCCGATATCGGATTAAATCATTAAAGGTTGTTTCGCTATACTTGATCGTACCGAACATTCCACTGGTTCACTGTAGTCGGTTGGGCAAAATCAGCGGTTCCAAAACAAAATTATCTTAGAATTATGTACCGCGATAAATATTTTTATCTAGTTTATTTTTCACTAATAGTTTTTTTATTTATCAAATGAAAAAGATTTTGCGTCAATAAGTTAAAGATGTTCTCAGGTACTTTTTCCTAGAATTTAGTTATTTTGGGATCATCATAGTTAAATCTATATAATAATCACTATTTTCCAAGAAATAATTAAAATTTGCTCAAGTGCAGGATGATGGTATGTTCTATTTGAAATAAGTAGTTATGATTTTTGTTTGTTTTTCATTATTGTGTGTGAATTAAAATCAGTTATAAAGCAAAGTTATGGAAAATGTTCAGCAAGGTGACCCAACGCCTAGGTGTTTATCTCTAGGTGAACGCCGTTTGGTATTACAAGTGGAACGTTATAGAAAAAGATAACTCGGGCCCGTTAGTGTCTGTTTTGGCAGTGCAAAAACGAACGTCTGATGGCATTTCAGATAAGACCTTAAGAAGACTTCGAAAAAAGAGTGAAGAGGAATTGGACAGACCATATAAAACGGTTCGACTCCATTCTAAAACCTTTGATTTATCCCAAGGGATAAAACTATCGATTAGGAATATTGTTTATGATATGTATAAAGCCAAGGAATATGTTACCCTCAAAGCTATTCTTGAAAAATAAAGAAGAAAGAACTTTGCGATATTGGAACTACCAGTTTGTCCATCATTTTAAAAGATCTGAGCTTCAAATACAAAAAAACGAACAACAGAAAAGTGCTTTGCGAGCTGTCCAATAATGTTTGAAAAAGATGACAATTTTTAAGGGAATATTTAAGAAACAAAAAATCGTAATTGTCAAGGCAAGATGTTTTTCTTGACGAAACATGGATATATGCAAACGTAACTTCAACAAAATCGTATTGGCAGGATGATTCGAAACATTGCTATTCCAGTACCCGTGCCAGTAATGGAAAAAGGTATATAATAATACATGCTGGCAATGAAGAAGGGTTTGTTTCAAATGCCAGTGCCATATTTTCATCAACAAAAAATACTGATGATTATCACGGCAATATGGATGCTGAAATGTTTGAGTATTGGTTCGAGGAAACACTTTTAAACAGTTTAGAAAACCCTTCCTTAATTGTTTTAGACAAAATGCCTCTTACCATATGAGACTCGAAGAGAAATTTCCTACAAGCAGCTGGAAAAAGGAAGAATTAAGAGAGTGGTTGTCAAAAAAATTAGCCCTCAAATATGGAAACATCAAGTTTTGAGATAGTAATAATTTTGCATTTACATATTACCTAATAACAAATTTCCCTTGGGCGGACACCTCTATTAGGCGGACACATTTAGACAGTCCCGTAGGTGTCCGCCTAAGAGAGGTTTCACTGTATATCAATTATCCTTGTATAACATGTCGAATAACCAATGCTACTTAAAATTATTTGACCTGATATCGGACCACCGTTCAGCAAATGTTCACCTAAATGGCTGAGCGGCTGCGGGTTTATTACCAGCAAAGCGAAGAAGTTTTTATTTCTATTTAAATTTCATCAAATAATAAAAAAATTTACTGATAATCCTACAAAAATTGCAACCTTGTCAGTAAATTAAATAAATACAATACTCATATAGCCATTTTAGAATATAAAACTTGTTGTCTGAAGAAAATCAGACCACCCGTAACCGAAATGTAACCGGAAGCGTCCGTAATCCTTCTGTTTAATTTCATAGAGTGCGAGCGAGTCGGTTAGGCGGTTTCAAAGTTTACCGAACTGTCGCCTTTACGGGGTGGTTTATTTACTAATTCAGTGTTTATGAGCCGACTTGCTTCTTGTGGGAAAACATTCAACTTCGTTTAGTAAATTTGAAATATCAGCCAGAGGTGTGTCCAGATTTGTTTTAGTTTCGGGTTGAACTAAATTAATAACAATTTTAATGCATTTTTTTAACAAACAGTATATTAAGATACAAGTTTCATAAGACATCATTTTAGAGCACGCGTTTAATTTAGAAAACGATCCGCGAACCGGAGAGCTTTCTAAAGTACAAGTGCTCTGATTGTCTTATGAACCGTGTATTTTATAATACTTTTTATATTTGGGTCTTTAAAGTTTGAAAAACTTTTAAAAATACAGGGTGAGTCGGGAGGAACGGACCAAATTTCAGGAGTGTATTATACACGCGAAAACAATGTAAAAAAACCCATATGTTCTTATCGGATATTCATTTGTTTTCAAGTTATAGCGCAATATCCAATATTCTTTCTACGTTCCACTTTTATCAAAATTTTCACATAATTAGAGTATGCCATGCTCAGGATTCTAAACTATTTGACACCGATGTTGTCTTGACAATGTATCAGTCTATTGTGGCAGTAATTAAACGTTTATTTTCAAGTTTGAGTGATTAAAGTGATACAAAATGCCAAATATTTATTCAAATTTAGAATATGCAAATATGGTGTTTATTTATGGTTTCTGTAATGGCAGTGCTACAGCTGCTGTTGAAGAATATCGTCAACGGTATCCACATCACAGACATCCGACTAGAAACGTGTTTATCAGAGTGTTTAGTAATTTGTGCGAGAATGGTAATCTTCCCAGTGCCAACATTACATCTGAACGAGCTACTCGACAAGGTTTAGGAGAAGTAGAAAATATTTTGGATTAAGTAGAAGAAGATGCAACGACCAGCTCAAGAAGAATTGGTACTCAATTGGGCATTTCACAAAAAAGAGTATTAAACACACTCCACGAGCAAGGCTTATATCCATACCATGTACAGAGAGTACAGCACCTAGAACTGGAAGATTATGCTAATCGTATTGAATTTTGTCGGTGGATAAATAATAATAATCGTGTTGTATCGCATATACTTTTTACAGATGAAGCAACATTCACCCGTGACGGTATTAATAATACTCGTAACTCTCATGTATGGTCAATCGAAAATCCCCACGCAACAGTTGAAAGCAATTTTCAACATAAGTTTTCGGTTAATGTGTGGTGTGGTATGCTCGATAGCTATTTAATTGGCCCTTTCATTTTGGAGAATCGCCTCACAGGAGACAACTACCCACATTTTTTACAACATGAGTTACAAGGACTACTAGAGGATGTTCCTGTAAATATCAGAAGGCGAATGTATTACCAGCACGATGGAGCTCCTGCACATTTTGCTCGTCAGGTCAAGCAACATTTAGACGAAACATTTCCAGGGCGTTGGATTGGTCGCGGTGGTCCTATTAATTGGCCTCCAAGATCTCCAGACCTCACAGCACTAGACTATTGTTTATGGGGTTGGTTTAAAAATGAAGTGTACAAAGTAAAAGTGGACACTCGGGATGCACTAATTCGACGTATTAGAAATACTGCAGCCAATTTTAAAGAAGAAAGAAATGAAGCAATTAGAAGAGCACCTTCGTAGACGAAGCAGAAAATGTTTAGAAGTCAATGGCGGTAGTTTTGAACATTTATTAAAAGAACGCTATGATTAGGAAACCGTTAATATATGAACTTTTCTTTTTTTGGTATTGCGCTATAACTTGAAAACAAATGAATATCCGATAAGAACATATGGTTTTTTTTACATTGTTTTCGCGTGTATAATACACTCCTGAAATTTGGTCCGTTTCTCCCGACTCACCCTGTATAGTAGATTTTTTCCATTTGAATTAATATTTTCTTTTCGTGTTGGCAATACTTTTACAATTTAATAAAATGTTACAAGTATCAAATATGCCATGATAAAAACAATCGAACACAACAAAGCTATGTCAAATTTAAATTTTATTCACAATTAGACGTATCAGAACGTAAACTGCTATACTTTAAACTTTAGAATCTATTTTCTATCGGTTAAAAATATAATTATTGACAGAAACAACGATAATCGGATGAAAGAGACCGACGTATTCGGGGTCTAGACTAGGGTTGCCAGGTTTAAATTTTGGAAATTGCATGACGCACGTTTGAAAATAAGGAAGGACATTTTTAACTAAACTAAAACACAATTTATTTGATATAAAAATAAACAAAAAAGTTCTTTTCTAACAAGTGTAATAGTTATTCAAAATATCTTTAAAATGCTTTAAAAAAATTAATAATTTTTTTTTTATGGTCAAACACAAGCACTATAGGAAAAATCCTTTAGGGCACTCTGGGAGTGGCGCGTGTGCGCAAAAAGCGATTCACGTTGGTTTTGAATCGTTGGAGGTTATATTCGTTGGGAAAAACGACCTCGAGAAAAGATGAAAGAATTCTTAAATAATGAAGTTGGAGGAGTACTAAGCTTAACCACATATGGATGGACGGCAGTGGTTCGTCGTGTATTTCTGCTATTCGTCGCTCTGGGCGGAATTAAGAGGGCAAGGTCAGCCGAGCACCTTCCATGAAAATATCTGTAAAAGAGAGTCAAATCCCCAACCTGTATTCGATGTTCTAGGGTGTCGTCTTCGTTAGCTCGTGGTCTCCGATCAGACGAATAGCCCTCCTTTCGATGGAATCCAGTAGCCGAAGAGTATGTTTGGGTGCAGAGCTCCAGATATGAGAGCAGTACTCCAGTGATGGTCGAATCTGGGCTTTGTATATTGTCAAAAGTTGTTGAGGTGTGTACAACTTTCTGGTTCGGAAGAGTACCCCAAGCTTCTGATAAGCTATCTTGGCGATTGCCACAACGTGGTTATGCCAAGACATATTTCCTCCCAGATTGACGCCCAGCAAATTAGTAGATGAAACCAGTGGGATTGCGTGTCCGGCCATGACTATTTTCGGTTCTGTAATGTTAACCTTTTTAGAGAAAACTGTCACCCCAAGCCAAAATTTCTTCCAGGTCTTTGTTGAGGCGTGATACTTCATGCTGTCTGCGAAGATGTGCGTCGGCAGCCGATGTTTGCGCATTGAAAAAGAAAGTTTGGTTGAAAAAGAATATTTCTTATCACTCTTGACGGCTTCCAAGAGCTTCTTGTTTTTTAACTGCCATATTATACAATTATTTGCAAGTTAAAACAAAATGTGTTTTAATCTGAAGCTCTGCTTTAATATGGTCAATCAAAAGCTTATTGCGGCTGTAGCTCCAGCCCGCATTGCACAAAGAAAAAAAACTCTTTCAAAGTCAGCATTTGAACCATATATTGAAAAACAAATTGTATTAAAATGATTCATTTCGGGATTAGCTATGAAAATGTTATTCCATTTGGGAATAGAGCCTTCAGGTAGAGTGCAAGCTTTCTCAAAGGTGGGTTTCATTATACAAAATTCTTCATATAACGATTTCCAATCAAACTTATACGGTTTTTTTTAGAGAAAAAATAGATAATTTTGAAAATACATTATTTTCTGAAAAAAAAACAAATGGCGCTGATGAAAGAAATTTATAATTTCAGTATTTATGAAATCCAGGATATTAAGCGTCCTGCCACAGGTCTCTGCAGGACGCTTATATTCGAGCCTCAAATCCAGGACATCCTGCGAAATCCAGGACATCAGGCAACCCTAGTCTAGACTAGTGTTGTAATCGCTCGAGCGAAAAACCGCTTGATCACTCGATTATTCAAATAACCGACATCTCTCGATTATTAAAAAAACCGCTCGAGTTATCTATTCAGGCGAAAACCGTCGCTCGTCACTTATTATCTTTCACTCGATACCCGAGCTTCGCTTGACGCCGGCGGAAATGTACCGCTGTATATTCGAACAGTTTTTCGCTCGATAGGAAATACTCTAGTTATAAATTCAGGCGAAAAACCGAGAAATACCGCCTCTTACTTGATACCCGACCTTCGGTCTACGCGTCGCGCCATCCGATTGGCGACGTTCGAGTTTGACGCTGAGCAGGTACACGACATACGTCTTTCTTAAAGGCACATAAATGAGAAGGTGCATATAAAAAAGTATGCCAAATCCCTTAACGGAGTCATCGCGACATGGGTTTTGGAAAGTTTTGTTTTAACTGGCTAGCCAGCGGCGTAGTTTAGGTCTCCGATTGTAAATATTAAAAAATTAAAGGATATAATTTTTAAATTTTTATTTACTATAAACTCTCAAAAATAACATAATAATAGAAATTGTAAATAAAAATAACAAAACGAACAAAATGGTTAACAAAATATATAGAAAAATTCGTTGATAATCTTATAGTAAACATTTTTAAATCTAAACAGGAACTTTTTATTATTAAACTCAAGAAGACTTCTTAAGAATAACAAACATTATAGAAAATGTTAATGGAAAATAAGAGAACGAGCAAAATAGTTAACAAAACATAGGTATTGACAAATTTTTTGGTAACCAAAAGTAAACATTCTTAAATTTAAACAGGAACTTTTAGCTAACTATAAACATGAATTTAAAAATAATCACCTATCTTCTTATTTTGCCAGTCGCGTAACTAAGCCTACATTTTTGAAGGGCACACAGTGGGCACCTGATAATTTAAAGTCAAAGAATTTGACAAGCCATTTTAAATATCTACTTATTTTATGCTCGTAGATTGAGAAAGATGTGAAGAAAAATAACTCTTGGTAATACTTTTTGTTTTAAAAATGCACAAGAATAAACCCGAGCAATAAATACATATTTGGGTGATTTTTTGCAGTTTTTTTGTTTGGTATCGAGACACGTCGTAAAAATTCATTATTCACAAATAAATAAATTTCTGGAATTTTTTTGGTGGCTACTACAATTTTTTAGCTAAACCTGTGCCCACCCGTAGTTACGTGCCCGCTAAATACCCTCCCTGATCACATGTAAATGGCTAGGCTGCCGGTCGAGCAGTCGGTGACGTCATCGCTTGGTGAATTGGAATTTCAAGCGATTAACTCGATTATTAAAATCGCTCGAGTATCAAGTACTCGATTATTAAAATCATCGGTTTTTCCCAACACCAGTCTAGAGTTCAATTTTTAGCGCTGAAAAGCGGAGATTTCTCTTTTTATGAAAACGATGCATTGTTTTTTTTAAATGTTGAATAAAAGATGTCTAAATGTTTTTAATAATTGGAGAAAAGTACATGATTTCTCTTTACATGGAACAGTAAATTAAATTAAATCTAAAAATCTTCCGAAACAAAAGAATATATACTTTCCTCCAATTTCAGTTGTATTACAAAGTTTTTTTTCCTTGAACATTTTTTTCTTAAAACAGAAATAAACGCTTAAGGAGAAAACTCGTTTAGATGTACTCCGGAATCCACTTAATTAAGACGTGAATTTTTGAATATTTTAATTGGCGTAGGCGTAGCGTCATTAAGGAACGTCTTGTATCTATTATGGATTGTAGTACCATAATAAACTAATATCAATCGATACTTTCACCTAATCAGTTGATTGTAAAGCACGAGTGTACTTTGTTACAGGACGGTGGTTCCCCGCGAGGCCGCCGGAAAATGTCACGATAGCCATTTTTTAATATGAAAATATCAATTTTTTACTTTTTATTGTGTTTTTAAAGCGTTCAGAGCTTCAGGGTACTTGAAAACCGGAGTCCACTATATCCTCAGACTAACAGCATAGCACATTCACTGTAGGTATGTGGAGTATGTGGATCTGAATCAGGAAAAATGGGTAATCGGCACTATTTTAAAATTATCGTATGTCGGCACCGACTTCAAAATTGTGTAGTCCGTTTAGCACAGAAATAAGTTACTTAATTACATGTTCCATCTCTTTCTCAGCTAAAATACTTATAATAAAAAACGGTAATATGGTTTTAAAAGCTTTAACCGGCCCACTGCCGTCGATCCCTTGATAATCCGCCAGCAACTCGACTAGAACCTTGAAATTTGCCGTCTTTTTAATGGAAAAAAGTCGGGCAGAAACTTTCCAGCGACGAACGAAAAAATCTATTGGAAGGATTCCATTGGTGACTATTTTGCAAATAAATGCGCGATTCGAAAAAAATACACGTCAATTGACTGCTAAATAGAATTGTATAGTAAAGCAATCTTATAAATTATGCTGAAAAATGTTCACCTACCTGTGAAGATTCGTTGGCGACGGAAGGCGATTTAAATATTTTGACCGGCGTTCCAGCCACTGTGGAAGTCATTATCCCTCCTAAGGGCTTTCCTGAGGACTGGACAAACTTGACCATTTGCGGCTGGCCTGCATTCATACAGAAAAAAGGCCAAATTAGCACACACATGTTTAATAGTTGTGCTTCTAAAACTTTGCTACTTTTGCTACACTAGTCGTGATTGTCACGACGTTTTACATCGCCTGCATGCACCCGAAATAGACAATAGATCAATTAAGTAGAAGCTTGCAAGCTACTAACGGTTTACCAACCGGATTCGCCGGTCCGGGGATGATTTAATGCTAAATTATTGATATTAAAAAGGTAAATACCACCCCCTGCGACCAGCAAACGACGGTATACATGCAGCTATTTTTAAAAAATTACCATTCGATCCCTGGATCACCCAGTTGGTCGTATTTTGTTGTTGAGACATATCGGACATCTGGAAGAAGCACTACACTACAAGAAGTCTAAGAAAATTCCCGGCAACGAGAGTTATTTGAAAAAAATCGGTAACACACCATTCACCTAGACCTCAGCTGAACCAAAATGGCGACCTTAAAACGACATCATTTTAGGACTTGCTGCGGCTATACGAGTTAACCAAAATTTAATTTAAAAAGCTACCAACGTTCATTATTTATTGCACTTGCATATTATCAAGAATTTTATTAATTTGGCTTTATTAGGACACGTACACAACTTCCCAAAGACGTGCTTTTTCGTGCACACAGCCCCTCTAATCTTCTTGGCGGCGGGCACAAAGTGATCCTTCTGATTGGTCAAGCAATCTCACGTGGGACACGCTTGCAATAGTTGCGACTTTGGCCGCTGCATTTTTGAATGGCGCAGCCTTTCGCGCCTTTTTGACGGTAGTGACTTGATTGTCTATCTTTCTTCTGTAAATGAGAATCTGTATAGACGATTTCAATAAAAAAGAGAGAACTGTAATCAGCTGTTAACAATCAAAAGATCATGGAGGATGCGTTCCATACTTAAGAGAAATTGCGACTTATTAGCGAAACGACGAGTTTCCGATAAAATTCGTTCTACCCAGGAACGAAAAACAAAATACTCTGCCACTTTTATCAGCTAAAATGGAGAAATTTATGGATCTATCATTTTAGAACGGGATTGATGCAATAAGAAAATTCATCTGGACGGAATCTGTATTTCATACAGAAGTATAGTGCCCAAGAAACCAAGACGTTCTCGAGTGACATCAGATAGTTGGCGATTTTTGCGATTATATCATTCTAATATGATGGAAATGTTGTATAAGTACTGTCCTAAATACGATTTTCGTTACTTTGTAATCTCTATATCTACTATATAGGCAACTAAGAATACTAATTGTTGACTTTTTAGAGCCAACCCTATAATTCGGCAAATAGTCGTGTGACAGAGATGCCATAATCACATATTTACCATTCTTGAACGTCCTACTTTCCCTTTCTGCATTACGATCCATAAAACGTCAAAAAATTCCCAAAAACAAAAATAAATAAAAATGGATGCGGCGGCTGGGAATTCAGTGCCGGACAATTGTTTAGAACAAATTTTTTCGTATCTTAGCCTCCGTGATCTTAGAAACTGTTCTCTAGTGTGTAAAAGGTGGTACGAATTTTTAAACGACGAAAACAACGATGTGTGGCGACTGCATTGTATTCGAAAGTTGGCTGAAGAAGCCCTTAAATCTGACCTTTTGTCGTCTCTTCCTACCTATAAGGCTAAATTAAGAGCATTCCATCACGCTTGGAATCCCAATGACTGTTCTAGGAACATTTATATTAAACCCAATGGGTTCACATTGCATCGAAACCCAGTAGCTCAAAGTACAGATGCATGTCGGGGTAAAATAGGTTTTAGACATGGAAGGCATGCATGGGAAGTAATCTGGGAGGGTCCACTTGGGACTGTTGCGGTTATAGGAATAGCTACAAAAGATGCCCCTTTACAGTGTCATGGTTATGTAGCTTTATTAGGGTCGGATGATCAAAGTTGGGGGTGGAATCTTGTAGACAACCATTTACTCCATAATGGAGATGCCCAAGGAAACTATCCTTTGCTAAATAATGCCCCGAAATACCAAGTTAGTATAACAGGAATGCTTTTTTAATTATCTTTTTCCTAATAACTAAAACTTTTTAGGTAGGAGAAAGAATACGAGTGATTTTAGATTGTGATGACAATACTCTTTCCTTTGAAAAAAACTATGAATTTTTAGGAGTGGCTTTTAGAGGTAAATATCAAATTACATACCTAAAGTAATAATATAACAGTTTTTTAAAATAATTATGATTAGCATACAACAAACATTTTTTAGGTTAGGTTTAAAAACAAATGAAAATCTAGGATTGGAATGAATCTAGCAATCTGTTTTTGAATGTCAAGGCCTATATCAGCTTCTAATTATAGGCATGCCTTATCAATTTTTTAAAATTATTTATTTTTAGGATTACCTGATAAGAAGCTGTATCCTACAGTCTCGGCTGTTTATGGAAACACAGAAGTGTCGATGGTTTACCTGGGTGCACCATTAGACGGCTAACAAAACCTGAACTCCACTAGCCTAATATTGTGCGAAACAAGGAGAGAGAATATATATGTCTGCTACAGGATGGAACAGCCACGGTTAACAAAAATCTTCCTATTCCAGTCGAAGCACATTTTGGGTTAGATTTTTCCTCTGGATAGTGCTTGGAGTGTAAATAGGCCACATTTTTGCTTGCCAAAGGTGTAGATGAAATCAGGTTAGTTTGGTTTGCCCATTGTGATATACCGTTTTAGAGTTAATTATTATACACATCTTAAATAATAAAACCAAGTCATCTAAGTTCCCGAAAAATTTGTTTATGTAATAGTTATTATAAGAAGAAAGTCAGATGAGCATCCTTATGTCGATCCTTAGGTTAGTAGGGTTTAAGCCTACAACTTTTGATGCTTTACAATCACAACAAATTTTCTTAGGAGGCTGTCTGTTCATTTGTTTCAAAATGGCTCTAGTTGCCATTTTTGAATATTAAAAAGCCGTTTATAAAAAGTATAAAGCTAAAATATGGAAGATGAAAAACGACAAAAACAACTTCTCTGCACTAAAAATAAAAGTAAAATTGCAAAAAGACAATGCAAAGTTAGAAACCAAAAGCCGAATAATAAAATTGTGCAGAAATATAAGAATTACGTAGAACTCCTGTGGGTTAAAACATATCTCTTGGATCTTACAATTTATATGCAGAATGTGCAACTTAACAATTTTCGTTGTTTATTGAATTATTTCAAAACAGAAGGGGATGTTTTGGATATGATCTCGGAGTTTGAAGACTATGACGACTATGAAGAATAAATGTATTGTTGAATAGCAGGCCCACTGTATATTGTGGCTTGAAACATATTTGACAAGTAGGCATTGACTTTTTATTCATTTATTTAGTTTTAAAGTTTGACATTTCGACACAAAATATTAATTTTAACATCATACATTATTGTAAAGAGTACAGTCACATAGATATCAGAGAATTTACAATAAATTGATTTAAATATGAATGAAGAAAAACATCAACAGCAGTCATCTATACGACAAATAGATAAACCCATGCAGTTTAATGATAAAAACGACTTGAATGAAGAATGTAAAAAAATCTCAGACAACTTGTTGGTTTATGAAAAGCTTTCGGAAGGTATTGCTGCCAGTATAGTTAAGGGCAGAAATCGCATTTCCTTTACCAGTGCCCGGCTTGATCCTATTCATAAAGAATTCCTTAATATGTTGAGAGGTGAAGGAGGTGAACCTAATTAAGACTAAATAAAGTAACATTCTTAAATAATGATAATATGACATGAAATATTGTTTGAACCTAAAGAAACTGTACATATTATCTGATAAGTTGTTTCGTATCATATTAAATTAGTAATAAAGTTATAATAAGTTAATAATATTTCGATTTGTTTTATTTATTTTAAATTAGATGCTCATCTGATAGTCTTTCTTGATAAAATAAGCAAATATTAACTATATTAGTTACCTCTAGTCATTTTTCCATTACTTTGTGTTATAAATAAGAGATTTGTTCATTTGTGATGCAACAAAGTGCACTAATTTTATAGTTTTTTTTTACAAGCATAGAAGTCGGGGCATATTTCAATTCTATGATCAGTACTATGTGGTCACTGAACATGGAAGTGCAGTTTCATGTATCATAGACGAACTTACTGTCAATTTAGATAAATTGTTTGACTGACTTACTCGTTATAAGATTATTTATTTTAATTATTTTGCCTCTATGTATTTAGTGAAGAGATTGAGCACTCTGTACAAAAGCGAAGTGTTTAAGACTTATTATTTTGTTAATATTTCAGATATTTTCTAAAAGTTGTGAGGTAGGTACAGGGTCGTCCAACCAGGGCTGAACTGAGGTCTATTTTTGAGTTTCCTGTACACCAATAAAGCTTTCTTGTTGATGTTTTCCTGTAGTCAAAAATTGCCATTTAAAAGGCGGCTTAGATTAAAACAAAGGAACTGTAATGGAACACCCTGTATATTTTTATGAGAGTTATGTCTTTCCTAGTTTAAACATCTATTTTAGACTCTACGGGAAAACATACAAGATCGCTATGCTGATTTTTAATAAAAATACAGGCAAACTCAAAAATAGACCCTTGTTTGGTCCTGGTTAGATTACCAGCACAAACATAACAATTTATATCTCTGGATTTTCTAATGAAATTTGCATCACTTGTACCTCTTCTATTACCACTTTTATGTTACAGTTCTTGTATATTTGTACAAACTTAAATATAACGTGTAACTAGAAAGGATATTTTGTAATTGGTTAAATAGTTGCACTAAAGTAAAAAGATTTGTATGAGCACTGTAGTACTGCAAAAAATTTAAGTTGTATCATTTTAAATAATAATTAAAATGTATAAAACAATTATTAATAATTTTTTGATAATGCCAACGCTTTTTTTAGATAGTGAATGTGGTTACTGTTAAAAGTGCAATAATGAATTAATTTTTTATAAAAATAATTTTATATTTAAAAAAATTCAGTCAAATGATTTGGAGAATGTAAGGATTTATACCAGTTTGTAACAAAATAACAAGTTATCGTTCCAAAAATGGACATAGTCTAAAATTTAACAATATAATATATACAAGGTGTTCGGATAATGGTGATTATACATGTTATAAAACTGCTCTTTTTCTTTTTGCTTCCATTTGCGCAACCGAAACAAAAAACTTTAATTCAAATTTTGCGCATAAACAGTGTGGTTTATCAGCTTGAATAAACGTACCTTTTTTATAAGGTAAGGTCTTTAAAATGACATGTCTTGTTTTCCAATAACTGTCAAAAGTAAAGAGATATGAAAAAAAAGAAATTTTAATTTCCACTGTACAGGGTGTCCCATTTCCGACACTTTTATAGGGTATCTCTGTAATTGTTAGTGCTATCAAAAAAGTAATGTAGGTGTCATGTGCTCTTTTTGGGTCAAACTTAAAATGGTAAAATCAAAATTTGAAACTTTTCGCTTGCTTAAGAAATTGACAATGTCAAAATTACCCTATATTTTCTTAGTTAAAAGAGATACAGAAAAATGTTTTATGCAGAAGTTTCTTTATATTGATTGTTGAATAATTTGCCGTTTTCAGAATAAGTATACGGGGTCAGGTAAAAAATTATCGGACCTAATCTAATTTTTTTAAACGGAACACCCTGTATATTTTAATATAAAAATATAGCATTTTAAATTCTCTTTTCATTTATATAACACACCATGTATGATATTGGTTTCCTAGGCGATTTATTTAAATTTTATTACTTTGAAACGAAATAAAAGATTCAGATTTAGGTAAAACATAATCGCAAATGTTCGGAATATGTCCTTAACCCTTTGCCCCCGAAATTATTTTTTTCTTTTAATACTTTTTTTTTCTAAATATTATGGTGGCAGAGAGTTAAATATATAATATATTTAAGATAATTTTTTCCATCTGGAATATGCTTTTGATTCCAGGATATGGTTTCGGAACGTAACCACTAGGGAATAAAATGGGTGGTAAATACAAAAATCTTTATTTATAAAACTTACACAAATCTTATTTTTATGTCTAGTAGGTACTAAATTTGGTGGTACGTTTGGAAACAATTGTTTCTATCATTTAGGCATAATCCTACATCGCAAGTGCTACATGTCCATCTTGTCCTATGGGGTTCCTGGGTACTGCTGCAAAAAGCGCATCGTCTTGATTTTGAATAAACTGGCATATGAGAACATTGGTTATATCTTATCTCAAAAGGTACTGTACGTTTAAAATGGTTTATAACTTTGGGTGGTGCTCTAGAACGTAGTGTTTGCCCTACTCCAATCAAGCCCGTCGCTACAGACAGTCTAAATATTTTTAGACTTGGTATATTGGAGTTTGTTCGTTGTTTGAAAATTATAAACGAATTTACAACACAGACATCGACAAAGTACCATAGTATTCGATGCCACCATTTTTTTGATTTGCGATCAATTTCGTAAATAGATTTAAGCATGTCCATTTTATCAACATAGCCCATATGGGCGTTATAATCTTTTACCATGATTGGACAATTAATAGCTTTTGAAGTACCATCTTTTTCTTTTCTTGGAACGGTGCTGCCTTCTAAAGGGTTCTGATGGTTACCAAGAAAATATACCACTTTTCTATCCTTCCACTTGAGGAAAATCAGACCATCTCTGCTGACACGCCAGTCTAAATCTCCTCTTTGAATTAGTTCCTTATCTGGTTTTATATCATCGGGAAGGCCTTTTCTGTTATTTCTGACTGTACCACATGCATAAATAAGGACAGCCTGCAGATCTTTTTGTAGGTTTACAGAATTAAAAAAATTATCAAAATAAACATTGTGTCCTTTTCCCGCCAAGTCTCTGGTTAAATCTTTGACCACGCGAGCTCCTAATTCCTTTTCAGCAACATCATTAACTTTTCCGCTATATATCTGAAACTGGCAAACGTAGCCTGATTCATCTGCCCTTATCCAGACTTTGTAGCCACGCTTTATTGGTTTGAGTGGCATAAATTGTTTCAAAGTACTGCGCCCCTTGAAACGGATCATGGATTCGTCTATGCTTTGGTTCTTAGAAGGTTTATATGATGCTCCGAACGTTTCAGTTAGTGTGTTCAACAATAATCGAACTTTGTAAAGTTTGTCAAAATTATCGGATCCTCTGGGCGGCATAACAGAATTATCAGCTAAGTGAATATGGCCCAAAAGCCACGCAAATCTGTCTCTTGTCATAGCTGCGCTAATAAAATGATCCCTTAGTTCTGGCCTTGACGACCAGTAATCACTGTAACTTGGCAGCTTCTTTACACCCATTAGAATATTTATCCCAACAAATATTTTTATCTCATTTGAGTTGGTGGGCATAAAAGTATTCGGGTCTCCGCCACTCTGTTGTAATGCATAAAGGTTGGTCTGAAATGCAATTTTTTCAATTAGGTTCGGGGGAAATATATGAAAGAATACATCTGTAGGTGATTCCAAGTTATCTGGAATACTCGGGCCACTTGTTTCGGAAAATGTTTTTTTGTTTTGTACGCAATTTTCTATCGAATTTGTCCAAATAGTATGCTTAGCCAGCTCTCTACGTCTTATTACGGCCAGGGTTTCATTCATCTCTATGTCACTATCATCGTCGGCGTCGTCGACGTTGATGATGTTTTGATCCATATCATCGGCGAAAATAATGGGAATGTCATTTAGGTCCAATAAATCAGAATTGTCATCAATAGTCATATTTTCCAGCTGCTCCTGATCATCATTACTGACAATTGATTCATTATCTGAAGGAAGATCTTCCAGCAAGGTGAAAACATCCTCAGATCCCATTTTTTCTAGATCTTTGAAAAGATACATCTTTTTTTCTGAAAACAAAAATAATATTTTTTTATAAAGATCAAATTTTTATATCCACAAATATTAACACCGCTTACAATTAATATTTAAAAGGCTAGCTAAACACAAAATTCGCATGTACTAATAAAATATGTCAATATCCTCAAAATAACAGCTTGATAAAATGATATACCACAGATTCCTACTGGTTTTGGCATGAAACCGACGTTTGTTTACGCCAATAATAATTATTAAATTATAAAAAACTGTAATGAAACCATATTAACAAGTTCAAGTAACATTATACTATACTAAAAAATACAAAAACTTACCTGTCATGACTGTAAAAACGCCAAAAAACTGAACAAATATGTAAGCACGTGCACTTACTGCCGGATCAATTAATAATATATTACTAACTGTCAAAAATATCCAAATGTGCTGAATAGCGATGCACTATTTGAAGAAAGGGAAAAGTAGGCGGAGCTTTCCTACGTATGGTTTCGCGAGAATGCCACCAGGAAAGTAGAAATAAATATTTTAGTAAGTGGTTTCATAGAGAAACCACTAGGGCGCAAAGGGTTAAATGGTTACCGTCTTTCCGGATAGCGAACAAAATATATATTTTCTACTTCCAATATAAAATTTTTCAAAATGCTGATAGGTTATTTTCGCAATTGAATATGTAAAAATGAAATTGACGTTAAATGTTTCTAGAATATTAGCTTTTGTTTCATTGTCTACTGTGGTTTAAAGTTTAATAAATCGCCTAGGAAACCAATATCATCCATGGTGTGTTATATATTTGAAAGGAGAATTTAAAATAGTATATTTTTAGATTAAAATATACAGGATGTTCCATTTAAAAAAATTAGGTTGGTTCCGATAATTTTTTTACCTGATCCCGTATACATATTCTGAAAACGGCAGATTATTCAACAATCAATATAAAGAAACTTCTGTATAAAACATTTTTCCATATCTCTTTTAACTAAGAAAATATAGGGTAATTTTGAAATTGTCAATTTTTTGTTTTGCCTCCGTATCTCTTAAGCGAGAGAAAATTTTCAAATTTTGATTTTACCATTTTAAGTTTTACCAAAAAAGAGCACATTACTTTTTTGATAGCACTAACAATTACGGAGATACTCTATAAAAGTGTCAAAAAGGTACTTCAAAGTTTGAAATTTCTGAACTTTTCTAGAACTGGCCGATATAGCTTTTAATGTAGAGTAGGTACTATGGCAGCAAAAAACAAATTTGGAAAATAGTCACTTGCGAACACTTTGGTTTTAAGGCGAAGAATTATGTAGGGATCATCTTAATGCTTACACTCTTCAGGTTGACTAATTGGTTATCAGATTTTCAAGCCTCATACACCTCGTGATTTTTCATCGTTCCTCGGTGATCGTGACAAGCCGTCGTGTGTAGTCTAGCATTGGCAGACGTCCATCGTGACGGTGCATCGTGACCGTTTCCGCCCCCGACACTTCGGTTTTGAGGTTTATGGAGGGCTTTAGAATCCTGGGGGAACGCTTTTACGGTATTTATTCGGCCGTTCTTATACATATGCCAAAGTTACTTTGTGATAGTTGGGCAAACCTTGATGAGCTGATGCCTCATGCTTTTTTAGTGCTTGCAGGAATTGTGCCGTAAATGGTTTTTAAATAAGTAAGATCTTTAAACAGGCTATAAGTACTTTTCCACTTTTCTCCTTTTACTATACCTATTATAGTATATTAATATATTGACCTTTATAATGCCTTAAAGCCAAGGCTTGGTGCTTACACAGTGTCACCAAGTTGGAACCCGTGTATTTGTTCGATTATGGTAAAATTTGACTTCACCATAAGTTTTTACTTCAATAAAGACCAAGAAGGACATATTTAAATGGGACCCTGCGGCTTGTTAACTATCAAATATGATTCTCCACAATATGTGGAAAAATGGCATTTATTGATCGAATTTAAAAAATATATATTTGGAAAAGTTGTTTATTTACAACCATGCATGTAATAATGACATTTCATCTGTCTTTGAAAGGTGGAAAGTTGACGTTTTTTTATTTTTACTTTCCACCCGGGTAGAATAGTAAATTATTTTTTTGTAATTTTTTTAAAAATCGATATCTCAAAACGACACACTTTTTAAAAATGCTAATAGCTTTGCGTGTTTAGATATGTCTTTTTTTCCTAATTGATAGAGTGGTCCTCACCATTGAATATTGTGGCCAAATCGTTGATATCTTCTTTGTCTTGGCATTTTCACTGAAATAAGCTAGTAGCGCCGACTCAGAACCAGTATTTTGAACTTTATTTCCCGTACACCATTCTTTGAAACAGTTATATGCCTCGTCATATCTCGGGCGGCTTTTAGTTGGTAGAAGATCTTCTTTTACTATTTGTGCTGCTTTTCGAATTTCTGGTGGAGTAGCAGCAAAATCAAATTCCTCATCTGATTTTTCTGTTGTTAAAATAATATATTGTTTAGTGACATGGAAACCATATGCAAAAAATGATATTTGCCATCTTGATGTGTGTTATTACCTACGTTATTTTATCACCTGCGGTTATTTGAAATTTCTGTCTAATTTTTCAATGGAAAAGTCAAAATGACATTTATCTTTTATTAATAATTTTAATTCAAAATAATAAGAAGTGGATGTTAGATGTGGTTGTAAATAGTAGAATTAGTTAACCGACTATCTCGACAGGAATGAAACACTTTCCACCTCGGTACGTAATATACTATTGTTTCATAATTTTGTGTCCACATACTAAATTGGAATCACTTATGATATTGTTTTCTATGAATTTTTGGCCAATATATATTTTCATTGAAAACGGAAGTCGACCCTACCACCGTAAATCGTTTATACCATACTCATCGTCTAAATTAATTCTTTATACCAAAAATTCTACGAAAATATTCATTCTCCTCAATTCCCATCTGCGGAGCAAACTCTTCATAACTTTAAAGATTTAACCAACGAAGAGTCTTGTTTTTTAAATACTAAATACGCCGACATATTAGAATACTTAATAGCGCCGTTGTTTACAATTACGGGTCGACTTCCGTTTTCAATGAAAATAGATATTGGATAAAAATTGATAGGAAACAAAAATTATCATAAGGGATTCAAATTTGGTATTTGGGCATAAAATCACAATACAAAGAGCTTTTCCAGATATATTTTTTTTAAAATTCGATCAGTATATTCCATTTTTGGATATTTTGTGGAGAAAATATGAAATTTGACAGTTAACAAAAGCCGCACGGTCCCATTTAATTATGTTTTTTTGGTCTTTATTCGAGCAAAAACGTATAGTAAATATAAAGTTTACCTAAATCTAAAAATACAGATTTTCCCCATATGGTTCCACCTTTAATGGTCACGCTGTAGGTTAGGACGTAGGTACTTCAAAAAGAAAATTTATTAAAGTCCTTTGAATAGAAAGTAATTGATACGGAAATAAATAAAAGGAATTCTTGTTTTTGAAGCCCTTCGTGCTCAGCGTGCTTTGTCCAACTCAAGTTATACATCAAACATTTTTGATTAGGTAGTTTTTTTTTAATAAAGACTGTAATAATAATATAAACCTAAATAAGTTTTTATTAATGTATTTGTATTATTTTATTTATATCGCGTGTTTAGAACAACTCATTTTTGTTTTTATGTGTACTTAAATTGAAAATAAAATTTAGAAATTTATTTCGTAAAAACACAACTGAAATTTCCACTTCATTCTAAGCTATTTCAAATGTTATATACAGAGGGTATACTGACATCCGTATGCTGTGTTATTATACCGGGTGATGCATCGTTAAGTTGAACATAGGACATCTCATGTAGTTTTTGAGGTGGCTTAATATTTGCTCCCCTGTACGTTCTATAGAAAAACTGCATTGCAATTTTTTGAAGAGGCCGACATGGTAAATCCAAGTGCTGAGTTTGAATACATTTTGGTCAGTCAATCCTAAGCTATTCAATTAATTAAATCAAATGATTTATTTATGTCAATATACGACAGTATGTACGTCAATAAGATTAAAATAATAAGTTAATAAAATCAAACAAAAAACGAACTTTACAACATGAGAAAATTGACAAAAAGATCAGTAAAGTCACGGTTAAAATATTCGACGGTACTGTAGAATCCCTTACTGAGGAGAACATTTTTTTAAAGCCCGCCGAAAAACAATTGGAGTCATTTCCTGAATAAGAGGTGGCAGTTTCTTAAAGAGGCGCAACTCCAACAAAGCCAGGGCCATCCTGACATCTCTGGAGTCGTTTATATGACGGTAGGTACTATATGATTTCGCGGTTCCATAAGAGTGAACATCCTCGTGTCTCCGGAGCTTGTTCAGATTGTTCTTGACATACATTAGGCAATTCAGTATAAATTGAGAAGGCAATGTCAAAATCCTTAAAGATACAAAAGCACGCATACAGTCCTCTCGATAAGATTGGTTAGCAATTATCCTTACCGCACCCCTCTGGACTCAATTAAACTTAATGGCAAAACCACGAAATTGTCATATTTCAGCAGCAAATTAAATTTTGACACTGACGAAACGAAAAGTAGTGTCAGTGACAATATTTTCATTAATTCCTTATGTTCAGCATTACGTCAATTTTTGGGAATTCGGTTCATAGAAATGATTTGCTGGTGTTTACCTGAACTATGAGAGTTTCTTGGTTTTGTCATCACGTTTAATTGATTGGCTTAGGATTGGCTGGCCAAAATGTATTCAAACTCGGCAAGTTATAATACAGTTTTTCTATAAAATGTACAGGGGAGCCAATATTCAACCATCTCATAAATTACATGGGATTTCCTATGTTCAACGCAACGATTCATCACCCTGTATACACATTGATTATTTTCTTTCAATTATAGCCAAGTTATATTACTCGGGTTTTACTTTTTCCTACAAACACACCATTTTCAAAACCTAACCTATTTATATCGTGGAGGAGTCCCGTGCAGTTGGTACACCCTTTATATATATACACGGTGCCAATTTGAATCCTCCCACTATTTATATCTCGCTTCCAGTAAATAATATTAAGACACGGCAATTTTATTGTGCTTTTAAAGAATATGTCGTCGCGGTTTAACCCCCTGGGAGGGATATACAGTGAGTCCCAGAAGAAATGTCTAAATTCATTTAAAATTCAGCGGTAGGTTTTTTCAAAAAACGCTCGTACCCGTCGATTTTAATTTTTTAATTTTTTTTTTGTGGTAATTTCATGTATACAGGGTAGCTCAAAAATAAGTTACGACCATCAACTTCATTTTTTCAAATGAAAACATATATTTTTTATTTCATTTTTGAATTTTGCATTGAATTCTAAGCATGTTTCATGTACCATGTCCTATACATAAACTCAACAGTTATTGAAAAAATTAGGATCGAACATATCTATAAGTAAGACCTGTTTATTAAAAAAAAACACAACAAAATCAAATTAAATGTTGAAAATGTGCGCCATTTACGGCTTGACAATATCCAAGACGATCAATAAACTCTCTTTGCACGTTTCCAACCATTTCCGGAGTTATGACACGCACTTCTCTTCGGATCCTTTCTTTCAACTCCTGCATATTGTTTGGCCTGTTAACAAATACTTTTGAGTTGAGGTAACCCCACAAAAAAAAGTCCAGCGGAGTTAGGTCTGGCGACCTTGCAGGCCATTCGATAGGTCCTCCTTCCAATCCACCGATTGGGAAAGGTTTCATCCAAAAATGTGCGAACAGTGGCCGCATAGTGCGGAGGAGCACCATCTTGTTGGAATATCCTATACCTGTCCAGTGAAAGACTGTTCAAGGAAAAATGGACCAATTACTCTTTCGCGTACGATTCCACACCAAAGATTTATTTTCTTAGGGTACTGGCTGTGAACCTCTATCATCCAATGCGGATTTTCTGTTGCCCAATATCGACAATTTTGTCTGTTCACATTACCATTCAAATAGAACGTAGCTTCATCCGAAAAAATAATATTTTTTACTAAATTATCTAGATTGCACATATTTTGCATGCGTCCGCAAAACTCACTTCGCCTATCGAAATCATCTTGAAATAACTCATGCACTGGAATAACTTTGTATGGGTGATATTTGTGCTTTTGAACTACTCGGTGACAACAGATTTCGGCATGTGTAAATCGGCCCCAATGTGCGACAGGAGAGTACATGGATTTTCTACCAAGGAAAGCAAAACGTCAAGTTGTTCATTTTCATCTCGAGTAGGACGACCAGATTTAGGCAAATCTCTAACATGACCGAATTCTCTAAACTTAGCCTCTATTCTACTCACCATCTTTTGACATATGGGAGGACGATCAGGATGGATTTCATTAAATAATTGGGCTGTTTCTATTTGAGTACGTGTTTTATCACCAAACCCAACCATGCATAGAATTTCAATTTTTCCCCGTTCCGTTAACTTCACCATTATTGTGAAAACCGCAACTTTGAAACTACGCTTGACAATAATTATACTTATTTGAAATAAAATTGTCATACAGTTTCTATATAAATAAACGGTGACAGTAAGACAGTACACTCTTACTTATTATGGAGCCCAAAATGCTATATTGCCAGAAGATTTGATAGCTCGTTGGATTCCCTAAATGATATGTTCAATCCTAATTTTTTCAATAACTGTTGAGTTTATGTATAGGACATGGTACATGAAACATGCTTAGAATTCAATGCAAAATTCAAAAATGAAATAAACAATATATGTTTTCATTTGAAAAAATGAAGTTGATGGTCGTAACTTATTTTTGAGCTACCCTCTATACATGAAATTACCACAAAAAAAAATAAATTAAAAAATCAAAATCGACGGGTACAAGCGTTTTTTGAAAAAACTTACCGCTGAATTTTAATTGAATTTAGACATTTCTTCTTGGACTCACTGTAGATGTTACCCTTAAAATCTTAAATGCGTATGGAAGGGGGCAAGAGGCAATCATTTTAAAGGTCGTTTAAATCCCTTTCCAATAATACCATAGTTTATTATTTTTCGAGTGCTTAGTTGTTTCCAAGAAATCGCATTCCAAAAATAGAAGTAATTGGAACTTTTTTAGGCGGTGATTTTGCTCCTGGGTAAAAAAAAATGGAAAGAGTGTCACCCGAAGTGACTACCTACACACCCCTAATCATTCTACTAAAAGAGGAGTCGACACAATAATGTTTTAAATAATAACCTAAAAACAACAAATCTCAATGCAGGTGTAAATTCTAATTACTTTAACCTTTTTTCTTCTTTACTTCTACCATTGGACACTACTCTACTACTGAAAAATGATGTGCTACTTAACCCCGCCTCCCCCTTCTCATTGAAATTCTAATGGTAACATTACCCCTTCCAGGGGGGATTAGCCCACGAAGGCCACAATTGTTATTTAAAAGCCCGCTTCACAATAAAATTGACGCGTCTTTTCAATAATTGTAGACCTCATTTACCGAAAGCGAGATAGTAAGGGTGGGAGGTTTTCAAATTGGCAATAAATAAATGGTCGGTTTTGCAGTGCATACACTTCGACATTTGTCCATTGTAAATAGTATTTTTGTAAAAATACCAAAAATAGATAGCTAGTTCAAAGAAGATACTAACCTAACCTTTCTTTAAGTAATGTTTAACCAAAGAGATCATTATAGTCCTTAGTCTTATAGGTAGCCGAAAAAGATTTATGGAATTGCCATTACACATTTTGTAAAATATACTGATCGGCAGTATTAAATTTTTTTTTGACGTGTAACTAAAGTAGGAAGTCGTCCTTTACCATTGGGATTTCGGGAAAGGTAAGAGATACGAAGTCGGTTAAATTGGGGGCAATGTTGCATAACTATGGGCCCAATAACATGCCGCACAAAAATCACCAGGGGCTTCGAAAATATTTGGAAAAACCTAAAATTTTGTGTTTCGGTTTTTATTTTTTCCTGTTTTTGTTCGAAGAGATGTCTAAAAATAAATTTCGCTTTCTTATTGCTACTTTTTATTCTCCATAAGATGGCACCATCAGATGTTGAATGCGACTTTCATCTTTGGGTTACCATCATCGACTTATTTTTTTAAAGACGGGCCTGGATTTTTTGGTTAAATTTTTGGATGAGGAACTAAATCTACGTTCAGCGGTATACAACACTTACTGGTTTTCCGATGTTTCGTTCCTTAAATTGACTATCTTCATTAAAATACCCCCAGTACGTTCCTGTTATTTACTTTTTTTTTAAATCGGTATATTCTAAAATGTAATTTCAAAATTACCCTATATTTTCTTAGTTAAAAGAGATACGAAAAATGTTTTATACAGAAGTGTCTTTATATTGATTCTTGAATAATCTGCCATTTTCAGAATAAGTATACGGGGTCAGGTAAAAAAGTTATAGGACCTAACCTCATTTTTTTTAAATGGAACACCCTGTATATTTTAATCTAAAAAGATACTATTTTAAATGCTCCTTTCAAATACATATATCCCATTTCATCGTTTTCCACTTTCAATATAATGTGATATCATATCAAATTCTTCAAAATGTTGATAGGTAATTTTCGCAAATGAATATGTAAAAATGAAATTGATGTTAAATGTTAATACAATATAGTTGTTTCTAGGATATTAGCTTTTGTTTCATGGTCTACTGTGGTTTAAAGCGAGCGAAAATTTTCTAGTTTTGATTTTACCATTTTAAGTTTGACCCAAAAAGAGCACATGACACCTACATTACTTTGTTGTTAGTTAGCACTAACAATTACGGAGATACCCTATAAAAGTGCCGAAAATGGGACACCCTGTAGACTAAGTAGACATTTGATGCAACTATTAGTTTGAAATAAAAAAAGAACAGTAGTAGTACGTAATAATAATGAATAGGACAGAAATAGCAATAATAATTATAAAATCTTCAGTTTCTTCGAACCAAAAGTAAATTACAGGAACGTACTGGGATATTTTAATGAAGATGGTCAATTTAAGGAATAGAACGTCGGAAAATCAGTAATTGTTGTATACCACTGAGCGTAGATTTAGGTGCTTTTTCATAATTTAAACAAACAAATTCAGGTCCGTATTTAGAAAATTAAGTTGATGATGGTAACTAAAAGACGAAACGTGGCATGAAAGATTTGATAATGCCATCTTGTGGAGAATAAAAAGTAGTAATGAGTATTTTTGGACATCTCTTCAAACAAAGTCAGGAAAAATAAAATTTTAGATTTTTCCAAATATTCTGAAAGCCCCGGTATTTAGTTTTGATTTTTTTGCGGCATATTATTGGGCCCATAATTCCGCAACTTTGCCCTAATTTAACCGACTTCGTATCTCGAAATCCCAATGGTGAAGGACGAATTTGTTACACCCTATATCATACTGAATGTATCACGATGAATGTCAATGTATGAAACATTCCGTAAAACATTTTTCGTCATACGTGCGCCGTAAGCGCCTCTTACGCGACCTCTTTTCGTGACCGTAAGTTTCAAGCCTCTCGGAGACAGGGCTGTAATATACCTAGAAACAGGGCTGTAATGTTTTCATTACAGCCCTCTCGCGTTCACGCTGGAAGCACACACCAACACTCTTTTTAGTGGCAGAAGGACTCGGCGCACTTTTGACAAAAAGTACGGTACGAACCTCGGGCAGTGAAGGCCTTTACGGACGAGTCCGTAACTTCACTGCCCGAGGTTCGTACCGTACTTTTTGTCAAAAGTGCGCCGAGTCCTTCTGCCACTAAAAAGAGTGTTGGTGTGTGCTTCCAGCGTGAACGCGAGAGGGCTGTAATGAAAACATTACAGCCCTGTTTCTAGGTATATTACAGCCCTGTCTCCGAGAGGCTTGAAACTTACGGTCACGAAAAGAGGTCGCGTAAGAGGCGCTTACGGCGCACTTTTGACAAAAAGTACGGTACGAACCTCGGGCAGTGAAGGCCTTTACGGACTCGTCCGTAAAGGCCTTCTTACTGCCCTCGGTACGTAATGTACTATTAAGTACCTACCTAATTAATTTTATTCTGTGATTTAATTTGTATTATGTATCTTATAATATTGATTTATTATTCTAATTTTTTATATTATTTTTTTATACTCTATTTTAAAGTTACTGAATGTCTACAAGACACCAAAACGTTGTTATTTTTAAAACAATTTAGAGCTAGGTGGATGGATACCTCATTTTACAGAGGATAGCCAATTGAAAGATAATATTGATGCATATTTTTTATCGAACAGATCACGATGAAAATTAAAATTTTAGAGAATACAAAACGACGATAATCTTTACGTTGCTTATTATATTTGTATGATTGTCTAGATAGATGTGTTGAAAGAAAATGTACAAAGTGTATTTCTATTACTAGCAATTTAATAAATTAATTACTAAATTAATGTTCAGTCTTTTCCTAGTTATTTTTTTTTGTTTTTTTCAAACACAAGCACTATAGGAAAAATCCTTTAGGGCACTCTGGCAGTAGTGCGTGTGCGCAAAAAGCGATTCACGTTGGTTTTGAATCGTTGGAAGTTATATTCGTTGGGAAAAACGACCTCGGGAAGGTCGTTCCATAAGGATGAAGTCCTCCAGATGAAAGAATTCTTAAATAGTAAAGTTCGAGGAGTACTAAGCTGAACCACATATGGATGGACGGCAGTGGTTCGTCGTGTATTTCTGATATTCGCCGCTCTGGGCGGAATTAAGAGGGCAAGGTCAGCCGAGCACTTTCCATGAAAATATCTGTAAAAGAGAGTCAAATCCCCAACCCGTCTTCGATGTTCTAGGCTGTCGAGGTTCTTCGTCGGCTCGTGGTCTCCAATCAGCTGAATGGCCCCTTTCGATGGAATCCAGTAGCCGAAGTGTATGTTTGGGTGCAAGGCTCCAGACATGAGAGCAGTACTCTAGTGATGGTCGAATCTGGGCTTTGTATATTGTCAAAAGTTGTTGTGGTGTGTACAACTTTCTGGTTCCGAAGAGTACACCAAGTTTCTGAGAAGCTATCTTGGCACAACGTGGTTATGCCAAGACATATTTCCTCCTAGATTGACGCCCAGCAAATTAATAGATGAAGCTAGTGGGATTGCGTGTCCGTCCATGACTATATCCGGTTCTGCAATGTTAACCTTTTTAGAGAAAACTGCTGCCTGGGTTTTTTTAGCGTTAAATTCGACTTGGTTACTGTCACCCCAAGCCAAAATTTCTTCCAGGTCTTTGTTGAGGCGTGATACTCCATGCTGTCTAAAAAGTTGTGCATTCAAAGAGAAAGATGAGATAAGTGTGCTATCATCAGCAAAACTAAATATCGGATTTTTCGTTTTCACTAGAAGGTTGTTAATGTAGGGTTAGAAGAGAGTGGGAGACAATATGGACCCTTGAGGGACACCGGCATTGATGGTGAAGGTGTCTGAGAGAAATCCGTCAATCGCCACTTGCAGGGAGCGGTCTTTAAGAAAGCTAGACAACCATGCAGAGAATCGACTGGGCATACCATAGGAGAAGTCCCTCATGCCAAACACAATCAAAGGCTTTAGAAATATCCAGTGCAAGAACCCGAGACTCCCCATGATGTTCGATTGCGTTGTTCCAAAGATGGGTGACATAGACTAGAAAATCTCCAGTTGAACTGGACTTCCGAAAACCATATTGATGATCGCTGATAATGTTGAAGCCTTCCAGGTACTTTAGAAGATGTTAGTTAATAGCTTTCTCCATTACTTTTGATATAACTGAAAGCAATGGGACTGGTCGATAGTTGCTAGGCAGGGTCCTCTTACCTTTCTTTGGTATAGGCTGGACTCGCGCCGTCTTCCAGCACGATGGAAATATTCCTTGTTTGTATTATAAGTTAAAAAGTCTACAAAATGCTACTGTTAGTTCATCGGCGCATCTCTTGAGAACTATAACAGGAATCTCGTCTGGACCAAAAGCGAAGCGTCTATAAACACTAACACATAAAGTACACGTTATGTCCCGCGCTGGCATTAAGACGCAAAAAACAGTTTTCGGTAAACTTATTCTTTATTAACAAAATATAAATTTACGTTTATATATTATTTGGTTGTATTTACCTAGAACTGGCAATTCTGGAAGGTTCCGTTGATAGCTAAATTTCCTACAGCAAATGTTGACTCATGATTCATTGTCTGGGTCTCTAGTTTCTGTAAGGAAACGCGAGATCCAGATGGTACGCCTGCCAACATCCTTGAAACCTCATTGTTTGAGGATTTGCTATCCTCTAAATATCCTTCAGCAACTGTGGTACTCCTCCATCCACCATGGATTGTTCAAACCCAAATATTTTGCAATAATACATGGAATTTTTCCAAACGTGTTTTTTCCAACAGGTTGTACAGTACAGCGGCCTTGTCTGTAGGTTTTGCGTTGCCTTTTCAGCCTTTTTTTCAATTTCGTCGGGAATTTCAAAACCTTGTTCCATTTTTGATTTTTGTCTTTGACACATTAAACATTTGAATACTTATCTCCCTAGCAACAAAAACGCAAGCTATAATAATGTGAAGGTAATGTTGCATGTAAAAATAAAAATTGGTAAATCCGAAGGTAAATCAAATTAAATTTAAAAAAATATTTATTATTTAAATCGAACTGGTATGACATAAAAGTTTGTATGCACCACGGGTACTAATCGATATATTATACCCTCGAGCAACTTACGAACCCTCGGGCCAGAGGACTTCGGCTTTGTAAGACTGTCGCCATCAGGGTATAATCATCTAATTAGTACCCTTGATACATAAATAACTATTATGGACAAGTAAGGAAATAATGAAAATTGGGAAAACTGTTTTGTTAAGTTTTATCACTGCTGGCTTTTCAATGTGTAGTTAACTACTAGGTTATTGTGCTATAAGATTCGTTGTAGATAACAAGTATTTTTTGATTACTGCAAGATTAGTTTTACATCACTTTGGATACGGAATTTATCAACCAACAATTGTTTTGTTATATATTTTTTGTTCTAATTTCAGTAGGAGTAAGGTAAATTTTGATAAAACCGGAGGAGTTGACAAGGACGTTAATAAAGAGGTATATTATAGGAAGTTAATAAAACTAAATGACCTATAAAATATTTAGTTTTATTTATTCAATTACCTACTTGATGAGAACATTAGAAGAGAGCCGAAAGTTAACAACATCATTAAAGATTCTGGGTAGTTCTAACCAACGATTTCTCAACTAATTATTAACAATATTTTTAATTTTTCCTATGAAAATGTTTACAAGAAGTTTTCGGATTACATGAAAAATTTCTCAAGGATCAAATAGACCAGTTTTCTAGATCGCTGCCGTGTCTGTTTCGTTTGGGTTGGCCAGTGTCACCAACTGCAGGGAATAGTCTCTTTCTAGGGAATTTTTTTTAAACCGACGAAATTAGGGACAATTTTCGAAGGTATGAGAGCTCCTTTTTCATCGATACAATTTTTCATGTCCACGATAGATTTTGTTTCGGAACTTTTACGATGGCATGTTTATTCTGATCCCGAGAATGACGCTGGAGTGATTTAATTTATGAATAAACATGCCGAAACGATCATTTATATGTAAAATTTCCAAAAAAAAAAACAAACCATAACTTTGAGTGTAACAATGGGTAATGCCTATAAGAGTGAATTTAAAATGCTAACAACAACAATGTTAATCTCCATGAGGAATTTAAAAATAACTCAAACCATGACGTAACTGCGCACCAAACGAAATTGGAAATGTTAGATATCGTACCTTGTGTGTATTGTATCATGTTACTCTGAAAGGTTGGGAACACTGTTAGTGGCAGTAGAAGGAGGTTAGATCGCGCATCATCGTGGCAGTGAACGGCAAACGGTCGACGAATGCTCTCTTTCATATGGAGTCGTGATACACTCCTCGACAATAAATTCCCGAAAAAGATAATGTTATTCAGGTTAATAATATAGTCGTGTAACTTTTTTAATTGTTGTCCGATCTTGGTAAAATTTCTAGGAAAGTGTAGACTTGTTTCTTGGGATGATATCCTGAATATTAGTTTTTAAAAAATACTGATGTGTTGATGATTATAGAGGCAGAAAAGTAACTTTTTACCCTTAATTTCTAAACGCCCTGTGGAAATGTTGAGCAGTAGAATTTAGCTGAATTATGATTTGTTTTGAAGTGTGATCGTTTCTCAACATAATGTTTTTTGGTTCACGTCATTAGCTGTTTTGTAAAAGAAGATACAAATTTTTAAAGAAAGTATTACACTATTTCAATTTTACATGATTTTTTTTTTATGATGATCAAACACACGCACTATAGGAAAAATCCTTTAGGGCACTCTGGGAGTGGTGCGTGTGCGCAAAGAGCGATTCACATTGGTTTTGAATCGTTATATTCGTTGGGAAAAACGACCTCGGGAAGGTCGTTCCATAAGGATGAAGTCCTCCAGATGAAAATATTCTTAAATAGTGAAGTTCGAGGAGTACTAAGCTTAACCACATATGGATGGGCGGCAGTGGTTCGTCGTGTATTTCTGATATTCGCCGCTCTGGGCGGAATTAAGAGGGCAAGGTCAGCCGAGCACTTTCGATGAAAATATCTGTAAAAGAGAGTCAAATCCCCAACCTGTCTTCGACGTTCTAGGCTGTCGAGGTTCTTAGTCAGCTCGTGATCTCCAATCAGACGAATGGCCCTTCTTTCGATGGAATCCAGTAGCCGAAGAGTATGTTTCTGGTTCGGAAGAGTGCACCAAGTTTCTGAGAAGCTATCTTGGCACAACGTGGTTATGCCAAGACATATTTCCTCCTAGATTGACGCCCAGCAAATTAACAGATGAAGCTGGTGGGATTGCGTGTCCGTCCATGACTATATCCGGTTCTGTAATGTTAACCTTTTTAGAGAAAACTGCTGCCTGGGTTTATTTAGCGTTAAATTCGACTTGGTTACTGTTACCCCAGGCCAAAATTTCTTTCAGGTCTTTATTGAGGCGTAATACTCCATGCTGTCTGCGAAGATGTGCGTCGGCAGCCGATGTTTGTACATTCAAAAAGAAAGACGATATAAGTGTGCTATCATCATCAAAACTAAATATCGGATTTTTCATTTGCACTAGAAGGTCGTTATTGTAGAGTAAGAAGAGAGTGGGAGACAATATGGACAACACCGGCATTGATGGTGAATGTGTCTGAGAGTGTGTAATTGTGTATGGAGTAGCATAAACAAATATCCAAAAATTAATAGCGCGTAATGCCACCTCATGTTCTTGTCACTTCTACCATGTGACGAGGCATGTTTCAATACAATACGGACTATTAATTTTTGGATATTTGTTTATGCTGATCGAACCTAAAAACATAGTATTAAGAAAAGGTCACACTTCAAAACAAAATATAATGAAGCTAAATTCTACCGCTCAATTTTTCCAGGGCGTCAAGAAATTAAGGGTAAAAAAGTTACGTTTGTTTCTGTCTGTATAATGATCAATACATGATTATTTTTGAAAACTAAAATTCAGGATATCATCCCAAAACAGTAGTGTACACTTTGCTGAAAATTTCACCAAGATCGGACAATAATTAAAAAAGTTACAGGGCGAATTGTGATTAAAATTGGAAAACTACAGTATTTTCTTTAAAAATTTGTATCTTCTCTTAGACAGCAGATAATGGCGTGAACCAAAAAACATTGAGTTAGGAAAAGGTCACACTTCGAAACAAAATACAATGTAGTTAAATTCTACCGCTCAATTTTTCCACAGAGCGTTAAGAAATTAAGGGTTAAAAAGTTACGTTTGTTTCTGTCTGTATAATGATCAATACATGATTATTTTTTAAAACTAAAATTCAGGATATCATCCCAAGACAGTAGTGTACACTTTGCTGAAAATTTCACCAAGATCGGACAATAATTAAAAAAGTTACAGGGCGAATTGTGATTAAAATAGGAAAACTACAGTATTTTCTTTAAAAATTTGTATCTTCTCTTAGACAGCAGATAATGGCGTGAACCAAAAAACATTGAGTTAAGAAAAGGTCACACTTCAAAACAAAATACAATGTAGTTAAATTCTACCGCTCAATTTTTCCACAGAGCGTTAAGAAATTAAGGGTTAAAAAGTTACGTTTGTTTCTGTCTGTATAATGATCAATACATGATTATTTTTTAAAACTAAAATTCAGGATATCATACCAAGACAGTAGTGTACACTTTGCTGAAAATTTCACTAAGATCGGACAATAATTAAAAAAGTTACAGGGCGAATTGTGATTAAAATTGGAAAACTACAGTAATTTCTTTAAAAATTTGTATCTTCTTTTAGAAAGCAGATAATGACGTGAACCAAAAATCATAGTATTATGAAAAGGTCACATTCCAAAACAAAACACAATGTACCTAAATTCTACCGCTCAATTTTTCCACTGGGCGTTAAGAAATTAAAGTTCAAAAGTAACTTTTGTTTCTGCCTTTATAATAATCAAGACATCAATGTTTTTTGAAAATTAAAATTCAGGAGATCATCGCGAGACACAGAGCCAAAAATTTCGGACAACAATTAAAAAAGTTACAGGACTATAAAAAATACTAATATTATGTTTGTCCAGGATTTATTGTCGGGGGAGTGTATTAAATAACAACAATACAACAAATTAAATTTGTGGTATTGAATACACACGTATTATGAAATAATTGCCAAGTAACGTTTTAACGTGACTGGATACTCAAAAATATTTATTAAATCCATCAATTTCTCTAATTTTTACAGACAGGCACAGGTATCTTTTCTCTAAAACTAGCCGAACGAATTCGGTCAGAAACGTCCTACAATAATTGCTGGAAAATTATTTATTATTATATTTGAGTTTACAGAGTGTGAACAAAACTAATCTATTCCTTATCATTAAAATGAAACAATGCGTTTTCTAATCGATACTAAAATCTATTACCATGCACAACCTCTATTTCTTATATTGATCGTTTTTATCACGAAGCACTAAATCTATATCACAGCTTAACGTATTCTTTAATTTCGTGTATTCACATTTTGTCAAAAAGAACTGTGAAACTGTAATATATATTTTACAAGTTACAACGCTTAGAAATGCTTGGTGGAAAAAGACTCCTGTTCTAAAGAATTGACCCCTGAACGGGTCAGAATCCAGGGGGCACATGATATGGTCCATGTTGATATTGGTGAGCTGAGGAGAGATAAAATATAATTATCCCTGACACATATACACAGGGTGTGCCCATAACTTATGGGCCATAGAGCAACTGGAGATACTCAACATTAAAAATGACCGATTGAGTTTAAGAACTTAATCACAGGTATGTATGTATAAAGTCCGACCCTCCCTAATTTTATCGTACTGTCAAACCAAATTGTATATTGTAAGCTCTCGATTCATCCGGCAACTCAGCAACGATAATTACGCGAATGACGCTATATATACTCGCATATGCGAATAAGTGGGCGGGGCATAATGCAGTTTCTCTTTTCTCTGTACTAAGAGGTGGGGGGGGGATAGTGGGGCTATGGCGATTTAACATGGAAAAGGCGCACAATTTTAGTGTGCGCCGCGCTGTTGCCCAGCCCGGTGAGACTGCTTATGGGGGGGGTCGAAACACGTAAGAAGGCCTTGGAAGTGATGCTAAGCCTACTCTGCTCCATACGCTCACATGTAACCTACTTTTATCTATCTGTTTCACTCTATCATTTAAGCGTCAATATCAGACTTACGTAGAGTTAATATGGAAAGCCCAAAAGAGTGTTTATGTCATATTTGTCTCACTTTACTGAATTAGGGAAGGTTGCTGCAGACAGAGACAGGCATAGAATACGAACAGCACGAATTGTTAAATAGTTTAACAAGCTAACTTCCTTCGTCTGGCGGGCATGGAAATCAAGCAACATCTGATATGATTTAAAATGGTGGAGAAGTGGAGAAGACGCATCTTTAAATTTTAAAATAATTTTTAATATCCTAATCTTTCACGAAAAACGTCGTTTCCTTTTTGGTGCAAGTGAGTAATTTGTAATTGAAACATTCATTTAGTCATCTTTACTGAGAGTAAGCTTCAATAATAATTTCTTTTCCTAAATCATATGGGGCCCAAAAATATGCTTGGACTTGAAGCTTGAAATATTTGCTAGGATCTAGAGCCCACTTGAAGATGGTAACATATTTTATGTAAATTATGATTTACTTCCTATTTTTTAATAAAACTACTTACAAGCTAATTTCTGACGTTTAATTTTTCATTTGTAGTTACGTTATTAGTTTAAAAAATGATATAAGAGTGTGTAAGGATTATTTTAAAGTGATATTTACAGCTTAAAACATGTCAGAATCCTAATATTTGATTTTCACTACTTAGTAAATCAAATAAAAGGGTTTGAATGTTTTTTGTTGGTTAAATGTCACTTTAAAATATTGACAGTAATAAAAATTTTGACAAAAGTGACATTTGAAAAGCACGTGCGTTTGTCAGCTGATTCCAGACGGAATGGATGCCTGGTTTGTTCGTTTGTTCATACTTGCTTCGATGTGTTAACACGGCTGTTTGTCTTCTTCCTGTTTATAAGTATTCGTTGCTGTTGCCTGTTGGTGCATGTATTTAGAAATTCGAGGGTGTATATTTTAATATTTTAATATTATATATTTATTAAGTTAAAATGAATAGTTTCGCGGTGGACTATTTAAAAAATAACTTTAGATCTTTGAGTTTGGAGAAAAAATTGAAGTGAAGAATGCGGGAAGACCTAAACCCGAAAGTAATTTAACGCAGACCACAAAGGGTAAATCTAGGGACTTTATTAGAAAGTTTAAAAATTAAAAATATAAAAAAAATAACTGGACTTGTGGATGCAGCATAACTAACCTTTTGTTTTGTTTTTCCTGTTTGTTGTTTGGTCGCGGCATTGAGTAGGTTTGGTAGTTAAAAAAAATTTTTTAAATAATTTCACGATACTTGTGAACCCCCTATCATAGGTCACGAGCCGCCATTGTCTATGGCCCATAAGTTATGACACACCCTGTGTACATAATAATTAATATAACTATTTGCTACTTTTTGTCACAGATACATGGTATTATGTTACTATATTTACACTTGCAAATCCTGAAATGAAAACCAATCGAAGAAAAGAACCATAAATGACGCTTTGAATTAATAAGCTCAGATAAGCCTTATGTCAAGCCCGAGAAATCACGTGGGAGGCGCATATGAGAAATGTCAACAATCTAATACGGTAGGTCACATCATTTATTATAAATTAACCTGATAAATTTAACAGCTTAAGCCAGAAAACGTTTAAATTTCGCATACGTGCGAATTCAAGAGATATCCTTTGAATTCTAATTTTTTTAATTTCTAAATCAAACGCGCGAGGCGCTTTAGCAACGATTGCCATCGATCAAAGTCGAAGCACGCGTTGTGATCTGGCATCACTGCTAGTCTACTGATCTACATACACTTTTGTTAACTGAAAACAGATGTGTATGGTCTTGCACGTGGATTCACGACGGGTAATGTAATTCGATTTAAAAAAAAAGTATGTAGGCTTTCTCTAGGGGACACCCGAGATGTCACCCATTCAGCCATTTCGATAAAACCTTGTATACTTGCTAATATTCTTCATCCCTCTTATTTTTACAAAGTAAATGGGACTTGTGAACTTTTTTTGGTTACTTACGAATGATACACCCTGGAGGATGGTAAAATGATAACCAACCAAAAAACTGTAGGCCATTGCGTTCCATTGCATGTTTTTAATGTCTTCTACGTTGTAAACGCCTAAAAAAATGCAAAGAAAATGTAATCCTATATATCCTTTTTTTCAAAATAGCAACGGGAATCTGATAAATATAATTTTTAAACTCTCAGATTTGTTGGGGGAGTTCGATTGTAAAAACTATTTACAGGTGTCAACTGTAACAGCAAATTACTTACCCCCAATTCGTAATAGGTAGTAAGGCACAACGAACATCATTAGGTGTTGGACCCAATAGACTGTCGCCTCCAATGGCAGCTAAAAATTTATAACAATAATGATAAGAATACCATGTGCGGCTTTAGGAGTGTACAAGCTGTACTCCAGCACAGACCGACAAAGAAACAGAATTTGCTTATTTGGTACTTCCTGTTAAACCGGAAGTGATGACTTTGTTATAAAAATGGTTATAATCGGATAACACTATCCATTTTACAAAAAGAAATTCAGAATATTGAGCATCTAACAGTTTTATAAATAACCTATTGTTGTATTGTGTCTGCTCTGTGCACCATAATTTATTCTAAACAAATTCTCAAATTCAATTGAGTTCATCAGTTTGTCAGGATCACAGCAATTCTGCAACCGTTCCCTGTCAATACGTTTTGAATTCAATAAGGTATTAGACAAAGACAAAAGTTTTGTTGAATATTGATTTGTGGCCATTAAATATTTGCCAGCTGTTAACTCTTAGTTGCATAGTCAATCACGTGTCAATCTTAGTCGGTTTTTATTAGTTTTCGTGTCTTCATAATTTAATCCCAAAAACAGTTCTTTTCAGAGCTATTTCATTGCACTTTTGTGTTTTCGGTAAGTATTGATGGATATTTGTTACTAATATAACCTTATTTTGTAAAGTCATGTCATAATTCATGTCTAAAATTTAAGGGGTGGCCAAATTCCGTCAAATGGATATATTCCTGATTTTGAGGATAAGTGGATTAGGAAAACACCGAGTTTTGAAAGTGAAATATGGCGACTGAGGTTTGATTATAATACTTTTACGATAAAAAGTAGAACGCCCGTTGAAATTATAAATTATTTTTTAAAGTACGTACATCGCAACGCTAGGCTGTTATGAAATCAGTCCTTGTTTTAATATTTTTCTTGCTTTAAATTTTGACTGATTTGTATGATTTTAATGACGTTGTAAGTGACGGGTGAACATAGAACATAACGTACATACTTTACAGATATTAGAATCGTATTGAACGGAAATAGTAAGACATTACATTTTTATGTAAAAGACCTACCAATCTAGTTTCTGTTTCATAGAAGATAATGGCGAGGAGAGGTCCATTCAAATAATTTAAATGACATCTAAATACCGCCGTTACTGTTTTACTTGGTCTCGCCGTCAGTAAATATATCTAAAAATAGGAAAGATAATAAATAATTCATCCTGGCCAAGTGCAACAAAAATTGATATTTTTCTATTTTTTTTTAAATAGAAAATTGCTTTATACAGGGTGTCCGATAAGTATAGGGTAATATTTCGCCAGTGTACAAGGGAGGTCATAATATTACTAACAGTACAGTTAATAATTTTTCCTAATGCACCTCCTAAGAAAGATGTTGGTCCCCAAACACGGACCTGATGATGTACATTTTCGATTATAACTTTTAAGTCACCCTAAAGTCACTAAGAAACTCAGACTAGAATCTTTCCTGTACATGGCCAGGGAAGCCAGGAACGTACGTGGAACTCGTAGGCTCAAAATTTTGATAGATGTAAATTATGGAAAAGAATATTTTTAAAGAGAAATGTCAAAACTACTTAAGAGTAGAGTTACATGAGATTTCTGTTGTAAAGCTATACGCCATTATAACCAGCTTAAAAACTATTTAGCTTTGGAGACATGTGGAGGCAGTTATTCAAAGATAAAAGATTAGGCTCGGTATTCATACATTTTTTATTGGAAACTGTTGCTAAATAGCCACGTAATAAATAAACAAAAATTATAACAATTTCAAAATTTTTTACACAAAATCGAAAAATATTGTTTCTTGTACAAGGCAATATTATTAGTAATGTTTTGCATAAGTTTTAGGCAAAGAAACGCGCTATTAAAGCAATGGGTTATATTTATCGAAATATTTTATCAGCTGGACGATGTTTGTCAGCCATATTTGCACTTCGCCGCTTCGTATAGCCGAGTTACGAACCAACTAAAAGTTCAGCTACTGTGTCACTGAGGGCGACGAGTAGCTCGACTCGGCTGTGTATATTCGTGTGAAAAACCGATTATGCGTAAATATACAGTGTACCAAATATAAATTTTATGTAGAAAGTTCTTTAAAAATTGATATTATAAAATGATACTGCTGCCAAGTTGTGAAAATCAGGAACCATTAAAAGGTTGCTTTTTCTGGTAGTATTTAGGGTTTGCCAGATGGACAAAGTGTAATAGTAGGACAATTGTATAAATAAGCCTGAATTTTTTATAAAAGGCCGGACATTTTTTTTTTAATATATACAATAAAAGTTTGTATCTTTAATTTTTGCCAGTCCAATCACTAAAAAAAAGCGAAAAATCAGTCCAATCACTAAAAAAAAAGCGAAAAAATTAACACTGTTTATTAATAACGACAAAAACCAACGAAGCTATTTAAAATAAATAAACATCTCCTCTAATCAGTAAGCACGACTAGGCCTAGAAGCCTTTCCTGATTCTACAATAAAAAATAACCAAACAAAAAACATTATTTTCATATAAACACCATTTACATTATGAAATCTAAATGCGAAGAACTTCCAGCCTCTGGTTTTGGGAGAGCATTATTTTTCAGAAGAACAAAGATTTATAAAAATCAGAGATTGACCGGTTGCTATAAAAAGCCATATTCATAATTCACCAAAAATTATAACATGTCCGGCTAGAGCCGAGAAATATTTCAATTAACCGCTCGGCCTGGTTAAAGATCACAATACGGAATGTAGTTTTAACTTACCTTGTACATTAGATACCATATACAAACATACGTAATTAGTTCCTGTAAAAGTTACGTGTAGGTCTAAAATATCATGCAACTTCCTTCAATACTTTAGTGTATAGCTTAATAATTAAAAAAAATATAAATATGTTATTTTACTATTAAATATTATAACACAATTGATAGGTCCGGGTGGTTCAATCCTCGAACTTACTAGGTTACCACTGTATCTCCTTAGGTAATGGTCGCTGGTTGGTTTTAAGTAAAATGTAAGGTTAAACAAGTTGTAGGTTAAAATATATCTATTTTCTTCGGCAAGTAATAAATACAGAAAGTACAATTTCTACTGTATATACAATCTGTGATGTTAGGCTTACTTACATGGTAGTCTTAGTACTAATTATCTTTAACACATTGTTCACTAATCTGTTGTGTGAGACGACCTGTAATGACTCGGTACTTAGACGTTAAACTGGTAGTAAAATGGTAGTTGACCTCAATGTCGGTAGATAAGAATGACCTCAATGTCGGTAGTTAATATTAGTATTTGACCTCAATGTCGGTAGATAAGAATGACCTCAATGTCGTTAGATAAGAATGACCTCAATGTCGATAGTTAAGAATGACCTCAATGTCGGTAGTAAGAATGACCTCAATGTCGGTAGATAAGAAAAGTATGTCACTTTAATGATTGCAAAACTCCATCGCACTTGTCCGTACAACCTTGTTGTTCCGTACCGCACACTCTGAAGTATATCTTTACAATCTCGGTAGTAAGAATGACCTTACTGTCGGTAGATAAGAAAAGTATGTCACTTTAATGATTGCAAAGCCCCATTGCATTTCTCCGTACAACCCTGTCGTGGCTGTCGTTACGTAGCACACACGCTGGAGTTTATCTTTACAATCTCGGTAGTAAGAATGACCTTACTGTCGGTAGATAAGAAAAGTATGTCACTTTAATGATTGCAAAGCCCCATTGCATTTCTCCGTACAACCCTGTCGTGGCTGTCGTTACGTAGCACACACGCTGGAGTTTATCTTTACAATGGTAATAAAACGCGCGTCTTGGCCCGAAAAGGTTTGCACGTAGGCATTAGCTGGCCAATAGAAATGCGAGATTTCCGTTGGAACCCGCCGGTTGCCTCGTTGGTAATATAGATGGAACGCTAAACAATCATTAGCAATATGTCGAATGTAGGTGAAAAATAGACAGGTCGACTGGACCACGTGATTGAGAATAATCGATAATTCATTTTTAGGGTTTTTAAAATGCATTTAAATATTCTTCGCTAGCAGGTGTGACAAAGAACGAATATATATTGTGTGTCACTTCTATACATGCATGTATTTATTACGACGGAAGATGTTTTGTTTGTCGTGTCTGAAGTTGAAAAGTAGTACAGTTGTGTCAAAATATGCAAATATGGTTTTATGTTGATTTGGGCATTTATATATTAAATATTCCTTGATTATGCAAATATTAGGCTCTGAAAGTATGTTTATGATTGATATATAGCGCAAATTACTTGAAAGGAGTTATTGTTAATGGTTAAACTGATAGATTATTTGGCTATTCTCAAACCGTGCCTATTTTGACGTGTTATAAATTGCATGGACATGTTTTGTAAGTTCTTGAATATAATAAGCGAATTATTAAGCGTGTTGTTAGTGGGATACGGGTACTGTTTCACAACATTCTCCCCCCTGTTGAATCCTCCTGCGATTCAACTAAACTGACTCACAATATTTTGAACTTTAAATGAAAAATCGATCTGATGAGTTAAGCTCGAAGTAAATGAAGTTATGCTCGAAGTAAATGAAGTTATGCTCGAAGGACCAGTATTATTAAGCTAATACGACTGAAGAGAATATAAATAATAATGCCACTCTGGCGTTAACTAAAATAAATGTTAGATAAATGTAAATATGAATGAAAGCTCCAGATAGGTTGTAAATCTACCTAGGTTTCATCGAACAAGATAATAACTAAATAAAGGGTAGAAAGCTCAATCCGAGCGTAGTAATGGTAACATCTTACCATGGTGGACATCAGTACTCATGAACACCACCGCACAGGTTGTAAGGCTGAACTATGGGTTTCACAAGTAGTGAAGGTAGAAAGTAATGGATAGAAAATTGTGCCCTCTTGGCAACGGGTAGAAACTTGTGTTGCACACTTGGCAACGGGTAGAAACTTTTTTGCACACTTGGCAACGGGTAGAAACTTTTTTGCACACTTGGCAACGGGTAGAAACTTTTTTGCACACTTGGCAACGGGTAGAAACTTTTTTGCACACTTGGCAACGGGTAGAAACTTTTTTGCACACTTGGCAACGGGTAGAAACTTTTTTGCACACTTGGCAACGGGTAGAAACTTTTTTGCACACTTGGCAACGGGTAGAAACTTTTTTGCACACTTGGCAACGGGTAGAAACTTTTTTGCACACTTGGCAACGAGTAGAAACTTTTTTGCACACTTGGCAACGGGTAGAAACTTGTTTGCACACTTGGCAACGGGTAGAAACTTGTTTTTTAGGAATCCTCTCCTAAAAAGAACTTGCTGCCTAGAAGGATAGACAGGTAGAATAAAAGAAGGGTGCCTTGTTCCTGAACACTGACATTTTTGCTTGTAAAGACACTGTAATGCCCCAGTGAGAAAATTCAAAACAAAAAGGCTCTGAGAGCATGCTAGAGAGTCTAGCCGGTGTTGCGGACAGGTAAACTGTAACATACAACGAAAGTGCAGAAGAAAAATCTGCCGTGAAAACACGCTATTAAGTTTAGCCACTAGGAGCGTATCTAGTGTAGAAAAAGAATATAGATTAAAGAGCTGTTAGGCGGTTAAGCTTAAGCAAACTCGCTACGATGTTTCACCTTGAAACAAAGGGCCAAATAAAAAAGCAAAGATCAATGACTTGTTTAGGTTTCCCAGGGAGACAGGCCGTAGCTCCCAGTAACGTTTATGGTACGATACCAAACCGAAATGTAGTAAGTAAAATGTAATATAAACACAATATCATTTATTGTATTTCAACGCAAGAAAAGTATACGCAATTTTCGTTGCTGCATAATTTTTAGTCAACATTTATATTTAAGTCATTATATAGAATCGGGGATACTTTAGTGATAGCTCTAGTGAACGTACTAGTGGGAGTTTTTAATTTAAGAACACGAACTTTACCGTCTTTACCGGGATATGTTTCTAACACTCGGGCTAAAGGCCACTGTAACGGAGGTACGTTGTCTTCTAGTAGTAACACGATGTCGTTTATTTTAATGTTCGCGGTGTTCTTCAACCATTTTGGGCAATTTTGAAGACGACTCAAGTAATCTACAGACCATCGTTTCCAAAATATTTGTTGGATCTTAGTACATTGTTGCCAAAACTTTAATCTGTTATCTGAAATTCCACTTACATCTTTTTCCGGATAAGCCGTTAAATTTTCACCAATCAAAAAATGTCCTGGGGAAAGGTAACTAAAATCTGAAGGATCATTTGTCATTGGACATAAAGGTCGTGAATTTAAGATTGCTTCTATTTGCGTTAGGATCGTGTAAAATTCCTCAAAAGTGAAAGTTAAATTTCCGATTATTCTATAAATGTGATGTTTAGTGCTTTTCACTGCAGCCTCCCATAGACCGCCCCAATGTGGAGATCTCGGTGGAATAAATTTCCATTGAATTTCATTTTGTAAAAGATAATTTATAAAAGTATCACAAGCTGGCGAATTTTTGAAAAAAGTATACACGTCGTGTAGCTGGTTGTTAGCACCCTGAAAATTGGTACCGTTGTCGCTATAAATAATTGTAGGGTTACCTCTCCGTGAAATGAAACGTTTCAGGGTCATAATAAAAGCTTCAGACGATAAACTTGTAACTAATTCTATGTGAACTGCTTTTGTAGTCATACAAACAAAGATGGCAATGTAAGCTTTGATTTTTGGTGCTTTCTTTAACCGTGATGATTTTATTAGGAACGGGCCTCCGTAATCGATACCTACTTTCTGAAATGGGCGTGAAATTTGAACTCTGTCTCCTGGCAAATCTGCCATAACTTGTTGTGCTGGAAGAGCTCGAAATCTACTGCATACTATGCAGTTCCGTATAACGTTTTTAACTTCTTTTAAACCGTTCAAAGGCCAGTACCGTAACCTAAAATTTGACAACACTGATTGTGCACCTGCGTGTCCTAACCTTAAATGTTCTTGCTTCAGCATGATTCTGACAGTGGCGTTGTGAGATGGTAGTAAATAAGGATGTTTCTGATCGAATGAAATGTCAGCGTTCTCTAGCCTACCTCCAACTCTGACTAACTTGTCTTCATCTAAGAATAATTTGAGCATTTTTAACTGATGGTGTGAAATTATTTCATTCTTTTTTAATTCTGAGATTTCTTTTGAAAAAGATTGAGTCTGTAAAATGTTCACTATGAATGTTTGAGCCTTTGTTATCTCGTTAACTGTAATGATTGAATCTGTAATTTTATTATTTTTATTTTTTGCATTATGAATAAACCTTAACACGTACGCCAATGAGCGTGTAAGTCGAGAAAATATTGAAAAATGTGAAAAATATTCCACCCAAAATTCGTACGCCTTTGGTTGTTGAACTGAAATAAGTGAGATTTTCTTTTGTTCGGGAATGTTTTCTATTTTTACTTCCTTATCAAAAGAATCCAAAACTACATCAAAATTATGTAAAAACTTAGGACCGTGAAACCAAAAATTTGAAATTGTTGTTTAAGACTGATGTTAATGTTAACCCCGTGATAAAAGTGTTTATAAAATTCTTTATGATGTGAAATTGTTTAATTTAATTTTGGAAAATATTGTCTGCTCCGTACGCCACTGTATAGACGTCGGCAAAACCTTGACTTGGGATGTCTCAATGTTTTAAGAGGCGGACAGTCCTCTTTACTCTTGTCTCTCTCTCTTGTTTGTGTAAAAAATGACACTTTGTTTTCCGAGTTTTTAACTGTTTTATTTTTCGGAATGTTTCCTCCTATTATCCAACCTAACGAGGTACAAACTAATGTCGGTTTGCCCTTCCCTAATGAATGAAGTCCATTCTGTAAAATGTCGCTGTACACATCGGCACCTATAAGTAAATCTAATTCTGATGGTACATGGAAAGTCGCGTCTGCTAAATTACTTTTCAAATCTTCAGGGATATCTAATGCGCTCACTTCTACTGCCACCTGCGGTAGCTTATAAGTTATGTGATCTAAAATCACGCATGACACGGAATAACTTTCTTCCTGTATTTTTGAATGAACAGTGACATCTGTCATTTTATTTGAAGGGAACCCGTGTTGAGCGATACCTGAAATGTTTAAATTATGTCTATATACGTCACTTCCTATCTTGTTTACTAATCTCTGGGTTATAAAAGAACTTTGACTTCCGTTGTCTAGAAGCGCTTTGGCAGATATTATTTTTCCGGTTTTTGCGTTAATTAAGTTGACTTGCGCAGTCGACAATAACACTGTACTTTGTTTATTAACTGTCGCTGACAAAGCTACTGTTTCCGGTTCGGTATTTTCACTAGAGCCATCGCGTTCACGCCTCGGATGCGTCGTTACGTCACGTGTTAAACCAGGTGGTAAATGTGGTTCGTGTGTCTGTGTAGCTGGAAGAACGCGTTGTCTATTTAAGTTTGTAGGAGTCGCGCGCGGTTGCGATCTTAACGGTTGATTGTTTCTGTTTGTTAATGAGTGATGCTCACCTGCGTAGGTCGGGTTTTGATTCTGTCGCGGAGTATTGAAATTAGACTGAAACTGTTGCTTATGTAATAAAGTGTTGTGTGGGTTGTTACAATACGAGCATGTATTTGTTGACAAGCAATGTGCTGCTGAATGCGCGCCAAAACAATTTAAACATAAATTTTTCCTTTTAATTGACTCTGTGCGTTGCTCCACTGATAAATCTAAAAATCTTTGACATCTGAATACTATGTGGTCTGTCGAGCCACAGATATGACAATTACGTTTACTCTGACTGTTACTTGCAAATAAAGATATTCTGTCATTTTTAACTTTTGGACTACTACTTGTACTTGATAAGTTCTCAAATATAATGCAACGTTTTTCTAAAAATTCAAACAAGTCTTGTAACATGGGTAGTTCGTTTAAGTCCCTGTCTTGTTCAAATGCTCGTTTTGTCGCAAAGTCTAACTTGTTTTCCAGTATGTAAACTAACATGTATTCAAATAGTTGTGTCTCCGTTAATTTTAATTTTTTGAAAGATTCAATTGTCTTTTTATTTGTCGCTACAAAATCCCGTAAATTACTTGAATTTGACCTTGTCATAACAGGGGTGTCCAACAGTTGCATTAAATAACTATTAAGCACACAGGTTAGGTTCTCGTATCTATTTGTTAAAATATCCCATGCCAAATCAAAATTGTCTGCTATAAGTTCAAGCGAGTCTACCAATTTAAAGGCTTCCCCTTTTAAGGCCGATTTTAAATAAATTAACTTTTGAACATTTCCGAGGGTCGAGTTCTGAATGATCAGAGCATTAAAAACTTCTGCAAAAGACCGCCATTCTGCGATACTACCGTCAAAAAAGGGTACCTTTAACTCGGGCAACTTGACATTGGACACTATTTGGGGTGTTTTATGTGAAATTATGATTGGCGCTGCGCTACTATCTTTAATCTTATCGAATTCCGCCAACATAGCACAGTATTTACTTTCAACCTCATCCCTGTCTCCGTCGTCTATATTTAAAATCTCAATTTGGTCTTGAATCTGTGAGTACGTCTGGAACGCTTTCCTCAACAGTTCTTCCCGGTGCGGGACCTGTAATAGTTCAGCTTGGTCTGTTTTGTTTAGATCATACCACCTTTTTATTCGCGTGATTGCGCCCTTCGCCGTGCCACGCATTTGCACGAGTCTGTCTAGATCTAGTTCTTCCATTTTTTAATAAAAAGTTTACTTAAAAGTTCTGAGATTGAAAATACTACTGTCACTTGTGCGCTTAAAAAATGGTTTTATAAACTGCTGTAAAAAATATCAAAAACAATATGCACTGAAACGTTACACTCTGTCAATATTACCAAAAAATCAATAAATGGTTAATAAATTTCCTGAAAAACAAATATCAAAACACTGTGTATGAAATACACTCTGTACGGTATCAGTAATCAAATAAATTCTCAATAAATTTCCTGCAAAAAATATATGACACTTTCCATGGAATACACTGTACTTGATTTTATAAATCAATAAAATAAATTTAAACTCTTTCCATGGAATACACTGTACTTTATTTCAACAATAATAAATTCCTGCAAAAAATGTACGATAACTGCCTGAAAGAAAACCTCCTTTTGTCACCTTTTGTTGAACTGACACTAACCTGTGCTTATTCTTTTCTTTTTGACTACTTTTAACTAAATTAAATTTGCTTCTTGGCTAGAATATTGTTGTTTTCCTTTGGAATCTATATTTATTTCTCACTATTGAGCTTGTTTTTATTAATTACAACAATATTCTACCAATCAAAATCTCAAAAAACCAGTTGAAAGTGTTTTATTGACCTTCCAACCTCGATACCTTGTACACTTGTTGTAAAATCCTGTTTTTGTTATCACTGGTCTCGTCTCTGACTGGAACCTGGAACTGGAAGTCTCTTTCACTGCACTTCTATCACGATCACTGCTTTCTGCACCTTGGCACTAATGACAGTTTATTTATTCCACTTCCACGGAATTTCTCTTGCTAATTTTCCACTTTATTTTTCTCCGTTTGAACTGCTCTGCTGAATTTTCACTATACTTGTCACTTTAGCTTTCACTTTGCTTCTTTTACTTTGTTAAACGTGTGTGTTACTGACGTTGGAGATTACTTTTATTTTGTTTTACTGCTGGTACTTTATTTTTTCCTCTTCTTGGGACTGGTATTTCTGTATTTTTTCCACTTCTTCGGACTGGTATTTCTTTATTTTTTCCCTTTTTCTGGGACTGGTATTGCTTTTATTTTTTCCCTTTTTCTGGGACTGGTATTGCTTTTATTTTTTCCCTCCTTCTGGGACTGGTATTGCTTTATTTTTTCCCTACTTCTGGGACTGGTAGTGTTTTTATTCTTTCCCTACTTCTGGGACTGGTAGTGTTTTTATTCTTTCCCTACTTCTGGGACTGGTAGTGCTTTATTTTTTCTTACAAATGTTTAACTTTTACAAATCCGGCTCTAATGGGCCATATGATAGGTCCGGGTGGTTCAATCCTCGAACTTACTAGGTTACCACTGTATCTCCTTAGGTAATGGTCGCTGGTTGGTTTTAAGTAAAATGTAAGGTTAAACAAGTTGTAGGTTAAAATATATCTATTTTCTTCGGCAAGTAATAAATACAGAAAGTACAATTTCTACTGTATATACAATCTGTGATGTTAGGCTTACTTACATGGTAGTCTTAGTACTAATTATCTTTAACACATTGTTCACTAATCTGTTGTGTGAGACGACCTGTAATGACTCGGTACTTAGACGTTAAACTGGTAGTAAAATGGTAGTTGACCTCAATGTCGGTAGATAAGAATGACCTCAATGTCGGTAGTTAATATTAGTATTTGACCTCAATGTCGGTAGATAAGAATGACCTCAATGTCGTTAGATAAGAATGACCTCAATGTCGATAGTTAAGAATGACCTCAATGTCGGTAGTAAGAATGACCTCAATGTCGGTAGATAAGAAAAGTATGTCACTTTAATGATTGCAAAACTCCATCGCACTTGTCCGTACAACCTTGTTGTTCCGTACCGCACACTCTGAAGTATATCTTTACAATCTCGGTAGTAAGAATGACCTTACTGTCGGTAGATAAGAAAAGTATGTCACTTTAATGATTGCAAAGCCCCATTGCATTTCTCCGTACAACCCTGTCGTGGCTGTCGTTACGTAGCACACACGCTGGAGTTTATCTTTACAATCTCGGTAGTAAGAATGACCTTACTGTCGGTAGATAAGAAAAGTATGTCACTTTAATGATTGCAAAGCCCCATTGCATTTCTCCGTACAACCCTGTCGTGGCTGTCGTTACGTAGCACACACGCTGGAGTTTATCTTTACAATGGTAATAAAACGCGCGTCTTGGCCCGAAAAGGTTTGCACGTAGGCATTAGCTGGCCAATAGAAATGCGAGATTTCCGTTGGAACCCGCCGGTTGCCTCGTTGGTAATATAGATGGAACGCTAAACAATCATTAGCAATATGTCGAATGTAGGTGAAAAATAGACAGGTCGACTGGACCACGTGATTGAGAATAATCGATAATTCATTTTTAGGGTTTTTAAAATGCATTTAAATATTCTTCGCTAGCAGGTGTGACAAAGAACGAATATATATTGTGTGTCACTTCTATACATGCATGTATTTATTACGACGGAAGATGTTTTGTTTGTCGTGTCTGAAGTTGAAAAGTAGTACAGTTGTGTCAAAATATGCAAATATGGTTTTATGTTGATTTGGGCATTTATATATTAAATATTCCTTGATTATGCAAATATTAGGCTCTGAAAGTATGTTTATGATTGATATATAGCGCAAATTACTTGAAAGGAGTTATTGTTAATGGTTAAACTGATAGATTATTTGGCTATTCTCAAACCGTGCCTATTTTGACGTGTTATAAATTGCATGGACATGTTTTGTAAGTTCTTGAATATAATAAGCGAATTATTAAGCGTGTTGTTAGTGGGATACGGGTACTGTTTCACAACAACAATTATTAAAAAAGTCTCGTTATGTAGTCTCAAGCGAGTCTTTAGTTAACTAGTAAAAGTTATTTACTCGTACATATTATCTTCTGCCCTTCGAAACATATAACCCACAAATAAAATAATCAATAAAAAATTCTAACTGTCAAAATTTACTTTACAAAAAAACATTTAAATAGTTTCCATTTTTATAAGGTATAATTATTTATAGCATACTGCAATGCCTGATGAATAAAACACGTATGGTTTTCCTTTATTCTAAAATACTGTGCTATAGAAATAAATAGTTATTATATTAACAATAATTAACATAAAATGATAATTAATAATAACAAATTTTAAATATATATAAATTAAAGTTCAAAAAAGACCTAGCTATTATATCATCTGACTCAGTTAAATTGATGAATCCACATTGTAAGCTTATATACGGAGAGGCAGAAAGTATGCACCATAGCTCGGATCCTTCCTCCCTACAAAGAAATCGTTATGGTAATACGATATTCTCGTTTGCAACATTAAAATATTTAATGCTAATAAAAACATTATCGTGAAGGTATATTTCAGTTATTATTGTTTAATTATATAACTCACCTACCCGTAAGGTTTTTCTTCACAAAATAACCATTCAACAAAATAATGTTGTAGTGACGACAAAAGTCACTATGCGATAGCATTTCATCCCATTCATCCCATTTTGGAAAGCACATATTGCCGACTAAATATGTAATATAGTCTGAAATATAGGTAAAGCTTCATTAAAAAATATCATAATCTAAAACATACTCGGCTTACCTCAATATTATAGGTAGTATCCTCTATACAGCATATATTTTCCCTCTACTAAAACCTTTGCCAATGGTTCAGCAAATCAAATTGCATTTTTGCAAATAAGGGGACTCTTAATAGTATTTTCACCTTCTTTCATGATTGTATTATCTTGTGCAAAGAAGTAATTAATTCTGGACAGCTGAAGAACATTTTTTTAATCCATTTTATTCACAAAATCTAAAAATAATATAAAATATAACCTCACAACATTTTAAATAAAATAAAAATAGAATCCGTTCACTTACATATCAAGCAATTGTATCCTGTCAGCTGTTCCAAATCTTGAAATTTTTATGCGTACCTAATTTCGTATAAATGTAACATTTTTTGATGATATTGTTCAACCGTGTTTCAAGCAGTTTTATATCGAAGTCGAAAGTCGAAGTGAAAGCGAATCCCTCGTCTCGATATGACAACCAGTGATGCCAGATCGAAAATGAGAAAGAGGGTAGATTTGACATGTAAAAAACGGTAGACGGTCTGTGTGGTACCACATAAAATAGATTTTTTTTTAAATAGTAAAAAAAGAAGGTAAAATTAAACCCAAATAGAAAACGTTAGATTGAGAGTTAAAAACGGTAGACGGTATGCAGCCAGTCTGGTACACCTTAAAGGAAAATTACTAAAAACAAAAAAGGTATTATAATGATAATATCAACTAAATTCAATGTTAATACTACTCTCTCTGCTTTTCATTATTACGATATATTTAGGTGTCTCTGCGGTAGAACGTTAACTATGAAAACGGTAGATCTACCGTAAAAGCGGTAGATCTGGCAACACTGATGACACCAGAAGGTCAAAGGTCAACTTATTGTTCCTCTTTATTATAATACATTTGAGTTGGGAAATTTATGTTTTGGTTGCCTGGGTAATGGCTCACTGCACCAACACTTGCGTATATCTTAAAATGCACATGTTTTAGAGAAGTAATTAAATGGTTTGCCGTTATTAACAGCCGAGCTGCGAAATAATTACTTGGTCAGCAAGGTTTTTACAATTGGCCAGTAGAAGAAAACATGTCTAGAGCAGTTTACTTCAGAGGTCCCAGGGCACTGTCAATTTATGTAACTTTCTTGTGTTTTCTTTTGCCAAATACAGAAGGAAATTGGCTACAAAAGGTGTAGCGGGGGCGGGTTTTCACTTGTTTTCCCAGGGCACTGTCACGATTCAGAAATATTTGCTGTCCATAAGTTAACTACTACTGACTAACTATACTGACCAACTAGCCATTTTGGCTGACTGATTACATTTTTCTGTTCGCAAAAATAAGAAAATTTTGTTAACCAGTTAAATGATACCCTAAGTTTTATGCAAAAAAGTCAACTTGCTTATCTGTCATTTTAGGGAATAGAAGTAGTGTTGAGTCGCTTCCCGATAATTCTTCGATAATATACCTACCAGCCTTAGCTTTTTTCGTCCTCTTCCGAGTATATGTCAATGATTTTGGCATTTTAATTTCAATAAGATCACTAACGACAAAGAATAACTGAAAACACTAAATTCGTACGACACAAGACGGTTAGGAAACAAAAGGAAAATAGCCCGGGATTCTACGTGCAGGGTACAGTACCTATAGCAAGGTGAAGGGGGGTGGAAGGTCGATAATTGCTACCTAATAAAGTAGATGATTTTTACCTGCAATATTATGGTTTTAGGGATTTTCAGGCATCAAAACAAAATACAAATAATATTTTTATCGGAATTTTACCACGTTTAGGATTACTGCAATAATAGATCATTAAGACAATCCCAGGAAAGAGTGGCCTTTTCAGGTAATATTTAAAGGTGTACAAAGAGTAATTTAAAAGAAGATTTTACAGCCGTATTTATGCTATCACACAATCTGAAGAGACGTTATTTGAATAAATCAAAAATAAAAAGTCTATACTTTTCAGGTGGTATTATTATCAAATACCAATGTATGGAAAAATTATTATTTTCCAGACCATCCGATGGCAATGACGAGAACAAATGAGTTCGAAACCAGTCTGCAGGTGGTTACATCCTATCAATGGAAAATGCTTCATTTTCTTGGTAGTACCATTCCATTTGAAATAATATTTTAAGTGCTACTGTGTAGACTAAATACGCCCTTATTGTATAAGGTATCATGGGGTGGTCTGGAAAATAATAATTTTTCCATACATTGGTATTTGATATTATAGTATTATATACTATATAGAAAAATATAGACTTTTTATTTTTGTTCATTTATTTGTCTTTTATGGCTTGGTGCAGATCGCCCATATATTGTATTTAATTTGGTACACTGTATATCTGCCGATACAGATTTATTACGAACGTCGCTCCATCTCTAAAGAAATGAAAGATACACATGGGTCAGTAAATTGCAAATATGTAAAATCAATATTCAAATAATTTCATAAATTAGTACAGTAGGCGCCATCCGATAAATACATTAGGAAGCAATATTTAACACATTTTGGAAGCAATTTTGTAGACGCCCCAGGGCTTGGGACTCCGCTCTTAAAAGGAATTTTTTTTTAGTTTTTCAAAATTGTAACTTCAAAATTTTGACCATACGATTGCAAGTGCAAGTCCGTTACCGGCTTCCATGGCTATGTATAATAGTTATTCTAGGTTAAATTTCTTACTACATATGAGTTGTACAAAATTTCATTAAAATATACAGAGTCGCTTAAAAGTTATAATCGAAAATGTAAATCGTCAGGTGAGTGTTTAGGGCGCGATATCTTTGTTAGGAGTGACATTATGAAAATTTCTTTATACAGGGTGTTATGGAAATGACGTATTATATTTAAACCGGCAATTCCTGAGATGAATACAAATTGAAGAAAAATATCCTTAAATGGCGCTTTCAATTCATTTAGCGGTAAAAATGACCTGACGTCAAACCAGGAATATCACTGTACCGCACTGCGACACATCCGAATTCTCACCGGTGTTGTCAGAATTACACCTTACACTCGCACAAGTTTGAAATACCCAACTACGTAACTAGGTCAAATGTCAATGACCTTTTGACTTTTGATTGGCCGATTGATTTTTTAATGTAATTTTATTTAGGCCACACACATACACTTACCTTGTCGGTCTTATTTAAAAATTAATGTCAACTTCTATAAAAACTTATACAGCGTTTTAGTAAAGAAACCGGCACATAACCCATAATCATAATCGGAAATCTTCACATGAACTGGCCAAAACACACACAAAATTCACAACACTGGCCAAAGCACACACAAAATTCACTTGGAGACATCGTTTTTTATTAACATTGGGTTGTCTCGCCTAGATTTGTATGAACATTTGTTTTTAATTATAAAACACATTGTGAAATGTATCATTTCGCTGTCTGAAACGAACTGTCAAAAACTAGGAATGTATTAATATGCAATGCATGTTTTCCGGTAGATTCCTGCGCATTCACCAAAAAAGGTTGAAATAAATAATTATAATATTCTACAGCACTTATTTATGGTGTAGATACCAATAAAGATTAAAAAACTTGTTAATCGCTGCTCTGGTGCTTTATTTCATTCGAAAGGCTTAAAAAAATTAAATCGATCGTTTCACAGCGGGATTTTAAAACCAAAAATTTGCCACATCTCTAGTATAAAATCGACAGGTTAAATGTTATATTTTCTTTGAGGTTAAACGTTGAGATTTGCTTGACAACATGACAACAAGCGTCTTCGCGCGAGAAAGTTTTTTCGGGATATTTAATCAACTGTACAGTGAGAATAAGTGGAAAAATGTTTAGTACATACAGAAAAATCAAGTCGAAGGCATATTAGAAAATGTTCCTTTAGTAAGAGACTGGACATCGCAAGGTCACCGGATCTTACATCATGCAATTTTTTCTATGGGGTACGATGAATAAAGAATTAGTTGATAAAGTCGAAGATGGATCAGTTGCGATATAAGATATTGGATGCAGCAGATAAAATAATTGCTGAACGTTTTAGTTTATAAAGTGCCAATTGTGTCCTATCTCCGATTTGTGTGTTTGTTAAATAATGCATTAGTGTATAGCGATTTTGTGTGGCAAGGGCCTATCTTAAAAAACTAATTTGAAACATGTGTTTCTTTAAGTGATTTATGGTAATTTGTTCAGTGTTTCATTATTTGTTCTGTGTCTCTGACGATATGTTCTGAGATTGGAAGAAAAACGCCGAAGGGGTTTTAGTGGGGTATAAGCTTTACCCACTAAAACCAAAAAAACTGAAGATTTATGTGCCTTGGATTACTTGCTAGTATACTGGCACCTGGATTCACTTCTATTTGGATACTAGGTAACTAAATATTTATTTTTATAAGAATCTAAAGTTTTACACGAACAATTTGGCAACATTGCGCCAGAACATCTGTTTATTACACAGCTGCTCAGTGTAATGTGACTGTGCCGAGGAGTTGTGTGTGGGTTTATGGGTGAATTACCCCACTTTTTAAACGTTCGATTTGAAAAAAAAAAAATATGTAGCGCTTCTCTAGGACACCCCAGGAGTCACCCATTTAAATATAATACGTCATTTCCATAACACCCTGTATAGTAGCATTAATGTGACGATCCCTGTACGCTGGCGAAATATTGCCTTATACTTACCGGACACCCTGTATATAACTGTATACCTGCAATGCAGTTGTAATGTGGCAAGGATTCAGCAAATAAATTAACGTCTTCGAGGCGCACTTAAATCCTATTTCCATTCCCCAGCATAGGCATAGTAAACCTAATAAAATGCGGCGACCAGATCTGTCATTGTCTGTGTACGATATTATGGGAAGTTCGCACTGAAACGGGGAAAGTAGATTTTGTATTAAAATGAGATAAAATTCAGTAAAAATATCGTTTTGTCCTATGTTGTATTAAACTCATGCAAAAAGGAAACAAGAATTTAAAATCGTTTTTGTAGATTTCATCTATTTATTTTAAATTAATAGTCATGAAATTCTATTTATCTTTTACGTTTTTAATCCTATTTGCAAAGTGGCATACAAAATTCTTAGAGAGAGGGTTCACAGTTGCCTTTGAGATGCCGCCGTTTAGCATCTTATATTGGATTGATTATAACGCCGAGCACATCTTGGTTTACCCGGATAAGTTGTTGTTGACCAGTCAATCGTGCCGTTCAATTAAGGATATACGATGAGCTCCAGTACCTAGTTTGTGACAACAGCGTGACTTCGGGTAAGCAAATATAAAGGTTAGGTAGGTTTGTTTTTGAAGGTAATGTATTTTTAGTCGACCACGACTTCCCGTGCGATTGGCCAGTAAGAATCGGATTTGTTCGGGTTCAGGTTTGCTCCCTTGCTGTAATTTTCATGGATTAAACGAGACAAGTGTTAAGTCGTTGTTTCTAAACAGTTTGAAAACTGATTGACGCCGACGATAACTCTGATTTACTCAAGAGGTCATAAGTAGTGTTGGGAAAAACCGATGATTTTGTACTTGATACTCGAGCGATTTTAATAATCGAGTGAATCGCTTGAAATTCCAATTCACCAAGCGATGACGTCACCGACTGCTCGACCGGCAGCCTAGCCGTTTACATGTGATCAGGTAGGGTATTTACCAGGCGCGTAACTACGGGTGGGCACAGGTTTAGCTAAAAAATTGTTTTATTTGTGAATAATGAGTTTTTACCACGTGTCTCGATACCAAACAAGAAAACTGCAAACAATCACCCAAATATGTATTTATTGTTCGGGTTCATTCTTGTGCTTTTTTATAATAAAAAGTATTACCAAGATTATATATTTTTCTTCACATCTTTCTCAATCTACGAGCATAAAATAAGTAGATATTTAAAATGCCTTATTATCAGGTGCTCACTGTGTGCCCTTCAAAAATTTAGGCTTAGTTACGCGACTGGCAAAATAAGAAAATAGCTGATTTTTTAAATTCATGTTTATAGTTACCTAAAAGTTCCTGTTTAAATTTAAGAATGTTTACTTTTGGTTACCAAAAAACTTGTCGATACCTATGTTTTATTAACTATTTTGCTCGTTTTCTTATTTTTCATTATTTTCTATAATATATGTTTTTTTAAGAAGTCTTCTGAGTTTAATAATAAAAAGTTCCTGTTTAGATTTAAAAATGTTTACTATAAGATTACCAACGAATTTTTCTATATATTTTGTTAACCATTTTGTTCGTTTTGTTTTTTTCATTAACAATTTCTATTACTTACTATTATGTTATTTTTATGTTTTCTCGAGTTTATACTAAATACAAATTTAAAAATTATATCCTTTAATTTTTTAATATTTACAATCGGAGACCTTAACTACGCCGCTGGCTAGCCAGTTAAAACAAAACTTTACAAAACCCAGTTCGCGATGACTCCGCTAAGGAATTTGGTATACTTTTTTATATGCACCTTCTCGTTTATGTGCCTTTAAGAAATACGTATGTCGTGTTACCTGCTCAGCGTCAAACTCGAACGTCGCCAATCGGCATATTACGGATCACGCGGCGCGCAGAACGAAGGTCGGGTATCAAGTGACAGGAGATATTGTTCGGTTTTTCGCCTGAATTTATAACTAGAGTATTTCCTATCGAGCGAAAAACTGTTCGAATATACGAGCAGTTTTTTAACTCGATCACACTACAACGGTACATTTCCGCTGGCGTTAAGCGAAGCTCGGGTATCAAGTGAAAGATAATAAGTGACGAGCGACGGTTTTCGCCTGAATAGACAACTCGAGCGGTTTTTTTAATAATCGAGTCATAGGGATGTTTAGTTAATATTTACTTTTTCAACTAAAGGCACAACATGATTTACCTTTGGTAAGCTCCAGTAAAAGAGATAAGCACAAGCAGCCAAAATTAATGTAGTTTCGATTATTAACCATGAAAAATTTATGTATTGTATGCATTCATCCCCTGCATATTTCGAATTTGACATATTTATACCACCTATAGCCCACTCCATGTTTCGTTGTTCGTCGTTTCCTAAAAAACATAAGTATTTAATAACATTATTTAATTTTATTAATATTAACTATAATATGATGGTAAGGTATCTAATATATACTCTATAATACTAATATATACTCTATAATACTAATATTTTTGTAAAAACTGGTTCCTTCCCAATTTGTGTATCTGTATAAAACTAAGATCATACGGCTGGTGGAGGTGGATAATAGTGTTTCGACCATCATTTTCATTGTATGATAGTTCATGTTTTTTTTTTTTATTTTTAAACTGGATACATCACTAATACTTTAATTCCATTTTTTCTAAAGGTCAAACAACTGCTGTCATTTTGACATTTTTAGATGCATCAGTCCACAGCTACGTCACCTCTGCGCATGAAGGTAATAGATATACAGGGTGTTACCTAATGATATATACCATCGTGCCGGTAAAAAACTAGGACAGCAAAATTTCTTATTTTCACCTTGACTATTAGGAATTTTTTGCTTTCGAGTCTGGTACCAGTAAAATGTAATTTACAAATTTTGCATGTCAACATAGATTGTCACTTTATCATTAACTTGTCTAGCAAATTTTTCTTTAAAAAATATGCCACAATTAACACCCCAGCAAAAGGCTATATCTACAGTCGGTTGCGAGATGGTGCCAGACGAACTGGAAGTAAACAAAAATACCGTGTTGTTGGTAAAACAAAAAATAGCAAGGCATGGGACTATTATTAGGAAAGCAAATTCAGGTCCCCCTAGAGTTTCTACTGAAGATGAAGATAGAAGACTAGTTAATTATCTAAGGGATCATCCATTCGCAACTGCAATAAAGGCGAAAGAAGAGACGAACTTTCCAGGTTCTGCAAATACTGCTAGAGACAGGGTTCGAATTTCCGATATACGACGTCGTTGTGCTACTAATAAAATATTTTTAATGGAAAGAAATAAACAAGGCAGGTTAGAATTTGCACATGAATATTTCAATCGGAATATTTTCTGGGAAAGAGTTATATTTTCTGACGAGAAAACTTTTCAATCGCGTAATAATGGAAGAATTCGAGTGTATAGGCCTTCCGGCATGCGGTATGATGAGATATACACTCACGAAACAAAATAAAGCGGGAGTTTCTCTATAAATGTCTGCGGTTGGACTAGCGCTAGAGGTCCAGGAATTTGCCAAATCGTGGAAGGAAGACTAACTGCACCTGAATACGTTAATATCCTAAATGCAGTGATGATACCATCGATAAACGCTATATAGCGTCAAAATTTTACATTTCAGCATGATAATGCTCCAATACACACAGCACGCATTGTGTATGATTGTGTTTCTCCTAGAAAATAATATAGTAGTTCTTCCCTGGCCTTCGAAGAGTCCCGATTTGAACCCGATGGAAAACATTTGGGGTAAAATGGTGAAATCAATGTATAAACATGATTTTCGGCCACGGAACAGAGATGAATTACGCTACAGGATAAATGAAGCTTGGGATGAAGTAACAGGCGAATTATGCAGGAACCTAGTTTTAAGTATGCCGCAAAGGCTTCAAGGAGTAATAAACAGGAATGGTTCTATGACTAAATATTAAAAATGTTTTGTTGCTTCGACAAATTTTGCGTTTGTATTTTTGTAACCGTTTATTAAAAAGCGATAAATAGGGACAAGTTATTCTTTCTAATCTGTATAGTTGATGTGGAGAAAGTGATGGCATGGAGTAGTAGGTAGGTACTTACTTTTTTACTATAATTTTATATTTCATTTTATTATCATAATAATTATGTAGTTTGATTAATAACAATTGTAACACTTGTTATGTTAAGAGGTATTGCGTATAACTACCGATAACCTTATTTATTGTGTATATTCTTTGTTTTAGTATTAAAATAGAATAATTATCTTTGCCAACAATGCAGCATTTTAATATCTCAGGTTACGATTATAATATAAAATAGGGATTTCTCGCAAGCGCCCGACTCGATTCGCTAATTGCGAGCTACTCGGAATTTTGTAGCTCTTGAAATTAGATTTTCAAGTCCCTAGAAAAGAGAATATACAGGGTGTTTCTTAATAACATGCTAATTTTTAAGGAGGTTATTCTTGGGTCTATTTTCATAAAAAAACTTGATATGAACTTATGACCTAAACATCTTCACTTTTGAGATACAGGGTGTGATTTTCAAGAAATCTCCTTTTTTATTAGTATCTGTGATACTGCTCTAGATATTTTTGCGAAATTTGGTACACATTTTCTATTCATCAAGAGGCATTTTGTGATGTATAACATGTTTCTTATTCCGACTACTGGCGCTCGTGCGGGTATTGACATCGATATTTTTAAAGAAAAGAATGGTACAGCACTTCTTTTTTTTTTGAATAAAAATTATTTTTAAAATTCTCATTCCTTGCTGAGCAAATGTCGTCTCTTGATTTTTTTGTCGTTTGACGTACAGTTTTCGTATAGAACAATGAAATTTATTCATTTGCACTCTGTTATAAAATTAGGTAAAATAATTAAAAGGAATCTAGTAGGTAAGAAGCAGATTTTGTTTTGTAAATATAAAGAGTTTTGACAGTTGTCTACTTAGCAGTGGCGGTTCTTTCACAGGAGCTCATGCGCACGTGCACCCCCAAAACAAAACGAATACAAAATATTAATTTATATTCATTGAATATTATTTATCGTATAAAGTCCGACCCTCCCTAATATTTGATCGTACCGTCAAACTAAAAAAATCCGACTCTCCCTAATATTTTGTCATCCCGTCAAACCAAACTGTATAGATCCGGCAACCGTGCATCGGTCGAGGTAAATGACGATTATGACGAGACTTGCTCGCACGTGCGATTAAGCAGTGCAGTTTCTCGGTAGTAACAGGTGGCGGGTGGCAGCGGGGGATTGCGCGGCTATGGCGATTTAACATGGAAAAGGCGCACCTGTTGTCTGTTTGTGCATCTAGTTAGAAATTCGAGCGTATATGTTAATATTATATATTTATTAAGATAAAATGAATAGTTGACGATGAACTATTTAAGAAATAATAATAAGTGAAGAAGGCGGGAACACCTAAACCCGAACTTAATTTAACGCAGACCACAAAGGGTAAATCTAGTTACTTTATTAGAACGTTTAAAAATGAAATACGTGAAAAAAAATTTATAGAGAGTATTCCAAAGTTAATTAGGCTGTTATTCATCAATTTTCTACAATTAGGAACCGAAGAATGGACTTTACGTTTAAGCACTATTGTGTAGGGTCGATAAATGTTGTGTATTTCGATAAATGATACTCGATATGATTTTAAACCATTTTATTTAAGGATTTAAACTAAAAGACACTGAAAATATGAAGAATGCCAACTTGTCAGTCTCGTGGCTCGATTCGTTCTCGTCATAAAACAGTTAACTATTGTTCTCGTCTTGGTTGCGTCTAATGACGTAGCCGTAGATGGCGTAGTGGTATTAGACATCATTCGGTTTTCTTGATAACTCTTAGATGACGGTAGTAGTATTGGACATCATTCGGGTTTCTTGATAGCTCGTAGATGGCTTTAGAAGTATTAGTAGTGAACTGTATAAATATTGTTACGAGGGTTGCATGCGACGACGTTAAAATCCGACAGCTATACACACTAAGAAAACCTTTCTTATTTTCCAAAAGTTGTATTTCCTTGTGTAAAATTAAAAAATAAGTAAAAATATGTTTTATCTAACGCATTTTCTTATTATTTTTTTTCTTTCTACATTTAAAACGCCTAGAAAGTAATTGTTTGGTCGTTACACAAAAATAAAAATTTTAAAATAATTCTTGTGAACCCCTCTATCATAGGTCACGAGCCGCCACTGCTACATAGTCTAGTTGTCACGTATTTAAGTCATTAACATTAACAAATTATTAAACAACATGAAAATCTTTAACACTGGTCCCAAGACTAACCTCCTTAAATATTAGCATGTTATTAGGAAACACCCTGTATATCTCTTTTCCCGAAAAAACTGATAATGCGCTTATTACATATTAACGAAATATTATAACGTAATTAAATTGGGTTGTCAACAAAGATTCTATATAAAGCGACCACAAATAACTCAAAAACCAAAACAATGTTGCAACTATACGGTTTTTTTCAAGAATAATGTAGTAAAAAAAGAATTAATTAAAATTAAAATGGTGTAGATTAGGGGGCTCACCTCGTGGGATGGCCCCAGCTTGGAGAAGGTGCTCCAGACGAATTTGCTTGCCTTTGCTAATTTCCAATTAAAAAACTTTTTGTCAAAGATTAGAGTCGATGCTACATACAGATTCTAATAAAATTAGTCATACGACTGCAATATCATCCGGAAACAATTTGTGGTACAGTGCAACCTCGATAATCCGAACCTTCGTTACACCGGATTTTTCAATAATCCGGTCAAACATTACAACTGCATTGTGTACTTTATGATCAGGATTTGATAGCACTCGGCAATTCAAGCAAACAAACATTACAAATTACTTCACAAAATAATATAAAATTTAATAAGTACGCTTCTGTTTTAAATAATTTTTGTTTATGTACTATTTTCTAGTTGTTTTGTATTAAATGTTTCGTTTTTCAATAAAAAAAAACTGTCTCGCTTGAATAATCCGGATTATTTACTAATCCGGATGACCGCGGTTTTAATTAGTCCGGATTATCGAGGTTGCACTGTACCGCAATAAATACAATTATAGAATCGTAATTTCAATAAAAACCAAAGAAATGCTTCTAAAACCTTGAAATTATTTGTTATTTATAAATATTCATCATCATCATCATTATACATATGGATTTCTGCTAGATAATAATAAATTCTTTTAGTCATCAAATTTCATATTATTTTAAAAAGGCTTACCTCTATATTCTAATAAAATTCACAACCACTCTGCTAAAAATCCGACGACCTTTATATTTAACGAAATTCAAAGGGTAAAATCTCTCTCCAGATATTTCGGCACCCTTTGAAACCAGGGTAGTATTCGTTCATCTCTATCTGAAAAGGTTGGATAGAAAAGGATGAATCAGACGCTGTGGGAAAAGCTCTATTTTTTTACATTTGTAATAATTGTTACATACAAACCTTTAAATTTGAACTAAAATATCTGGATAGAATTTTCATTTAAGTTTCTATTGAAAAAGGAAAACTTCCTTCCAGTTTTATAATTATGGATTTGTCTCTTTTATACGCAATGCGAAATCCTAAAGCACTCTTGGCAACGTTCCAACAGTCCTCTATAAAAATTGCCACAAAAAGGGTTAGGATCACTAAAGCACCAATTATTGGAAAAATAGATCGGTTTATTCCAGTAATAGGATCACCACTTTTACTATTGCTTTCGTTCGTTACTCAGAACAGTCAGTTACCCCGTAGACATAACTTTCTCTAGGTCACATATGTTTTTATACTGAATTCGTTTATAATAACACAGCAGGAATCGAGTATACGCAAATAGGTTATTATTAGAAATGCGGAAACGCGCTGTCTGAAGCAAGCGCACGTTTTTCCTGGTCGGAAAACCCCAGGAACACCGCCATCTCGTTGCCGAATCAGGAAATTTAGGAAATTCGATTTGTCGCTAATATACAGGGGTGGTTCGTTGTTTCTACCAGGGGCATCCGAAATACTATGTCAATAATGAAACAAAAGGCTGAGAATTTCCTTGATCGTTTTATTTTTTTGACCCTTTTTCGTGGCCCAATTATGTGAATGTTCGAAAATAGTATCTTAAGATACAAGTTTCATAAGACATTATCTTAAGAGCACGCGTTTAATTTATTAAATAAATTAATACAAGTGCTCTAATTGTCTTATGAACCGTGTATTTTATAATACTTTTTCTATTTGGATCTTTAAAGTCTGAAAAACTTTAAAAAATATAGTAGATTTTTCCATTTGAATTAATATTTTCTTCTTGGGTTGGTAATACTTTTACAATTTAATCAAATATGCCATGATAAAAACAATTGAACACAACAAAGCTTCTTCCCATCCGTCATAAATATATTATTAAAGTTAATAAAAATGAGTCAGGAAGAAAGTTGTACTCCGTCAAAAATACGAGAAATGGCAGAAAATAATATCATATAGGTATGCCATGATAGAAACAATTGAACACAACAAAGCTTCTTCCCATCCGCCATAATTAAAATTAAATATATTATTAAAGTTAATAAAAATGAGTCAGGAAGAAAGTTGTACTCCGTCAGAAATACGAGAAATTGCCGAAAATAATCCAGAAAAACTTTTAAAAAGAATATACAAAACTTTGAGTTATGGTGCGAGCCGAACAAAGTTCAAAATATTGAACAAAATACTAAATAATACTATTGAACAAAATATTGTGTCGACACAGAATCTGACAGGAATAACAATTAATGCCCAGGAAATGTCTACATTAATTATAAATATGTATATATAATAGTTAGACAATAGGGGGTCCGTGAAGTGGAATATCAGTAATTTGGATTTTCGTGGAGTTTAGGTCCCCCTCTAGAGCGTTGCTGAGAGGAGCTGTACCGCTTTAGATAGGAAATTCTCAATAAATTCAAAATTATATCGAGCCATGTCTGAAAATGGATTAACAGCATCTGCGTGACTCCAAAGTCACGGGAAACACATTTTCTGACAAGTCAACCCTTGCATATACTTTCCCGAGCGTGTCAAAAAAAAATGACAATTAAAAAAAAGAAAAAAGCGAATTTGAAGTTGAGACTTTCTAGAATAGAACATTATATGTTAAAGATTATGTGAAAAACAATTTGTCGTTCCAGGTATCGCCCTTTCATTATTGGAATTTTGTAAAAATCTCCTCGGAGGAAATTCGGAAAACGATCGTGACATGTCAGAAAATTGTCACACTACATTCCTTGACAACCAAATATTGTGGAAAAAAAAATTTCAGACGAATCGCATCTAGCTAGGCGGAATTCTGACAATATTACGCAGAGATACCAGGGATGACAGAGTGAAAGCGGGACTGGAGTAATCGGGTACTGCAAAACATGCATTTTATGTTTTTCATGTTGGGAACAAGTAGCCAACATGAAAAAAATAAAATTTCAGTTTCATAAAGTGGCAAGTTATTCAATTTTTTTTGCATTTCATAATGTAGCCAATATGAAAACCAAATAGAAAAAATATAATTACCTACTTAGTCAAACCCCATTTTTTTTTTGGAAAAGAGTACAAAATACTGTAGATTTTTTAGCCTATGTCACCCATATTTGGAACAACGCAATTCTCGGGCTGTTGCACTGGATATTTCTAAAGCTTTTGATCGTGTTTGGCATGAGGGGAGTAAACTGCGATCCTATGGTATGCCCAGTGGACTCTGTGCATGGTTGTCTAGCTTTCTTACGGACCACTCTCTGCAAGTGGCGATTGACGGATTTCTCTCAGACACCTTCACCATCAATGCCGGTGTTCCTCAAGGGTCCATATTGTCTCCCACTCTCTTCTTACTCTACATTAACGACCTTCTAGTGAAAACTAAAAATCCGATATTTAGTTTTGCTGAGGATAGCACACTTATCTCATCTTTCTCTTTGAATGCGCAAACATCGGCTGCCAACGCACATCTTCGCAGACAGCATGAAGTATCCCGCCTCAACAGACCTGGAAGAAATTTTGGCTTGGGGTGACAGTAACCAAGTCGAATTTAACCCTAAGAAAGCCCAGGCAGCAGTTTTCTCTAAAAAGGTTAACATTACAGAACCGGATATAGTCATAGACGGGCACGCAATCCCACTGGCTTCATCTATTAATTTGCTGGGCGTCAATCTGAGAGGAAATATGTCTTGGCATAACCACGTTGTGGCAATCGCCAAGATAGCTTCTCAGAAGCTTGGGGTACTCTTCCGAACCAGAAAATTGTACACACCTCAACAACTTTTGATACTATACAAATCCCAGATTCGACTATCACTAGAATACTGGTCTCATGTCTGAAGCTCTGCACCCAAACAGACTCTTCGGCTACTGGATTCCATCGAAGGGAGGGCTATTCGTCTGATCGGAGACCACGAGCTGACAATGAACCTCGACAGCCTAGAACATCGAAGACAGGTTGGGGATTGGACTCTCTTTTACAGATATTTTCATGGAAGGTGCTCGGCTGACCTTGCCGACTTAATAACACCCACGAATAGCAGAAATACACGACGAATCACTGCCGCCCATCCATATGTGGTTAAGCTTAATACTCCTCGAACTTCATTATTTAAGAATTCTTTCATCTGGAGGACTTCATCCTTGTGGAACGACCTTCCCGAGGTCGTTTTTCCCAACGAATATAACCTCCAACGATTCAAAACCAACGTGAATCGCTTTTTGCGCACACGTACCACTCCCAGAGTGCCCTAAAGGATTTTTCCTATAGTGCTTGTGTTTGATCATTAAAAAATAAACGTCGCGTCTTCTCGCGTATAGTATATAACTAACCCAAAGCAGCATCTTATAAAAGACCAATGCAGAGGGTCCATTCTGCAAAAACATAGCAAATGCGTTTCTCAACGGTTAAATGTCCCGTAGCAGGGAATAAAAATGAAACATATTCTATTTAAACCCACTTTTGTTACGTTTACGTCCATTTTTGGAACGCGATTTTTTGGACACTACTACTCCAACAGCATCCCCTTCACAATAAAATTGACGTGTTTTCCCTATTTTTAATATTTATATACTGGAAACGAGATATTAAGGGTGGGGTTTTTTCAAATTGACATCCTCGCATTATGTATATTATTCTCTACCTATTGGACATCTGCAGAAAGGTTGGTTAGCATCACCGACCACCTGGTGAGCTTTAATATTGATCATGGGAACAGTTTATTAATCAATAAGGGTTGGTTTTTAAATTAATATAAAAATCCGTTTGGAAACTGTTTGTATTCTGGAGTTAAGTCCAATTCTGGGAATCAATACGAACTAACGTTTTCGAATAGCGCACGTGATGGCGTTGCCGTCGAGGAAGGGATTATATTTGAGTATACAGGGTGTTACAAATTCGGCCTTTTGGGATTTCGGAAACGGTAAGAGATAGGAAGTAGGTTAAATTGGGGCAAAGTTGCATAATTATGGGCCCAATAAATACAGCTACTTTCAAAATATTTGGACAAATCTAAAATATTGCGTTTCGAATTTTATTTTTTCCTGACTTTATTCGAACAGATGTCCAAAAATAAATTTCACCTTCTCATTGCTGCTTTTTATTCTCCACTAGATGGCATTATCAGATCTTTCATGAGACGTTTCGTCTTTGCATCACCATCATCAACTTGATTTTTTTAAATACGGGCCTGAATATTTTTGTTTAAATTATGAAAGAGGATCGAAATCTACGTTCAGCGGTATAGAACGTTAACTAATATTCCGACGTTTTGTTCCTTAAATTGACCATCTTCATTAAAATACCCCTAGGTTCGTTCCTGTGATTTACTTGTTATTTAAATTCGGTATAATTCGAAAATGTAAAACTCAATACCTCTTTTAAAAGCCTTAAGAAAGAAGTGCTGACTTTAAGAGTCAAATTTTATGTTTCTAATTTCTTCGTATTTTTTTCGTCCTATAATTTTTGATTCTCTATTTCTCTATCAACATTTTACAACTTTCGAATTACTTAGATACCAATAGATAATTATTGAACAGATCGTAAAAGCTAAATTTTGTATTTCGGCAAACCCTAATATTTACGATTTCGTTCTTTTTGTTTTCTGATCGTATTTGAAATTTGAATAAATATGAGAAAATAATTTTTTTCTCGTCTCGTCTAATAATTTAATTAAATCTTGAAACCGACGTCCGACGTTGCGTTTTTTCTCAACCATCATCAACTTTGTTTTTTTTTAATAGTAATAACGATAGATATATCCCATTATTTATCAGACGTTTCGGACCAAAAGCATCTTATTGAAAATATTTGTATTTTAATTGTTGTATTTACACTCTAGTTGGCATTAAAAATAATTTTTTTATTTAACATTTTTACGATAATAATAAAAGTAACACGCATCATTTTCGAACACAAAATTATAATAATAAATAATAATGCATCATTATATCAGTATGTTATATCACTATGGCTCACAGAAGAACGATATGATAGTAAATGTTTGTTTATGAGTTATGACAATTGTTCAAAGTTGATAAGTCTGAATTAGGTACAGTTGTATTCATTGAAAATGGGGACACTTAATTTGTTATAATGTAAATCGGTCTTCATTGATTTTGGCTTCTTCAAAAGTTTTTAGAAGAATTTTAACAGTTAAGCAACTTTGGGGGCAAGAAGGGTATTTGATAAGAAAAAACTGGTACTCATCAGGCCCGCATTTCCGACCCAAAAGAATCGGAGCTAAGAAACTGGGTAGCTGCGTAAAAAATAATCCTCACAGATGAACGTAGACAGTCTCGGATATTTTTGACCTTAAATTATCTTTTCCGCGACTGTTAGTTGTGGTTTTTCAATCTAAATATAGGTAATAAATTCGAGTAGGGGAGACCGAGGAGAATTATGACAGAGTGGAGTTGTGCCAAAGACGATTTCTCGGAATCTATGGCCATTAGCGAGCTGACAACAGCGCCTGATTGTTTGTTTATAGACGCGCTACTCCGCTACTTGACGCAGTACGCCACAATGGCCCACGACAAGCGGTTGCGTGATTACGACGTCTGCATGAAGAAACAACCGAAAAGTTAATTTTTTATAAAATTTTTGATTGTATTTATATCATGATATGTTATATTCACGTGGTTATGCTATTTTTTCTTATATTGTGTGGGTTTGGAGTTTCAAAGCGTGGCATTGTCTTGCTGTGTTTGCATCTTGTTTCGAAATTACGAATTATTATTCTGGCCAGATCGCGATTTTTGGCACCTAGGAGAGTTGTGACACGCTGTCACAACTCTCCTATTAAAGGTTATTTTCGAGTTTGCTTATTTTTCACGTTTTTTGCAATGTTTTTTCTGTTTTTGTTCGTTTGCTTTGGTCAATTCTTACAACCTAAGTTTGATATAATGATGCCATAATTACTTATAAAAGGTTTAATACTGTTATGTTAATGTTTCATGTTATTGTAGTTCCTACAATTATGCCAAATGATAATTAAAGTAATTTAAAGCAAAAAAACGTGTTTCTTGTTTATAATTCATATAAAAGTAATCTATTAAATATAGTCTATACAGGGTGTCCGGGAACATGTGGGAAATCTCCCGGATATGAAGAAAACACGTGAAAAGAATACTATAGGTTCATATAAACTTCTTTCGTATCGGCCTCCTCTTCGGAGATATGGGCTCCCAAAGAGCACCAATAGAATCAAGTTTTTTACACATAATTATTGAACCACCTGGTATATTTCAATTATTTTTTAATATGATGTATACCAGGTAGGACCCGTCAAATTACTACCCAAGAAACTGTTACGAATTACTCACAGCTGCAGGGACGGACTAGCTGTAACACTCATGGGCCCATTTTTTTTACGCCCTGTATGATGAGAACTTTGGACAATGTTTTTTACATACCTTTAACTATTGGCTAAAATTTAAGTACTCTTCATTCATGTCGCTAATCCTAACCGTTTTCGAGAAAACGTCATTTTATTTACACTCAGTCCCCTAACTGCTCATGGGCTAAATATGAAAAAGCGGAATCTTGAAGGTTGAACATTGGATCGGAACAAAGATGTATCTTTTATTGAAATACCCGAAGCACATGATGTATATGAAATGACGTTTTCTCGAAAACGGTTAGGATTAGCGACATGAATGAAGAGTACTTAATTTTTAGCCAATAGTTAAAGGTATGTAAAAAACATTGTCCAAAGTTCTCATCATACAGGGCGTAAAAAAAATGGGCCCATGAGTGTTACAGCTAGTCCGTCCCTGCAGCTGTGAGTAATTCACAACAGTTTCTTGGGTAGTAATTTGACGGGTCTTACCTGGTATGCATCATATTAAAAAATAATTGAAATATACCAGATGGTTCAATAATTATGTGTAAAAAACTTGATTCCATTGGTGCTCTTTGGGAGCCCATATCTCCGAAGAGGAGGCCGATACGAAAGAAGTTTATATGAACCTATAGTATTCTTTTCACGTGTTTTCTTCATATCCGGGAGATTTCCCACATGTTCCCGGACACCCTGTATACACAGCTGTCACAACTTACCTTGGTACATGTCAAAATTTACCTCGGTGTTAGGAGAGTTGTGACAAAGGGAGTAGTTTCAGTTTTCGTGGATTTTCTCAGGTACCTTACAACTTTTATTGACTTTGATTACTGTTTTTAAAAGAGCAAGGATTGAGCTACATGGCGGCATACATGGTATGTTTCTTTATTGAGATACTTATGTTCTTTTAAGTAAAAATTATCACAACCCTCCTCGGTCTCCCCTACCTATACCGTCATTAGGTATGTTACGTTGAGTAAAAAATATGTGTCTTACAAAAATATTTTTATAAATTTAACTCATTTATCACATTTAATTAGATTATTTTATTTTATTTAGTGACGCCAATGCTTATTGCTCATAACCTTAAAAACTATAAATTAATAAGAAAAGCCTGATTTATGCAAATATGGCAAAACTAGTCATAAGACTTGTCCCCATTTTCAATGAATACAACTGTACCTAAAACTATAGAATTGTTATATTAGGCCGGGTGATTCCTTTCTGCATATTATATATTTGTTACATAAATCAAAACTACCATTTTATCTATCACATTTTTCGCCATTTTCGAACTAGTTAAATCACCCCGCCACACACGGAATTTTCCGTGTGAAATTTTCGTCCCGGAACAGGTGTCCGGGTCATCTATCGCCGGAACTGACACGGGATTAGGTTTTCGTTCCCGTTAAAGCGGAACGCCTATCGAATTCGCCACACATATGTGTCCGGAAATCTTTCAATACAGATTTTTGTATTAGGTTTATGTCGTGATATTTGATTGAAAATAAAATGATGGATGCTGAAATATATAGATTTTGTGTCACATTCAGAAGAAGAACATATATATGAACGAAACAATTATGTAACATCAGCCACTAAAAAATTCTAAAATGGTTCTATTCTTTGATCAGTGTGACAGCAGAATTTACACAGCATATGGGAATATTAATCATTTTATTTATTGTTATACCGTTTACATGCAAATGATATTTTTTGTAATAAATATAACTATACTCGAAGTCCACAATTGTAGACTGTGACTCATTTCATAGTCCGAACAACAATGCAGCGAATGCGGTTGATAATATCTTGTACGTTTACCCGCTATTGTCTGTTTAAAATTACCTAAAAAGCCGCTTCCTCGCGCTTATCTGGTCGCAAACGCGCGGCGTAGCCAAACTGTAGTTTTTTCGAGCTTTATATTATTTATAGTAATAGGATTTGCACGGGGAACTGATCAGCGGGCAAACGTTTAAATATAGCATACACATGGCAACAATGTTTGATATTATTGTATCAGTTGCAAACTGTTGAGAGAGGCGTAACCAGCTGGTTTTACTGCATTTTCATATATAATTTGAATTCGGGTATATTGTTATTGTGTATTATTGTTGTTGAGTATTGTTGTTTGCTGAGTATTGTTGTTGCCTAGTATTGTTGTTGCTGAGTATTGTTATTGCGTATTGTTGTTGTTATTGTGGATAGTTGTTACTGTATATAATTATTGTTGTTGCTGTTTTTCTATTATTGACTAATAGTGTTATTTGTGCTAGTGGTAAAAATGCAAACTACTGCATCAACTAGCGGTCCACCTTTAAAAAAGAGACGACCTAATTTAACACAGAGGGAACAAGACATAATAAAATCTGTGTATGAAGGTGTTCGAACCCGAAATTCGGACTTATCTGTGCTAGATGCAACGGAACTATGTACTTCTTTAACGAAAGTATCGGCTAGTATAGGGGTCGGCAACCTGCCACTCTTTGGATGTGAAGCTGCGGCTCTTTAGTTCCATACACAAATATTATTTATTTTATCGAAAAAAAACATTAAAAATTCGTTCTGAATCGATTAACGAGGATTAGGCACCGATTCTATCTCTCAGCCACTTGTACTCGCTTTTCACCGCACCCCTCCCTCGTGACACGCGTCGTTACTGTCGTCAGTCCGTCAAAAGCGTCATTCGGCCGTCGTCGGATGTTTCTATGTAGGTTATAATTCGTTTTCAACGCAAGACAATTTGGCGTCTTCACCAGTGCTTTGGCTGTGACCAGGGGTCGGCAAACTACGGCTCGCGAGCCGCATGCGGCCGTTAGTGGCTCTTTAAAAACTGAGAAATTGTGTAAATTATAACTTTTGGCTCTTCCGTCTCAAAAGGTTGCCGACCCCTGGGCTAGTACAGTACTCAGGACTTTAGAAAATAAGAAGAACAAGAATAACTCCAAAGTTCAGAATCATAGAGGCCGAAAAAAAATCGTACTTGATAATACGACAAAATATGCAATTCGTCGAAAAGTACGGTTTTTATTTTAAGAATGAAATTCAAACATACAAAAAAAAATTATGTCGGAAATAAAAAAGGACGACTCATTGCCAAAAATATCGCTAAGAGAATTCAGTAATTACCTGAAATGTTGCGAATTTTCAATAATAAGTACTAATATAAATTTTTAATTTTACGCGCCACCGGAAGTCTATTTCCTTCTCGCTCAAATGCAGTTGTCGTTTCATTTTGTCATAGATGAATCACTGTCTACAATTGTGGTCTTCGAGTATATGTGAGTAATTGACAAAGTAAGACCACTGTATAATCACAAGCCATCGCCACCATCCACAAAACCAAAGGTTTATTGAATTCATTTAAACAAATTGGAAACCGTTGCGGTAAGTGTTATATTATTTATAAACAGAAGGTATAAATTCTGAACATGCTTTTCATATTATTGAAAAGGCACGAAAAATTATCAATGGTAGGTATATTTAATCTTGATCAGTATAAGGAGATGATCGCTTCTTTTTCTTCTTCTTCTTATAGTGCATCTCCTATCGGAGGCTTGCTATCATCACACCGATCCGGATCTTGTGGACTGCAGCTCTGAACAGTTGAACATTGCTACAATTAAGCCAATCCCTTAGGTTCCTTAGCCAGGACACACGGCGTCTGCCAATGTTCCGCCTTCCACATCTTTCCCTGTACCATCAGTTGTAGAAGTGTGTATTTCTGTCCTCCCATTATATGACCCAGATATTGAAACTTCCTCTTTTTTATGGCGTTAACTATTTCGTACTTCTTCTGCATCCGGTTCAGCACTTCTACATTAGTAATTCTATCGGTCCAGGGAACCCGCCACATTCTACGGTAGCACCACATTTCAATTGCACTGGGGAACAGCAAAAATGTTTCCGAGACCAAAATAGCAAAATCTTACTTATTTTATTATACTAATTAACAATCTGTCTTGCAAAAGGCTCAGTTGGCTCCGGTTTTATAGATCCATCCCAATTATGATAATTTACCTACCTGCCCTTAATATATGGGAAAATTTCACCATTAAATGAGAAATACCTGGATTTATTATAACAGGTGTACTTTATAAGGGGTTTAAATACATATAATATAAATCCTAAATTGTTAGTTAGTTGTATTTCAACCACCAGTTGATCGAGAGCTGTTCGTATTTGAGAAATTAGAGAGTTTTGAGCAACATGTCGCGAGTTTGTGTAAATAAGCCGGATCATTTTTGTTATATATGTGGTGAAATGACTTTTGTGAAACAAAAACGTACGCTTAGCCCTTTAATAAAAAGGCTTACCACTTGTATTTTGGCTGCAAAGTTGGAGACCAGGATAAAAATTGGGCTCCCCATATCTGCTGCTACAAATGTGCGTCCAACATTCGCGGCTGGCTAAGTGGAAAAAACCGTAAGATGCCCTTCGCTGTTCCTATGATCTGGCGAGAACCGAAAGACCACGTTACTGACTGTTACTTTTGTTTGACACCTCCCATCAAAAAAGGCTTTTCAGAGAAAAAAAGGTCTGCGATACAGTATCCAAATTTACAATCCGCCATACGCCCGGTGCCTCATAGTGACGAGTTGCCTATACCTAATCCACCTCAGGAATATACCCTTCATTCTGATGATGATCAAGAGGATTCAAACGGTAGTGTACCGGAAAATGTCGCCGGCCCATCAACCTCGCAAGACTCCGATTTTGTCTGTGAACTTCCAAGTAAAAAGCCTCACAAAATAAGTCAAAGTGAATTAAGTGACCTTATAAGGGATTTGGAACTGCCCAAGACAAAAGCAGAACTATTGGCCTCTCGATTGCAACAATGGAATTTACTTGAAGATGAAGTAAAAGTTTCTGTGTACCGAAGCCGTCAGAAAAACCTAACACCATTTTTTAACATGGATAACAATTTGGTAGCCTGTAGGGACATTGAGGGATTAATGGCAGCTTTAAATCTGGACTATGATCCAAAAGACTGGAGACTTTTCATTGATTCCTCAAAAGTAAGTCTTAAAGCTGTGTTACTCCATAATGGAAACAAATTGCCTTCAGTCCCAATTGGTCATGCAGTCCATATGAAAGAAACATATAGCAATTTGAAATTGTTACTTGAGACCATACAATATGAAAGATATAAATGGCAAATTTGTGGGGATTTAAAAGTTGTGGCGATCTTGCTTGGAATGCAGCTAGGTTATACCAAATACTGCTGCTTCCTCTGCGAATGGGACAGTCGAGCACGATCGGATCACTACAGAAAGAAAATTTGGCCACCGAGAGAGTCTTTTGAGCCAGGAAAGAAAAATGTGACCAGCGCGCCATTAGTTGCCCCAGAAAAGATTTTACTACCGCCACTTCATATAAAATTGGGACTTATGAAAAATTTTGTGAAGGCAATGGACAAAGAAGGCCGTGCTTTTAGTTATTTAAAAGAAAAGTTCCCTAGAATCAGTGACGCTAAAATTAAAGAGGGAATATTTGTGGGTCCCCAGATTAGGAAACTTTTCGGAGATGCGCAATTCGATTCCATACTTGAAGGCAAGGAAAAAGACGCTTGGGATGCCTTTAAAATGGTTGCAAAAAATTTCTTGGGAAACATAAAAGCAGAAAATTATAAAGACCTGGTTGCCCAACTTCTTTTGTGTTACCAAAACCTAGGGTGTAATATGTCGTTGAAAATTCATTTCCTGGATTCTCATCTGGATTACTTTCCGGAAAATTGTGGTGCTGTAAGTGACGAACACGGTGAGAGGTTCCACCAGGATATTTCGAACATGGAAAGAAGATATCAGGGAAAATGGAACTGTGAGATGTTAGCCGACTACTGCTGGACTATTACGAGAGATGCCCCAGAGGCTGCTTTCAAAAGGCAAGCTAAGAAGCGCAAAATGAGTGTCTAAACTTTGGATTCAATGATAAAAATGTGCTATTTAGTTGCTTTTGTTGAACCAACAATATATTGTTATCTGTATTTTGTATGTCCATTGTATATGCCTATGAATTAAAATTTTGTAACAAATAATTGAGATTTTTTTTTTGCGAGCCAACTAAAATCTTTAATAGGTATTTTTTAGTTACTTGGGTACAGTTGAATCCAAAAAAATAGGTTTTGTTCAGGAAACAAAAAAAAAGTTGAAATTTGTTTCCCAGTGTTGTCTGCAGTTTGTCCATGTGGTTTTTCTTGAGGGTTCAAGCCTCAACTCCATACAAAAGCGCGGAAAGAACGTCACAACGAAGCATCCTGATCCTAAGTTCCATGTTTATATCCCGACTCGTAAATAAATTTTTCATCTTTATAAATGTTGTCCTGGCTAACTTTATCCTTGTTCTTATCTCTCTTGTTTGATCACCCGTTTGTTTCACCCAAGTTCCTAAATATTTATTAATAATTTTTAATCCGTATTCATTACGTCGCACATTTACTCTTTCCAAAAGGTGATGCATGTTTTCAAGGTTGCTCGTTAATAAAACGGTGTCATCAGCATATCTCATATTATTAATTACTTCTTCATTTATAACTATTCCCACCATTAAGGTTTCCCTAAAAATAGCTTCGCTATATAGATTAAAGAGAAGCGGCGATAGGATGCAACCTGGTCTCACACCACGACGAATCTCCGTTTCTGCTGTTGGTTGGTTTTCTACCATTGATGATGATCGCTAACGCACGAAAATTTCCGGATCTTCTCTATGAAAGAGAAGCTATAATCAACTGTGATATTCTAGTAGAATCTTAATATTCAATTCAATTCAATACCAGGTGTGTTATATTAAGATGAAATATACATCATAATCGATGATATGGGTACAATGAAAAAATTTGAAATTGAATGTTTTAAAACCGCAATAAATCAAGTAACTCAAAGTTTGCATTCCACATTTTATAGCACGAAAGGATTTGCTAACTTTAAATATACTGCTGCTTCATATGAAAAAACTTTACCCAATAACGCTTTATCATTTAGATGCAGATAGAATAAAGCAATAATTAGGTAATCAGTTTCGTGCAAAATTACAACCACTTAAAGTTGGAAAACCCACAGTGGTCACACATCACTATGGAAACGTCAAGGCCTTCCTCATCAGATGAAGAAGACACCACAGGCGACAAAACATCCAATATTTTCCATACGAGGACGACCAAAATAGAAATATACCTAGCGAAGCTCCTGTTGTATGCATTGCTGCTTTTTAACAATAACTTACTTTCCTGAAGAGAATCACTTATTGTTCATCTAAAATAAATATGTTGTTTATGCTGCTTTCTAAATTTTACTGATATACAGGTAATAGAAAATATATTCGGTGGACCACTTCGAGGTTGTGCTCTAACAGGCCCCAGTCAGACACTGATTTAAGGTAATTTCTGCTATATAATTTTTTTTTAGTTCCCGCCAAACCCCTATAGACGTGTTTAATGTTTTTTTGGATTTCCGATGATACAGAAACGATTGTCAACATCGGCTCTTGTGGACAATAATGTCTAACAATAGAAAAAAATCCTTTATTTTGCGTAAATTCTGCCTGCTCACTGGGTAGTGAGGAAGATTTTTCATTTTCTCTCAGGTTTTGATTCAATTTCTGTGGTGTTCTGAATCAATCTGAATATATTTAATAGCGTTGACGCTGGAACGTCCTCTTATCTTGATGAGTTGTCGCTTTCCAACAACTTTCTTTGTAAGTGTAGATGTGGAGGTTAGAGATTTTGAGATCGAGCAAGTAAGTATACCTTTTTAGTTTAGAAATTGCTCTTCTTTGATGGGCGGTTACATCGCTTGAATTAGGTTCTGTTTAATCTAAGGTTAATCTTATATTCGGATTACACCCGTTCGCTTTGCCCTTAAGCTTGGCTTACAGTCAGGCATAGCTAAGGTGCAGAATTCTTCGGCTAATACTCTGGAAATCTAACCCAAAACCAACCTAAGAAGATTTGTCACTAACCTAACAAGAAATATGTGAGTGATGATGATGAAAAAGGTTTCGATAAAATGTATTTATTGGAACTACTTACTGCTGACGATGATGTCGACGAAATTAGCCTAATCATTTTTGTGTTGCCTAGAAAAGAGTGTACAATATTGCCGTCCTAAGCAGAGCACGACAAGTGCAAAAAAATTGATATTGAGTTAAACATTGTAATTAACAGTGAATATATTTTAATTAAAAATTAATTCCTAGCTCCTCCTTCTTATTTTCAATTACGTTCTTAAAATAAGCAATAATTGTTTTTCCATACTTTTTTCACTATCTATTAGAGGAAAAAGGAACAGTACAAAAGTTACTAGACAAATCAGCAGATGGCAACCCTTTCAACACCATGTATTTCTAGAACGATACTCATTTCGAAAACTTATATGACTTCATCGGTCTAGTTTAATATTTAATATCTCCAGTTGCTCTATCGCCCACAAATTATGGGACATCCTGTATGTACCAAATTTTGGTCTGTACAATATACAATCCTACTGGCATCAACTTTGTTCCATATTTCATCCAGTGTAGATTCTACACAAACAATAATAAATCTATCCGGAGTTTGTCCGAAAGTATATAAATGGCTCTCAGCGACGTCCCGTTACATCCTTGTCCTTTCCTGCTAAGCTGTGCAGGACACCTGTTTGTTCCCATCGTTTCAGGATAAACCTCAGCTCTAAGATTTGCGCTTTGCTCTGTGCTTTCTTTGTTTATGGTTCGTAGAAAATATACTGTCGTTTTTAAATGGAGAGTTTTATTTGAGACTTTTCGCGAACATTTTCGACGTTTCCTTGAAAATAATTGACGGGGAAACTGCTAGGTCCAGGACCAAGAGTGTTGGACGGCTGGACAGGAAATTGACTAGCCCTGAAGAAGAACTACATGATAAAAACCGTGCGTCTGTTGTTTCGGGGATTTTTACGTTCGAAGAATCGGAAAACCTACTTGCAAAAACTGTATTTTTTTTGTTGCGGTTGAAAAAGCACAGGAAAACAATTTGGAGGAGAGATTTTGTAGTTTCCTTGTGATTCTAGGTTAAATTTTCTGATTATAGGATATAACGTTTTAGCGTCATAGAGAATGATAAAAACCCTTGTGCTAATCGGATATTGTCACGATACAAAATTTCATAATTCATTTATTTGATCAATTTTATATTTTATTTTCATCTATAAATTTCAAGGGCGTCATTCTGGAAAGAATATGTCTCGTCCACGTTGTGGCGATCGCCAAGGCAGCTTCCTAGAAACTTGGCATACTTTTCCGGACCGATAGGTTTTATACCATTGAACAACTTTTGACACTCTACAACGTCCAGATTCGTCCATCACTAGAATAGGTGATGATGCTCTCATGACTGGAGCTCTCTACCCAAGCATACATTACAACGCCTGAATTCCATCGAAAGAACCATTGGCTTGAGACCACGAGCTGACCAAGAATCTCCACAGCCTAGCTCTCTCAGCCAGCTCTCTCATACAGACTCTCTTTAACAATGTTGGGGTGATACTGCACGCTTAATTCCACCTAGAGCAATTAATAGCAGGAATACACGATGACCTACTGCCTCCCATCCCTTGTAGAGTTCTCCTGGAACTTCATTGTTTCATATGAAGGACGTCATCCGTCTGGAACGATCTTCCTGAGGTCGTCTTTCCCAATGAACATAACTACCAATGATTCAAAATCAAGGTGAATCGTTTTATTTGCACACGCACTACTCCCAGAGTGGCATAAAGGTTTTTTCCTGTAACAGGAGTTGTTATTTGTTATTCAATGAGCTTGCTTGTTGCGAGTTCGCGGACTTTGTGTTTTTTGACTTTTTATTACTAAAATCAGGTCTCCTCGAGAAATGAACTACTTCTTTGAATTAATTAGCACCTGGGATAATAAATATGTAGACCAAGATCTAACAAGGAAGCAAAATATACACTAAAGAATAACAATCTTGAAACTGAGGTTTAAACTGGAACGGTGGGAAAAAGCAGGTGTCCTGCAGAGCTTAGCAGGAAGGACAAGGATAAGAAGGACGTCGCCGGCAGCCATTTATACCCACTCTCGGACAAATTTCAGTTAGATTTATTATTGTTTACCGGAATGTCTGTTCTTAAATCTACATTTTATAAAATATAGGGAAAAATATATTTTTATGTATTTTTTACATGTTCGCCTAATAAACTGCTGGCCATTTGCTTTCGAGCAAGAAAAATTTCGCCTAAATTTAAAAGTTAATATTTTCTGAACCAGATATGACATCGATCTCCGGTTTTTAATGGTTGATAGATTTGTCCCTTAGGAAACAACTGCCAAAGTTGGATTATCTTAAACTGTCAGAAAATTTTATATACAGGGTGTTAAAGAGGACGATGATTTTTGCTCCAATTTCAATAGCATGTAACTTTCACAATATTATTTTTAAATTTTATCACTGTACGTCAATAGCAAAGAAAGTAATCTCTCAAATTTTTTATATCTGCTATATTTTAAGAGATACCGATTTTTTTGAAAACTTTGCTTTTTTTTCAACTTTTTGTTAGCTAGATCCCACTGTGCGTTGTATCGTGCAAACTTTGCAAGTGATTATTATACCTTATGAAAAGCTTGTTTATGTTCAGTAACAACAATTGTACCTAAATGTTGTGATGTACAGTGGCGTACTTATAATCACTTATATGTCTATGGTTTATGAGTATCTCACAATTTTTTTGTATTGGAAAGTACTCGCCCCTAGATTAGGCAAGTTTTTCCTTATTTTTTAGTTTTTCATATCGCGCTACAGGTATATTATACAGTGTCTACAAAATTTTAAAAAAGATATTTTTTTTATTTAATTGTTTGAAAAAATTTATTTATTAATTTCTAACTTTCTAACACGACACTATTCATAAAATTAAACTTACATTGAAAGGCACTTTAATATTAAATATCACTAGCTGCCGTCAAACCAAACCCCGTTCATCCGAGTGTATTAATTTGAATCGAGATTATCACGAAAAAAAAAACAATATCAAGTCAGCCATGCTAATGCGTTTAGCAACAAAGCTAACCATGTGTTAGAAAGTTAGAAATTAATAAATAATTTTTTTCAAACAATTAAATTAAAAAATTATCTTTTTTAAAATTTTGTCGACACTGTATAATATACCTGTAGCGCGATATGAAAAACTAAAAAAATAAGGAAAAACTTGCCTAATCTAGGGGCGAGTACTTTCCAATACAAAAAAATTGTGAGATACTCATAAACCATAGACATATAAGTGATTATAAGTACGCCACTGCACATCACAACATTTAAGTACAATTGTTGTTACTGAAGCTTTTCATAGGTATAATAATCACTTGCAAAGTTTGCACGATACAACGCACAGTGGGATCTAGTTAACAAAAAGTTTAAAAAAGCAATGTTTTTCAAAAAAATCGGTATCTCTTAAAATATAGCAGATATCAAAAATTTGAGAGATTACTTTCTTTGCTATGAACCAGTGATTCAATTGACGTACAGTGATAAAATTTAAAAATATTATTGTGAAAGTTACATGCTATTGAAATTGGAGCAAAAATCATCGTCCTCTTTAACACCCTGTATATAAAATTTTCTGACAGTTTAAGACAATCCAACTTTGGCAATTGTTTCCTAAGGGACAAATCTATCAACCATTAAAAACCGGAGATCGATGTCATGTCTGGTTCAGAAAATATTAACTTTTAAATTTAGACGAAATTTTTCTTGCTCGAAAGCAAATGGCCAGCAGTTTAGTTAATACAATTTTTTGGCTTATGAGCATTTATTTAGCATAATTAATTATTACAGATTACAAAAACACATCAATTCGTAAAAGCTTATAGTTACTTAACCAAATCTAAGTTGGAGCATACAAGGCTAAATAAATGCTCATAAGTAAAAAACTGTTCGAGATAGGCATAGCGATATTACACATATAAAGATAAACTTCAATAGCTTTTAGGACCATAGATAAAATACAGGGTATTTCATTTAAAAAACCATACCTCATATTTATTTTCCAAACGATCAAAATATTTGTATCTTGACACGTCCTATACTACAGGGTGTTATGGAAATGACGTATTATATTTAAACCGGCAATTCCTGAGATGAAAACAAATTGAAGAAAAATATCCAAAAAAGGTGCTTTAATTTAATATGCCCTGTACATGACCTTATGTCAAACCAAAAATTACCACGTGGTGCCCCTGTTCGGAAGGTAAACATAGCAACATATGGCAGTGAATCTTGAACAGTATTGTCATATCTTCAGGGTAAACTCTTTAGAAAGTCAATAACCGTTTGACAGATTTCAAGTTGTTTATTTTTCGGGGTACATTATTATAAACTTTTACGTTCAGTTCGCTGGGAAACAATCTCTGATTTATAAACTTGAACTGACTCAAACGAACCGCCGCGGAATTTATAAATGGTTAGGTATGTTCTCATTTGTTCAATTCGAACGACACCCGTCAGATCTGGACAACTTAAAATGCCACTTACCCTTTAAAAAAAAATGCAATTTTATTTACCTTTTCGTACTTATTTAAAACCAACTTAATTTATAAAATAAAAACACTAAGTACTCACATCACAAAATCACATTAGTTTTCGCGTCACAATACATCTAAGTACCGTTCAATCTGAATTAGTATTTTAAAGTGCTACTGTGTAGGCAAAAAAATACACCCTTATTGTCTGGGAAATAATGTATTTAACATCTAAAGATTTAAAAAAATAAATAACACGTTGGTCTTCTCGATCGATATCGGCCGACTTCTTTAAACAGCTGATTGTGGACAATCGGGCTAATATTTAAAAATACAGCGTTGCCACTTTCGATATTTTATAAGCGACTATCATAAATTGCCGAATTTCCTTCTATAATATTACTTTCCTGTATAATTATAGTCTCGGAAATGGCAACCGCGCTGGCTCTAGTAGCGGAGAGTTCTCGGAAAGAAAGTTCGACGACTGGTCCGAAGATGGACTAGACCATTATTTCAAAGGGTAGTTAGTTCCTGTCAATTGTTAACATAATTGTTTCATTTTATCTTTAGTAAAGGGTTAATGGCCCATAGAAATTAGCGTTTTTATTATTTCTATTGCGAAATGATTAAGTGCTCTTGTTCTATGTGTGTTATTGTAAAGTGTAATTATGCGTTAGTGTTGGGGTTTAGTGATAAGCTTATTATGCACTCCCACACTATCATCAGGATACGTGATGAGCATAAAGTTTTTCCCAAAGAAAAAAGAACTGAAAGTGTCTGTGCCCTGGATTCCTTAATCGCGTCCTAGATTTACTTTCTAAGTAAGCTAAATATTTATTTTTATAAGAAACTAAAATTTTACACATTTTGATAACATTGTGCTTGAACATCTGTTGATTAATCAGCTGAGCAATGTAATATGTTCATATATGAATGTGCCGAGGAGTTGTGTGTGGGTTTAGGGGTGAATTACCCCACTTTTTAAACGTTCGTTTAATAAAAAAAATATGTAGCGCTTCTCTAGGACACCCCAGGAGTCATCCATTCAAATATAATACGTCATTTCCATAACACCCTGTATATTTTGGAACAGAGTGAAAGGCCTCTGGGTATTACCTGACTCCAAACCAAATTTCAGTGCGCTATAATTTGTCAGAGTTTCAAAATATCAACCCTTTGTGAAGAACATGTTTTTCAAAAAAAAAAGTTAAATTAATTATTACTTCGAGAACGATAACATACCGGGTGGTGCATCCGATCAGGACACATAGGATTTCCTCTTTATTTATTAAAAATTTGTCAAAGTTAAGGTTACTGACAGATTTTGAATAAATTACTTATTCAATAACTGTAATAACCTTCCAGTAAAAAAATATTAACAGACTGACTATCTTTTTATATTACACTACACAATAAACAATCAAAAACCCAATGATTAATTGTTACAAAATTTAAATAAAATTTAATAATAATATTTATTCTTCTTTTGATTAATATTTAAGAAGTTGCTCAAACAACCCTCCGTTAGCCGCCAAACAATACCCTAAACGATTATAAAACTCATTTTCTTACATTGGGCAGTTGATATGGCGAAATTCTATCGCAAACTGCTGAAATTGAGTTTTTATTTAGCAAAGGTATACCTTTAGATTCAAATTTTTTAAATATTTTTCTTATTGTTGATCTGTCTGGAATAGGTCGGATAGGAAAATCTACTGAGAACAAATCGGATACCACTTGATAACTATTTCTGCCGTAGTACCATTTAATCATTGTTTTTTCCCCAACCGAAGGCGATTAGAAACATTCAACGAGAAAATTATTTGAGAAAAACTAAAAACTCTGTCAAGTGTAAACCTGATTATAAAGGTGATTACTGGTATTTTTATTTTAACCTGAATTAAAACTAAACAGCATCGTACTCCAGATTTAAGCTAGTTTGACGACAAACTTAATATCTTTAAAACGGTATGTGGAAAAAAGTTTAAATTTCCTGGACTTTTTATTCCCATTATTCTCTTTAAAAAGTCTTAATAAAAGTTTTCTTTAAAATAAATACGGGAGCGAATATTAGACCACCTCGCAATTTACATGGGAAATCCCATGTGTCCTGTTCGGACGCACCACCCGGTATACTTACTAGCTATAGGCAAATTTTAAGAATACAGTGTTCTAGTTAAATTATCAAAGTTGCTAATACTATTTAGTAGAAGCGGCAGCACTGCGCGGCTGAAAATATTTTTAAAAGACACAGTATGTCCACTTATAAAAGCTGCCAGCTTTTCAAAGTGACCCCTTGACTACTTCTTTATAAGCGTTTAATAGGTCATCCACACTCAATCACCCTGTATATATGCCGTTAACCTACAATAAATTCTAGTTTACAGAGTGGACTATTTTTAAACCTCTTTAGTGAATACGGGGGCTAATTAGTTTAAACCTTTGCTTCATCACACAGATATTATAAGTGACTCTTAAAAAGTTGCTTTATTGTCATTGTTGAGAACTGACAGATGTCTTTTGCAAGACTGTCGCGGGCTAAACCAGCGGGCCATAACCAGAGTCTAATGATACGTGGCGTGCCGTCCCTATACGGTGTATTTTTCGACCTATTATGATAATTCCAGGCCACATACAAAACGCGAGTCAATAAACTAACATGATAAACTATGCCTTTTTCATCATTATTTTCAATGTGCACCAGCGGATTAAAAAATTTTCCGCCCCTTTCAATAATTGCCTCATGAAACTTGGTAACAGTGCCGGATTTTTAACGGGATTCCATAAATCGATATCTAAAAAAAAGTCATCAATGTAAATTTGTCACTAAAAAATCACAAAAAAAACACAAATCAATCAAAATAGCAATCCGTTAGATCAAAGGCCAAACATTGCACTGTTTACGAGATTAGTATTCATTCATCTCTTGCTTATCTTTCGTGTAAATTAGAAATAGATGTTGCCAGAGTGCAGTTTGTTTAGTTCAAGATTCGTTTGATAATTTTAAGTATACGTAATAATATTTTTTTAAAGAATCTCTCATCGCCTTTTCACAGATTATAGTAAAATTATTTGGATATAAATTTATTTTAAGAGCAATTGCGGATTAATCTTAAACCAGTTGTATTTGTCAACAATTGGGATTTTGCAAGATACATTTGCGATAAATATGTCAATCTGACTATGCTGCAATAATGACCGAAAGAGGTGGGAAAGACTGTTTGCAGTCGTTGCGTAGGCAAGAAATGTACATTTTTCCATCTGTAGTTTGTAATATCTTTGATATGAAACTCAAAATCTTCTGTTATGCCAGCGACAATACCGCCGGGGTCTTCAGGGGGCTAAGGAAAACCAGCCGCAGGTGAATAATATTTAGGACCACACCCAAATTTCGCCAAATTTGTAAATAATTTATAGTAAATAGTACTAGAAAAACCGATAGGGTAAGGTGTCATCATCATCATCATCAATCAGCCCTTTGCATCCACTGCTGGATATAGGCCTCCCCCATTTCTGCCCACCGTCCTCTATTTTGAGCGCTCTGCACCCAGTTTGTGGTTATTCTTTTGATATCGTCCGTCCATCGCGTTGGGGGTCTTCCCCTGTTTCTCTTATCAGCCCTTGGTCTCCACTCGAGCAGTCTCTTTGTCCATCGTCCATCTGTCATGCGGGCCACATGTCCAGCCCAGTTCCACTTCAGTTTTGCCACCTGGTAGATAACATCCGTGACCCCTGTTCTCGCCCGTAAATCCTCATTTCTGACGTGGTCACGAAGTGACACCCCGATCATCGATCTTTCCATTTTGCGTTGTGTTGTTCTGAGCTTCTTAGCAGATGTGACCGTCAGAGTTAAAGTTTCAACGCCGTAGGTCATAACCGGCAGAATGCACTGATTAAAAACCTTTCGCTTCAGACAAATTGGGAGATTGCTCTTAAATACGTCCCCAAGTTTGCCATATGCAGCCCAAGAGAGCGTAATTCTTCTTTTTAACTCGCATGTTTGATTGTCTCTCGAGATTCTTATTTCATGACCGAGATATGTGTACTTATCCACCAGCTCCACCTCACAGTCACCAATATTAATATTTCCACTAGGGACCAGATTTGTCATAAATTTCGTTTTTGATATATTAATTTTTAGCCCCACCTTAGCACATACTTCCTGAAGATCTTCTAGCATTTTCCTGATATCTTGTAGGTTGTCAGACAACAGAGCTATATCATCCGCGAAACGCAGATCTGTTAGGTTTAATCCATCAATATTCAAACCCTTTCCGCTCCATTCAAGCATTCCTAAGGCATACTGCAGAACAGTGATAAACAGTTTGGGTGACATAGTATCACCCTGTCGTACTCCTCTACCGATTTTTATGGGGTTGGTGTTTTCGTGTAGTTTTACTATCATTGTAGCATTTTTGTATATGTTATATATTAGTTTGGTGTACCGATAGTCGACACGACATTTTTGTAAGGAGTCTAAAACTGCACTCAACTCAACAGTGTCAAAGGCCTTGTGGAAGTCCACAAAGGCAATGACAAGCGGTCTATTGTATTCGATTGATTTTTCGATCAAGGTTTTGATGCCTTGAAGATGGTCATTGGTTCCAAATCCTCTACGGAACCCGGCCTGTTCTATTGGTTGGTAAAAGTCTAATTTGTTTTCCAGTCGTGTAGTAATAATTCTCGTAAAGAGTTTATAAAGGTGACTAAGTAAGCTTATTGGTCGATAGTTTTCTAGTTCGGCTGTATCTCCCTTCTTGTGAATTAAGATCACGATGGCGTTGTGCCACCTATCTGGTATGGCGCTGTTAAAAAGACATAGATTAAAAAGTTTTGCTATTTTCTTGAGTAGACATTTACCACCTATCTTAACTGCATCGGCAACTACGCAGTCCTCTCCAGGGGCCTTGTTGTTTTTTGTTTTCCTTAGTGCTAGCTTTATTTCGTCCAAGGTAATATCAGGCAGCAATTCTGACCCTTGGTTAACGATGCCTTTCTTGCTTGTCAGTATCTCTAGTTCTGTTTCTGAGTCTAAGTTTACTTCATTGTGACTTTGATATAGTAGACAGTAGAAGTCCTCAATTATCTTCAGAATGCTTTCCCGGTTTGTTGTAATATGCCCCTGTTTATCCTTTACCTTCGTCATTTGCTTTTTTCCGTTTTCTAGTTTTCTGCGTAAAACCTTCATGCTTTTAAGGTAAGGTGTGAATTCAGATAAATAACGGAAATGTTGATGATTTTTAAATTGTGTCAAGTAAGTTTAAGTACAGTGGCGACTCGTGGGCGAAAATATAGACGAAGAGCAAACATATTCTTAAACACACAGACTATCCTTACGCGTCAATATAATTCACGTCAAAGGCGAGGAAGTGACACTTCCCCTACTTCCTCTGAATAGTCGCTACTGTTTAATTAATATCTAATTTTTGGCATTTTTTATTTGTTAGTTGTACAATGCCTACATCCTACATACAATAAAATAATTACAGGTAAGAGGGATAAAACATATCTAATCCCAGTTTGACGTTTCTAAACGACGAGGCTCCATTGTGCAAAAAGTATTAACCATTTAATGGACGTCAATCTCTCGCGACGAATTTATATTAGCGAGTGCTAAGTCACTCAACCTTACCTCACACATTTTAAGTGCCCCCCCCCCCCCCCCCCCCCTCCTTCCCTGTAGATCCGCCATTGAGTAAGTACAAAAACGCGACTCCAGGGAATCGCTGCCTGAATGAAACTTGCGGTTATTCGTTATTTCCTAATGGAATGAAAATGCATCGTGTGAACAACACTGTTTATTCGGTTGAAACCAAATAATACGGATGTTAAAGCTTAGTAGGCTTATTCCTGGTCCACCCATGAGTGTTTGTGCTGCAGAGCCCCAAAATCAACGACTACAATTAAGCCCTAATTATTATTATGGAATTATGGGAGGTCAACATGCTCGTCACTTTTCTGTGGATAGTATACAATTATTGATATGACTGTAATCTGAGTGGAAATCTTACCATATGGACCGACCCTATCCGTTGTATTATAAATTAATTACTTGTTTATATAAAAATATCAATATTTGTTGTTCCAAATATTTATTTTGTTTTGTGTATCAAATGGTAAATTGTGAAACTTTGCATTCTGTCCATCGACTTGAAACAAACATGAACCCGGTATTTTTATCTGCTTAGTACACGTCAATGTGACGCCTGTTATTTACGAAACTGGACACAATAAAGTTCTATAGTAGAATCTCCGTCCTTTTTTAATATTTAATCTGCAAAACAAATAATCAACGGACGTGACTCTAAAATCTATATTTTTATCCAGTTAATGGTAGAATTGGCACAGTCTCGCCATATTAAGCTAAGAATTACTATTTTTAAAAGCCGTATAATTATTATAAAAAGAACGTTCCGAAGTGTTTACAACCTACCTAAGAATGTGAATTGTTTATTCTTCAAAGACTGTGAAGCAAAACCGTATCCTCCTTGTGTTAAGATCCTTGATTCTGCCTTTTCTGATGCTCCTGTAAACAGAGCTTTTAATTGGTTTTTCTATTTGGGTTTCATAATGGCTAGATTATGAAATGCAAAAAAATTTAATAACTTGCCACTTTATGAAACTGAAATTTTACTTTTTTTGTATTGGCACCAAGTAGGATTCGAATTTTAGGCTTACTTTGTTGAAATTAGATTTCTAGGCACTATGGATTCGACAAAAATTTTTATAGAAAACTTTAAAATACTAACCTTTAACATTGCAAATAGATCATTTTTACTAGATATTTATCTGAAATACCTATACTCGGAAATATATAACATGCTGATGGTGTCCGTCTACTAATTTCTAGCCACAACTATAAAACAACATAACCTAAAAATAATAGAAATATCTTCCAGTTTATGCTCTATTTCTAAAGTTTTATTCAATAAAGTACTATTTTTATTTTTAATTCAATATAGTATTATACATATTACTTTATACTATATACATATTTATAGTTACTGTGGACATTTCCTGGGCATTAATTGTTATTCCTGTCAGATTCTGTGTCCACACAATATTTTGTTTAATAGTACCTATTATTTATTATTTTGTTCAATATTTTGAACTTTGTTCTGCTCGCACCATAACTCAAGTTTTGCATATTCTTTTTAAAAGTTTTTCTAGATTATTTTCTGCAATTTCTCGTATTTCTTCCTGACTCATTTTTATTAACTTTAATAATATATTAATTTTTAATTATGACGGAAGGAAAGAAGCTTTGTTGTGTTCAATTGTTTCTATCATGGCATATTTGATACTTGTAACATTTTATTAAATTGTAAAAGTATTGCCAACCCAAAAAGAAAATATTAATTCAAATGGAAAAAATCTACTATATTTTTTAAAGTTTTTCAGACTTTAAAGACCCAAATAGAAAAAGTATTATAAAATACACGGTTCATAAGACAATTTGAGCACTTGTACTTGTACTTTAGAAAACTCCCCGCTTCGCGTGTCGTTTTCTAAATTAAACGCGTGCTTCAAGATAATGTCTTATGACACTGGTATCTTAATATGCTATTATTATAATAATATACCAGCAACTCGCCAGATCACAATAAATTTCAAAAAAATTACTTCAAATGGGGCTTTGAGTTAACTAGCGAGAAAAATCATAAATTATGTCTTTCCCATTAAAACCGGTGCACACCACCGCTGACTTTTGGAAAGTGTGTCATCTGGAGTGACTACCTATGCGCCCCCTAATCATTCTACAGAAAGAGGAGTTAACACAACAATGTTTTTTGAAAATAATAACCTAAAAACCATAGATCTCACTCTTAACATATTGAAATACTTGTCAAGTGAATACTTAGCTTTAAATGGCATATTGTCGCATCTGGTCAGATTTTAGAGGTCTTTACCCACGTTTCTTGAACAAACCCGATTTTTTTAAAAAACCAGTAGGGCACCTTTCTATCTATAGGTACAAGATATTCATAAATTTAAAATGCACTTTCACATACAGGATTAGGTTTATTTTAAATAAGACGGAAAACAAGGTAGCAACATGTTAATCAGAAAGAAATTATTGAATGTCGATACAGGTTATAATCTAAATCGCAAATTATATATTCCATGCCGCCTCGCGTGTGGTAATAATCATAGCAATAAATAAAACAACACATAATATATCACTTAAAATAATTACACCAATTTGTGACTAATTCGAATCACTTTTCCCAAGATTTCTCACGGTTATATCTTACCGAACCCACGCATCTCTACAATTAACCGAATTAAAGCAAAATTAACACAAATGCTAAAAAATCGCCATAAAACGGTTGCATTAACTTCTCGGGATTTTAACGTCTCGAGGCAACTGATTAAGTCGCATTTTTTTATGGTGTTTGAGAGATTAAACAACAAAGAAGGGAAAATAACAAATTGAAGATTCAGATTGACGAGTATAGGCATTTAATGCCAAACTGCCCAGGGCGACAAATATGGGGAGGGGGGGCAATTTTTTTTGAATAGTTATTTTTTAATATTTGAAAGTACTTTAGATGTTATTTTGACTTTTGGTATGTATTAATAGGATATACAGGGTGTTATGGAAATGACGTATTATATTTAAATGGGTGACTCCTCGGGTCTACATACTTTTTTTTTAATCGAATATCTAAATACACTTTTTAAACACATACTATCGCGCCGTTCCATCTGGATTCACTTAGCAACAATGTGGGTCACTAGAGTATACTAACCATGTTGTCAGATCACACCACGTGTCTCGCCCTTGCTTGGATACCGGCCGCGCGCCACTATCGTAGCTTCAGTATGTTTCGAGGCTCGGGGGTGGAGTGACGCTGTCAAGGGTTCCACGTGCTTGACGTATACGAATTTTAAACGTTTTGTTAGTTGTAGCAGTAACCCGATTTTTTCTGTTGTGAAATAATTCATAATAATAAATGTTGTGATGTGATTTCAAATTTGTGTGATATTATCTACTGTTGCTGTTGAAAAACATATTTTTTGTGTTTTATTTTTTATGGAATTTAATTGTAAAACGGATTATTTTAAAATAATATCGAAGGTAAGAGAGTATGTATCTTAAAATGGTAGTTCTTTTTTCTAAAGAGTTTAAAAAAGAATTGATAACGCGTGTCAAAGACGTCTTGTTGTCAAAAACTGAACACGTGTTCTGTGTTGCAATATGACAACATCGCCTATAATGCGCTAGCCTCTTTTAAACCTCGAGACTCCCTCAATAAACTATTGATTGCGAAGGTCCTCACGAAACCACCACGTAAATTTTGAGATTTCATATAAAGTGGATATTTCGCTTAATAATTCAAAGCGCCATTTATGGTTATTTTTCTTCAATTTATTTTCATCTCAGGATTTGCCGGTTTAAATGTAATAAGTCATTTCCAGAACACCCTGTATAAAAAGGCATATTTTAGTTAGGATAGTTATTCTAAGGATCCAAATAGTGTCCCTGCAAATGTATCCTCATTTTACAAAAAAAAGTGGTACCTACCCGACTCACATTTTTCCATGTGGATATATTTTTGATTAGCTTGATTCTACATGAAAACGGTCACGATATAAGTACAGAGGAATCAGACTCGGCATATAATCATTTAAGGAACACCCTCTGTAATGACGCCCACAAGGAAAAAAAATTGTTTGACTGACACTTGACGGCTTCTTGTAAAGCCCATTAAAAAAATACTATAAATTCTAGTCACGTATAATGTGATATCATCAGAAAGGCTGTTTCATTGGCGCCTCCTGCACGGAAATCTGGATTAATCTCCTTTATTAAAATTACTTGCTGCTGCCTTAAATCTTTATGAGAAGCAGGAAGTGTATTATAAAAGATTGAAGGAAATCCGCGTGCTCTTTATGCAGAAATATCAAATTTTATTTCATTCAATTTTTTTAAATTTATGCATGAGGCAGATTTAATGTTTTTCATGACAATTCCTATGCCCTTAAAAATTCACTTGCTGAGTTGCCATTATCTCAAAAACTCGTAGGCCGCGGCGGGGCCTTTTAGCATCGGCCCATTACTACTTTCATTCTCACTGTGACTTTTCCTTCTCTTATACAGCCCCACAAAAAAAAATTTTCTTGGTGCCGAGGAAAAATCAATTGATTTTAGTTATTTTGAATGCGCTATAGCTTTTCTTCGTATCAGCTCTAGTTTTTTAAGTAGAGCCTACTCATAATAAATTGTAATATTAATATATATTATATTGGTCATAAATTTTATCAAAAATTGAACTAATGCCTTTTTAATTATACCTATTTATTCATCAATCACTGGAAATACCTAATCTTATATTGGCAAAAGGCCATATAATTATATTACAGATAAGAAATCATTTTTCCTTGAATTTTTTTGCACTTGCAGATTTCTTATTTTCGTATTTGCAATTAGCACAAAATATACATTAGAAGGCAATAAAAGAGAATGAAATTGTATTTGGCTTGTGTGCTAGGGTTGTATAGTACCTATACAGGGTGTTATGAAAATGACGTATTATATTTAAACCGGCAAATCCCGAGATGAAAATAAATTGAAGAAAAATAACCATAAATGGCGCTTTGAATTATTAAGCGAAATATACACTTTATATGAAATCTCAAAATTTACGTGGCCGCTCCTGAGGCCCTTCGCAATCAATATTTTATTGGGGTAGTCTCGAGGTTCAAAAGAGGTTAGCGCATTATAGCGATGTTGTCATATTGCAACACAGAATTCTAAACGCACGTGTTCAGTTTTTGACAACAAGACGTCTTTGACGCGCGTTATCACTTCTTTTTCAAACTTTTTAGACAAATAAAACTACAATTTTAAGGTTCATACTCTCTTTCCTTCGATCTTATTTTAAAATAATCCATTTTATAATTAAATTCCATAAAATAATAAAACACAAAAAGTATGTTTTCCGACAGAATCAACAGTAGATAATATCACACAAATTTGAAATCACATCACAACATTTCTTATTATGAATTATTTCACAACAAAAAAAAAATCGGGCAATACAACAACTAACAAAACGTTTAAAATTCGTATACGTCAAGCACGTGGAGCCCTCGACACGACGTCATTCCACTCCCCAGTCTCGAAACATACTGAAGTATGAAGGGCGCGCCGCCAGTATTCAACCAAGGGCGAGACACGCGGTGTGATCTGACAACACTGTTAGTATACTCTAGTGAATCACATTGTTGCTAAGTGAATCCAGATGGAACGGCGCGTGGGTAAAAAGGATTTTTACCTTTGTATTTAGATATTCGATTTAAAAAAAAGTATGCAGACTTTCTCTAGGACTCCCTAGAAGTCATCCATTTAAATATAATAAGTAATTTCCATAACACCCTGTATAATCCCCCATATGCGGAATATTGCATGCATGCATTTTCAAAATTTAATTGAAACTTGAGTTTCATTGCACGAGTGTGTTTTTTCAAAAATCGTATTTAAACAAACCCGAAATGTGATGTTTTAACCAATTTATATAAATCTTGATTTTACTAGATGCTTGTTTTTAGTAGACAATTGTTTTGTTGGTTGTTGTTTTATCGCTCAGTATATTTTTGCTCAGTAACTAATTAAGTCAGAGCTAGTGACGCATTCACCAATTTTATTTTTTGATCAATATTTCGATACTTTTTTGTTTTATCCTTAAAGCCGTTAATCTCGGTTTTAGGGACCAATTACCTGGAGTTTAGAGCTGAAATTTTATAAATTAATGAATTAATGGAAACAAGAAATTAAATTTGGTCAATTTGCAAAAATTTTGTTTCCTACTTCTATTCCTATCGTTAGCGAAATCCCTATAGAGTGTATTCTTATCTGGGACACCCTGTAGAGATTTTTGGAGAAAATGTACTTGCAATTTTTACATGCTCTATTTATTTATAATACAGATCAGACAATGACATCGTGATTTTACAGACGTAATCTCCTGTACTATGCCAGTTTGACCACGAGACGGGCGCCACCTCAATTGACGACGGCATTTGTTTTTATCTCCAGCAATTCCAGCGCCTGCTCTTCCATCATTTACCACTTGATCTATCGCGGCCAGTCTTTTGTTAAATTGATATTGATACTTCCTGTGGCCGTCAAAATAAGAATGGTCAATCTGGCGATCGAATAATTTGCCCCGTTTGTAAACGTTGACTGCCAAATTCGGTCAGGCGATAGAGGTTATTTAGGATTGGCGTTGGAAATTGGTAAGAAGTTGCAATAATCGAATTGTATTAAATGCTGATGCTCGGCAGATTACAAAGAGGTGAAGAACAAACAGCTGATCAACATTTAATACAATTGCGTATACAAATTTAATTTGAAGATAGAGTCAGTCCAAAAAGTCTCCATATACAGGGTGTTATGGAAATGACGTATTATATTTAAATGGATGACTCCTTGGGTGTCCTAGAGAAGCGCTAAATATTTAATTTTTTTAAAATCGACCGTTTTAATAGTGGGGTAACAAACACTCATACTCACAGGTCAGTCCGCGCTGCAACATTTCACCCAGAGCCAATGGCAATGTTGCCAAACTTAATGTAAAACTGAAATTCCAATAAAATTATATAAATAAACTATTTTATACCTACTTGTATTTATCTTTATACCTAAAGAGCGAGGAAATCCAGGCACAAACACAATCAGTTTTTTTTCTTTTTCATGGGAACACTACTGGAAACACTTTATGTACACACAGTAATAGTGAAACAGAACCGATAGTTAGCTTTTGAAAATACAATAATACAGATTATTAGATTTTATTACACGCGACGAAGTTTGACGTCAAGAAGAAACGCGTCAATAAAAGTAATATTTAAAAATGATTTATGGACGGGCAAAATACACGCGTAAACCGAAATAACAGAGCGGATTGCTGAGAGTGTGTTGGTGATCGACGAGACACAACGTATCCGGCCGCTGTTTGGTCTTCAACTAACAGGCCGCAAGCATGCGGCGCTATATGAAACTACTTCTCTCAGCCGATGTAAGGCGTTAAGAGGTCATTGGCATTTGACCTAGCGACGTACGTGGCAATTACTATTCCATATGTTTTTGGAGTTGTTTAAAACATAGTCCGTCGTAAATGTTCTTCAATTAATTGTACAAAAAGGTATTACAGAATGGAAAAGTGTAAATGTAAATTATTTTATTTTATCTAAAGAGTTTAAGGTGTACATATGACAACACCGGCCAGATTTCCTTGATTGCTTGCTTACATGTATCGCAGTGCCACACAGGTGTTTGTCTGGTTTGACGTCAGGTCACTTTTACCGCTGAATGAATTGAAAGCGCCATTTATGGCTATTTTTCTTCAATTTGTCTTTATCTCAGGAATTGCCGGTTTAAATATAACTAATACGTAATTTCCATAACATATTTTTGTTAATTTTTATTAATTTTTATACAGGGCGTCCGAAAATGATGATAAAAAATTTTATTGGATATTTGTAGCCCAAAAATAAATGCTACCTCTTCCTGAAACATTTTTCCGAAAATTGATTATTAACTGCGTTGCAGGGTGTTAAAGTTAAATTTTATTTTCAGTTTTTTTGCAATACCTTTTGCACCCGCTCATAATATTTTGACGAAACTTCGTATATGGGGCTTTTTCGAGATGAGGAAAACAAATGTGCCCATCGTTTTTGGCATTTTGTAGAGGGCGCTACATACGAACCTGTTTGAATGGTCCCAAGTTTTTTGTGCTACACTGTATGCGCATTTTGACTGGATATTTCTATTTTTACTTTGATTTTTTGGTGCATTGTGATTATTAAACCAGTATAAGTAGCTAATAGTATAAGTAAGTAATATTTTGAAAAAACTTATATGACATAATCTGTTACTCTATGGCCCATAAATTATGGGACACCCTGTATACAAACGTTTTACGTGACGTGTCCCAGCGTTTAAAAAAACAAATCCCTGAGTTTTGAATCAATTTGCCCAAAACTTTATGGACACATTGTATGACCTCTATAGGTAGATATTTTTTAAAGTTTCCTTCGTAGTTCTTAAATAAAAAAAAACGTTTTATATCGTCATAATGACTTTTAAATCGGAGCCCCCATTGTACTCTCAACGTCTGCGTTTAAATGACCACTTTTTTAATTTACTGTTTTCAGTCGTTTTATCCATTAATTAATTAATGTTCATTAAGGGACTCTGATACGTCAAATCTCTAATTTTCCTTAATTATTTACATTACTTTTGATTAATATTTACTAACCTCTAATTATATACGGGCATTATCTTGGGAGAGTAAGATTGCTGTCGCTGTTGCTAATAGTTAATTAGTACTTATTATTGTCAATGATGGTTGTGTAATTAGGTGAGACGTTTGAGAAAAAGATTTAGATTATATGCTCAACTGAATATAACAAGAACTAGAGAAGCAATATAATAAATAGCATATTACATAACGAGTGTTGAAAGTGGTAGGATTTCCGCACGCGGTTACGCTACGTGTTAGATTCCTCCTCGTTTGGAACACTTTCACATAATTAAGTTAAGTATGTTGGGTTTGTGGTACACAATTTTTCCTACGACCACAAATAATACAATGCCCAAGTTACATTATTTGTGTGAACGTGATTGTTCCAAAAACTTACATTACTTGTGTGAAAGTGATTGTTCCAAAAATTATTATTTGTAGCCGTAGAAACAAAATTGTATACCAACATACTTACATTACTTGCGTGAAAGTAATTGTTCCAAAAATTTGGCATTGTATTATTTGTGGTCGTAGAAACAAAATTGTGTACCAACATACTTACATTACTTGTGTGAAAGAGATTGTTCCAAAATTTGGGCATTGTATTATTTGTGGTCGTAGGAACAAAATTGTGTACCAACATACTTACATTACTTGCGTGAAAGTGATTGTTCCAAAAATTTGGCATTGTATTATTTGTGGTCGTAGAAACAAAATTGTGTACCAACATACTTACATTACTTGTGTGAAAGAGATTGTTCCAAAATTTGGGCATTGTATTATTTGTGGTCGTAGGAACAAAATTGTGTACCAACATACTTACATTACTTGTGTGAAGGTGATTGCTCCAAAAATTGGGCATTGTATTATTTGTGGTCGTAGGAAAAATTGTGTATCAACATACTTACATTATTTGTGTGAAACGGACTTTCTCAAACTCGGCGGATTTCCGCACTCGGCTTGTGCCTCGTGCTAAATACCTCCTCGTTTGAAATCCACCTCTTTCGACACTTGTTTTGTAATATACTATTTTTTAACCCTAGATGGTTTAGGAATTATAAACAATAAAATATTGCTTCAAGTAACGTGACCTATATTGGGTTCCTTTTTGACTTAAACGTGCTTGGTGACGAACATGAATGACCATAATTAAATTTAAAAAATACAGAACTTAAATTAGGACAATGACTTAAGATTTGTTTACATTTGCCTACTCTGACATAACTAATTACGTCTAATTGTCCAAATTAATCCCCGGTTTTCCTTAGCTGGATGAATCAGAATTGTTACGATGTAATTTAGTTTAAGGATTATTAAAATAGGCTCGAACAAACCCGAGCGGGAACAATTGTTTGCTATTGGTTTTTTTGGTGCATCTGCACCTCAATATGCATTTTGTTTATACAGGGTGTCAATTTGATAACTTCCCCCAGGATAAAATTGATACTTTTAAAGAATATTTGCAGAATTGGTGGTTTACCCCCCTGGGAGTGATACATGTTACCATTAAAGTTTTGAATGGGAAGGGGATCAGTAATACCCTAATTTATTATTTTTTGAGTAGTATTTTCCAAAAGATCTCGTTCGAAAATTCTAGTACCTATGTAGGTACAGGGTGTTCCATTTTCGACACTTAAGAGATACGGTGGAATCAAAATTACCCTATAATTTCTTAGTTAAAAGAGATACAGAAAAATGTTTCATACAGAAAGAAGTTTCCTTATATTGATTGTTGAATAATCTGCCGTTTTCAGAATAAGTATATGGGGTCAGGTAAAAAAGTTATCGGACCTAACCTCATTTTTTTAAATGGAATACCCTGTATATTTTAATCTTAAAAGATACTATTTTATATTATCCTTTCAAATATATAACACACCATGGATGATATTGGTTTCCTAGGCGATTTATTGAAACTTTATTACTTTCAAACGAAATGAAAGATTCAAATTAAGGTAAAAAAAAACGGGAATCATCGCAAATGTTCGGAATATGTCTTTAAATGGTTACCGGCTTTCCGGATAGCTAGCAAAATATACATTAGGCGCCATTCTTCGTTTTTTCCACTTTCAATATAAAATGATATCATTTCAAAATGTTGATAGGCCATTTTCGCAAATGAATATGTAAAAATTAAATTGACGTTAAATGCTAATAGTCAACATAGTTGTTTCTAGGATATTAGCTTTTGTTTCATTGGCTACTGTGGTTTAAAGTAATAAAGTTTAATAAATCCAATATCATCCATGGTGTGTTATATATTTGAAAGGATAATTTAAAATAGTATCTTTTCAGATTAAAATATACAGGATGTTGAATTTTTAAAAAAATTAGGTTGGGTCCGATAACTTTTTTACCTGAACCCGTATACTTATTCTGAAAACGGCAGATTATTCAACAATCAATATAAGGAAACTTATGTATAAAACATTTTTCTGTATCTCTTTTAAATAATAAAATATAGGGCAATTTTTAAATTGTCAATTTCCTGATTTTCCCCCGTATCTCTTAAGCGTGATAACATTTTTAAATTTTGATTTTACCATTTCAAGTTTGACTCAAAAAGAGCACATGACACCTACATTACTTTTTTGATAGCACTCAGTATAGGCAAGTCATGGGCGGATCCAGAACTTCGGTGGGGGGGGACAAACATAGTTTTGGGCGGGGGGGGGGGGGGGGGGGATACAAGGAAAAGTTACGAAAAGTAATACTCTGTCGCGTTAGTCAAGCCGGTATATATGTCCTTTTGCGTGTTCCATTGTTGTGGCTGTGGGGGCATGTGACCACATGACCCCCCCCCCCCCCCCCTGGATCCGCATTTGAGGTAAGTTCTAATTACGTCCATTTTTGGAACGCGACTTCTTGGAAACTACTATTCAAAAAATAATAAGTTTATTATTGGTAAGCTATTTACACGACATTTAAAATGATGTCAAATTTGACCTTCTTCCCATTTACAATTTTAAGGGTAAGATCTACCCTTCATGGGAGCATAAACCATGAAGGCTGCAAACATTCTTTAAAAAAAATAGGATTTTGCACGTGGGCGGACATGTATCCAGTGCCGTAGATATTTTTGTTTTCTGGGGGATAGTGGAATGACAACTTTCACCTGACGTAATTTTACGGTTCCCATAAGCTTTCGGGGACGGGGGCAGTACTGGTAATGCCAGCGTCAGTTTACAGCTCTCATTTTGAGTCAAATCCGCGTTTCTCCCTCCCCACCTTATTTACGGCGGTGTACAGGTCTAAGAATATTAATTATTTAAGAAAAGGAAGACTTCTAATGCGATATTTCTTTTCCCACTTCTCGTCTTATTTAATTAGAAATAGCCATCAATGAATGTGTGACTGGTTTCAATTCCGTAACTCGGTTAATTCAGACATCGTTAAAACTGGAGTAGTCAATTAAACAGTTCCATATGTCGTTTTAAGCAAATCCTTTGGACGGATTCGCACGATCTTGTGACCCGAGAGGAGCCTCGATGACATCATACAAATTGTGATTCATGGGCATTTAAGACTCGGAAAAATTATTGGCGCTTTTTTAAGTGACTTAAATTGATCGTCAAGATTTGTGTTTACAAATCTGTATCGCATTGGATAGGAACCTAAACTGAAGGTCTATTTTTTTATGGATTTATTTCGTTATTTTTTTTTATGGTTACACTGAGAAAAGCTCTAGCTAAAAAATCTTAGCTAGGAATATTTTCGGTGGGATTGAATATTGTCTACCTGTAACAGCAAATTGTCCAGTGTCCGGGACAATGTGCGAAATCTCCCGGATATAAAGAAAACAAGTATAGGAAAATCGTTTAGGGCACTCCGGGAGTGGTGCGTGTGCGCGAAAAGCGATTCAAGTTGGTTTTGAATCGTTGGAGGTTATATTCGTTGGTAAAAACGACCTCGGAAGGTCCCGGATGAAGTCCTCCAGATGAAAGAATTCTTAAATAATGAAGTCCGAGGAGTACTAATCTTAACCACATATGGATGGGTGTATTTTTGATATTCGCCGCTCTGGGCGGAATTAAGAGGGCAAGATCAGCCGAGCACTTTCCATGAAAATATCTATAAAAGAGAGTCAAATACCCAACCTGTCTTCGATGTTCTAGGGTGTCGAGGTTCTTCGTCAGCTCGTGGTCTCCAATCAGACGAATGGCCCTCCTTTCGATGGAGCCCAGCAGCCGAGGAGTATGTTTGGGTGCAGAGCTCCAGACATGAGAGCAGTACTCTAGTGATGGTCGAATCTGGGCTTTGTGTTGTTGTAGAGGTGTGTACAACTTTCTGGATCGGAAGAGTACACCAAGTTTCTGAGAAGCTATCTTGGCGATTGTCACAACGTGGTTAATCAAAGACATATTTCCTCCCAGATTGACGCCCAGCAAATTAATAGATGAAGCCAGGTCTTTGTTGAGGCGTGATACGTCGTCAGCCGATGTTTGTGCATTCAAAGAGAAAGATGAGATAAGTGTGCTATCATCAGCAAAACTAAATATCTAATTTTTCGCTTTTACTAAAAGGTAGTTAATGTAGAGTAAGAAGAGAGTGGGGAGACAATATGGACCTTTGAGGAACACCGGCATTGATGGTGAAGGTGTCTGAGAGACATCCGTCAATCGCCACTTGCATAGAGCGGTCCTTAAGAAAGCTAGACAACCATGCACAGAATCGACTGGGCATACCATAGGATCGCAGTTTACTTAGAAGTCCCTCATGCCAAACACGATCAAAGGCTTTAGAAATATCCAGTGCCTCCTCTTCGGAGATATGGGCTCCCAAAGAGCTCCAATGGAATCAAGTTTTTGCACATACTTATTGAACCGGGTATATTTAAATGTTTTCTTAATATGATGTATACCAGGTAAGACCTTTCAAATTATTATCCAAGAAAGTGGTGTGAATTACTCACAGCTGCAGGGACCGACTAGCTGTGAGACTCATGGTCCCTTTTTTTTAACGCCCTGTATGATAAGAACGTTGTACAATAATTTTTAAATACCTTTGACTAAAAATTAAGTTCTCTTCATTCATGTCGATAATCCTAACCGTTTTCGAAATAACGGCATTTCATATACATCATGCATTTGGCGTAATTCGATAAAAGATCACCATCTTTATTCCGATCAAGTGTTCAACATTCAAAATTCTGCTTTTTCATATTTAACCCGTGAGAAGTTACGGGACTCAGTGTAAATAAAATGACGTTTTTTCTAAAACAGAATTAGCGACATAAATGAAAAAGTTGAAGTTCTTCGGAGCCTGAACTCGTATTCCTACTCATCATGTCCCAGACATGCTCTATGGAATTAAGGTCTGGATTACCTGATGGCCAGTCCATTTTTCGTACTTCTATGTCATCTAATTCTTGCGGTGTGAGGACGAGCATTATCTTGCATCATAATGAAGTTGTTTCCAATAAACTCTACAATCTATGGTGCTAAAATATCCCGAATATATCGATCTGCCGTCATGGTTCCTCCATTAGTAACTCTAAATCTCTACTAATTTCATGTTGCAATTAAAATTTAAATATTTTGATGAAATATATAGTATTTTCTTAAAAAATCCGTATCTCTTGAACCGAGAAAGATATCCAGATGAATCAAAAAGTAAACTGTTACGAATAAGATTAAATTTTGCAAAAAGCGACTTCATTGGAGTTAAGATTGCAAAATGACTGTACAGGCAGGGACAACCTTTATAAAGTAATATGCAAATGGCTGGGTTATCAATGATAATATGTCTTTCTTACATGAATCTAGTCCTAATTTGAGCCATTTCTTTTAGAAGTATCTACGTATAAAAAGGGAATTACAGTTGATGTCTCTAATTCCTTTACCTTACCTTAGTCAGTTAAAAAAATTTAACAGAAAGTTCAAAAACATATTTTTCCATAGTTAAATATTTTGCCGTCGCCATAAACTTGATGTTGGAACTTTCCATAACAGAGCTTTTATATACTCTCTGAAAAATTAGTCTAGCCTGCGAGCTTTTGGTTTGTACGGAGCTTGAACTTTCTATGACCGGACTCCGTAATCAAGTAAGCCTTGCCAGATTCTGACAACATCTGGGTCTTTGACGTAGGACTGGGCTAAATAAAAATCTCGTCTAAAGAATATTTAAAATCATTAAACGAGGTCCAAAAAGGCAAAAATAACAGATTAGCTACATAAAACTTGTGTAACAGCATTGAGGAGAGATCAACAGCCATGTTATATAGCAAAATAGGTTCCTGTACAATGTAAGGTCCATTCTTACAGCTATTTAAAAGCTTCTATAAAACAGTTTTATAATTTGTTTGTAAGATCATAATATTGTAGCTATTTGGCTTGTAAGGTAAGAATACAGGTTTTTTACTTATTTTCCATAAAATAACGATAAGTTGCATATTATTATAGTACCAATCATGAGGGTCGTTAGTAAATCCTGAAGGAGGGGGTGGACAACAACGAATACCTATAAACAGGAAGCAGACCAACAGCCGTGTTAACAAATCGAAGCAGGTATGAACAAAAGAACAAACCCGATATCCATTACGTCTGGCATCAGCTGACAAACGCACGTGCTTCTCAAATGTCACTTTTGTCCAAATTTTTATTACTGTCAATATTTTAAAGTGACATTTAACCAACAAAAAACATTCAAAACCCTTTTATTTGATTTACTAAGTAGTGAAAATCAAATATTAGGATTCTGACATGTTTTAAGTTGTAAATATCACTTTAAAATAGTCCTTACACACTCTTATATCATTTTTTGAACTAGTAACGTAACTACAAATGAAAAATTAAACTTCAGAAATAAGCTTGCAAGTAGTTTTATTAAAAAATAGGAAGTAAATCATAATTTACATAAAATATTTTACCATCTTCAACTGGGCTCTAGGTCCTAGCAAATATTTCAGGCTTCAAGTCCGAGCATATTTTTGGGCCCCATATGAGTTATGAAAAGAAATCATTATCGATGCTTACTCTCAGTAAAGATGACTAGATGAATATTTCAATTACAAATTACTCACTTGCACCAAAAAGGAAACGACGTTTCTCGTGAAAAGATTAGAAAAATAAAAATTATTTTAGAATTTAAGGACACTTCGTTTTCGCCATTTTCATTCACTTTACATATCATTCATATGTTGCTTGATTATATTCCATGCCAGACGAAGAAAATTGACTTGTAAAATTATTTAACAATTCGTGCTGTTCGCATTTTATGCCTGTCTCTGTCTGCATGAACCTTCCCTAATTCAGTAAAGTGAGACAAATATGACCAGGATCAAGTCGCCTGCATAAACACTCACTTTTTGGCATTTCATATTAACTCTACGTAAGTCTGATATTGACGCTTAAATGAGAGTGAAACAGATAGATAAAAGTAGGTTGGTTACTTGTGAGCGCATGGAGCAGAGTAGGCTTAGCATCACTTTCAAGGCCTTCTTACGTGTTTCGATCTCGCCCCCATAAGCAGTCTCACCGGGCTGGTGGGCAGGACACTAGTGATAAAAAACACAATCAAAATACATATCTAATTTATAAGGTAAATACTAGAAGAAGTAAGGTGTGAATTCAGATAACTTGATAGAAATTTTGACTATATTCCCGTTATAATTTAAAAAGCGCCACATTTTTAAGTCACAACAAATAAGTAGGTAATTTTTTTTTCGAGTGGTATCTTGCAAAGATACTGTAGAAGAACTGACGAATTCTTTACAATCAACAGGGTGACCAACTTGATTAATGGTTAGTCAAGTAGTGAGAACTGTAAATTCATTACTGAGGCAAATAAATGATTCTTTATTTCTTTGATTTTTGCATATTTTAGATCACTGAATGTTTTGTGTGAATAACAAATAAAAATGTGTGAGTTGACAGTTTAACAATATTACAACACTGATGCTGCATCCCAAGCCAAAATTTCTTCCCGGTCTTTGTTGAGGCGTGATGCTTCATACTGTCTGCGAATATTAGAGGAAGAGAAAGATGATACAAGTGTGCTATCGTCACCAAAGCTAAATATCAGACCTTCAGTTCCACTAGAAGAATGTAGAGTAAGAAGAGGATGGGATACAATATGGACCCTTGAGGAACACCGGCATTGATGGTGAAGGTGTCTGAGAGAAACCCGTCAATCGCCACTTGCAGAGAGCGGTCCTTAAGAAAGCTAGACAACCATGCACAGAATCGACGGGGCATACCATAGGATCGCAGTTTACTTAGAAGCTCCTCAATCCAAATACGATCAAAGGCTTTAGAAATGTCAAGTGACACAGCCCGAGACTCCCCATGATGTTCGATTGCGTTGTTCCAAAGATGTGTGACATAGGCTAGAAGATCTCCAGTTAATCTGGACTTCCTAAAATCATATTGAGGATCGCTGATAATGTTGAAGCCTTGCAGGTACTTTAGAAGATGTTGGTTAATAGCTTTCTCCATTACTTTGGATATAACTGAAAGCAATGCGACTGGTTGATAGTTATTAGGCAGGTTAGGTATAATTCTATCTGTCTGTTCTGGACAAAGTTGCAGGTTTGATACCATAGAGAAATATGAAAATTGGTACTTTTCGCACGCATGCACCATCGTGTGGAAGATAGCTAGATTATTTGTAACATATTTAGGAAATTACCGCTGCACATCTCTAGTGTGGAATCCACCGGTATAAAGACGCAGGTGCTCCAATTTCGAGCTTTTATCCAAAGTGCAATCTGAAAAGCCGGCAAAGTCCACTTTTGTTAAATCAGCAAAGGGCTTTAATCTTTTGTAATGCAGGTAATTTGATTTGCTTTTTCTATTTACGACGACGGACGGAGCTTTTATTTTGATAGGAACGTTGGGAGCAAACATGTGATGATTTGATTAAAATCGTTTCTATCTTTTCGATTAGCACGTCGTCGATAGACTAACAAGCGACAGACTTGTAAGCAGTGGTGCCCACTATTTGTACTCATATTTTTTTTTATGTTTAAACACAAGCACTATAGGGAAAATCCTTTAGGGCACTCTGGGAGTGGTGCGTGTGCGAATAAAGCGATTCACGTTGGTCTTGAATCGTTGGGAAAAACCACCTCGGGAAGCTCGTTCTATAAATCATGAAGTTCGAGGAGCATTAAGCTTAACCACATATGGATGGGCGGTAGTAGTTCGTCGTTCGTCTGCTACTCGCTGCTCTGGGTGGAATTAAGAGGCCAAGGTCAGCCGAGCACTTTCCATGAAAATATCTGTAAAAGGGAGTTAAATCCCCAACCTGTCTTCGATGTTCTAGGGTGTCGAGGTTCTTCCTCAGCTCGTGGTCTCCCATCAGACGAATGGCCCTCCTTTCACCGGAATCCAGTAGCCGAAGAGTATCTTTGAGTGCAGAGCTCCAGCCATGAGAGCAGTAGTCTAGTGATGGTCGAATCTTCCAATTTAAATATTTTTTGTAGTTTTTAAATACTTTTTTGGAGTATTTAAATAATTTTTACTATTCAACTACTGTTTTCTATTTAAATATGGAAAATTCTAAGTTTTTTTTTGCACTAAAAAGGAAAATTATATGAACCATGTTTAAATTAAGTGGTAATACAATAGATACAATATAAATCATAGGTTGGTTATAGTGCTAACAGTCATATACCACATATCAAACCGAGCTCAAACGATAAAAAAAAAACGCTCAAACTAATACAGGGTTCCCCATAATAGACTACCCATTTTATATTATTAATAAATTCCCTACGAGATAACTAAATAGGTTGTTCTCTGTGGGATTATCTTCTGTAGTCTTTGGGATTTAATTAAAATAATTAATCAAGTAGGCGCCTGTTACAAATAAATTTTAAATTAATAATTTCGTGGAACGTCATTTTTCCGCGAGAAGTTTGTTAGTTTTCATCAATAATTATTTAAGTTTTTTGCTTTGAGACATTATTTCAACATCCGTTTTAACTTTCATGGATTACTCAGTCCAACAACGTGTGTTTTGTGTAGAAACTTACATAAGAAGCAATTCGATAGAAGAAGTTAGGCGTGCATTCCGGCGTCAGTTTAATAACAACAATAGGGGCCACGCGCCAAATCGTAAAACTGTTAAGTTATGGGTTCGTCATTGGCGTGAAAAGGGTTCTGTACAAAATTTGAAGAAGCCTGGACGTCGAAGAGCAGTTCGTACACCCGAAAATATTGAACGAGTTAGAATGGCGCTTACGAGAAGTCCTAAAAGGTCTGCTAATCGACAAACCCTTATCCTAGGAGTATCTAAGGGAAGCTTAGATCGAATTCTTCAAAGGGATTTAAAATTTCATCCCTATAAATACCAAATGGCACAGCACCTTAGCAATCAAGATAAAGAAGCAAAGTTAGCATTTTGTCAAGAATTTTTGGATTTACATCAAGGAGCGATTCACAGTCTCCTAATGACCGACGAAACAATTTTTATTTGAACGGCATGGTCAATAAACAGAATTTTAGATACTGGTCAAATGAAAATCCTCCTGAAATCTTTACACAGAACCTCCATAATCCAAAAGTTGTTGTGTGGTGTGGAGTAGGATCTTTTGGTATTATTGGCCCTTATTTTTTTGAGGATGAAAATAACCGCGCTGTAACAGTAACATCGGAGCGCTACGTTAATATGCTAGATACATTTCTCATTCCAGAATTAAATAGACGAGGATTACTAAACAATGTCTTACTATTCCAACAAGATGGGGCAACAGCTCATACCGCCAGAAACTCAACGAGGGTCCTGCGAGAAATGTTTAATGGCCGACTCATTTCTCGATTGGGAGATTTGCCTTGGCCTTCGAGGTCCCCCGACTTAACGGCACCCGATTTTTTCCTGTGGGGATATTTAAAAGCCAAAGTGTTTGCGAGTCATCCAGGTACTATCGAGGAAGTGAAAGTCAAAATTCGTGAAGAACTTGAAGGAATAGACGAAGGTTTGCTACGCCGTGTAATGAACCACTTTTTATCCAATATTGAAAAATGTGTTGAAGTTGGTGGAGGTCATTTAGAAGACGTGATTTTTAAAAGTTAGAATTAAATTAGCCAAATATTTATAAGTTATCATAAATCCCAAAGAGTTAGCTGTAATTTAGTAAGATAAAAAGTTTGTTTAACTATTAAAATGGGTAGTCTATTATGGGGAACCCTGGATAAAACAACTTTTAAAAGTTTTTGTTTTGTTTCCCAAAATAGCGCACAACACAGCACAGTCAATTGAAACGATCAACCAGGATTATTTTTGATATGTAAAACTGAAAAGAAAAACAATTAAAGTCCTTTAGTAAACTGAATAAAGATTAACGACAGAAAATAATAATTTTAAAGAGGTATTTAATTTTCCCTATAAGTATATATTTCAAAAGTAGCAAAGTTCTTCTTCTAACAAGAATAACGAATATTCAGGAAAATGATTTCGACTGTCACAAGAAATCAATTTTGTGTTACAGCTACAGCTGCTTGGTAGTCGTAGAGTTGATCGCTCGAGGTAAAAACTGATCAATAGGAAATACTACTCTAGTTATAAATTCAAGCGAAAAATCGTTGCCTTTCACTTGATCCCAATTTTCGCTCGACGCCGCGCGCCACCCGAAATGTGCCGATTGGCGATGTTTGAATTTGACACTCAGAAAACTGACACGACATATGTCTGTGTTGAAGGTACATAAACGAGACAAAGAAGTATGCCCAATCCCATAGAGGATTCATCGCGACATGGGTCTTGTTTTGACTGGAACTGGCTAGCCAGCGGCGAGTGTGTTTTTTAAAAAAAGGATATCATTATTAAAAAAATCACAATCAACTGTTTGTTCTTCCTTAATAAAAAATCTAGACTAAACTTCCAAAACTCACATAAACAACCCCTGGTGTTTTATCAACATATTTTTCTTAGTCATAAAAATTTCAAGTGATTAATCGCTCGAGCGATTCACTCGATTATTAAAATTGCTCGAGTATCAAGTACTCGATTATTAAATTCCCAACACTATTAATAATCCTCCTTTTTCCCTTGCTAAGTGTGGGCTGAGATGGAATAAAATTAGTGTGAAATAAAATAGAAATTGAACAGCTTGGTAACGCGCTCTAAAAATGACTGCAATTTTTGTCAAAAACTTACCAAGCGGGAAGCTGGCTTCAAAGAAACAATCTCATAACAGTCCAATTTTCAATTGAAACCGGAAAATCGCCATTTTAAAGGAAAAACAACGAGCCAGGAATTAAACGGGCGTCGATTTGCGATGTGAAATTTGCAATGCAGAATAGCCGCAATTTCAACCGGCACGCCGAGAACGGCGCCCCAGAGAAATGGAATCGGTTTTCCAGCCCTGGATTGACTAAAATTCCAACTGGCAAAGACGATATTGCTTACGCTCCTTAATTCACCAGTTCAAATCTTTTGGGGAGATCGCTTGCCACATTCTGACGGTTATCGTCGGGAAAATTGAAAATACCTATTTGAATAATATGGCTCTGATATTACTCTGATATTCCATTGAGATTCTTTCGAATTTTTGATGAATATATAGGATGGTGCGGAAGAGTAGCCCCTGTGACTTGAGAAGTGTGAAAAATGTTTAATTGGACATTGGAAAATTTACTTTGGGGACAGTAAAGTAAAACGTTATATCAGCCAAAATTAGCTTCTCATGTAAAATAGCATCGAATGCAAACATTGATAAAACTCTTTTATTGTACAGGGTGTCCCATGCTCGACACTTTTATAGGGTATCAAAAAAGTAATGTAGGTGTCATGTGCTCTTTTTTAGTCAAACTTAAAATTGCAAAATCAAAATTTAAAAATTTTCACTCGCTTAAGAGAAAATAAAAAAACTTGACAATTTTAAAATTACCCTATATTTTCTTAGTTAAAAGAGATACAGACAAATGTTTTATACAGAAGTTTCTTTATAATGATTGTTGAATAATCTGCCGTTTTCAGAATAAGTATACGGGGTCTGGTAAAAAAGTTATCGGACCTAACCTCATTATTTTTTAATGGAACACCTTGTATATTTTAATCTAAAAAGATAGCATTTTAAATTCTCTTTTCAAATATATAACACACCATGGATGATATTGGTTTCCTAGGCGATTTATTTAAACTTTATTACTTTAAACCACAGTAGACCATGAAACAAAAGCTAATATCCTAGAAACAACTAGGTATGTTGACTATTAACATTTAACGTCAATTTAATTTTTACATATTCAATGGCGAAAATGGCCTGTCAACATTTTGAAAAATTTGATATGATATCAGTTTATGTTGAAACTGAAAGAGACGAAGAAATAGCCCAAAATTTATATTTTGTTCGCTATTCGGAAAGACGGCAACCATTTAAGGTCATGTCCCGAACATTTGCAATGATTCCCGTTATTTTTTACCTTAATCTGAACAGGACACAAGTGCACGGTGCTTTTTTGCAAAAGTCGTGGATCAATACCAGGTATAAAGTATTTCAGGTAAGTACATATATACGAAAATATTTTGCTTATTACATTATCCGATCTTCGGAACCGAATTTCACTAAAACGCTTGTAAACAATGAAGAGAGTGTCATTCGTATACAATATAATATACAGGGTGTCTGGGAAAAGGAGGTCAATCCATTAACCATATATTCCTTGAGCAAAAATAATATTACTTTTATAATCCCATTTTTCATTCTTGACCCTCATGTGCGATATACAGGGTGTTAAAGTTTGAAATTAAAAACTGATTTTTTTGAATAGTTCGAATATTTAATGAGATATTAATTTCAAATTTGGTACATTGCGTCAGCCTAAAAAGCTACATCTTTTGAGAGGAACAAAACAAGAAACTTTTGTCAAATACTCAAAATAGGGGGGGGGGGTTCAGTTCCCGCTGACCACCCCTATTTTTTAGTGTGTGCGCCAGTGACTTCTTAACTATATTTTTTTAGGTAATCATTTATTTTTGATTATTTTTTCTCCCTTATAAAATTTCGATCAAATCATGTGTTTTGGAGATAATTTGAAAAGCATGGATCCTTACCAGATTCCAGCGCGGCTGACGGTAATCCAATAATTTTCAAATGCTAAATCAAGTCAGCCGTTGTGGCATTACCATGGATACAAGATATAATTAAGTAAAACTTTGCAATAAGTGACAATACCGAAAACAAATGACTAACCAAAAATAAGGTCTGTGGCGTACAGATAAAAACCTGTAGTACTAATTCAGTTAAATGAAATTAGTTTATTGACCTACTAAGAACTTACTATTGCTAATCTTCATATAACAGTAAACACCATTGTTATCATTCGTTCTTAAGTCAATAATTTACTATTACTTATTAAATAAATTTGAAACATCATAACAAGATATCAAATACTCATACTCATACTCAAAAATATCTCCTTTTTGGGTGAACTCGATCCGGAAATTTTTCTGCATAGCGCCTAGCGGACAAATTAGCGTTGGAGTTACATTTTCCTATTCGAGAAATGGAAATTAATTTTTAGCATTAACGATAATATAAATCTTAACCATCATTAAAATCATATCCGTCATTTCAGAAAACGGTAATAAATGTTCTCGTCTAACATCCATATTGTTTCTTTTTTACTTGAAAGAAGACTTATTAATTAAAAAACTTTTAAATCTTAAAACACAGTGAAAAGTAATATTTAATTTGACAGCAAATAAAACAACGATGCCGTATCCATGGTAATGCTACAACGGCTAACTTGATTTAGCATTTGAAAATTATTGGATTACCGTCAGCCGCGCTGGCATCTGGTAAGGATCCATGCTGTTCAAATTATCTCCAAAACACATGATTTGATCGAAATTTTATAAGGGAGAAAAAATAATCAAAAATAAATGATTACCTAAAAAAAAATATAGTTTGGAAGTCACTGGCCCACCCACTTAAAAATAGGGGTGGTCAGCGGGAAATAGACCCCCCCTATTTTGAGTATTTGACAAACATTTCTTGTTTTGTTCCTCTCAAAAGATGTAACATTTTGTGCTGACGTAATGTACCAAATTTTAAATTAATATCTCATTAAATAGTCGAATTATTCAAAAAAGTTTTTAATTTCAAACTTTAACACCCTGTATATCGCACATGAGGGTCAAAAATGAAAAATGGCATTATAGAAGTAATATTATTTTTGCTCAAGAAATATATGGTTAACGGATTGACCTCCTTTTTCCGGACACCCAGTATATGTGGTCACTACCTAACCTTAAAATTAATGTATTTTTAATTTAGTGCATTAGTAGCTGATAATAATTCCCAAAATAGTCAATATAGTCATTCATTCTTAATTTTTGGTTTAGAAAAAAGTGAGGTTAAGAAACATACGACGTCGGATGAAAGTTAAAATTAAGCTCATCGTGTCGATTGTTACAAATCTTCGGACGGAATTTGGCACAAAAAGTTTACACCAGTCAGGGCACCGTCGGATCATCATATCGTCAGAAATCGTATGCATGGAACGCCGTCTTAAATCGAACTAATCGAAATTTTGAAATCCGGTCCTGTCGAATGTCTACTTTCACAAGGAAATTTCCGAACTTCGCAAACTCACAACGCCCCCTTCGATAGCGGGGACATAATTGCAGATGGATTAGCAATATACTGTTTATATATATGTGGTTTAAACCTATATATTGTCAACATATTCTTAACTTTGCATGCTATAATAAATTTGAATCCTTTACAAAAACGCTAACATTTATTTTTTAACTACACTAAAACAAATGACGCACTCTGAAATATTAGAACATCATCTAGGAACCCCGTATGTCAATAATAGAAACAAAGCAATGCTATTATTATTGTTATTAAGAAATTAGGGTTTATTCAATTCAGATTGAATGAGCGTATATGCCTTAGGCCTAATAAGACCATATTTGTTGATGACAGGTCAATTATTTCCAATTGTTCCAGTTACAGATTTATTTTATCGAGTCGAAAATAACAATGAGATGATGTAAATAGAGCAACTTAAGTTACAATTTAGTTAATATTTGAATACATTATTTAAAGTAGTGGTAACTAAATCAGGGCTTTTCTAGAAGCCCTGAATGAAATTCGTATATTCTTATTAAGTTTATGGTGTCTCGTAAATACGTGCCTGCCTCTAATTGCTCTATGGCCCATAAGTTCTGGGACACCCTGTATATATTATATATAGTATAACTTAAAACTCAGTAAATGTTACTAGTAAAAGTCCACATTCCCTGATTAACTACAAGTTTATGATGACTGGATCAAGTTACATATTGAAGATCCTTTTGAAGGTTTGTTATTTTGTTACACACTCTTCACCGGTATACATGGACAACTTTTACGTACATGTTTTAGTGAATGTTGCTTTCACTAGCGATTGCTAGTAATGACTAGTAAAAGTAAGCCAATTTAATTAAAATGCGACATTCACTGATTCAGTGAGTAATTGGTGGCATTGACTAGTAATGTTAATATTCGCCTTAATTCTTTTTTGTAATAAATAATATTTAACAAATTTCTTAAATATAAAAGTTTAAGTCTATAAACGCGTTTATTCCCGATTCTTCCTTGATTGCTTTGATTGTTTCTGTTTTCTATTCCAACCTGGGTTCTCTCGGGAATCCCACGATTCTTTTTCTACTTTCATCTGAAATTTGCATATTATTACACTTCGGTTTCCCGTTTTCGACGCGGTAAAAGACGATTGCTTTGTGCCCGAGCTGTTTTTCGAATCAAAATGAACTTGTTAATATTTGAGGAAGACTGGAACGAAAAAAACCTTGGTAAATTTACTTAAAACTTTCACTATTTGCACGGATAAAATTATTATAGTAAAGATTTTATCTATTAAGAAATGAAAAGTCTATGTTTGTCAGGTGGTATTAATATCAAATGCCAATATGGAAAATTATTATTTCCCAGATCACCCGATGATCCTTATACAATAAGGGCGTATTTTTGTCTACACAATAGCACTTTAAAATACTATTTCAGATTGAATGGTACTACCAAGAAAAAGAAGCCCTCTCCATTGACCGGTTTCGAACTTATTTGTTCTCGGCCGTACAGGGTAGGTGTACATACCCGTCATCATCGGGTGATCTGGGAAATAATAATTTTCCATATCGGTATTTGATATTAATACCACCTGACAAGCATAGATTTTTCATTTCTTAAATAGATTTTTAAAATTTTATTTAATCTGTTCAGATTGCGTGGGACTACTAAGAGATGGCGTTGCGCGCTGTATTTTGTCGACTACCGTCGATAGTACGGCGTTAAGTTAAAGTCCTCTCTGATGATTGGTATGTAATGTACACCTAGCCCGTACTGACGATACTTGGCTATGGCCGCTATGGGCTACTCTTATCAGTTTGTTTGTTTATATACGTGCCAGGGTTGCCAATGATTCTCGGAACAAATACCCCCAACAAGATTCGCAATTACCCACAATACCCCACATTACAATTTATTCGGCTTTATATAGTATTTTGAATTTTGGGGAGTCGGAATTTATTATAAACAAATCGATTTTGTGTTTATTTATTCATCTTTGTAACGTAATTACAAATTTTATACTTTAAGATAAATATTGAAATAAACATTATTAAACAAATGGTTATTTTAATATTATTAAATTAATAAATAATAATACCGAATTCTGATTAATCTATCATTTTTTCCCAAAACATTTGTTTTCAACATTTCTTTATCCGGTTCAAAAAACACGACGCCTCCATTTAGTTTAAGCCCCCCTTTAGTCTGTAATAGAGCTTCTATTGACCAATTATCTAAATTTGTACGAGTTTCGGTTTTTATATCATTTAAGTTGCTAAAAAGCCTTCCTACTGATGCATTCGAAAATGGCAATATAAGTAACAAAGAGATAATAATTTTTAAATTTGGAAAAAACGAAACAAAGAAATGAAAGCCTGATTCCCCCAATAACTAAAACTGCGTATCAGCGGTGACCGCCAATTATGATATTTAGTTACCTAGATAATTTAAATTAAATCGGGAAATCTCAGGTTCACTAAAATTCCCCACAAATAACAATTCCTCACAAAAACCCCACATTCGACAAAATTCCCCACATTTTGGGGACCCTGATACGTGTATATGTAACCTACATGGCCCCAAAAATGATGCATCTAGAATTTGTTCGCTATGATATTATACACTTATACAACGTGTCCAAGATAAGGAGGGTCAGTACAGGAATCTCGGAAACCGTAAGAGATACGAAGTCGGTTAAATGGAGGCAAAGTTGCGCATTTACGTGCCTAACAATATGCCGTTTAGAAAGTTTTAAAATTCCAAGTAGTTCCGGAGATATCCGGAACAAACCGAAATTCTGAAAAATCGTTTTATTGTTTTCCTGAGATTTTTTAAATCGAATTCTAAATTGCACTTTTGCATTGCCACTTTTTCCGCTCTATCTAACAGCGTAAATTGTTTTGTAATCCGACGAGTCGTCTTCGAAGGGCCAATATCCACTTTCTTTTTTAAATACGGTCCTGTTTTCCTGATACTGGAATTTGAGAGCTTTTCTTCTCCCGAATGCAACGAAGTATGACACATTGGGGTTCAAAGACGTTTCGAGGGTTTTTTGAACAACATCAGGAAATTTTGGGATACGGTCCTGTATTTCTCCTAATTTTAAAAATAATATCTCATAAGTAAGCTCTAAATTTTTACTTATGTTGGACTAGTTCAATAAATAACAAATAATTTAATAATAAACCACAAATAAGTGAACAAAATACAGAAACATTATTTCAAACTTGTTGTTTCGAGATTTAAAAGAAAGTAGGCGCTTGAAACAAAAAAATTAAGATGGTGAGGCGTGATTTGTTTCACTTGACATTCCCATTGTGATCGTTTGAGGCTTTCTATTTTCCAGAAAATATGGAACATAAATTTACAAATGCTGAAAAGTTTGATATTCTATCGCATGTTTTATTTTATCTCAAAAAAACTGTTATGTGGTAGTTAGAACATGTTATTTGTGCTTAGAGAATAACGGAAAGCATTTTGAACACCTGATTATGTAGTTCCTTACTTTTTCGTTGTTCGTTTTATTACTGTTTTGGAATGATTTTTGTTCACTTCTTTGTGGTTTATTATTAAATTATTTATTTATTGAACTAGTCCAACATAAGTAAAATAGAGCTTATTTATGAGATATTATTTATAAAATTAGGAGAAATACAGAACCGTATCCCAAAATTTCCTGATGTTGTTCAAAAAACCCTCGAAACGTCATTAAACCACAATGTGTCATACATCGTTGGATTCGGAAGAAAAAGAGCTATCAAACTCCAATATCAGAAAAACAGGACCGTATTTAAAAAAAGAAAGTTGATAATGGCCCTTCGAAGACGACTCGTCGGATTACAAAACAATTAACGCGGCGGATTTTTCCGGATATCTCCGGAACTACTCGGAATTTTAAAACTTTCTAAACGGCATATTATTAGGCACGTAAATGCGCAACTTTACCTCGATTTAACCGACTCCGTATCTCTTACGGTTTCCGAGATTCCTGTACTGGCCCTCCTTATCTTGGACACGTTGTATAGTTACCTCTCTAACCAGGTTTGTAGGTTCACATAATGTTAAATACTTTAACCCAGCCAAATTTTTAATTTTTCTGTAGAAGAAACATTCATTTTATCAGTTTTCTTTCTTTTTTTTACCAGTGTTCTTTAATGAGGACGTTATATAAAGTATATTGTTCCAAATAAACGTTACAAATTAATTGTGTATTATCTAAGTTCGGTCCTGGAATTTATGTCAAGTTCTTGCCAACATATAAACTTAAAATAACCAGGCATGACTTGGCCACGATCTCGCGAGCTTATATTAATATTTCGAAAATGCTTGGGGAGATTATAAATGAAAATGATTGTTGATTTGAAAATTATTAAAATAGTAAAATATAACTGGCCAGTACAGCCAGTACAGCCATAATAGCGCCGTCACTAATAACAGTTCAAATAAAAGATCTACCCATTAAAACGCCCTTAAAAAATGCCGCAATCAGTTATCTACCATCATAATCAAAACGTTAAAAAAAAATTTACAGCATGCGGGAACGAATTTAATTCCAGTTAATTTTATGATATAGTTAAAAGCAGCTGAAAAAACAATAACTAATAAATAAATTAATGAACTTAAAGGACGGTTAAAGAGTCCCCGAAGAGTGTTAGATTGGAAGTCGTAAAAATAATATCAATTTATGTCATTCAGTGGGTATTGTTTTTTTATTTTCTCATAAGTATTTTTTTTTGCTTGTGAAATGTACTTACCCTTATGGGGTTTAATAAATATTTTATTGCTAGTCTAATACTTATGATAGGGCTTTTTATATGCCGTTGATAAGCCAACTTCTCAATAAATCCTATTAAAATCCTTTTGGGGCGCCTATATTTTAATATTCACATTTTGAATATTGTTCTTAAGTAGTGATGCCACCGGAACCGATCTGGATCCGCTGTCCGGCGAATCCGACCCCCTGTTTTAATATCCGATTCTGAGAGATTTTGTATCAGATCCGCCCAGAACTGAATTTTGATAGTTATTTATGTATCAAGGGCAGTGGCGGTTCCTCCACAGGAGCACATGCGCACGTGTACCCCCAAAACAAAACGAATAAAAAATATTAATTTATATTCATTGAATATTATTTATCGTATAAGGTCCGACCCTCCCTAATATTTTATCGTACGGTCAAACTAAAAAAGTCCGACCCTTCCTAATATTTTATCATCCCGTCAAACCAAACTGTATAGATCCGGCAACTGTGCCTCGGTCGAGGTAAATGACGATTATGACGAGACTTGCTCGCACGGGCGATTAAGTAGTGCAGTTTCTCTGTAGTAACAGGTGGCGGGTGGCAGCGGGGGATAGCGGGGCTATGGCGATTTAACATGGAAAAGGCGCACAGTTTTTGTGTGAACCCCACTGTTGTCTGTTCGTGCATCTAGTTAGAAATTCGAGCGTGTATGTTTTAATATTATATATTTATTAAGTTAAAATGAATAGTTGACGGTGGACCATTTAAAAAATAACTTTAGCTCTTTGAGTTTGGAGCAAAAAATTGAAGTGAAGAAAGCGGGAACACCTAAACCTGAAATGAATTTAACGCAGACCACAAGGGACTTTATTAGAAAGTTTAAAAATGAAATATATGAAAAAAAATTTATAGAGGGTATTACAAACTTAATGAGGCTGTTATTGAGCAATTTTCTACAAATTAAGAACCGAAGATTGAACTTTACGTTTAAGCACTATTGTGTAGGGTCGATAAATGTTGCGTATTTCGATAAATGATACTCGATATGATTTTAAACCATTTTATTTAAGGATTTAAACTAAAAAACACTGAAAATATGAAGAATCCCAACTTGTCAGTCTCGTGGCTCGATTCGTTCTCGTCATAAAACAGTTAACTATTATTCTCGTTTTGGTTGCGCCTAATGACGTAGCCGTAGATGGCGGTAGTAGTATTGGACATCATTCGGTTCTCTTAAAGCTCGTAGATGGCTTTAGTAGTATTAGTAGTGGACTGTATAAATATTGTTACGTGAGTTGCATGTGACGACGTTAAGATCTGACAGCTATACATACTAAGGAAACTTTCTTATTTTCCAAAAGTTGTATTTCCTTGTGTAAAATAAAAAAAAAATAAAAATTTACCTAACGCATTTTCTTATTACTTTTTTTCTTTCTACATTTAAAACGCCTAGAAATTAATTGTTTGGTCGTTACACAAAAATAACCTTTTAAAAATAATTTCACCATACTTGTGAACCCCCTCTATCATAGGTCAAGAGCCGCCACTGATCAAGGGTACTAAGTATATGATTATGCCCTGAGGGCGACAGTCTTGTAAAGCCGAGGGCCTCTGGCCCGAGGGTTCCTAAGTCGCCCGAGGGTATATATCTATTAGTACCCGTCGTGCATACAAACTTTTATGTCATATCAGTTCGTTTTAAATAATAAATATTTTTTTAAAATTTAATTTGATTTATCAATTTTTTATTTTTACCTGCGACATTACCTTGACATTATTATAGCATGCGCTTTTGTTGCTAGGGAGATAAGTATTCAAATGTTTCATATGTCAAAGTCAAAAATGAAATATGGAAAAAGGTTTTGAAATTCCCGACGAAATTGAAAAGAAAGTACACTGGTCATTGCTTACGTCGAACGTTGGCAACTCTTTTAGCAGAAGCTGAAGCAAGTGTGACTCCGCTGAAGCGCCATGGTGGATGGAAGAGTGCCACAGTTGCTGATGGATATTTAGATGATAAAATATCCTCAAAAATGAGGTTTCAAGGATGTTGGCAGGCATTCTATCTGGATCTCGCATTTTCTTAGAGTAACTATAGACCCAGACAATGAATTATGAGTTAACCTTTGCTGCGGGAAATTTAGCTATCAGCGGAACCTTCCAAAATTGCCAGTTCTATGTAAATACAACCAAATAATATATATAAATAAAATAAATTTATATTTTGTTAATAATGAATAAGTTAATCGAAAACTGGTTTTTGCGTTTTAATGCCAGCGCGGGCAATAATGTGTACTTTATGCCCGCACGGGCATAAAGTAATCCATTATGTAGATGGTATCTAAGGTATAAAAACACAATAATGCACTGGTATGACATAAAAGTAATTTGGCCTCAGCTCATATAATATTTGCTGTAAGAAATGTTATTCTAAAGAAAGAAATGATGGTTGAGAGGCTGATGTTATGCAACCATTCCTGACGGTGACTTCGGGCATATAAAAGGATCATTGATTATGGAAGAAACATTTGAAAATCTAAAATTAGAGACATAAAATCATAAGCCGGAATCAACATAAATTCCATTTCGAGTACTTTAAACTGAAAGCCCTCGATATTTTTGCTTCCGCAAGAATTCACCCTTTTACTTGCAACTTCCAACTCTATATTTGGGTTTCTTTACATGCCGAATTCAAATTAAGCACTGTTTTAAAGTTTTTATTTTCTTAACTCAAAATCTACATAAAATCGTTTGATGTCAGCCCAGATGGCTTAAAAGGCTGCGTTTCAGTTTGCGGAGACGCGCCTCGCCACGGGCGTAACACATTTGCATCGTTAAAGGGGTCGGGAAATGAATGGGGGGTGGAGTCGAGATATTCTATCTAAGTTTTGTCTTTGTGCTTGAAAAATATTTATATTGAGGGAATTGCTTTGTTAACAGCTAACTAACTACCTACTAACTATTATCATAACAGACTGCGGGATGCCGACCTGTAATTTTGTGTGGTAAAGGGGTTGTATATAAGATTAGAGATTATATCAGCTTATTTATTGTATTAAATAGTATATTACGTACCGAGATGGAAAGTGTTTCATTTCTGTCGCGAGAGTCGGTAGTCAACTAAATCCCGAGAAAGTAATGAAACTTTTTACCGAGGCTCGTCTACTATTTTATTTGCAACCACATCTAACATCCACTTCTTCTTATTTTGAATTAAAATTATTAATAAAAGATAAATGTCATTTTGACTTTTCCATTGAAAAATTAGACAGAAATTTCAAATAACGGCAGGTGATAAAATAACGTAGGTAATAATACACATCAAGATGGCATATATCATTTTTTGGATATGGTTTCCATGTCACTAAACAATATATTATTTTAACAACAGAAAAATCAGATGAGGAATTTGATTTTGCTGCTATTCCACCAGAAATTCGAGAAGCAGCAAAAATAGTAGAAGAAGATCTTGTGCCAACTAAAAGCCGCCCGAGAAATGATGACAAGGCATATAACTGTTTCAAAGAATGATGTACGAGACACAAAGTTCAATATCCTGGTTCTGAGTCGGCGCTACTAGCTTATTTAGTGAAAATGCCAAGACAAAGAAGATATCAACGATTTGGTCACAATGTTCAATGCTGAGGACCACTGTATTAATTATGGAAAAAGTAGACATATCTAAACACGCAAAGCTATTAACATTTTTAAAAAAGTGTATTCGTATATTATTTTGAGATATCGATTTTTAAAAAAAATGACAAGAAAATAATTTAGTTCCCATCCGGGTGGAAAGTAAAAGTAAAAAAAAACGTCAACTTTCCACCTTTCAAAGATAGATGTCATTATTACATTTTACATTGCATTGTTGTAATAAAAATGATTTTTTCTACGGTCGTTATGAAAACTATATTTTTTATGCAAATGAATGAGTAAAATTGGTGAGTTAAAAAAGTAATTTAGCGTTATCTGTGTGTGGGTAACGCGTCATTTTGTCACTTCCCTTTGAATTCTTATAATATCAAGTTGCCATGAAAACGGCATCCGCGTCGTTCGTTGCCTGGGCGCCGCATTGTTATTGTTTCCTTACAAACATCAATAATATTTGAAAACATCAAAACGGAAAGAAATGATTTCGATTCCGAAGAAGAAGACTCATTTCAATGCGCTCCAGACGAAATAATTAATAATCAATACAAAATTTGTTGCCTGAAAAATCGAAAGACGTTTAAAAAGGGAAGATGTTTATTACATGGCATTAAAACATATAATGGCAGGTCTTGGATTATATTATGGGACGACTGAGAGATAGCGCTGCTAGCTAAGGGTTGATGCGTCAGCTTGAGGAACGAAAGTTTTTCTGGCGATAAGGACACATACCTTGTACAGATAAGAACGTAAGAGGTCGAAAGCGGCAGCAGGGTGGAAAATTTTCACAAGTTCTTTGTATAAAATGCCAATTTCCCGCACTAGACGGTAAATAACATGAATATTGAATATTATTAATTAAAAAAACCAATCCTTCATTTGATGCAATTTTCTTCATTAATCCAAAACACTTTATTATCGCAGTGGAAATTGAAATGCATTTAGTAAATTAATTGCATAAAAAAGGGACAGAATGAGGCGCAAACTGCGACTGTTGCGTGCTTCCATTTCACCAACGTCTAAAGCACGAAGTCACAATATGGACTAAAACCCCTGCTACGTTGCCAACTCCGCTGTTATTACGTTTTGTTATTTCCCTTTACCGCTAACACGTTCACGATTTCAACAGAAACAGCCTGCCGTATCACGTGTTGTTGCTCACACAACAACTCACGTCGCTTCCATCCAAATCGATCAGAGGAGAAGATCCATGGTAACAAACAACGTATGGTTGGCGCACGCGCAGTGGTTTGGCAACATGATGCATTACAGTTATTAAGTGAATACATCTTTAGCGTCTACGCATGATGGATGATTTTTATTTATAAAACTAGTATTGTAAACATATTTATAAAGATATTTATGGTGTCATACTTTCATAATAAACTTATGGATAGTGGGTAATTTTACGTGAACCACCCGGTACACTATACTTATAACCAAATATCTAAATTCACGCCCTAGTTGTATTTTCAACACCACTTGGCAACATGCAAGATTGTGACCGTGGCGACGGAGGAGCTAGTTCCAAACTGCCCTTTTGCGATGACGTTAGATAAGGGGTAAATATTACGCGAGGTCATATTAGGGTTAAGTAGTGTCTGTCTGATACTTAGTTGGCTCCTTGTTTACCTACCCTCGTTCATTTTTATTTTACCCCTATAAAATGATGGGTTTTGTTTTATTATCTGTGAACTTTAATTAACAGACCAATCAGAAAAAATATCCACATGGAAAAATATCAGTGGCGTACCATCTTTTTTGAAAAAAATATCAAAGGACATGTTTGCAGCGACGCCACTGGTGGAACAATTGAATAACTTTTCTAACTAAAATTTGGGGTTCTATATTCTATTAACACATACCAAAATTAAACATAATATCTAAAGTGTTTTCGGAGATGGTCATATCTTGTATGCCGCGCCCATTTGGGAAAATAAAAATTTTTCGCCAATCCCACCTTGTAGCTGATAAAAAAATGAATAAATTGAATCTGGCCTGATCCCCGTAGCTCGATTAATAAACTACTTATTAGCATTTATGTAAAAAATTTCCAATCCCCTCACTACTGCCCTCCTAATTTCCCCACCAACCCCAGCCTCCGGCCCATCAAAGTACTCGATATCACCCGTTAATTCGCGAAAAAATGATGCCCTAACTCCGCCCCTTCTCGAGATATGATTAATTAAATTTTATTATTTTTGCAGTTGAAAATCGCGTTAATTCGTGAACTCATTGAGATATCGGAATCGGGTTTGTTCGAGCTTACGCGCCTTTCACATTTTTTTTTGTAGCATCAAAACCGGCTGAGTTATTTTCAATTTCCCGTTGTAGGTTAGATTTACGGGGCGTGCCCCCCTCCCCCCATGCGGAGCAGCTTAATTTTGGTGCGACACGGCTCGGTATAATATGTCCACTGAAAGGCTGTGTTTATTATATTTTATGTAATATTCACTAACTCACATCTACATATTTTTTTAAATTCATTTCTGCTTCCTCTTATGCTTTCTTCGATATATCCAATTGATCTTTATTTTTCGCGAAGCAAGTTAATAAATTCCTGGTCCCCTCACAATTTCCATCGTTATCGGTGTCCATTTCCCTTTCACATGTCGTTGCGAGTTCGTTTAATTTTGATATTTTTTTCAAATCTCCCCTCAGTGCTGGAGAAAATGTGACAACGAATCCGCGCCGGTTGAACTGTCCATTTTCTATTATATGGAATCTTGTGAAGATGCATTCAACCATGCAAATTCCTAAAAAAAAAAATTCAAACAAATACGCTAACCCAATTAATTATTGAATATTCAAAAATTCCCGTGGGTTATTCTTTTACAAACCGCACGCTTTTTAACATTGACATTTTAGAATCGTCCGAAAAAATTTTTACAACTTATACAGGGTGTCCGCTAATTAATGGGACATGAAAAAACCACAGACTCCTTATGTAAAAATATTTGGATTTAATTATACTTACCTATATCCGAAAGTTGATATTAACTGAGATACAGAATGTCAAAGTTAAAACTTCATTTTTGTTTTTCTCTAATAACTTTGACAGAAACCAACGGTTTTTTACAAAATCTGGCAACTATGATTTTTTTTAGGACGAGAAACTGATTTTTTTGGTGAAATTTTAATGTACAGTGTAGGGGGGGGGGGGGGGGGCGCTGTCTGCGACATTTTTTGCCCATTTATAAGGTCATAACTTTTTTCTGCCTCACTGATTTAAGTTTTTAATTAAAATAATACGTTGTTCATATTTATGACGTAAAGAAGGTATACTAATTTCAGGTCGCCCAGAGTTACCGTTTCGGAGATATTTACATTTAAATTGTTTAGTGCGTTAGCTCAGGCAAGCAAATACTATTTTGTTACTTCTTACCAATTAACTTTTATATGATAATTAATGTTCTAGTAATGGCAATTGGGAATAATAAATACAATAATTGGATTGTTCTTTAACTTACTTTAATTAAAATAACTTTGACCCTAGAAAATATCGTGTCGAAAGAAACCAACAGCAACAAAAACACAAACTTACGACATTTTCTGTTCCATAGTAATTGCATCTCTAAATTTCGTTTGTTTTCTCATAGGTTACTTTGAGAAAAAAAAATTGTTTGAAAATTATTAGTAATTGGGCAGAGTGCACTAAACGATTTAAATGCAAATATCTCAGAAACGGTAACTCTGGGCGACCTGAAATTAGTATACCTTTTTTACGTAATGAATATGAGAAAAGTATTATTTTCACTAAAAACTTAAATACCCTGAGACACAAAAAAGTTATGATCTAATAAATGTGCAAGATATGCCGCAGACTGCGCCCCCTATATTGTACATTAAAATTTCACCAAAAAATCAGTTTCTCGTCCAAAAAAAACCAAAATTGCCCGTTGATTTCTGCCAAAGTTATTAGAGAAAAACAAAAAATAAGTTTTCACTTTAACACCCTGTATCTCAGTTAATATCAACTTTCGGATATAGCCAAGTATAATTAAATTCAAATATTTTTACGTAAGGAGTCTGTGGTTTTTCCATGTCCCATTAATTAGCGGACACCCTGTATACATACAATTAGTCAACACGTATTTCAGGATAAAAAAAATGTATTTTCCAATATATCCAAACATGCATATTTGATAATTTACTGGATTTTCTTCAATCTTCTCGCACTTGAAATTTAATATCTCCAATTGTGACCGTATCAATGTCGATTTTTTTTTATTTAGCACTTTGTTATGTTAGCTTTCGAAGAGAAATATAACTATTTAAATAGTTTTAACATGCTCGCCCCCTAAATTAATTTAAAAAAAATACCGTTTTGTTCTTTACCTTCGTATCTGCAAAACCCATTTTACAAAAAAAAATGGCTCCTCTATTGGGTCGGTAGTTATTAAAAATTTTCGATCGCAAGTCACGCAGAGCGCGAAGAGCGAAGCGCGCGACCTAGTCGAAGGGTGGAATAACTACGCTTCCGAACCTCGGAAGATATGGAAATATTAATGATTCAAGCTGCACCGAGCTCGATTGTACACGCCTCGACCCGTCGACTCGGTGCATTCTCCGCGCTTTGTGTAACTTGCGATCGAAAATATTTAATAACTACAGATCTAATAGAGGTGCCGCTTTTTCGTAAAATACGTTCTGCAGGAAAAATGATCTGATGGATATCAGATTCTCGAGTTTAATACAGAGCAGTTTACATCGGGATACGTCTAATTGTACGGGGTAGAGCATAAAATCAACAAATTGAATTCAATTTATTTTTTAAAGTAACCGGATTAGACATTGAAATGGAATTAATTTAAAAATATCTTTTCTCTATTTCAAGAGGAATTGTTATTGTTTTCGCTGTGCTTACCTTCCCTTGTTGTCGGAATTTTTCTCATTTTAATAAGCTCATAATCCTTATTACTGGCCCCCGCCTGTTCCTGACAATTTTTCAAAAATGCATTTAACTTTGAATTTTCCGTCGATACGTTGTTTGCATAAAGGAGACATAAACCCAGGATGCCTTAAAAGTAATATAATTCAAATTAAATCCTTTCTTTAATTCAACTTATAAATTAATAACAATTTCCATATTATTCGCAGAATACAGTACCACCATTTAAGTTGGAACCATATGGAGAAATAATTTATTTTTCGATTTAGGTAAAATTTAACTTTACCATAAGTTTTTGCTTCAATAAAGACCAAAAATGACATAATTAAATTGGACCATGCGGCTTTTACTAACCTTCAAATTTGACATTTTCATCACAAAATGTCGAAAAATGGCATTTTTGATCGATTTAGGAAGAAAACTATTTGGAAATAGTACATTACGTATCAAGGGCCGAAAAGAGGCTTTTACGGACGAGATGCGGACCGAGCCGAAGGTTAGGGAGGCCATAGCACGAGTCCGGAAAAGCCTCCGACGGCCCGAGATATGTACCGTATATTTTTACAAGTGCTCCGAAGCTTTGATGCCAAATAAATAAAGAAATTCTTCAGACAGTTTTCCTGTCTACATGACATGAAAACACTCGCGCATGGACAATGTAAATATCTATTTATTATGTTTGACAACTAGGCTCGGTGGCCTAGTGGTATAGCGTACTCCTTGTGATCTGAGGGTCGCGGGTTCAAATTCCGCACTCGGCATCTCTGGTTTTATTTATTTTTTTACAAGTGCCCGAGTCTTTGAGGCCATATAAATATAAAGAAATTCTTCAGACATTTTTCTAAAACATCTAACTACCAATTTAATTTATATATAATCCGCTATTTATTATCGCTTGCAGTATGGCTCGGTGGGTAGAGTGTCCGCCTGGCGATCTGAGCGTCGCGGGTTCCAATCCCGCACCGACAATTCTGGTTTTATTTATTTATCAGCACATGATGACTCGAAGCGGGCGGGAAAAATCTTTCCCGCCCGCTTCGATACTTTCCCGCCAGCTCTCTTGGAAAACGCCACTTTCGGTGAAGAAAACATGCATGAAAAGAAGCACTTTCGGGACACATGTAAAAAAAAGTATTGTAATTTTATGTCCACATACCAGATTTGAATCACTTATAATAATTTTTGTTTCCTATATATTTTTGGCAAATATGTATTTTCATTGAACAGTCGACCCTACCACCGTAAATTTATTTATTTATACAATACTCATCGCCTAAATTTATTCTTTATACCAAAAATTCTATTAAAATGTTCATTTTTCTCAAAAAATTAAATACAGTTTTAATTTTTTTATTTTTTTATTTCTTTTATCATCAAACACAAGCACTATAGGAAAAATCCTGTAGGGCACTCTGGGGAGTGATGCGTGTGCGCAAGAAGCGATTCACGTTGGTTTTGAATCGTTGGAGGTTATATTCGTTGGGAAAAACGACCTCTGAAAGGTCGTTCCATAAGGATGAATTAACAAAAATGTTGACTGTTTAACTGCTTCATCCAAAAAATACTAAACGTTAAAAGCAGTGACGCAGGTACTGTATTTTCTGCTATAAAATTAAATTTTGTACTTAGGACATCTAATAATTTATTCTACAAAATATAAGTTTGTTTCCATTATAAGTGGGACACCATGTAAGTCCTTATCCCATTTTCATTCGTTTTCAAGTTATAGCGAAATTAAAAATGGTATCTTGTTCTTGTAAATGACAAAACAAATGAAGATCGGATAAAGACCGTTTTCGTCACATTATCTTCACTTGTACAATACACTCCTGAAGTTTGGTACATTCATCCCGACTTATCCTGAGGTTTCGATTGATTGGCCAAGAAAAAATTTAATCCTTCATTAAGCAATTGTAAATTACACCTTAAAAATGTTATATTACTTACAGATAACTTTAGGAAGCCAAATATAAAACATATTCTACTAATGAAAGTTTTTAACGGAACAAACTAATGTTATAGCGTTTTTAAATTATTCAGACTATTAAAAAATAATAATGAGTTTACAATCGTCGACTCGATGTCCGGTTTGATTTTATCCTGCTAAATAACACATAATGTTCCATTGAAAATTCCATTGCATTGTACTAAAAAAAAATGGTTTTACATAATATTTAAATTACAGGGTGATACAAATCTAAATACAATTAGATACTATACATTTATAGGGCATCCGCGAAAATGTGGGAAATCTCCCGTATATGAAGGAAACAAGTGATAAGAGTTAATTATTAAGTTAATTATAAGAGTTATTTAGTAATAAGTTGATATAAACTTTTTTCGTATGTGCCTCCTCGGAGTATGGGCTCCCAAAGAGCTCCAATGGAATCATTTTTTTTTAAACATAATTATTGAACCACCAAGTATATTAAAATTTATTTTTAATATCATGTATACCTTAAGACCGTTCAAATTACTATCCAAGAAAGTGACGGACTAGCTGTGACACTTATGGCCCCTGCTTTTTAATGCCCTGTATGATGAAAACATTGGTCCAACGGGTTTTACATACCTTCAACTATTGACTAAAAATTAAGTAATCTTTATTCATGTCGCTAATCCTAACCGTTTTCGAAAAAACTGCACTTCATATACAGGATGTCCCAGAATATGTGGGTACTCTCCCTGGTTCAGATAGAACCCTTAAAAATAACAGGAGAAGTTCATATATATTTTTCTTCCTACGGCACCCCCTACGGAGATACTGGCCCATAACGGACGTCTCTGGAAATCGTTGATTTTTAAATAATATTTTAAGTACTAGGTGTAATTTAATAATTTTTTAGTACAATATTTATTAGATGAGTCTCCTTAAAATTCGCCCTTTTAAACACATTTGACTTATTTAGTTTACCAGGGACGGACTAGACGTAATACAAAAGTGTTTTTTTACACCCTATATGATGAAGGAACGACAATAATATTTTTGAATACTCTAAACCTTAAGCTGAGAAAGAGGTACTGTTAATCAATGTCGATAAACTGAACAGTTTTCGAAAAAAAAAATTTTTTGTTCATACATTAAATGCATGACGGCATATTCAGTATTAAATTCCATTTCTAAGTTAGTAACTAATAAGACAAAGAAGAAAAACCGCGTAGGAAGAAAAATTGATATGAACTTCTACTGTTATTTTTATGTGTTCTATCTGAACCCGGGAGATTGCCCACTTATTCTGGGGCATTCTGTATTTGGCGTATTTCAATAAAAGGTACATCTTTGTTCGTTCGTTAGGGCACTCAGTGTAAGTAAAATGACGTTTTTTCGAAAAGGGTTAGGATTAGCGACATGAATGAGGAGTACTTAATTTTTAATCAATAGTTAAAGGTATGTAAAAACAGTTGTCCAAAGTTCCTATCATGCAAGGCGTTAAAAAAAGGGGCCATAAGTGTCATAGCTAGTCCGTCCCTGCAGCTGTGAATAATTCACAACACTTCCTTGGATCGTAATTTGAAGAGGGATCTTACCTGGTATACATCGTATTAAAAAAAATTAAATATACCTGGTGGTTCAATAATTTTAATGGGCACGTTTATATTATCAATGCCTCCTCAAAGTATATTATTTCAAATAAACGTTACAAATTAAAAATGGAGTAATTTCTAAGTCCGGTCCTGGAATTTATGTCAAACTCATGCCAACCTATAAACTTAAAATAACCAGGTATGGCATTAATGTTACATGACTTAGCCACGATCTTGCGGGTTCCGTCAAAATTCAGACTGTAGTTAAACAGTTCTTAATTTCGATATATATCAGTTAACTTTAAAATAATCTTTCCTCGCTTTATTTCACAGAGGCAGACTATAAAAGTTTATGAATGAAGTCTGCTAATTAACACCGTCATTAATATAACAAAACGGATATTATGACCTAAAATAAAACTAGACGATATTTTTGTGCTCAATCCGAAAAATTAAGCCGCGGCCAGCTCACTCTAGGGATGGTTAGGATCGATTCGATTCGGTCGTATCGTTTATTTTATATGATTAACTTTTTAGTTTTTTTGTTTAATTGATTCAACAGTAATCAAAACGGGAGAAATTGTGTGAGACGTCTTAGAGATACGCGTTTTTTCAACTACCTTTGATAATACAGCCTGAAGGATTAAAGTCTTCTCTGATGATATGTATGGACATCTACCCTGTACTGACGAGAACAAAAGAGTTCGAAACCGGTCTGTAGGTGGTGACATCCTATCAATGGAAAATGCTTTCTTTTCTTGGTAGTACCATTCAACCTGAATTAGTATTTTATAGTGCTACTGTGTAGACAAAAATACTCCCTTATTGTATAAGGTATCATCGGGTGGTTTGGGAAATAATAATTTTTCCATACATTCGTATTTGATATTATTACCATCTGAAAAGTAAATTGACTTTTTATTTTTAAAAAATAAGGGTTAAAAAACAATTTAATATCCTGTAGCCAAAAATGTAAGCCATTGCCGACAAGTTCATATTTTATAAAATGACATAAGGAATCATACTCTGAACTATGTATACTCGAATTTTTAATCGAATCGATTCATTTAAGCTTTTTGATCATCCTTATAGCTCATTGTGATTACAGACAGATGCGTATGTCGTTCACACGCTTCTCCATTTGCCTCTCCCTCCTCCCCTGGCCCATGTTCCGTTGCAAGTTAATTAACAATTAACACTTTGACTGTGTTCGACGTTAATTGTTGCAATATAGGTTTCACACACAAAGTATAGTGGGGTCATTAACTGGTTGTCATCGGCCGTTCGTGCTTGATAAGATATATTTTATTTAATTTAAGTTTTCTTAACTCGGAGAAATTAAATACCATTGAGTCTGCCTATCTCTTTGATAAATTTTCAATCCGTTTGAGATTAAATAAGTATTTTTTTTTCGGAAATGAATGCATAAAATTGGTAAAGTTAAAAAACGTAATTTAGTGTTAAAAAAAAAACTGCGTTAACGTGTAACTTTTTCACTTCTCTCTGGATGGATAATATCAAGTTGCCATGAAAACAGCTCCGCATTGTTATTGTTACCTTACAAGTGTCAATAATACTTAAGAACATTAAAAATTGAGAACAAATAATTCTGATTCTGAAGAAGAAAACTGATTTCATGCTCTCCAGACGAAATAATTAATAATGCCAATGAGACAACACAAAATGTATTGCCTGAAAAAAAATTAAGCTTATATTAAGATACAAGTTTCATAAGACATTATCTTAGAGCACGCGTTTAATTTATTAAATAAATTAATCCAAGTGCTCTAGTTGTCTTATGAACCGTATATTTTATAATACTTTTTCTATTTGGGTCTTTAAAGTCTGAAAAACTTTTAAAAATATAGTAGATTTTTTCCATTTGAACTACCTAATAATTTCCTTTTTGGGTTGGCATCCGTTATAATTAAAAATAATTATATTATTAAAGTTAATAAAAATGATTCAGGAAGAAAGTTGTACTCCGTCAGAAATACGAGAAATTGCAGAAAATTATCTAGAAAAACTTTTAAAAGGAATATGCAAAACTTTGAGTTATGGTGCGAGAAGAACAAAGTTCAAATTATTGAATAAAATAATAAATAATACTATTGAACAAAATATTGTGTCGACACAGAATCTGACAGGAATAACAATTAATGCCCAGGATATGTCTAAAGTAACTATAAATGTGTATATTGAATTAAAAATAAAATAGTACGTTAATGAATAAAACTTTAGAAATAGAGCATAAACTGGAAAATATTTTTATTATTTTAAGGTTCTGTTGTTTTAGTTGAGGTGTCCGTCAACTAATTTCTAGTCACAACTATAAAACAACATAACCTAAAAATAATAGAAATATTTTCCAGTTTATGCTCTATTTCTAAAGTTTTATTCATTAACGTACTATTTTTATTTTTAATTCAATATACATATTTATAGTTACTTTAGACATATCCTGGACATTAATTGTTATTACTGTCAGATTCTGTGTCGACACAATATTTTGTTCAATAGTATTATTTATTATTTTGTTCATTATTTATCAGTATGTTATATATTTCCGAGTATAGGTATTTCGGAAAAATATCTAGTAAAAATATCTATTTGCAAAATTAAAGGTTAATATTTTAAAGTCTATAAAAAAATTCTGTCGAATCCATAATGCCTAGAAAACTAATTTCAACCAAATCGAAGTAGGCCTAAAATACGAACCCTACTTGTTGCCAACATGGAAAAAATAAAATTTCAGTTTCATAAAGTGGCAATTTTTTTTTTAGAAAAAGGAATATTATAATACGTTTATTAAATTGCATTGGACCAAACAAGAGAAGAGTCAGCGAATGAGTATTGTTAACGTATTTTCAAGAAAGGTAAAACAATTTTAAATCTTTGACTTTATCATCATGCATTCCAAACTAAAATCAACATTAATTCTGAATAATCAAGTCGATATAAGCAAATATCCAAAACTTGTTGCATTCCTAAGTGATAGTGAGTTGGTTATACACCAATATACAGGGTGTTTCTTAATAACATATTATATAACAGCTAATACTAAGGGGGTTATTCTTGGGTCCATTTTCAAAAAAAAACTTCATATGAATAGACGTTCTAATCATCTTAGCTTTTGACATACATACTTCCTGAAACTTGTTGACATCCCAATCGATATGTCACACAATCTAAATATCAGTAAATTAACTAAAAAACTTTATTGTTAACGGCTAAAACTTCACGAAAAGAAAAATTGATCAGCTGATGACTCTCGTCTTTTTGTAACCTGCTAAAAAGCGGCATATTTTTAAATTAAATTGATTCAACATAGATGGCTCTGATTGCTAATTTGGGATCCTCATCTTAACGACCAACATTTTCCTACAGCATGTTTAGCTCAAGCCTATTATTTTCATGTGTATAGAATTTGTGGTTACTCTATGGTGCATTCATTACTAGACCGCCCTGTATGTACAGGGTATATTGTGCTGATATTAGACAGCTTGTACAAGCGGGTTTTTCGATTTTCCACACTCAAAAATCCCCGAAGCTACAAACGCAAGACGAATGTGTCAATTATTTTATTTCGTTCCATAAAGAAGTAATAAATACGTTAACCTAAAAACGGATGCAATTTTAGTTATAAAAATAAGTTGTTATCTAACAGATAGATAAAAAGCTACGCTAATGTTTATCGACTAATAACAACGTTAACCGATACAATAAACAAAGATTAATTTTATTACCGGGATAAATCGGGCAATAAAACTATCAAACCCTTTAACGCAATATCACGCTCGGCGCATTAAGGAGACCGTATTGTTTTTTACAAAATTTGTAAAATAACAATCTACATTTCTTATTAATTGTGTACTTATAATTATTCTTTTTTCTTCTGCTTCCGCACAATTTTTTTTAAAATTAAGCAAGAAATTTTTGTGGTAGCGTGGTGTGTAAGAAAATCGACTATTCTAACTAGCGATGCGGATTCGGAACCGGTATCCGGCGAATCCGGCCCTATTTTTTAATATCCGAATTTAATAAACGAAACTGAGTAAAAAAAGGAACACAAACTCTGTAACAAATTACATAATTAATAAACAATATCTAACACATTAATATTTGTAATTAATAATGGGCAGATTATGATGCAGGAAAATAAAATTTTCCACATTACTTGCAGAGAATCTATTCCTTTTTTTTTTCGTAGACATTGTCGTCCCCCGTAATAGTATATTATGACCCGAGGTCGAAAGTGTTTCATTCCTGTTATCATTTTGAATTAAAATTATTAATAAAAGATAAATGTCATTTTGACTTTTCCATTGAAAGATTAGACAGAAATTTGAAATAACCGCAGGTGGTAAAATAATAATAATAATAAAAGTAAAAAAACGTCAACTTTCCACCTTACAAAGATAGATGAAATGTCATTATTACATTCATGGTTGTAAATAAAAATTATTTCACTATAAACACTTGATGCAGGCACAGAGAAGTATCTTTTGATAAAAATGTGTGCGTTTTCCACCAGTCAAATGGATTTTGATCTCTTTTTAGAACGCTTTGTTGTAAATACAGGTTCCGGTTCCGGTCCAGGATACGGCCAATGTTGCCGTTGGTTCCAGAATCCGGCATTTTCAAAAAATTTATCCGGTGCCATCACTAATTCTAACCCCAAATTAATATTTTGGCGATATGCGACATTATTAAGGTTATGTCTTTTAGCTTAAGCAGTGGTGTAGCTAATTCTATTCTATTTTAAGTAAATAGTTCAAAATATGTTAATTGAATTTTATTATATTATCTAGATTTCTTTAAAAAAAATACCTACATATTACCTGTGCCTATGTCTGATTTTTAATTGAAATGATAATTGTGTTATATTAAAATTATTATAAAATTCCAAGCCGGGTTTCTCATTTTTAAATTGTAAATTACGCCTATTTGAAATTCATGGCAATACATAAAATGTTTAATTATAATAACTTTATTTTTTATGATTATAAAAAGTCCACACGCCACTACACTGGTATTGTATGCCCAGCTGTTTTTTAACATCGGGAGGGATACGAACAGGAAAGAATCGTAATTTCTAATTAGAACAACTAAATTTACCACTACCAGTAATATAATAAATTTAATACAATGTTATAGTGTTATCAAATCCACCTAGACAAATGTGAAGAATATGTGTAAAAATGACCTTTTTGGACAACGTTTAACTGAATAAATTAAATCTCTATTCATTGTCTTCAGATATATGGTAACGCTGTAGCCGTGGGTTTGATTTTGCTAAGAAGCGAAACCATGCAAGATTTTTCGTATACTAAAAGAAGAACTTTATTGCTTCAATTTTATTTCTTATGTAGTTCCGCTCTTCGTAGCGCCGTTAAAACGCACAGAAAACTGTCGCTATAGTGGAGTGAAACACGGAGAGCAAATTTTGTGTGTATACCGGCATTGGCGTTTTGAAAATATTTTTTTTATCAGTTACGTGATATATCAGACAATAATTAGAAATGAACATTTGAAGAGTCAAGCAAAAAGTCGATTCTGTGCATGGTTGTCTAGCTTTCTTAAGGACCGCTCTCTGCAAGTGGCGATTGACGGATTTCTCTCAGACACCTTCACCATCAATGCCGGTGTTCCTCAAGGGTCCATATTGTCTCCCACTCTCTTCTTACTCTACATTAACGACCTTCTAGTGAAAACTAAAAATCCGATATTTAGTTTTGCTGACGATAGCACACTTATCTCATCTTTCTCTTTGAATGCGCAAACATCGGCTGCCGACGCACATCTTCGCAGACAGCATGAAGTATCACGCCTCAACAAAGACCTGGAAGAAATTTTGGCTTGGGGTGACAGTAACCAAGTCGAGTTTGACGCTAGGAAAACCCAGGCAGCAGTTTTCTCTAAAAAGGTTAACATTACAGAACCGGAAATAGTCATGGCCGGACACGCAATCCCACTGGCTTCATCTATTAATTTGCTGGGTGTCAATCTGGGAGGAAATATGTCTTGGCATAACCACGTTGTGGCAATCGCTAAGATAGCTTCTCAGAAGCTTGGCGTACTCTTCCGAACCAGAAAGTTGTACACACCTCAACAACTTTTGACACTATACAAAGCCCAGATTCGACCATCACTAGAATACTGCTCTCATGTCTGGAGCTCTGCACCCAAACATACTCTTCGGCTACTGGATTCCATCGAAAGGAGGGCTATTCGTCTGATCGGAGACCACGAGCTGACGAAGAACCTCGACAGCCTAGAACATCGAAGACAGGTTGGGGATTTGACTCTCTTTTACAGATATTTTCATGGAAGGTGTTCGGCTGACCTTGCCCTCTTAATTCCGCCCAGAGCGACGAATACCAGAAATACACGACGAACCACTGCCGCCCATCCATATGTGGTTAAGCTTAGTACTCCTCGAACTTCACTATTTAAGAACTCTTTCATCTGGAGGACTTCATCCTTGTGGAACGACCTTCCCGAGGTCGTTTTTCCCAACGAATATAACCTCCAACGATTCAAAACCAACTTGAATCGCTTTTTGCGCACACGCACCACTCCCAGAGTGCCCTAAAGGATTTTTCCTATAGTGCTTGTGTTTGATCATAAAAAAAAAAAAAAAAAAAAAAAAAATGAACCGTGACAAATATTTACAACGTATGTGAAGAAGAGGTGACTAATAATTAAATAACAATATTTTGAGAAAAAAACCTATCGTTTTGAATCCAACTGCGGAATCAATTAATTACAAATTTATTTATTTTCCACTTAATATTAATAAATAATTTTTTGAGTACGCCTATGGTAAGGCGCTTTCTCGCATGGTTTTTGTACATTTTTCTCCCCTCGCTCTTCATACGGAACGGTTCAAATGCAACTGGGCAAACAATATACCTCTCGTATGACTGACAACATAAATCTAATTTTATAGAAAAAAGGATGGCAAGAATTTACAATGTTTAACATTTCGTGGACCAAGGGCGGACCCAGAACCTCGGTTTGGGGGGGTCATGCATGGAAAAGTTACGAAAAGTAATACCCTGCCGCGTTTGTCGTGGACTAAAAACCACATGCTTCGGATTTTAAAAAATGTTGCGGATTCCTTAATCCACATAAAAAGACCTTTAATTATTTTTGTTTTATTTGAAATCGCTTGGCAAGTTTTACTATGATTTATTGTTTTAATGCAGGAGCAAACAATTCCGCGGTAAATCTTTTAATAACAAGTTTTTTTTTTGTAAAAAATAAGCACGTGAAGGATACGATAATAGTATTTTATTGGAAGCCATGTTTTTGCTATCTATCTATAATAAAATTACGAAAAAATTCACGCACGGAAAAGACTAAAATAAAATTATTATAGTAAAGATTTTATTGTAAAATTTCCTATAAAATATAGTATTCATTACAGTTCTTTTAGTAATCCATACCAAAATATTATTGTAAACATAATTTAAAAAAAACTATAGTTAGTATTTCTAATAAGTTTAGTAAAATCAAGTAGCTACTGAAATATATTGTAAATGTTACAACGAATGTACAGGGTGTCCCATTTTCGATACTTTTATAGGGTTTCTCCGTAATCGTTAGTGCTATCAATAAAGTAATGTAGGTGTCATGTACCGAACAAACCCGAACAAACCTAAAATGGTAAAATCAAAATTTCAAAATTTTCGCTCGCTTAAGAGATACGGAGGAAAATCAAAAATTTCAAAATTACCCTATATTTTTTTAGTTAAAAGAGATACGAAAAATGTTTTATGCAGAAGTTTCTTTATAATTATTGTTGAATAATCTGCCGTTTTCAGAATAAGTATACGGGGTCAGGTAAAAAAGTTATTGGACCAAACCTTTTTTTTTTTAAATGGAACACTCTGTATATTTTAATCTAAAAATATGGCATTTTAAATTCTCTTTTCAAACATATAATACACCATGGATGATATTGGTTTTCTAGACGAATTAATTAAACTTTATTACTTTAAACCACAGTAGAGCATCAAACAAAAGCTAATATCCTAGAAGCAACCATGTTGACATTCTAGTTGTTATTGACATTTAACGTCAATTTCATTTTTTACATATTCATTTGTGAAAATGACTTATCAACATTTTGAAAAAGTTGAACGAAGAAACATTTCAAAATTTATATTTAAGGATATTTCGACGACTGGAACATAATTTTAAAGTAAACGGCTCTTTTACTATGCCGCGATCACAAAGTTATAATAAGGAAACAAGAAAATGAAGAAAAGAGTAATTTTGAAGTTGTCATTTTTTGATTTTTCCCCGTATCTCTTAAGAAAGCAAAAACTTTCTAAATTTGATTTTACCATTTTAGGTTTGACCCAAAAAGAGCACATGACACCTACATTACTTTGTTGATAGCACTAACAATTACGGTGATACACTATAAAATAATGGGACACCCGGTACATATGTGCACGGAGCATACACTAAAACAAAATTATTATAGTAAAGATTTTATTGTACGACTTCCTCTACAATATTGTATTAATTACAATTTTCATTATTGATCCGTACCAAAATAATATTGCAGATGCACATAATTTCTAAAAGAATATATTTAGAATTTCTAATAAATTTAGTACAATCTAGTAATTACTAAAATACGTTGTAAATTTTACAACGAATGTATAGTGAAAATAATTTATTTAAAACTCCAGTAGTTAAATATTTAAGTATATTTTTTTACAATCAATCACAAGCACTATAGGAAAAATCCTTCAGGAATAAAGCGATTCACGTTGGTTTTGAATCTTTGGAGGTTGAGAAAACGACCTCGGGAAGGTCGTTTCATAAGGATGAAGTCCTCCAGATTTTTTTTATGATCAAACACAAGCACAATAGGAAAAATCCTTTAGGTATAAAGCGAGTCACGTTGGTTTTGAATTTTTGGAGGTTGGAAAAACGACCTCGGGAAGGTCGTTCCATAAGGATGAAGTCCTCCAGATTTTTTTTTATGATCAAACACAAGCACAATAGCAAAAATCCTTCAGGAATAAAGCGAGTCACGTTGGTTTTGAATTTTTGGAGGTTGGGAGAACGACCTCGGGAAGGTCGTTCCATAAGGATGAAGTCCTCTAGATTTTTTTATGATCAAACACAAGCACAATAGGAAAAATCCTTCAGGAATAAAGCGAGTCACGTTGGTTTTGAATTTTTGGAGGTTGGAAAAACGACCTCGGGAAGGTCGTTCCATAAGGATGAAGTCCTCCAGATTTTTTTTTATGATCAAACACAAGCACAATAGCAAAAATCCTTCAGGAATAAAGCGAGTCACGTTGGTTTTGAATTTTTGGAGGTTGGGAGAACGACCTCGGGAAGGTCGTTCCATAAGGATGAAGTCCTCTAGATTTTTTTTATGATCAAACACAAGCACTATAGGAAAAATCCTTTAGGGCACCCTGGGAGTGGTGCGTGTGCGCACAAAGCGATTCACGTTGGTTTTGAGTCATTGGCATTGGCATTGGCATTGGCATTGCAATTTTCCTTGAAAATATCTGTAAAAGAGAGTCAAATCCCCAACCTGTCTTCGATGTTCTAGGCTGTCGACGTTCTTCGTCAGCTCATGGTCTCCAATCAGACGAATGGCCCTCCTTTCGATGGAATCCAGTAGCCGAAGTGTATGTTTGGGTGCAGAGCTCCAGACATGAGAGCAGTATTTTAGTGACGGTCGAATCTGGGCTTTGTATAGTGTCAAAAGTTGTTGAGGTGTGTACAACTTTCTGGTTCGGAAGAGTACACCAAGTTTCTGAGAAGCTATCTTGGCGATTGCCACAACGTGGTTATGCCAAGACATATTTCCTCCCAGATTGATGACCATCAAATTAATAGATGAAGCTAGTGGAATTGCTTGTCCGGCCATGACTATATCCGGTTCTGTAATGTTAACCTCTTTAGTGAATACTGCTGCCTGGGTTTTCGACGTTAAATTCGACTTGGTCTCTGTCACCCCAAGCCAAAATTTCTTCCAGGTCTTTGTTGAGGCGTGATAGTTCATGCTGTCTGCGAATATGTGCGTTGGCAGTAAAAATGAAGTGTTGTAAAAATAGTTTTCCAAGAATAAAAGGCATAAATAAGATAAAATGGATTCCTAGGATTTCGTTTTTCGTAACAAATAATAGGACGAGAAGGTTCATAAAATTGTTCGACGTCGGATGGAGAGTTCGTTAAAAAAATTTAGCAGTTATAAATCAGCAGGAATCGTTGATGAATGACTCATAAATGCAATTGCCTTCCCAGTAAATGATATTTATTTGCGATAACATCAAAACTATAAAACTTAATAGGATTTCCGGTCATAATTAATGAACAAAAAGGACAATTAATTGCAGGACTAACTGCGTGCAGGGCCTATAAATCAATTTAAAAGCGATTAACAGAATATTGGAATAAACGGTGGATACAACTACCCTGCCGAATGCAGGACGAACTGACAATTAAGCAATCGAGTCTCTAATCAAGTTCACTTCCAGGAAAACAGTTTTATTTGGTTTGAACTAGCGATGTAAAATTGGGTTTGTTCGGGTTTGCTCGTTTAAGAGTGACGCGAATTTCCGCCAATTTATCTTTTCTTCACATGCATCTTTGAATAGTTCACTGGCTGCTTCCACTCCCCCAATAGTCAGGTGAACTCTTTGATAGAAAGCAGACTAAATATTATTTGTCCAGTGGTATTTGAACATTAACCTATGAAGAGCTTGGGGAGAAAAATATATAAAACTTAGTAAAATAACGGTTTTATCGCACACAGTATAATTCTAAAGTTCTTTTTTAACCAAAACAATAAAGGCATATACAGGGTATTATGGAAATGACGTATTATATTTAAACCGGCAATTCCTGAGATAAAGACAAATTTTCAATTCATTCAGCGGTAAAAGTATCCTGACGTCAAACCAGAAAAACACCTGTGTGGCAGTGCGATACATGTAAGCAATCAAGGAATTCTGGCCGTTGTTGTCATATGTACACCTTAAACTCTTTAGACAAAATAAAATAATTTAAACACTTTTCCATTCTGTAATACCTTTTTGTACAATTAATTGAAGAACATTTACGACGGACTATGTTTTAAACAACCCGAAAAACATATGGAATAGTAATAGCCACGTACGTCACTAGGTCAAATGCCAATGACCTCTTGACGACGAGCGAAGTAGTTTCACATAGCGCCGCACGCTTGCGTCTGTTAGTTGAAGACCAACCAGCGGTCGGATACGTTGTGTCTCGTCGATCACCAACACACTCTCAGCAATCCGCTCTGTTTTTTTGGTTTACGGGTGTATCTTTCCCGTCCATAAATAATATTTGATTATTGTTTTTAGTGACGCGTTTCTTCTGGACGTCAAATTTCGTCGCGTGTAATAAAATCTAATAATCTGTAGTATAATCTGTATTATTGTATTTTCAAAAGCTAACTATCGGTTCTGTTTCGCTATTACTGTATGTACATAAAGTGTTTCCAGGAGTGTTCCCATGAAAAAGAAAAAAAAACTGATTGTGTTTGTGCCTGGATTTCCTCGCTCATTAGGTATAAGGATAAATACAAGTAGGCAGAAAATAATTTATTTTTATAATTTTATATGGAATTTCAGTTTTAAGTTCATATTAAGTTTGGCAACATTGCCATTTACTCTGGGTTAGATGTTGTACAGTAGCGCGGACTGACCTGTGAGTAAGAGTGTTTATTACCCCACTTTTAAAATGGTCGATTATATGTAGCGCTTCTCTAGGACTCCCAAGGAGTCACCCATTTAAATATAATACGTCATTTCCATAACACCCTGTATTATAACACAACATATAATAAAACAATATTCTTCTAAAAAAAACTACAATTAGAAAAGAATCAATTAAAATAGTACGGCAGCCCGTTACCAAAATGTCCTGTTATCACGCCTTAATCTAGTCAATGACTAATCGCTAGATTACTAAAAAATAATAAAGTTTTACTCGAGCGAAAAAGTTCGGCAACGCTGCGCTTACCCGTCAGAGTGATTTTAGTTCGTAAGGAAGCAGATCGTCTTTTTGTTGCTACACCTTGTCCGTTCTTGATGAAATCATATTAAAAACATAAAAAAAAAACTTGAATTCATCGACAACGGACGTTTTGAGTGTTGCCAAAATTCCATAGTTTAAATAAAGGATGTAAAGAAAAGGGGTATCAAAAAGTTACAGCGCCCGGGTCAATGTTTTTTTTTTAAATTGTTGATAATACTCTAAAAAATAGTAAATCGAGTCGAACGGATATTTTCCGTGTTGCGCAGCTGCAGGTAGGGCAGCGGAGTCGGATCTCGTGTGGCTTGGTTTTCTATAACAACTCAGCATCAGCTATGTCCCCATATTGTGTTATTATTGATACACGTGTTGTGTTGACTGACAACGGTTTTCCTAAAAAATGCGTGTGTGAAAATGTCTATTCATATTCCCCCAACCCCCCCCCCCCCCATTTTCCGCGCGATAACTCGAACAGCGTTAAAAAATTACATACTTAAGATCTAACACTGCGGTTGCTCGTCGATGAAAATGTCCTTCCTCATTATTTTCCGGTCACGAATAACGAAAAATAACCGACAAGTAAGACGGATTTTTCTCAAACCAAAACTATTTACCGCCCGGAAAATGTCAGTTACTATTTTCATCTCCTCAAAAAATAAAAAGAACGGACGAGGCGCGATAACTTTTTACATATGTAAAGATGATTCTCAATGATCTTGTAACGTTCCCAATGTCCGTTCTTGTTAATTTCCTTCTCAAGTCCTTAATAAATCACCAAGAAGCTCAAAAAACATTAGGTCGTGATCAGTCTTAAATCCCGGTAACGGGCTGCCGTACTATTTCTATCGAAATTTCGAAAATGCAAAACATCAAAGTTGAAGCAAATTTTTGATTGTGCTTTAAATAAGTTCCACAGTATAGTTGGGTATGTGCCCAAATCCTCCCTGATCAAGTAAACACGATCGATTAATCAAAAATAAATGAACAAAGATCAATTACAGAATCAACTTAATCCATTTAGGGAAAGATTAAATCACAAGCCGCTCAGAATATACATATAATTAGAGAACGAGTCGTATTTCATGCAATGCTCTGGAGAGAACGCCATGAAATGCACCCCACGTTGAAAAAGGACACTTTTAAATTAACACTGTCATTACGGGTACAACACTGTATTTTTCTTTTGTTCGGGCAAAAATTTATCTTCGCATGGCGTGATCGGATGCAGTCTTTATTACCGTATTATATTTTAAATTAAAGCAAAATAAATTATAACATTTAGTCGGTGACATTGCTGCATTAAGATTCAGTTGTGATAAATATAAAATAAGTAAGATGAGATGTATATTGTTTCTATAAAGATGGTCTGCTCCGATAGTCATATGAGTGGTATATTGTTTGCCCAGTGGTATTTGAACCGTGCTAGAAAGCTTCTGTCCATAGGCGTGCTCAAACAATAATTTATTAAGTGGAAAATAAATAAATACATTGTGTTGATTCAGCAGTTAGAATCTTCCTAAAAATTCAAAACTACAGGGTGTTATGGAAATAACATATTATATTTAAACCGGCAAATCCTGAAATGTAAATAAATTGAAGAAAAATACCCATAAATGGAGCTGTCAATTAATTACCGGATTATATCATCTTATGTCAAATCAGACAAACACATGTGGGGCACTGGCGTAATATGTAAACAATCAACACTGAGGTCTGCAGGGTCAAAAGACCTAAGCGCATTTCCGCCGGTGTTGTCATATCTACACGGCAAACCCTTTAAAATTTTTAATTCATCATTTATGAACAAATATGATTCCAGGAAACTGACGGCGAAAGATGTTTTGCAAAACAAATAATGGTAATATCACAAAAAAGTTTCAAATTCGTTACAAGCACAGGAAAGTAAATAGATCAAAACGTCATTGACCTTTTAAATAATAATTATCGTTCAAACTCTTTAAAAAAAAAATGCAATTTTATTTAAGACACGTGTTTTTTTACCTTTACTTAATTAAATACAATTGTTAGTTTCATAATTTCACACAAACCACACAGAATCTAAATTTTAGGAGAAACCTCTCACATAACCTCAAAAATAGCAGCTATTCACATGGAAAGAATACACGCGAACGCTGTTTTAACATTTAAAATACACACAATGCAATCCTTCAGTTTAAAAATGACATTTTATCTACGAACCATAAAACAGTTAACCTACGAACGAACGAAATAGATACCTTTAAAACTCGGCAATATTTATTAACAGTTTGATATTTCACGAGATTCGTCTATATTACTTGGCTATTTACCGCGAGATCTCTTGCAAGGCGTTTAATTGATATGGCGTTAATGGAGTTTCGACCAAATTGAATAAAATGATAGTGGTAGCTGATAATACTGCGACTGTACTTTTTCTTTTGAGAAGCTTAAAAAATTAAATTAGCTCAGCTCTACTCCAAATGACAAGACCGACGAAGATTTTATTTTCTTTCTCACGCGGCCATCTCTCCATCTCTTTCACACAATCCACTCGGCGCCGGGCCGACGTAGGTCTATGGGTACAAGCGTGCGACTTGCAAGTGTCACTAATAGAAGAACAGCGTTAGGGTGCGGTCGCTTCTGTTGATAACCATTATTACACTCTCTACTATCCGCGCAGAAGGTACGCGGATAATAGTTTTAATGATTTTCGGGCTACGTCTCCAAACTTTGTATATTATTTGACATTGTTTTTATAGACGAGTCTAAGTTGCTCAGTTAAAACGAGTAGTTTGTTTTGGACGTTTGACTTGACAGAAAAATGGAATGTCGCCGACGAATAAGTCAATTTTCGTCGCGTCGCATGTAATAAGATCTAATGATCTGATCTGAGTGTATTTTTAAAAAACTTATGCCTGGAGGTATAAAGATAAATACAAGTAGCTAGATAAATAATTTATTTTTATACTTTTATATGGAATTTCAGTTTTGCATTAAGTTTGGCAACATTGCACGTAACACCTGTTTCCTGATATGCCACCACAGAGTGACATGACGAACAAACCCGAACAAACGCCGGATGAGGTGTGGGCTTATGGGGCTGGACCCCACTTTTAAAACGGTCGATTTGAGGACACACAAGGAGTCACCCATTTAAATATAATACGCCATTTCCATAACACCCTGTATTATTATTTAATTATTAGTCCCCTATTCTTTACATATGCCACGGTTTTTATTTCACTTTCCAAATGTTTATTTCTAATTATCTGATCCATCACGTAATTGCTAGAAAATAAATCTTAGCAAAACGACATTCTGAACTGCACTGAACTTTTTTTTTTTTTTCTAAAAGTCAAGTGTCGACGAGGCATAAGCCACGAGTTTTTCGGAAAACACATGGGAAATATTCCCTGCCGGTAAGGCGATTTAGTTCTCCGAAGAAGTGTAAAACAAATTAGTGCAAGTTTTCTCCCTTGGGTTTTGGAGTGGCACTTATTTTCCCCATATTGGGAATTTGCTTGGTTGGTTTGCTTGGCTCGACATTGAAGACACCATTTTCCTGACGGAGGCCATTTTGGGCACCTATAAAGAACCCTTGATCATCTGATAAGGGTCCTCCGACCGGGGTCAGAGAAACCTTTCTACCTATCGGGTCAAAAGTCACCCATTCTACCTATCTGGGTACCATCAACCTGTATTCAACTTAGTGGATTGCCATCCACCTAGTTTTCACTACCAACAGGAGTGGTCCTGTTAACCATCAAAGACTGGTATCGTTTTAGTCAATAAGTTTTGTTCTTCTTTATATACTAACCATGATCTATATATTGTAGCACTGGGTTTTGCAACCTAACGATTTAATTTTATTTAAAATAATAAATGCTGAGTCAATCAATTTACCAGAATGCGTTTCATTTAGTTCGCTGCACTTTTTTTTTTTTTAATAATATACAGTGGTGTCGACCAGTGGGTCCAAGTTAAGAGGATCCCCATATCATCCGGGAGATTTCCAGCTTAAATCTGGCTTAAGCTGGTGGCGCAAAGGGACCTTCTGCCGCAGAGAGTTAGCTGGCTGCTGCGCAACGCTGGCCATCCCCTTAGCTTGGAGCGACTGTCGTCCATTGTCAGTTTCTCTTATTTTTATTTTTATATTTCAGTAATTTTACCAACAGCGGTTGCTCTAGGGGTATTCGTCATAATACCCCTAGTTCTTAAAAGAATTATTGCGCCAAAGCAACTCCAAGTCGTATCAGTGCAACAACGCCGATATTATAAACCAACACAAAATTTCCACCACACGTTTTACGCCACTGTAGAGATAAATTTCTGTGCGTTTTAACGGCTCTACGAAGAGCGCTACATAAGAAATAAAATTAAAATAATGAAGCTTTTGTCTCAGTGTACGATGTCAAATTTGATAAAACACATTTAATGATATATTTTTGAAACCTATAATGAGTCGGTATAACAAATTATCTTGTATTTATTTACATTTGAGTCAATTTTGACCTAATTATGTCTTGTATGCTTAAAGAAAGACTATGGAAAAATCTTACGTCGGCACGGTGAGCAGGGTAATCGGTGGCTCTCAAACAATAAATTATTTTTAGGTATCTTCTAAATAAAATAATTTAAAGTAAATAAAAAATTCGTTTAGGTAAAGAGAAATAATTATTTTTAACTTTTAATTCACAATGAGAAACAAACTAAGAGCAAAAAGTATAACTGCTTATTTAAAATAGAACATACCATCCTGCACTTGAGCAAATTTTAATTAATTCTTGGAAAATAGTGATTATTATATAGATTTAACTATAATGATCCCAAAATAATTAAATTCTAAGAGAAAGTTCCTGAGAAAATCTTTAACTTATTGACGCAAAATGTGAGCGAAAAATAAATCAAATATAAATATTTATCGCGGTACATAATTCTAAGATAATTTGGAACCGCTGATTTTGCCCAGCTGACTACAGTGAACCAGTGGAATGTTCGGTAGGATCAAGTATAGCGAAGGTATTGTTAACTTAACCATCTTACTGTTGAAAATGCGATAATATCCTTTAATGATTTAATCCGATATCGGACTTCATGAAACGAATCGACTTTACAGCGTTGCCATATATCTGAGGATATCAGAGAATGGCTAGAGATTTATTTTATTCATTTAAATATTGTGGGAAAATGATCATTTTTACACATCTTCATGTTTGTCTAGGTTGATTTGATAACATTGTGCCATAACATTGTATTAAAATATATTACATTACTGGTAAGTTAGCAGTGGCGCACGAGCTTTGGCGGTTATTTTCCTGCAATTTACTTTCATCTCAGAACTTACAGATTCAAATATAATAATTTCACAACACCCTGTACATCCACACATAATATTAAAATACGACACAAGGTTATTTTCGTTCTCAGTTTCATTAGTAAATTTGTATTCGAAACCACGTAAGCGTGACGCAATAAAACAAAACAGTAGTCCAAATTTGCTCTCTCGAAAGATTGACTCGGTCAGGGCCGCCCGTGATCCAGCGGAGGGTTAATGACGCGTGAACCAACAACGACGGCGATGCTCAGTTGTTTCATTAATCCTGGCCCCCCGCCCGCTATTCTGATTATCATCAACGTTTTTGTTGCCTGGATGCTGCAGTCGTCTTGCTGTAAATGGCCAGTTATATAATTAGAATGTCTCTGGAAGATACAGAGAGATTTTTCTTTGTTGAGCTAAATAAAGAAAATGCAGTGACCGGGGAGTAATATATGGATTATAAGGGGATGTTTAATTTTATCCCTGACTAGGGATTGTATACTGGGAGATTTTCTTTGGATATTTAAAAAAATAATTTGCATCTTTGACATGACAACTTTTCTATCGAAACCATAAACATACAGGGTCCGCAAACGAAGCGTGGACGGAAGATTATATCGTTATCGAAGAACTTATCAACAATACTAAAACAGCTTGAGATATTGGATTAAAAGCGGCATGTTTTAAAAATATTTTACATTATACAGGGTGGCCCAAAAAAGTGTGACAGCATAAATTATATTTTTTTAAATGGGACACCCAGTATTTTATTGCATATTTAGGTTCGTATTACTATCGTTTATAAGTGCCTCAAATTTTATTTAATTTGGTTCTGTAGTTTCGGAGAAATAAATTAAAAACTAAAAAAAAAAGTTTTGCAGTCCTGAATAAAAAAATCAAAAAAAACAATCCAGAACCATTTTTCTAACCTCGGCATTGAGTGAAATTTATGACAAGAGGTCTAGAGATACTATGAATGTAATTGCGTTTATTTATTTTATACAGGGTGTTCATAATAAGCTTTCAAAAACCCCACATTTTAAAACAATTTTTCTCAAGTTTTTCAAATGGAACACCCTGTATATTATTTGGCTATTTGACGTAGAATTCATAGACAATTTTTTTTTGTAATACAAGCATATAAGTTATATCCAGCCGTTTTCGAAATAATTGTAAATATTATAAATTATGTTGTTTAAATAGAGTTTTTATTGGGAAATTTTGTTATAGGCGACTAGACTAATAATTGTAAACTAAAGTAAAAGTTCAAAATAGCTTCCTTTTACTCTTAGAGTTTACCGTATTTTAGTTATTTCGATATAAATTTTAAAAGCATACATTTTTGCTACTTTTATTATTTAATTTTATTTTTTATTCTTAATCGAGTTGCCATGATTTCTTTTTGTTTATATTGTCACTATGACAGTTAAATAAAATTATTTACATTTGTTCAGTCGTCGAAATTAAGTACTAACTTACACAAAATGTCGAATTTTAGAAATGGTAAATATGATTTTTATACTGGGTGAATGTGCACGAAATTGCCTCCTCGCGAGCCGAGTGTATGCTGAAAGATATCCAGATATTGAGAGAAAGCCGAGACCAGAAACCTTTGAGAAGTTGTTGCAAAAATTTGTAGCAACAGGAAGCACTGCGTACACAAAAAGGATGATAATCAATAAACCCGTTATTAATGAAGAAAAAGGGAAGCTATTTTGAACATTAACTTTAGTTTACAATTATTAGTCTAGTCGCCTATAACAAAATTTCCCAATAAAAACTCTATTTAAACAACATAATTTATAATATTTACAATTATTTCGAAAACGGCTGGATATAACTTATATGCTTGTATTATAAAAAAAAATTGTCTATGAATTCTACGTCAAATAGCCAAATAATATACAGGGTGTTCCATTTGAAAAACTTGAGAAAAATTATTTTAAAATGTGGGGTTTTTGAAAGCTTATTATGAACACCCTGTATAAAATAAATAAACGCAATTACTTTCATAGTATCACTAGACCTCTTGTCATAAATTTTACTCAATGCCGAGGTTAGAAAAATTGTTCTGGATTGTTTTTTTTGATTTTTTTATTCAGAACTGCAAAACTTTTTTTTTTAGTTTTTATTTTATTTCTCCGAAACTACGGAACCAAATTAAATAAAATTTGAGGCACTTATAAACGATAGTAATACGAACCTAAATATGCAATAAAATACTGGGTGTCCCATTTAAAAAAATAAAACTTTATGCTGTCACCCTTTTTTGGGCCACCCTGTATAATGTAAAATATTTTTAAAACATGCCGCTTTTAATCCAATATCTCAAGCTGTTTCAATATTGTTGATAAGTTCTTCGATAACGATTTAATCATCCGTCCACGCTTCGTTTGCGGACCCTGTATAATATAAAAGGGGAGACAAAGCATTCCATTCATAAAACGCCATTTATTTACAATTATGTACAGTTCTACAGTTTGAAATAAGTTAGAACTAGATGGCTTTAAAAAATGGCAACGCTGTTTAGATAATTTCGATCTAACATTAGCCATAAATAGGTAATCCTTGTAGATATTTTTTACAGGCATTCAGATAATATAAAGAAATAAGCCATATTTTTGCAATATTTACTTGAAATATGGAATTAGCTACACTACTGCTTTACCTAAAAAAAACACAACCTCATTATTCTCACTTAGCGACGAAATATTAATCCGGGGTTAGAATAGTCGAATTTCTTACACACCACGTACTGACGAACCATTGTAGATTACTAATAAATAGCTCTAAATAGTTTTAGTACGAAAAAACACTAAAAATTAATCCAAAAACACCGGCGGCGATACTGAATGAAAATAATAAACTTCAGGGTCATTTTTACACTAGCACTGAGCATACAGCGTTGCCACTGTGATTTCCTTAAATCATTGCAATTTGATGTTCTTGGGATATACAGGGTGTCCCATAACTAATGGTACACAAGAAAACTGCAGATTCCTTGGGTAAAAATACTGCGATTTGGCCATACTTAGTTTAGTTCAATAGCTGGTAATTAAAAAAAATAACTTATTTCTGAATCAATATTTTTGCACAAAATTTTGTGACTAGGGTTTTTTTGGGGAAAGGAATTTGAATTTGTTAATAATTTTCATGTAGATTGTAGGGGGCGCTGGATACATAAATAGAAGAGTAACTTTCTTGGGCCTTAGTATAATTATATTTTTATTGAAAATATCAGTTTTTCCGTCATTTTTAAGCAATAAAGGTATACTTTGTAAATGTCGCTCCGACTAACCGTTTTCGAGATATTTTTTCAATTACAATTTCTAATGCGCCCGTTGAAATTTTGATTTGTAAATGTGAAATTTGTCACAGTAGGCTTTGGTAAAAACAAATACAATGAAAGCACTTTGAAACCTCATTTCTGTCAAAGTTTATTTTCATTTGTCAGGATTGTGGGTGTTTTTAAGGAGTTTTTGAAGATATTGTTATTAAAAATTAAACTAAAAACTGTTTTCTAACGGAGAAATGCGAGACATGTTATGTCTATACGCACAAGAAAATTTTAACAGACGCGGGAACATCGGGGGTTATTGGGAAATGTATCCAAATAGAAGGCAGACAGATTTTAAAAATTTTAGAAGCCTATACGACAGACTGGGAGAAATAGCCTTGCGTCCAAAACGAAAAATGTAGCGGCATTTTTAGTTTAATTTTTGATAACAGTATCTTCAAAAACTCCTTAATAACACCCACAATGCTGACAAATGAAAATAAACTTTGACAGAAATAAGGTTTCAAAGTGCTTTCATTGTATTTGTTTTTACCAAAGCCTACTCTGACAAATTTCACAATTACAAATCAAAATTTAAACGGGCGCATTAGAAATTGTAATTGAAAATATCTCGAAAACGGTTAGTCGGAGCGACATTTACAAAGTACACCTTTATTGCTTAAAAATGACGGACAAACTGATATTTTTAATAAAAATATCATTATACTAAGGCACAAAAAAGTTACATTTCTTTTTATGTATTCAGAGTACCGCAGAGAGCGCCCCCTATAATCTACACCAATATTATTAACAAATTCAAATTCCTTTCCACAAGAAAACCCTAGTCACAAAATTTTGTGCAAAAATATTGATTCAGAAATAAGTTATTTAGGAAAATTGAAAATTAAATTTTTACTTGGACACCCTGTATCTCCGTTATTACCAGCTATTGAACTAAACTAAGTATGGCCAAATCGCAGTATTTTTACCCAAGGAATCTGCAGTTTTCCTGTGTACCATTAGTTATGGGACACCCTGTATATAATTAACTACACTAACAAATTAGTTAGTTCTTGAGATATTAACAAAAGTATAATTTTTTAAATAGGAAATCCTGTATTTTCTTTAAATTAATTTAATTTGAGCTTCACAAAAAAAATTAGGTCATGGTTAAATTTATTAGAAACAATTTAGGCTCGGGCCGATACCACTTCTCAGATACCGATGCCGATACCAATACATCAGATAGCGTCAAATCAGATACCGATACTTTACCTGAAAGTATCTGAAATTCAGGTAAGACATATTTAATTTCAAAAAGAATATTTTTAATTATCGGTTACATATCAGATTGCAACAAAACAAAATTTTTTTTAAGAAAAATAAGTTGTTGAACATGCTGCGAGGTAAGCAATGTTCTGTTAGGCAGCACTATGTTGCTCGCTTCCGATATAACTTGCTCAGAAAACACGGAGCCTGCAGTTATAGACAAATATATAATGGCCATTTTGCTGCGTGTGAGAATTCTGTTTCTGAATTATTTTTCCAGTATGTTAGAGGATTCAGTTCCAACGGTCCCGTAGGCTCATTTAGATTAAATTTCAATTTATTTATCGAAATCAGTTACAGTGCTTTGTCCTTGTCTATTTTTGTTCTTCGCATTTTGCAAGAGACGTTTAGTAATCGAGGAAGGACAATCGATATGTTATTAAAAATAGTAAACATTTCAAAGATTCAAATTACGAAATTATAATTTTTTTTTATTATACCTCAGTTAAGATCAAATTATAACTTTCGGGAGGTGTTTCCTGTGAAGAGGGTGTATGATTTTGGTTGAGTTGAGACAGCAAAATGTTTCCATAAATCAGACATTGTAACTTAATTCTTAATACACGTTTAGCGCCACTGCAATCATATACGGACGAGACCAGAAGCGGAAGAACGATTAAGAGATTACGAATCCCCACCACTGAACCATTCAAAGAGAAAAGCGGTTGACCCATAACCATGATACAATAAACTAAAGGTAGGATATCTAACCGTCCCAATTTCGTCTGCCGTGCGCATGGTGAGTAAGTTTTAAATCTCTTATGGAAGTTTACATTGCTGTCATCGTTTTTAACTCTTTTTTGAATGTATTAAAACGTTTTAAGCATGTAATGATATATGAAATGAAAGAATAATATATGACGAGTATTTACGTATATCAATTTCATAGAAATGTAACACACAAATACCACTAAAAAAAGAAAAGATATCAGAGAAATTTTTCGCGGCCATTTGAGCCGGCGACAATAGCCGAAGCATGCCGAAAGCTGCTCGCCGACCACTGCTGGTTTTGAAACAGTGTTGCCAGACTTTTACAATTGTAATAGATCCACTACTATTTAACATTCTTGTTGTGGGGCTCCCCATATGAAATGTATGTTCAATCTGGAGGTGGTCCCCCATCTAATAGGAAAGTAACGACCTTTTTTTCGTACTATTATTACTCTGACGCCGTTTTAATTAAAAGTTTTTACGTTTAGTGGTATGTGAAATGAAAGAATAATATCATGGTATTTAGGAATATTTATTTCATGAACATACAACAAAGATTAAAGCTAAAATACGACCTAATTATCTTTCCGCTTACACAACTGTATCCATTTTAATTGTTTGTTTTTATCTTTACGAAAGCGGAAAAACCTTATATTTCTATTAAATGTCTTTGCCTGGTTATCCATATCACAACCGAACATAGCGCACCTCATTTTATGAAAATTAAGATATTTTTTTTAATAAACACAAGACTATAAGAAAACGTTCTGGTAAACTTACAAAATGTCCACCAAAAACTACGGCAACCATGCAGCAGTGTTGCCAGACATCCGTTATCGAAAGAAATAGAGTGCCGGTTCGAAACCTAATAGGAATAGTAAAAAACGGGTCAGAGTAAAAAGAGTACGAAAAAAAGGGTCGTTACTTTCCTATTAGATGAAATTTATGTTCAATCTGGAGGTGGTCCCTCCAGATTGAACATAAATTTCATATGGGGAGCCACACAACAAGAATGTTAAAATACTAGTGGATCTATTACAATTGTAAAAGTTTGGCAACACTGTTTCAAAACCAGCAGTGGTCGGCGAGCAGCTTTCGGCATGCTTCGGCTATTGTCGCCGGCTCAAATGGCCGCGAAAAATTTCTCCGATATCTTTTCTTTTTTTAGTGGTATTTGTGTGTTATGTTTCTATGAAATTGATATACGTAAATACTCGTCATATATTATTCTTTCATTTCATATACCATTACATGCATAAAACGTTTTAATACATTCAAAAAAGAGTTAAAAACGATGACAGCAATGTAAACCTTCATAAGAGATTTAAAACTTACTCGCCAAGCCACGTGATCATCGGCGTGCAATCATACCTATAGTTACTTATACCATGACCCATAACAACAAGAAAGGATCTGAATTTCAGATAGTTTTTATCTGAGCCTTAAAGTATCGGCATATATCTGAAATATGTGAGTATCGCCTAAGTAAGCCTAAAACAAATGCAAATGTTCGAAACTTGACAGCTCTCTAATATTTTTATTATTGAGAATTTTGATAATAAGCTTTTCATCTATTTATTCTTAACAATTGCCGTTTATAATAATTATGGAAAAGGATCATTTTCGTTTCGATATAAAGTGAGACACTAAAGTGAAAACAATAAAACAACGTCCTTTTCTGCAACGTGATTTCTAAAAAATCCTATTCAAAAAATAATAAACTAGGGCCATTACTGGAAACATAGTTAAATGGCCTTTAAAATGTATTAACACTGCAACTGCAGAATATGTGGATATTTGTGGTACCTGTTTGTGGTTTTAATTAAATCTGAGTTTTACGCTCTAGTGTATACTTTTACTTCAATGCAAGATGAACTATTGTCACCCCATATACTTTTTCATCATTCATGAGAATAACTTTAATAATAAATATTGGTTTAGTTTTTTGTAATTGTTACAATTGTTAGCACGGTCACAAGTATCATGATGATATGCAACAAATATCTAGGTATATAGGTACTGTTTCAGTTCTAAATCAACGGGATTAAGTTTTCAAAAAACACATGATGATTTGCAACGAACTTTCGCCTGGATTGTCTGATTTTACAAGACATGATAAATTATTGTCGAAAATAAAATAAATGTTTATTTTCGCGAAGGATTAACTAGGCAGGTACGTCATATTATTAAAGGTTGTAAAAGGGGATTTGTTAGAAATAAAGATTTATAATCTTTATAGCAAATCCACTAAATTATGATGACCCAGACTACACAGATATTATAGGTATTTAGGCTGCTATCCCAAGCAAAATCACCTCAAGTGCCAAAAAATTGAAAATTTAGTTAAATGTTGTAATGGATTTAGAAGAGCCTAATATATTATAAATTATATCAAAAATAAAAAGTTTATACTTTTTAGGTGGTGTTAATATCAAACAATATATGAAAAAATTATTATTTCCCAGACCACCCGATGATCCTTATACAATATGGGCGTATTTTGTCTACACAGTAGCACTTTAAGATACTATTTCAGATTGAATGGTACTACCAAGAAAAGGAAGCCTTTTCCATTGATAGGATGTCATCACCTGCAGACCGGTTTCGAACTCTCGTCAGTACAGGGTAGGTGTCCATACCTATCATCAGAGAAGACTCTATACTTCACGCTCTATTATCAACGGTAGACGAGAAAATACAACGCGCAGTGCAATTTCTTAGCAGTCCCACACAATCTGAACAGACGTTAGGGGGTATTAGTATCAAACAATGTATGGAGAAATTATTATTTCCCAAACCACCCGTTGAAGATACAGCGTGAAGTAACTATAGAATCTTCTCTGATGATAGGTACCAAGTGGAAGTCCAATATACGGGGAAACGGAGAGCAACAGTTTCTTTTCCAGCTGGTAATATAGAATAAAAATAATCCTTATAAAATATCAGCCAAGCATTCTTGTAGGGGAAGTCAGGACAATACGGAGTACCGGGTAAAGACGATTATTGATGAGATGTTCCTTAATGACTTGCTAATATTTCATAGAGTGATTATTCAGGTCACTACATGAAGAATCGTTCATAATATGATCATACTATAGCCGCTACGGCTTAAATTTGGTTACTACAGGGTGTTGAATTTTTTCATGATTCATAATTTTTAAATATCTTCGAAAGTACTTTAGCTATTCTTTCCAATTTTAATATGTGTTAATAGCATATAAAACCACATATTTTAGTTAGCCACTGCCAGTGGCGTCCCTGCACACATTTCATCTGATATCTTTTACAAGAAAAGTGGTACGCCACTGGCATTTTTCCATGTGGTTATTGAGTTTTTCTCGATTAAAACAATTAAATTTAAATTGAAACTGATTATCAGTGAAAGTAGCCATTGCCAACAATTTTTATAGTTTACATTTTTATTTCTGATCGAATTATAATCCAAATATAAATGTTCTCTTAAATGTTATATATTATTTTTTGAGAGCTGATGTAAAGAAGCCGACGCCGTCTTGCCGATGCCGCCGTGTCGGTGTCGGGCTTGATCGGACTCTAAAGAAGCCGTTGCCTTCGCCGGCACATCAAATAAACATTGTATTCGACCAGAGAATAAAATACCAATCAACAACATATACAGGGTCCGCAAACGAAGCGTGGACGGAAGATTAAATCGTTATCGAAGAACTTATCAACAATACTAAAACAGCTTGAGATATTGGATTAAACGCGGAATGTTTTAAAAATATTTTACATTATACATGGTGGCCCAAAAAAGTGTGACAGCATAAAGTTATATTTTTTTAAATGGGACACCCAGTATTTTATTGCATATTTAGGTTCGTATTACTATCGTTTATAAGTGCCTCAAATTTTATTTAATTTGGTTCTGTAGTTTCGGAGAAATAAATTAAAAACTAAAAAAAAAAGTTTTGCAGTCCTGAATAAAAAAACCAGGAAAAACAATCCAGAACTATTTTTTTAACCTCGGCATTGAGTGAAATTTATGACAAGAGGTCTAGAGATACTATAAATGTAATTGCGTTTATTTATTTTATACAGGGTGTTCATAATAAGCTTTCAAAAACCCCACATTTTAAAATAATTTTTCTCAAGTTTTTCAAATGGAACACCCTGTATATTATTTAGCTACTTGACGTAGAATTCATAAATAATTATTTTTGTAATACAAGCATATAAGTTATATCCAGCCGCTTTTGAAATAATTGTAAATATCATAAATATTGTTGTTTAAATAGAGTTTTTATTGGGAAATATTGTTATAGGCGACTAGACTAATAATTGTAAACTAAAGTACATGTTCGAAAATAGCTTCCTTCTACTTAATTTAATGATTTTCCTCTACTGCCAACAGAACTCTTAATTCATTTTCTTCATTAATAACGGGTTTATTGATTATCATCCTTTTTGTGTACGCAGTGCTTCCTGTTGCTACAAATCATTGCATCAACTTCTCGAAGGTTTTTGGCCTCGGCTTTCTCTCCATATCTGGATATCTTTCAGCATACACTCGGCTCGCGAGGAGGCAATTTCTTGCACATTCACCCAGTATAAAAATCATATTTACCATTTCTAAAGTTGTAAAATTCGACATTTTGTGTAAGTTAGTACTTAATTTCGACGACTAAATAAATGTAAATAATTTTATTTGGCTGTCATAGTGACAATCTAAACAAAAATAAATCATGGCAACTCGATTAAGAATAAAAAATAAAATTAAATAATAAAAGTAGCAAAAATGTATGCTTTTAAAATTTATATCGAAATAACTAAAATACGGTAAACTCAAAGGGTAGAAGGAAGCTATTTTGAATATTTACTTTAGTTTACAACTATTAGTCTAGTCACCTACCTATAACAAAATTTCCCAATAAAAACTCTATTTAAACAACATAATTTATGATATTTATAATTATATCGAAAACGGCTGGATATAACTTATATGCTTGTATTACAAAAAAAAATTGTCAATGAATTCTACGTGAAATAGCCAAATAATATACAGGGTGTTCCATTTGAAAAACTTGAGAAAAATTATTTTAAAATGTTGGGTTTTTGAAAGCTTATTATGAACACCCTGTATAAAATAAATAAACGCAATTACATTCATAGTATCTCTAGACTTCTTGTCATAAATTTCACTTAATGCCGAGGTTAAAAAAATAGTTCTGGATTGTTTTTTTGAATTTTTTATTCAGGACTGCAAAAACTTTTTTTTTAGTTTTTAATTTATTTCTCCGAAACTACAAACCCAAATTAAATATAATTTGAGGCACTTATAAACGATAGTAGTACGAACCTAAATATGCAATAAAATATTGGGTGTCCCATTTAAAAAATATAACTTTATGCTGTCACACTTTTTTGGGCCACCCTGTATAATATAAAATATTTTTAAAACATGCCGCTTTTAATCCAATATCTCAAGCTGTTTTAGTATTGTTGATAAGTTCTTCGATAACGATTTAATCTTCCGTCCACGCTTCGTTTGCGGACCCTGTATATATCAAACAAAATTTATCATCAATGTTTTTTTGTTTGTATTTTTAAATAATGGCATGTAGGAAGAAGAAAATACGATGATTTTTTTATAATTAGACCGATGGCGTCCTGGCGGTATCGTACTGTAAAGAAGCTGTCGCCGGTAAAAAGTAATATTTAAAATAAATAGCTTAAAGGAGGATTTTCATTTCAATTGGAATTCGATCAGAGAAGAAAATATGAACTATATAGTGGGTACCATTTATTTTTTCGATTTGATGATTTCGATTGTTGCCAAGTTGTCATTTATCCCTAAAAATAGGACAAAAAACGCCGCCTTGGCACATCAAAACTTGTCTGGCCAACAGAACTTTACTTTATAATAGCGGCGCTATAGTGGGGACCCATCCAACTTATTATTGGCTTGAATGCTTAAATCTCAGCTCCGCCCTCGGCTTTTGTTGCCAGTGTCCTGCCGTGATTGTGCAGCGGGTCGAGGGCCCCAAATCACGGAACTTCACTCGCAGCGATTACACCTCAAGCTTTATAAAAGCTTTATAGTTGCCGGCTCTGCCCGCCCCTCTATCTGTGCGGAGTTGTTGCGGGGACCATTTTTGAATGTACAGGTGCGGTCACGGCACATTTGTGAATATGTACATGTGTTGTGTACAGGGCCGTATATACAGAATTCTAAGGGGGGGGGGGGGGGGTTATATAAAAAAAGGGGGCCTGCGTTCACAAAAATGTATTGATGAGCAAAAAATGGTTAAATTGTATACTTTAGGTATTCCTGAATCTGAATATGGTAGTAATTCATACTTTACCCAAAAATAAACAAATTAAAAATATTGACGTTTAAAATTTTTTGACATTTACGTTGTCAAGGCGACCCGATGATATTTAAAGCCGATTTTGTATAAAATCTATTGGAAATATTGACGGTTTTGGCATATCACGGGTAATGTGATTTGTGGAATTGTTACGTAATATAACAGTCATTACGTAACAGTAGACAGTGCGTAAATAGGTTCTTGCTAATATAGAAGTAGAAAATAGTATATTAAGATACAAGTTTCATAAGACATTATCTTAGAGCACGCGTTTGATTTAGAAAACGACCCCCGAAGCGGGGAGTTTTCTAAAGTACAATTGCTCCAATTGTCTGATGAACCGTGTATTTTATAATACTTTTTCTATTTGGGTCTTTAAAGTCTGAAAACCTTAAAAAATATAGTAGATTTTTTTCATTTGAATTAATATTTTCTTTTTGGGTTGGCAATACTTTTACAATTTCATAAAATGTTACAAGTTCCAAATATGCCATGATAAAAACAATTGAACACAACAACGCTTCTTCCCATCCGTCATAATTAAAAATAAATATAAATTTTTTTTTTATTTTTTTTTATGATCAAACACAAGCACTATAGGAAAAATCCTTTAGGGCACTCTGGGAGTGGTGCGTGTGCGCAAAAAGCGATTCACGTTGGTTTTGAATCGTTGGAGGTTATATTCGTTGGGAAAAACGACCTCGGGAAGGTCGTTCCACAAGGATGAAGTCCTCCAGATGAAAGAATTCTTAAATAGTGAAGTTCGAGGAGCACTAAGCTTAACCACATATGGATGGGCGGCAGTGGTTCGTCGTGTATTTCTGCTATTCGTCGCTCTGGGCGGAATTAAGAGGGCAAGGTCAGCCGAGCACCTTCCATGAAAATATCTGTAAAAGAGAGTCAAATCCCCAACCTATCTTCGATGTTCTAGGCTGTCGAGGTTCTTCGTCAGCTCGTGGTCTCCGATCAGACGAATAGCCCTCCTTTCGATGGAATCCAGTAGCCGAAGAGTATGTTTGGGTGCAGAGCTCCAGACATGAGAGCATCAGTATTCTAGTGATGGTCGAATCTGGGCTTTGTATAGTGTCAAAAGTTGTTGAGGTGTGTACAACTTTCTGGTTCGGAAGAGTACGCCAAGCTTCTGAGAAGCTATCTTAGCGATTGCCACAACGTGGTTATGCCAAGACATATTTCCTCCCAGATTGACACCCAGCAAATTAATAGATGAAGCCAGTGGGATTGCGTGTCCGGCCATGACTATTTCCGGTTCTGTAATGTTAACCTTTTTAGAGAAAACTGCTGCCTGGGTTTTTTAGCGTTAAATTCGACTTGGTTACTGTCACCCCAAGCCAAAATTTCTTCCAGGTCTTTGTTGAGGCGTGATATTTCATGCTGTCTGCGAAGATGTGCGTCGGCAGCCGATGTTTGCGCATTCAAAGAGAAAGATGAGATAAGTGTGCTATCGTCAGCAAAACTAAATATCGGATTTTTAGTTTTCACTAGAAGGTCGTTAATGTAGAGTAAGAAGAGAGTCGGAGACAATATGGACCCTTGAGGAACACCGGCATTGATGGTGAAGGTGTCTGAGATAAATCCGTCAATCGCCACTTGCAGAGAGCGGTCCTTAAGAAAGCTAGGCAACCATGCACAGAATCGACTGGGCATACCATAGGATCGCAGTTTACTTAGAAGCCCCTCATGCCAAACACGATCAAAAGCTTTAGAAATATCCAGCGCAACAACCCGAGACTCCCCATGATGTTTTATTTTTGTTGTTCCAATTATGGGTGACATAGGCTAGAAGATCTCCAGTTGATCTGGACTTCCGAAAACCATATTGATTATCGCTGATGATGTTGAAGCCTTCCAGGTACTTATTAAAGTTAATAAGAATGAGTCAGGAAGAAAGTTGTACTCAGTCAGTAATATGAGAAATTGCAGAAAATAATCTAGAGAACTTTAAAAAGAATATGCAAAACTTTGAGTTATGGTGCGAGCAGAACAAAGTTCAAGATATTGAACAAAATAATAAATAATACTATTGAACAAAATGCTGTGTCGACACAGAATCTGACAGGAATATCAATTAATGCCCAGGAAATGTCTACAGTAATTATAAATAAATAAAAATAGTACTTTATTGAATAAAATTTTAGAAATAGAGCATAGACTGGACGATTTTTCTATTATTTTTAGGTTATGTTGTTTTATAGTTGTGACTAGAAATTAGTTGACGGACACCGTCAGCATGTTATATATTTCCGAGTATAGATATTTCAGATAAATATCTAGTAAAAATGATCTATTTGCAAGGTTAAAGGTTAGTATTTTAAAGTTTTCTATAAAAATTTTTTGTCGAATCCATAATGCCTAGAAAACTAATTTTAGCGAAATCGAAGTAAGCCTAATATTTGAACCCTACTTGCTGCCAACATAAAAAAATAAAATTTCAGTTTCATAAAGTGGCAGGTTATTCAATTTTTTTGCACTTCATAATGTAGCCATTATGAAACCCAAATAGAAAAAAGATATTAAATTAGCGAATAAGGTATAATTTTATACCACTCTTATTTGATGGTGGTTGGACATATCGATCTAGTAAGTTGTTGAAAGTTAAGAAGTTGTCGAAAAAAACGTCCCCTTGCGCATAATTTGAAAAAGGGAACCAAGAATAAAACATATCTGTTCCAGCGCGAACTAATACCAATTCGAGCCTCGTGAATCAGCATGTAATCCTGTGGGAAGCTCGCCGGGACGCCCTTTGTCGCCGCGACGCCTAATTGTTGCTCTTAATCCCGGTTATTGTCTTTTGCTGTCATTTTACAATGTATTCCGGGCCGTAAAATGTCATAAATGTCGTCATTAGGGGGCGCTTGTTCTTTCGAGGACTTGTTTTGTAATCTTATATTAGTTAGGAATATTCATGGAAACAATAGTGTCTTGAATAAATATGATTAGGGTGGTTTTCGTATTGTCGGGGTGTTTAGAAAAGGTTTAGTCTATCTCGGAAGCAGGGGCGTATCTCGGGGGCTAGACGGTGATGTGTGATGTGTGGAAGGAAAACTTATTATTTTTAGCATTAATTATAAAATGTTCTTGTTTAATAATTAAAACAAGTTCAATCATTATCAATAATAATAATAAAAATTTCAATTTGAACTTAATTGTTTCAATCAAAAACGGAATGTCTCATAAGAAAAACGCACTAGACCATTCTAATGTACAATTGACCAGGCTAACTAGAAAAAAATTTTCACATGGAAAAATGTCAATGACGTAGGTACCACTTTTCTTGTAAAAAAGATTTTGAAATGTTTGCAGGGACGCCACTGGTGGGTCGATAAAATAACTTTCCTAACTAAAACGTTTGATTTTATATCCTCATAATACATACCAAAATTGAAAATAATATCTAAAGTGCTTTCGGAGATATTAAAAAATAACGATTCAAAAAAATACAGGGTGTTCCTTTATGACGTGCTAATATTTCAGGGTGTGATTCCTTAGGTAATTTTATAATGAAAGTTCATATAAACATATGTCGGCAACGGCTTAAATTTTTTGCTACAGGGTGTTGAATTTTTATTTTTTAAATGGTGATTTTTTAATATCTCCGAAAGTACTTGAGATATTAGTTTCAATTTTGGTATGTGCTAATAGGATATAAAACCACAAATTTTAGTTAGGAAAGTTATTCAATTGTTCCACCAGTGGCGTCCCTGCAAATATGTCCTCTGATATTTTGTACAAAAAAGATGGTATGGTACGCCACTGACACTTTTCGATGCGGATATTTTTTCTGATTAACCTGGTCAATTCTATATGAAAACGGTCTCTTGAGTTTTTCTCGTCAGACTCGCCGTTCTTCATTAAAACCACTAAACTCATATTATTACCATTAATGATACATTTTGTTTTATAAATATTTCAATATTTGCACGAGTGGGCAATTTGATGAGAAGACGGGCGGAAGCATGTTTTTTAACTGAAGGTGACCAACAATTTTTATCAAACAAAATTTATCATTAATTATTTTATCAATGTTAATAATAATGAGTTTCAATATGAATTTAGTGGTTTTAATCAAGAACGGTACGTCTGACGAGAAAAACTCAAGAAACCGTTTTCATGTAGAATTGATCAGGCTAATCAGAAAAAAATATCCACATGGAATAATGTCAGTGGCGTACTATCTTTTTTGTAAAGAATATCAGAGAACATATTTGCAGGGACGCCACTGGTGGAACAATTGAATAACTTTTCTAACTATGGTTCTATATCCTATTAACACATACCAAAATTGAAAATAATATCTAAAGTACTTTCGGAGATATTAAAAAATAACCATTTAAAAAATAAAAATTCAACACCCTGTAGCAATAAATTTAAGCCGTTGCGGACATATGTTCATATGAACTTTTCTTTATAAAATGACCTAAGGAATCACACCCTGATATATTAGGCGTCATTAAAGAACACCCTGTATAAACCACAAATTTACTAAAACCTTCCCCAAAAAAAAAATTCTGGATGAGCCACTGTTGTATGCTATTAACGAGGGTCAAAAGTAGCATATTTGTCCTATTTCGGAAAATGTCAATTAAATCATCCAAATGAATTATTAATAATATAATTATACTATAAATAATACTTAATATGTATTCGTTAATAAATTAAATTTTTCCTTATGTTGACAGTAATGACATTCCTCTGGAGATAAATTGAATTAATCGTTGTTTCTCAGCCACGCAGGGAGCAAAAATAGGAAATTTTGACTGTGCAAATGTATCTGGCGCACACATAAATTCCCGAAATATTTCCCACATTCACATACAGTATAAAAATGTTAACATTTTAAGAACCTCTCAAATCGAGCGCAGAAATAAAGTACCTATAAAGTCAATCAAAACTTTTGAAGACGTGTGTTTTAATGGAGCGTATAAAATGCTAATTAATCAAAAAAAAACTCCCATCTCCCCTACACCCTTTTCAATCCCATCATGTATAAGAATGCTATACGTTGTAAAAGACTTTCAAATCGAATATCAGAAATAAAATAAAGACCACACACTGCACTGATAAAAACCTAACTCTTTTAAATAAATTCTATTTTATATTTTTATGTCTCAATTAGTACATCATGCGATGACATTATATTTACCTCAAATGGAAAAGAGACATTGCGCTTGGAAACATAGCGATGCGTCGGGCGAACTGCTTAGAATTATACCAGGACTCTGGACTATATAGGGTGTTTCCTAACCTCTCTGAAAAAATGAAGGAGGAAAATTCTCAGCTTATTTTAAGACGAAAATGTGGTATAAAAGTTTTTCGCATGTCACTTCGTTTTCGAATTACAGGGCGTTAAAAAACTATTATACTTTTCATTTTATTAATTAATGCCAATGATTTGATAATGCATATGATTCAAAAACTTTGAATAATGAACTTAAACAAGGGACAAATGTCACGGAGAAAGCAAAGGTGGTTGCCATGGAACGAAACAAAGCCTACTCGTATAATTTGACGATAAAAGTATGAAAATAACTAAAAAATTAAGGTACTCTTTTACCCAGTTCCCCGCAAATGAATTAATTGTAAAATCTAAAATTGACCCAAAGTAAAGTGCTCTAATCCTTTATGTTTAACGAGTATCATTAGAATATCGATTAATTAATAAAATTAAAAATACAATATTTTTTTTAACATCCTGTATTTCGAAAACGAAGTGACATGCGAAAAACTTTTATACCAGATTCTCGTCTAAGAATAAGGTTAGGATTCACCTCCATTTTTCAGAAAGGTTAGGGAACACCCTGTATAACTGAGAAAAGTCCCTAAAATCTAAGCCTTTTGGCGTGTAGTAGCGACCAATCCTGGTATACAGGGTGTTATGGAAATAACGTATTATATTTAAATGGGTGACTCCTTGGGTGTCCTAGAGAAGCGCTACATATTTTTTTGTAAATCGACCGTTATAAAAGTGGGGTAACAAACACTCTTACTCATAGGTCAGTCCGCGCTACTATACAACATTTCACCCAGAGCCAATGGCAATGTTGCCAAACTTAATGTAAAACTGAAATTCCATATAAAATTATTTTCTACCTGCTTGTATTTATCTTTATACCTAAAGAGCGAGGAAATCCAGGCACAAACACAATCAGTTTTTTTTTTCATGGAAACACTCCTGGAAACACTTTATGTACACACAGTAATAGTGAAACAGAACCGATAGTTAGCTTTTGAAAAACTACAATAATATATATTATACTACAGATTATTATAAATTTGACCCCGAATAAAAGCAATAATCAAAGATTATTTATGGACGGGCAAGATACACGCGTAAACCGAAAAAACAGAGCGGATTGCTGAGAGTGTGTTGGTGATCGACGAGACACAACGTACCCGGCAGCTGGTTGGTCTTCAACTAACAAACCGCAAGCGTGCGGCGCCATATGAAACTACTTCGCTCAGACGATGTAATGCGTGAGAGGTCATTGTCATTTGACCTAGTGACGTATGTGGCTATTACTATTCCATATGTTTCTTGGGGTTGTTTAACACATAGTCCGTCGTAAATGTTCTTCAATTAATTGTACAAAAAGGTATTACAGAAAGGAAAAGTGTTTAAATTATTTTATTTTGTCTAATGAGTTAAAGGTGTACTACATATGACAACACCGGCCAGAATTCCTTGATTGCTTACATGTATCGCAGTGCCACACAGGTGTTTTTCTGGTTTGACGTCAGGTCACTTTTACCGCTGAATGAAATGAAAGCGCCATTTATGGGTATTTTTCTTCAATTTGCCTTTATCTCAGGAATTGCCGGTTTAAATATAATACGTCATTTCCATTACACCCTGTATTAGTGGTATTTCGGCTTTCCTTTGAATATTTCTTATTGCCATTTTAAATGCGAAGAAAATTAATCCCATTTGGTTTGGATGAAGTGTAAGTACCCACGTAAATTTAAAAAACTGCATTTTTTTAAATTAATATTTTATATTTTAAATTTCATTTATTTTAATATTCTTATGTTGGAATGGAAATAAGTATGTTTATTTGCTACGCCACTGGCCACTAGCGTCATTAACAGTGACGGCTTGCGAAATTGTTAAAAATAATTTTTTAATTCTTCGTAATTATGATAACACCTACTATAAAGAAAATTTCTAGGAAGCTACACATAACATAAATATTTTAGGTTATATTCTGAAAAAATTTGAATTAATAAAATTATTTTTCTTATTAATTGGTTAAATCCCGTTATTTTTTTAAAATTGCTATTCGATTGCTGTAAATGTTTAAGTATTATTGACCTATATTTTGTTCATAAAAAACTTAAATTAAATTTACTAAATTATTAAATAGGATCGTCGAAACGAGAACAAAAGTATCTACCCAAATCATTCCGTTCGGCAATTTTTAAAAGTTTAAAAATGGAAAGAGAAAATGCCTATCAAAACCCTTATCAAAAACCACCTTACACTCGAAAAAACACACTCGCGCGACACACAACAACCCTCAAATCCATAAACTATTTACTATTTCATTCATTGATTCGATTGTCAATAGGGGCGGAGCTAAAACTCCATAACTCCACCTCGACTCCCTTATCAACTCTCCAAATAACGCTTAGAATCGCCTAGTTAGGTTCCATAAGCTCCTCCCACCACTGAATCTCGAGCTTATCAGAGCTAGAACGCTATCACACAGTTGTAACCCAACTGTAAGATTAGCACGAACACGGGAAAATAAAACGTTCGGGAGTTGGAAAAAAATCGCGGGAATACTTTTCAATCGCGCGATTCTCAATCTGGAGTTAGTTCAACACAAGAGAGATTGACTGTGAGCAAAGTTTACAGAATTCTATACCTACCTGTGACATTATAAGTGACTCTAACGAACAGTGAGCTAACTCTGTGAATTCAACAGACTCTATAGTTGTGACTTATCCCAAATTTATAAAGACTTTTTTAAACTGAGTTGGTGTAAATGTAACAGTTATCGAAATAACTATGGCATTAGAGCTAAGTTGCCATAATCCGGCGATGCCCCTAGATTTTAGTAGTCAAAGAGATGCAAGCAGGAGTCCTGAGTTGAATGTATCTGATTCGGGTCCAAGTAGTCCGGTTCAGAGTCCGGTTCCGATGGAAACGGGTGGAACTAGCGCATTTACTGTGGTGATGCCCAAAGGACGTGAAAAGAGTAAGTAGAATATTTCATTGATCATGACAGTAGAATTTTTTTTTTATTGTTCACATACTAAATACTTTCCTTTACGTTATACTTTATTTCCTTAGACATTATAATTTACAATGTATGGAAAACGTCAAAGTCAAATACATGAGTATATATAAAATGTATGATATACAAATAAGTACCTACACAATATATAAAATTTAGAAAAAGCAAACTTATACTAAAATAAAAGTTATGGTATTGTTTAAAAAAAAGTAAATATAAAAAAACGTAGAGGCATTATTGCACCCTTGTGAGATATTCATTAACTGAATAAAAAGCCTCAGACAACAAATATGGCTTTAAACGTTTTTTAAACAACATAAGACTATCAACAGCTTTCACGTTTGGTGGTAGCTTGTTAAATACTGCTGGCCCCAATGAGTTTGATGATGTTCTACTCACATTCAGTCGGTTAAAAGGAACTCTAAATGAGCTGACTTGTCGTGTGTTATAGGTATGAACATCACTGTTAATGGCAAATGGACATTTATTTTAAAAAATATATATACATAGTGCAAATAAGTATACACAAATTACGGTTATAATTTTGTATTTCTTAAAGAGCCCTCTGCACGAGTAAGTCCTCGACACACCCACCAAAGTCCTCAATATTCTTTTTTGACACACAAGAAATTCTCCAACCATACTGGACGAACCCCAGAAGATCACCCCGTAATGCAGACGAGAATCTACTTGTGCGTTATACACCATGAGGAGCCCCCTCATAGAAATCGCAGTCTTGAGTGAACGAACAAGAAAATAACACGAATTTAATTTTGATTTGAGCAGATCACAATGATTTTTCCAATTCAGATGCTCATCAATTTGCACTCCTAGAAATTTTATAGCATTGATTTTTAATATTTCTTCATTATTTATAAGCAGTTCCATATCCAGATTATTTTGATCCTGGTAATTGTGAAAACGGATGTAATTAGTTTTAGTGTTATTGAGAAATAGTGAATTTTAACAGAACCATTTCGATTACAATAATTTTGAGTCAAAATGCTATCGTCCCCATGAGAAAATAAATAGGAAGACTCGTCGGCATACTTTGCGGAGGTGCATTCCTCGTCCAGCTCGTCATCTGCGTCATTAATATAGAGATTAAAGAGAATCGGAGCAAAAACCGCCCCCTGCGGAACGCCCATAACAATTTCAAAAGTCCAGAAAAGCTTTCACCATTCGTTGCATTATCAGCATTATTCATCGCTATGAGCTGTTTCCTTCCTCTGAGAAATTGCGACTGCAACAGCCAACTCAGTGCCTGACCACGGGTTCCATATCTTCCAAGCTTCTCTAAAAGTAAATCAATGTTAATGCAATCGAAAGCCCTGCTTAAGTCGCAGAAAACCCCGACAGGACGTTCTCCCCTCTCCATGCCGGAAATTATTTCTTCGTAGAAATAATTAATAGCGTCTACCGTTGAAGAACCCTGTTGAAACCCGAACTGATTGGATTTCAAAATATTATTTCTATTGATGAAGCTTTCTAACCTATCCAGAAAACAATATTCAAAAATTTTTGAAAATACAGATGTAAGCGCCACTGGCCGATAGTTTTCCATAAGATGGCTATCGCTCTTCTTGAAAATAGATTTAACCTTATTTAGTTTTAAGACGTGTTGGAAACATCCACTTTGAAAAGATAGATTAATAAGCAGGTATTGCCAATCCAGAGAATTTAAAGCAAGCATTACAATTTGAGTTGATCAAAGTTCTGTCAATAAATCCGTATTCATGACTGCTAACTTGTTGATTTTTATCCTTAGTGTTGGGTTGCCAAAATATCTTAATCAATAATTAACCAATCTCTTTGATTGGGACATCAATTATATTGGCAGAAATGATTTACTTAGATAAATCGAGATTATATAGATCAAATCAACCAAACCACGTCATCTCACCTCAGCTTCATTGTACTAAATTTTAAAAAATGCATTTAATATGGTAGGTATCTGTTTAAAATATAATAATATTTGTTGACAAAAGTAGCGGCAGCGCTGTAAGGCTGAAAATATACGTCTAGTAGGCCATCTACCATCAATTATATATATATCGGGTGCAAAACATTCTTCGACGTCTTCCGATTTCCAACCTCCACTGGTTCCCGTCCTCTCAGAGATCCTCTCCCCCCTCTCTCTCTCTCTCTCTCTCTTATTTCTCTGTTTATCCCCTTTTTCCTCTTTTTCTCCTTCCATGAAGTTTCCAGGTTATAACTAGCTTTGGTAGCCGGTCTTCGTTCATTCTCTGCACATGTCCATACCATTTAAGTTGTTTTATTCCAACATCCTCCACCATGTCATGTTTTACTCCCATTATTTCTCGGATCCTGTCATTCCTCATTGGTTCCAGTCTAGATATTCCTGCTGCACGTCTCCAGAAGTCCATTTCTGTTGCTTCCAAAGCTTCTTCTGGCCTTTATTTCAGCTGCCATACCTCACTTCCATATGTTACTATATTCTTGACGATGCTGTTGTAGATTCGATGTTTATTATCTTTGGAAATATGTTTATCCCTTCAACACTGTTAAGTAAACTGATGCCTTTCATTCCTTGTATATTTGTTTTCCTTCTGGCTTCGTCCGTTTGTTCCGTCTTGTGTGCTATACGTACATGCCAAGGTATTTGTCTTCCTCGCAATTATCCTGTATATTATTATGAAACATAATATGCAGGGAAGAAGGTAGGCAAAAAGAAGCAACATGAAAGAGTGGACAAATAGGAGCATAGAGGAACCAATGGCCGCTATCATTATAGTGGGAGTGAACAACGGTTACGGGCTCCGTAAGTTGCCACTGCAAAGCTTAAGGAACCCATAAGGAATCGCCATTGGTGGAATTATTTGCTTCGGGGCCCGATGAAGCCTTGCTGAGGAATGTCCCATACAACAAGTGACAGAGAGGGACGCATTTGGAAATGTGTTCAATTAATAAGACCACATAAGAAGAAGAAGAAGATACCAGACCAATCCAATCATATCGTATTAAATAAATATTTACTTAGTTGGCAATTCGTGTCTACATTTCGTAAATTTATATTTTTCAGTATCAGTCAAATCACAAATCGTTTTCGAATATAAAATACTTCAAGAGTTTCGAGAGTTTGTAATTCAAACCCACATTTCCGCGAACATTTCAAAATCTTTTTTCTGATATCCGATCCGTTCGTACTCACACTCGAATGGATTTTATTGGCAGTCTCATGGCACATAAAACTTTGCTTCGGAAATCTTTCACACCGACAGGAAACTCCAGAAATCTATATAACAAATCCAATAAGCGAATGCCGGGCTTCACAGGAATGAGGTCCCCTGAGGAATCTTTCTGTTCCTCTCTAATGCCAAATCATAATTACGATGAGGAAATCGAATAAAAAAGAGGGTAAATACGTGATATAGGTTGAAACTGGCAAAAAGATATATGACGCTGGAGCTGGTTCGAGGTTTCTTTTCATGGTGTAGTTTTGAATATTAATACATGTCCTCAAAAAGTATCATATCGTAAATAAATACTTTATTTATCCTCGTTTTAAAGTATCTTACTTAATCTTAAAACAATATGCCCAACTAGTAATTTTAGTCGCCGCTACGTATTTGTTACTAATAAATAATAAATATAAGTTCCCGCTACTAGTTGGAAATAATTTTATGGTAACGATTACGTGCCTGCATGGTCGCTGGAACTAACATTCTTACGTTGCACTACCGTTCCTAGAACGTTCCAATACCCTAAATGTGTAAGTAATTCCGACCAAAATGGGACTTACTCCCCATCATGCCTTAAACATATTTTGATCTCTCTCTTTCAACTGAAATAATGTATATTTATTCCGTCTATCATATGGACCTTTATCAAACAATATTTCAGTCCATATTTTATGGACTTAACCATAAAATAAGGTATACATAACTATACACAGGGCCGTTTCTGAGTGGTGTGCTGGGAGTGCCCTCGCGCAAGGGCGGCGAAAATTATAGGGCGGCGAAAGCCGCCTGTAGTGTGACCTGTTTTGATTTGAAGGGCAGCCAGTTCATATGTAGCACAAGGGCGGCCAACAGGCCAGAAACGGCCCTGACTATACATAAATTTTTAAGAATTTGATTTAGGTATACCCAAGATGCTAAAACCCAAACGCGTTTAGTTTTAAAAAATAAGGAGGTTAGATCTAAAAATAACAACGAATCCTTAAAATAAAGCCTTTTAAAGAATAAAATATTAGAAATTCGAAAAATGATAAAATATACATATACAAGTTGACACAACTATCAAAACTACGTTTTTTTTTATGAAATTTGTCATATTAGCGAAAACGTATTAAAAACTAAACTGTATTTCTGATAACATACGATATTTTTATTTAATATTAGCCTAAAATACTACATTTTTTGTAACAGAGAAAAAAAATATCTTAGAAATCCAAAAAAACTGTCGACACGTCTTGGCATAGTGTCAACTAATGTTTCGCAATTATCTGATGTAAAACTGTTCTAAATTTCTAGGAGACGGGTTCGCAATTCTGGAACGGTTCTTGCGGGATTCGATTGGAGCTTTTTCTTCATGATATGCCACAAGGTTTCAATCGGTGATAGATCTGGACTACTCGACGTCCATTTTAAAACAGGAATATTGTTTTATAACATCCAATCTTTTACTATTTTAGCCCTATGGCAAGCGGCACCATCTTGTTGGAAGATACATTCAATATTGTGTAAACGAATTTGTTCAATTTGGGGTGTTAAGTTATTTTGAAGAACATTAATGTACTTATCAGCATTCACAATACCTTCCACAAAGTGTCAGTTTCCCACGCCACTTGCTGACATGGATCCCCAAATCATAGCAGAAGCCGAAAACTTAACTTTTTTTGTAAGACAGTCATTCTGAAATACTTCTTCTTTAGTTCTTATGACACGACTCCTACTATCACCAACGCATACTTCAGATCTGGCTTCATCGCTCCAAATAATGGAGTTCCATTGATTCGGATACCATAATTTGTGTTCTTTAGCCCACGCTAGTCTGTTTTTCTTCTGAATCTTTTTCAGTAAGGGCTTCTCTTTTGCCTGGAACTATTGAGTTAAAATCGAATAATAAAAAAATAATTTAAGCTTAACTTGTAAGTTTTAATTCCCAGTTTTTGGGCAGCCCTGTGACAAGTTGCTCTTGAAAACTTTTTTGTGGTTGCGTGATTCCATAATATTTTCAATTCGTTATAATTAGTACGCCGATTTTCCTTGATAATCCGTTTTAAGGCTCTTAAGTTGGTATTGGAATAACAGAGGTGACTTCCAGTTCTGGGTTTTTGAGCCACAGATCCAGTTGTTTTTGTACAATTTAATAATATTTCGAACCGTATACCTCGAAGTGTTCAGTTCTCCGTCCGTTCGAAGAATAACATAGAACGCTTACGAATCGGTTACTGTATGGTAATTATTATAGTCACTTGGGTATCTTTACCATTACTCTGTCGTCGAGCCTACTTACAAGTTATATTTCTGTTCTAACGGCGACGTTTTCTTCTTACTTTCCACCCTTGTGGAACATCGATATCTCAAAATAATATACGAACACATTTTTTTAAAAATGTTAATAGCTTTGCGTGTTTAGATAATTGATAGGGTGGTCCTCAGCATGGAATATTGTGACCAAATCGTTCATATCTTCTTTGACTTGGCATTTTCACTGAAATAAGCTAGTAGCGCCGACTCAGAACCAGAGCTTTGAACTTTGTTTCCCGTACACCATTCTTTGAAACAGTTATATGCCTGTCATATCACGGGCGGCTTTTAGTTGGCAGAAGACCTTCTTCTACTATTGTTGCTGCTTCTCGAATTTCTGGTGGAGTAGCAGCAAAATCAAATTCCTCATCTCATTGTTAAAATAATATATTGTTTAGTGACATGGAAACCATAATCAAAAAATGATATTGATGTGTATTATTACCTACGTTATTTTACCACCTGCGGTTAATTGAAATTTCTGTCTAATTTTTCAATGGAAAAGTCAAAATGACAATTATCTTTTATCAATAATTTTAATTCGAAATAATAAGAAGTGGATGTTAGATGTGGTTGTAAATAAAATAGTATACAAACCTCGCTGAAAAGTTTCATTACTGTCTCGAGATTTAGTTATTTTTACTATCGACTCTCTCGACAAAAACTATCCACCTCGGGATGTAATATAGATACTATTAAATGTGCCTAGATTTTTTAGTTAAAACCCCCGACCTAAACCCCACTGAACATATTTGGGATTTTATTGGTAGGTTGTTACGCTGTTATCAAGAACGACAACCTCAAAACAAGAAGTGGGCGAAGGGTTCATCGAATTATGGAATGGCTTGGATTAGAATGAAAAGAACCTTAATTTTTTGTGCGAATCAAAGATGTTGGGAGGTCCTTCGGGGCAGGAGTGGAATCACCAGATATTGATTCTCCATTTACTTTCAATTTTCGATATTTTTAATTGTTGTTGCGATAATTCAACCAAAAAGTAATAGAGATAAATAAATTAATCAAAGAAGAAAATGTAATGGAATCATGAGATTTTCATTTAGCTGTATCTGCAATAACATGCAATGCCTAGTAAAAAGCCAGGGTACAGAGTGTTTAGTAGAAAAACCATAATTTTATAACACTCACTATAATACTACAGTTTGTTTTTTAATAAAAAAACCAGAATCAGAAAAAAAACCAGACCAATAAATTTCGAAAATACACATATATATTATTATCATTAAAGTTGTTGCAAATTTTTGGTCTTCCGTTAAATATGTTGCCCAGTGTATTTGTGTACGAAAATTAGCGAATTTGGTCAGATTCGAAAACAATGAGGCTATATCTACTTATTACTTGAATTACTGTCACAATCAATATAAACAGCTTACGCATCATAAAATTTTATAATTTAATATCCTTTGATTGTAAACTCTAAAATAAACGTAATTACATTTCTACCGCACTGGCAAAGCAGCGATTACAAAAATGATAAACGAAGAGATAAAACAGATCAGCAGAGAGTGGATGTGCTAAAATAATTTGATTTCTATATTGGATTCTCTTTGAAGTGAACAGCTAGATTGCGTTTTGTTGGCGTTAATTGAAATTGACGAAAAAATAATTAGTTTTCCAACGCGAGCGTTTTGATAGACGTTTCAACACTCTGTTGTTTTACAGAGTAAATTTGGGTGTATTTTAAATAATAAAATTACAACTTTTCGTTGAAAAATGAAAGGGGATAATGACTTATTGGATACCAAAACGGAACACGGCATCTGACTGTAATTCTTACAATAATTCTTTACAGTACGTTACTGAACTATCTATTTCTTAACGTTTGACATCTCATGAATGGTTTTAAAACGAGAAAATACGATGATTTCGTTCATATGGATGCCCAGGGCCAAACTCGGCCATTATTGACCTGATACATTGGTCCGACAGTGCTATAAGGCAGATGATAGATGGACTCCACCTGCTAGAATATACGGACCACCACAACTTGTTGCTGTTTCTTAGTTACATTCATACCACCAACTTGGCATATTGATTCAAAGCTTGTACAAAATTCATGGAGTCATCTGTTGCATATAATGCATTGAATCCAATTTTCTTTTTTTTTGGGTTTCCTATAGTCTTCGCTGCAACCAACGCATTCATTTACATAATTCTCCAGATCGTCGCCCTCTTTAGAATCATTTTGTCGAGAATCTTCCTCTGATTCTGACGAAGTATCAATGATTATTTGCTTCCTCTTAGCTTTTTGTTTTTGTTGTTTGGCTTGTTCAGAATTAACGATTATTTGTTTTTCTTAGCTTTTTGTTTTGAAAGCTTGGATCGTCCTGATCATGACATTTTTTCTTGTGCATTTGTATAATTTGTAAACATTTACATACCTTGATTTTGGCTAAATCTATTCTTAATTCCTAATGCTGCTACATTGTAAGCCATTTGCCTTACTTCCTATCTTGTAGGATAAAAACCATTTTTGGTAGCTTTTTAATATGATAGCAAGTTTAGCCTCAGCGTCCACCCCAAGCATGGAGTCTGATCTATTTAGCTTTTTTATATTGTTGTTCCTAATTCTTCGTTTAAGTGTAGGTATAGTACTTTCTTTCACTGCATTTATTACTGATTGCAAACCTTTTTCTGACCATAAGCCCCTTGGTGGAACATTTGCCTTTCGTGTATAAATGTTAGGTATTTGTCTGAAATACAAAAACATATGGTCAAAAACTTGGTTCATCTAACCCCCTTATCACCTTACTATATACCGTTATAATTTGTATAACTCTTGCAAAATCTCTTTAAGAATACACCTATTAACTACTTGGAAATCCGTTACGAAATTCTCTTTGCTTTGTTGTTGATGGTTTACTCAATTTGTGTCAACAGGAACAAATGAGTCAGTTCTGTTTGATTGTTTTTGATTACCTTCCTACCTTGAAATTAGATCGTGGGCGCGGGATACGCAAATAAGCCAATATATACAGTGTGTTATGGAAATCGCTTGTTCTATTTAAACCCGCAAATCTTGAGAAACAAATCGAAAAAAATAATAATCATGAATGGTGTTTTACGATTATGAGAGAGAATATTTACTAAGTATATGTTTTTTCTATTGTGTGCACCTCTGCTGGATGTGTAAGTAAGTCCTCATTGACAACAATAACACCACTTGGCAAGTAAACATAAATGTAAATAATGACAAAATTACTTTCCAAAATTCTTAGTTTTTAAAGTACGAGCCCTGTCTCAGTGAAGTTGGCCCAACGCCCCTAAACTTGATATTTGTGAATTTATATAAAAAGTGATCATTCACTTGCATTTAAAGGGCCAAAATGCTTCCAAAATCACTGACAGTGTTAACAAATCGAGGTATACGGTTCGAAATTTTATTAAATTGCACAAAATAACTAGATATGTGGCTCAAAACCCCAGTACTGGAAGTCGCCCGCGTTATTCCAATACCAACTTAACAGCCTTAAAACGGATTATCTATCAAGGAAAATCGGCGTGCTAATTATAACGAATTGAAAATATTATGGAATCATGCAACCACAAAAAAGTTTTCAAGAGCTACCCAAAAACTGGGATTTAAAACTTACAAGTTAAGCTTAAATTATTTTTTAATTATTCGTTTTTAACTCAATAATTCTAGGCAAAAGAAAAGCCCTTACTGAAAAAGATTCAGAAGAAAAACAGACTAGCGTGGGCCAAAGAACGCACATTATGGTCTCCGAACCAATGAAACTCCATTATTTGGAGTGATGAATCCAGATTTGAAGTATGCGTTGGTGATAGTAGGAGTCGTGTCATAAGAACGAAAGAAGAAGCATTTCAGAATGACTGTCTTGTAAAAAAAGATAAGTTTTCGGCTTCTGTTATGATTTGGGGATCCATGTCAGCAAGTGGAGTGGGGAACTTACACTTTGTAGAAGGTATTATAAATGCTGATAAGTACATTAATGTGTTTCGAAATAACTTAATACCCAAATTGAACAAATGCGTTTAAACAATATTGAATGTATCTTCCAACAAGATGGTCCCGCTTGTCATACGGCTAAAAAACGGAAAAGATTGGATGTTTGAAAACAATATTCCTGTTTTAAAATGGACGTCGAGTAGTCCAGATCTATCGCCGATTGAAACCTTGTGGCATATCATGAAGAAAAAGCTCCAATCGAATCCCGCAAGAACCGTTCCAGAATTGCGAACCAGTCTCCAAGAAATTTAGAACAGTTTTACATCAGATAACTGCCAAACATTAGTTGACACTATGCCAAGACGTGTCGACAGTTTTTTTGGATTTCTAAGATATTTTTTTTCTCTGTTACAAAAAATGTGGTATTTTAGGCTAATATTAAATGAAAATATCGTATGTTATCAGAAATACATTTTAGTTTTTAATACGTTTTCGCTCATATGACAAATTTCATAAAAAAACGTAGTTTCGATAGTTGGGTCAACTTCACTGAGACAGGGCTCGTAATGTACGCGACCAACATAAAAAATTGATTAGAGTTACAAAAATTACTATTAAAATTACTGCTATATGCTAAATTACGCAAAAAACTTTCACATAGTTACTACTCCAATAAAAATAAATCTGAATGGATTCCAGATGTACAAGCGTCTCGTATGATGCTTTAAAAAAAACTATACAAGTATCCGTTACGCGTAGTTCTATCGACAACTGGGACACATGGTTAGGTATAACTTTCATGCGTTACAAAAATGGAACTAAAAACTCTACAAAATTTTCTTATAAATGCAGATCTTATACAGGATGTTATTTCGGTGTGTAATTCTTTCGTATCTATAGTAATAATGTCCACAATCCACAGTCTAATGGTTTGCACCAAAGATATTACAAACTACAGATAGAAAAATGTACATTTCTAGCCTACGCAACGAATGCAAACAGTCTTTCCCACCTCTTTCGGTCATTATTGCAGCTTGGACATATTTATCGCAAAGGTATCTTGTAAAATCCCAATTAAGAATACTGGTTTAAGATTACTCCGCAATTGCTCTTAAAATAAATTTATTTTCCAATAATCTTACTATAAACTGTGGAAAGGCGATGAGAGATTCTTTAAAAAATTATTATTATAATTAAAAGTATCAAATGAATCTTGAACTAATCCATCTGCACTCTGGCAACATCTATTTTTATTTTACTACTGCGCTACGATTCGAACCCTTCTTGGACCCAATGAATTCTCATCTTGTAAAACTTGAGACGTTTGATCTAATGGATTGGATATATATTTTGGTTGATTTGTGTTTTTTATTGTTGAAAAATCGTCTTTATTATAAACAATCATGGTGTATTCATGTGTAGTTTGTAAACATTTCAATAGGGATTTATCTTTTCATCGATAAGTATGGTTATGTTTTAATATTTAACCACCTGATATAACCAGACTTCAACATTGTTGCCATTCAGCCAACTAACATGTAGTTCTCTCTTCCACCCATTACTGATTTTCAATAACATTTCACACAATCACAGCTTCACTTTCCAAGAGTTTTATGAATGGATAATGGGATCTGTAGTTTACAATACCTTTGGTTTACACTATCTTTTTACTAAAGTAAACAATACACTAAACTATGGTGCACACTGTATATCCTGCAGTGAACATAGCGGTGTATGCAGACTTCATTTATAGGGCGGCGGTTATACCTTTATGGGGGGGGGGGGGGGGGCTTATATGTCGGCAAACAAATAATGACGCGTAAAATATGATTGCGTAGGCACCATATATTCCTTCTTCCTTATCAGCCAATGGGGGAAGAGGGTGGTAACCCCCAAAACAAACCCGAAGGTTGTATAAAGAAATCAAATTTGTTTAAAACCAACATTTTGAAAGTATTGAAAATCAGGATTTTTTTATTATAAAAACGTTAATACCATTAGATTATTTGATTGATTAAGTGCAACCGATGTGAATCCCTAATGATGATTAAATTCTATATAGCAAAGTGCTTTAATTTATCTAACGAAAAATGTGTGAACACACGAAACACAAACTATAAAGATGAATAATGAATGACATGTCAATACTATGATATTGCTGTCTGTTTCCGTCTAATACACTGGAATTATATTTCGTTCCCAAAGAAAAACGTCGGTTTCATCCTTTCTCATTAACTGATAAAACAAAATGACACAAAAAATAACAGGTTTTTGATATTGCTCTAACATTATGACGCAGGATCATTTAAAATATTTATAAATTAAATAGCAAAAAAATTCAAATTTACGATAAATATATATTTTTTTTGAACAGAACAAAATAAAATGTGTATTTTATAACGTCACGGCAACCTAGTTGCTAGAGCCGCCAAATAAATCCCATTTCCTTCGTCAGATTGTATAACCCACAAAGCAGTGGCGGTTCGTGTCTAGGGGTTGTGCCCATTGGTAAAATAATATACATAGTCGCTTTTATGTATGGAAACGGTCGATTAAATACAAAACTTTTAGGGTTTTTAGAAATCTATGATACTATATATAAACTAAGTATACAGGATCAGTCAAAAAGCCATGGAAGAACAAAGTTACTTTATTTTAAATGGAACCCCTGTATATTGTTCAATATTTCAATTATTTACAAGATTCTAAAAAAAAAATGTTAAGCACACCACATACCCAATCTTAACCGTTTTCGAGATATCGAGTTTCGAATTTCGTTTTCAAATAAATCTAATAACAATAATAAAAAAGACAAACTAAGTTTTAATAAACAACTATTTTATAAGATGCTCAAAGTGTCCACCGTTTACCTCTGACAATAATGAATTCGGTGAACAAAATTTTGTAGCGAATCTAAAAGGATATTGGGAGCAATACTGGAAATTTCATGCATTATTCTTTGTTGCAAATCTTCGATATTTTGTGGCTTATTTTTGTACACTAAATTTTTGATATGGCCCCACAGGAAAAAGTCAAGAGGGGTCATATCAGGAGACCTAGCAGGCCATTCAATTGCACCTCTGCGCCCAATCCATTTACCAGGAAAAGTTTCCTCTAGATATTCCCTCACCATCCGTCCAAAATGTGGTGGAGCCCCATCTTGTTGAAACCATACTTGTTCAGCCGGTAAATTGGGATTATTATGGTTCGGGAATAATCGTCTGAGCTGTGGATATGGAATGGAATATTCTCTTGTAAAAGTAATAAATATCGTTCAGAGTTCAAATTTCCATGTATAAAATAGGGGTCCTATGACGTTTCCACCAATAATGCCACACCAAACATTATATTTTTGTCGTCGTTGGGTATGAACTTGTTCCATCCAATGTGGATTTTGGTCTGACCAATATCTACAGTTGTGTCGATTTACGTGCCCGTTTAAACAAAACGTTAATTCATCAGAAAATAAAATGTGGTTGACAAAGTTGACATTTTGATTCAACTTATCCATAATGATTTCGCAAAACTGAATTCTGCGATCAAAATCGTCTTCACACAATTCTTGTAACAAATGAATTTTATATGGTTTCAATTTTTCTCTTTTGGTAATTTTTTGAATGGACTATCGACTCATATTATGATTTAAAGCCCGCTGTTGCGTCGAATTTATTAGATTTTCTACCACATCTAACATGAGATTTAGATAATTTTCTTCATTAGTAACGCTTACCGGTCTTCCACTTTTTGCTCTATCTTTCTCACCTCCAGTTTCATGAAGACGCTGCAATGTTTTGGAAACAGTTGATTTAGTTATAGGTTCCCGATCTGGATGCAATTCATTAAAAATATTCACAACAGTCAAGATGACCAAACAACATTGTTATGAAGATAAATATTTTCTAAGGTAACTTGATGGCGTAGAATTAATGAATTTAATAATTTATTTGAAAACGAAATTCGAAACTCGATATCTCGAAAACGGTTAAGATTGGGTATGTGGTGTGCTTAACATTTTTTTTTTAGAATCTTTTAAATAATTGAAATATTGAATAATATACAGGGGGTTCCATTTAAAATAAAGTAACTTTGTTCTTCCATGGCTTTTTGACTGATCCTGTACACTTAGTTTATGTGTAGTATAATAGATTTCTAAAAACCCTAAAAGTTTTGTATTTAACATTCTTCGCTAGCTATCTTACTTTAGCAAATAATCGACCGTTTCCATACATAAAAGCGACCCTGTATATATACAATCAGATTTTTAAAATAAATTAGTCAAAGGCACTTTAGTATAAAATAGTGCAAAGAATGCGGACAAAAAATAAAAACCTAAAAGCGACATCATCAGGTTGTCTTATTAAATTTATTAAAACATGTTTATTAGTTCATCAGTATCATTCATCAGTAAAATACCGAATTTAAATTACCTTATATATGAAGACTAGGATCACAACGTATGTTTTATATTCATTTTATTTTTTTATTGCAAAATTATTATATCTAAAAAATATTTGGTAGAGTTAAAGTCACGATATATATTTGAAACATTTTCTTCAATTGCAAATCTGACAACACAGCAACAGTTAGCCGTTGAAAGTGACGACACCGGTGAATGATTGGTCAACGCCAGAGGAAAAAAAATAGGAAGTGCACACTGCCATTAGACGTGCGCCGGCATCGGACGCAACTTATGTCAACCACCAGTGGCTTACCGAAAACCTTTCATTGTTTTAATACTGTGTTTTTGCTGTTAGTATTTAATGGGGAACGATGTTTCCCAATTAATTAAAAATTTTTCGCACGAATGAACGAAGTGATGTGCAAGGTGTAAATTCAAAAATAACATTTTAAAAGTAAAAACATGATTCTTTATTATAAAACCATTAATAACATTATATCATTTGATAAATTAGGTACAAACGATGTGAATCCCTAATAGATTTCGGAATCGTCAATATGGAGGCTTACAAACATACGGCCGATCATATTTGTCTAATCGGCGAATATTTGATATCGAAATTACGAGCCAATCGCACGGAACACCGTCAATATTGTCGCTTTATACAAATTGACCGCCCTCTGTCAATATTTGTATAGCCGATAAAATTATGATATCCGGCATATTTATTATTGTGCTTTGCTTTGCTGCGGCATAGTCTTTTTTAAAGATACATCGAGAAAACCCAATTTTCGAACAATCGAAGAAATACACGGAAAGAAAAAGTTAGTTAAATTCACTATAAAAATAGTGAAACTAACCATAATTTATGGCTCCATATGTGACTAGAATAACTTTTATTGAGAACTGCCATTAAATTATAGCAACATTTTAACATAAATTTACTAATATTTAGGAAACCATTTATATACAGGGTGTCCGGGAAAATGTGGGAAATCTCCTGGATATGAAAAAAAACAAGTGGAAAGGGTACTACAAGTTCATATAAACTTTTCTCGTATGGGCCTCCTCTTCGGAGATATGAGCTCCCAAAGGGCTCCAATGGAATCAAGTTTTTTACACAAAATTATTGAACCACCTTGTATATTTAATTTTTTTTTTTAATATGATGTATACCAGGTAAGACCCTTCAAATTACTATCCATTGTTCAATAACAATAACAATGCTGTTCCGCGGCGAAATCTCAAATTGGACCACGCGGTTCACTGATAAATTCTTACCCGAATGAGTTAGAATGGGAATAGGAAAATTCCCTCCCAAGGAAAAGGGGTAAAAAATAACGGTTAAATTGGGTCCCGAATTTTGGTTTTACCTGAAACTCCATAGGTAAATTTGGTCCCGGGCAAAATGTTTTAAGAGGGGACCAGTGAAATAAAACTGTAATATTGAATAATTTTTGATTTATTTAATTAAATAAAAATATTGACTTAAGTACATATTGTATACCTAACAATTAAACGCCACAGTGAAATGAGACACATTTAATAAAAATGCAAACGACTTATTTCGTTTTTCGTATTATTCAATCATTTTTGTAATAAATTTTTGGCCGTTTTTAACTTTTCTATTGGTAATTATAGCATTCAAGTGTACACTGTAATTTTTCATAGGTTTCGATTTATAACTCCTTAAGTTTATTAATAAAAACAAAAATGTTTGAATGAGACTTGTAAAACGAATCGTTAAAGTGTCTATGGAAAGATTCACATGTTTTCATAGTCCGTGTAAGTTCTGCTGAGTTTTTAGCCCAAAGTGAAGCAGGAAATAGTAGTGGCGTCTGTGAGTCGGACGAACATCAAAATATCTTCAGCCGCAACAAGAGTACCTCTCCCTCCCCGTTTTCGAGGATGTTGAACACGATGGCGGCGTCAGAATTTCTCTTTTGGGTTGCGGAACCTCTCAAAACGGCAAAAAACCACCCCCAGAGGGGTTAAACACGCTTCAAGAGGTTTCCGTGCAGACAAACACACTTTCCCCCCGTTTTCGATTACTGAGCACGGTGGTGGTGTTGGATATCGCGTCCGACCCCCCCCCCTCCTTCCCCCCTCTCGCCCGCGAGGATGTTGAGAATGTGGAAAATAATTGTACTTTTCTTTTTGGTTGTAATGGTCTCTCATTCCGACTTTTTATTAAAAGGTAATGTCGTTTCATAATGGGGGCGAGAATTGGTCGGTGGAGGGGTTGGAAGGGGTCGAACGCGATATCCAACATTACCACCGTACTCAGCATCCTCGAAAACGGGGGGAAAGTGTGTTTCTCTGCAGGGAAACTTCTTGAAGCTCGTTTAACCCATCTCTGGGGTGGTTTTTAGCCGTTTTGAGGGGGTTAGAGAAATTCTGACGCCGCCATCGTGTTCAGCATCCTCGAAAAAGGGGGGGGGGGGGTACTCTTGTTCCGGCTGAAAATATTTCGATTTTTCGGGGGTTTTTTTTCCGACTCACAGACTCCACTATAGTGACTCCTCAGATATGTAATAATCGGAGTAAATTTGAATCTTTTTATCGTCTGGTGCTATTGAGAGCAGATCGAATACAAAACAATCACCGGACTACAGGATTTAAGAAAGTAAGGGCAAAAGTCAAAGTCAGCAAAAACCAATTTGCTGAATTTTTCTATAACTGCAAAAGATGAAATCGACATCCGATTATTTGCGCTAATGGCCAAACTTGTTTGACAGCCTTATGAATACCTTTTTCAAAATCGATTACAATTTCAGAAATGTCTAATCTAACACTATTTTTGATGCAGATTTCCATGACAATATTAAATAATTTTTGGTACGTTTCGCTCGTTTTTTGGGTAATAGGAAAAAATCAGAGGAATATGTGGAAAAAAATACGCAACTAAATCATAAATATTTCAATCTATTCCAGGTATTTATATTATTTACTAATTCCTATTAAAGAGATTAAGTACCTCAGTATCGTAAAACTCTGATTTGAAATTTACCTACCAATAAATTTTTTATTTAATCTGTTACCTGCTGGGACCGAATTTACCATCACCCGTTAGAATATATCAGAGAAACAAATTAGATGTAAAAATAAAACTTTGGGATAATAAGTATAAGATCTAAATTCTAAATAAGTATATTAAGGCAATAAATTTGCACCTCTTTAGGGGATAAGATGTTAGTAAATAACGAAATCCAGTTGTTTAAATTAGTCTTCATAAAACCAAAACAGTAATTTTTTGCATCGACATGTCACAGACAAAAACAAATACAACGAAGTACTGCACATGGTAAACATCAGTTATTGTTACACGACTTAAAAATCGTTCCGGATGACTTCAGTGTACTTGCAACGAAACTAGACACCGTCACATGAAAAAATCGAGACATTTAAAAAGATTTGTAATTATTTTGTGTTATGAATGCGGCTCCCGATTGACGTCATCGTCAGAGGAAACGCTACTTAATTTTTTGCTCTGTTTTAATTGTTTGTGTGTTTCGGAATGATACTTTTAAAATGTGGCCTTAATGAATGTAAATCAGGAAGCGTACTGTCAAATATGGTACTTGAGGTTAATAACTGAGGCGTAAAAGTGTTAGAGATATTTTTAGAATGTCGTGCTTGATATTTTGGTCAATTTATTTTTAAAAAAGAAATATTAAATGGAAATTAATTATCGGGGACTTATCAAGAATTGACTTCTTAACTTGCCCTACAAGCATTTTTATTCTTGCACATTTCTGCTTTGTTTAGAGCCTACACTGACAAAAATGCATTTACCAATGTCGTGGGTTACAAAATTGGAGCTACCTCAACCCACCTCTTTATATTGTTCTAACTGAGCCTACGAATTATCACAAATTGTTTAAAAACGCTACAGTAATTCAGGTTCGCCTCAACCCAGAAAGAGATTTTTTATCAACATTTTAAACATATTTGTTTGTTATCTTGTAACTATTTTATGAGTTACCTGAACTCAGTTTCTGGGTTGGGGAAACTTACTAATTGATTATAAAGTGTCGTTTTAACCTGGACGTGCATTATTTTAACTCATTATTATGTGTAAATTATTTTGAGTTGGAATAATTCAGGAAACGTGCTCTAAAACCCCATATCGAGGGTAAATCACAAGATCGTAGGGTCACCCGAATTCGTGCTCGTACAGGTTTGGCGCGGTTCATTCCATTGTTATTCGTCAATTCTCCTTCGATCGCGCGTATAGACACCTGTTGGCCGTTGCGCAGTTTGCGGGATTTTTCATCTTTGTTCTCTGTGCGGGAAAATTTGTGTTTTGCATAATTTTGGTCAGTGGCCGTAAAATGGAGGGACAGGAGGGAGATGCATACAAATTGTTATTATTGGAATGGGGCCTTATTATTTATAAGCAATCGTCATCACTTCGTCCGCATGGTTTCTTCGCCGTAGTATGCTCTCCTGTCTATAATTCATTTGATCATTTTTTTTTTAAATATACAACAAAAATGTTATATCTTCAAAATATGCAGGCGTTAAATCAAAGAAATATTTTGAGTTCCGATAGTCCACAATTTAGTTACTGGTCGTCCAAAATTGAAAAAACCAGATTGCCCATCTCCTTATGAAGAGTGCCACTATTTAAGAAGAATTATGCGTGCGAGCCACTTCCAACTTTTCTCACATACTAAAAATAATAAAAAGGTAAAAAATGTTATTAATCGGCTTCTATGGGGGTTTTACGCAACTAGCACATTCTTTTCGTAACTATAGTAGAAATTATTGAAAAAGACAAAAACCCCAATAAAACGTGCAACAGAGAACGCTGCAGGGTCTAATCTTTAATGTTCAACACTGAGTTTTGGAGTATTTTCCAAATGAAAAAGAAAATAGCTTTCAGTCAATTTCAACTCTGAAATGCACTGCAGCAGCCTGTAAGATTAGTGAGACAACTGTAGCCAGGATGCGAAAGGAATATGCAACAGGAACCTCTCCCAGGGTACTATTGAATTAATTTGGGCCCAATGCAAAACATTTTTTAATAAACAAATTATTGGAAAAGACAGTAAAGATGCAAATGCCGTTTTGGATGTTTGGAAGGAGGCATTACAAACCATTACCCCCGAAAATTGCTCGGATTGTGGTTTTTTTTTTTTTTTTTTATGATCAAACACAAGCACTATAGGAAAAATCATTTAGGGCACTCTGGGAGTGGCGCGTGTGCGCAAAAAGCGATTCACGTTGGTTTTGAATCGTTGGTTATATTCGTTGGGAAAAACGACCTCGGGAAGATCGTTCCACAATGATGAAGTCCTCCAGATGAAAGAGTTCTTAAATAATGAAGTTCGAGGAGTACTAAGCTTAACCACATATGTATGGGCGGCAGAGGTTCGTCGTGTATTTCTGACATTCGCCGCTCTGGGCGGAATTAAGAGGGCAAGGTCAGCCGAGCACTTTCCATGAAAATATCTGTAAAAGAGAGTCAAATCACCAACTTGCCTTCGATGTTCTAGGCTGTCGAGGTTCTTCGTCAGCTCGTGGTCTCCAATCAGACGAATGGCCCTCCTTTCGATGGAATCCAGTAGCCGACGAGTATGTTTGGGTGCAGAGCTCCAGACATGAGAGCAGTACTCTAGTGATGGTCGAATCTGGGCTTTGTAGAGTGTCAAAAGTTGTTGAGGTGTGTACAACTTTCTGGTTCGGAAGAGTACACCAAGCTTCTGAGAGGATATCTTGGCGATTGCCACAACGTGGTTATGCCAAGACATATTTCCTCCCAGATTGACGCCCAGCAAACTAATAGATGAAGCCAGCGGGATTGCGTGTCCGTCCATGACTATATCCGGTTCTGTAATGTTAACCTTTTTAGAGAAAACTGCTGCCTGGTTTTTTTTAGCGTTAAATTCGACTTGGTTACTGTCACCCCAAGCCAAAATTTCTTCCAGGTCTTTGTTGAGGCGTGATACTTCATGCTGTCTGCGAAGATGTGCGTCTGCAGCCGATGTTTGTGCATTCAAAGAGAAAGATGATAAAAGTGTGCTATCATCAGCAAAACTAACTATCGGGTTTTTCGTTTTCACTAGAAGGTCGTTAATGTAGAGTAAGAAGAGAGTGGGAGACAATATGGACCCTTGAGGAACACCGGCATTGATGGTGAAGGTGTCTGAGAGAAATCCGTCAATCGCCACTTGCAGAGAGCGGTCCTTAAGAAAGCTAGACAACCATGCACAGAATCGACTGGGCATACCATAGGATCGCAGTTTACTTAGAAGCCCCTCATGCCAAACACGATCAAAAGCAAAAATATCCAGTGCAACAGCCCGAGACTCCCCATGATGTTCGATTGCGTTGTTCCAAATATGGGTGACATAGGCTAGAAGATCTCCAGTTGATCTGGACTTCCGAAAACCATATTGATGATTGCTGATAATGCGCAATGCGACTGGTCGATAGTTGTTAGGTAGGGTTCTCTTACCTTTCTTTGGAATTGGCTGGACTCGCGCCATCTTCCAGCAAGATGGAAATATTCCTTTTTTGTAGGATAAGTTGAAAAGTCTACAAAATACTGGTGTTAGTTCGTCGGCGCATCTCTTGAGAACTATAATAGGAATTTCGTCTGGACCAGTAGCTTTTTGACGTCGAGTCCTTTCAGGATTCGTTTGACGGAACGCTGACGGAACACGATTTCGGTCATTTCGGATTGAACTGCAGGAATGTCGGGTGGTGTTCTTCCCTGAAAATCTACAGTGGAATGCGAAGAAAATAGTTCAGCAAGTAAGTTTGCTTTGTCTCCGGCTGTGGATGCTATTGTACCATCGGGACGTGTTAGAGGTGGAATACTTGATTTTGTGAAATTTTGGCTGACGGCCTTAGCGACTTAGAAACTTAATTTTATTATTTATTTGTTCACGAAGGCATGTTGATCCAAACCTACCACAATATCTGACAGCCATGTCGTGTAAATTTGAAAAATTGCTCGTTGGTACAACTTTCTAGTGTTGGAAAAAACCGATTATTTTAATAATCGATTGCTTGATACTCGAACGATTTTAATAATCGAGTGAATCGCTCCAGCGATTAATCGCTTGAAATTTTTATGACTAAGAAGAATGTGTTGATAAAACACCAGTGGTTGTTTTTGTAAGTTGTAGAAGTTTAGTCTAGAGGTTTTATTAAGAAAGAACAGTTGATTCTGATTTTTTTAAAATTATATCCTTTAATTATTTAAAAAATCACAATCGCCGCTGGCTAGCCAGTCCCAGTCGAATCAAAACCCATGTTGCGATGAATCCACTAAGTGATTTGGCATCCTTTTTTTTAAGCACTTTCTCGTTTATGTGCCTTCAACAAAGAGGTATGTCGTGTCAGCCTTTTGAGCGCCAATCGGCAGATTTCAGGTGGCGCGTGGCGTCGCGAAGATCGGGTATCAAGTGAAAGGCGATGTAGTTCGATTTTTCCCTTGAATTTATAACTAGAGTAGTATTTCCTATCGAGCGAAAAATTTCTCGAATATACGAGCAGTTTTTACTTCGAGCGATCACACTACCAAGCAGCACATTTCGGTCGGCGTCAAGTGAAGCTCGGGTATCGAGTGAAAGGTAATAAGTAACAAGCGCTTGAATTTATAACTATAGCAGTCGGTTATTTCACTAATCGAGTACTCAAGCGAGTACAACACTACACTACAAATTTCGTCGGAAGTTGAAATTTTCCAGATTCAGTCAAGTTTATTTTTTAAAACCGCCAATCAACTAAACCGATGATTAACTTAAATGCAACTGTAATTTAGGCTTCCATATTGGCAATTACGCCAACATTTAAGTCCCGTATTAACGAACATATATCACATAATTACGACCATATTTTTTTTCAATAAAATTTCGTGGTGTAGCAATAATATTAATCTAGGATACGGCTTTAATAAAATTAGATTTATTGCCGGTATTACGGAATGTCAAAATCGAAGCACGGCAGTAAAACTTTATCAAAAAAATTTTGAATATTATAAAAATATTTTAACACTTTTATGGGTTTACTTTAACGAGTTTATTGTTTTATTATTAATAATATATGGGAATTATTATATCAGAACTACATTATTTAGTATATTTATTAGGTAATAATTTATTTGAGGCATATACTGGTTGTTTCAAGAGGAATGCTCATCCGTATAATTTTCTTATTATTTAAATTACAGATATACAATCCGAGAAATTGAAACGTTTTCAAATTATGGCTTATTGTCGAAAATAAACTTTCACTTTCAACACCCTGTTTTTCTTGAACTAGAAACATTTCGAAAAAACTTAGTAGTTTTATGTTTAATATCGCCAGTTACTCTATGGTCCGTAAGATATGGAACACCCTGTATAACAACCAATACCATAGCTCAATCATTTTATCTAATAACCTCATGAACTAACTGGGTTATATTCGGGAATAAATTGGACGAAATTCACAAAATATTTTAGCATAAAAATCACATAATCTGTACCGATACTCGTTTGGAATTTATGAATCCACGGGGCCAAATTAAAATTTACGAAATTCATTTTAATGAATTTAATAATTAAATCTGACTGGGGAGTATTGGATATGCGAGATGTATTTTTAACATACAAAAATGTGACGAACCCAAAAGTATTGTAAACTACACATCACATAATCCGTTCATAAAACTCTTGGAAAGTGAAGCTGTGATTGTTTGAAATGTTATTGAAAATCAGTAATGGGTGGAAGAGAAAACTATATGTTTGTTGGCTTAATAGCAACAATGTTGAAGTCTGGTTATATCAGATGGTTAAATATTAAAGCATAGTTACCGATGAAAAGATGAATCCTTATTTAATGATCCACTCTTTTACAAACTACACATGAATGCACCATGATTGTTTATAATAAAGCCGATTTCTCACCAATAATCACAAAAAAAAACCCAAATCAACCAAAATATAGAGGAGGGTGTAACTAAATAAGTGTAAAACATTTAATGGGGTGATTCCTCATCGAAAAAAAGATAGGATCTTTCATATAAAGAAACTTCATTGGAGCATCCCTTGTTAAGATACAGCCCCTTAAAAGGGGTACATAAAATGTGTTTAACAATTTTTTTCACAAGCACTAAAAAAGTTACAATATGGAAATTAACCTGACATTTTCTACTACCAAAAAGACACTTAGCCAGTAATTTATTTGGTTTACCCCATGGTTGTAAGGGGTGGAAAAAGCAACCCCTAAAATTTATTTCCAATGTAAGTTTTTGTCTTATTATTTGTTTACCATCTAAAAATTTATTTCCGATAGCCTGTTTCATTCTAAACAAAAAATGTCTCTTGAATTTTTTGCCCAAAATAAACCAGTTCGTAGCAAAAAGTTATTTTACGAACAAGATACATATCGCCATAAAACGAAAATACGAAACTAATTTATCCAGTAGGCCGCTATTAGCGATAGTGACAATTAAATTGGTCTGAAGGTAGACATATTGAACATTTACTATGATTTCTAGATGTTGTATGTTTTGTTATTAATAAATTAGTTTTGTTCATTTATAAATTTTATGTACCCCCTTTAAGGGGCTGTATCTTAACAAGGGATGCTCCAATGAAGTGTCTTTATATGAAAGATTCTATCTTTTTTTCGATAAGGAATCACCCCCTTAAATGTTTTACACTTATTTAGTTACACCCTGTATAACAATCCCTGAGATCAAGGGACAAACATCGCAATGTTTACGATATTAGTATTCATTCATCTTTTGGGTCCGAATCGTAGTAAAATAGATGTTGCCAGAGTGTAGTTGGATTAGTTCAAGATTCGTTTGATACTTTTAAGTATAATAATATATCGCCTTTTCACAGTTTATAGTAAAATTATTGGGAAACAAATTTATTTTAAGAGCAATTGCCGATTAATCTTAAGTTGTATTTGCCAAATTGACAAATTTTTACATGATACATTTTCAATAAATATGTCAATCTGGCTATGCTGCAATAATGACCGAAAGAGGTTTGAAATACTGTTTTTCTACTACTGTATAAAAGTATAAATAAATCAACTTTCGGGCCGTAGCAACACGAAAGAAAACGAAAGTAAATGTTACAGTTACCTGAATATTATCCGTTGCTAGCTACGAAAGTAGGTTGCTAGCTACGAAAGTAATACTTTCGGTGCCAGGACAAAAAAACAAGAATAACATTTTTTATTGTATTTATTCAGGCGAATTAAAAAAAAATCTTACTTAATAATAAAAAGTTTATATTTATTGAAAAAACAAGTGGTATAATAACAATAATATAAAACTTAAATAACACTAATTTTTATTTATTGTCATTAAGGTTAATAGTGAAATTTGAACAGTTAGAAATATTAATTGATGGAATATTATTCAATTCAATACCTTCGCCGCTTCTTATTAGAGACTCGTTATTATCCTGGACTTGGACCATACAACTATTTGTCACTCTCGCGTCGTTAGATGGAATAAAAGTAGGAGATCGATTTAAGATCTTTTTGGAAATTTCGATTTTATTTGTATACGAATCACCAATATATCCCTCCGCAACGGACGAAGATCTCCAACCGCCATGTCTTTTTAAATCCAAAATATCGATACCTGGAGCATTTGCAAGAAAGGTAGTTGATGTTCTTCTAAACGAGTGACCAGTGTATTTATTTATATCTTGAAGTTTCAAAAATTTGGCAATTTCTTTGGGAACATTTGAAATAGTGTGTTTTCCAATCACCTGATTCACACACCTACCTCGTTCATAGCGATATAACAAACGTTCGTCTTGTGCATTATTTGGCCTAAGTTTAATATGATCTTGAAGTAACCTCATAAAAGAAACTGGACCTCCATCATCGGCTATCACAAAACTTCTTTGAACCTTGTTTTTGCTCTGGAGGATTTTAACAATAGCTACATCATCCTTGATTTCGATGTCGTTCAATTTCATTTTATAGATCTCATCTGTTCGACATGCTCCAGCTATCCCCATTACTGCTATCACTTTCATAGATAAATAGCTATGATTAGGAGCGTCAAGTAAATACTTTATTATTTCTTCTTTTGTGAAAATTTTAGATTTTTTAGCTTCGTAACCATCATTTTTTCGTTTAATAAATGCAATAAGTTTCTTAAACTGCGAAATATCTATATTTTTGTTCACAGAAATAGTCAATTTAAGCATGGAATATTGTGACCATAAGGACGGAGGTGATAGGGCTTCAGATTTCTCTCGAAAGTACGCTAGCATTACATTTTCGTCAATTTGTGAAAGGTTTTTCTCCACGAACCATTCTAGAAACAGGTTGTACGTTTGACAGTACCTATCTTTCGACTTTACGGGTAAGAGTGAGGCACATGCCAACTCGGCCGCCTTCTGTATAGCTTCGTTTTGGTATTGAAACAACATTTTCGACAATCGAAATTAAAAAATTCGAACTGACAGACTTTGACAGTACTCAAATAACTAGTTGTCATGGATTATTTTACAGGTGTATTTTATTATAATTTGAATAAAATCAAAGTTCATTACTTAATAATATAATTGATCAAAGAACAGTAGTAGAAAAAGTTTAATACATTACACGCTGCAAAAGCCCTTTCAGGTGCTCCGAGTTTTTTAAATAGCCTCGGCTTCGCTACGCTTCGCCTCGCCTATTTAAACATACCTCGCACCAAAAAGTAAACTTTCGCAGCTTGTAATATAAATAACTATTGCAGTCGTTGCTTAGGCTAGAATTCTACATTTTTCCATCGGTAGTTTGTAATATCTTTGGATGGACCATATGAAACCCTCCCATCATTCCATTTTTCTCCTTGTCCCCATTCAGGTAATGACCTAGAACATAATTAATTTCCGCCCCCCCAAAATAAAACCATTTGTTGATCATTTTATTTTTCAAAATTAAATAAATAGAAATCAATTGCAATTATTATACGGGGCACGAAATCTTGTCAGCTCACAGAAAAAGCAATCCAAATTACATATCCAATTTTTTAATTAAAACAATTAGAACGGTCGGCGTGGAAAAAAAGAATTAATTGAAGAAATCTCGCCGCCAAAGGAATCGGTCATATTTTCGGCAATTGAAGAGATGGCACTTTGAGTAGGCTTGATTGCCATGGTGCACAGTCATCTTGCTCCAACACGCACGTTTGACTATATTATAATAGTTATTCTCCTTTTAAAATCAGCTTTATTAGTGGTAATTGGTGAACTTGAACACAACACAGATATTTCTGTAATTTTTTAGGTGATTTAAATTTAGTAACGGGTCAGGTCAGCATATAGGGTCGACAAAAAAGAAGAGAAGACGAAATTCTCAGAGGAACAGATTCACCCAATTTAAATTTGATTTGAACAAACTTATACAGGGTGAGTCGGGAGGAACGGACCAAATTTCAGGAGTGTATTATACACGCGAAAACAATGTAAAAAAACCCATATGTTCTTATCGCATATTCATTTGTTTTCAAGTTATAGCGCAATATCCAATATTTTTTCTACGTTCCACTTTTATCAAAATTTTCACATAATTAGAGTATGCCATGCTCAGGATTCTAAACTATTTGACACCGATGTTGTCTTGACCATGTATCAGTCTATTGTGGCAGTAATTAAACGTCTATTTTCAAGTTTGAGTGATTAAAGTGATACAAAATGCCAAATATTTATTCAAATTTAGAATATGCAAATATGGTGTTTATTTATGGTTTCTGTAATGGCAGTGCTACAGCTGCTGTTGAAGAATATCGTCAACGGTATCCACATCACAGATATCCGACTAGAAACGTGTTTATAAGAGTGTTTAGTAATTTGTGCGAGAATGGTAATCTTCCCAGTGCCAACATTACATCTGAACGAGCTACTCGACAAGGTTTAGGAGAAGTAGAAAATATTCGGGATATAGTAGAAGAAGATGCAACGACCAGCTCAAGAAGAATTGGTACTCAATTGAGCATTTCACAAAAAAGAGTATTAAACACACTCCACGAGCAAGGCTTATATCCATACCATGTACAGAGAGTACAGCACCTAGAACCGGAAGATTATGCTAATCGTATTGAATTTTGTCGGTGGATAAATAATAATCATCGTGTTGTATCGCATATACTTTTTACAGATGAAGCAACATTCACCCGTGACGGTATTAATAATACTCGTAACTCTAATGTATGGTCAATCGAAAATCCCCACGCAACAGTTGAAAGTAATTTTCAACATAAGTTTTCGGTTAATGTGTGGTGTGGTATGCTCGATAGCTATTTAATTGGCCCTTTCATTTTGGAGAATCGCCTCACAGGAGACAACTACCTACATGTTTTACAACATGAGTTACAAGGACTACTAGAGGATGTTCCTGTAAATATCAGAAGGCGAATGTATTACCAGCACGATGGAGCTCCTGCACATTTTGCTCGTCAGGTCAAGCAACATTTAGACGAAACATTTCCAGGACGTTGGATTGGTCGCGGTGGTCCTATTAATTGGCCTCCAAGATCTCCAGACCTCACAGCACTAGACTATTGTTTATGGGGTTGGTTTAAAAATGAAGTGTACAAAGTAAAAGTGGACACTCGGGATGCACTAATTCGACGTATTAGAAATACTGCAACCAATTTTAAAGAAGAAAGAAATGAAGCAATTAGAACAAACCTTCGTAGACGAAGCAGAAAATGTTTAGAAGTCAATGGCGGTATTTTTGAACATTTATTAAAAGAACGCTATGATTAGGAAACCGTTAATATATGAACTTTTCTTTATTTGGTATTGCGCTATAACTTGAAAACAAATGAATATCCGATAAGAACATATGGGTTTTTTTACATTGTTTTCGCGTGTATAATACACTCCTGAAATTTGGTCCGTTCCTCCCGACTCACCCTGTATAGTACAGGGTACACTAAACGAAAACTGGGACCCAGAGCAAGAAACAAAATGCAGAATAGAACAAGCAAGAACAACCATCCTAAAGCTTCGGAAGTTCCTCATAGATAGGAAGTTGAGTTTCAATATCAGATACAGAATGGTTAAGTGCTATGTCTGGTCGGTTCTCTTGTACGGAGCAGAGGCATGAACCTTAAAAACTACTTCTATAAACAAAATTGAAGCATTCGAAATGTGGACTCTGCGTAGAATGCTTAGAATATCATGTATTGATCACGTAAGAAATGAAGAAGTACTCCAAAGGGCAGAATTGACACATCATGAACTTTTTGAAGCCATATTATACGAGTTTCAACGTCTTATCCTGCAGGTCAAAATTGTAGGAGGAAAAAGGGGGTTAGGGAGCAAGAAATTATCCTGGTTGGGAAACATTCGACAATGGATAGGGACAGGAGTTCCAAACACTTCAAAGCACTGCAACAAACAGACAAATTTGATAAGGATGAAAGGATGAACACCTACGCAGGAACCTGCATGGCAACTTAAGAAGAAGAATATAGCACAGTAAGCTATTAAACGACGTTTAATAGCGTGGGTATTTTTACAAAATTCAATAGCAGCAATATTTTAAAGCATTTTTTTATGATCAAACACAAGCAGTAAAGGAATTGTGGTCTTCGATCAGACCAATTGCTCTCCTTTCGATGGAATCCAGTAGCCGAATAGTATGTTTGGGTACAGAGCTCCTCACATGAGAGTAGTATTCTAACGATGGACGAATCTGGCCTTTGTGGTTCAGGCGTTTACAACTTTTTGTTCCGGAAAAGTACATCAAGCTTCTGCGAAGCTGCATTGGCTATTGCCACAACGTTATTATGCAAAGACATAATTTCCTCCAAGATTGAAGCCCAGTAAACTAATAGACGAAGCAAGTGGAATTGCATGTCCAGCCAGGACTATATCCGGTCCTGCAATGTTAAACCTTTTTAGAGAAAACTGCTGCCTTACTTAGCATTCAATTTGACTTGGTTACTGTCACCTCAAGACAAAATTTCTTCCAGGTCGTTGTTGAAGCGGTTTTTGAAAATTGTCATATCCCAGCAAGCCATTGGCACCTTTGGTATGAATTTTCCCAGAAAGATTAATTATTACTCTAAGTGAATATTTTTAAGAATACAAAATATATTAAATAGAGATATCTTCCTCCAAGCTAAGCTAATAACATCACGGAAAAAATCTATTTCCTGTTTTAATCTTTATTAGATTTTATAGCGTTCCCATTTTTATTTTCGATGGGTGTATTTTACTTACCGAAAATCTTAAAAGATCAATTGCTCGAGTCATTGTTTATTTATAGTCAACAAATGTCACTCGCAATATAGATAAAATCCGATATAAATAATAAAGTGGAGAATCCTTATAGGATAGGTTAAATCTTCGGAGAACTGGCGATCCTAGATTCTGTGTAAGCAGCTTATTTTGGTTTTAGGGATCAAAAGAAATAAATATAACTAGGTTTAATTTTAATGCCATTTGGGATAAAGCAATCACTGATGGTTAATAATGAATGTCAGTTATTGATGTATATATACAGGGTGTTATGGAAATGTTTATTATATTTAAGTTACAGAAGGTTATCGATCTATACAGGGTGTCCTAGAATATGTGGGCAATCTCCTGGGTTCAGATAGAACACTTAAAAATACTGGCCCATAACGGACGTCCCTGGAAATCATTGTTTCTTAAATAATTTATTAAGTACTAGGTATAATTTATTAACTTTTTAGTATAATGGCCCTTTTAAACACATCTGGCTTATTTAGTTTGCCAGGGACGGACTAGACGTAACACAAAAATATTTTTTTTTGTACACCTTGTATGATGAAAGAAGGACAATAATATTTTTGGATACTCTAAACCTTAAGCTGAAAAAAGGTACTCTTGATCAATGTCGATAAATTGAACTGTTTTCGAAAAAAAAAAAATTTGTTCAATATGTTTTTTTGCATTAGTTGTTGTTTTATGTTCATAAAATTCCTTCATCGTTGTTATGGTATTTTTCACATGTACCGATTTAAATAAGAATATTTATGTCAGTATCAGTTTATGGTAGTGTCTTGAAATTTGCGGTTTTTCTGCTTTGTCTTATTAGTTACTAACTTAGTAATGGAATTTACGTATACTGAATATGAATCATATTGAACAAAAATATATTCTTTCTCGAAAACAGTTCATTTTATCGACATTGATGAAGAGTACCTTTTTTTCAGCTTAAGGTTTAGACTATCCAAAAATATTATTGTCGTTCCTTCATAATACAAGGTGTACAAAAAAAGCATTTTTGTGTTACGTCTAGTCCGTCCCTGGCAAACTAAATAAGCTAAATGTGTTTAAAAGGGCGAATTTTAAGGAGACTCATCTACTAATCATTATACTAAAAAATTATTAAATTGCACCTAGTACTTAATAAATTATTTAAAAAATAACGATTTAGAGGGACGTCCGTTATGGGCCCGTATCTCCGTAGGCGAGGCCGTAGGAAGAAAAGTTTATAGGTACTTCTCCTATTATTTTTAAGTGTTCTATCTGAATCCGGGAGATTGCCCACATATTCTGGGACACCCTGTATATTAAAAACATAGGAAAATTTTGAAAATCGGACTGCCTGACAATGTCGATAAGGACAACTCGGCTAAAATAACATCAATATGGTGGCACTTCCGGTTATACCGGAAGTCGGTATAAACTTGCTCATTATAAACGGAACATCCTACATATTATTATATTTTTGGATTCTACGCAAGATTCTAGTCGGTTTTCATGTATCATATTCTATACGTAAGTCTAAGCATGTTTGACAAATTTAAAGTTTCATGTTAGAAATTATGGCTGCAGCCCTTAAATTAATTATAAATTTTTCCTATTGGGAAGCCTTTATCATTTATTTTGCGTTGGATTTATTATTAAAAAGGACCTGCTTTAATAGATTTTTGATAATATTTTTAAGCTATTACTACAGGGTAGGGTGTTTGAACAAACAATTAGATTAAAAATGAAATTGAGAAATCTCCAAAAAATCTGCACTTTCGAATAGAAACCCCCAAATTTTATAATTATTTTCTATTTAGCATTAAAAATAAGAGTAAGTTTCAAATACCAATGTATGGAAAAAATATTATTTCCCAGACCACTCGGACAATAAGGGCGTATTTTGTCTACACAGTAGCATATTAAAATACTATTTATTTTTGATTTATTCAAATAACGTCTGTTCAGATTGTATGGGACTGCTAAGAGATGGCACTACGCGTTGTATTTTCTCTACTACCGTTGATAATATAGCGTCAAGTATAGAGGTATTCTCTGATGATAGGTATGTACACCTAACCTGTACTGACGAGAACAAAAGAGTTTGAAATCGGTCTGCAGGTGGTTACATCCAATCAATGGAAAAGGCTTCCTTTTCTTGGTAGTACCATTCAATCTGAAATAGTATTTTAATGTACTACTGTGTAGACAAAATACGCCCTTATTGTATAAGGTATAATCGGGTGGTCTGGGAAATAATAATAATTTTTCCATACATTGGTATTTGGTATGTTTGTATAATGTATATTTCGAAAATTTGTAGTTGTCGAAATACTGCTAATTTAATATTCTCATAAGGCGATTTTGCTGCGGGTTTCAAGTTCAGTTACTTCTAGTTACGTCGTTGAAAAACAATTGAATGCCACAGAGATAAATTTCTCATATGTTTTTGTTATTCCTTTATCACATTCTCCATAAATAATAAACAAGTTTATAAAATCTTCGTTGGTATAATTTAGGCGCCCGGGCATAATTATTAATAACTAACTCATTAGCAGCCGCTATGTCAAAGTCATCTTAAGGTCTTAACACAAGTTTGACAGTATATTAATAGTATATTACTTACCGAGGTGCAAATTGTCTCATTCCTGTCGAGAAAGTCGGTAGAACTAAATCTCGAGACAGTAATGAAAGTTTTCACCGAGGTTTGTATACTATTTTATTTACAACCACATCTAACATCCACTTCTTATTATTTTCAATTAAAATCATTAATGAAAGATAAATGTCATTTTCATTTTTTCAATGGACAAGTCCCATTGAATAATAATTATACAGAAATTTCAAATAACCGCAGGTGGTAAAATAACGTAGGTAATTATACACGTCAAGATGGCAAATATAATTTTTTTAATATGGTTTTCATGTCACTAAACAATATATTATTTTAACAACAGAAAAATCAGATGAGGAATTGATTTTGCTGCTACTCCACCAGAAATTCGAGAAGCAGCAAAAATAGTAGAAGAAGATCTTCTGCCAACTAAAAGCCGCCCGAGATATGACAAGGCATATAACTGTTTCAAAGAATGGTGTACGGGAAACAAAGTTCAAAATCCTGGTTCTGAGTCGGCGCTACTAGCTTATTTCAGCGAAAATGCCAAGACAAAGAACACAATATTCAATGCTTTAACATATCAGTGACTGCCTACAATAATGCCAATGTAATATTTAATGTAAATAAGTAAAACAAAAACCATGTTAATTTTTAATTTTTAATAAATGTCAAAGGTTTATTTTAAAGAATAAAAAAAATTCATTGTCGTTAAATTTCTGTAATGAGTTGTATGTTTGTGTGTACCTGTATTATTTTGAGATACCGATTTTTAAATTACAGGAAAATAATTTACTTTTCACCCGAGTGGAAAGTAAAAGTAAAAAACTTCAACTTTCCACCTTTCAAAGATAGATGAAATGTCATTATTACATGCATGGTTGCAAATAAAGTTCTTTTTAACTCTCATCAAAAGGAATAAATCTAAGGACGTGTTAATGGTCCACTTAACGCATTAATTGACCCTCAAACTGACTTAAAAAGTTAAAGTTTCATCATAACGTTAAGGCTACCTTAGCTAAGGTATAACTTAAGGTAACATCCAAATATCGGGCCTAACTTAAGGAAAATATTATTTCATGTTTGTGAAAGTCATAAGTCTCAAATACAAAATAACTTTATCTATTTTTTTTTACTTTTTCAGATAATGAACGATGTTCCCCATCCCCCCTTCAATTCCCCACGACTCCGGGCTTTACAAGTTATTGCCGGTCCCTCTGGGAAGCATCGATTGTGCCCGGAGGTCCGAGATATCTGTCGACGCTGGCACAGGCGGCCACCGAAGCCTCAAAGGAGAAATCACCAGGTAAGATATACGGGATTGAGAGTTAGTAGTATGTAAAAAATAGATGGCACTGTTTATATTTTTCTATTTTATTATAGAATTTCAGTTTTTTAATAAATTTTGTGAAAAAAACTTTTTTCGTCGCTATCCCCAACATAACAAATGTATTTTAATTGCTTAAATGAAGGGAAGTAATAAAGATTCTAATTTTATTATATTAACCCCCTTATAGCGCACCCAATAATATTTTTCATGTTATGAATGTTTGCTGCCAGATATTTATTTAATACCTAGGTTGGTCGACGATGGCAATCGCACACGCCAACAAGACAAATAAATATGACACAAGTATTTGTGCAAACAACAGTGACCCGCGTTGCATGGACTCTAAAATATAGCACATAATTGTGAAACTCAAACAGTGATAAAGATTATAAATCATTTTACAACTGCGGAATATCGATTATGACATAACTAAAGAATAATTTTATATTTTAAAAAAAGTGGTGGATAAAATTTTCTTTTAAGGCTGATGGTGTTCAAAATCCATTCGGAGTTGAGTGGGCCCCACATATATATAATCAGTATATTGCCAATACGAAGGTTCCAAAATACAAAAAGTGTCCCCGCTATGGAAGATGGCGCGGGCCTATCAAGCGCGGATCCAGGGGAGGGGTCGTGGGGGTCATGACCCCCCCCCCAAACCATCAATTTAACGCGAAAAATACCATATATACCGGTTTGACTGACGCGGCAGGGTATTACTTTTCGTAACTTTTCCATGCATGACCCCCCCCCCCCCCGAACGAAATTTGACCCCCCCCCCCAACCGAAGTTATCCGCCCTTGGGACCTATTGAGTTTGCGCAGTAAGGTGGAAATTTTATCGATCGCGTCAGAGCCGGCCCGACATTATTTGTTTGTTGTTATTCGTCGCCATCTTTGGTTCTGGATGTTTTTTCAAATTACAGAATAAAATGTGGTTCATCCACATTGTTCTCGGTATATTTGTGATTATGAACTTTCATTATCTAATAACAATTTTTGTAAAGGAGTTTTTAACTTGTGGTGATTCGATTCGCTGTTCTTAGGTTAGTGACTTGTTTTGTTTAAGATGAAAGGACACCAGTGCATGGTGCTTTTTTGCAAAAGTCGTGGATCAATACCAGGTATAAAGTATTTCAGATATGTACATATAAAATATTTTGCTTATCACATTATCCGATCTTCGGAACCGAATTTCACTAAAAAGCTTGTAAGAAAAGAAGAGAGTGTCACCGTATACAATATAATATATATGTGGTCACTACCTAACCTTAAAAGTTATGTAGTAAATAATTAATGTGGTACATGATAATAATTCCCACAATAGTCAATATAGTCATTCATTCTTAATTTTTGGTTTAGATAAAAAGTGAGGTTAAGAAACATACAACGTCGGACGAAAGTTAAAATAAAGCTAATCGTGTCGATTGTTACAAATATTCAGACGGAATTTGGCACCAAAAATTTACACCAATCAGGGTACCGTCGGATCATCATATCGTCAGAAATCGTATGCAAAGAACGATGTCTTAAATCGAACTATTTGAAATTTTGATTGCAATATTTTTCCTAACTGACCAGTGAAATTTACATTAAAAAAGTTGAAATCCGGTCCTGTCGAATGTTTACTTTCATAAGGAAATTTCCGAACTGCGCAAACTCACAACGCTCCCTTCGATGCCCATAGCGGGGACATAATTGCAGATGGTATTCGCAATATACTGTTTATATATATGTGGTGGGCCCACGCCCTTCCAAGTACCTTGCCTAAATAACACTGGTCGACAAAATTGATCTTAAGAATTTGATTGGGTATTTTAGAAGGATTTCTTGTATTTCAAATATTCATAATAATTTCCTGTAACAATAAGGGATATTTTGTAAATCGTAAATAAAAACAGTTTCTTTTAATGCTCTAATAATTTTTTTACTTCCTATACAGTGTATCCCGCATATATATAAATTTAAAATTTTACACCTTTTTACCTTAATGATAAATGTTCTTAAAGTTCAATGTTTATTCTTTGATCGAATTTAAATAGAAATAAAAATTATCTTAAAAAATAATTCAATTTTCGAAGCGACACGCTGTATATTACGTGGTAGGTATTTATTGTACATTTCAAAGAAATCATCCTAAATAACTCAATATTTTTTATATCTGGTAAGATTGATCAATACCAGATAACATTGTTTACCCAAATCCAAATTTATGGTTATTTCAATGTATTAAAGCGAGTGAAATAAAAATTGACAGTAAGCTTTTTGATTGGCGTGTTGACGTAATAGAGGTGTCACCAACTATCAGGGCCTGGATTAGCGGACATATTTTTTTACAACGGCAACACTATAATAAAGGTTTTTCGGATAAACAGTATGTGTCAAGAAGATTAAATCTTCCATATTGTTTTTAGGGAACTATATTAAAACTCAAGCTGATCAATAAATTTTTGGAAAAATTTACAGAGTTGTAGGCAGAGATGTCTCGTGAACTTCTCTATAAGGGAGAGATGCCTTAATGATTAAATGTTGTTTTTCTCAATTATTTCCGTTTGCATATATTGCATATGGTGAGGTACAGGCCTCATGTACCCATTTCGCACAACATCTGACACAACAAATCTAATCCAGAGTTTTAGTCGTGCAACTGTATTCCTCGAAACATTCCACACAGTAATATCGTTGATAACAGTTTTTTTGGCCATTCTAAACCTACAAAACATTATGCTTTCTGTTTATTCTGCATGTGAATGGCTATTAGTTATTACTTTCACCTAAACGATACAATGCTTGATTACCAGATAAAATATGTGACAACTATCCCACTAAAATATGCAGCATCTATCATTTTTCGTAGGGAGAGATGCCGCATCACTTCATAAGGACAACAATTAAAACTTAACTTAAAATGTGCATACTAATCTATAAAATGGCCTATCTAACTGGAATAACTACTACAAATAAAGAGCCGTGTGTTATTAAAGTTCGAGAAGTGTCTTATAAAATATTAGGAATTGAAAATGTTACTTACCGTTTTAGTTATCGAACTATAACTCAAAAGACATAAGAAAAACCCAAAGACCACATACATAAATAATACTAGCCAACTGACTTCAGGTGTCGTTGTTGCCAACGTGTCCTTTTATTACCTGTGCGTACCGCGTGAGATGAGGCATCTATCTCCACGTTGCATTTCTCCCACACTTACCCTATTATTTATTAAATATACAAAAAGTTTATTGTTCTTCGTTATAATAATAAAATTCGAAATAATATCAAACAGTAGGTCCGTTTTCCGGTTTATCCACAGCGAAACCTGTTCCATGATTAAATGCAATTAATTAGTCACCATTTATCATCCTTCATCGTTATCTATCTAAAATAAATCAAGTATAAATAAAGCTTATAATGTTGCTTTTACGCCCATAAAACCCAAACATCGGCGTAAATTTGTTGTTGTAAATCAATTTTTATCAAAACCATTTTGATCACCATAATCTCGGCAATATAAAAATATCTAATTCGCTTGATCTCCACCGAATCATCTTTTATCAATAATTTTTGTTCCAGTAAGTACACGGATATTGTTGCGTTATCACTACTTGATTATATTGAAAAAAAATCGGATTTTAGTAAGCCGATTTTTTTTATACGGAACTGTACTATATTTAAAAGTGATAGTGCTGGGTTATACTAGATTCCGCTAGTAAATTCATCTTTAAGAATTAACTCCTTGACAAAATAAGAAATTTTGCAGTCACCATCAATGCGGGTGTTCCACAAGCGTCCATATGCTCTCCCACGCTCTTCTTACTATATGTTAACGGCGTTCTAGTGAAAATCAAACATTCAATATTTAGCTTCGCTGACGACCGAAAGCTCACCCATCGGCTGCTGACGCACGTCTTCACAGACAACATGAAGTATAACGCTTACCAAACCATGTCGAAGTTAATGCCACGAAGAGTCCCAAAGTCCCTTAAAGGATTATTCCTATAATGCTTGCGTTTGACCGTAAAAAATATTCGCATTTTCTTCCGTTTAGTTTTAAAGTACACATTAGAAAAATATTTAATTTTGGTTCAAAATTCCTTCAAATACTTCTTCCTATTTAGCATTGTAGGAAAAATCCTTTGAGACACTTTGGGAGTTACCAATATGTTTTCGATGTTAGACTGTCGAGGTTGTTTATCAGTTCGAGCAAATTAATAGATGAAGCCAGTGAAGTTGCGTATCCTACAATGACTACATCCAGCTGTGCAATGTTAAACTTTTTAGAGGAAACTGCTGCCTGGGTTTTCTTAGCAGTCGACTTGGTGTCACCCCGAGACAAAATATCTTCCAGGTCCTTGTTGAGGCGTGATACTTCATGCTACCTGCGATGATGTGCATCAGCAGCCGATGTTTGAGAATTCAAAGGGAAAGACGAGACAAGTGTGCTGTCGTCAGTAAAGATATACAGTAAGAAGAGGGTGGGTTAGGACTGTTGTGTTCCATGATGATTCCACACTGAGTTCTTCATAGTCTTCACCATTTTGATTTTTTTATGTTAAAAGGGTTTCTTTTAAAAGTGGAGTGCAATCTTTTAAGATTTTCGTTATTGGCTTCTCTGGTTATTCTAAATATACCCACCCAGATTGAACTTTTGCTTTCGAAACTTCATTTTTTTAATCGAACTTATTGCTCGGCAGAAAACTTTCAGTTGATTTGTTTACATTGGAATTATTTTTTAAGGTTAAAAGTTTGGCAGCCGAAAACCATGTAGATTGTTCGAATTCGTAATGTAACTAGTGCAGATAGAGGCGAAAAAATACTGCAAGGTAGATTTTTATCGAGTTATTAAAACAGGTCAACGTTTCTTTTGTCCAGGAGTATATAAATAAATAAACTTCATTTATAAAAATATTACGAAATTTCCAAAAAGTGGTCTATCATAGTACTAACGTTTTAAAGTTTACACAACCTGCATTTGTCAATCTTTTTATCTGACAATAAAAACAGATAAAGCAGATTCGCCAAACACAGCTATCGATAAACCAGTAACATTTTAGAAGCGCTAGATGATTACTTAAGTAGTATTAAATAAAAATAATTGATTACGATTTAATGGGAGCAAATTGAAGCTAAAAATATTTAATTTTTTACGTAAGAATAATATTTATAAATAAATCCGCAGAGTTACCTTAAAGATAAGAAATCAAAGGTATATAAAAAATATCAATTAAATGAAATCCCAAAACAGAATGATAATGTTATTGGCGTCCATGACCGCAGGTGAAGTCAATAAAGATTTGGGTTTGTTCACATATTATGTTCGTCATTAGAATCTAAAAGCTTGGAATGAAATCCACATGAGTATTCTGGTCGCTTAACATTCGTAGCATGTCATTTTCTGTTCGAAGGATATCTGAAAGGTTTTGACCAACATAAAAACAAGTATTTTCGATCAAATTGAGTTTTTCTCAACATGTTTTTAAGTCTATACACTTGTTCCAGCGACGCTATAACTTCTTTAACCCTACCAAATAGTAGTGAGATGATAGGCGATGACCTCTTCGTTCAATGAGAATATCTGACCTCTCTTGAGAACGCAGAGAAAGAGTGAGAAAGGTATATCACTTCTTTCTATATCATCGTTATCCTAAGTCGATAATCGACACACTGGTGACTGCATGTGATCAACAAATTTGAATTCTAATTCGTGAATTTTGTCCATGGCGACATGGGAAAGTACGTTGTCCAGTACTATTCCTTGAATTTTGTCGATGTTATCGCTGGAGGTCGCCATTTTTGGCTTACTAAACGCTCATCATCAAACAAGCGGATATGATCATGTTTAAATTCAGCTGCTCATCAATGAACGCTGGCAAATGATGAGGAAGAGTTCTCATACATAGCGTCACAGTTCATGGTTCAACTCGGCATGATATTTGGTTCTTCCAAATTTTATGAAAACACTGACATGGACTGTCGAACAACAACTTGCAAAATACACATATTCTACGATTGTAGTACCACTAAGGTTTATGACGAGTAACTTCTCTATATACATGTTAGATATCGGTTCTCCTTTTATAATACAAGATATCCATCAATATATCGGATGATGCTTCTTTAAGTTGAACATATGAAATACCATGTAATTTTTTAAACTCTCATATTTCAGCGAATACAGCAAATACCAGCAAATTAAATTTTCACATTGATAGAACGGAAACTAGTGTCAGTGATAATAAATAATATTTATTTACAACCATGCATGTAATAATAACATTTCATCTATCTTTGAACGGTGGAAGGTTGACGTTTTTTTACGATATCTCAAAATAATATACGAACACACTTTTTTAAAAATGCTAATAGCTTTGCGTGTTTAGATATGTCTACTTTTTCCCTAATTGATAGAGTGGTCCTTAGCATTGAATCTTGTGACGAAATCGTTGATATCTTCTTTGACAGGGCATTTTCACTGAAATGAGCTAGTAACTCCGACTCAGAACCAGGATTTTGAACTTTGTTTCTCGTACACCATTCTTTGAAACAGTTATATGCCTTGTCATATCTCGGGCGGCTTTTAGTTGGCAGAAGATCTTCTTCAACTATTTTTGCTGCTTTTCGAATTTCAGGTGGAGTAGCAGCAAAATCAAATTCCTCATCTGATAGCATTTTTCTGTTGTTAAAATATATATTGTTTAGTGACATGGAAACCATATTCAAAAAATTATATTTGCCATCTTGATGTGTATTATTACCCACGTTATTTTACCACCTGCGGTCTCTGTCTAATTTTTCAATTGAAAAGTCAAAATGACATTTATCGTTTATTAATAATTTTAATTCAAAGTAATAAGAAGTGGATGTTAGATGTGGTTGTAAATAAAATAGTATACAAACCTCGGTGAAAAGTTTCATTACTGTCTCGAAATTTAGTTAACTACCGAACTACTCGACAGGAATGAAACACTTTCCACCTCGGTATGTAATATACTATTTCATTATTCGTTATGTTCAGCTTTAGGTGAATTCGTGGCAAAAGCGTCATGTTTGCTGTATTACCTTGTTAGCTTAGGATTGGCTCACCAAAATGTGTTCAAACTCGGTACATGGGTATACCATGTCGGCCTCTTCATGCAATTTTTCTATAAAATGTACAGGAGAGTCAATATTCAGCCACCATAAGAATTACATGGGATTTCCTAGGTTCACCTCAACGATCTATCACCCGGTTGCATCGATTTGTTCTAAAATGCACATAGTTTTATTATTTACTTATCTAAATCTCATGATTTCTTATTTATCAGTGTTTTTCAAGGTAAAATTATATTATATTATGATTATTGATTAATAATATAGATTAGTTAAATTTAAAGTAACCCGTTAAAGGAAAAGCTAAATATTCTAATCCGCTTTGTTATAAAATAAAATAAATAAGTTAAAACAACTTTAATTATTTTATAAGTAGTAATTTAAAAGTAAATTATGTTTACCTACTCTAGATGACGAGCTTTTTTTAAACCCCAAAAACCTAATAATAATAATAATACTTCTTTATTTCAAATTATATGCTACAAAGTAGGATGACAGTGAAAATGAAGTCATGAAATGGAATGGGTTTACCATTCCTTGTCTAAAAAGTCAACACAAAGCTTGACATACATTTTCTAAAAATATCATCGTTTCATTTAAAATTTTGCAGCTCGCAGCAGAAATGAGATGGAATGAATCAAAAAACAAAATGTTTAGAATACATCAAAGATTACAAGAAACAATATATAAATAAAATTATCTACCTCAATTTTCCTACAGGGTGTTTTGAGATTACGACCAAAAACAACAGTTTGATTTACTCCTGTATATTATGTCTAATCAAAAAATGTTACTTTATAAAATAGTTAAGGAAAAGGACAATAAACGGATCTACAACTGAAATCATGAAAATCGCATAAAAAATAAATAAGTTATAAAATATCAAACTTTTAACATTTCGAATATCGAACTGTAATACAATTAATATCGTTTCAACTTGATTCTTTTTTGTAAAAAAAAAAATGTTCATTATTTGCCAATACCCCACAAGCCGTAATACAATTTCCAACATTTCCACTATGTTTATGCCGCCCTTTTAGTCAGGTAAAAACAACAGTACCGTTGATTGAAATTTGGGCACAATTCAAACAGCTGCTGTTTTCAGATTTTCCATGATTGTTTTGGTTGGTTTGCCAGGTTGTTTAATTTTCATTGTGATTCGAAAGCTCTCTCCGCCTATTCCCGACTGTTATTTCATAGAATAATAACATCCACATTGCTGATTTTAATTATCATTTGATTGGATAGACAGGGGCGCGAGAATAAAAGAAATGCAAATAATTATTTAATATATGATTCTTGAAATATCTATGGCAGGTGAATAAACCAATGGAAACAATTCCTTGCTATTAGAAAATTGACAAAAAAAGTAGCAGGTCCTTCAAAAGGTATGTTTGCAGGAAATTTTTAACAATGGTCATAAAATCGTTGTTTGAATGCGTTTACTATGTTAAAAACATTGAATATACAGTGAAACGTCTCTTAGGTGGACACCTACGGGACTATCTAAATGTGGCCGCCTAATAGAGGTGTCCGCCCATGGGAAATTTGTTATTAGGTAATATGTAAATGCAAAATTATTACTATGTATATGTATGTACAAATAAACATAACATAACAAAAATACACTAGTTTTAGTATGGTAAAAAAATCTAATAACGTAGTTTCATGTGTTTGCGTTTTAAAACTTGCAATCTAGAAAATGTAATTCCAAGTCTGATAACAATTCAATTGCTCTAGAGTCACCTCTATTCCTTGCATTCTCTTATAATTCGTTTACCATACTAATGGCTTGTTGATAATTGGTGACATTTGTTTGATTACTGCATTCACCTTCTTCATCAGAGTCGTCAGATATTAACGTGGTTTCAGTTTGGGCTACATAATCGGTAGGAATGGGGTCACTATCATCTTCTAATAGCTCATTGATATCTATGTTAATGAACTTGCGCAAATCATTGTTATCAAATTACAAACTTCCACAACATCAATAATCTCTTTCAGACTCAAAACGCGACATTTTTGTTCCATTGTTTACGACTTTAACCGTTCAACTCACAAATAAACGGCGGACTGCTGTCGGGGAATCACACATACTTTTATTCGGCGAAGTCCTTTCGCACTGCCACGCATATGCGATTGGTTGCCGGTCTGTCTTCAGAGAGTTTTTACACCGTACTTATTCGTCTCCCAAATACTTCTCTTTTTTGTTCGTTAAAGGAGGGTTTTCGCACTCTATGTATGAAAACTTCCTGTCCGCCCAAAGGAGAGTCCGCCCAAGAGAGGTTGATTTTCATGGAATTTCATATACCTAGTTCCGGACTATGAAAAAATTTCCGCTTAATAGAGATGTCCGCTTATTAGAGGTGTCCGTTATGAGATGTACTATACACTGTACTATATTAAACAAGGAACAGAATACGGAGAAAAGTTCACATGTTACATATACAGGGTGATTGATGATGGGTGGCCTATTAGACGTTTATGAAGAACTAGTCAACGGATCACTGCCGTGCAGGGTTGCCGCTTCTTTTAGGAAGTATTAGCAACTTTGATAATTTAAATGGAATACCCTGTGTTATTAATTTCTTAATAACTTTACTTATCATTTTCCTATATATATATATATATATGTTATCGTTCTCTAAATAATAATTAGTTTTAACTTGTTCTTTGAAAAACTTGTCCTAAAAAGAGGTGATATTTTTGAACTATGACAAACTAGCGCACTGAAATTTGGTTGGGAGTCAGATAATACCAAGAGGTACTGTGATATAAAAAAGCCGGACATTCACAAATGCGTTTAAACAAATACAGTATGTCCACGGATGGGGTTTACAAGAGAACAAATGGACTAAAAATTGAAAGATACGAAAAAAGGTCACTCTTAATAAACGTTTTTGCTTGTCTAGAAAATACGATTCATCATAAGAATATAAAATAATTTTTACATAGGTAAACCTTTTAATGAATTGTTCTACTTCGGTTTGTTGTGTAGAAAACACATTCATTAAGAGTGACGTTTTTTCGTATCTTTCAAAATAAAGTATGTTTACTCTTAAGCAAAATAACATTTTTGCAGTTTTTACCCACCCTGTATAAAAAAATTGAAGTTTCTTATGATGAATCGTATTTTCTAGACAAGCAAAAATGTTTATTAAGAGTGACTTTTTTTCGTATCTTTCAATTTTTGGTCCATTTGTCCTCTGGTAAACCCCATCCGTGAACATACTGTATATAAAATAAAAATAAAATCAAACCAAAAAAAGGATAAACATTGATTATTGATTATTAATAAATCGACAAAAATCAATGAAAATAATACATTTATTTCTCCAGAGAATTAAATTCTACTCCACTAATCACGACTAGGTATATGAACTTTTCCTGTTACTGCGATGAAGAAAACAAAACATTTATAATAATTAGTGATTTCGCGTATCTAGTAATGGTAAATTTCGTCACCCCGTTTTTTCATTTCAATTAGATTAAAACCGATATTAACGCCACCCTTTATTTTAAAAGTCGCACACGTTTCGTCCTCGCCATTCCGTCTAATTTTAAGATTTACATTATCCTCTATTCAATATGTAAATGGGACGAAATGGCGGAAGGCAGATGCGAGAGGCTAAATGGCGGCAATTTTAAGATTAGCCTTCGAATTAAAGGCGGGAAATCGAGGGATGTTCAATATCCTCATTGTCCTTAACAAGGTAATTGGGGAGCGAGCGAATCTAATTCGCATTAGCGCTAAGGATAAAAGGGAAAAGGATTTAAGATCGGGGATTAGGTTAAAATGTGTTAAAATGGTAATTTGGCACGGGTAGTTTTTAGAGTTCCGTCAAAAATCATGTACGAATTGCATTTTAAAAAGTCTTCCCTCGAACAATGGAACAAAACAGTTCCTGTGATAAATTGTTTAATGCCGGCTTGTACCACACCAGTGGCGGCTCGTGACCTATGATAGAGGGGGTTCACAAGTATGGTGAAATTTTTCTAGGCGTTTTAAATGTAGGAAGGAAAAAAGTAATAAGAAAATGCGTTACGTAAAACATATTTTTATTTATTTTTTTATTTTACACAAGGAAATACAACTTTTGGAAAATAAGAAAGGTTTTCTTAGTGTGTATATCTGTCGGATCTTAACGTCGTCGCATGCAACCCTCCTAACAATATTAATACAGTCCACTACTAATACTACTAAAGCCATCTACGAGCTATCAAGAAAACCGTATGATATCCAATACTACTACCGCCATCTACGAGTTATCAAGGAAACCGAATGACCAAGACGAGAACAATAGGTAACTGTTTTATGACGAGAACGAATCGAGACACGAGACTGACAAGTGGGCATTCTTCATATTTTCAGTGTTTTTTAGTTTAAATCCTTAAATAAAATGGTTTAAAATCATATCGAGTATAATTTATCGAAATACACAACATTTATCGACCCTACACAATAGTGCTTAAACGTAAAGTCCATTCTTCGGTTCTTAATTGTAGAAAATTCAATCAATCAACAGCCTCATTAAGTTTGGAATTCCCTCTATAATTTTTTTTCATATATTTCATTTTTAAACTTTCTAATAAAGTCTCTAGATTTACCCTTTGTGGCCTGCGTTAAATTAATTTCGGGTTTAGGTGGTCCCGCATTCTTCATTTCAATTTTTTGTTCCAAACTGTTTAGGGGAGGGGGGGGGGGGGGGGAGGGGTGGTTTGTTCGGGTTAATAAGTGTCTCACACGTTCAGTAGCCAAATTTCTGTACTTAAAATTTTACTTAATGATTCATAACCTAAATTTTTAATTAAACCAAATATGAAGTTGTCAGTTTGCTGTCAAATAATTTCTTTCTCATGGAGTTTCTCAACGATAACCATTGTCGTAACTTCGTAACAAACGGGCCCGGGGGCAAGAAGTTGAAAGTTCACATGTATACATATAGGGTGTTACAAATTCGTCGTTCACCATTGGGATTTCGGAAATGGTAAGAGATAAGAAAATAGCTTAATAGCCAAATAAAATGGCGCAAAAAAATCAAAAATCTGACTTTGTTCGATGAGATGTCCAAAAATACATTTCACTTTCGCATTGCTACTTTTTATTCTCCTCAAGATGGCGTTATATCAGATCATTCATGCGAAGTTTCGTCCTTGGGTCACCAACTTAATTTTTTTTAATACGGGCCTGCATCTTATTTTTTAATTTGGAAAATGGATCGAAATCTACGTTCAGTGGTATACAATTATCATAATTAATTATAATATTTAGGACCAAGCAATTATTCTTGATGGGTAACTTATGTTTCGCGTATAACCGAAAAATAGTATATTAAGATACAAGTTTAATAAGATATTATCTTATTAGAAAACGACCCCCGCGACTAAAGTACAAGTGCTCTAATTGTCTTATGAACCGTGTATTCTATAATACTTTTTCTATTTAGGTCTTTAAAGACTGAAAAACTTTAAAAAATATAGTAAATTTTTTCCATTTGAATTAATATTTTCTTTGTGGGTTGGCAATACTTTTACAATTTAATCAAATATGCCATGATAAAAACAACTGAACACAACAAAGCTTCTTCCCATCCGTCATAATTAAAAATAAATATATTATTAAAGTTAATAAAAATGAGTCAGGAAGAAAGTTGTACTCTGTCAAAAATACGAGAAATGGCAGAAAATAATCTAGAAAAAGTTTAAAAAAGAATATGAAAAACTTTGAGTTATGGTGCGAGCAGAACAAAGTTCAAAATATTGAACAAAATAATAAATAATACTATTGAACAAAATATTGTGTCGACACAGAATCTGACAGGAATAACAATTAATGCCCAGGAAAGGTCTACAGTACTATAAATATGTATATATAAAGTATTATGTATAATACTATATTGAATTAAAAATAAAAATACCTAGTACTTTATTGAATAAAACTTTAGAAATAGAGCATAAACTGGAAGATATTTCTATTATTTTTAGGTTATGTTGTTTTATAGTTGTGACTAGAAATTAGTTGACGGACCCCGTCAGCATGTTATATATTTCCGAGTATAGATATTTCAGATAAATATCTAGTAAAAATGATCGATTTGCAAGGTTAAAGGTTGGTATTTTAAAGTTTCCTATAAAATTTTTTTGTCAAATCCATAATTCCTAGAAAACTAATCGTAGTAAGCCTAAAATTCGGGTTTGTTCGAACGAGCGAACCCTACTTGCTGTCAAGATAAAAAAAATTAAAATTTCAGTTTCATAAAGTGGCAGGTTATTCAATTTTTTTGCATTTCCTAATGCAGCCATTATGAAACCCAAATAGAAAAATGATTTTTTAACCTTCTTCTTTTTGGAGGAGTTGTTATTAGCAGTAAAAATTAATATTATTTACCGTTTTCATCCCCCGTGTTCAATCAAAACAACCGTTCAAATCCGGCGCAAAACAGCAGGTGTTCAATTGCCTAAAATTTTCAATCGTCGCGACAAAAAGAGCAAATAATAGAGCAAGTGTTAAAATAGCGCCAATATAGAGAAGTCGTCTCCGAACAGCTGTCACAAAAGAGATTCATGAATTATTCAGGGCAACCCCTATACACATTACACCCCCATTCTTTATGTTGTACATTTATCGTGTCGGAATAAATGAACAGGGTTGCTATGTTTACCGAGGGTGCTCGGAAGAATAGCCACGGTTAAACTACTCGGTAAGCAACTAATGATTCGAAAAACCTTTGAAAATTACTCTCCGCTATAGACTTACAGACTAACGGGGATTTTATCGATGAAATGAAAACTAGGAGTCAAAAAACACACAAAAATGCAATAACAAGTAAAGATTGTTTCACGAAAAATGGATATAACTTAATGACTGTCGTAAAAGTACCTGTGGCGATCCCATTATTTATAACCGCTTGTTATTATTATGTGGAAAGGACCGGATTGTAATAATTATAATTAAATATAGGCACATCAGGTAGGTTAGGTTGCTTAATTTATATTTAAATATCTTTTTGTGGTAAAATTTGTTTGTTTTTATTTCTTGCTGGAAGAGTTTAGTTGTATTACCGATATTATTTTACCAAACGTATAAAAAAACAGTATGTGACGTCCTGGAAAAACATTGATGGTGCTTCTTCTAGTGTTACAGTGAAGAAAATGCATTTATCTATCGATGCTAGGGAAATTGGAAAAAGAGTATATACTTCTTTACTCAACACCATCTATAGAATGACATTATGTTTTAATGATATTCCCCCAGATAGTTGGAAAAATTCAGTCCGTCACGTAATAACTGTAGAGAATTCGTATATTATGTATGTATATATGTTATTTCATTTGATTACATTAATATAATCATAGCATTACTTGTTTTCCTTAGTCCGTCCCTTCATACTTCACTTGTTTATTGCCAAGCTCTTGTCGACACAATGGGACCGACCCAGGAACTAAGTCGTATACAAAATACTTTACAGTGAAATCTCTCTTCACTGACACCTCTGATAAGCGGACATCTCTATTAAGCGGACATTCTTTTATAGTCCGGAAATAGATATATGAAATTCCACGAAAATCAACCTCGCTTGGGCGGACTCCACGGCAACTATGCGTGGCAGAGCGAAAGGACTTCGCCGAATGAAAGTATGTGTGATTCCCCGACAGCAGTCCGCCGTTTATTTGTAAGTTGTAAGGTTAAAATCGTAAACAATGGCAGAAAAATGTCGGGTTTTGAGTCTGAAAGAGAATATTGATATTGTGGAAGTTTGTAATTTGATAACAATGATTTGGGCGAGTTCATTAACATTGATAGCCATGTACTATTAGAAGATGATAGTGACCAGATTCTTAAAAATTATGTAGCCCAAACTGAAACCACATCACTATCTGACGACTCTGATGAAGAAGTTGAATGCAGTAATCAAACAAATGTCACCAATTATCACAAGCCATTAGTATGGTAAAGGAATTATAAGACTATGCAGAGAATAGAGGTGACTCTGCAGCAATGGAATTATTATCAGACTTGGAATTACATTTTCTAGATTGCAAGTATAAAACGCAAACACGTCAAACTACGTTATTAGATTTTTTTAGTACTACATCCTAAAACTAGTGAATTTTTGTTATGTTATGTTTATTTGTACATACATATACATAGTAATAATTTTTCATTTACATATTACCTAATAACAAATTTCCCATGGGCGGACACCTCTATTATGCGGGTTTAGACGGTCCCGTAGGTGTCCGCCCAGGAGAGGTTTCACTGTAGTTGTCTTCTCCGGAAAGTTCTTGAACGATATGAATCATTTTTAGCACTTCGATCTTCTCGTCCTTCTAATCTTAACTTAAAAACTTATGACGTTATCAATGTGAACTTATTAAGTATTTTTAAAGAAGATTAAATTATGGTGTGAGATTTTTCCTGCAATCAAATTAAACTGCTTCATAGAATTTTTTTCTGTTTTATCTATCTGATATAAAAATATACGCCAGGATTAATGGAAAATATCAAATACTTAAAATGAAATATAGGATGGAGGGATTTTCAGAAACAAGATTTAGTTTATTAATAAGAGATAATGCATTCGTGAAATTTATCATCTAATTTTTTCCACAAATTCTATTGTCCGAGAAATCCTTCAAATTGATGGATTTTCCGTACGACCTTCATTAGTTCTATTTTTCAACGTTGAGTTAGCATATTTGGTTGACTTTAGTTTACTGAAAAGACATCCCAACCAACATAACACTCAAAGTTTTGTTTTTTTTTTTGGAAAAATTGTGATATCGTATTTTGTTACCAAAGAAAAACGTTACTTTAATGTAGTTCCCTAAAAAACAGTGCCGTATTACTGTACGAGCTCCCCGGGTGCGTGTCCGTGGCCCGCAGGTTGTGGGGGGCCCCGTACTTTGAACAGATCTATTATTACTATTCTTTCAGAATTATATTCTTACGTTATTACTTACTACCCGTCGATCGTTGACGACCTTTCTTGTTGCTCAACAATTTTTTTAAGGCTCGGGGCCCGACAGCACAAAGAACCGCCACTGCTAAAGTCGGTTCGTTTTATGAAGTCCGATATCGGATTAAATCATAAAAGGTTGTTAAACAGTAAGACGGTTAAGTTAACAATGCCTTCGATATGCTTGATCGTACGGAACATTCCACTGGTTCACTGTAGTCGGCCGTGCAAAATCAGCGATTCCAAAACAAAATTATATTAGAATTATGTATCGCGATAAATATTTTAATTTTGTTTATTTTTCGCTCATAGGTTTTTTTTATGTATCAAATGATAACCATTTTGCGTCAATAAGTTAAAGATGTACTTTTTCCTAGAATTTATTTTGGGATCATTATAGTTAAATCTATATAATAATCACTATTTTCCAAGAAATAATTAAAATTTGCTCAAGTTCAGGATGGTATATTCTATTTTAAATAAGTATTTATGCTTTCTGCTTTTAGTTTGTTTCTCATTGTCTGTGAATTAAAAGCAGTTATAAAGCAAGGTTATGGAAAATGTTCACAACGCCTAGAATATCTCCAGGTCAACGCCGTTTGGTATTACAAGTGGAACGTTATTTTACTTAGAAAAAGATAACTCGGGCCCGTTGGTGTCTGTTTTGGCAGTGCAAAATCGAACGTCTGATTCTTGCGACATTTCAGATAAGACCTTAAGAAAAGTGAAGAGGAATTGAACAGACCACATAAAGGGGTTTGACTCCATTCTAAAACCTTTGATTTATCCCATGGGATAAAACTATCGATTAGGAATATTGTTTATGATATGTATAAAGCCAAGGAATATGTTACCCTCAAAGCTATTCTTAAAAAGATAAAGAAGAAAGAACTTTGCGATATTGGAGCTACCAGTTTGTCCACCATTTTAAAAGAGCTGGGCTTCAAATACAAAAAAAAAACGAACAACAGAAAAGTGCTTTGCGAGCTGTCCAATAATGTTTCAAAAAGATGGCGACATCGGTTCTTTTTAGATCCAAAACTTTATAAAACAAGAATTCGTGAAACTAATTTACCTAAATACTATAAAAGCTAAAAAATAATTATTTTTCTTTGCCTATTATTATTTTTTATTTACTTTAAATTAGTTTATTTAAAAAATACCTAAAATATAATTTATTGTTTGAGAGCCACCGACTACCCGGCTCGAGAGGTTTTATTGCTTAGCGGACTTCATACACCGTAAAGATTGTTTCAAGAAAAATGGATATAACTTAATGACTGCCGTAAAAGTACCTGGGCCATCCCATTATTTATAACTCTTTGTTATTATTATGTGGAAAGGACCGGATTGTAATAATTATAATTAAATATAGGCACATCAGGTAGGTTAGGTTGCTTAATTTATATTTAAATATCTTTTTGTGGTAAAATTTGTTAGTTTTTGAGGAATGTTCAAGAATTGTCTTTTACCAAACATTCCTCAGAATAACGTGATAGTAATGGACAATGCGAGCTATCACAGTCGCCAAGTACATAAAGCTCCAAGCTCAAATAATACAAAATTGGAGATTCAGAACTACATGGTGGCGAATGATATATTATATTTTGAAGAAAGTTATAAAAAAAAGTGATCTTTTAGAAGTTTTAAAGACATTTTGTATAAAAAAAGTATATGTTTGGGACACATTGGCAGAAGAAATTGGACATACAGGCACCAGTTAAAATCACTGGTTAGGTCTGAAAATATTTCTCCGACTTTAAGTTCTAGTGTTGTAGAATTAATACGAAAATGCTTTAATGATATTCCCCCAGGTAGTTGGAAAAATTCAGTCCGTCACGTAATAACTGTTGAAAATTCGTATATTAGTCTGGATCGTATAATTAATCCAATTATAATTAACTTTGATGAGGATAGCGATAGCGAAACAGAACTATCTATAGAAGGACATTATAAATGTAAATAAACCTGACTAGTAATATTTAAAAAAAATGTTATTTCATTTTATTACATTAATATAATCATATCATTACTTGTTTTCCTTAGTCCGTCACTTCATACTACACTTGTTTATTCCCAAGCTCTTGTCGACACAATGGGACCGACCCAGGAAATCATTAAGTCGTATCCAATTTTCGTGAAACGTACTGTACCGAATTTAAAAACAGTTTTTCACGATTTATGAATCGCGTATCGCAGATTTGGATCGTGTGCGGCAGGCTTTATTACGGACACAACAATACACGGCACAGCAATTGCAGCGCAAACAAAAAATATTAATAAACAAACATTATTATAAAAATTGTCCACCTCGAATGCGGGACTTTTGTCAACAAATCAAGTATGCAATGTCCAGGGGATAGTTTGTGTATTTTTCGTGATATTCGGAATTCGTGTGTAAAATTGCTAATCAAAAATTCTAACTGTGCTCCGGCAGTGAAATAACAATAAATAGTTCCGAAAAATAAACAAAACCGTTTTATTTTATGCACGTAAATATCGATGCCAGTCGACAAAATGTTATTTACTTAACGGTCGTAAAATAAATCTGTCTTTTGTGTGTGAATGATTCAATACGAAATTCGAGATTTTTCGAATTTTTTTACAAAATCGAGCAAATAAGCAAGGAACTTTTTGACTGAACTGAACAAGTGTTTTTCAACGCCGTCATAGCTAACTAGAAAAGTAACTTCAGCAGCAAAATTGCCATATAAAAATATTAAATTGGCAATATTTCGAAAACTACAAATTTTCGAAATAGACAATCTTATAGAAAATTTGGGGGTTTCCCTTTTTATATGTTTTTTAAAGTTTTCTCTATTTAATTTTATTCTTATTTTTGGAATACTATGTATTATTAAAAATATTATCAAAAATCTATTAAATCAGGTCCTTTTCAACAAGGAATCTAACCCAGATGAAATAATAATGACTCCCTTTTAGGAAAAATTTATAATTATTTTAAGGTCTGGAAATGTCATTGTAGACATAAAATCTTGCGTATAATCCAAAAATGTAATATATGATGTTCCATCTAAAATAAGCCAGTTGACACCGATTATCGGTATAACCGGAAGTACCACCATATTGAAAATAATTTAACCGAGTTGCCCAATGAACATTAGCATACTCTCCAAGTTTCAAAAATTTTCTGTGTATAGTTCTTCATATACCGGATGACGCTTCATTGAGTTGAACATAGGAAATCCCAAGTAGCTGAATTCGTACCGTCAAACTAAAAAAGTCCGATCCTCCCTACATTTTATTTATTATTAACCAAACTGTATAGATCCGGCAACCCTGCCTAGGTCGAGGTAAATGACGATTATGACGATGCGATTAAGTAGTGCAGTTTCTCTGTAGTAACAGGTGGCGGGTGACAGCGGGGGATAGCGGGGCTATGGCGACTTAACATGGAAAAGGCGCACAGTTTTTGTGTGTACCGCGCTGTTGTCTGTTCGTGCATCTAGTTAGAAACTCGAACGTGTAGGTTTTAATATTGGAATATTATATATTTATTAAGTTAAAATGAATAGTTTACGGTGGACTATTTAAGAAATAACTTTAGCTCTTTGAGTTTGGAGCAAAAAATTGAAGTGAAGAATGCTGGAACACCAAAACACAAAATCAATTTAACGTAGACCACGAAGGGGAAATCTAGGGACTTTATTAGGAAGTTTAAAAATTAAATATATGATAAAAAAAAATTATAGAGGGTATTCTAAACTTAATGAGGCTGTTATTGATCAATTTTCTATAATTAAGAACCGAAAAATGGATTTTACGTTTAAGCACTATTGTGTAGGGTCGATAAATGTTGTGTATTTCGATAAATGATACTCGATATGATTTTAAACCATTTTATTTAAGGATTTAAACTAAAAAACACTGAAAATATGAAGAATCCCAACTTGTCAGTTTCGTGGCTCGATTCGTTCTCATCATAAAACAGTTAACTATTGTTCTCGTCTTGGTTGCGCCTAATGACGTAGCCGTAGATGGCGTAGTGGTATTAGACATCATTCGGTTTTCTTGATAACTCGTAGACGGCGGTAGTAGTATTGGACATCATTCGGTTTTCTTGATAGCTCGTAGATGGCTTTAATAGTATTAGTAGTGGACTGTATAAATATTGTTACGAGGGTTGCATACGACGACGTTAAGGTCCGACAGCTATACACACTAAGAAAACCTTTCTTATTTTCTAAGAGTTGTATTTCCTTGTGTAAAATTAAAAAATAAATAAAAATATGTTTTACCTAACGCATTTTCTTCTTACTTCTTTTCTTTCTACATTTAAAACGCCTAGAAAGTAATTGGTTGGTCGTTACACAAAAATAAAATTTTAAAAATAATTTCACCATACAACCCAAACCCCCTCTATCATCACGGTCACGAGCCGCCGATGGATAGGACACCCTGTTTGTATTTTCATACAATAGTTAAAAGTCGAAAGTCACTTCCTCAATCTTTTTTACTTACTTGCCAAGATCTACTAGAAACATTAAATTCGTGATAATCATACGAAAGTAAACATTGATAAATAATAATTAATTTCCACCAATTTCCCATACCCAATAATCCAAACAAAACAATTCCCTTCGAGTTCCACTAATCAACCGGACGGATTTAATACAAGAAGAAAATCATAGGAGCCAATAAAAGCTCATTCAAGCAAAGCTCAATCGTCTCAGGCGGCTGGGTCACTATTCAAACAATTAATTAATTTGAGGGGTCACCGGCCAGAGGGCGCCACTACGCGGGGGGTCTTTCCGATAGAGCTCGACTTGACACTCGTCGTCGTTGCCGGAAGTTCTTGTTAGCGCGGACGTTGGGATTAGCTTGGGATATTTAGAAGATGATTGGGTTTTGTTTGTTGTAGATTATAATGTGGTAATAAATGTTTAAGTTTGATGATCTTTTGTAACAGTAAAGGGGATTGAATACAAATAAGTATACAGGGTGTTTATTTTATTAGAATGCGTCGGTCCAGGAGCATGTTATGTGTCATTCTTTTACAACTTATATACATACAATTATCTGACACGTATTTTAGGATTTTGCTGAAAATTTTTTTTTTCTCGGGAATATCGAAACATGGATTTTTGATAATTCGATGGATTTTCTCCAATCTTCTCATACTTGAAATATAATATCTCCAGTTGTACTGGTCGGATCAATGTCGCTTTTTTATTTAACACTTTGTTATGTTAGCTTTCGAAGTGTATTAGAAAAAAAATTGTCATTGTAAACAAATGAAAAATAATAGCACTTTTATTGTTTAAATAGTTTTAACATGCTCTCTCCCCACCTTAAACTAATTTGAAAAAAAATCATTTTGTTCCTTATCCTCGTATCTACAAAACCCATTTTAAGAAAAAGTGGGACCTCTATTAGATGGGAAGTTATTACATATTTTCGAGCGCGATGAATCGAATAGCGCGACCGTTTGAAGCGTCTACAATCGAGCTTGATGCCTTGTGAATCATTAATATTCAGCAGTGTGATTAAAAAATGTTGATGATAGACAGAGGCTTTATAACATATCTCCATATATTGTATTTTCAATTGTAACACTTGTCAAGTAAACCGGTGGTTACCAGGGTCAACATTTTTTTACAGGCAACTTTCAGTCCTTAGCATATAACTTACTAAAATAAACTATTTGCCTGTAGAAACGATTATAATTTGCGAAATAAATGTTACTGCCTGCATTAGTAAGCAATTTAAAAAGTTTTTTTTTAGATTATAGCTGCAGTATTCAAATTTGAATTTAAAAATGTATCGCCGGTCACGTGTCCCCAGTCAATAGTTTCTTACTTTACCCTTTTATATTTCACGTCATTTTACTAAAGTTACTTTTATATATCAATAATTTACACTCCTACTACAATTTGTATTGAAAAAATAATGTTCAAAGATCAACAGTTTAGTTTCTCTAACGAAATTATTAGCAAGAAGTTCCGTCCTCGCAGCTGCATGTATCGCCGGTCACGACAGAAATTGCTTATAAATAACGAGGTCGGCCTAATAGTTTTACAAATATGACGGTTTGTGTTTGGATTTGTGTAAAGTGTGCTCCTTATTGTGTTTATTTAGGTATAATCTAGAACATTGCCTACTTTTTACCAAGCGTATGTTTTTATATTATATCGCCGGTCACAGGGTCAACTCAGACCTAGTAGTCTTAATTAAAGGAAAAATACTACACCTAGTCATTCTCTTGAGTACAGATACTCATTTCAGTCTAACAAAGTTTAAGAAATAGCTTGTATTAGCTGGTATCCACGAATTTGTGCATATTTGTATCGCCGGTCACGCATGAAAATGTTACCGGAGATAAATTGATGTGACGGTTTGTTATCCGAAACTATATACAATATTTTTTTATTAACCATTTATAAACCATTAAGGAAAAATATATTTTGATGTGCAAGTTTCGTTTAGACGAGGTTTACACCTTAGGTAGATTAAAAATATGACTAATTTTCTTAGTATTTTAACATTCTATAAGGAACATTCCAAAACTTTAAGCCAATATACGACAGGGCTCTTATAAATAATAGGAAAATGGTTATAGTGACTGATTAAAATTATTCAGTTCCAAATATTGGCGTTATATGATTCAGGAGAGGAAAATGAGCCATGTGACGGGCGTTAAATTATTAAAAAATCGATTGTATAGACCAAGATCTTTGTGACGATGATCTTTTGCGCCGCCATATATAATTCCTCTAATTAGATCCTCTAAGAGACCTATTAAAAAATTAACAGGTGTTTTTGAGATTATTTATTTTTAAAATCCGATTTACTGAAAGTTGCCTGTAAAAAAATTTTAACCCACCATGACTTGCTGCGCATTTGGTTAGATTTTAGGAGTCACGTTCGATTATTATCTTTTCTAAATCGCTGTTAGTGTTAACAGAAGCTTGCTAACCCACGATTAAAAAAAATTGTATAATCAAATGCAATAAAATTGATGTTATTCAACCTTGTATCGTCGATAGATGTAATTGAAAAATCGTTATGAAAGGCACACCATCCCCGCCAGCTGTTGGATGCCGTACTTGTATGTGCGGACGGATTAGCGACGCAGACATTTCCGAGATAGCGGGACGATAAAAGCGCCGATAAAGCAGGGATTTTAGATATCGATGGCAGTATGATGGATGAGCCCACGGATTGTAAATCACTTTTAATCTAACACAAATTATTGTATGACTGTTGATTTTCAAGATCAAACATTACCCATCTAAACAAAATCAATTACTTTTGCCTGATAAGGGATGTTTGTTTATCTTAAGGCGTTAATATGCGCGAAAACGTAACTGTTAAACCAGATAATTTAATGATCGGTTTGTTAATAACATTTTTTATAAAATAAAATAATGATTTTCAATTTAAGTGCTTCCTACACGGAAAAAAAATTAAACAGAGATAGAAATTCTTAAACTACACGGAAAGAAAAATTTAACTAAAATCCTTTGTAAAATTTACTAAGATATTTTGTAAAAATTTCGAAACATGGTATTCCCAAGCGGCCATCCATCCAAGTACTAAATGTTCCCAATCTGCTTCCTCTTAAGTTCCCCACCTGTTCTCCTAACAACGGTTCGTGACCTATGGATAGAGGAGGAGGTTCACTAAGTAGGGTGAAATTTAAAAGAAAAAAATGTTGTAACGACCAAACACTTTTTTTCTTAGGCGTTCTAAACATAAAGTAAAACAACAAACACAAGTAATAAGAAAAAACGTCAGGTAAAACATGTTTTTATTTTTTTTAAATTTTACATAAGAGAAACTCTTAGAAAAACAAAGAAGTTTTTCTTAGTGTGTACAGTTCTTAAATGTAAAATTCGTTCTTCTGTTCTTATTTGCAGAAAACGTATAAATAACAGCCTTTTTACTTCAATATTTTGCTCCAAACTCAAAAGAGCTAAAGTTATTTTTTAAATATACCACCATCAAACCAAATTTTATTTCTGTAATTTAAACAATAAAAAAGTTATAGGTTAGCAAGAAGTCACCTTTGTTTGATTCACAAAGATGTCACGAAAATACGCGTTCTTACCATACCATTCTTCTGTAAAAAATATCATAGGACATGTTTGCAGGGACCCTAGTGATAGATCGATTGAATAACTTTTCTGACTAAAATATGTGCTTTCATCAACTTTCTCTTTGAATGCACAAACATCGGCTGCCGACGGACATCTTCGCAGACAGCACGAAGTATCACGCCTCAACAAAGACCTGGAAGAAATTTTGGCTTGAGGTGACAGTAACCAAGTCGAATTTAACGCTAAAAAACCCAGGCAGCAATTTTCTCTAAAAAGGTTAACATTACAGAACCTGATATAGTCATGGACGGACACGCAATCCCACTGGCTTCATCTATTAATTTGCTGTGGGTCAATCTGGGCGGAAATATGTTTTGGCATAACCACGTTGTGGCAATCGCCAAGATAGCTTCTCAGAAACTTGATGTGCTCTTCCGAACCAGAAAGTTGTACTCACCTCAACAACTTTTGACACTATACAAAGCCCAGATTCGACCAGAGTACTGCTCTCATGTCTGGAGCTCTGCACCCAAACATACTCTTCGGCTACTGTATTTCATCGAAGAACCTCGGCAGTCTAGAACATCGAAGACATGTTGGGGATTTGACTCTCTTCTACAGATATTTTCATGGAAAGTGCTCGGCTGACCTTGCCCTCTTAATTCCGCCTTGAGTGGCGAATAGCAGAAATACACGACGAACCACTGACGCACATCCATATTGGGGGTTAAGCTTAGTACTCCGCGAACTTAATTATTTAAGAATTCTTTCATCTGGAGGACTTCTTCCTTATGGAACGACCTTCCCGAGGTCGTTTTTCCTAACGAATATAACCTCCAACGATTCAAAACCAAAGTGAATTGCTTTTTACGCACACGCATTACTCTCAGAGTGCCCTAAAGGATTTTTCCTATAGTGCTTGTGTTGGATCATAAAAAAAAACAAATTATCACATAAAAATTGAATATAATACGTAGAGATATTAAATAATAATAACGGTTTTGAAAATAATTTGCACAGCCGGAAATAATTATGCTGATATGGCTGTTCTTAAAATGTGCGAAAAATCACATCCTTTTGATCAGTCTAATTTTCTTGCTTGGAGGCTGAATATTTTTTCGAAAAGATATTTCCATAAATTCTCATTATTTTCTGCTTACATTGCTTGCTCCTTAAGTAATCAATAACTATTCAAAGATGCAATCCATTCAGATTTCTGCGAATAACATATTTAAAAACGTCAGTTTATTTAACAATAGTACCTACCGGATACAAGAGATAAATATTTACTTGAAATGAATGATCGGTAAATATTTTTTACAATAATTCATAATAAGTATAGTTTATTTCATATTATTTATTAAATATTGTTTAATAAATCAAAATAAACATGTACATATATACAGGGCGATTAATAATAATATGCTAATATTTAAGAAGGTTATTTCATGGGTCCATTTTCAGAAGGAAACTTCATATGAACATATGTCCTAAACGTCTTAACTTTTGAGATACAGGGTGTTAAAGATTGTCATGTTTTTTTTAACAATTTGTTAAGGTTAATGACTTAAATACGTGACAACTACACTGGCAAAAATACATTTACCAATGTCGTGGGTTACAAAATTGGAGCTACCTCAACCCACCTCTCTATGTTGTTCTAACTGAGCCTACGAATTATCACAAATTATTTAAAAACGCTACAGTAATTCAGGTTCGCCTCAACCCAGAAAGAGATTTTTTATCAACATTTTAATTACCTGAACTAAATTTTTGGGTTGGGAAAACTTGCTAATTGATTATGTGTGTCGTTTTTTTTTTATGATCACACAAGCAACCCGAAGTTTAAATAAATCGCTTAGGAAACCAATATCATCCATGGTGTATTATATATTTGAAAGGAGCATTTAAAATACTATATTTTTAGATTAAAATATACAGGGTGTTCCATTTAAAAAAAATGAGGTTAGGTCCGATAACTTTTTTACCTGACCCCGTATACTTATTCTGAAAACGGCATATTATTCAACAATCAATATAAAGAAACTTCCGTATACAACATTTTTCTGTATCTCTTTTAACTAAGAAAATATAGGGTAATTTTGAAATTGCCAATTTTTTGATTTTCCCCCGTATCTCTTAAGCGAGCGAAAATTTTAAAGTTTTGATTTTACCATTTTAAGTTTCATCCATAAAGAGTACATGATACCTACATTACTTATTTGATAGCACTAACAATTACGGAGATACCCTATAAAACTGTCGAAAATGTTACACCCTGTACATCTCGAGTGTCGACTTTTATTTTGTAAACTTCATTTTTTTTAACCTCCTCTATAAATAAGAGTCTAGTGATGCGAGGTTTAGAGATGTTCGAGACCAACTAATAGTACCATAGCAATCAATCCACAGGAGCTCTATCCCTCTGATAGATGTCCTTGTAATTTATTCTATATAAAATTTAAGTAGATAGTGCTCTCCTGTAAGGCGATTTTCTATAGTTAACCTAAGAATTAAATTTACGTTGAATTAATAAAATTCCAACATAATTGCGATGTTGCGAGCCGCAGTCTGACCGATCTAACCGGAGGTTAACTAATTGTCTTACGATACAGTCGTCTGTATATGTAAGTAAAATAACTTTACCTCTCGCTTGCACTTTAATTGGAGTACATTTATCAGTGCTCTGGTTAAATCCTAAATTACCCTGGGGGCAATGATGAAAAATATTTAACACTGCTTTTTTAATTGAAGGGGCTGGATTTGCGCCCTCCCGAACAAACCCCAGAGAGTAAGGACAATTCGAGCCGTGCAAAACAGGCATTATATCATTGGTTACGTTTTACGCTGAATTTATAGGGTTTGTTGTCGGGGGTGTTTTTTTTTACTCAGTTTGGAAAAAGATTTTATCGCGAGGCGACATTATTAGAACCAAGGATCTGCAATCAAGGAGGATAGAGCTTTGGATCACAGATACACAATTTAGAATATTAGGTAGTTTTTAAACAACTTTCCAGAAAAATACTCGGGGGGGTTCTGAAAATTAGTATAATTTTTCCTTGTCGTTTTCTGATAATTAGATAAAGACATTACGTCGCCTTCGAGCGTTTACGTACGAACACGTACTTTTTATAAGGCCCTTATTGGAACCAAGCGAGGATTCAGGGGGGGGGGGGTCATGGAGGTCATGACACCCCAACCATCAATTTAACACGCTAGGTTATACTTTTCGTAACTTTTCCATGCAGGACCCCCCTCCCCAACGAAATTTGACCCCCCCCCCCCCCCAAACCGAAGTTTTGGATCCGCCCTTGATTGGAACGGCCGTCATTCATACCTGCTTTCAACTTTGACACTACCAGATTAACAACTGTCATATTTGTCGTTATTGTTAAATAAAATGATTTGTTGTTTTTCAGTGTTTGTGTGTTAAAATTAAGAATTGTTTGTTAAAAAAATAGTAACTCTTAACTCAATATTGTAGACTGTGCCAAGTCTGTCGTATACTGGGTAAAAATATAGACTTTTGAGTCACGTCCGTCGATTGTTTGTTTTTCCTAACAGAGACATATCAAACTGATCAGATGTTGAATGAAAACAGAAACAGACAGAAGATAACAGGAGATGGGGATTCTACAGATAAAATCCCCATCTCTTTTTGTTGTGTTTATTTTCGTAATAAGAGACGTCACATTGACGTGTACAAAGCAGTTAGAGATACCGGGTCCAAGTTTGTTTCAAATCGATGATTATAACGATTTCTAGCTTTGTATCTATTTGACATTTCCAAATGAAATATGTTTTAAAATGTGTCCCCCAACCTCCCTATTTGCGTCCTAAATTTTGAATAAAATATTGCCTGCCGTTTTTGGGATATTGTACAGCGTTGTAAAGATATCTGTAACTTTTCGTTAAATTAAAAAACAGCTTTAGTTCATTATTTCTTTTAAAATCGTTAATATTTTCCGTTAAAATTTAATATATAGGGTGTCCGCTAAGTAATGGGACATGGAAAAACCACATACTCCTTACGAAAAAATATTAGGATTTAATTATACTTACCTATATCCGAAAGTTGATATTAACTGCGATACAGGGTGTTAAAGTTAAAACTTCATTTTTGTTTTTCTCCAATAACTTTGACAGAAACCAACGGTTTTTTACAAAATTTGGCAATTATGGTTTTTTTAGGATGAGGAACTGATTTTTTGTTCATAACTTTTTTGTGCATCAGTGTATTTAAGTTTTTAATGAAAATAATACTTTTCTAATATTATTTATTACATAAAAAAAGGTACACCAATTTCAGGTCGCTCTAAGTTACCGTTTCGGAGATATATGCATTTAAATTGTGTAGTGCCTATTATATAACCTCCATGTTGCTATTTTTTTGTTGATTATTGTGTTTCGGCATTGTTACTTAACTTAGGATAAACTCAAAAATGAAACATTTTTTTACAACAACATAGAGGTTTCATAGCACCTGCATCTCTAAATTTCATTTGTTTTCTCATAGGTTACTTTAACAAAAAATTTGTTTGCAAATTAATAATAGGCACTAAACAATATAAATGCATATATCTCCGAAACGGTTACTCTGGGCGATCTGAAATTAGTGTACCTTTTTTACGTAATAAATATGAGAAAAGTATTATTTTCATTAAAAACTTAAATACACGGAGGCACAAAAAAGTTATGACCTAATAAATGTACGAGAAATGCCGCAGGCACATTGTACATTAAAATTTCACCAAAAATCAGTTCCTCGTCCTAAAAAAACCATAATTGCAAAATTTTATAAAAAAAACCGTTGGTTTCTGTCAAAGTTATTAGAGAAAAACAAAAATGAAGTTTTAACTTTAACACCAACTTTCGGATATAGGTAAGTATAATTAAACCCTAATATTTTTACGTAAGAAGTCTGTGGTTTTTCCATGTCACATTACTTAGCGGACACCCTGTATAGACACGAAAAACGAATAATAAAGTTTTTGTTTGACCAACGCTGAAATAGAACAGAACGCATTATATTTTCCGAAGAAACGATACTCCCATTTCTTAAAATTAGTCCTACCTACATGAAGACTTAACTCCGACAAATTAAGCAAATATAATCAATCAAAATGAAATAATTGAAAATTGATAAGTAAATAAAGGCGAACACAATGTACTTGTTCCATTCATTAATCACTTTGATGGTAAATAGAAATATTACTATAAAGTAATAATAGTGTTTGAATGCAGTGGTGTTCCTCCGTGGCAAAGGAAGCTATTCCCCATCTAACATTAAAGGTGGTATCAAAAACCAGGAAATTAATGAACATGCTCTGTTTGATAACAGAATATATTTTTACGGCCCTTTATAATCATCAAACTTTCATCATATTTTTGGTAATGTTCTAATTCATACATTTTTTTTTACACAAATACCTGTAGTAGTGCATAACTCTCGCGAAGACGTCACATGTTTTCAACAGATGTTTTAAACGTTTACCGCAAATTTGTGTTATTTATTTTAGTGGCATTTTAGCTGTAATGTGTGTTATATATTTATGAAATTAATATAGCTAAATACCATGAGATTATTCTTTCATTTCATCCACTATTAGGCCGCTCGCAAACACAGCCACTTGTGCACGACACCGGTGACACCGGCCTTAAATGCGTAAAACCTTTTAATATCTTTAAAAGAGAACGAAATTTAAAATCACTCTCCCCGTGACGTCACTGCGCGCTTCAGACGAAAGTGAAACGGTTAGATATCTTACCTGTTGTTATTTGTACAATTCTGAAGGTGAGCCTCAAAAATCTAAATTAATTTGTTCACTATTAAATTAAACATTTATTTGGTGATATATCTACGTTTCCTTTAACACAAGCTAACTTCAGTCAGTAAATACAAGTCAAATTGTGTTTCTAAAAGTCCCAGTTGCTTTAAATATTTTTTTCACGTTTTCTGGAAATGTCCAAGATTCAGTCATCTGGTCCGTCATTTATTGAGCTTACTACAGTATTGAATTTTTCATTTTTTACACAAAAACTTAATTTAATTTACGAAGGAAGTTGAAACTACTCAATTCTCCAGTTCCAGAGTACGTCACTGTCTGACTGCAATAATTACTCAACCTGACGCCTTTGCTCGAAGTTTTTATTTAGAAAACAGGGTAAATGGGTAATTTATATAAGTTTATTGTTTGATTTAGGGGTGAGTTACCTCGATTTCGAAAGAGTTATTAGTGGTAATTAATCTTTTTGGGGTAAATATCGTATATCATAATAACCCCTTATTGGATTAGTCCTAAATTAAGTCATGGAGAGGAATGGAAGAAGAAGTATTTCAGAGTTTATTTCATCAAATATTATGTATAAACATGAGAGAGAACAACACCATACATTTAGGACAAATTACACGGCCAGAATTTTATGGTTTTCCTTCTTTTTTTCAGATCGTATCACCTTCGGTATAAATCGACTAGTATCAAAATCAGATGACGAAGAATCAGTTAACAATAACAACACCAACTACTGCCAAAAAGAAGAAAACAGTAGCTATTTTAGCGGAGACGAACGAACGTCGCCTAGAAACGACAGTACGTGGGACCACTCGCCCACTAGACCTTCACCGAGTACCAGTTCTGAATTGGAAGTGGATTCACCTCCACATTCGAGGACAAATTCTCCGTCAATTAGGTAATTAACGTGATTTAATTTTGTGAAAACTTCATATCAAACTTGTATAGAAGATATTGGAACTATTCCGTTATCTTTTTTTTTCAGAGGTTCCCCACGACCATCATCAGTGACAGATCTTCGAAAAGAGGACTCTCCCAGTAAAAAAAGCGAAGCCTTTTCCGTCAGCGCACTGTTACGACCGGATAATCCCAAGAAACATTCGAAAAACGCTCCGTGTTACCAGGAAACCATCTCAGTTACCAGATCGTATCTGTACCCGCCCTTTGTAGATCTCATGAAAGACGCCCAAGCGTTGAAGAACAATACTCACGAATACAACCCTTCATTTTTACCGAGAGGTTTCGTACATCCAGGCTTTTTTCCGCCAAATTTATATCAGCAAAAGGATGGAGAGGAAAGAAGTTTTCTTCCGACTCCTACGTCACTGTACTTTAGCGCTGTTGCCGCCGCTATGGCCAGTAGTAATCAATCGGGGGTTCAGTACCCACCTTCGCCTTCCGCTGAAGACATTTATAGGTTGAGGCACCATTTTATGAATAATCCGTCGGCTGTGCACCCTCATCATCATCACTTGTTAATGAGGCCTGGAATGATGCCATTAGGTTAGCTTGCTTATTGTCATTGTATTGTAGATTAACATTTTTATTAATCATTATCAAAGTAGAATAGTAATATATACGAATCAATTAAGTTTGGATTTAAATATTACGAAACCGTTTTGCCACATTTCATTATTTTCACTTGCAGGTGATGTGTATTCTTGTATAAAGTGCGAAAAGATGTTTTCCACGCCCCATGGGTTGGAAGTACACGCAAGAAGATCTCATAATGGCAAAAGACCGTACGCATGTGAGCTGTGTAATAAGACTTTTGGACATGAAATTAGCTTAAGTCAACATAGGTAAGCAATATTTTTTATTCAAATTGTTTTATACGTAGCAAACAAATTTCCAAATTAATTGAATCGGCCGATAATAGGTGGAAATCCATAACCATCAATCCATTATAATCAATATAATCTCATGACGAAGCTACAGTAATAGCGAAACATGTGATTTTCTGTATCCCATAAGGCTATAAACAATTTACCACTGTTCGAGTTACTTCACTACTTGGTAAAAATTAAAAAATTTAAACTTATATTATTATTAGAACAATATTTTATTACAGGGTGTTATTTTCTCAGCAACTTTGTAAACAAAGCATTAAATAAAAAATTTCTATTGTGAAATAAGAATCTTACCTCCACGAAAACTATGAAAAATATCTGCTAATAATGTGTTCTCGTATGTTTACAATATATTCTTTTTACTTTCTTTCAGAGCTGTACACAATGTCGAAAAGATCTTTGAATGCAAGCAGTGCGGAAAGACCTTCAAGAGGTCATCAACTCTCTCCACCCACCTTCTAATACATTCCGATACCAGGCCTTATCCTTGTCAGTACTGCGGGAAAAGGTTCCATCAAAAATCTGACATGAAGAAACATACTTATATTCATACAGGTAAGTGTAAGGCTAAGTATTTGATAAACATTTTCTGAAAATAGTCAATCTCACAGTAAAGAAAAAGTAGAGGAGGAAACAAATTGCTTTATTGTCCTCGATCTCCAGCCAGTCGGCAATGTTTTCGGCCCCCAAGACATCCTTGTTGCGATTTGGCTTGTACCAGTTAAGAAAATTTTGATTCAAATTTATAAAATTATCTTACAAAATGTATCATATACTTTTAATAATATTATCAAACGAGGAAACTGAAATGAGTGAAAATTATAAATCGTTTGTCATATCACTCCAAATTGTAACCAAAGTATTAAATGCTAATCATACTACTTCAAATTGTGATGAACTAAATTTAATATAATTTCGGAATTGAATCCAGTCGGTCGTATTTTACTGGAATTTCTTTGAAAAATAGAATTAGAAAAGACCATTTGGGGAATCTCTAAATTAACATTACAGAATTTCGTTACACAAATAACATTTGAAGCTTATTATAGTCAAACAAACATTGGCACCCTTAAACCTGTATAAACTTTCACAAAGTTTCACTGGCAAACTTCTGGATTACAAGCAGGAATTGTTGCCGCAAGCAGCTGTTAACAGGGGCCAAAATTATGGCCTCCTTCTTGTCTAATTAGTAAATAATTCACTGGTAAGCCGCCTCTGCAATTAATAAAGGGTGTCAAGATAAGAAGGGTTGGAATGCGCTCAAGGGGCAAGAATCTTAGGGTGGTAGATTTCTGGAAATTAGTGATATCCCTAATAAATATTTGTTTTCTCGAAGGTGGTAGAAAATAAGATTAATTTGATAATGTTTAATGCGAGTAGAAATTATTTTATTTAATCACAAATCTAGTCTTTGTCTGAGTCACAGAGAAGATCTTAGACATAATTATGATAAGGAAATTTATTTATTTAGACAAGTAATAGATAAATCCCCAAAATTGTTCGCAAGTCTTTTGCAATTTACAGAAGTTTCCTATTTTACAGCCATTCCTCTCCAGTCAGACTACCCCTAAACTGTTCTTTCTATATCAGGAAAATGTTAATCCCAGAAAAATATATTCCCGTAATTTATTTGGTAACATATGCCGTGATACCAGCAGTAGGCCATTTGTTGTCTTAATTTTATTAGCACCCCCATGTCGGACGGAAGGGCCGTAACTGACTAAGTGCCGCTATCGAGTTGCAAATCGATGATGGGCCAGACGCACGCTAAGTGCGATCATATAAATGAAGACATCGTCTTTATATTAGATTGAACCCACAAATTTTTGTCTATTTAATTTTAATCCATCTATAATAGTATATTAAGATACAAGTTTCAGAAGACATTATCTTAGAGCATGCTAATTTTTCTAGTAGTAGTGCAAGTGCAAGTGGAAGTGCGGTAATTATCTTATGAACCATGTATTTTATAATACTTTTTCTATTTGGGTCTTTAAAATCTGAAAAACTTTTAAAAATATAGTAAATTTTTTTATTTGAATTAATGTTTTCTTTTTGGGTTGGCAATACTTTTACAATTTAATAAAATGTTACAAGTATCAAATATGCCTTGATAGAAACAATTGAACACAACAAAGCATCTTCCCATCCGTCATAATTAAAAATAAAAATATCATTAAAGTTAATAAGAATGAGTCAGGAAGAAAGTTGTACTCCGTCAGAAATACGAGAAATTGCAGAAAATAATCTAGAAAAACTTTTAAAAAGAATATGCAAAACTTTGATTTATGGTGCGAGCAGAACAAAGTTCAAAATATTGAACAAACTGATAAATAATACTAATGAACAAAATATTGTGTCCACACAGAATCTGACAGGAATAACAAAAAAAAAATGTCTACAGTAACTATAAATATGTATATATAAAGTAATATGTATAATACTATATTGAATTAAAAATAAAAATAGTACTTTATTGAATAAAACTTTAGAAATAGAGCATAAACTGGAAGATAGTTCTATTATTTTTAGGTTATGTTGTTTTATAGTTGTGACTAGAATTTAGTTCACGGACACCGTCAGCATGTTATATAATATGTCCCAGTATAGATATTTCGGATAAATATCTAGTAAAATGATCTATTTGCAAGGTTAAAGGTTAGTATTTTAAAGTTTTCTATAAACAATTATTGTCGAATCCATATTGCGTAGAAAACTAATTTCAACAAATCGAAGTTAGCCTAAAATTTGAACCCTACTTGCTGCTAACATGAAAAATAAAATTTCAGTTTCATAAAGTGGCAGGTTATTAAATTTTTTTGCATTTCATAATGTAGCCATTATGAAACCCAAATTGAAAAAAAAATGTTTTTTCTTCTGGTGTCGTTATCATTTTAACGCATTTAAATGGTGGTTGGGACTAGCGTAGAGCTACGGTGACATTACCCTAGCAATTTATTCTGATTATTATTTTCTATATTTAGAAGTTATTTATTTTTATTTGTTAACATATTAGGTAAAAAAAGAAAAAGGAAGATTGTTCCACGAAAAATGGATATAACTTAATGACTGCAGTAAAAGTACCTGGGGCGATCCCATTATTTATGACCGTTTGTTATTATTATGTGGAAAGGACCGGATTGTAATAATTATAATTAAATATAGGCACATCAGGTAGGTTATTTTGCTTAATTTATATTTAAATATCTTTTTGTGGCGAAAAATCTACACCATGTACGAAGAGCAACGCGTACCTACATTAGATTCTCTGAAGCAACGGCACACCAATGATGAAACCCAAAAGCCTTTGGAGAGTTTTGTGGGAAATGGGATTCAGATACCGCAAAATTGACAAAAGGCAAGTACTCATGGAATCCCACCGTTTACAAAAATGGCGTCATGAGTATATAACTTTTGTAAGGAAATCCCGTTCTGAAAACCGTCCGATAATTTACCTCGACGAGACTTGGTTTGACACGCATGAAACACCATCCAAAGGCTGGTCTGATTCTTCCGATAAGTGTAAAAGAAAAGCTTCGTCAAATAAAGGAAAAAGAATAAGCATTTTACATGCTGGGTCAGAAAACGGTTGGGTTCCAAATGCCGTGTGGCTTTCTGCAAAAAACATTAAAGATCCTTGTGTAGACTACCATGAAGATACAACGGCCGAACTTTTTGAGGATGATAGTAATGGACAATGCGAGCTATCATAGTCGCCAATTACATAAAGCTCCAAGCTCAAATAATACAAAATTGGAGATTCAGAACTACATGGTGGCGAATGATATATATTTTGAAGAAAGTTATAAAAAAAGTGATCTTTTAGAAGTTTTAAAGACATTTTGTATAAAAAAAGTATATGTTTGTGACACATTGGCAGAAGAAATTGGACATACAGTGCTACGGCCCCCACCCTATTATTACATTTTTAACCCCATAGAGCATATGTGGCACCAGTTAAAATCACTGGTTAGGTCTGAAAATATTTCTCCGACTTTACGTTCGAGTGTTGATGAGAATAGCGATATCGAAACAGAACTATCTATAGAATGACATTATAAATGTAAATAAATATGACTAGTAATATTTAAAAAAAATGTTATTTCATTTGATTACATTAATATAATCATATCATTACTTGTTTTCCTTAGTCCGTCCCTTCATACTTCACTTGTTTATTGCCAAGCTCTTGTCGACACAATGGGACCGACCCAGGAAATCATTAAGCCGTATCCAAATTTCGTGAAACGTACTGTACCTGGTGGTTCAATAATTATGTTTAAAAAACTTGATTCCATTGGAGCTCTTCGTGAATCCGAAGAAAAGGCCTATACGAAAGAGGTTTATATGAACTTGTATAGTACTCTTTTCACTTTCATATCCTGGAGATTTCCCACATGTTCTTACAAAATCTAGTTTTATCCTTTACAAATTGAGTATATTTTACAGTAAAATTAAAAATGTCTGATTAACCTCTCACCTGTAAAACTCTTATTAAATTATTGTAAAAGCAAGATTGTAACAATTTCCTTCTTCTAAAAATACATATTCCAAGCCGAATTATTTTAAGCAGATCAGTTTCTGACGCAGACTGAAATTTTTTTAACTGCGTCTCACGTAGACCCCATCAAAATAATAAATAAGCCAGGGCCCGTTTCAAATAATAATTACCACCGAGCCGGGCATTCTTTTCTTGTTACCAAATCAATTAACGTCCTCGGTGTTTCTTATAATTAGACTTTTTGTAATTAGAAAAAACTCCATTTTTAAAATTGCCACTCAGAAAAAAAGGGCAAGAAAGGAAAGTGAACCAGGGGTGGAGTAGAACAAATATTTTAAAACTAATTAGAAGAGAAAGTTGTATTTTTAATAGAAGGAATAAGCGTGTCAATTTGAAAAGTTCCCGTCCGTAATATCTATTTTCCTGTAAATATTATTAAAAATCGGGAAAGCGCGTCAATTTATTGTAATGGGGGGCGCTTTTAAGGAATATTGGAAGCGCTTGTCATTTAACCCCCTTAGAGGGGTCGATGTTAAAGTCTTACATGAGAAGAGGAGTCAAGTGGTATATAATTTTAAAGGTCTTTTACATCTCATTCTAATAGTAATTTATTATTTTTTGAGTATAGTATTAGTTTTTGAGATATTAACAAAAGCACCATTTTTTGTAAATGGGACACCTTATAGAGGGTGTTTCTTAATAACATGCCAATATTTAAGGAGTTTATTCTTGGGTCCATTTTCAAAAAAAATCTTCATATGAACATAATTATGTCCTAAACATCTTGTTAAGGTTAATGACTTAAATACGTGACAACTAGACTAGGTAGACAACTGTCAAAACTGTTTATGTTTACAAAACAAACTCTGCTTCTTACCTACTAGATTCTTTTAATACCTAATTTCATAACAGAGTGCAAATGAACGAACATTTTTTTATACGAAAACTGTACATCAAACGACAAAAATCAAGAAACGACATTTGCTCTGCCATAAATGGGAATTTCAAAAATAATTTTTATTTAAAAAAAAGAAGTGGCGTACCATTTTTTTTTTCAAAAATACCCTGGGCAATCTTAAAATGCCTCTTGATGAATAGAAAGTGTGTACTAAATTTCACAAAAATAGCTACTGATACTTCATAGATATTAATGAGGAAGGAGATTTTTTGAAAATCTTTAACACGCTGTATCTCAAAAATTAAGACGTTTAGGACATATATTCATATGACGTTTTTTTCTGAAAATGGACCCAAGAATAACCTCCTTAAATATTAGCATGTTATTAAGAAACATCCTGTATATTATTTTTTTAATTAGTTGAGCATACTTAGCAATACAAAAATGTATAGTTATCTATATTTATCTTCACAACAAGCTTACAAATATTTAATAATTTACAAATATAATATAAATACAATTTATTAGAAACAGAAGCAAATGTCTAAAACTTTTCTCATTGGATCGTATGAAACATACCAAACTATCATACTTTCATAATTATCAAAAATTTTACTTCTGTTATTATCTCAGAAGCAAAACTTTTTGGTAAAAAACTGGCTACGTCATTGAACTTTAGGTGAAATTCTCTAACAAGATCAGTTTTTACCTTTTGGTAAGTTAACGAGTAACTAAAAAGCGGGTTTGTTCAGGTTTTTTAAAATCACCCTGTAGATTAAAAACTAATAGAGCCATGACAAATTTGACGTCGGAATCTCGCGTTTCATTAAAAAGTGAGATACTAAAGTGAAAACCGCACCCTGTGACACCCTGTACACGTATTGTGAGATCGTGAGATTCGATACAGAGTGCAGTACACTCCTGCTCAGGATCATGGTTGGGAGAATAGCCTTGTCATAGAATAACCTTGTCATAGAATAATGAAGTGTATATGATTATACACAAAGTTACCAATTTTAATAGAATACATACGCCCTTGTATGTGTATGACTGTGCCTATTATTAAAAATAAATTTATCCATCCACCAACCAAAACACTCGCTTAAGGAATAAACACTTATGCAACCTGTTTAAAACAAACATAGAACGTGCCCGCACAAGTGGCCCAGTAGCTCTCTCGTCCCGCCAAGTGCACATCAACAGCTGCCGCGGGGTGGATTACGAAAACACCCAGTTACAGCGTGGCTTTCCGTCGCAACCCCTAACCTATTGTGTAATGGGGGCTTAGTACGGGATTATTCTAAACGTTTGGGAATACGAACCCGAAAAAAAGTATTTAAATTCACTTATACGGGATCCCTCTTCTAAATAGGATGCAATTATATTGTATGTAAAATGTATTTTTTTCCGATTTTTACTTATTGTATTAGTATTGTATGTCCAGCCGTTCCCAAACATCGGAAAGTTTGTAGATTGTGGTTTTACAAATTTTGTAACTTTTAAGAGCCTCCATTAACATCTTAGCTCAAATATACGGGTGTTATGGAAATGACTTATTATATTTAAATGGGTGACTCCTAGGGAGTCCTAGAGAAAGTCTACATACTTTTTTTTTTAATCGAATATCTAAATACTAAGGTAAAAACCCTTTTTACCCACGCGCCGTTTCATCTGGATTCACTTAGCAAGAATATGGGTCCTAGAGTATACTAACAGTGTTGTCACACCGCGCGTCTCGCCCTTGGTTGAATACTAGCGTCGCGCCCTTCATACTTCAGTATGTTTTGAGACTGGGGAGTGGAACGACGTCGTGTCGAGGGCTCCACGTGCTTGACTTATACGAATTTTAAACGTTTTGTTAGTTGTATTGCCCGATTTTTTTTTGTTCTGAAATAATTCATAATAAGAAATGTTGTGATGTGATTTCAAATTTGTGTGATATTATCTACTGTTGATTCTGTTGAAAAACATACTTTTTGTGTTTTATTATTTTATGGAATTATAAAACGGATTATTTTAAAATAAGATCGAAGGTAAGAGAGTACCTTAAAGTTGTAGTTTTATTTGTCTTGAAAAAGAAGTGATAACGCGCGTCAAAGACGTCTTGTTGTCAAAAACTGAACACGTGCGTTGAGAATTCTGTGTTGCAATATGATAACATCGCTATAATGCGCTAACCTCTTTTGAACCTCGAGACTGCCTCAATAAAATATTGTGTGCGAAGGGCCTCAGGAGCGGGCACGTAAATTTTGAGATTTCATATAAAGTGTATATTTCGCTTAATAATTCAAAACGCAATTTATGGTTATTTTTCTTCAATTTATTTTCATCTCGGGATTTGCCAGTTTAAATATAATACGTCATTTCCATAACACCCTGTAGTTACCATATGAAGAACCTTGAACTTTAAAATTGTTAATCAGTTTATAAATAAAATTGAAAATATATTGTACTTCTTTTTAAATTAACGCTCTTTGTCTCTCTCTCTCTCTCTCTCTCCCACCACCCTTAACCAATTACAAAGGGCGTGAGCGTCGTGCACTTTCATTTGTTTCTAAGTCTCGACGGATTTTTATATTGCGCTAATTAGTTTCCGGGCCGGTATGGCACGTAGGGCCGCTTCTTTTTTGTCTCGATTCGCCGTTGTTTTTTTTGGGCACTTGACAGGCAAAACGTTCTTTTAGTAGCAATTAATGTAATGCCAGTGCCATCTTGATTTTGAAGGCAAATCTTTCTTCGTAGCGCTCGCTGAATTTTAATGAGATTTTTTAACGTACTTTGTAAAAATTTCAGTTTTAATTTAAACGCGAGTCTCGGGCCTTTTAGATAAATTGCTTCTGCTAGTCGTCCCGGATAACAAATGCTGTATATGCGAAAATATTTTATTTTATCTAGATTTGTTCGGCAGGGAATAAGCTTGTTTTTCACTGCCTGTAAACGAAAAAAATAACACAAAGGCTTAAATTAAGTACAATTTTCATTTGTATGAAATATACGCAAACATATCAATTTCAATTAAAAACTTAATGTACTTAAGAGCACTTACCGGTGACCTCCATTAATTTAAAAATGTGTGACAAACTACAAAAAAACGGTAAATAACATTTCAATAAAAAAAAATATGGTTATACAGTCATTTTTCAAAGTATTGCATGCACTACCAATAATCTCAATTAATTTAATAGTTTAGTTTTAATGAAAAAAAAATGTCACACCGAGGTTCTCAGGAAAAATATCTAAAATCGCAAGTGATTTGGCAACGGTGGGTGATCAAAGGCAGAAGAATAAGGAACGAGTCTCCTACTCCCTCGATACAGCCGGCCAGCGCGGTGGCTCTTCTTGTCTTGGAATAGCGATGTTGTCTCATTCTTCAACAACAATGACTTATGCTGTTCCGCGGCGAAATCCCAAATCGGACCATGCGGTCCACTGATAAATACTCTTAAGAATAATATATCAGAGTATTTATCAGTGACCTCTATTACGGTAAAAAGGTGTGACAAACTACAAGAAAACTATTGGATAGATTGTGTTCAAAATTTTAATTTAGCCTCGAAACATGATATTATAGCCATGAATTTTTCAAAAAAGAATTATATTTTTTTAAAAACGGTAAATAACGTTCAAATTGAAAAATATGGTTTATACAGTCATTTTTGAAATTATTGCATGGCACTATCAATAATCTCAATTAATTTCATAGCTTAAGTTTTAATGCAAAAAAATGGCACACCGAGGTTTTCACAAAAAATATCTAAAATCGCAACTATCGAAAGCGATTTGGCAACGCTTCAGGTGGTCACAGGCAGAAGAATAAGATAAACGTCTCCTACTCCCTCGATACAGCCGGCCGCAGACTGGCGGCTAGACCTAGGAATACGATCTTCTTCTGCGCATGCGCGGGTAGTGAGAAAAGTCAGAGAATTTGCGCGGCGCACCCGTTTATAATAGTGATACTGTGTCACATTTGAATAGAAACAACATAATGCAGTAAATAAAACAATAATTTTGTTTAATGTTAATAGTATATTTTTAAAATGATGTTTACAAATAACTATGATCATAACAAAAATCATTTGAAATTATTTCTATTCCTCTAAGTGTTTCCTTAATAATTTTCTTTTCTTCCTCAGTTGTTTTTTTGTTGTTATTGAATATATACTTTCGTTTTTTTGTAGAATAAAACGATTGTTTTCGTATCTTTTTATTAGTTTATTAGGTTCCTTTTCAATATTCAAATCTTTAATATTAGAAGCATTGTGGTCTTTAATGCTTATTACATCTTCCAAATTTTTGGATTTTTTTTAAAATGAAGGAAATATGTACATGTTCACATTTAAACATTGCTACTTCGTATGCATATTAATAACTTTATCGTTATGTCCATGAATTTGTGACGATGTCAGTTATAATTACTTTGATGTGTGTACAAATTACTCACTTGCACCAAAAAGGAAACGACGTTTCTCGTGAAAAGATTAGAAAATTAAAAATTATTTTAAAATTTAAAGATGCTGCGTCTTCTCCACCATTGTAAAACACATCAGATGTTGCTGGATTTCCATTCCCTCCAGACGAAGGAAGTTAGCTTGTTTAACAATTCGTGCTGTTCGCATTCTATGCTTGTCTCTGTCTGCAACAACCTTCACTAATTCAGTAAAGTGAGACAAATATGATCAGGATCAAGTTGCCTGCATAAACACTCACTTTTTGGCATTTCATATTAACTCTACGTAAGTCCGATATTGACGCTTAAATGATGTGAGTGAAACAGATAGATAAAAGTAGGTTATTTGTGAGCGCATGGAACAGAGTAGGCTTAGCATCACTTCCAAGGCCTTCTTACGTGATTCGAACCCCCCCATAAGCAGTCTCACTGGGCTGCTGAAGCCTGTTACATTTCGAATGACATGACGAAGCAAGAGAGACCGAAGAAACAGAGAAAAATGTGTACAGCGGAACAAACATAAATTCGGCTGGGCTTAGCACGCGGAACGGTAATAATACTTAAAATGTGCTATTCTTTTAAGCCGACGTGGGGCGTGTGGCAATAGACAGCTGAAACTAGGATCAGTCAATGTCATTGATTTTTTAAAAGTCAATGTGTCAATGAGGAGCTTGTAGGTATCAGGCAACCGATTATTTCTCGTATACCCCCTCCTCCCCCAGGGGATTAATCCACGAAAGCTGCAGAGATTCTTTAAACGCATTCCCCTTCATAATAAAATTGACCTGCCTTCTCGATTTTTAATATTATTTACTGGATGCGCGATATTAAGTTTTCAAATTCACACCCTGAATTGCAAAAACTCAGTATATTTGTGGAATCGAAAGATACCTACGTCACAGAACTATCCGTTGCGAATATACTACTCCTTAAGGTTTATTTTAACAGTAAATAACACCCACCCTTAACTCGAATTTGCCAAAAAAACATTCATAAAACAAATCCTTTTCAGCTCAGTAATTCTCTTGTCCCGAATACCACAAGTCTCATACTTATATCATTAAAAGCTTCCTTCGAAATCCCAAAATCGTAAAATTATGAAATTACATCACAACAAAGGCGAAAGCTCATTTTAATCGCGGTGTCACCCCTCGAGCCGAAATAAAACTTTAAACTGCTTTTGCTCGGGAACATCATCTTATAAAGTGCATCTTAAGAAGCCATCGTTGCCACGTTTATTATGTTGCACCCGAAATGAAAGATTTTTATTATTAGGCTGAATATTAAAATTGTGTACAGGGTGATTGATGGTGGATGGCCTATTAGACGATTATGAAGAACTAGTCAACTGATCGCTTTGGAAATTTGTCAGCTTATACAGGGTGTTATGGAAATGACTTATTATATTTAAACCGGCAAATCCGGTTATTGTACGAAATATACACTTTATATGAAATCTGAAAATTTGCATGGCCGCTACTGAGGACGTTCGCAATCAATAGTTTATTGAGGCGGTGTTGTCATATATTGCAACACAGAGTTGTAAACGCACGTGTTTAGTTTCTGACAACAAGACGTCTTTGACCCGCGTTATCACTTCGTTTTCAAACTTTTTAGAAAAAAAAAACTACAATTTTAAGGTACATGCTCTCTTACCTTCAATCTTATAATCCGTTTTATAATTAAATTCCATAAAAAATAAAACACAAAAAGTATGTTTTGCAACAGAACCAACAATAGGAAATATCACATAAATTTGAAATCACATCACAATATTTCTTATTATGAATTATTTCACAACAGAAAAAAAATCGGGAAATGCTACAACTAATAAAACGTCTAAAATTCGTATATATCAAGCACGTGGAACCCTCGACAGCGTCATCCCATTCTCGAGTCGCGAAACATACTAAAGCAACGATAGCCGCGCCGCCAGTATTCAACCAAGGGCGGGACACGCGGTGTGATCTGACAACACTGTTAGTATACTCTAGTGACCCACATTGTTACTAACTGAATCCAGATGGAACGGCGCGACAGTATGTGGGTAAACAGGGTTTTTACCTTAGTATTTAGATATTCGATTAAAAAAAAGTATGTAGACTTTCTCTAGGACACCTTATTTAAATATAATAAGTCATTTCCATAACATCCTATATAAATGGACATGCACTCTCCTTAAAAAATATTTTCAGACGTGCAGTGCTGCCGCTTCTACTAGAAAGTATTAGCAACTTTGTTAACTTAAATGGAAAACACTGTCTATTATTTTTTTTAGAATCCCTATTCATTTTTTAATAACTTACCTATATTACCTTGTATTTTGAACTACCCTGTACTATATTTTGGAATAGAGCCAGACGCCTCTGCATGGTTTTACCTCACTCACAACCAAATTGCAGTGCGCTTTTTTTTTGTCAGAGTTCAAAAATATTAGCCCTTTTTAAAGGACATGTTTGCTAAAAAAAAGTTCAATTTATTATTAACTCGGGAACGAAAGAGGTATGTAAAATTTTAAGGAAAGTTATCAAAAAATTAATATGGATTCTAAAAAAAATAATAGGATGCTCCGTTTAAATTATCAAGGATGCTAATACTTTCTAGGAGAAGCGGCATTACTGCAAAGCCGAAAATATTTTTAGAAGAGATAGCATATCCTACTTATATAAATTATAAAACTGTTCATCAATATAAGTTGCATTATAGGACAAAATGGTTCTGTAAGGTTCTTTGCTATACAGGGTGTTCCTTAATGACGTGCTAATATTTCAGGATGTCATTCTTTAGCTCATTTTATAAAGAAAAGTTCATATGAACATAATATGTCCGCATCGGCTTAAATTTCTTGCTACAGGGTGTTGAATTTTTATTTTTTAAATGGTTATTTTTTAATATCTCCGAAAGTACTTTAGATATTATTTTCAATTTTGGTATGTGTTAATAGGATATAGAACCACAAATTTTAGTTAGGAAAGTTATTCAATTGTTCCACCAGTGGCGTCCCTGCAAACTTGTCCTCTGTTTTTTTTTTATCTAAAATGATGGTACGCCACTGACATTCTTCCATGTGGATATTTTTTATGATTAGCCTGATCAACTCAACATGATAACGGTCTCTTTTTTCTCGTCAGACGCACCGTTCTTGATGAAAACCACTAATTCATATTGAAAGTCATTATTATTAACATTGATAAAATAATTAATGATAAATTTTGTTTTATAACAATTCCTGGAGTGGGCAATTCGATGCGAAGACGGGCGTAAGCAAGCCTTTTAAGTGAAGATGGCCATTTCCAACAATTTTTATGAAACAAAATTTATCATTAATTATTTAATCAATGTTTATAATAATGAGTTTCAATATGAATTTAGTGGTTTTAATTTAGAAGGGTGCATCTGACGAGAAAAACACAAGAGATCGTTATTATGTAGAATTGATCATGCTAATCATAAAAAATATTCACGTGGAAGAATATCACTGGCGTACCATCTTTTTTGTAAAAAATATCAGATGGCATGTTTGCAGGGACGCCACTGGTGTAACAATTGAATAACTTTCCTAACTAAAATTTGTGGTTCTATATTTTATTAACACATACCAAAATTGAAAGTAATATCTAAAGTACTTTCGGAGATATTAAAAAATAACCATTTAAAAAATAAAAATTTAAGCCGTTGCGGACATATGTTCATATGAACTTTTCTTTATAAAATGACCTAAGGAATCACACCCTGAAATATTAGCACGTCATTAAGGAACACCCTGTATAGCTGGGTTGTTGATGTTTCCTAAATGCTTCTATAAGGCTTTTATGTAGTAGATATGGGGCTTTTACACTCAAATAGTCGTAAAAATGTTGTCAGTGAAAATATCTTGTCTTGTAACTCATTAGTATAAGAATATGCATACAATATTTATAAAGTAAGGAATCTTGGATGGTCTTATACCGCTTATTCCAAATTACGATTAAATTATACAAGACTTTTATTTACAAATTATAATGAAAATTATCCATTTTAATTTCTGCGTCACTTTCAAAAATTAATTTCAACTAACGAGTGTCCCATAGTTAAAATGTAAACGGTTTAATGAGTCGACGATTTGGCAACTTGGCATACTTAAACCTCGATAAGTTGTTCCCAAAATCCCGCCCGCCGTCGTTCAACCCTCTACCCGTAATAACCGTAAATTCTATTAAAACATAACCACGGCGCGAAATCTGCCGCCATTACGGCGGTGCTTCCGCAGTCATCTGTTTTACGTTCCGGCCTCCTGCGAAACGGGAAGGCGCCTCTTAATAGAACCCATTATGCCGTAGAGCCCGCGCTCAATCTTTTTGAAAGCTTTCCCGAAAGCCATAACGCTCAATTATTAAACATTATTGCCCATACTGTATTTTTGATTTCCTGCTTTTGTTTTTTATTGCGGGATTTATGACTCAAAAAGGGGAACTAAAATTTATGAATGGAGCGCTAGGAAAAATCTAATGAAAAATAAAAAACATTAAGATAAAGGGAATATACCGTTAGTGTAGGTTCGTCCATTGGGAAGTTCCTTCAGGCGATGGCGATCCGTAGAGGTCCCAATTAGGACGAAACGGTTTCGTCATTGTGTCTACGTTATTGTCTCTATCGTTAAGTTGAACATAGAAAATCCCATGTAATTTTTGAGGTGGCTGAATATTGGATCCTCTGTACATTTTATAGAAAAACTGCATTATAACTTCTTGAAGAGGTCCACATGGTAAACCCATGTGCCAAGTTTCAATACATTTTGGTTAGCCAATCCTAAGCTATTCAATTAAACGTGATAGCAAAACCACGAAACTCTCACAGTTCTGGTAATACAGCAAACACCAGTAAATTAAGTTTTGACATTGACGAAACGAAAGTTAGTCTCGGTGACCATATTTTCATTATTCGTTATGTTCAGCTTTACGTCAATTTTTGACAATAGGATCATCAGTGGCGGTTCTTCCACAGGAGCACATGCGCACGTGCACCCCCAAAACGAAATAAAAAAATATTAATTTATATTCATTGAATATTATTTATCGTATAAAGTCCGACCCTCCCTAATATTTTATCGTATCGTCAACCAAACTGTATATTATAGGCTCTCGATTCGGCAACCGTGCCTCGGTCGAAGTTAATGACGATTATGACGAGACTTGCTCGCATGTGCCATTAAGTAGGTGGGGCATAATGCAGTTTCTCTGTAGTAACAGGTGGCGGGAGAAAGCGGGGGATAGCGGGGCTATGGCGACTTAACATGGGAAAGGCGCACAGTTTTTGTGTGAACCGCGCTGTTGTCTGTTGGTGCATCTAGTTGGAAATTCGAGCGTGTATGTTTTAATATTTTAATATTATATATTTATTAAGTTAAAATGAATAGTTTGAAGGTGGACTATTTAAAAAATAACTTTAGCTCTGTAAGTTTGAAGCAATTGAAGTGAAGAATGCGTGAAGACCTAAACCCGAAATTAATTTAATGCAGACCACAAAGGGTAAATCTAGGGACTTTATTAGAAAGTTTAAAAATTAAACATATGAAAAAAAATTTATAGAAGGTATTCCAAACTTTAATGAGGATGTTATTGATCAATTTTCTACAAGAACCGAAGAACAGACTTTACGTTTAAGCACTATACACACTAAGAAAACTATTCTTATTTTTCAAATGTTGTATTTCCTTGTTAAAAATAAAAAATAAATAAAAATATGTTTTATCTAACGCATTTTCTTATTACTTCTTTTCTTTCTACATTTAAAAGGCATAGAAAGTAATTGTTTGGTCGTCCTCTTCAAGAAGTTATGAATGCAGTTTTTCTAAAAATTACATGGGATCTCTTATGTTCAACTCAACGAACAAACTCGATATAACAAGCCCAATGATGTGAAATATTTTGGCTTTCCATGCGTACCGAGTGGCCAAATAATAATGGACACTGGCCATATCTCAGGAATTGTTTGTCACAAAGTTTTGAAATAGAAAGCTTTATTATATAAACCAAAAGAAATCTAAGCTCATAAATTTTTTACCGCTAGCGGGCGAGGTAGTGAAAGTTTCTGTTCGAAAATAAGCCATAGTTTGAAAATGGTAAAATATATCGAATTGAAGTTGGCGGTATTATGTTTTCATGAGTATGAAATAAGAATTTGTAGAATTTTTGTAAATTTCAGATTAGAGGGAGGTAGTTCTATAGTATATTAAGAGACAAGTTTCATAAGACATTATTTTAGAGCACTCGTTTAATGTAGGAAACGACCCGCGAAGCGGGGAGTTTTCTAAAGTACAAGTGCTCTAATTGTCTTATGAACCGTGTATTTTATAATACTTTTTCTATTTTGGTCTGAAAAAATATAGTAGATTTTTTTCCATTTGAATTCATATTTTCTTTTTGGGTTGGCAATACTTTTACAATTTAATAAAATGTTACAAGTATCAAATACCTATGCCATGATAGAAACAATTGAACACAACAAAGCTTCTTCCAATCTGTCATAATTAAAAATAAATATATTATTAAAGTTAATAAAGATGAGTCAAGAAGAAAGCTATACTTCATCAGAAATACGAGAAATTGCAGAAAATAATCTAGAAAACCTTTAAAAAGAATATGCAAAACCTTGAGTTATGGTGCGAGCAGAACAAAATTCAAAATATTGAACAAAATATTGTGTCGACACAGAATCTAACGGGAATAACAATTAATGCCCAGGAAATGTCTACAGTAACTATAAATATGTCAGCATACACCCTTAAACTGTGAGCCTCCACCCTTAAGCTGGACGGAACTACCATAACAAAACGCACTTGTATACGGTCCCATGTGTTAGAAATTAGTTATAGCCGATAAAGAAATATATTTACGACCTACGACGGCTATTAGGCAAGAACAACATAGTTCTTAGAAAATATATTTAGTCGACTTTGGGAGTATTATAGACAGATTATTTTAAGGAGGGACACTTATGTTCCGCTTGTCACTCGGAGTGCATGTCGCTTTCCTCGACGTGTTTTTTGTAATTAACTGGTGAAAAATACATATTTTTTGTAGAATTCGGTGTTTTCTTACATGTATATATAAAGTAATATGTATAATATGATATTGAATTAAAAATAATAATAGTACTTTATTGAATAAAACTTTAGACATAGCTGGAAGATATTTCTATAGGTATAGTATAGGTATTTCAGATAAATATCTAGTAAAAATGATCCACTTGCAAGGTTAAAGGTTAGTATTTTAAAGTTTTCTATACAAAATTTTTGTCGAACCCATAATGCGAAGAAAACTAATATCAACGAAATCGAAGTAAACCTAAAATTCGAACCCTACTTGCTGCCAACATAAAAAAAAATAAAATTTCAGTTTCATAAAGTGACAGGTTATTCAATTTTTTTGCATTTCATAATGTAGCCATTATGAAACCCAAATAGAAAAACTGGGTTTAATAAATTTGAATTTTTACTTGTTATTAAGTATTTTAAATCCAAGATTCCCAAGGAAGGGCAATTTCTAAACTAAAAAGGTATGCTTGCTAGATCTTAAATCGCTAACCATTTTCGAGATAATTCCCTTTTTATTTTGATTTTTTTATGCACTATGTTTAAATGGATATATCTCGAAAGCGGTTACAGATAGACCTTTTTAATTTAGAAATAGTTCTTTCTTGAGAATCCTGGATTAAAAATACTTAATAACAAGTAAGAAAAAAATCATTGATCCCACTAGGACACCTAAGAAGACACTCATTTAAATACATGCCTATAAATAAGAGCACACAGTTCTTTTTTGATTTTTTATCGAAGCAAGAAAACTCCAAAAACTGCGGTTAGAACTAACAGTTGTTTTATTCGGATTTCAATTACATTAGTAACAAAATCTTAATCCCAGTAACGGGTCTTGCTTGATTCGTGCGACATGTGATGCAAGTGTAACATGCTTTCCCGCCAGATATTATTACATGTGTGACGTTTTGCTCCTTGGGGATACGGCCAATTAAGGACGTGCGGCGGGTTTGGATTTATAGGGATGGACATGACATGAGAAAATGGTTTATATAATTTTTCGACGGTTTTAAATTTTCTAGCATGACCATTTTTTTTTTCGATCGATGTTGATCTACACTGGAAAAGCGATCACATGTGATGAAGAGTTAACAAAAAATACAGGCAACTGCGCACTATAAGCATTTGTTTACGATCAGTTATTTTAAAATATTCCTAAAAGTTTCCTCTGCCAACCCTTCTCTCTAAGTTATGATTACACTGAAACTTAAGAGCGATGAAATCCAGGCACAAACACAATCAGTTTTTTTTCTTCTTCATGGGAACACTCCTGGAAACACTTTATGTACACACAGTAATAGTGAAACAGAACCGATAGTTAGCTTTCGAAAATACAATAATACAGATTACACTACAGATTATTAGATTTTATTACACGCGATGAAATTTGACGTCCAGAAGAAACGCGTCAATAAAAACAATATTCAAAGATTATTTATGGACGGGTAAGATACACGCGTAAACCGAAAAATCGGAGCGGATTGCTGAGAGTGTGTTGGTGATCGACGAGACACAACGTATCTGGCCGCTGGTTGGTCTTCAACTAACAGACCGCAAGCGTGCGGCGCTATATGAAACTACTTCGCTCAGACGATGTAAGACGTCAAGAGGTCATTGGCATTTGACCTAGTGACGTACGTAGCTATTACTATTTTATATGTTTTTTCGGGTTGTTTAAAACATAGTCCGTCATAAATTGTTTAAATTATTTTATTTTGTCTAAAGAGTTTAAGGTGTACATATGACAACACCGGCCAGAATTCCTTGATTGCTTACATGTATCGGCATTGCCACATATGTGTTTTTCTGGTTTGACGTCAGGTCACTTTTAGCGCTGAATGATTGAAAGCGCCATTTATGGCTATTTTTCTTCAATTTGTCTTTATCTCAGGAATTGGCGGTTTAAATATAATACGTCATTTCCATAACACCCTGTATTTTATAACAAATCGTGACATAAAATCTTTACTCTAATAATTTTACTACACCGTTGTTGTTTACTTCATAATTTCTTTTTGGAGTAAGAATCAGTAGGGGAGACTGAGGAGGGTTGTGACAATTTTGACTTAAAAGAACATATCTCAATAAAGAAACATACCACCATTATGAATTGTATGCCGAAATGTAACTCAATCCTTGCTCTTTTAAAAACAGTGATCAAAATAAAAGTTATAAGGTTTCTGAGAAAATCCACGAAAACTGAAACTACTCCCTTTAACACAACCCTCCTAACACCGAGGTAAATTGTGACAGGTACCAAGGTAAGTTGTGACAGCTGTGTATCTAGACTATATTCAATAGATACAATTTCTTTTATATGAATTATAAACAAAACACACGTTTTTTTGCATAAAATTACTTTAATTATCATGTGGCATGATTGTAGGAACTACAATAACATGAAACATTAACATAACAATATTAAATTTTTTATAAGTAATTATGGCATCATTATATCAAACTTAGGTTGTAAGAATTGACCAAAGCAAACGAATATTTAACAAAAACAGAAATAAACAGCAGGAAACTGCGTGTAAAATAAGCTAACCAAAAATAAACTTTAATAGGAGAGTTGTGACACCGTGTCACAACTCTCCTAGGTTCCGAAACTCGCGATCTGGTCAGAATAATAATTCGTAATTTCGAAACAAGATGCAAACACAGCAAGACAATGCCCACGCTTTGAAACTCCAAACTCATACAATATAAGAAAAAATAGCATAACCACGTGAATGTAATATATCATGATATAAATACAATCAAAAATTTTATAAAAAATTTACTTCTCGGTTGTTTTTCATGCAGACGTCGTACTCACGCAACCGCTTGTCGTGGGCCACTGCGCGTACTGCGTCAATGAACAATCGTGGGCTGTTGTCAGCTCGCTAACGGTCATAGGTTAGGAGATATCGTCTTTGTCACAATCCTACTCTGACACAATTCTCCTCGGTCTCCCCTACAAGAAATTTCAAAAATATATTCAATACATGTTAGAATGGATGCATGACCTTCTCGTTGAGGAATTTTGGCACTTCTGTGCCACATTGTACAATATTTAACAATGATTACAGAAAAGATAAATAATAGTTCTTATAACTGATTTTGATGATTCAATTATTCGTTAAAAACATGAAAAATTTGTGAACCACACGAAACACAAAATATAAATATGAATAATTACAAATATTGCAATAGAACAAAATTTGTATTTTGAAATATCCGTTTAATACACTGGAATTGTATTTAATTTTCAAAAAAAAACGTTATTTGTTTTATCCTTGTTCATCATCTGATGAAACAAAAGGACATTAAAGATAACGGGTCGTTGATATTACTGTTAAGTTATGACGCATGTTCATTCTTTCCCCGACCCACCGATCAGAGGTATCGCCTCGTATGGTCTTATACTTGACAAAAACCATTCCTAAACTTAACGACGTGATAAATTAGTTGAAAAATTAAGTTCTTTTTACTTTTCTAAATACACACATTATTTTATCAACATTTAATATACCCATAGAACAAAAAGGTATATTAGGAATTGATATCCGGAATTCCAATTGGAAATTCCGGGAATCGGGACGAACAGATGAGAACTCTTAATGGCCTTTGTGATTTACGGCCGCAATAGAGCGCATTCCGCTCGCTTCATTTATTCACTCACAGATTACGATTTTCGCCATTTAGAAATGGGATTTTTATTTCATGACAAATGGTGTTTTGAACAATGAGCATTGTAGGAAGAAGAAATAAAAGAAATCCTCAACGAGAAGAAAGAGACATCCATTCTAATATGTATCGAATATATTTCTATAATAAGTTCTTGTACTGATTCTTACCACGAAAAGAAATTATTTGACAAGAATATTCTATTTTTGTTTGCGTAATTAATCAAATGGAAGTTATTCGAAAACCTGTACCGAATAGTAAATTAATGTAATTGTAATAATAATTACAATGTATATGCATTAAGTCATTAACGTATTTATGACTTGATATCCTGAATATAGATTATCTCTGAACGGTGGTATTACCTAAGGGTAGTAAAAACTATAGAGGTAAATTGAGGGTAAGAATAAATAAAGTTTAGTTCATATTTTCAATTATCATAGCGATGGTTAAAAAACCGAAATTCTGAAAAATCGTTTTTTTTTACTGTTTTTAGATCAAATTCTAAAGTAAATTCCACTTTTGCATTGCCATTTTTTCCTCTGTATCTAATAGCGTTAATTGTTTTGTAATCCGATGAGTCGTCTTCGAAGGGCCATTATCAACTTTCTTTTTTTAAATACGGTCCTGTTTTCCTGATATTGGAATTTCAGAGCTTTTTTTCTTCCGAATGCAACTATGTATAACACATTGTGGTTTAATGACGTTTCGAGGGTTTTTTGAACAACATCAGGAAATTTTGGGACGTTACGGTCCTGTATTTCTTTTAATTTTATAAATAATATCTCATAAGTAAGCTCTAAATTTTTTACTTATGTTGGACTAGTTCAGTAAATAACAAATAATTTAATAATAAACCACAAATAAGTGAACAAAAATCATTCCAAAACAGTAATAAAACGAACAACGAAAAAAGTAAGGAACTACATAATCAGGTGTTCAAAATGATTTCCGTTATTCTCTAAGTACAAATAACAACTTCTAACTGCCACATAACAGTTTTTTTGAAATAAAATAAAACATGCGATAGAATATTAAACATTTCAGCATTTGTAAATTTATGTTCCATATTTTCTGGAAAATAGGAAACTTCTTAAAACGCTTTCAAACGACCACAATGGTAATGTAAAGTGAAACAAATCACGCGTCACCATCTTAATTTTTTTGTTTCAAACGCCTACTTTTCTTTTAAATCCCGAATCAACAGACGTTTGAAATAATGTTTCTGTATTTTGTTCACTTATTTGTGGTTTATAATTAAATTATTTGTTATTTATTGAACTAGTCCAACATAAATAAAAATTTAGAGCTTACTTATGAAATATTATTTTTAAAATTAGTAGAAATACAGGACCGTATCCCAAAATTTCCTGATGTCGTTCAAAAAAACCCTCGAAACGTTATTAAACCACAATGTGTCATACATCGTTGCATTCGGAAGAAAAAAAGCGATCAAATTCCAATATCAAAAAGACAGGACCGTATTTAAAAAAAGAAAGTTGATAATGGCCCTTCGAAGACAACTCGTCGGATTACAAAACAATTAACGCTGTTAGATAGAGCGAAAGAAGTGGCAATGCAAAGGTGCAATTTACTTTAGGATTCGATCTCAAAAAAAACCCAGGAAAACAATGAAACGATTTTTAAGAAATTCGTTTTTTTCCGGATATCCCCGGAACTACTAGGAGTTTTAAAACTTTCTAAAGGGCTTATTATTAGGTACGTAAATCCGCAACTTTACCTCCATTTAAACGACTTCGTATCTCTTACGGTTTCCGAGATCCCTGTACTGGCCCTCCTTATCTTGGACACGTTGTATATTAATAACATAAATTCAAATTACAATTATTATTACAATTACATTAATTTATTATTCGGTACTGCCAAATTCAGGTTTCCCAATAACTTCCTCTTTAATTAATTGAGATTCGATTAAATGAGTCTTCGAAGAATTTTCCGCCTCGACGAATTGAGATTGGATGATTTCACGTAATTAAATAAAATTTACAATACGTATATTTATGCATTAACTTTAGTACAATAAAAAAGTTCTATGTACTGCCATCATAATGTTAATCACGTATAGTGGCTACTGTACTGACGTGATTTTATCTTTTCTGATCTACATAATCGATTTGAATCATCAGTACAGGTGATGATGTAAGTTCATTCATTCTGTCCCTGTTTCAACTGTATAAGCAGGAAGAGTCCTACCAGCCGAACGCTGTAAATTATATCTTTGATTTTAAAAATTCACTTTGTTCATAGGGGGATGCGGAGACACGTGCCGAGGTTCAAGTTACGAACCGCGGGATTACGAAAGCCAATAACGATAATTGCATTAGTATTGAGTAGCAATCCGCAGATGATTCTCACGCCTCGCCCCATCATGTCCAGACCGGGCTTACGTTTATGGTGGCGGATAAGGGGGTGTCATTATTATCTGGGGAATTAAGATTTAATTGAATATTTGTGACAAAGTCATTATTAAAATCTGGGTAATATCCTCTTTCAGTTGCTTATCCTCTGCAAGATGACATCTTCTAACATGCACGTTCAAACTTGTAATAAAAAAAATTGAGATGGACGTCGTTGTTTTCCTAGTATTTATCCGCCTTGTTTGACAAAGTTGACTAAGGAATAATTAAGGCCTGAGGAGGCCTCAAGTAACGACTATGGCTACGGCCCTAACGTTTTTTGGCTATCCACTTGTTTACTATCAATGTCAGTATCAAAATAAATACTTTTAACGAGCAGAGAAGAAGGAGATGACGCTAAGAAGGAACGATGTCATCGACTGTGCTTCGCCACGGAGATATTACATCCTGAAATACATGTCGACTAAATGTTGCCAGACAATGATTATTAATATTAATATATCACCAATATTTCTAAAAAAAAAAACGGTTAGGGTTTGCGCAAACAAAAACAACCTTTTTCCAATCTGCAAATCAATACAACAACTTTTCTTGTTAAGGAATCAGTTTTAATGGAATCAAAACAGCTGAACCCCAATTACTTTATGATCGAAGTTGAGAAAATCGTAAAGTTTTTCCAACGAGGCACCGAGAAAAGTTTAATGAAAAATCCACTTGCGCGGCGCCCTCTGTCGAGGCAATCCAGTCAGAATAACACTAGACGGTATGGCCCGCTTCCGATACACCCAATCAAGTTTAACGAAACCAGTAGCGGCGGCAAAATAATGGAATGGGCAACATTGTTAATAATGCTTCTTATTTAACGGCATTGGGGTGTGTCATTATATTTTCATTTAAAATAGCAAATCAAACCTGTTTACTATCCATGTCAGTATTAAATCACAACAGTATAGCAGAGGAGCAAGAAATGGAGTTTACACACCAAACCAGACAAGAAAACCAAAAAATTGCTAGTTGATATCAGATTGATGAAGAAAAGAACACAAACTTATGAAGAGCTTTTTTTGTTCAAATAAGAAAATATCTCCGCCAATGAGCTCTTGAAGTAACAAATTTAGATTGGCCCTTGGCTAAATATTTTCGTTGGTAACCGGTGGCAGATTAAAGTTTGTGCAGCGCTCAGAACACTCAAATTCACGGCGAAAGCTGAGATGGATTTGTTATTCCTTTCCTGAATTGGCGACGGGGCGAGTTCTTCAGTTTTACGAAATTTGATTTAAGTTTATTTTCGTTCCTGGGTTTTCGAAGGAGATTTTTAGATAAACGAATCTTTGAAATTATAAAATTTAAAATGATCGGTCGTGGGAAGGGTTATCACAATGGATGCTGTGTAATGTGATTGTGTGAACTATAAAATAATTGGAATAGAACCAAGAACGTTTAAGAAAGTATAGCCACGTGGCTTTATTCTGGATGCAGAATACCATGGGAAGTATCACGACATAACGATGCTTATACAGGATGATATTTTTATTCCGTTACAAGGAAATATCATCTCGAAAAGAGTTTGAAATATTTTCATGAAAGTTTGGTGAGGAAAACGGGGACACAACTTGCCATATCATGATATACATACAGGGTCCGCAAACGAAGCGTGGACGGAAGATTAAATCGTTATCAAAGAAATTATCAACAATACTAAAACAGCTTGAGATATTGGATTAAAAGCGGCATGTTTTAAAAATATTTTACATTATACAGGGTGGCCCAAAAAAGTGTGACAGCATAAAGTTATATTTTTTTAAATGGGACACCCAGTATTTTATTGCATATTTAGGTTAGTATTACTATCGTTTATAAGTGCCTCAAATTTTATTTAATTTGGTTTTGTAGTTTCGGAGAAATAAATTAATAACTAAAAAAAAAAGTTTTGCAGTCCTGAATAAAAAAATAAAAAAAACAATCCAGAACTATTTTTTTAACCTCGGCATTGAGTGAAATTTATGACAAGAGGTCTAGAGATACTATGAATGTAATTGCGTTTATTTATTTTATACAGGGTGTTCATCATAAGCTTTCAAAAACACCACATTTTAAAATAATTTTTCTCAAGTTTTTCAAATGGAACACCCTGTATATTATTTGGCTATTTGACGTAGAATTCATAGACAATTTTTTTTTGTAATACCAGCATATAAGTTATATCCAGCCGTTTTCGAAATAATTGTAAATATCATAAATTATGTTGTTTAAATAGAGTTTTTATTGGGAAATTTTGTTATAGGCGACTAGACTAATAATTGTAAACTAAAGTAAATGTTCAAAATAGCTTCCTTTTACTCTTAGAGTTTACAGTATTTTAGTTATTTTCGTTATAAATTTTAAAGCCTACATTTTTGCTATTTTTATTTATTTAATTTCATTTTTTATTCTTAATCGAGTTGCCATGATTTTTTTGTTTAGATTGTCACTATGACAGCCAAATAAAATTATTTATATTCGTTCAGTCGTCGAAATTAAGTACTAACTTACACAAAATGTCGAATTTTACAACTTTAGCAATGGTAAATATGATTTTTATACTGGGTAAATGTGCAAGAAATTGCCTACTCGCGAGCCGAGTGTATGCTGAAAGATATCCAGATATTGAGAGAAAGCCGAGACCAGAAACCTTCGAGAAGTTGTTGCAAAGATTTGTAGCAACAGGAAGTACTGAATACACAAAAAGGATGATAACCAATAAACCCGTTATTAATGAAGAAAATGAATTAGAAGTTCTGTTGGCAGTAGAGGAAAATCATTAAATTAAGTAAAAGGAAGCTATTTTGAACAATTACTTTAGTTTACAATTATTAGTCTAGTCGCCTATAACAAAATTTCCCAATAAAAACTCTATTTAAACAACATAATTTATGATATTTACAATTATTTCGAAAACGGCTGGATATAACTTATATGCTGGTATTACAAAAAAAAATTGTCTATGAATTCTACGTCAAATAGCCAAATAATATACAGGGTGTTCCATTTGAAAAACTTGAGAAAAATTATTTTAAAATGTGGTGTTTTTGAAAGCTTATGATGAACACCCTGTATAAAATAAATAAACGCAATTACATTCATAGTATCTCTAGACCTCTTGTCATAAATTTCACTCAATGCCGAGGTTAAAAAAATAGTTCTGGATTGTTTTTTTTATTTTTTTATTCAGGACTGCAAAACTTTTTTTTTTAGTTATTAATTTATTTCTCCGAAACTACAAAACCAAATTAAATAAAATTTGAGGCACTTATAAACGATAGTAATACGATCCTAAATATGCAATAAAATACTGGGTGTCCCATTTAAAAAATATAACTTTATGCTGTCACACTTTTTTGGGCCACCCTGTATAATGTAAAATATTTTTAAAACATGCCGCTTTTAATCCAATATCTCAAGCTGTTTTAGTATTGTTGATAATTTCTTTGATAACGATTTAATCTTCCGTCCACGCTTCGTTTGCGGACCCTGTATATCCATTTCTTGTTCATAATTAATAAGATACGATAGGCAGTTGTTAACAATGTAATTCGAATAGCTTTTATTGCTTTCCTTTTCAGAGGCATCAAAGTATGGCATATCTATGGTATAGACAAGAGGACCTAGAAAATGTACTCAAGTTCAGGTGCACTTTACGTCATATCATAGAATTTCTAGAAAGTATCCGGAATATTATAGCTTTTAGAAATTACAAATTTTCTTTTTAGAAAGTTTTGGACCTGTAAAATTTTGTTTGCCTACTGTCACGGTTGAAGGCCATGGTTAAAATAAGTAAGCAATGCTATATGTCAAATGTTGTTTATTTCCGATTTCCGAGAAGTTCAAAACAGGCGTAGACACGTTGCAAATATAAAAAATACTTTTTTTATGATCAACCACAAGCACCATGGGAAACTTCCTTGAAGGCACTCTTTGAGTGATACGTGTGCAAATAAAACGATGCATATTGGTTTTGAATCGTTGCGGAACACGACTTCTATAAGGTGGTTCCACAAAGATGACGTGCTCTAGATGAAGAAGCTCTTAAAGTCAATGATGTTCAAGGGATATTAGTCTGGACAACAAATTGACCTGGGTGGCAGTGGTTCGTCGTGTAATTCTGCTATTCGTAACAATAGGTGGAATTATGCGTACAATGGCAGCCGAATATTAGCCATTTAAATCTCTGTAAAAGAGAATCAAATTCCCAATGTGTCTTAGATGTTCTAGGCTGTCGAGGTTCTATCTCAGCTCGTTGTCTCCGATCAGACGAATGGCTCTCCTTTCGATGGAATCCAGTAGCCGAAGAGTATGTTTGGGTGCAGAGCTCCAGGCATGAGAGCAGTACTCTAGTGATGGTCGAATCTGGGCTTTGTATAGTATCAAAAGCTGCTTGGTCCGGAAAAGTACACCAAGTTTCTCCCAGATTGATGCTCAGCAATTAATAGACTGAGTCATTAGTCCTGCCGTTACTATGTCTGGTTCTGCAATGTTAACCTTTTTAGAGAGAACTGCTGCCTCGGTTTTCTTAGCATTAAATTTGACTTGGTTGCTGCTGCCACCCCAAGACAGAATTTCTTCCAGGTCTTTATTGAGGCGTGATTCTTCATGCTGCCTGCGAAGATGTGCGTTGGCAGCCGATGTTTTAATTTGATCTTAATGAATGAAAATATGCCTTCAATCCAAACTTTCTGTGATGCAGATAGTGTTCCGTCCACAGACATGTCTGGATGCTGACTCCAATAGACTCTGCGTTCACATACATATGCAGCTTACCGAACCCTCGGGAAACTGTATTGTTTCAGGGTTGTATTGGGATACATGAGGTCCATAAGTTACACAGTAGGTTATCCATATGCCTAACAGTAAATATTCCAACCGAAACTCCTAATATTTGATATAATCATATCATCGAGACAGTCGAAACTGTGAATGAAAATGAAAATTCATCAACTGAGATCGAAGAACTGGGCTATTATATGCCTACAAATTATTGCCGAATCCGGCCGACCACAGCTTTGAAAATCCCAACTTTCGCAATATACGATTTTCTTCCTGACTAATGCGTTCGAGGCACATTCCCGGCCTTTCTCCCGATTGCGGAGCGGACAGGACATTCCAGGATGTCCGGGATTCTCAGGATATTAGTCCAACCTCGGAAAAGGAATTAATATTGCATTCCGCGATAAGCCGGCTGCGTTTTTGAACGTTTCGGGACTTGATTTACGAGCGCTCTGCTGTCTTTATGTAAATTAACTCGGGAGAAAGTTGAGTTTTTCGAATTTTTTAGGCCGTTTTAGGTGTTGAATTAAAAACGTGGACTGTAATTTAGTTCAGCAGGTGTCTTGCGTTTAAACACGTTCGAGTGTATTTTGCCTATATATTTTTTTAAATTTTCATACAATTGAACATTTTATACTCTCATTTCTTGGTGAATACTACGCCAATTAAATATCGAATATTCAAAAATTCACTTCTAAATTAATAAACTGTTATTTCGTTAATAATGAACAAATTCAACAGTTTAGGGCAAAGTAGTATCCTGATATATCTAATTCTACGGGGTAGCACATAAAACGTAGCTGTTATTTTCCTATTTCTTAAATTAAAATTGAATTTAATTTCTTTTTTAAACTAACCCAATTAGATATATATGGGTTAGACGCTGGCCCAAAAGTATCGCCTTGCCACTCGAGGTAACAAAAAAATTACAATTTCTTATAAATACGTTATATTGCCAAAAAAGCACTTCGCACAGAATCAATGTATTTTATCACTAATGGCTTTTGCTACTATACTTTTTTATAAACTTATGTGTCTTCTTTCCATGTATTGTTTTTGAGTAATTTTATGTCTTTTCAAAGTCAAATTCAAGATAAAATCTGAAATATATAAAAGCACTAAGTAAAGTGCGAAAAAATATAAAATATAAAAACATCTTCAAGCCGTATAAAATCAATGAAAAACAAACAATAACGCAGAATTAATAACAATAAAATCAATATATATAAAACATACTAAAATCTAAATTGAATGAGGATAGGCGACAGTCCCCCAGAAATGAGCAACAAAAGCAGAAGGAGTTGTAAAGGCTAGGTAATCACATAAATAACCCAACGCGAGCAAATAGAAAATCAGTGAAGACCCTCTTGCAAGTATTCCTCCACACTATAATAAGCCTTACCTAGCAATAGTAACTTCACATAATTCCTAAAGGCCCTCTGATGAGACATTTTCCTCTTCAACTCCAAAGGTAGGTGACTAAATAGCTTCTTGCCCCGGTAAATAAAAGAATTCATGGTTCGCGCAGAATTAGGAATTACAATTATCAGGAGAGTTTGCAACATGTCTGTATTTTTTATACACAAGATCTATCATTTCCACCATAAATAAAGAGGGTAGAGTAAGTATCTTATACCTTTGAAATAGCGGTCTACATGAATCCCGAAATCCCAACCTGAACATATATAGCAAAGCCCTCTTCTGCAGTACAAATAACATATTAAATAGGTACTGCGAACATACACCCCAAAAGCACACTCCATATCGCAGATGGGATTCGATAAGAGCAAAATATGCATTTCTCACTGTAATCACATCTAACTCTCTGGAAATTATCCTCATGGCATAACAGTTAGATGCAATTTTTTTGCTCAAATTTAATATATGAGAATCACATTTGAGTATATCATCTAAAATTAGTCCCAAGAATTTATTTAAGTTAATAGAATTAATGGTATGATCACCTAAGATAAGATTATTGATATTACAATTAAAAGTTACGACATTAGTTTTATTTACATTAAGAGACAAGCAATTAGCATCAGTCCATTCCTTCACTCTCAACAGATCAGCATCAATAATTACTTCAAGTCTGGATGCATCTGTATCAGTCCGAAGAACAGTGTGAATATTCCTGATATATCTATGCTAGGCAGATCATTAATATAAATTAAACATAATAAGGGGCCTAAAACAGAGCCCTGAGGAATATATCCATTATAAAATTTGACACACTGAGTGCGATTTAACAAATATGACTCGAACCAACCAATCTCTTATGATACTTTATGCTTTTTAAGGTTTGTCTTGCCTCCTGTTATTATGTCAAATTGCTTATTCCTTTAATTATTATTTTAAACATTTTAATACTGATGATGACCTTCTCTAAGGTCGAAACATATCTAACATTTTTATCTTTTAACTCTTTTATCTTCTACTTAATGTAAAGATTTTCTCATTTTCTCATTTAAGATATTTCTGATACAGATAGACAGAGTCCATTCTTTTTAATAACTCAAGTTCGTTTCCTTGTATTTCATGAGCTGCGTATTCTGTCTAAATCTGTAGAGATTTTTAATAAATCAAGACGGCATTTCCGGAGATTGGCTAATCCCAGAAGGGCGTCATTTATACTCGGCACATTTCAATGTTTCGCAAGTGCCTCACGTCCAAGGCTGTGCTAAAAGGGAATGATATTTCCAGGGATGTATTTGAGAAAAATAATTAAATTTTATGACTATGAAGGATTTAAATGGAATGTGGATAAAACATTATAAAAACGGTTAACTCCTGAACTCGAGTGATTAATAATTTGCTGCGGTTTCGCAAGATCGGTATGATTGACCTACTTCTTAATTGAGCACAGAATTATGTTTATAGCGTCGGTGAATATATCAGGATTTTTTGGGGTTTTACCTCAGTTTCTAGAAGATTTAACAAAAAAAAGTTTGGCTTTATCTAGAACATCCAATATAAGACCTGTTGTCTTTCAGACTCTTGTAGACTTGTGGGTACAAATATGCAAATAAGTTTGTGATCATAACAGTATTAAAAAACAATATACTATATTAAGCCAGATAATGAACTTCAGCTTTCCGAAATAAATACGGACCATCGTGTACGTCCCTGGCGTAATTTTTATTTACCATTCTGACCCGGTCCTCAAGCTCCGGGCTGTTATATTCGCTGCGTGATTTTTCTCAACGTTACCAAGAAGTGTCAAATCAGCCATAAATTTTACTTATCCTTTGGGAAAACTTTGTTTCTTTATATTATTTTGATTTCAGATTTTGTAACAAAAGGAAATGTTGTCGAATAAATAGTATAGTATAGAATAGTATAATGGCTACATTATGAAATGCAAAAATATTGAATAACCTGCCACTTTATGAAACTGAACACAGAGCTGCCCAAAAACTGGGATTTAAAACTTACAAGTTAAGCTTAAATTATTTTTTTATTATTCGTTTTTAACTCAATAATTCTAGGCAAAAGAGAAGCCCTTACTGACAAAGATTCAGAAGAAAAACAGACCAGCGTGGGCCAAAGAACACAAATTATGGTCTCCGAACCAACGGAACTGCATTATTTGGAGTGATGAAGCCAGATTTGAAGAATGCGTTGGTGATAGTAGGAGTCGTGTCATAAGAACTAAAGAAGAAGCATTTCAGAATAACTGTCTTACAAAAAAAGTTAAGTTTTCGGCTGCTGTTATGATTTGGGAATCCATGTTAGCAAGTGGAGTGGGAAACTTACACTTTGTGGAAGGTATTATGAATGCTGATCAGTACATTAATGTGCTTTAATATAATTTAACACCCCAAATTGAACAAATACGTTTAAACAATATTGAATGTATCTTCCAACAAGATGGTGCCGCTTGCCATATGGCTGAAAAAGTTAAAGATTAGATGTTAGAAAACAATATGCCAGTTTTAAAATGGACGCCGAGTAGTCCAGATCTATCGCCGATTAAGACCTTGTGGCATATTATGAAGAAAAAGCTCCAATCGAATCCCGCAAGAACCGTTCCAGAATTGCGAACCAGTCTCCAAGAAATTTAGAACAGTTTTACATCAGATGACTGCCAAACATTAGTTGAAACTATGAAAAGACGTGTCCAAGCAATAATCAGTCGAGAAGGCGATGAAACGCAGTGGTGATTTGCTGCTATTTCGTTTCGTTGATGTTTATTAATAAAAATATCGTATTTTATCAGAAATGCATTTTAGTTTTTAATACGTTTCCGCTAATATGACAAATTTTATAAAAAACGTAGTTTTGCCAACTTCACTGAGATAGGGCTCGTATATCCATTCGTTTTCGAGATATAGGCCCTCGGAGTTTTAAGGGAGAAACCTTGTATATTACATTAAATGTGTAACATGAAATTCGAGCATACCTGTTGCTGTTAATTGACGTATATTGAAAAAAGTATATAAATAGATTTCTAACAGTTTCGCGGCTAAAATTTCTATAAAACCATAAAAATGGACTTAATCTTGGATTATTAATCGCTGGTTTCAGGTTTAAAAAAACACCCACCCTAAGAAACATACAAAACCGTTCGCATCGTAAATTCCATAATCTGTCCGCACACGATTCCCATATCTTAAAGACTGCTCTACGACTTACGTTATCGATTGCTATCAGTTTGTGGCGGCCGTGATTCGTCCCGAAAAGCCCCGCCCGTTCCCTCTTGTTTCCATAGAAACATGTACGACGAAGCCAGACTTATCCGAAGGAATAATGATGGAAAGGGATAGATATACGCCGAAACTAATGAGCAAAAAGATGAACCGAGTGAATTCCGAGTGGAATGAACGACGGAGTCTGGAGAATGATTGAGGTGACGTGTTAAGGGTTAAAGGTCGAGGTTTATTGGGTTTTGATTTTCTGGAGGTACGGGATTTTAAATGGAGAAATTTACTAGGCTGGGTATACAATATGAATGTTCCACAAACGCTTTACGAAGTAAAATGAAACGGTATTTTGTACATTATTTGTCACAATTTCTATGTTTATGATTCACACGCCACCGACAAAGTATTTTTCTATTTGGGTTTCATAATGGCTACATTATGGAATGCAAAAAAATTGAATAACCTGCCACTTTATGAAACTTAAATTTTATTTTTTTTACGTTGGCAGCAAGTAGGGTTCGAATTTCAGGCTTACTTCGATTTCGTTGAAATTAGTTTTCTAGGCATTATGAATTCGACAAAAAAATTTTATAGAAAACTTGAAAATACTAACCTTTAACCTTGCAAATAGATCATTTTTACTAGATATTTATCTGAAATACCTATACTGGGAAATATATAACATGCTGACGGTGTCCGTCAACTAATTTCTAGTTACAACTATAAAACAACATAACCTAAAAATATCTTCCAGTTTATGCTCTATTTCTATAGTTTTATTCAATAAAGTACTATTTTTATTTTTAATTCAATATAGTATTATATATATTACTTTATATATACATATTTATAGTTACTGTATACATTTCCTGGCCATTAATTGTTATTCCTGTCAGATTCTGTGTCGACAAAATATTTATTATATATTTGTTCAATAGTATTATTTATTATTTTTTTCTTTATTTTAACTTTTTCTGCTCGAACCATAACTCAAAGTTTGGCATATTCTTTTTAAAAGTTTTTCTAGATTATTTTCTGCAATTTCTCGTATTTCTGATGGAGTACAACTTTCTTCCCGACTCATTTTTATTAACTTTAATAATATATTTATTTTAAATTATGACGGATGGGAAGAAGCTTTGTTGTGTTCAATTGTTTCTATCATGGCATATTTGATACGTGTAACATTTTATTAAATTGTAAAAGTATTGGCAACCCAAAAAGAAAATATTAATTCAAATGGAAAAAATCTACTATATTTTTTTAAAGTTTTTCAGACTTTAAAGACCCAATTAGAAAAAGTATTATAAAATACACGGTTCATAAAACAATTAGAGCACTGGTACTTTAGAAAACTCACCGCTTTGCGGGTCGTTTTTTAAATTAAACGCGTGCTCTAAGATAATGGCTTATGAAACTTGTATCTTAATATACTATATATTATACCTCTGCATACAATGCTCACCGACTCTAAAAATTGATAATGCCTTGGTAGTTACCTTGGCGAAAAAGCCCCTAGATTAAATCAAAGCCGGAAAAATGTACAAGTAACATGAATTTAGCCGCCTTAACTTATTTTTGAACTTTATTATACTTTAAACCAGACTAGAAGGTTGCTTTTATTATTTTATGATGAATAGCGCAGAATAACCAACTTTTAACAATTTGCATATACACTATATGCCCAAATTCTTTTCTGGAAATTAATTTAATCAGTTAACATTTATTTCTTTAATAATTTGTAATAGAGTTCTTTGTTATTTTTATTTCTTTTTGAAGCTTATATATATATTTAAGTTATTAATAATATTCCCTGTAATGAACTTTATAGTTTGTTAGGAATAACGAAATTGAAAAAAAATTTTTCGAATATTCAAAATGCACGCCCAAATTAATTAGCTCTTATGTCGTTAATAATAAATCAATTTTAATAATTTTTGTTTTAATTGATAGAAAACAGATTCTAGAATCAATGCGACATTGAATCATTTTTGGCTTTTGTATTTTTGTATTTTTAATGTTAAGTAAATGATTTAAATGGATAGATATATACATGTTACCAATTCAGGAGCTTAAACAAACATCAGCACGTAATAGCCACATGCTCGATGCATAAACTCATTGCTATTGGTCAAACGGCGATAAAACTTCCGATGCACCTGAGACCAGGCTCTTTGTTCGATAATTAATTGGGCTAGTATATGTTTTTATACGCCACAATTATAGCGTTTACTCGGTATGTTATTTTAATTAAGAAGAATAAAACATTCTTCCGTATATTTACAGCCTGTAATTGTCATCCTATAAACAGAGAATATATATAATTTTAATAATTGGTTGACATATCATTATAATATAGTTCAAAACGGTTGTAGTCCAATAAACGAAGCCCTTAAATAGACATTTTAGTGAGAAAACTGCATTTTTTGGCGGAAGTTAGACTTTATAATGTGAAAGAATATTTGAGTACTATTTTAAGTCTATCCCTTGCACAAGAGTTAAAAAACCTTCCAAATGGGGTTAAAAATATGGAAAAAAGCTTGTTACAAATGTTATAGATCAGTAAATTTCGCACAAGAAAGGTTATTACTACTTTGTTCTTATCTACAATCGACAAGCCGTATGAGGTCCGAAAACAATTTTTCGACCAGATCTTTCTGGTTTCTGGTTTCTTTATTTGTCTTTAAGCTAGGACTAGGTCCTCTTACTTTTATTAAATTACAATGTTTATAAACTAAAATATATGTCGGGTGTTTTTATCCACGGGGTGGCGTGGTGGTGGCGGTGGGGGTTACTCTATGGCAGGTGGTGGCGGGTCGCTAGGTCTTGGTCGGGTTCTCCTTATTCTCCTGTTTAATGGTCTAAAGGCTTGCCTTATTTTGTGGTTTGGGTGGGTTGTCATGGTGGCTATGAACTTGACTGCGGTTGTGTTCAGGTGCTGGGTTAGATCTTTAATAAATGGAGGTTAATCACAATATGGCACCACTGTCGTCCTGGGACTAAAATTGAAGCGTCAAGGTGTGACATTTTACAAATAGAAGAATATGATCGGGATTTTTAAATGCTGAATAATCCCGTAAATGATTTTTTGCCGAAACAGGGTGCGCAAATAATATATTTATATCTATACGTCGGTTTAGATGAAGTTTGGTGGGTAGATTTAATACCTCGGCATCGCACATAGGGTAGTTTTCATTTCGAAAAATATTCAAGTGCGTGTCGGAAATCGCGCAAAGCCGAATGGAACTATATTATATAAGGTGATATATGTATATTAAACAAAAAAATCTCCCAGAATAGCATATGGCGTTCGGAAAAATTAGTGCAGGTCGGACGCCGGGCGAAGCTATTATATAAATCGATAAAGGCATTAATATGAAGCAAAAAATGACTTTTTTGCTCTACCCTACAAAAATTGTATTTCCACACTTGATTGGCAATGAGCATAATTTATTATTATGCAAAATTAACCCAAATAAAATTACGATATTATGTCAAATAATTACAAATAATACACATTTAATATTTTTGGCCTAATAGTTCATACATACCTTTCACAGGGTTATTTAGACAACATTTCACAAAAATATTTCAAAAAACCTTAAAACATGTTAAAAATACAAAATAATTATACTACAATAAAATACCTGACATACCAAAAAACTTTTCCAGACACCTGTGTCGTGGCTGACTGATAGGCAGTGTAGTGTTGCCCAGTTGAAAATTTAATGCCTTCGTGACGTTTTGAAGACGCCGATCAACTCTCAAAATGCAGATGATTCTATGGCTATAACTGTCCGAGATATCGTTAAAATGATTATTGACTTTTTTATTCAGATTTAAATTATCTACAACTTTTGACTGAAACTTTTTTTTTCTAGTGTGTTTTGTTTCGAAGCTACGGATCAAAAATTATTTTAAATTAATTTTCCATCCCTTATGCAAGGGTTGAATACAAAATAATAATGAAGTGTCTTTTCAAATAATAAAATGTGCTTTCCACCAAAAATGCAGCTTTCTAACTAAAATGTCTATTTAAGGGCTTCGTTTATTGGACTATTGGCAAAATGAAAAAATAAAGCGAAAACTAAGTCCATAAAAAACCATATATTTTTTTTGTTTCAGGAGAAAAGCCCCACAAGTGCTCAGTGTGCGGCAAGGCCTTTAGCCAGTCCTCCAACCTCATAACTCATTCCCGGAAACATACCGGGTTCAAACCGTTCGCCTGCGACTTATGCGGGCGAGCTTTCCAACGCAAAGTCGACCTGCGTCGTCACAAAGAGACTCAGCATACAGAACTGAGACCCATTGTCACATAGTGCCAGACAACAGGAAGTGCCACGCAACTTCCTCTTGGTAACACCGCCGGACAACTCTCTCTTGGTGGAGCTAATCCTGCAAATCATCCCATTGGTGGGGCAAGTTCCACGGTCCTTCCCATTGGTAGAGTGAATCATACGGTACATCTTCCAGTGAATACTCAAGTTAATCAGTTCAGTAACGCGAATAGAACTCACGTATCAAATAATAATTCTTTAGAACAGTCCGCGAAGGGGTATTTTAGACCGCAGTTAAGTTTGCTAGGGCCCGAGCGGAGTCTCCTAGGGCACAGTTCAAGGCAGAGTTTGGAAGGAATAGGCGGAGTGGAAGCGATGAGGTCTCCGTTTTCGAACGTTTGTTGGACAAATCAATAATAGAAATGTATGGTTTATTAAAATCCATTGTGTGAATAACCAACGGTTTAATAATTATTTTTGCAGAATTAGAAATTCGAAATTAAAAGAAAAGTGATTTCATGACCTAAATTTCAAGAAACTTGAGAATGTTCTTGTCATATTCTCATGTGTATCCGTTCGAGTACAAAAAGTACTAGTTTTCATTTGAAGTTATAGTGTATTTACAATTAACATTTTCTCAATCGTAGCTTAATTTTGACCAATCCAAAGCCCTGGAAACTTTTCGGGGGTAATTACACGAGTGCTTAAAAATGTTCTGAAAATTTTTATGCGAATTAACAAAAGTTAAATGCAATAATGAATTATATATTTTACTTTAATAATTATTAATAACGCAGTTGAGTCGGAATTTGAAGAACCTCTTGAGGTTGAATTCGACATTTTCGAGCGACTAGGTTGGGCATCTATTTCATTCGTTCTCCTTTGTTGAATGACAAGCCCTTGGTGTCAATCCCTCATCAATATGAGGAGATTAATTCGAATGTCCCATGATGTTTATAAGCTGCTGCTCGCCAACTCCCTGCTTGGCTAGTTTTGAAACAGCTGTTGCGTGTGGTTGGTTATTTTTACGTTTTTTGTATCTACACCTATTTTCTTGGCCTGACTGGTGGTTCATTGACCTATGGTATTTTTGCCAACTGGAGTGTTCTTATACCAGTTTCCTGATGTTTTCCAGAATGGGGTTTCTGTTAAAAATAATCGTTCATGATTAATCTGGCTTTTTTGTATAAATTTGTCAAAATATAAGACAAATATCAGAATTCCTCGTGTTTGAAATTAACCATTTAGAGCTTGTACAGGGTTTATCTCCTCCCTGTGCGGTTTTCGAAAAAATAGGATTGCACTCTATACGCCCTGTGTTGTCCCCACAACTGTTTCCCTTTTAAAATATCTTAATTGACAGCAAGCTTCTTCACCTCCTCTCTAAGCCAGCTCATATGATAATATAAAAACATTTTTTTTTTCTAGACCATCGGGAGTTCGTTCATCGCAATTATCAACAATTCTTTTAAATTCATTATGTTTTAAAAAAGATTAGCTTACTTTCCTCTTTTCTGGTAGATACTGCACTTGCTTGCGTTTTGTGCTCTTCGCCTTATGAGCCATTTTAAACTCAATATTCGTAAATGGATCAAACCTGATTTGGTACTCGTTCTAGTACATTTGCTGAAGCATCTTCGCTGTTAAATTCCGTATTGTTTTTGTCTTGGAGTATGTCCGCAAGCTTTTTAATCTGAGTCTCCTTGCTAAAAACATACCTTCCCTCTTCACAAATCATCATAAATTGCTAGTTTTAGTGTTTTTTGGGACACTCTGTGCGATCTTTTCTTGAATTACTTCGACTGGTTCCGTTCCAAAACGTGACATTTTTTAAACTAAATTCGAACAATGAGAATGTCAGAATGGCATACTATTCCGATAATGGCGTTGTAAGAAGGTTACTATGGTTTTGTGTTCAATAGCTAGAGGGATTGTTTTCGATAGCTAGGGGTATTGTTTTCGATGTAATCAATCGAAAACAATACCTCCAGCTTAATGTGAATTTTGGTCCAAAAGTTGCTTGACCTGATGAGCGAAATGCATGTGCTGATAATACACTCTCCATGAGGCGATTCTCGAAAATGAAAGGGCAAATTCAATAAGTACAGACCATCATACCACACCAAACGTGTACCGAAAATTCGTTTAATAATTACGCTATGGCTTGAAAACTAATGAAAATCGGATCAGGACATAATATCAGGTTTTTATACATTATTTTCACACTTATATACAGGATCATTCAGGATGAGTGGCCTGTTAAAAGATCTCAGGAAATAAAAAATATATTTGTATGAATGAAATATTAGTGAACTATATGTATATTGCCCGGCAATATTACATTATATAATACATTAATTGTTGTTGTTGAAATATGTTGCAATATATTTCTACATGTGGCTGTCAATGTTTCCGACAAGTTCCAGCTATACTATTGCAGCCACAGATTGTCGTAAAAATGTTGCCCCTTTAGAAGCACCTTTTCATTCTTAGCACGTTTGCTATATTTAAGGGGTTATGTCTAAAGTGACGTTTGCAGCCCTTAAAATTATTAACTTTTTCTAGAAGGAAACCTATATTACTTAATTTGGGTCAGATTCCTTGTTGAAAATGACCTGCTTTAATGGATGTTCTATAATATTTTTAAACTATTAATACAGGGTGTTCAAAAAATAAGATTGAAAATTAAATTGAGAAAACTGCAAAAATAGAAAACCCTAAATTTTATAATCATTTTCTATTTGACATTAAGAATAAGGGTAACCTTGTGTAAGATTGTCTATTCAAGGTCCGGCAACGGCGTTTTAGACAGGAAACCTTAAATATGTCAAACATGCTTAGAGTGTTCCATTTAAAATTAGCAAGTTGACACCGACTTCCGGTATAACCGGTTACATTATATTCTATAACAATACATTTCACACAAAAATCTTTTTAGTTCCCGAGACCGTGAATGTCGTATTGACGTATTGTAGGTAAAGGTCAATGAAAGAGAGTGAAATGTACTTTAACTTATCATATTTCGAAAATTTTGTCTTTGTAATATTTATTTTGTTCTTTCGCAAATATTTCGCGGATTTAAAATATTAGCAATCAACAATTATTTTACCTATCTACCTTAAGAATGTTTACGTATATCTGTGATTTTAGATACCATACTGGATATAAAGGCACTTGTATATAGTTAAGTAAAATGTAAATATTCCTGTACCTATCGAGACGTGCAACTAGGAAAACCAAAGAACAAAATGAATTAGGATTGATTAAAATACAATTTATTTTGTAATTTTGTACAGAACATTTAAAAATATTTTTATGGAATATCTCAATGTAAGGAATATATTGTGCAATTATTACTGTGCAATAGAATGTATTTAATATCTAGAGAAAATACATATCATTATAAAACTTGAAATGGCAATATTTTGTTTAAAAATGAGTTTTGTGGAAACGAAACGTCGTATAAAAAAAATTATTGTGCAATCTTTGGGTTCATCAAAAGTTGTCGTTAGAATTTTTTCAATCAGTTTTTTTCTATCAAATTGTCTCAAAAAGTAAATATCATTTGATATTTAGTTCCAGCCAATATTTAGTTCTCTATTAATTATCAAAAATACATCTTTCCTTTCCGGGAACAGTTAATATTAATTTCAGCCATCGCATCGAATTTCCTATTCACCGGGCTATCGTTACTGATTTCGGAGCTTTCAGCTTTTCAGCAAAGTATCCGGGGAAAACGGAGCTTTTCGGGCTCGCTGGGAGTATGAAATTACCGCCTCGACATGACAAAGCGAGCGCTTTACATAATTTGATCAATTTAATCTTAATATGCCCTCCGTCGTCTTAACAGGAAGCTAAAATTAAGAAGACGTTAATTCTCGGCTCGGGGATTGAGTGAAAGGAAAGGACTTAAGGTTTTCTTTGTAAGAAAAAGTTTAAATTGTTAGCGGGCTATTTTTGGTGTTCGAAACGTTTGTTAACAATTTCTTATACCCGGGGTTAGAATAGTCGAATTTCTTACATACCACGCACTGACGAGCCATCGTTGATAGCTAATATAAATGGCTCAAAATAGTTTTAGTTCGAAAAATCAGTATAAATTAATCCGAAAGCAAAATATATCACAAACAATCACAAAAGCAGTAGCCAATAAGCATGAACAATACCGCCCCCAAAAAATGAATGAGAATCCTAAACTTCAGGGTCATGTGTACCATAACCCGAGTACTATAACAGCGTTGCCATAGTGATTTCCATGAAACATTGCAATTTGATGTTGTTGGGATACTTTAAATAACTTTATGAGTAGAAAATTTTAAAAATACATACATATTTAGTATAATATTTTTACTTAATAGGTACACATCAGGGTATTTGGAAATGATTTTGCTACTTGATTATTCCACAGGGTGGTTTGAAATTTGAGAAGAACATCATTTCAATTAGTGTATAATATGTTGAATAATCAATGTTACATAAAATTTGTAAAGTAAAAAAATTACGGTTTTATTTGCTACTTAGAGATTCCTCGACACCAATTATATTTGGGGCTTATTTAAAGAAAAGTGATATCACAGAGGAGTTGCCATCAAGGCAGACTCCCTTAGCTACTCCTAGTTACGCCACTTGCATTTTACCCAGCCAGTGGTGCCATATTTGATGAATTTTCTTCAATATGAATAATTTTAGGCTAAAAAATAGGCAATGAAGAAAAGAAGAATATTTTACGGAAACTACAAAATATAAATAATTTTTCAATTTTACTAAAATATCTAATCTCGTAGCTGTTCACTAAGGCCTAATTGAAAAATTATAGGACTTGGGATCGGAAGTTTTAAAAACCCTAATCTCTAAAAAAGAAGGAAGGTCATTACTTTGATCCGGGGGCCTTTGCACAATTATGAAGAACTTTTCATATTCAATCGAAGAAAATCACTAAAAATAGTCTGACAACACTGCACCGAGCTCCCAGTATCCTGCAAATATCCACCGGCAATAGACCGGCCTCAAACGCCCAGTCCGACACTGACACTATCCGTCTCAGGATCGTCAAATTAAATAAACATTTTCAAACAAAGAAGACATAAAAGCTCTATTTAAACGGAAAATCCAAGTCCATAAATTTCCAACCTTCTCGTTAAAAATCCGAAAGTGATTCGTGCAAATTCTAAATTTTACTCGACGCTGCGGGCGAAATCTTTCCTCGTACGATTTCAATCCCGTATCTGGAGGGAAGTCTGGTTAAAAATCAAGTTGCTCAATCAAGAAGGCTGTTTTATATTCCTGCAGCGTGTTAGCCCCGTTGTAAATAAAGATATAGACTACGTGGATCGTCCGCCTGCTTCCATATTGTTTTGCTGCTCAGGTTTTCATTAAGATCTCTTATTTTTAGGTGAAAAAGGACTTGATTTTTCGTGCTTCGGCACGAATGACGTAAGATTTTTTCTTTGTAGCCTAATAAAAATAAATTATAATTACTATAAAAGAAATAACGGTCTCTCCGAACCACAAATAAATATCGAATATATCCTTCTGTCAAACTTATCCTTAGATGCGTAACAACCCTGGCATAAATAACTAAGAGGTATGATTCCACGCCGATGGAGGCGTCACCGGGTGAGTGATTTTTAAATTCATTATGGAGATTTATATTACTGGCAGCCCTTTTAACTCCCTCTTAAAGGTATAGTATTTGCAGAATTATACCGTACTGCAATAAAACCGCATTATCCCTTCGGCCATAAAATAAATAAGGAAATCCCAAATTTTAAAACCTTTTCGAGCAGAGCCGGACCAGGTATACAAATTCAATTTATACCTATACCTGATGCATATATAAATACAAAGTGCTTTTAAATAATTTTGATCTTAAGTGGTTTTCCGGCGAGTAATTTTTAGTTAGGCTTATTAGTGGTAGAATGTGGCGTCCTAGGAATTATGCTGATAGGGGGACATCTTCAAGTGTCATTTTTAAAAGAAAGCATTTATCTACCGATGCCAAACTAATAATTAAAAATGTGTATCAATCGTTGTTGAGTAGAAATTTTAATTCGATGGATGCTTTAGCAGAAACGTCTACTTTGACGATAACGCCTTTATCTTCGGTAAGAGACATAGTACTTAAACCTATTAATCCTAGAAAAAATCGGAATGATTCAGGCACATTTAGAAGCATTGACGAAAATGACATGGATTTATTAAGAAGAAAGATTTACCAAATGTATGAGGCACAAACTGTACCCACTCTGATTTCCCTCAAAGAGCGGCTGATTAAAGATGAAACAAATATCTCTTGTAGCCTTTCAAGCCTTAGGAAAATATTGCGTAAAATGGGGTTTAAATACCGAAGCATTGATAGAAGACAAACATTAATGGAATCTCAACGTTTACGGGAATGGAGACTTAAATATTTAACAGCTGTTTAGAGAAGAAAATCGTCCAATTATTTACCTTGACGAAACATGGTTCGATACCTATGACACTCCAAGAAAAGGTTGGAATGATTCTTCCAAAAAATGTCAAACCAAGGCACCATCAAATAAAGGCAAAAGAATCAGCTTTTAAAATAAATAAGGAATACGAGTGTGACAAACTTGCAGCAGATAATGGACATACAGTGTTGCGTCTTCCTCCGTACTATTGTATATTCAATCCTATTGAGCTAATATGGCACCAATTAAAATCCAATATTAGGAGAAATAATATTTCTCCTACATTAAATGCATGTGTAGTAGAATTAATTAAAAACGAAGTAAGAACAATTTCTATTGAGCTTTGAAGAGGTTGAGTCGTATACAATAGGGTTTAATCAGGTAGTTTATTTATGGCAGTAAGAGTCAACGGTATAATTCTGCAACAACTATATTAGAAGGTTTTACGCATTTAATAGTATGTGAAATGAAAGAATAATATCATGGTATTTAGGTATATTTATTTCATGAACATACAACAAAGATTAAAGCTAAAATACGACCTAGTTATAAACAAATTAAACATTTTTTTTAAATAGTTCATCTCTCAGTGGAGGACAATTAGGAAGGGTAAAGAAACTTATAGTCTGCGTCAGCAGTTAAATAAACAATATTTTAATTTCCATACATGTTTCGAAGGCATATATCCTCATCAGCTTCACTAGAATATACTTAAGAAGTAAATGTTAACAAAATAACTAAAACCGTATCCATTCTAAGTTTTTGTTTTTATCCTTAGGAAAGCGGAAACACCATATTTCTATCAAATTTCTTTGCCTGGTTATCACAACCGAACAAAGCGCACCTCATCCTATGAAAATTCAGATATTTATTTTAATAAATACACACGACCAAATAAGAAAAAATTCTGGTGAACTTTCTAAATTTTCATGGATGGAAAACTACGGCAAACGGCAGTACGTGGCGACCAGCGTTGCCAGAAATCTTTGATCAAAAGTAATAGGTTGACGGTTCGAAACCTTATAATATAATATAGAATAGTAAAATACGATGTCAGAGTAAGAAGAGTATTAAACAAAGGTCGTTACTTTCCTATGATATGATGGCCACCTCCACATTGAACATAAATTTCATATGGGGAGCTCCACAACAAGAAAGAACATCTAAAAAAATTGTTAAAATAGTAATGGATATACAAATGTAAAAGGCTGACAACGCTGGTGGCAACGAGCAGGGGTGGCCGAGCAGATTCGGCTATCGTCGACCTGTTCCGATGGCGCTGCCGTTGTTTTAAAAGTTTGTCTGAATCTTTTCTTATTTTAGTGGTATTTTAGCTGTAATGTGTGTTATACATCTATGAAATTAATGTACGTAAATACTTATCATATATTATTCTTTTATTTCACATGACATTAAACGCTTAAAACCTTTTAATACCTTTAAAATTAGAATAGATTTAGAAACACCGTATCAATATCCATCATAATATCAGAAATATTGACCATTTTAAAAAAATCAAATTAAAAGTAGCATAGTGATGGAATCAATTTTATTTGATGGAATAAATATTTATAATACGTTACCTAAAGTATTAAAAAAAAATTAAATTAAAAATTATTAAAAAAATGCAAAGAATTTTTTTCTGGAAAATATACAAATTACCTAAAAAAACACCATTTGTAATAATTTTAATTTTTAATTTTTATATTGATTAATTACTTATTTATGTTCTATGTTATAATATTCCCTGTAATGGACTAAAATAGCTCATTGGGAATTAAATAAACATTATCATTATTATTATTAAAAAAAAATTTCAAAATCACTCTCCCTATCACGTCACTGCTCGCAGCAGACGAAATTGTAACGGTTAGATATCTTACCTTTAGTTATTGTATCATGCGTAACAACCACCCACTGCACCTGATACACCTTTGAGATACAACCAGGTAAATAAGTTAAATATGTTCAAATAATTGGGCATTATATTTATGGTCGTAGAAAAAATTGGATAGACTACTTGTGTAAAAATTATTTTCTGGCGCCTCGTACTATAGATCTCCACGTTTAACATCTACCACTTTCAGCATTGATTATGTAATATACTATTTATCCCACTTACATGTATAAACGTGCACAGAAGCAAATCGTCCGAAATTTTCACGGAAATAAAAGCTTAACATTCCACAATACACCATGTGCCATTGGTAAGCAATGGGACTTGATGAATTAAGACTGAACCGAAATTATTTTCCTTCTAGTTTCGGTTTAAATATCAGAAATAAAACTACCAGTGATAGTTTTTTAACATAATTCCACATCACCTCTGTGATTATTCTATTAACTAATTATTCTATTTAATTATTTAAACAAAATATTGCACGAATTTTAATTAATGCAAAATTTTTTTGTATTTTATGGCTGATTATTCTAAAATTGTATTCTGTAGACAGATGGTCACACACAAGTTTAATACGTCAAGAGATTCCCTAACTATTTTCTGAACTGTAGAATGGCTGCACTTATATCTGAAACCATTTACGTCTCGGAAGAGCACAGAGGTCTTCGATTGGCCCAATATGTATCCCATATTGGAAAAATTGCCTCTGACTTTTTGGTATTTTCTTGGTAACTGATTTTTACTCAAAAAAATTACGATTCTCTAGTTTTCTATTAGTACTCTTCAGTTATTTCCCATATATGTTGTATAGAACATGTGATTTAAACTACAGTTACTTAGAGAACATTAAAAATATTATATATAGGTATGGAAATTAGCTGTCCGCCCATATCCTAATAATAAGTTAGAAGAATAAAAATATTAAGTACCGCAAAGCAAACAGCAATAGGTAGATTATGTTTCCCCCCACTCCATCGTATCGCATCTGGCTCATTGTTCTGCTATTGGTACGTCGTCAGCTGCCAATCAATTAATATTAAATAAATATTCCTTCTTTTATACGTTGATGAGAATATTATTTATTTTCCAACAGATTGTAACTTTTATTTCATTCAGACGGTAAAAAATTTACTTAGAAACAAACTAAAAATAAAAACGTAATTTTTATGGCCAATATTTACAACACAGTAGGTCCGTCAAAACGGGATGCAGTACAATGAGCGAGATCCAATGCAATAGGCGGACAAAAAATTGCCTTATCAATATAGCGTCTGTGGTAGAAAGTGTAACAAATGGGAAACTTTTTTATCCTTCGTTTTTGTTAAAACGTTTTTGATTGCCACAGATGTAGTTTGTCCTCATACACTAGTCTATGTAAGTAAATATTGTAAAAAAATGTTTTGTTATAAAAACACGTTTGTAAATACATAAATATTTTTTATCGTTGTTATTGTAATTTCTTTTTTAAAGAATAACATTGTATAGAATAACTGGTTGTATATTTAACGTCGAAAATATTAAAGTAGGATAAAAAAAATTTTGCCTACATAAGCTTTATTAACTAAAATAAATGTGCAATACAAAAATGAAGCTTGAAAAAGCCGAGTTAAACAGTGTTTAACAAGAATTTATAAATACAAGTTAAGGTCTTGTGTAGAAAAAACTTTTTTCAAATATCCCACCAAGTGAAAATACCTCTATGATTCTTCAGTTTCGGCTTTCAAAATGATGCCAAATGATATGCACACGAGAGGTCACGTGACATTTCACTGTAAAATTTGACATTTTTAGCACAAATTACAAAACTTGACATTGTTGTCATTCTCCTATTCTCAGAGCTCACCGTTTCCCGAGACATTTTTCAAAATATGTCATGTTTTGTAGTTCTTTTGCCAACAATGTCAAATTTCACAATTAAAAAAGTCACGTGACTGCTGATAGTCATGTTATTTGGAATCAGTTTTAAGGCAGAAACTTATAGCAAAGTAAAACGATGATTTCATTCCATTCGGTCAGATATATGTACCTAATTATTCTGTATACATTTATTGTTATAGTTTTAAAAAACAGAAAATTATTTGGGGCATGCTCTGTGTATAAATTGTATTTAACTTATACTGTTTGTAAGACACATTGTACAAATTTTGTTAATTGTACGTACTGAATAAGCTTTCTAAATGTTTCTTCTTTGTCACAAATTAAATTGAGGTCGTCACCAAAAATTAATAAAATGATTATAGTAAATAACTTACCAGTTTTATTTTTTGAGCGGATTACTGAACTTTTATGAGAAAAATATCACTTCGAAAAACTACAGACGTGACAAAAAAATATCATTTTCCATGTAAAGGAAATAAAATTGTCAGTTGTAGTAATAATTTAATACAGTCTCACCACGCCAATGGGAAAGTCCATTTCTGGCGAGATTTAGGGGAGACCGAGGAGAATTGTGACAGAATAGAGTTGTGACAATGACGATTTCTCGGAATCTATGGCCGTTAGCGAGCTGGCAAAACTGTAGCCATGACTTTGTTCGCTGACAAACACAATTTCGCCTTCTTTGGTGTACGTTCACTTTGAGAAACCCACTGTTTTGATTGTTCCTTGGTCTCTGGTGTATTGTGATGTATCCATATTTCGTCAACGGTTATGAAACGCCGCAAAAACTCGTTCGGATTGCGGCTGAACATCGCCAAACAATGCTTTGAAGTGGTCACACGGTTGCGCTTAAGGTCGAGTGTGAGCAATCGCGGCACCCATCGAGCGGATAGCTTTTTCATATCCAAATATTCATGTAAAATGTGATGTACCCGTTCAGTTGAGATGGCTACCGCCTCAGCCACTTCACGCACTTTCATTCTCCGGTCATCCAATATCATTCCATGGAATTTATCGGCGATTTCCGGTCTAACGACCTCTTTTGGGCGACCTGAACGTTCGGCGTCACTTGTGCTGATACGACCACAACGGAACTTAGTAAACCACTTCTTAACCATTGAAATTGATGGTGCAGTGTCCCCATAGTATTTATCAAGCCTTTCCTTGGTTTCGGTGATGGTTTTTTTACGCAAAAAATAATGCTTAATCAGCACACGAAATTCACTTTTTTCCAATTTTCTTAAAAGTCAAGAGGTTGTCTGCTTTCAATGGCTGTCAAGCATAAACTAAATGACTCGGCTTGCTCAAAATTGGACAGTATGCTATTAATAGATGACAGTTAAGGACCGCAGTGATGAATTTAAAGTATCGGCGCGGGAAATTCAAAAAGTCACTGACTTATCAAACCGCCCTCGTATATTACATTCACGTGGTTATGCTATTTTTTCTTATATTCTGTGGGTTTGGAGTTTCAAAGCGTGGCATTGTCGTGCTGTGCTTGCTTCTTGTTTGGAAATTACGAATTATCATTCTGACCAGATCGCGATTTTTGGCACCTGAAAGAGTTGTGACACGCTGTCACAACTCTCCTATTAAAGGTTATTTTCTGGTTAGCTGATTTTACACACTTTTTGCAATGTTTTTTGTTCGTTTGCTTTGTTCTTACAACCTAAATTTGATATAATGATGCCATAATTACTTATAAAAGATTTAATACTGTCATGTTAATGTTTCATGATATTGTAGTTCTTACAATTATGCCAAAATGAAAATTAAAGTAATTTTATGCAAAAAAGGTGTGTTTTGTTTATAATTTATATAAAAGTAATTTTATCTATTAAGTATAGTCTAGATTACTCTAGATACACAGCTGTTACAACGTACCTTGGTATGTTTTGTTTATAATTTATATAAAAGTAATTTTATCTATTAAGTATAGTCTAGATTACTCTAGATACACAGCTGTTACAACGTACCTTGGTACATGTCACAATTTACATCGGTGTTAGAAGAGTTGTGACAAAGGGAGTAGTTTCAGTTTTCGTGGATTTTCTCAGAAACCTTATAACTTTTATTGATTTTGATGACTGTTTTTAAAAGAGTAAGGATTGAGCTAAATTGCGGCATACAATTCATAATGGTGGTATATTTCTTTATTGAGATATGTTCTTTTAAGTAAAAATTGCCACAACCCTCCTCGGTCTCCCCTATGGTATATAATGCCGCGTTCACATCAAACGAACAAAACAAAAACATCCAACAAAACAGAAACGCAACAAACTAGCAACTTTCTGGAAAGGAAAGAAAACAAAACGAAAACTACCTTCACATTGGCGTGACAAAATGTCAACAAAAGTCTATGTAGTAACTACGTAGTTTTGGTTTTATTTCGTATTTCACCAACAAGACAAAAACAAAAGACCAACGAAACATAAACATAACACCAACAAAACATCAACAATTTCGGGGGGCATGGGGGGCGAGTAATGACCTTTTTTGAGGGTTTTATGAATTAAAAACTATCGATGGTGCGACTATCCATTGTTCTCAACCTCTACCTGTCAGTGCTGCTGTGTTTCGTTCTTTATTTGTTTTACAGTACGGATAGTCGATATTTGAATCTCTGATCGAGTTCCCACGGAAATAAAAATTCTCTCTTAAATATTTATTTTAGATATTATTTTTTGGTGGCGACGGCTTGTTTCCAGTCCAATTAGTTCAGGAAGCGCCGTCGGCTTCGTTTTATCTGCTCGCAAAAAATAATATTTATTAAATAAATAATTCAAGAGGGAATTTTAATTCCGTGGGAATTCGATCACAGCATTGACTATATACACTGCACCCGCAGTGTTGCCGGAAATAAGAGCAAACAGGAACCGTTTGACCACCAAAACAAAACATAAGAGTTGGTAAAATGTTGCCGATTCGTTTCTAAACTGTTGCAAAACATGTGTTGCTATTCTATTTTGTTGGTTTGGTGTGGACGCGGCCTAAGAAAGTTCCCAATTGGTCAAAAGCCAACGATTTCTCGCCGGCAGTGCAACAGTATCGGCCTAATATTTCTCTATGGACTAAACGAATTCTTATTAGTATATGTCAAAATGACAGTAATGACATTTTCATTTAAATTCGTAATTTTTCTGGGAATTTAGTTTAAATTTCTTCGAAATTGGGGGAATTACAATCATGCAAACGGTACTTTCTAGAACTGGCATAGAAGTGTGCTATCCTTGCATAGTGCATCTTCTTCAAACTGGCGAAAATTTCGAGTGCGAGTACAAGTCAGATCATACAGGCAGGGACCTGGTGAATTATATCTGCAGGATCCAGAAAATCGAAGATACCACCATATGGGGAATGAAATTTATGGACACGTCACAGGTAGACGAATTAAGGTATTGGTTGGATTTAGATAAACTAATAAAACCTCAAGTGAAAAATTTTTCTCCTATCAGATTTTACTTTAGGGTAAAAGTTTACCCTCCGGAACCGTACAAATTAGACGATCAAGCGATAAAATTCCCCATTTTTCAACAAGTGAGGTTGGATTTACTGAGCGGAAAGCTGTTTTGTGATATTAATGACGCATCTATGTTAGGCGCATTGGTTCTTCAACATGTGCATGGAAATTTCGATAAAAAAGTCGAATGGATTTATTTGAATTACTTCAAAGACAAAATTCTACGTAGAGAGCGATGCACCGCTCAGTTTTTTAAAGCTACTCAAACCAGAGCTTTGGAAATATACGAGAAACTCTTGATTGATCTAAACAAGTTGGAAATCGAGGACATGTTCTTGCGGTTGGCGAGCAAGCTTGAATCTTACGGAGTGGAACCATTTTTAGTACAAAATCTTGATAGACAAGAGATTATTCTGTGGTTGAACCACGTCGGCCTGTCCATATATGCCAAGAAGAAGAGAACTGACAGAATTCGATGGAAAGATATTAGCAAGATCACTCACGAGTACAAGGGACTATATGTGCATTGCATGAACGGTCGAGGGATTCTTGTCTTGGAGTGCCTCAATGCGTCGGAATGCAACTATATTTGGAGTCTCGCTGTCGATCATCTGGTACATTTTACTTCCCCAGTATACACTGTTGGTGTTGGCGATGATATTAATATATTTTATGATTGCGATGACCAATTATCAAATATTACCAGCTATTTCGGATCCTGTAACAGCGAGTACAAGTATTCAGGCATTGAGGAAGACCTGCTGGATGACAGCAGGACTTCCTTTTGTCTTAAAATGTCCAAAAGTCTGCGTCGTCTTATCGATCTGAATTCGTGGAAGTCCCAACTATCAGTAATGTATGGTATGTTGCTTCTGCTCTTCATGGGATCCAATACCACCATTTTTTCCGAACTGCCCTGTATCGGTTCTGTTCGAGAATGTACTCGTAATTACTTGATAAAGCCTTTTTTCAATAAAATGTTGAAATTCTATATTGGTTATTTTATTTAAAAAGCACATTCATGAATAGGAAATAACTCTTTTCAAGCGATATAATCAAATACTATAGTTTCTGTAACCGGCGACGTTCCATAGCAAAAGAATTAATTTCATCGTTACAGGCACATCAGCTAAACTCAATACATAATTACTTAAAAACATATCTTATAATTTCTTTTCTTGTAGAATAGAGTCCATACCTTTTCTACCCCGCTGATATACTGGGTGATGTACCGCTGATATACTCGTTGAGTTGAACATAGGATATCCCATGTAATTCTTCAGGTGGCTGAATATTTTCTCCCCTGTACATTTTATAGAGAAACGGCATTATAACTTCTTAAAGAGGCCGACATGATAAATCCATGTACCGAGTTTGAATATATTTTGATAAGCCAAGCCTAAGCTATTCAATTAAACGTGATGGCAAAACCACGAAATCGTCTTAGCAAATTCTTAAAAATTGACGTAAATCTGACCATAAAGATTAATGAAAATATTGTCACACAGTTTTTCGTTTTGTCAATATCAAAATTGTCTCACCAAAATATATTCAAACTCCGCACATGGATTTACCATGTCGGCCTCTTTAAGAACTTATAATGCAGTTCTACTCAACGATGCATCACCTTGTATAGTTAGCCGAGAACTTCTTGTGTAAGCCATATTTTGATTGAGCACGAATAATTATTATGTCTACATACAAGGTTATGTTTCATTGATTAATGCTCTTTATCACTTACGGAGTGACCACTGAGGATTTCATACTATCTTTCTTAAGTGACGCTCTTCCTAACTGCTTATCGGGAACTCTAGGGTTGACAGTGGGTGTAAAGGGACAACAACTCTGAAATCACATACAAGTAGCCCGTAGTCACCCCATTTGCTTCGCTGGTAGACGGCTAGACGAGGGCCCATTGTGGTTCGTGAAAGCCAAAACACCTTATTAAGCAGGAAGAATGGTTGTAACATTATCTGTTAGTAGACGAAAAACGACTTCATCTCTCATAAAGTATGTAATAAATGACCAGATGATAAATCTGGGGCACTCCAGACATCGCCTAAATACTAGCGATAAAGTCGGTACGGTGTATGAAGTCCGCTAAGCAATAAAACCTCTCGAGCCGGGTAGTCGGTGGCTCTCAAACAATAAATTATATTTTAGATATTTTCTAATTAAAATCATTTAAAGTAAATAAAAAATAATTATTTTTTTAGCTTTTATAGTATTTAGTCGAATTAGTTTTACGAATTTTTGTTGATGAAAATATGGCACTGGCATTTGAAACAAACCCTTCTTCATTGCCAGCATGTATTATTATATACTTTTTTTCATTACTGGCACGGGTACTGGAATAGCAATGTTTCGAATCATCCTGCCAATACGGTTTTGTTGAAGTTCCGTTTGCATATATCCATGTTTCGTCAAGAAAAACAACTTGCCTCGACAATTCCGATTTTTTGTTTCTTAAATATTCCCTTAAAAATTGCCATCTTTTTGAAACATTATTGGACAGGTCGCAAAGCACTTTTCTGTTGTTCGTTTTTTTGTATTTGAAGCCCAGATCTTTTAAAATGATGGACAAACTGGTAGTTCCAATATCGCAAAGTTCTTTCTCCTTTATCTTTCAAGAATAGCTCTGAGGGTAACATATTCCTTGGCTTTATACATATCATAAACAATATTCCTAATCGATAGTTTTATCCCTTGGGATAAATCAACAGTTTAAGAATGGAGTCGAACCCTTTTATATGGTCTGTCCAATTCCTCTTCACTTTTTTTTCCAAGTCTTCTTAAGGTCTTATCTGAAATGCCGCAAGCATCAGACGTTCGGTTTTGCACTGCCAGACAGACACTAACTGGCCCGAGTTATCTTTTTCTAAAGTAAAATAACGTTCCACTTGTAACACGAAACGGCGTTCACCTGGATATAAACACCTTCTAGGCGTTGTGTTACCTTGCTGAACATTTTCCATAACTTTGCTTTATAACTGCTTCTAATTCACACAGAATGAGAAACAAACTAAAAGCATAACTACTTATTTAAAATAGAACATACCATCCTGCACTTGAGCAAATTTTAATTATTTCTTGGAAAATAGTGATTATTATATAGATTTAACTATAATGATCCCAAAATAACTAAATTCTAGGAAAAATTACCTGAGAAAATCTTTAACTTATTGACGCAAAACGTTTTTCATTTGATAAATAAAAAAACTATGAGTACAAAATAAACAAGATAAAAATATTTATCGCGTTACATAATTCTAAGATAATTTTGTTTTGGAACCGCTGATTTTGGCCCGCCCACTACAGTGAACCAGTGGAATGTTCGGTACGATCAAGTATAGCGAAGGTATTGTTAACTTAACCGTCTTACTGTTTTACAACCTTTAATGTTTTAATCCGATATCGGACTTCATAAAACGAACCGACTTTATTATCTCACAATTCAGTTTCGCACAGCAACGTAATCAATGAGATATTAACCAATCCATTCCAAACTGTCCCCCGCTACACGTCCCCCTATATACTGTCAAACGCCAGAGAGGCCAGGAGGATTGCAATCCACCTAGAAAATCATCAGGTTCAATAATTTCATTAAGGATTATCTTTTTTTAAAAAGATCAAGTAACATGGACAAAAACAAAACCCAAGAAAAGCACGTCAACAATTTAGCAGCGAACAGACCTGCTGAAATATTCATTCGGACAGAGATTGTAAGTTATCTGACGGTTGCAGCGACATGACTTTCTCAAGTGGGCCGCTCCTCGAGCGACAAACGGTCCCTGGACATGCGATACGAAATGTCTAAACGGAAAAGAAAAATGGTGGTAAATGTATTTGGTAAGGCTGCGTTTTAATCTTAATGTGGCAATAATCACAATCGGGAACATTTCCTTATAGCACTGTTCAAAATACGTCCGAATGAATCTAGACTGCAGGATTGAGTGAGTCTCTACGGGACTTTAAATTCGATCCATTCAAATTTTGTTCAATTTTAATGTATGGTAACTTTTTTCCGTAGTCCGATTTAAATGATTGTAGATAGATGTTTTAGGTTGAATTCGCTTCTTCAATTTTTCAGAAAGTTGTATACATGTTGAAACATACAGGACAAGAAAAATGTATGTTTTTCCCTTAAGTTAGTAACATCCTGTTTTCTTTTTTTTTATGATCAAACACAAGCACTATAGGAAAAATCCTTTAGGGTACTCTGGCAGTGATGCGTGTGCGCAAATAGCAAAAAGCGATTCACGTTGGTTTTGAAACGTTGGAGGTTATATATTCGTTGGGAAAAACGACCTCGGGAAGATCGTTCCATAAGGATGAAGTCATTTCATAAATCTAATGAAGGTTTACTAAAACAACCTGGGTTCTGCTGTATGGTAGCAGCTTCCTTGAACTTCCTCCAGTGTGGTTCTTTGAGTAGGATCTCGGCTTCTGTCCACCTGATGGCCGTGTGTCCAAGCAAGGTCGGCTGCACCTGATTTTTCAGTCTCTCCTTTTTGAGTGTTGTTTCTGTGTTCTTTAATCCTTGTTTCCAGTGGTCGTAGTGTTTTCGCAATATACGATCGGCCACATTCACAGGGGATCTGGTAGACACAGTTTTTCTTATATTTTTGGCTAAGAAAGCTCTTATATTTTTGGCTAAGAATAGCTGTGTCTACCAGATCCCGTGCGAATGTTGCCGATCGTTTATTGGGGAAACACTACGGCCACTGGAAACAAGAATTAAAAAACACAGAAACAACACTCAAAAATAAGAGACTGAAAAATCAGGTGCAGCCGACCATGCTTGGAAACACGGCCATTACATCAGGTGGACAGAAGCCGAGATCATTCTCGAAGAACCACACTGGAGGAAGAGGAGTTCAAGGAAGCTGCTACCATACACCAGAACCCAGGTTGTTTTATTAAACCTTCATTAGATTTATGAAATGTCTGGAAACCTTTGTTAAGTCGATGTAAGCTTAGAATTATTAATATCGCGCAAAACTGAACGCATGACTGCACCCATCTCAGTTATGCTTCAGTGCACATAGCTAGTAGCTGTAGTTACTGCTGTTATTTATTATTCACCTGAAGACGACTGGTGATACTTACCAGTTGAAACGTTGTGATTTATAACAAATAAAGATAATGTAAGTCCAAAACTATTCAAGAAACACCATTGTCTACAACTTTCAAACAGACACTGTTAGGAATAGGTTACACTTTAGAAAAAGGGTCTTCATTAGAGTTAAGATCGCAAGATTGGTTGGTTAAAGGCGGGGATCGGTTTAAAGGCTCGAACTTCTAACACTGCAACCTTTCGGCTTATTGTGTGCCCCAATCTTGTTAGAAGATGTTTGTTTCTTCTATGAGGTCCAGTAACATTCTACCAAGCTTGTCATGTGGGAGGTTGTCACCACGTTGTATATTCCCGAAGATATTTTGTCTGCTACGCAGCTCTATATTATGTGTGAGGCGGTTTCATCCTCTTCGCCGCAGAGTCTGCATTCAATGGATCCGTTGTTTATACCTATCCGTTGAAGGTGTTTTTCTGGCAATTGCCTGTTAGCAGGCCCACACTTGTTGCAACTGGGGCCGCGTCAGGGGATAATATTTTCGATGGTTTTCCAATTACGCAAGATTACTCTACACGGTGTTACAAACTTAAGGGAAAAACATACAATTCTGTTTCTGTCCTGTATATTTCAACATGTCTACAGCTTTTTAAAAGACATCTGTTTCGCTTACATTGATTCAACCATAACGATTTTTTATTTGTTCTTTTACTTGGATACGATTCGAATTTCCACAAACCTTTTTCAATTCCCAAACGTTAACATAATTTCTGATGGTCAATCATTCAACATCGAAAAGGCGAAAAGAAGAAAATCGACAAAAAAGCGAAAAAAGATTTAATAACCGAAGCTCGGCGAAATCGTCCATCATTTGACCGCTGCTGCCGAGATAAAAAAGCTTTTGCTCTAACGTTAACAAAATTCAATTTGTCTTGGTACAGGACCGAATTCAGTGCGAAATATACCGTTAAAGTATCCAAATTCGCAATTTAAGTAACAACCGTACGATATTAAAAATTTCAATCACAAAATTAAGCCAGTTAATAACATAGTACGATTATCATCTTTCTTTCAAAATAAAGATAAATATCTTCGTTTAATTCTAAATTTATCTGTCAAGTCCATTGGTACCGTCTATGGAACCAAGCAAGATCTATTCGTGTTGAAACTGGGCTTTTTTTAAAATACCTCACGATTAATGAAGAATATGAGATAGGTGACAATGATTAAATGAGTAATTTTATGAACTTAAAATCCAGGATGCCAGTGGTAGCAAAAAGGAGAAAAAGCCCGAATGAATATTTTTTATGCGCCACGCTCCACGAACAAACCTAGAAAAATCGATGCGGTAAGGTCTAAAGATTTTATATTGCTTCAATAAACTGTCAAATAGTTCTTGCGGAAATAATTTTGAATAAGATTAAAAATTATTTTTGGCCAATAAAGTCGAAAAAATTTAGTTCACTGATGACCGAAAATCTAGTTTTAATTTAATTATAAACTTGTTTATATAGCAGCTTCGGATCCGCTATATTAAAAGTTTTCTTCGTTTGGCTTCGCTTCGATTAAGAGAAATATTTTCGAAGACACTAATCTTATCATGCTCGGCCGCGAATGACGAATTTACTTTAGACTTTAAAAACACACATAGATTCAAAAGTTTTGCATCACTCTGATTCTCGAATAAGTAATTACGTCATGGTGAAAATAGACTAAATATTAGTTCATTGATAAGTTTCAAATAAAAATCAATGAGTTTTATAAATGTTTATTCTACCACAACATTTTAAACCTTCCAATAAAAAAAACTTAACCAAAGTAAAATTTATTTATATTCTATAATTTGTGAAATTTAAAAAAATATAGCTTCTAATAAAGTGTATTTCCTCCTCTGGCCTCAGTGCGAGCTAGAAGACGACGACGCATGTTGTGCTTAAGGTTAGCAATCCGTTCTTGTGGAATAGCCTGCCATTCCTCAGTAGCAGCGACCACAATCCCCTGGAGAGTTCTAGAGGCGCTTCCTCTAACACGAACTGCCCTAGAGAGCATGTCTCAAGCATGATCTGTCGGGTTCATGTCAGGGGACAAAGCACGTCACTCAAAGCGATTGATTTCCTCACTTTCTAGGTAATTCATCCACAGCTCTAGTACGATGGGGACAATAAACACAAAATTGTTACCAACAGCCCCTCTCCACGTTCTAACATAAGGATATAGAATATCCCTAATTTACCACACATGCACAGTCATTGTGCCTTGAACGTGGAATAACTCAGTACACCCGTCAGACATAATACCTGCCCAAAACATGGCGCTTCCTCTCGCGAATGCAGGCAAGGGGCGAGCATGGACAAGTTGAGCGGCTCTTGTCGGTTCTCTCCAAATACGAATCCGGCGACTATCGTTTTCCAGATAAATCCTGATCTCGTCGGAAAATAGGACAGAATTCCAAAATTCCTCGGGTAACCAAATGTGCGTTTCAGCCCACTGCAGTCGACGAACTCGGTGGTCATATTGTAGTTGGGGAACTCTTACTGGTCGCCGACATCTTAAACCGGATTCAAGAATTCGTCATCTTAGTATAGAGACGGATACACGAACTCCAATTGCATGCGTAACATCTCTCTGAAGTTGTGGGACTGGCATAGTACGATTTCTCCGAATTGTTAACGTAATATAGCGGTTCTCGTTAGGTACAGGCCTTCTACCACTTCGTGGTCTGTCTCGCACAGAATTGGTCTCTAGATAACGATTCCATATACGACAGACATCACTTTGAAAATCCCTATTCTTTCAGCAACAAATCTTTGGGAATGACCTTCTTCAACTAAAGCTCCTATTCTTGCACGATCAATTTCAGATATAACTCGGCGATTCATTTTTACACACTGAAGCGAAAAAGTTAGCTTGTCAGCGCCAACAAAATACAACACTGAAAATGTTATCTTAAACAAACGTATTGATAATATTTTTTTTGCTATAAAAAATGGTATCGATCTAACTGATAAACATAAATAAACATTTAGAAAAAAAATTCATTCCTGAAATTATCTTAACATGCCAAAATCAGAGTGATGCAATACTTTTGACTCTATGTGTATGTACCAAATTTGAGAAAAAATAGAAAGGACATACTATATTTTCCGCGCTAACGAAATAAAAGATTATTGATGTATAAAGTTAATAACTTCCAGGGTGGGGGGGTTGTAGGGGGGGATTTCCTCCACCCTGGAATCCACGCCCATTGATACACCACTGAGAATATGTATGCAAATACCACCATATGGTCCTATGCCAACGACAACACTCGTAACGTCTACCTTCTAATAGAACTACCAACTTTAAATCTAATTTTCTGATATAAGTCCGGCCCTGATCACCGAAAAGGGCGGTGTAATTTGCGTGGGGTGGCAGATTGACCGCTGGCCGGGTCGCTGATTGAATTTCCCTCGAGAGGCCGCCCCACAAAGCTGCTGATTTTCAAATCCTGACGAATTGGAGATGAAGATCGAAGTCTATCAGATCGAGTCAGTTTTACGGATGCATGTATCCTCGTTTTTGCACTTTGATATTTAAATTTTATAAAATATTATTATTTTTCAAAAGGTATCGATGGTAATACCCAAATATATATAAAATTCAAAATTGGAAAATAATTTTTTTTTTCTTTTTTTTTATGATCAAACACAAGCACTATAGGAAAAATCCTTTAGGGCACTTTGGGAGTGGTGCGTGTGCAACCAACCCGAACAAACCCGAACAAACCCAAAAAGCGATTCACGTTGGTTTTGAATCGTTGGAGGTTATATTCGTTTGGAAAAAACCACCTCGGAAAGGTCGTTCCATAAGGATGAAGTCCTCCAGATGAAAGAATTCTTAAATAATGAACTTCGAGGAGTACTAAGCTTAACCACATATGGATGGGCGGCAGTGGTTCGTCGTGTAGTTCTGCTGTTCGCCGCTCTGGGCGGAATTAAGAGGGCAAGTTCAGCCGAGCACTCTCCATGAAAATATCTGTAAAAGGGAGTCAAATCCCCAACCTGTCTTCGAAGTTCTAGGCTGTCGAGGTTCTTCGTCAGCTCGTGGTCTCCAATCAGACGAATGGCCCTCCATTCGATGGAATCCACTGGCCGAAGAGTATGTTTGGGTGCAGAGCTCCAGACATGAGAGCAGTACTCTAGTGATGGTCGAATCTGGGTTTTGTATAATGTCAAAAGTTGTTGAGGGTGTAAAACTTTCTGGTTCGGAAGAGTACACCAAGTTTCTGAGAAGTTATCTTGGCGATTGCCACAACATGGTTATGCCAAGACATATTTCCTCCTAGATTGACGCCAAGCAAATTAATAGATGAAGTGAGTGGGATTGCGTGTTCGTCCATAACTATATCCGGTTCTGTAATGTTAACCTTTTTAGAGAAAACTGCTGCCTGGGTTTTTTTAACGTTACAATTCGACTTGGTTACTGTCACTCCAAGCCAAAATTTCTTCCAGGTCTTTGTTGAGGCGTGATACTTCATGCTGTCTGCGAAGATGTGCGTCGGCAGCCGATGTTTGTGTATTCAAAGAGAAAGATGAGATAAGTGTGATATCGTCAGCAGACCTAAATATCGGATTTTTCGTTTCCACTAGAAGGTCGTTAATGTAGAGTAAGATGAGAGTGGGAGACAATATGGACCCTTGAGGAACACCGGCATTGATGGTGAAGGTGTCTGAGAGAAATCCGTCAATCGCCACTTGCAGAGAGCGCTCCTTAAGAAAGCTAGACAAGTATGGATGGATTTATTTTAAATAATTAGTTATTAGACTCAACAAATCGTACAGGTTGCCATATAAAGTTAACTATAAAACAAGGATTATTTCAAAATATATTCATTTTACAATCTTTGGTTATCTTCAAACTGCATAAACCTTAGTTTAACCCTAACCTATGGATGAAGCACTAGTTAAACCACAATCCATGGTTTAACTACGAATTTGTCAACATGGTCATAGCCTTAAAATAGGTGATTATTTAATTATTTTCGTTTTTGTTTGTTTCGATTGATTTTATAGACAATATTTGCGATGTACCATTGGGCCGATAAAAAGCTAGGACAGCCAAATCTCAAACCTGGGAACGGAAATACATATCTCATAGACTATAAGTGCCTGTTCTCATCAAAGCAACTGACAACCGCAACGCAACCGCAACGTAACTTCAACGCGACTCAGTTCAGATGTTTAAATACGCGTGTTCCCACTGACTTAAGGCATACCGAGTCGCCGGATCATTATTTAATTCCTATGCTACTATATACGAACTATGTCTCAAATTTATGGTATAAAAAGGGTTAACCCAAAATTGTCCCTCAGATTTTTTAAAGCTTTTTAACGAGAAAGTATGTTGCGGCTATATCTTCATCTGACGAAGACGACATCTTGTTCACGTCAAGAGAGACTTCAAACCCGTTGATTCCAGAGCAACTGAACTGAAGTTGCGGTCGCGTTGCAGTTGCGTTGCTTGCCAGTTGCTTTGGTGAGAACAAGCGAGCAACTCAACTGAAGTTGCGGTTGCGTTCGGTTGCCAGTTGCTTTGGTGAGAACAGCGCCTAAAAAGTGCTCGACAGCTGTAAAGGTAGAAACGCCTAACATTTAGAAAGTAACCTAGGTTACATAATTTAAGGTTTGGATTTTGCGATACGAGGTGGCATCAAAATACAGTGTCACCATTAAAGTCCGCACCATATGGAACTTTTTTTTATTAATGAGGTTAGTTAAAATTAAATTTCGGCAATCGTTTTTGCTTCAAATTAGACTAAAAATTATATAATCAAATGTCACCATCTGTCATTCGGTATCTGTCAAAAATTACATTCTAATCAAAAAATGCTGAAAAATGGCATTGTTTTACCGAATTTCAAAAAATTTTATTAGAAAAAGTTGTTTCTAGTACAATTCTTGGCCTAAATACAAAGTTTCAGTTTTCTAGCTCAAAGTTGATTTTTTTGCCATTTTTTCTAATTAACTTTTTTTTTATTTAATGTAAGTTCGCTTAATGGATATTAAACTATTTGCTTATACCATACTCAATATTTTATTTAGTTTGTATGAGCTTTTTTTACTAGAATGCCATTTTTTTTCGAAATTTAAAATTAGAGGCAAAAAAATTTGACACAGGTGGTGCAAAGTTATCCTAATTTAAAAATTTTAACAGATAGACGTCAGATGTTTCGTTTTTCAAATGACAAATACATCTAAATATTTGATAAAAATTTTATTTTATACTTAAAACTATCATTATTATTAAAAGGAACAAAAAGGAACTTTAATCATATTAAATAGGTAACACAAAAGCAATATAAATTTCACATTTCAGTGTGACGTCCTTCTCGCTCTATACAAACACCCGTCCGTCTATAAACGTCTTTGACAGCATTTTGTAAAAAGCTTGGTCTTATATCGGCACAACACTGTCCTATCGTTTGTTCCAAATGCTCGATATTTCTAAACGGTCGATTCTTATAAACTTTCTGCTTAAGATAACCCCACAGAAAAAAGTCTAGTGGGGTTATGTCAGGCGACCTGGGTGGCCAGTGACATTCTCTATCACGCAATATAACTCTGTTTTGAAATAATTGGTTTATGCGTTCTTTCACTGCGACAGTTTGATGTATGGGTGCACCATCAAGCTGATACCATAAGTTATGTCTATGGTGTAAGGGCATGTTATCCAAAACTTCGGTAATCTCGTTATCAAGAAAATTCAGGTACCTTTCACCAGTTAAGTTTGCTCTAAAGAAGTATGGTCCAATAAGCTCATCTTTCAAAATTCCACACCAAACATTGGTTTTAAAATGATACTGGTCGCGACATTCAATTATTGTGAATTTAGGATTTTCTTGGGACCACCATCGGCAATTTTGTGAGCTCACGGTACCATTCGAAGAGAAAGTGGCTTCATCTGTCCATAATATCTTGTATGGAAAAAGAATATTCTCCTCATATTGTCCCTGATACCAAAACGAAAAATCAAGTCGGATATCAAAATCGCGTTCTTTTAATGTGTTTATAAACTTGGGTTTATATGCCCGAAATCGATTTTTCTGAAGAATTTTTCTAACGCTTTCCCTCTTGCACCCTGTTGCATCACTTATCTTGGTTACACTAGTTTGACCGTGGTCAAAAACAGTTAAACAAACATCAAGTTGTGCTGCTTCATCGTATTTACTTGCCGCGTGAGGTTTCTTAAAATTATTTCGAACAGATCCAGTTTCTCTAAATTTTGACATTATTCTTGAAACAGTGCTATGCTGCAAATTTTTTTCTGGATGCTTCTCATTAAAAATAGCAGATACTTGCCGGTGAGGCATATTCTCTCCACAAATTAAGACAATTTCTATTTTTTCTTGAATGGACAACATTGGTGATAACACTGAAAACTATAACTTGCGAAAATATTCACATTTATGACATTTCTTTTATTTATTCGGCACTCTAATTCGTTTTTTTCCATAGCCTACTTATAAAATTCAAAATTGCCTTGATATTTTATTGTGGATAAAAAGAAAATGTGTCTAAATTTTGAACTAATCTGATATCTGGGAATTTTATTATAAGTTTTTTAAACTTCTTAGGTGTATGTACTATCAAAAAAATGGAATATCTGACGTCTATCTGTTAAAATTTTTAAATTAGGATAACTTTGCACCACCTGTGTCAAATTTTTTTGCCTCTAATTTTAAATTTCGAAAAAAAATGGCATTCTAGTAAAAAAAAGCTCATACAAACTAAATAAAATATTGAGTATGGTATAAGCAAATAGTTTAATATCCATTAAGCGAACTTACATTAAATAAAAAAAAAGTTAATTAGAAAAAATGGCAAAAAATCAACTTTGAGCTAGAAAACTGAAACCTTGTATTTAGGCCAAGAATTGTACTAGAAACAACTTTTTCTAATAAAAATTTTTTGAAATTCGGTAAAACAATGCCATTTTTCAGCATTTTTTGATTAGAATGTAATTTTTGACAGATACCGAATGACAGATGGTGACATTTGATTATATAATTTTTAGTCTAATTTGAAGCAAAAACGATTGCCGAAATTTAATTTTAACTAACCTCATTAATAAAAAAAGTTCCATATGGTGCGGACTTTAATGGTGACACTGTATGTTACTTGTTTTATAAAGTTGAGCGGAAGTTTATATGGAGGAACTAAATGTATTTTTTTATTAAGAAAAAGTCAAATGCTTTATTTAAAGTAGGTATATTTAACGTCGCTAAAAAATAAAAATAACACTGGATAATAAAAGAAATTGAACAGGAAGTAAAAAAAATATACAAACACAAAATTTGTCGTAGCAACAAATTTTTTTAATATGTAGTCATAGAACATTCCTGTTTATTACTTCTTGACGATTAGTATTCTTCTATTTTCATCTTCAGCAAACATTCTATGGGGACCTGAAGCTGATTTCCTAATAATAGTCCGATGCCTTGCCATTTTTTGTTTTGCCAACAACACGATATTTTTGATTATTCCCAATTCTTCTGCAATATCCTTAATAAAAGCACCATCTCGCAACCGACTACAGATAATAGACTTGTGCTTGGGGGTTTTAATTGTGGCATATTTTTAAAAGAAAAATGTGCTTAACCAGTTGATGAAAAGTGACAATCTATGTTGATATGTAAAATTTGTATATGACATTTTACTGGTACCAGACTCGACAGTAAATAATTCCTAATAGTCAAGGAGAAAATAAGAAATTTTGTTGTCCTAGTTTTTTATCGGCGGCACGATGGTACCTATTTGAGGAAATTATCAGTGATGACTTATTGAACATCGTAAGTATTGAAATATTACCTCAAATACATCGCGAAAGAACTAACCATATGGAGTATAGGGATGACAAATTGACAAATCATTTTGACAAACGGCATCTCCTAGAGTAGAGCATCCAACCGATAGATAAGTAAATGTATAAAGTACGCACAGGGGATCTTTACCCTGACGTCATCGCTAACAAATAGATATCCCGACATATTTCATATCTCTGCATCTTTGTTTGGTACAGACATAAAGGCGAATAAAAATTGTATATTATACGTCGTCCGGAATTAAACGTGTTAGACAGAGAAAGAATTATAAAGAAGAGTTGCCAAATAATTAATTTGACTTACGCAGTACTACAAATTACAAAAACGTCATTGTGACAATTGATTCACATTTTTGTGCATTAAAACTTCATTTACTCCTGCAAACAGTTCTTTTCAGAGCTTTTGGTATCGCTTTTTTGTGTTAGTGGTAAGTACATATTGATATTTATTGTAATAAAGTATTCCTAACCCTAAAAATTGTGGATAAGTCTCCGCTCCGCTATTTTGCCATCCCAAAAATGTAAAAACACGTCTTTTTAGTTTCGAAAAAAATAAGTAAAATCGCCCGAATTTCCAAACGCTCTGTATATGTGTCGAAACTAGAAGGTTCACAGAACGTATTTCGGGTTTTGATGATAAAGTTCTAAGCATTGGACCAATGTTCTGCAGAAATTTGGAAAAATTGTGTAGAACATACTGAAAAGTTAATTGAAGAATGGTTCAATCGAGAACAACATTTAGTAAATATTGAAGTCGAACCATTGATTATAAATGTAGATGAAAGTTCAGATTCCGAATGCGATGATGACTTGTAATTTAAATTTAAAATAAGTAAACCAGCTTTAAGACTAAGTTTTTCAATGATAGGTAGGTAAATTGTAGAACTTATTGTACCTATTCTTTGTTAATTTTGTCAACTCTAACTTTGATTTAAATAAATAAAATAAAAATTTAAGGAATTTTTGTACACGGATTAACCCGCCGGCGCATTATAATTCTAATAATTGTACTGTGTCTTGTCCAAGACAGTGCATGATCATTATTGCTCATAGTATCTGCACGGTGTATTTTCTAAGATGTGTTCATTGTAAATCTAATTGCACGGTGTTGCACTTTTTAATAAATTAATTCAAATGATCTCTGTTGGTCAAATCAAAAATTAAACTTTCTTTGATGTTTTTTTAATCTGTGTAATCAAAATGTCACATTCAAACCGAGTTTATCATTTTGTCAAATAAGAAGTAGGTACATAACTGCCAGTAAAAATTCAAGAATATCAGATTTATACCTACATATTCCTAACAATCTATTTTATGTAAGACCGACTCAAAATTTTGTTTCGGAGTTTTAAAGAAATTTTTAAAAATCCGTATATGGGAACGTTATTTACGTCAATTAAAATGTTATGAAATTAGTTTTTGTTTTGACAACTTTTCTTCCACGTAATTTTGATTTGATTCATACGATTTTTATGACGTGTAAGCGATGACGTCAGGGTAAAGATCCCCTGTGCGTACTGTACCTAGATAAGTTTTTATATACTGTATACCTAACCTAAAAGATTAGAAACCATTGTAAAACCGACAATTTTGAAATAATAGATAAACTAAAGATTGGACTTTAGTTCAAACTTTTTAGTTAAAAATATGAATAATTAACGAACATTACAGAACGCCTTTTATTTATCAGCTTTGATTGTAGGTGTGGAAAGAAAAAATGCTTATCTCCTTTGCATAGTTGCGCTTCTAGACGTCACTCTGTGAAAAAAACTTTTTATTACTTAAGGTCCTTTTTGTTGAAATATCGACAACAATTAACTGTCACGTGACTTGTAATTATCACTCACTGCCTCGGACCGTTATAGCCCTCAGGGGAATCCCCGGCGAGGCGCAAAGCAGGTGCCACACGCGACGTCTCGTGTTCGATTGCCTTCGACGATCTTCGGAGAATTAGATTTCACGGTAAAGTTAGTTTAATTTTAGAACAAATTAAATAAAATATAAAAATTTTGCATTTCTCGGTAAATAGCACCAGTCTCCTTCTACATCAATGTACTAGCACTATCTACTGGCATTCAAGTTCCTCTTTTAATTGATTATCGTCTGAAAAATAATGTCGTCCTCTGAATTTCTAAATAAAAAAAATTAGACGGATCCAAATCCGGGCTATAAGGCTTACAAACAAATTATAAAACTGATTCATAGATGCTTTTTCAAAATATCTCTAAGAACATCAATAGAACTTCCATTATACAGTAAAATGACTCTGTAAGCTTCGTTGCTGTATAATTTGGTTGTTGATGATTTCTAAATGCTGTTACACAATCAAACCTGGAGTTCTTACAATTGTCGATCTTATTAATGGTTTTCAGGGAAACATTTCATAACTTTAGAACCGAAAGTAGTAAAATATCGTATGTTAAAATCAACGTAAATTAAATTAAATTCCTCCCAAGGACTGTGGATAATAAATAAATTTATAGAAAAGAAATTAAGTACTAAAAATAAACCGATAGCTTCCTAGAACCGGTAAATATAAAACGATCCAAATCATTTGAGGATTCTAAAATATTTCCAATTTATGTCTGCTTTGAAATATGACATCTAAGACTGCAAACGAGAAATCGTAAAAATGTGAATCAAGAAGGTAGATCACTTGGGGTGAAATATATGTCTTTTTATATCTCTAATCATTGAACGTTTTTTTGATATGGTAACAGAGGACAGAGGGAACTCGTGATAATATACAGAGAATCAAAATTATATTTTTTTTTTATAATAAATTAGTCGATAGGGAAACAAGACATACAATAAAACATTTCTTTTGGCAAACAAATTTCAAATATAAAGCACGGGATGATGCGATTAGATTTTGTATCTGAGTTGTTGAAATAATAACTGTTAAATTGTCCTCCATAGATATTAAGTAAAAGCATTATCAATCAACACCTCAATAAATAGCATGATTAACCTATGTTGCATTTTTTCAGTGCACACAGGCTCAATGGTTTCACTGGACATTTGCTCATCGCAGCCCATTATGAAATCATTCTGCTCGGAAGGATCTGGTTTCTCCATTTTGATGTCTCCATTCACAAATGCAAAATCTATTGAACAGAAATTGTATTTTTGGGAAACTCGTATCTTTTAAAAACTGCCTAAACAACTGGTGGTCTTTTTGTGCTTCGGGTACCGTTTGAGGAACAGGTTCGCGAGACTTTTGACTAAGAAGAGTTCGTGTAGATCCCCAAAAACTTCAGTAAAATCAACGGTGCTTTGTTTTTTGATCTGTTTATTAGGTTCGAAGAGGCTTAAGACATTTGCACAGACGCATTTGGAGCTTGTAGCTATTGGAAAGATCCACTGGAATGATTGAGAGTAGCTGAAGAAACTGGTGACGAAATATTAACGTTCTGGATGTAAGGAGTCTCTGCACCCAAGGATGCCTTATCTTCGGAACCTCGACAGAATTGAACCTCGAAGACTGGTTGACGATTTGATTCACTTTTACAGATATTTCCATAGCAATTGTGCGATTGCCATTGCCCGCTTAATTCCACCTGGAGTGACCAATGGCAGAATTACACGACGAACCGCTTTCGCCCATCCATATGAGATTCGAACTTCCTTGTTTAAGAATTTCTTCATCTGAAGGACGTTATCCTTGTGGAACGAACTTCCTGAGGTCGTGGATCGCTTTACTCGCGCACACACCTCTCCAAGAATGCCTTAAAGAGTTTTTCCTGTAGTGCGAGTGTCTATTGTTTCCAAAAAATTGTAATTAATTACAATAATAGGATGTGATGTGATGTGATAATATTTTATTCAGGAAATGAATCATTTGCGAATGATTCTTGTTAGCTGAACGAATCAAAGGATTGAGTTATTGAAAAGAATAGAATTTTCCACCTCTAAAATTTAGCTGAAATATGAACTACGTCCCGAAGTTTATCGATGGATTCGGCGCGGTATTGGCAGATCTGGTGAAATTTAACCAGATCTTGTGATTTTATGAATAAACTGGTGACTGCTGAAAAACTGTTAAAGAAATCAGATTTCTGGTGATTTTTAGTTCATTTACATATGTTTTGTTAACATGATGACATGAAATATATTTTAGGCGTATCATTTTACCTTTTTTTGCTCACCAAAATATTTTTATATACGATGATGACTTTTCTTTTGCTCATCAATTATTTTTGGCTACGATGATTATATTATATGCAATATGTACACGGATGGGGTTTACAAGAGGACAAATGGACTAAAAATTGAAAGATACGAAAAAAAGTCACTCTTAATAAACGTTTTTGCTTGTCTAGAAAATAGGATTCATCATAAGAAACTTCAATTTTTTTATGCAGGGTGGGTAAAAACTGCAAAAATGTTATTTTGCTGAAGAGTAAACATACTTTATTTTGAGAGATACGAAAAAAAGTCACTCTTAATGAATGTGTTTTCTACACAACAAACCGAAGTAGAACAATTCATTAAAAGGTTTACCTATGTAAAAATTATTTTACAAAAAGTATTCTCTGGCACACCTCTGACTGGTGAACCTAGTTAAAATAATAATGACACTTAAGGTGATAGGTACTTGTAAAGTTCAAGAGAACTGGTTCGGTTTTGGACCTTAAAAAAAAGAAGAAATACGACCATGATGATGCTGCTACAGTCTTAGTTCTTCATTCTGTTGAAGAAAATCCGTCCCTTAGAAATCGTGATACTCAGTTGGAAGTTGTGAAAAAAGTGTGGTGTGCGATATCCATCCATGGCATTATAGGGCCATACAGGGTCCGCAAACGAAGCGTGGACGGAAGATTAAATCGTTATCGAAGAACTTATCAACAATATTGAAATAGCTTGAGATATTGGATTAAAAGCGGCATGTTTTAAAAATATTTTACATTATACAGGGTGGCCCAAAAAAGTGTGACAGCATAAAGTTATATTTTTTTAAATGGGACACCCAGTATTTTATTGCATATTTAGGTTCGTATTACTATCGTTTATAAGTGCCTCAAATTTTATTTAATTTGGTTCTGTAGTTTCGGAGAAATAAAATAAAAACTAAAAAAAAAAGTTTTGCAGTCCTGAATAAAAAAATCAAAAAAAACAATCCAGAACAATTTTTCTAACCTCGGCATTGAGTGAAATTTATGACAAGAGGTCTAGAGATACTATGAAAGTAATTGCGTTTATTTATTTTATACAGGGTGTTCATAATAAGCTTTCAAAAACCTCACATTTTAAAATAATTTTTCTCAAGTTTTTCAAATGGAACACCCTGTATATTATTTGGCTATTTGACGTATAATTCATAGACAATTTTTTTTTGTAATACAAGCATATAAGTTATATCCAGCCGTTTTCGAAATAATTGTAAATATTATAAATTATGTTGTTTAAATAGAGTTTTTATTGGGAAATTTTGTTATAGGCGACTAGACTAATAATTGTAAACTAAAGTTAATGTTCAAAATAGCTTCCTTTTACTTAATTTAATGATTTTCCTCTACTGCCAACAGAACTCTTAATTCATTTTCTTCATTAATAACGGGTTTATTGATTATCATCCTTTTTGTGTACGCAGTGCTTTCTGTTGCTACAAATCTTTGCAACAACTTCTCGTAAGTTTTTGGTCTCGGCTTTCTCTCAATATCTGGATATCTTTCAGCATACACTCGGCTCGCGAGGAGGCAATTTCGTGCACATTCACCCAGTTCATATTTACCATTTCTAAAATTCGACATTTTGTGTAAGTTAGTACTTAATTTCGACGACTGAACAAATGTAAATAATTTTATTTAACTGTCATAGTGACAATCTAAACAAAAAGAAATCATGGCAACTCGATTAAGAATAAAAAATAAAATAAAATAACAAAAGTAGCAAAAATGTATGCTTTTAAAATTTATATCGAAATAACTAAAATACGGTAAACTCTAAGAGTAAAAGGAAGCTATTTTGAACTTTTACTTTAGTTTACAATTATTAGTCTAGTCGCCTATAACAAAATTTTCCAATAAAAACTCTATTTAAACAACATAATTTATAATATTTACAATTATTTCGAAAACGGCTGGATATAACTTATATGCTTGTATTACAAAAAAATTGTCTATGAATTCTACGTCAAATAGCCAAATAATATACAGGGTGTTCCATTTGAAAAACTTGAGAAAAATTGTTTTAAAATGTGGGGTTTTTGAAAGCTTATTATGAACACCCTGTATAAAATAAATAAACGCAATTACATTCATAGTATCTCTAGACCTCTTGTCATAAATTTCACTCAATGCCGAGGTTAGAAAAATGGTTCTGGATTGTTTTTTTTGATTTTTTTATTCAGGACTGCAAAACTTTTTTTTTTTGTTTTTAATTTATTTCTCCGAAACTACACAACCAAATTAAATAAAATTTGAGGCACTTATAAACGATAGTAATACGAACCTAAATATGCAATAAAATACTGGGTATCCCATTTAAAAAAATATAATTTTATGCTGTCACACTTTTTTGGGCCACCCTGTATAATGTAAAATATTTTTAAAACATGCCGCTTTTAATCCAATATCTCAAGCTGTTTCAGTATTGTTGATAAGTTCTTCGATAACGATTTAATCTTCCGTCCACGCTTCGTTTGCGGACCCTGTATATATTTTTTAACACGTGCAATAGATTATCATATTTAGAAATGCTGGATACATTTTTCAATGATGAACTCGAAAATCTACCAATAAATTTTCGACAAGATATGTATTTTCAGCAAGATGATTGAAGAGAATGGCGTGACCGCAGATTTTGGTCCAAGGTGGATTGGCAGGAATGGCCGAGTTTTGTGGCCCCCAAGAAGTTCCGACTTAACCTTGGCCGATATGTTTTTATGGGTCCGTTTAAAACAAATTGTTTTTGCAACCGCAATACCAAATGAAATTAAAGTACTGAAGGGCAGAAATATCCTCCATGCTGTCCAATTGATATCTCAGGAAGAAATCAGAAATTCTTTCACTTATTTGAGAAAGCAATTAGAAAAATATGTCGAGTATGGGAGTTTTTGAATTATGAAATCGTTATCGTATTCTTTTCATGTTAATAAAAATATTCGTATTATTATTATTATTAATTCATTAAATAAAGACATTGACAACAAGTATCATCTATTCATTATTCAAGTAAAAACGTTTATTAAGAGTGACTTTCTTTCAAAATAAAGTATGTTTACTCTTAAGCAAAATAACATTTTTGCAGTTTTTACCCACCCTGTATAAAAAAATTGAAGTTTCTTATGATGAATCGTATTTTCTAGACAAGCAAAAACGTTTATTAAGAGTGACTTTTTTTCGTAGTCCATTTGTCCTCTTGTAAACCCCATCCGTGGACATACTGTATATATGCATTTTTTTGCTAGATCAGAAAAATATGCTTTACCCTCTTTTTTTGACTGACATTTTAAACCTGGTGATTTCCGTATTTCTCACTTGGTAACACTGATTCGCCGCCTCTGGCTTATATACACATTTATCCTTCCGCAGGCAGGACGTGTGAGCGACAGAGTTGGTCCTTTTAGAGTTATTGAAAAGCGCGATCGCATATCCCGCGGCCGTAAAGTGGGCAAGTGCATGGGCCCCACGAGACCGGAGACACGCCGCCCATCGTTCCACTTCGACATTTTAAGTTTTATGCCGGCAGCGACCACGAATATTCAATCATAAGCCAAACGCCGTATTCGTGCCATAAAACATAAAACTAGTTAGGGTAAATTGTATTTTATTTACACCCTGAAGTCACTTAGGATGTTATTTACTTGTTAAAAAGTAATCAATGTGTAAAAATTATTTCCTAACCGCCTAAAAATACCTTATACCATCGACTTGTTTGATATGTCTTTGTAAGGGAAAACAAACAATCGACGGACGTGACTCAAAAGTCCCAGTTTACGGCAAACTTGGCACATATACTATAAGAGTTACTATTTTTTTTACAAACGATACCATTGAATTTAGCACGAAAGCACAGAGACATCACAAATAATTTTATTCAACAATAATGACAAATATGACAGTTGTTAGTCCAGTTCTGTCAAATGTGAATGCAGGTCTGATTGACGGACAGGCCGTTCCAATAGAGGTTTATAAAAAGTACGTACATTTTTGGAGGGGCACAAAGGGGGTAACAAATAATTAAAAGTGTACACCATATTTTGAAAAAATACCTTGAAAAAATTGTAAATTATTAGATCTTGTCTATACTTTCCTATTGCCTTTGTTATTGACACTATTTCTTTTTATGTATTTTATGTAATTTTGAAATAAAGAGTATTTATTATTATTATTATTATTATATTTTTGGCATAATTTGATAAACAATTGGATAGACCTGTGCCCCCCCCCCCCCCACCCCACATCACATGTTTTGATTTTCTTTGAAACACCATAGATTTTTATTCTTGTCCGATTTCTTGAGCAATTAAAATAATGTTTGGAACGCACCAGGGTCCTAGGCAAAGCAAATTAAATTTTGTAAAAGAAGTCACTACCTGTGAATATCTTAGTAGAAGTCACCAGGAAATTTTAAATACATGTCAAAAATGCCAGTATCGAGTTAACTGACGCTGGGTCAGAAGTATCGCCAATTAAATAATAAAAATAATTTCAAAAAATATAAGTCTATAATGCAGGGTGTTACTTAATTACCTATTCATTTACTTAACATTATAAATACAAAATCATCAGATACATAAGACATATCTAGTTTTTATTTTGTTAAGTAAATAAATTAAATTAATAGATAATTGGGTAGCACTTTGATCATAGACTTTATTTGTTAGTTTTATCAAATGTCATAAAATGTCCGAATGTTTGTTTTTTCGAAAATTACCCTCATACATTAAGCTAGAGGTGTTGTTTTCGATTGATTATATCGAAAACAACCCCTCTAGCTATCGAAAACAACCCGCCAAGTTTTTATTGTTTATTGACAAAGATAATGACACTTTTTGACGTTTAAAAAAATAAATATAAGTAAGTAAGAGTAATTTTCTCCCTAAATTACACTCGTGCATAAAAATTCTCAGATAATTTTGCATTTAAGCGTATTTCCTTTGAAAAACAACATTCGTTCATTTTCAAATTTTGTAAAATAGTATATTTCGCCAAAATATGAAAATGAACTCTTGTTGTTTTTAGGCAATACGCTTTCATGCAAAATTATCGAAAATTTTTAGGCACTAGTGTAATTACCTCCGATAATATACCGTGTTTAGAAAAAAAAGAATGCTTATGAATTCTACATCCAATAGCCAAATGATATACAGGGTGTTCCATTTGAAAATCTGGAGAAGAATTATTTTGAAAAGTATCTTGTTTGGAACCTAATGATGAACACCCTGTATAAAATAGTTAAACGCTATTATATTCACAGTATCTCTAGACCTCTTGTCTTAAATTCCATCCAATGCCTTGGTTAAAAAAGTTATTTTAGGTTGATTTTTTGAATTTTTTTCTCTAAACTTTATTTTTTATTTTTTATTTATTACTCTTCAACTACATCACCAAATGAAATAAAACTTTAGGGAATTATAAAGAACGCTAATACGAACCTAAATATGCAATAAAATACTGGGTGTACCATTTAAAAAATAAAGCATTACCTACTTATGTTGTCACACTTTTTTGGGCCACCCTGTATATTTTTGGACCTCGGTCCCATGGAGACTTTTGATCAGCATCGATTTTTGAATAATATGCCCGAGTATCACAGTTTTTAACCGAGGGCTGATTCCCATATGTTCCGTGCGGGGTCCTTTACATGCATCTAGATTTTATACGCTACCCTGCTACACTTACCAGGACGTAAACTATTCTGCCCTAAACTCCAGAATCTATTTTCTATCAGTTAAAATACAAATTATTAAAATTGGTTCATTATTAACGAAATAACAGCTTATTAATTTAGACATGAATTTTTTAATATTCGATAATTAATTGTCGTAGTGTATTTCTGTACGCCATGGAGAAGCAGCTAAATAAAAGGTATCGCTCACCGTCTATGCCGAATATTAACCCGATTTAAATCATCCCCTAAACGAACGGCGACATCGAGAGGCATAATCCAACCCCTGCTTTGCAAACCAGATCACATTCGAGATAAAACGGCAGCGATGCTCGCTCGGCGCATTATGCAAACTGTATTATTTTAAAATGTAACATTATACAAATTTTATTTATTTATTTGACAATAGGCTCACGTACGGTAGGAGTTGCGGTAATATAATTTGAGAATAGTGCGAGGAAGCGGCGGCAGCGAGAAAGCGATTGAAGTAGAACTAAACGTAAATATCGATCATTCGCAGTCATACGGGGTATTATGTAATTGCATTAATATACAGGGTGTTCAGATAATGCATCAGGATATATGTTAAAACAAAGGTTGTTAGTCAGAAAATTACCCTCATACATTAAGCTAGAGGTGTTGTTTTCGATTGATTACATCGAAAACAACCCCTCTAGCTATCGAAAACAACCCGCCAAGTTTTTATTGTTTATTGACAAAGATAATGACACTTTTTGACGTTTATTTATTATTTTTATTTTCCAGCTACAAACTCAAATATTAAATATTATTACAATTGCGTTATTAATAATTACTAATTTTATTAGTTCTTTATTTAAAAGTTGTAATATAAAGTTGTTTTAACCATTATTCGAGTAATTTTCTCCCTAAATTACACTCGTGCATAAAAATTCTCAGATAATTTTGCATTTAAGCGCATTTCCTTTGAAAAACAACATTCGTTCATTTTCAAATTTTGTAAAATAGCCCTCCTCCTTCGGAGCCAAAATATGAAAATGAACTCATGTTGTTTTTAGGCAATACGCTTTCATGCAATAAGTAGGAAACTCCTCGTGTTACAGCCTGTCAAATTTTAATTTTAATTTTCTTATTTATAACATCTTGTGGTTAGTTTTCAAACTAACGGCACCGGAACTACGCTTAACGACATCTATCTTCTGTTTTAAAACGTTTCTCAACACTCCACTATACGTCACTTTAAATTTAAGTGTTGGCATATCCACTTAGCAGCAAAAATAACGCACAACCCAAAATTATGCTCGATTTCAAACTGTTCTTGTATAAAACTGTGTATTTTCTTTGATATTACACATCTCAGAGAAATTAAAGAAACAAAATGTTTAGAAAACATGAGGCTACAGTATGATTTCATCATACACTCGTTGTTGCTGCTAATGCTTCCCACAGGGTGCCTCAAATATAACGAAAAAAAACTATTTTCATTTTTGCACCCTGTATAAGCCTAAAACTGAAATCTGAATAAAAAATTCTATCACAGTGCAATTACCAAAGAAAAAAGCTACAGTTCAAAAGAAAAATTAGCGAAATCGATTTATCGCTTCCGAGAAAATCAAGTTTGATATTGAGCATAATTTTTGGTTGTGCGTGATTTTTGCTGCTAAGTGTATTTTTTGTTTTGACAGTTATTGTTATTGCAAAAAGGACATAGTTGAAGACAAAAGAATACATAATAAAAAAAGGTAGCTTTTATTCGATGGGATCAACCGCAGCATTGAGAAGCAACATTTGGTGTAATTATGCAGTGTTTAGTGTAATGCCGATTTGTCTAGTATAGTTCTAACTTTCAGAAATGTTATGGCAGTTTTAACGGAACGGGCGAAGCTGTTTTTGCTGCAATAGAACAAAATCTAACCCCATACCCCACCGTTAACGAATAGAGCCTTCATCCGTACATATAGCTCAAATTTTGACCTGCAGTTTTAATAATGAAATATTGTATGTAGTATATCTCTAAGACATCCAAGGAGCAATTTAAATATGATAAGTCATTACCATAACACCCTGCATATAACATATCTGTTTTACACACTACAAAATTATAGGGGCACTAGGTATATTGATATAGACGGTACTGTTATCTATTTTTACTACATTATTAGGTTTTGTCCGATTCGAAACGATTTTTCGCTAGTGACGGCGGCGGCGATCTGTCTCCGAAGTCCGGAATTGATGGGGGAAGGAAAGGGGAGCAGGCTCCGCCCCGCTGGGGATGAGAATAGATCCTTTATTCCCCATCTTTGTGACAAATGTTTAGCATGCCGAAACTTTTAGAAGTTTAGAAGAGGTATTTGAATCCAATTGTTTCAAAGTTTTTACGTAAAATTTAAATTGTATTTTCTTTTACGAACCTGTGTTTTTATTTCTGTAAATGGAGCGCTCGTGTTTACTGCCTATTTACAAAAAGGACATTTACGTCAGTGATGTGATTTATGAAATAAAATAAGAAGAATCCACATGATTTTTTGATATTAATTAAAAATTAATTTTAAATAGTTTTTATAAGATATATTTTCACAATTATTTCTTCCTGTACCTACAGCTACAACCTGACCATTTGCAGCCTTCGTGGTTTAACCCCCTGTGTGGGGTAGATGTTATTCTTAAGATCGGATTGATTATTTTTTTTATGATCAAACACAAGCACTATAGGAAAAATCCTTTAGGGCACTCTGGGAGTGGTGAGTGTGCGCAAAAAGCGATTCACGTTGGTCTTGAATCGTTGGAGGTTATATTCGTTGGGAAAAACGACCTCGGGAAGATCGTTCCTTAAGGATGAAGTCCTCCAGATGAAGGAATTCTTAAATAATGAAGTTCGGGGAGTACTAAGCTTAACTACCTATGGATGGGTGGCAGTGGCTCGTCGCGTATTTCTGCTATTCGCCGCTCTGGGCGGAATTAAGAGGGCAAGGTCAGCCGAGCACTTTCAATGAAAATATCTGTAAAAGAGACTCAAATCCCCAACCTTTCTTCGATGTTCTAGGCTGTCGAGGTTCTGCGTCAGCTAGTGGTCTCCAATCAGACGAATGGCCCTCCTTTCGATGGAATCCAGTAGCCGAAGAATATGTTTGGGTGCAGAGCTCCAGACATGAGAGCAGTACTCTAGTGATGGTCGAATCTGGGCTTTGTATAGTGTCAAAAGTTGTTGAGGCGTGTACAACTTTTTGGTTTTTTAGTTTCTGAGAAGCTATGTTGGCGATTGCCACGTGGTTATGCCAAGACATATTTCCTCCCAGATTGACACCCAGCAAATTGATAGATGAAGCCAGTGGGATTGCGTGTCCGTCCATGACTATATCCGGTTCTGTAATGTTAACCTTTTTAGAGAAAACTGCTGCCTGGGTTTTTTTAGCGTTAAATTCGACTTGGTTACTGTCACTCCAAGCCAAAATTTCTTCCAGGTCCTTGTTGAGGCGTGATACTTCATGCTGGCTGCGAAGATGTGCGTCGGCAGCCGATGTTTGTGCATTCAAGGAGAAAGACGAATTAAGTGTGAGATGTAATAGTTTCAAAGAAATCGCGTTCCAAAGATGGACGTAATTAAATGTATGTGTATGTATGTTATTATTTAAAAACGCATTGTTGTCTTGACTCCTCTATATCGGCTAGTGCGTCCGAACAGGACCCATGTAAATTGGTAATCAAATATTCGCTTGCGTATTGATTTTAAACAAAACTTTTATTAGGACTTTTTAAAGAGAATAGTGATAATAAATTGTCCACCAAATTTGAACTTTTTTCCTCTTACAGTTTTTAAGATATTAAGAAAATGCTGTCTTCAAACTAGCTTAAATCTAGAGTAGATTCTGTAGAGATTCTGTTTAATTTTAATTCAGGTTAAAATCTAAAAAAACATCTAACTTTGCTTACATAATCAATGGTTATAAGATAGATTCAGTATATGAAAAAAAAGATTTGGGAGTTTTGTTTGATGATAAATTATCATTTAATTTACACATTGAATCAATAGTCAAGTTATCCTAAAAAGAAGTTTATTCGCATTTCAGACCTCTTATTAAAAAAAACACATGACATTAACTACCCTACTAATTTAAAGTGCTACAACTTAATGACCTTACATAATATAAGAATTTTCAGCAGTACTGTTTATATTTATAAAATATTTAATAACTTAGCACTAGACAATACAACAATAAGTAAGGTTGGTATTTGTATACATAATAAAACTAGACATATAGGCTATAGAACTTTTAATTTTAAATCAATTATCCAAAAAATCTCCTGTTAGATGTATGTTATTAATTATAATGAAAATCAAAAACACTGTGACACTGTGAGGAGATTCTAAAACTACATTTGTAAGCAAACTTAAAAAGCGAATGTTGAACCTAATAGATGTTGTAGATTTCTAGAGACTTTCTTTAAAAATGTCGTTGTTCCAGTATATGCTGGGCGTGTTAGCTTAGTATGTACATTGTATGTAAATGATGTGTCAGTGTTAGTCTTAGCTTCATTATTAAATACTACCTTGTGATTGGGTTCTATATCAACCTGTATTATGTAGTTTTCAATAAATAAATAAAATTACACCTTTATAATCAGGTTTACACTTGTCAATATTTGACTGCGCTTGTAGCTTTTCTCAGATAATTTTCCCGTTGAATATTTCTTATCGCCATCAGCTATTCTGTTTAGGAAAACATTGATTAAATGATACTACGGCAGAAATAGTTATCAAGTGGTATCCGACTTGTTCTCAGTAGATTTTCCTAACCGACCTATTCCAGACATATCAACAATAAGACAAATTATTTCAAAATTTGGATCTGAATAAAAACCGATTTCAGGAGTTTGCGATAGAATTTCGCCATACCAACTGTCCAATGTAAGAAGGGAGTTTTCGTTTAGGATATTATTTGGCAGATAACGGAGGGTTGTTTGAGTATCTTCTTAAACATTAACCAACATAATTCCTACCACCGTAAATATTATTACTAAACTTTGTTGAAATTTTGTAAAAATTTATCATTACGTTTTTGATTGTTTATTGTGCAGTATAAAATAAAAAGATAATTTTCTCTCTGTTGATATTTTTTACGGGAAGTTTATTACAGTTATTGAATAAGTAATTTTATTCAAATCCCGTCCCTAACCTTAACATTGACATTAAATAACTTTGACAAATTTTGAATCATTTATTTGCTGGTGTACTGTCAGAAATGTGTCAGCTCCGTATTTGCTAGTTTATCATTTTAAATATACATTTTGTAGAACAACTCCTAAACTACTAGGAAAATAGACTTTCAAGGACATTATTCGTATTGTAGTGTTTAAAAAGTTTAAGTACATTTTTGAGCTAAGACAAATAGTATAGCGAATATTTGACCACCTCGCAATTTATATGGGAAATCCTATATGCCCTGGCCTGACGCACCACCCGGTAGAAGACATTTAATCTATTTAAAAATAACTTTAGCAACAACATAAGTTTTCTTAAATTCATCCTTTTTCCTTCATTTCTTTACTTAAATGCTATTTACAGCGAAATAAATTATAATAGATTCCACAATAGCATCAATCACTCAAGCAGCTTTCAACAAATCAACGAAAATAAAAAAGTACCGTGTCCATTATTGGATTGGTCAATTCATTAGGAAGGAACATCAGGTGTATTAACAGGTCGCTGCTAAGCAAATAAAACTGACTATCGGGATTACTACAGTGTTGTCAAAGTGTTTCAAATTCAAATATTTCACGCACGCTATGTAGCATATTATTCTTTCTAGAATAAACAACAATAACATTTTATGAGATACAACACCCAATACAAACGATTGTACGTCGTGGAAATTCCATTTTGCCACTGATTTTTTCTTATGGGTGTTCTTAAAAGGAAAAGCCTATGCCCACAGATCTTCCCTTTATGGCATTCATATTTTTTACTTTTTGATATACCGAATATGCTGGCTCAAAATTTGTGTTATTTCTCAATATGACGACATATCCTGTAGGGTTTTAGAATGGTTTCAAAGTATAAAGATCCGATCTTATAAATTATTAGTTACAATTTTAATTTTATTTTATTTATATAATTATTTATTTATTTATTCAGGATAACACAGGCAAAACCCAATACAGTATCCACTTAATATGTTATGTGGCTAATTGAGATAACAATAAGATATTATTAATAAATTAATAATTAAATTAATAGATTTTAAGGTATATTTATAAAAACTACAATAGCTATAATTTATTTACTTTGATAGTGCAGAGAAAAAAAAAACAAAAAAGCCTTAAACAATCCCTCCACACACTAACAAAATCAATATCAAGATTGCAACAATATAATTTTGATAATCTCATCATTCTGCATAAAGGGGAATACTGAGCATTATTTGTGCATCTAAAGGATATACTGAAGAGAGTACCAGATCTAAATTGACGAGAAGAAACATTAAAATTAACTTTACTCAACAAATCAGGTGAATCCACCTTATTACAAAAAATTTTACTCAAGAACATAAGTTCCGACAGTTTTCTTCTATTTTCCAAAGTCATAATTCCAAAATAATGTCTTATAAAACTGCGATGATAGTTATCACGGTTTGCTTTGACTGAGAGAGTCCGTAGAAATTTATTCTGTACTGATTCTAATCTATTTACATAAACTGAATAGAAAGGGTTCCAAACAATTGAAGCAAAATTCAATCTGCTATGCAACAAAGCTAAATATAATTTTGGATTTTTGAAATATCTTGTTTGCCTATTATTACATTCGAAAGGTCTTACAAAATAATGAATTAATATGGCTATCGAAGATCATCTTAATGTCAAAAATTACTCCCAAATCCTTCACTTCAGAAACTTGATTCAGCTCAGAATTACTGATCGAGTAAATAAATGATATAGGGTCACGATTCCTAGTAAAAGAGATTATACGGCATTTCTTTATATTAAGAAATAAGCTAATGCGCTTACAATAGTTTTCAAGGCGGGTCAGATCTTCTTGAATAAGTACATAATCAAGTAGAGTTCTAATTTGTATATACAATTTTGAGATCATCCGCATATAGCAAGAATTTACAATTAAGAAAACATTTATTGATATCGTTAGTATATATAATGAATATCAATGGGGAACCCTGCGGAATACCTGATGTGGCAAAGTATGTATTAGACGTAAACCCATTTATGATAACCTTAAATTTGCGGTTTCTGAGATAAGAATTAATCCAAGTTAAAAAAGGGCCATCTACACCGACGGCTCTAAGTTTATTCAGAATAATTAGATGATTAACTTTATCAAACGCTTTACTAAAGTCGGTGCAGATTGAATCTATTTGAGTGCGCTTATCAAGATTTACTTTATTATCTTCTGTGTAAGTTAAAAGATTACTTTCGATTGCTCTTCCTGAAAAGAAACCACATTGTTCAGAAATAGTTTGTTCTCTGACTAATTGGAAAAGGTATTTATAGACCAATATAGAACAAAGTTTCGCAAAAACACAAATTTTATTTATTGGTCTATAATTGGAAATAGCGTTTTTCTGACCGCCTTTGAAAATGGAAATAATAGTGGACAATGTCCAGGTATCCGGAAAAGTTCCCTCAATTAATAATTGATTGTACAAAAGAAATAGAGGAGTTGCGAGTCCCCGAGCACAGTTTTTTATAAATACTGCAGGAATGTCATCATGTCCTGCACCCTGTCTTGGATCAAACCCACTAATACCAGTCTTTAAGTCATTCAGTTGAAGCTGAATTAGAGTAAGTTGATTTTGATTACAGTTTTTATATTGATTATATTCGCCGTTATCGGAGTCTTCAAATACACTTTAAAGTATGTTCCAAACAAATTACTGATATCGAGAGCCTTAGATACTTCTTAATTTTCGAGTTTCATAACAGATGGCACACCCGAGTTTCGCCTATTTACAGACACAAAATTCCAAAAATTTTTATGATTATTTGAAATTTCACCCTCTACGTTACTAATATGATTCTCAAAATCCTGTCTTATCAGATATTTGCTTCTTAGAATTATAATTATAGAATTATAGAATATAGAATTAGGAGAATTATAAACGGCATATCATATTTGTTGTAGTTGTACACACTCAAAGAATTATTATTAAATGCATATCATACCATTGTTAGTTGTGTTCGATCAGAGAAATGCCAGCCATACTTTCTAAAGATGTGTTGTTGGCAACACTGTTTATATTATCCAATACCTCAGGATTATTAACTGATTGGTGTCGAGTTACGATTGTTTTTGCTCATTACGAGATTACTTTCGTTGGCGGTGGTTTTTGTTATTTTTTGCCACCCCTACGTTCCGTGATGAGCAAACAGACCTTGCGATTTTAATTTTCTAATGACCGTTATCTCTGAAATAAAAATACCGTCCGGGGAGGTATTTAGCTTGCTTTTTGTCTATTTGTTAATTAAGGAAATTGATTTTTAAGATTTTGTTCCCATTAGAGTGAGTTATGGTGTTTTTTGTTTCATCAGCACTGTAATAAAAGGAAATTGTGCGATTTTAGGTAATGTTTTGATTTTACTAATGTACGGATTATACAAAATTAGATTTAACTGAAGTTTAAAGAAAACCTGAGACTGAACTATTTCATGGTATTGTACGATGGTAGTTTAATTGCATGAAGCTGAATACTGGTTGAATTAATCTCCTAAAACTTTTGCTTTAAGTAGGGTTTAGAGCAAATATAACATCACAAGTGTTCAGAGAAAAGAAAATGGTGTTTCTAACTAGCTGATATGTAATAATTCCTTCGGTCATTTTATAAAGAAAAGTTCATATGAACATGGTGTCAATCGTTGGAGTCTGCACGTACTGTTTTTTAAACGTTTTACCGTTTGTGAACCGTTAGAGGTCATATTTTTAGCCCTTAAATCAAGCATAAAAAATTTCAAATCTGAATACCCGCATGCTCCGTAATGCTTTAGTCCAGCTTAAAAATCAAGACCGGTAAGGTGATGTTTTCGTATTCCCTGTACCAATAAATATACTTAAGCTTAATTAACTTTAAGCCCACAATATTTTGGGCTCAATTACGAGGCATTAGCTTTAGTGTTGGGAAAAACCGTTGATTTTAATAATCGAGTACTTGATACTCGAGCGATTTTAATAATCGAGTGAATCGCTCGAGTGAATCGCGTGAATTTCTAATTCACCAAGCGATGACGTTACCGACTGCTCGACCGGCAGCCTAGTCGTTTACATGTAATCAGGTAGGGTATTTAGTAGGCACGTAACTACGGGCGTGCACAGGTTAAGCTAAAAAATTGTAGTAGCCACCAAAAAAATTCCAGAAATTGTGTCTCGGTGCCAAACAAAAAAACTGCAAAAAATCACATAAATATGTATTTATTGTTCGGGTTTATTCTTGTGCCTTTTTAAAACAAACAGTATTACCAAGAGTTATTTTTCAATCTCAATCTACGAGCATAAAATAAGTAGATATTTAAAATGGCTTGCCAAATTCTTCCACTTTAAATTATTAGGTGCCCCCATTGTGTGCCCTTCAAAAATGTTGGCTTAATTACGCGACTGACAGAATAAAAAAATAGGTGATTATTTTTTTAAATTCATGTTTATAGTTACCTAAAAGTTCCTGTTTAAATTTAAGAATGTTTACTTTTGGTTAGCAAAAAATTTGTCTACCTATGTTTTGTTAACTATTTCGCTCGTTTCATTATTTACCATTAACATTTTCTATAATGTATGTTATTTTTAAGAGATCTTCTTGAGTTTAATAATAAAAAGTCCCTGTTTAGATTTAAAAATGTTTACTATAAGATTACCAACGAATTTTTCTTCATATTTTGTTAACCATTTTGTTCGTTTTGTTATTTTTATTTACAATTTCTATTATTATGTTATTTTTGAGGAGTTTTCTCGAATTTATAGTAAATAAAAATTTAAAAATTATATCCTTTAATTTTTTAATATTTACAATTGGAGACCTACACTAAGCCGTTGGCTAGCTAGTTAAAACAAATTATAAAACCCATGTCGCGATGACTCCGCTAAGGGATTTGGCATACTTTTTTATATGCACCTTCTCGTTTATGTGCCTTTAAGAAAGACGTATGTCGTGTACCTGCTCAGCGTCAAATTCGAACGTCGCCAATCGAATGGCGCGGCGCGTAGACCGAAGGTCGTATATCAAGTGACAGGCGATATTTTTTCGCCTGAATTTATAACTAGAGTATTTCCTATCGAGCGAAAAACTGTTCGAATATACGAGCAGTTTTTTAACTCGATCACACTACAGCGGTGTCAAGCGCAGCTCGGGTAACGAGCTTTTCAATAATCGATCAATAACAATAATTTGCTTAGCATCCACGCACTACTGTTGTTTGAAAATAGCTGTTATAAAAACTACTAAAAACAAATCCGATTGACACTCTTGATGACTCTTCATTTTCCAGAAGGTTTCGCCTGCACACGTTCTGCAACAAACAGAGTATACCGTCGCATATTTTGTAATAAAAATTAGAAATTGTAAAATCTAAGGTTATAAATTAGAGCACAATGTAGTTGTTCTTAACGATAGTTGCTCCATCCATTAGCTTATGAAGAAAGCGGTTAGAAAAGAACTTTTCATGAGGTTTAGATAGATCGCAAATACCACATTTTATATAAGATTTACTACTACTAGATCTTAAAGAAATGTGAGGGCTTAAGTTAAGTAAACTCTCTGTCAGAACGGAGAATACGTGAGTAAAACTCACAGAACAGTAACCAGTTCCTTTTTGTTTATATCTTCTGCAATAATCTCTTTATATTACTTTCAGCCATATCGTCAACCTATTATTTCTCTGTGTTACCTCAAATAATGTCCGACTGTGGAAAAAATTACGTCGTACTTATTTCGTTAATTTAAGGGAATTGGGACATATCAGCCCATTTATAGTAACTTTTAAATGACGCAAAACGTTTACCAACCCAAATAAAGCCTAAACTAACACAATTTAACCAACAAAAGCTCCACTTGTAGTATTTAAAGCGGGTTAAACTGGGTAATTATACGGTGAAGTGGGGTTTAAAAGACTACAAAATTCAAAAGCTGCCAAGCGAAAACCTAAACACACGCGACCTTTTGTACTCGTGTCGATTCTTGTGGCGCTAAGCAAATAGAGACTTCCGGTAGAGCGACCCTCTCGCCTAGGGGTGCGCCCCGCGAACCCCAGCACAGGGTTGGCTTTACGCCGTATTAAAAAAAGCAGAACGCCAGTTTCTCGCCGTTATCATTTAATTTTTTTCTCCAAATCATAAATTATTTTCCATATATCAGAACGCTGGCGCGTCTATTATAACGTTTATAAAATTAGTCTTTGTTTTGATATTTTTCTTGCGCTAAATTTTAGATGATTTTAATGACGTGCAAGTGATGACTCAGGGGTGATGCTAAGCCTATTCTGCTCCATACGTTCACAAGTAACCTACTTTTATCTATCTGTTTCACTCAGCGTCAAGCGTCAATATCAGACTTACGTGGAGTTAATATGAAATGCCAAAAAGTGATTGTTTATGCAGGCGACTTGATCCTGGTCATATTTGTCTCACTTTACCGAATTAGGGAAGGTTGCTGCAGACAGAGACAGGCATAGGATGCGAACAGCACGAATTGTTAAACAAGCTAACTTTCTTCGTCTAGCTTGAATCAAAATCAAGCAACATCTGATGTGATTTAAAATGGTGGAGAAGACGGACGGAAGTTTAATTTTTCATTTGTAGTTACGTTACTAGTTCAAAAAATGATATAAGAGTGTGTAAGGATTAATTTAAAGTGATATTTACAGCTTAAAACATGTCAGAATCCTAATATTGATTTTCACCACTAAAGTAAATCAAATAAAAGGGTTTTGTTGGTTAAATGTCACTTTAAAATGTTGACAGTAATAAAAATTTGGACAAAAGTGACATTTGAAAAGCACGTGCGTTTGTCAGCTGATGCCAGATGTAATGGATGCCGGGTTTGTTCGTTTGTTCATACTTGCTTCGATTTGTTAATACGGCTGTTTGTCTTCTTCCTGTTTATAAGTATTCGTTGGACATACCCGTTCATAGTTTCGTTAAGACTTTGTAGGCTACCAATTGTAGGTTATGGTTTTTATTTTATAAGACACATATTTGTTTAATTATAATTATAACATACGATTACAAGCAATGAAGATATCGGTATAATAGCGGGAGCAATACTTTTCTGCTAATATTAGTCTAAAAACACATTCAAAAAACATACAATTTTGTGATGTCAAGATGGCAGTTTTGCACCGATCCCAACCGATTCCCTAAGCCATAACGTAAGAAATGCAATTGAACCATTTCTTACTTCTTACAACTTAATTTTAATCCACTATGAACTTTTCTATTGCAAATCACATGTTTATTTTTATCACTGCTTACGTCTTACGGTTTTTACTTTCGCAACATTGTTAGTTTACTTGATATCGGACCACTATCCAGCAGGTATTCAAAAAACATTTCTTAGTATCCCTAGTACTATTGTATTCTATTTTCGGTAAATAAAATACGTTTAAAATTATACAGGATAAGAACAGCGTCACATAATATTTTTTCATTGGCCGATTCGACTCTGTCTATGGGCCACCTATAATAATTAACGTTTTTAGAGCGCAAACCTTAACTGCCAGTAGCAAGAAATAATAACACAGCCGCGTGGATAATTGCTTATGTGAACGTTTTTACTTCGTTGTGCTAATCCAGTTGAGCTCGTTTTCAAGCAGTCAAAGGCCTTAAAAGGATCCCAATTAGCATACCTAAAAATAAAGGTTTGGCAGGGGACCCTGTACCGGCTTTAATTTTACTTACCGATTTTTATTGCAAATTTAAATTAGTATATACAGGGTGTTATAGATTGATTTAATTTTTGAACAAATATGTATATCAATTTAATTTTTGACTTTAGTACAATGAAGAAATTTTTCATATCTACGACCTTCATAATGTTAATCATGTTCATTAGCTAATGACGTGGTTTCGTCTTATTTGATCTACATAATCTCGATTTGAATCATCAGCCCGGTGAGACTGCTTATGAGGGGGATCGAAACACGTAAGAAGGCCATTCGCCATACAAGTGACGTCACGCTAAGACCTACGTATTCCAATTGTGTCAATCATCCCTATGTGTCAATATCAGACTTACGTAGTGATATCTGGTAGCCATAAAGTGGCGTGTTTAATGAAGGCGATTTGATCTTGGCCATATGTGTCTCACTTTACCGAATCGGAGAAGGTTGATGAAGACAGAGACAGACATAATACGCGAACAGGCCGTGTTGTTAAATAACTTTACAAGTCAATTTCCTTGGTCTGGCATGGAATATAATCAAGCAACATATGAATGATAGTGAATGAAAATGGCGAGAGCGAAGCGTGCTTAAATTAGAAAAGAATTTTCAATTTTCTAATCTTTTCACGAGAAATGTCGTTACCATTTTGTTGCAGGTAAATAATTTGTAATTGAAATATTTATTTAGTCATCTCTATTTGTTATTTTATAAAATGGCCCCAGTTAAAAAAATTGTTGCGTATTTCTGAGTAGCAAACACCTTTTTAAAGAATTTTTCGTAATTTTTAGTTAATAATTTATCAATCTAGATATGAGAAACTAAACATGCAACATATTTACAGCTTTATCAAATTAACTTGTGGTCAAAATTCTTTGAAATATTTTTTAAATAATATTTTTGGTCCTTTTTTTGATTATTGGATGAGTATCTAAAATATTTTACACCGTAAAGTCAGAGGGAGTCAATGGGAAATGGGGCACAGAACTTACAACACCAAAATAAAAAAATGCAAGGATATAAGTACCTTGCATTTTTCTAAAGTTTTCAGTTGTAAATTCGGCAAATTTAAAAATAACTTAAGAACGAAATTTAAATTACAAAAATAATGTTTTAAACAAAACTTGAATAAAGTGTAAATACTGAGAGTAAGCATCAATACTAATTTATTTTCCTAAATCATATGGGGCCCAAGAATATGCACGGACTTGGAGCCTGAAATGTTTGCTAAGGTCAAGAGCCCAATTGAAGATGGTAAATTATTTTATGTAAATTATGATTTACTTCCTATTTTTTAATAAAACTACTTACAAGCTTATTTCTGAAGTTTAATTTTTCATTTGTAGTTATGTTAGTTCAATAAACAATATAAAAGGATTATTTTAAAGTGATATTTACAGCTGAAAACATGTCAGAATCCTAATATTTCATTTTCACTACTTAGTAAAACGAATAAAAGGGTTTTGAATGTTTTTTTGCTTAAATGGTTCTTTAAAATATTGACAGTAATAAAAATTTGGACAAAAGCGATATTTGAAAAGCACGTGCGCTTTGTCAGCTGATGCCACGCATAATGGATGCCATAACTTTTATGCCTGGTTCGATTTTTTAACACGGCTGTTCGTCTCCTTCCTGGTTATAAGTATTGGTTGTGAATTATTCTGGGTATAGTATTTGCAGAATTATACCGTTGAACTTTTGACTGCAATAAAACCTCATTATCCCTTCGACCATAAAATAAATAAGGAAATCCCAAATTTTAAAACCTTTTCGAGCAGAGCCGGACCAGGTATACAAATTCAATTTATACCTATGCCTGATGCATATATAAATACAAAGTGATTTTTAATAATTTTAATCTTTAGTGGTTTTCCGGCGAGTAATTTTTAGTTAGGCTTATTAGTGGTAGAATGTGGCGTCGTTGGAATTGTGATGATAGGGGGGCATCTTCAAGTGTCATTTTTAAAAGAAAGCATTTATCTACCGATGCCAAACTAATAATTAAAAATGTGTATCAATCGTTGTTGAGTAGAAATTTTAATTCGATGGATGCTTTAGCAGAGACGTCTACTATGACAAAAACTCCTTTATCTTCGGCAAGAGACATAGTACTTAAACCTGTTAATCCTAGAAAAAATCGGAGTGATTCTGGCACATTTACAAGCATTGACGAAAATGACATGGATTTATTAAGAAGAAAGATTTACCAAATGTATGAGGCACAAACTGTACCCACTTTGATATCCCTCAAAGAGCGGCTGATTAAAGACGAAACAAATATCTCTTGTAGCCTTTCAAGCCTTAGGAAAATATTGCGTAAAATGGGGTTTAGTGTGACAAACTTGCAGCAGAAAATGGACATGTGTTGCGTCTTCCTCCGTGCTATTGTATATTCAATCCTATTGAGCTAATATGGCACCAATTAAAATCCAATATTAGGAGAAATAATATTTCTCCTACATTAAATGCATCTGTAGTAGAATTAATTAAAAACGAAGTAAGAAAAATTTCTGCAAACAGCTGGAAAAACTGTGTACAGCATGTACTTAAGGTTCTTAAAATTCTTACAATTGTATGATTACAAATGTTCAGCCCTTAATTATAAGTTTAGGCTTAGATGAAGATAGTGATAGTGATACAGAGTTAAATTTCGAATAAATTATCAATAGTTTCTAAGAATTTGATTAATTTTTATTGTACTTGTTATCCTAATAGTTAGTCTTTTAAATTATATTATTTTCAATTATCATTAATTGTTATCATTATTTTACATTTATTATAGGTACCTAAAACTAAAAATACCTATCTATTTACTTTAAATTATAAAAATAAATCATGTAGTGTGGTATACATTTTCAAGCCGGCCCTGATCCCATTTATTGAGCTTTGAAGAGGGTTAGGCGTATACAATAGGGTTTAATCAGGTAGTTTATTTATGGCAGTAAGAATTAACGGTATAATTCTGCAATAACTATAGTGATGACACACGGCCTACTAGACTCGCAATAGGTTTACTCGTCTAAAAAAATTATCACTCTATTTTTGACTCAGGTTTTATTTACTGTATCAATACCCGTAAAACCGAACAGTTACTTTACCCGTAACTACTTTATAACCACTAATAGGGACATAACAGTAAACTTTCTCAGATCGATCCAATTTCAATCCATACGTTATTCAAAAGCTGTCCGCCATTACAAGCTGAAAACGACTTTTTTCCAATATGTACCGAATTACTTTTTAATGTTTTTCCTATCTTAGTCTTAATTCCGGCGCTAAATAAGTAATTTTTATGAGTTTGTGTTGAGACGGTTCGCGAATAAATTGTGTTTCGTGTATTTATTGCCCGGTTTTTCCTAGTGGAGACGCGCAAAGTGAAACCAGCCGTTCGCTTGGGAATAAAAAAGATCAGTTCCTTGTTTTTTCTAATATGCGATTTGTGTTATTTCAAATATCATACAGGGTGAAAAGTTCGTATGCTCATATGTCCGCAACGGCTTAACTTGTCTTGCTACAGGGTGTTTAAATTTGTTTTTTAAATCCTCTTCATAATTTATCTTAATGCTCTTTTAACAGAAAATATAGGAGGCACAGTTATATCTTATGCTGATGACACGACTATAATATTTACTGGTAAAGATTGGGAAGAACTTAAAAATAAGTCAATAGAAGGTTTTAAATTAGTTAAGAGTTGGTTAGAAACTTATAAATTATCAATTAATCTAAATAAGACAAATTACATAGCTTTGTGATTAACAAGGGCTGGTCATCCCAATTTTAGAGATATTACTATCGGTAATGATAGAATTGCTGAGGTAACCCACACAAAATATCTTGGTGTGCTGATTGATCAATTTATGAAGTTGAATCCACATATTGACTATGTTTCTAATAAAATACGTCGACTCATACACAAATTTTATATATATATGGGGAATTTCTAAATGAGAAAACATTGGTGATGGTTTATAAACCATTTGAGGAGTCGGAGTCGGAGATTTCCAACAAATTTATTATTTTCGGAAGATACTGTAAATATCAGAAACTTTATATATTAGCTGTATATGTAATTTTGTTTATCGGTGTAAGACCAAGTTAAACTATGTAGATCACTCTACCGAAACAAGGGCTCAATCTAATTATAAATTTAAATTACCAAAAGATTTAACAACCGCGAATAAAAAGTTTATGGATTACTTAATTACTTACATTAAACACTATTTTTGCGATAACTTTTAAAAGACAAAAGATAACGACCTCCGGTTTTCGCCGCAATTTTTAGTAACAAATGAGCTATAAAATGGAGTAAAAATGAATGACTGTTTGAATTTAAATTTTTCAAGAAATCGAAAGAAGAAATATTTAAAAAAAAAAACGCCCTCTTTTATCATCCGCACGAACTAATTTTCAAATTATTAATAATAACGTTTAATCAGTACGAAAAGTTCTTTAAAACAAGCCATAGTTTGTTAAATTTGGGTAACGCAAACCGAAGTTACGGTCCTTTTAATATTTTTAGTTGTTACCTTTCCCCCCTCCGTTACCATAGTAACTACAAAAAAATTGTTATTACAAATTTTATAGAGGATATTACAAATTTAAATTACCAAAAAATTTAACAACCGCGAATAAAAAGTTTATGGATTACTTAATTACTTACATTAAACACTATTTTTGCGATAACTTTTAAAAGACAAAAGATAACGACCTCCGGTTTTCGCCGCAATTTTTAGTAACAAATGAGCTATAAAATAGAGTAAAAATGAATGACTGTTTGCATTTAAATTTTTCAAGAAATCGACATAAGAAATATTTAAAAAAAAACGCCCTCTTTTATCATCCGCACGAACTATTTTTCAAATTATTAATAATAACGTTTAATTAGGACGAAAAGTTTTTAAAACAAGCCATAGTTTGTTAAATTTGGGTAACGCAAACCGAAGTTACGGTCCTTTTAATATTTTTAGTTGTTACCTTTCCCCCCTCCGTTACCATAGTAACTACAAAAAAATTGTTATTACAAATTTTATAGAGGATATTACAAAAATTATAAAAAGTTCATTTTCGACTTACATTATTTTGAAGATATTAGCAGAAAGTAAGGATTTTGTATCGTAGTATAGCGATTACGCCCCCTAGCGGTAAAATTACGAACTTAAAAATATTTTCCAGCTAACTTTTTGGTCATATTTCTTAATAAATTTTTTACCCCAAAGTTGTAGCATGTATGGTTCTGGAGATACGGCCGCTCGCCACCCATCTTGGATCACCCTGTATATGTCTAATTTTAGATTTCGGCACATACGGGTGTTTTGCACCTAGGTGTCTATTATTGGTTTTTGCTATTCATTATATTATATATTAAAACGTTATTTTTTGATATCTCCAAAAGTGTTTTAGATAGTATTTTCAATTTTGGTATATGTTAATAACAAATAATAAAAGCAAATATTTTCGTTAGAAAATATCCACTGATTTTTTGTAAGCCTCAATGTATCTCAATCTTTTAAAACACCGAGGTAAATTGTGAGAGGTATCAACGTAAGTTGTGTGACAGCTGTGTATCTAGACTATACTTAATACCTAGATAAAATTACTTTTATATGAATTATAAACAAAACACACGTTTTTTGGCATAAAATTACTTTAATTATCATTTGGCATAATTGTAGGAACTACAATAACATGAAACATTAACATAACAGTATTAAATCTTGTATAAGTAATTATGATGACATCATTATATCAAACTTAGGTTGTAAGAACAAGGCAAACGAACAAAAAATAGAAATAAACAGAAAAAAAACGTTGCAAAAAGCGTGTAAAATAAACTAACCAGAAAATAACGTTTAATACGCTGACACTGTGTGTGTGATACGCTGTCACAACTCTCCAACTCTCCTAGTTGCCAAAAATCGCGATATGGTCAGAATAATAATTCGTAATTTCGAAAAATGATGTAAACACACCAAGACAATGCCACGCTTTGAAACTCCAAACCCACGCAATATAAGAAAAAATAGCATAACCACGTGAATGTAATATATCATGATATAAATACAATCAAAAATTTCATAAAAAATTTACTTTTTGGCTGCTTTTTCATGCAGACGTGGTAATCACGCAACCGCTTGTCGTGGGCCATTGGCGCGTACTGCTTCAAGTAGCGCATCTATAAACAAACAATCGTGCGCTGTTGCTAGCTCGCTAACGGACATAGATTCCGAGAAAACGTCGATGTCACAACTCTACTCTGTCACAATTCTCCTCGGTCTCCCCTTTGTTATATTAGAGTCTAAAACAATATCATCGGAAGAACAACGCACAGTCCATGTTTATATCTCGGTGTCGAGGGACTATTGTGCGAAGCTTAAGCGAGGGCTGTGCCGTGCTACGGTACAAGGCTATGGGCGAGGATCGGTGCGCCGTTATGGCCATCGACTTAGGCACATGACAGTGAAACCTCGACCTACTGCTCCTCGTTTGTAATAAAATATTTTTTAAGAAAATAATTTGTCATATTAAAGATTTCGTTTTTTCAGGAACGTGGCATATTCGGTAAGTTCCCCGTCGCGTTTCGCATCATTACTCCTAATTTATTTTCGTGAAATCGTTCGAGGAAAAAATCTCAACTTGATGTTCCACTTGCGAGTTTCCCATCAAACTGATTGAAACATTATAAAAACATGCACTCGGAAACGGCACACTATTTATCTTGCTTAGCGCAATCTCAAAACTTTTAAATTTTACTTCGACGGGGAGTTGCTTCGTTGTAACGAATTTATGACTTTGATTTTAGTGAATGGATTTTTTCATTTCGCACGTGGTGTCTCGTAATGGTTTACGGCGGCGCTTTTTCTTCATATATTAAGGGATGAAGGCATCACAAAGTTTTGAAAATTTATTAAATCGTCTAGTCTAGAGAATTCAAGTTTACCAAAAATTAATAGAAATATGTTCTATGTAATGTAGCAAGCTATTAACCAACATCTTCAAAAGTACCTGGAATGCTTCAACATTATCAGCGATCATCAATATGGTTTTCGAAAGTCCAGATCAACTGGAGATCTCCAAGCCTATGTCACCTATATTTAGAACAACGCAATCGAACATCATGGGGAGTCTCGGGCTATTGCACTCGATATTTCTAAAGCCTTTGATCATGTTTGGCATGAGGGACTTGTAAGTAAACTGCGATCCTATGGTATGCCCAGTCGATTCTGTGCATGGTTACCCATGCTTTCTTAAGGACCGCTCTCTGCAAGTGGCGATTGACGGATTTCTCTCAGACACATCCACCATCAATGCCGGTGTTCCTCAAGGGTCCATATTGTCTGCCACTCTGTTCTTACTCTACATTAACGACCTTCTAGTGAAAACGAAAAATCCGATAGTTAGTTTTGCTGATGATAGCACACTTATCTCATATTTCTCTTTGAATGCACAAACATCGGCTGCCGACGCACATCTTCGCAGAGAGCATGAAGTATCACGCCTCAACAAAGACCTGGAAGAAATTTTGGCTTGGGGTGACAGTAACCAAGTCGAATTTAACACTAAAAATACCCAGGCAGCAGTTTTCTCTAAAAAGGTTAACATTACAGAACCGGATATAGTCATGGACGGACACGCAATCCCACTGGCTCCATCTATTAATTTGCTGGGCGTCAATCTGGGAGGAAATATGTGTTGGCATAAACATGTTGTGGCAATCGCCAGGATAGCTTCTCGGAAACTTGGTGTACTTTTCCGTACCAGCAAGTTGTACACCCTCAACAACTTTTGACACTATACAAAGCCCAGATTCGACCATCACTAGAGTACTGCTCTCATGTCTGGAGCTCTGCACCCAACTCTTCGGCTACTGGATTCCATCGAAAGGAGGGCCATGGAGACAGGTTGGGGATTTGACTCTCTTTTACAGATATTTTCATGGAAAGTGCTCGGCTGACCTTGCCCAATTCCTCCCAGAGCGGCGAATATCAGAAATACACGACGAACCACTGCCGCCCATCCATACGTGGTTAAGCTTAGTACTCCTCGAACTTCACTATTTAAGAATACTTTCATCTGGAGGACTTCATCCTTATGGAACAACCTTCCCGATGTCATCTTTCCCAACGAATATAACCTCCAACGATTCAAAACCAACGTGAATCGCTTTTTGTTAACACGCACCACTCCCAGAGTGCCCTTAAGGATTTTTCCTATAGTGCTTGTTGATCATAAAAAAAAAACACACAGTATACTTCTATATGCAGTGCAAACGTATAAGAGGCTGAAATATTTCCTGGGGTTGTTATACATGGGGTTAAACTTGTACTTAGAGATAAAGATAGAATGCAATTTTATTTCTAGACAGCGAATATGAAAATAAAGCAGTTATTTGGTGATTTATCTGTTAAAACTTTGGTAACAACCTACCTGTGCGACCAATACACCCGGTCTCCCCTACATACCGTCTCTTAAACAATACCCTCCTGTAAATTTAAATAGTCCCCCCGGGCACCGCACTGGCCCAGCTCCCGATTCCACAGACTAATGGCCGTTCCCGGGAGGTGATTAACTATAGTCCGCTCTACAGTGTGAAATCAGTCCGCCAAATTAAATCCGGCCTCAGATTATTACATACCTCAGTGACTGTTCATAAATATCCGCCTCAATCCGCCCTTCGCTTCGCCCGTTTCGCGTCATTAGTCCCCCCGTTGCCGCGCCGTCATCAGATGAATTGGGTGCAATATTAGTTGGGATATCGATTTAACCGATTGAAATTAGCGAAATTAATAATTAAAGTGTGTAAATCGATAATTACAAGGTATTTTCTCAAAAACTGCTAAATTAAATTAAAGAAAACTGGGTAGCGTTATAAAATACTGAATGGCTTTTGAAATTTGTCATCACTTCACCCCTCATTTCCTATTCCTATGCTGTGTTTTTGGTTCATTTAAATCATGGGTGGGCAACGTCCGGCCCGCTGTATGATTTGATCCGGCCCGCGAGACATTTTGAAAAATCTTAAAAATTATATTAAAAAATTAAAAAATAAAATTAAAAATATTACACGACTTACTCATACTCACGGAAGTAAGTGAACGAGCAAGCCGAGTGGCGGCGATCATCAAAGAGTGAGGCGGCAAACAAACATCAAAGCCTTTGATCTAGAACATGGAAGACTGTTTCAATTTATTTGCTACTCCAACAAAAAGTAATGTACAAAATGCTCCAATACACTTGCAAATGGAGTTGATCGAGAATCAAGAAAACTCACTCACAAAGACCATTTTCCGCAGCTTAGAAAATTCGCAAGAAGATTGATTTGTGCCTTTGGCAGTACTTACAAATGCGAACAGTTCTTTTCAATGATGAAAGTTAATAAGTCAAAACATCGTACAAGGCTGACTGACGATAATTTGGAAAATTCCTTACGTCTTTGTATCAGTGGAATTAATCCAAACATCGATGGATTAGTTTCCCAAATTCAAGCTCAAGTGTCTCATTGATTTCGGTGTCGCTATTTAACATTATATATTTTTTTATAATATATTTATGATTCTTTTATATTTATCTATTTATTTTAATAAATAAAATTAAATATTTTTGTATCGCAATTTTTTCACTCATCTCGGGGTTTTTTAAATTTATTTATTTACGGGACTAGCCCATTTTCGTAATAACAATATGTTTTTCAGAAAGTTTGCTGGATGAAACCTCTTTTTCGGAGAAAATATTTTTGTATCGCAATTTTCTAACATTTCATTAGAGCGCTTGACCTTGAAAATGGCCCGCTACCCATTTTACATTTATTATGTGGCCCTTTAGCCCAAAAGGTTGCCCATACCTGATTTAAATGATAATCAATGTATTAGCATTGGGCTTTAAGAATTCGTGTAAGTAATATTAAAGCCAGTGTATACTAAGTAAGTTTTTCTACGATCACTATAAAAATTAATTCTTGAACTAGTTAAAAAAAGTAATTTACCGTTAAAAAGGCGTTAATTAACTAACGTTTTTCACTTCTCTATGAATGTTTATAAGATCAAGTTGCCATGAAAACAACATCCGCGTCGTTCGTTCTCTGGGAACGGCATTGTTAATGTTACCTTACAAATGCCAATGATATTTGAAAATATCAACAATGGACAGAAATTATTCGATAGATTCCGAAGCTCATTTTAATGCGTTCCAAACGAAATAATTACTAAAGCCAATGAAGCAATACAAAATGTATTGAATACAAAATGGAAAGAAGCTTACAAGAAGGAAGATCATACGTTTATTACTATTACATTGTATTGGACCAAAAGCAAGTAAAGAGGTTCCGCGAACAAGTATTATTAACGTATTTTCAAGAAAGGTAAAACATTTTTAAATCTTCGACTTTATTGTATTCAAAGCTAAAATCAGTATTAGTTCGGAATAATCAAGTCGATATAAGCACATAAACCAACTTATTGCAGTCCTAAGTGACAGTATACAGGGTGTTATGGAAATTACTTATATTTAAATCGGCAAATCCAAAAAAGCGATTCACGTTGGTTTTGAATCGTTGGAGGTTATATTTGTTGGGAGAAACGACCTCGGGAAGGTCGTTCCATAAGGTTGAAGTTCTCCAGATGAAATAATTCTTAAATAATGAAGTTTGAGGAGTACTAAGCTTAACCACATACGGATGGGCAGCAGTGGTTCGTCGAGTATTTCTGCTATTCGTCGATCTGAGCGGAATTAAGAGGGGAAGGTCATCCGAGCCCTTTCTATGAATATCTGTAAAAGAATCAAATCCCCAACCTGTCTTCGATGTTCTAGGCTATCGAGGTTCTTCGTCATCTCGGGGTCTCCAGACGAGTGGCCCTCCTTTCGATGGAATTCAGTAGCCGATGAGTATGTTTGGGTGCAGAGCTTCAGACATGAGCGCAGTACTCTAGTGATGGTCGAATCTGGCCTTTGTATAGTGTCAAAAGTTGTTGAAGTGTGTACAACTTTCTGGTTTTGAAGAGTACACTAAGTTTCTGAGAAGCTATATTGGCGATTGCCACAACGTGGTTATGCAAGACATATTTCCTCCCAAATTGACGATCAGCAAATTAATAGATGAAACCAGTGGGATTACGTGTCCGTCTATGACTATATCCGGTTCTGTAATGTTAACCTTTTTAGAGAAAACTGCTGCATGGGTTTTTTAGCGTTAAATTCGACTTGGTTACTGTCACCCCAAGCCAAAATTTCTTCCAGGTCTGTGCTGTGGCATGATACTTCATGCTATCTATGAAGATGTTCAAAGAGAAAGATGAGATAAATGTGCTATCGTCAGCAAAACTAAATATCGGATTTTTCGTTTTCACTAGAAGGTCGTTAATGTAGAGTAAGAAGAGAGTGGAAGACAATATGGACCCTTGGGGAACACCGGCATTGATGGTGAAGGTGTCTGAGAGAAATCCGTCAATCGCCACTTGCAGAGAGCGGTCCTTAAGAAAGCTAGACAACCATGCACACAATCGACGGGGCATACCATAGGATCGCAGTTTACTTAGAAGTCCCTCATGCCTTTACTTTGATATTTAGATATTCGATTTAAAAAAAAGTATGTAGACTTTCTCTAGAGCACCAAAGGAGTCACCCGTTTAAATATAATAAGTCATTTCCATAACACCCTGTATACAGGGTGTTATGGAAATGACGTATTATATTATTATACCTATATACAGGGTGTTATGGAAATGACATTTTATATTTAAACCTGCAATTCCTGAGATAAAGACAAATTGAAGCAAAATAGCCATAAATGACGCTTTCAATTCATTCATGGGTAAAAGTGACCTGGCGTCAAACCAGAAAAACACCTTTTGTACAATTAATTGAAGAACATTTACGACGGACTATGTTTTAAACAACCCGAAAAAACATATGGAATAGTAATAGCCACGTACGTCACTAGGTCAAATGCCAATGACCTCTTGACGCCTTACATCGGCAGAGCGAAGTAGTTTCATATAGCCCCGAACGCGTGCGTCTGTTAGTTCAAGACCAACAAGCGGCCGGATACGTTGTGTCTATTCGATCATCAACACACTCTCAGCGATCCGCTCTGTTTTTTCGGTTTACGCGTGTTTCTTGCCCGTACATAAGATTAAATAATCTTTGAATATTGTTTTTATTGACGCGTTTCTTCTGGACGTCAAATTTCTCGCGCGTAATAAAATTTAATAATCTGTAGTATAATCTGTATTATTGTATTTTCAAGAGCTAACTATCGGTTCTGTTTCAATATTACTGTGTGTACATAAAGTGTTTCCACGAGTGTTCCCATGAAAAAGAAAAAAAAAACTGATTGTGTTTGTGCCTAGATTTCCTCGCTCTTTAGATATATAATACAAGTAGGTAGAAAATAATTTATTTTTATAATTTTATAAGGAATTTCAGTTTTATATTTTGGCAAAGTTTGGCAACATTGCCATTGGCTCTGGGTGAAATGTTGTACAGTAGCGTGGACTGACCTGTGATTAAGAGTGTTTATTACTCCACTTTTAAAACGGTCAATTTAAAAAAAAAAATATGTAGCGCTTCTCTAGGACACCCAAGGGGTCACCCATTTGAATATAGTACGTCATTTCCATAACACCCTGTATATGCATCAATATATATTTTTTAATTTCGAAAAAAAAAACTTTTATCACATACGAAATTGCTTAAATTTCTCGTTCATTTATTCCTATAATGGTAGCGGTGGATTATTGAAAAAAAATTTACCTGATATCAGCACCGGCACCGTCCAGCCGGGCTAAGCGATGGAGCGCCGAAAACAAAATATTTTTTAATTGAAGAGGATTTTCATTTCTATTTAAATTTGATCAAAGAATAAAAATTCAACTTTACCCGATTATGTTCTTTTCCTTCAATGTATCTTGCCTAATAACATTTTAATTTTATCAAGTTTATATTTTCAAAATATACGCCAGGTAGACCGGCGGCGCATGTAAATTCAAATTTTAATAGCGCTCTAGGCGATCCTTCTCGTAAAGTTTTACGCGAGCTAGCAAAAAGCTAGTAAAGAATTAATCAAGCAAGCCCGGGGTTTTGCTCGCGAAATCATATATTCGTTACTGTCTCTAAAATTCTAATTGGGCGGACTCGGAATTTCGCCCGGTGCAAAAACACAACATTCGTATGCCAAATTGCTAAACAAATTAGAAGAAATCCACCCGTTCTGCTTTATTTAATGTAAATTTTATGGTCGAGCTTTGCGAGAGGGCATTTTAGGGTTATGAGCAAACATATTAGACAGGTCGGAATAATTAAAATTTAAATTTTTAGATGGTGGACTGGGAGGAGTGTAAAATAACGAGTATTTTGGCCGGCAAATGTTAGTAGTTAGTACTTGAATCATTTTAGCAAGCTCCACAATTTGAGAAAGTAAAAAGTTAGGTCGGATAGTCTGGGGCCCTAGAACCAGGACAAGAGGAACGTTATTTCAGCAGGGTGGGTTTTATGATATAAGGTAATTCCGGGAGACATGTCCCACCGGGAGAAATGCCCCGCTATGTCTAGTTCATGATCTTTATGCAGGATTGCACTACGCGGTTGTACAGTAAGTTGATTCAGTCTAATCTTATTACGTTGTTAGGCGTTACAACCTTTTTAATATACAATTGCATATTTGATTAATGGGTCAAAAAAAATTTTCCAGTCAACTTTCAGTCTTTAGCATATACCTTACTGAAGTAAACTATTTGCCTGTTAGAAACGATTATAATTTGCGAAATATATGTTACTTCCTGCATCAGAAAGCAATTTTAAAAGTTTTTTTTTAGATCATAGTTGCAGTATTCAAATTTTAGTTTAAAAATGTATCGCCGGTCACGTGTTCCCAGTAAATAACTTCTTACTTTACCAATTTATATTTCACGTAATTTTTCTAAAGTTGCTTTTATATATAAATAAATTACCCTCCTACTACAATTTCTATTGAAAAAATAATGTTCAAAGATCAACAGTTTAGTTTCTCTAACGCAATTATTAACAAGAAGTTCCGTCCCCACAGCTGCATGTACCGCCGATCACGGCAGAAATTGCTTATAAATAACGCCACTACAGATCGGCCTAATAGTTTTACAAATATGACGGTATTGTGTAAAGCGTGCTTCTGTTTAGGTAAGTTCCTTATTATGTTTATTTAGGTATAAACTAGAACATTGCCTACTTTTTAGCAGGCGTATGTTTTTATGTTGTATCGCCGGTCACAAGGTTAACTCAGACCTAGTAAATTAAGGGAAAAATACTACACGAAGTCATTCTCTTGAGTACAGATACTCATTTCAGAAAAAAGTGTAAGAAATAGCTTGTATTAGCTGTTATTCACGAATTTGTGCATTTTTATATCGCGGGTCATAGTATCGCCGGTCACGCATGAAAATGTTATCGGAGATACATTGATGTGACCACTTGTTATCCGAAGCTATATACAACATTTTTTTATTAACCATTTATAAACCCTTAAGGAAAAATATATTTTGATGTGTGAAGTTTCGGTTATACTTTAGGTAGATTAAAAACATTACTAATTTTCTTAGTATTTTAACATTCTATAAGGAACATTCCAAAACTTTAAGCCAATATAAGACAGGACTGTTATAAATAAATCCATCTGTTTTAACGTTACATTGCGTCATGCTGACCGATTTAATCTACCGGTGACGCCATGTCCGTTGCGGCAAGAGAGAAAAGGAACCAAATACTGCTGCCCGTCTAGTTTTGCATGTGGAATTATTTAGAATAATTTAACGGAAAAATAAATTCATTAACTTTCTGCAACTGAAAAAAAAGGTATTTTTACACCAGAAGGCTTCAACATCATCAGCGATCATCAATATGGTTTTCGGAAGTCCAGATCAACTGGAGATCTTCTAGCCTATGTCACCCATATTTGGAACAACGCAATCGAACATCATGGGGAGTCTCGGGTTGTTGCGCTTGATATTTCTAAAGCTTTTGATCGTGTTTGGCATGAGGGGCTTCTAAATAAACTGCGATCCTATGGTATTCCCAGTCGATTCTGTGCATGGTTGTCTAGCTTTCTTAAGGACCGCTCTCTGCAAGTGGCGATTGACGGATTTCTCTCAGACACCTTCACCATCAATGCCGGTGTTCCTCAAGGGTCCATATTGTCTCCCACTCTCTTCTTACTCTACATTAACGACCTTCTAGTGAAAACTAAAAATCCGATATTTAGTTTTGCTGACGATAGCACACTTATCTCATCTTTCTCTTTGAATGCGTAAACATCGGCTGCCGACGCACATTTTCGCAGACAGCATGAAGTATCACGCCTCAACAAAGACCTGGAAGAAATTTTGGCTTGGGGTGACAGTAACCAAGTCGAATTTAACGCTAAAAAAACCCAGGCAGCAGTTTTCTCTAAAAAGGTTAACATTACAGAACCCGAAATAGTCATGGCCGGACACGCAATCCCACTGGCTTCATCTATTAACTTGCTGGGTGTCAATCTGGGAGGAACTATGTCTTGGCATAACCACGTTGTGGCAATCGCTAAGATAGCTTCTCAGAAGCTTGGCGTACTCTTCCGAACCAGAAAGTTGTACACACCTCAACAACTTTTGACACTATACAAAGCCCAGATTCGACCATCACTAGAATACTGCTCTCATGTCTGGAGCTCTGCACCCAAACATACTCTTCGGCTACTGTATTCCATCGAAAGGAGGGCTATTCGTCTGATCGGAGACCACGAGCTGACGAAGAACCTCGACAGCCTAGAACATCGAAGACTCTCTTTTACAGATATTTTCATGGAAGGTGCTCGGCTGACCTTGCCCTCTTAATTCTCTTAATTCCGCACAGAGCGACGAATAGCAGAATTCTTTCATTTGGAGGACTTCATCATTGTGGAACGATCTTCCCGAGTTCGTTTTTCCCAACGAATATAACCTCCAACGATTCAAAACCAACGTGAATCGCTTTTTGCGCACACGCACCACTCCCAGAGTGCCCTAAAGGATTTTTCCTATAGTGCTTGTGTCTGATCATAAAAAAAAAAAAAAAAAAAGAAGCCAGAGAAGGAAGAGTTTTAAATTTCCGACAAATATATTTATTATTTGTTATAAAATTATGCCTAAAGGATACGTGGACCGATGAATACAACGAAAACATTTTTATAATGCAAAATATCGCAAAATTTAAACTTAACCTACATTTATGCCATTCCGAAAAATATGACTTAAAATATGTTTGTCCATGTTAAACGAGAACCTGACGTTTCAAACAAAGAAAACCGAAAACTGAACCGAACATATCCCGTGATATAAATATATAAAATTTCCATTTAGAAAATGCCGTCTCATGATAAATTCAAGACCGGCCAGTCAAAAGTCAGTCGGTGGATGCATATATTTCCCCGGTTTGGGGCCCCCCGAGCCCCAATTGACACCAGCGTCTATATCTTGACCGTCACAATTTTGGGCGTTGCCAAGCGGCGTGAAAAATACCGCCATATATTTAGATATTTGTCTTATAATTAAATTGTGTGAATTTTCATTGCTTCATGGGAGAATTTCATGAACCAAATTTGCTAGACTGTATAGGTCATTGACTTGACACAAACATGACGCCTGTTGCACCCCAAAACAAAACGAATAAAAAATATTAATTTATATTCATTGAATATTATTTATCGTATAAAGTCCGACCCTCCCTAATATTTTATCGTACCGTCAAACTAAAAAAGTCCGACCCTCCCTAATATTTTATCATCCCGTCAAACCAAACTGTACAGATCCGGCAACCGTGCCTCGGTCGAGGTAAATGACAATTATGACGAGACTTGCTCGCACGTGCGATTAAGTAGTGCAGTTTCTCTCTTCATAGCGGGGCTATGGCGATTTAACATGGAAAAGGCGCACAGTTTTTGTGTGAACCGCGCTGTTGTCTGTTCGTGCATCTAGTTAGAAATTAAGTTAAAATGAATGATGGACTATTTAAGAAATAACTTTAGCTCTTTGAGTTTGGAGCAAAAAATTTAAGTGAAGAATGCGGGAACATCTAAACCCAAAATTAATTTAACGCAGACTACAAAAGGTAAATCTAGGGACTTTATTAGAAAGTTTAAAAATTAAATATATGAAAAAACAATTATAGAGGGTATTCCAAACTTTAATGAGCTTGTTATTGATCAATTTTCTACAATTAAGAACCGAAGAATGAACTTTACGTTTAAGCACTATTGTGTAGGGTCGGTAAATGTTGTGTATTTCGATAAATGATACTCGATATGATTTTAAACCATTTTATTAAAGGATTTAAACTAAAGAACACTGAAAATATGAAGAATGCCAACTTGTCAGTCTCGTGGCTCGATTCGTTCTCGTCATAAAACAGCTAACTATTGTTCTCGTCTTCGCTGCGCCTAATGACGTAGCCGTAGATGGCATAGTGGTATTAGACATCATTCGGTTTTCTTGATAACTCGTAGATGGCGGTAGTAGTAGTATTGGATATCATTCGGTTTTCTTGATAGCTCGTAGATGGCTTTAGTAGTATTAGTAGTGGACTGTATAAATGTTGTTACGAGGGTTGTATGTGACGACGTTAAGATCCGACAGCTATACACACTAAGAAAACCTTTCTTATTTTCCAAAACTTGTATTTCCTTGTGTAAAATTGAAAAATAAATAAAAATATGTTTTACCTAATGCATTTTCTTATTACTTTTTTTCTTTCTACATTTAAAACCCCTAGAAAGTAATTGTTTGGTCGTTACACCAAACTAAAATTTTAAATTTCACCATACTTGTGGTCACGAGCCGCCACTGCGCCTGTTATTACGAAAATAAACACAACACGAAACAGATGGGGATTCTATCTGTAGAATTATATCTGTAGGAACTGTAGGATCCTATCTGCAGAATCCCCATCTCGTTTTAGCTTCTGTCTGTTTTTGTCTTGGTTTGGAACAACGAACAATCGATGGACGTGACCCAAAAGTTTGTATTTGCATCCAGTTTACGGCAAACTTGGCACTGTCTTAACATATTGAGTTAAGAATCACTTTTTTTGTCCACAAACTCAATTCAATACTTTAGTTTAACACACACACGCTGACAAACGACAAATGTGACAGTTGTTAATCCGGTAGTGTGAAATGTGAAAGCAGGTATGTAAGACGGCCGTTCCAATAAAGACTTTTAAAAAGTCTTTAACAGAAAGTAATTAACAGAAAAAAATACTAATTTTCAGAGTCAGTTTTAAAGAATATTTGCAGCCTTCATGGGTAAGTAGAGACGAACCGCTTAAAATCTTAAATAGGGGGGGGGGGGGGGGGGGGGGGTTTGAGATCTGTTTTTATAATACCAACATTATTTATAATTTTTTCAGTAGTAGTTCCAAGAAATCGCATTTCCAAGAAATCGCATTCCAAAAAAGTTTTGACATTGACATCCTATACGGGGTATTTTATAGCAAATTGATTAAGAATTTTGAGAAAATTGCATAAATGTGAAAACAAAACATGCAAATAAATGCAGCAGGTATTGAAAATAAGCAAAATTTTCCGAAATTATCGAAAAATGCTTCAATGTTTTTATTATTAGATTTAAATAACGTGAAGAAAATATATTGGGAATTGAAAGGATTGGATTATTAGTTGGGCTGTTGGAGTGTTGTACACTTCCGTCGTTATTATTAATTAATTTAGAAACGAATCACAATGTTAACTAAAAATATCATAATTTCGCAGTTGCGTCATTATTTTGCCGGGACGGCGATATTATCCCCCGTTTAGTAAAAGCCGTATTAAAGTCGACAATTTTTGTCTCTTGGGCCGGCAATGGCAATTATATTGCACTAAACCGTTCTCGATCAGCTGGCCCAATACTGCTCGCATTGCCAGTGCAATGCGAGAATGGAATCCATATTATAGTCGGCAATTCTAGTCTGCTGGCAATTGAAATTGCACGGATTCATGCGCAGTACACCGTTCTCGATCAGCTGTCTCGCATTGCCTGAAATGGAGCACTCGCCATTTTCATTGCCATTGCTGGTGCAAGTAGAGATAGAGATTATTCTGTTATTTTTAAATGTTTATTAGTTGGTCGAAGCACCTATGAACGGCTAATGGCTATTTAAACTAACTGGTACTGAAATTAGCAGTTCACATTCTTTATTAAGCATATGTGCTTCTAATTCGTAGCAACTTCTTTTGAACTGTCATTTGTAAGTAGCAGTAGCTGCTTTAATTGCTAATCAAAACGATCAGGTTTGCCCATTTCTAATTCTGGGGGTATTTTAGGGATTTCGAAAGTACCAACTGATGTTCTGACTGTTGTTAATGCACCAGCTGATGGAGAACGGTTTACTGCGCATGAATTCGTGCAATTATAATTGCCATTGCACTGGAAATTTTTATTGCCGACTCTAATAAGGTTTTAATAAATATCTTATTTGATATGTATCGTAAATTACTTGACTTGCGTTTTCGCAATCCTCTTCAGGTTAAAAACGGAGGAGCCGACAACCGGCAGGAAAATTCGTGACTTTCCCGCTTTAGACAAAAGTAAAATTGACCCCCACTTGAGATGTTGAGCCTCTCGAACGTGACAAAATCTCCGCTGGGACTGTAACGGGCCTTCGGAACGATTCAAAATATTTTACGTTATGAAATATGGCGGCCGCATTTATTATAAAGGGCTCATATGAGCCGCAAGAGGACGGTCGGGCGATAGAAACGTTTGAATAACTTATGCATCTCCATAAGGAATGAATGTACTGCTGGGGTTAAAAGGATAAGCAATAAAAGTCGGGTTTTCGGGAATTGATCTTTTTTTAGATGGAAACAATAATTTTATTATTATTATTTTTTGTCATATAAATTTAAAAAATAATTTCTAGGTAGGTTCTCAAAACTCTGCATTATACAACATGTCCAAGATAAGGAGGGCCAATACAGGGATCTCGGAAACTGTAGGAGATACGATGTCGGTTAAATGGAGATAAAGTTGCGCATTTACGTGTCTAATAATATGCCGTTTAGAAAGTTTTAAAATTCCGAGTAGTTCCGTAGATATCCGAAAAAAAAAAACGAAACTCTGAAAAATCGTTTTATTGTTTTCCTGGGTTTTTTTGAGATCGAATTCTAAAGTAAATTGCACCTTTGCATTGCCACTTTTTCCGCTCTATCTAACAGCGTTAATTGTTTTGTAAGGGCCATTATCAACGTTCTTTTTTAAATACGGTCCTGTTTTCCTGATATTGCAATTTGAGTGCTTTTTTTCTTCCGAGTGCAACGATGTATGACACATTGTGATTTAATGACGTTTCGAGGGTTTTTTGAACATCAGGGTATTTTGGGATACGGTCCTGTATTTCTCCTAATCCTATGACATGTAATGACCAAACAATTACTTTCTAGGCGTTTTAAATGTAGAAAGAAAAGAAGTAATAAGAAAATGCGTTAGGTAAAACATATTTTTATTTATTTTTTAATTTTACACAAGGAAATACAACTTTTGGAAAATAAGAAAGGTTTTCTTAGCGCGTATAGCTGTCGGATCTTAACGTCGTCGCATGCAACCCTCGTAAGTCCACTACTAATACTACTAATGCCACGCATCACCATCTTAATTTTTTTGTTTAAAGCGCCTTTCTTTTAAATCACGAATCAACAGAAGTTTGAAATAATGTTTCTGTATTTTGTTCACTTATTTGTGGTTTATTATTAAATTATTTGTTATTTATTGAACTAGTCCAACATAAGTAAAAATTTAGAGCTTACTTATGAGATATTATTTATAAAATTAGGAGAAATACAGGACCGTATCCCAAAATTTCCCGATGTTGTTCAAAAAACACTCGAAACGTCATTAAACCACAATGTGTCATACATCGTTGCATTCGGAAGAAAAAAAGCTCTCAAATTCCAATATCAAGAAAACATCATTTAAAAACAGAAAGTTGATAATGGCCCTTCGAGGACGACTCGTCGGATTACAAAACAATTAACGCTGTTAGATAGAGCGGAAAAAGTGTCAATGCAAAAGTGCAATTTACTTTAGAATTCGATTTCAGAAAAACCCAGGAAAACAATAAAACTATTTTTCAGAATTTCGGTTCTTTCCGGATATCTGTGGAACTAATCGGAATTTTAAAACTTTCTAAACGACATATTATTAGGTACGTAAATGCGCAACTTTACTTCCATTTAACCGACTTCGTATCTCTTACGGTTCCGGAGATCCCTGTACTGGCCCTCCTTATATTGGACACGTTGTATAGGCTTACGGTGCTTGAGTCGGTTTCCATTTTCCTGGAAAATGATTATTGACCAAAAATAGATAGGAAACAAAAATTATCATCAATGATTTAAATTAGGTACGTAGATGCACTTTTCGACATTTTGTGGATAAAATGTCAAATTTGTCAGTTAACAAAAGCCGCATGGTCCCTTTTAATTATGCCATTTTTGGTCCTTATTGAAGCAAAAACGTATGGTAAATTTAAATTTTATCCAAATCAACTTTAATGGTGAAGGTTTTTCTCCTGTTCTAGAGATAAGAACAAACAATTAATATGAATATATGTTTGGTGAGTTTCCATGCTCTAAATTGTCTCAAGACAAAACACTTCAAAATTACTCTCACTTACTTACCGAATAACAACGTAAATCCCAATAAGTAATTTAAAAATGCCTCACAAAATGAGGCGCGGGCGCGCGCCAAAACAAAATTAAAATGGCCAGATATCATGCCTTGTGTTTATTGTACCGGTTTATATTTAAATTATATTATATTATATTTAAACCCGCAAATCCCGAGATGAAAACAAATTGTAGAGAAATAACCATAAATGGCACTTTGAGTCAATAACTGAGAAAAATCACTTTATGTAATTCTCATAAAAAGCCGCGTGCACTTCAGTGCACAATTGTTCTCTTGCGGGTAAACAAGAGCATGTTGTTTTTCTCTAAGAGGACACCCGAGGAGTCACAAATTTAAATATAGTCAATATATAAAATATAACACCCTGTATAATGAATCTTCTGTGGCAAAGTCGAAAGAGATGTTGAATCCCGAAAATAAACTTATTTATGTGAATCAAACAATCAATCACTTTTAACCTCAAAAGACACACACAATACCAATTAACCTAAACGAAAAACACCATCATCGACAAAGGAAAGCAAACGAAAAGAGTATCAAATACAATTTGTAATGGCTAAGACAGCTTTCAGTTCACACCGCACACAATGGTCCTGTGATTGCCGCAGGATAATCCTGGCTTACAGGAACGATTGACAGGATCCGTGACATTCTGGGGTCCCTTTGCCTGCTGTTGGCCTGTGGGTTGTTTGCGGTGTTTATTGTGATCTGTAATTTTTACAGCAGACATAAATATTAGCGTTCTGTAGTCAAAGGCGACCGCTAACACTGTGAATTCAAAGTTTACAGGACTTTTAAAGTAAGGCAAGTTATTTTAGCTTATGATAAATAACTTTAAAACAATAACAATTAAGAAAGTTAATATTCCGCATTAAACCATTTTACGTGACTTGTAAAACTTGTTAATGGCGTCAGCTAATTAATTAAATAAACTAGAAAATAAAACTCTGTCGTCCATCAAGAGTGAATATAGTCATAAACATGTAATTTTATGTACCCCAAAGGATCAGTAGTTGACGGTTTTCAGTAGCGTAGATAAAACATTCCTTTTTAAATTTTGAGCACCTTAAATAACTAGAGGGAATGCTCCATGGCCAATAAGTTATGGGACACCTTGTATAATTAGGTCGAATCATAGAGAGCACCGGCAAAAAAATTTGCAAGAGGTTACAAGAGTGCCGAGTGAAGGTTTGTATTATGTAAATAAAAGAGACTAATAATGAAAGAGCGGGGGAGGTGCGAGTGTACCCTTTAGCTCCCCATCCCGGCGCACAAATAGTAGGTATACAGAGCGTCAATTTGAAAACTTCCCACACTTGATATCTTGCTTCCAGTAACCAATATTTAAAGACACATTTATTGTGAATAAGGACTCTTTTAAAGAATATTTATACTTCATGGTTTAATCCCCTGGGAGGGGTAGATGTTACCCTTAAAGTCGTAAATAGGAAGGGAGTCAAGCGTGTCGCCGAATTGAGAAAAAGCCACGAAAGAATATTTTCAAGCGGAACGTACGTACATTATACCATGATATGAGTGGAGCACGTAGCCCGAAACGTCCGTCCGTTTTGCGCTTAATAAATGATAGGTAACTCTAAACGTTCACCTTATCTGCGCGTTTCACGTAAGACGTTTTTTGATAACCCCCGTATAACCAAGTTTCCCCTTAAGTTTTATTTGAATTTCGTTTAATCAGATTATTAAGTAGACGGCTATTTTTTGGAATTTTAGTTTTGTCCCCATTTTTAATTAATTAATCATTAAATTTTGAATATATGTGTGAGCGCTGGTCGACATTATCAGTAATGTCGCCAGTCTTGATATTCAATGAAAAATTCATCATAATTTAGAGACGCTGTTATATAAATACTTTTCGAACGCTATTGATTCGTTTACGATTTTTTCGCACGATTTGTGGTTTGTCAGGGATGCCAGGCGTAATGCCGCCATTGCCGACTTGACACGCACGTGTCAGTCGGTCTTGGGGGGCCCACCATCCTTTTCCCGCTAACTGGAAGCTGTCAGCAGCAATTGAAGAGATGAGGGCAAATTTGTCATGAGAAAGAATGAATGATTTTAATTTAAAAGTATAGTTAGTTGAACGTAGGACGAGGCCTAACTGATGTTCAAACTATACTTTTGATTGTATTGGCTCGGGCGCGTCCAATGAATATAATAACAATGCACATTACTATATTGGAACACGGACGGCTTTTATTTATTTAATTTGAATGTCTTGTGTCACTGATGGTGAATTTAAGGGGTTAGTCTTACGTCAGTCGAGCAACGCGAACCGAATCGTAAGTTCATCATTTACAATGAAGAATTAACCTATGCTAACATTCTGTTCTTTCAAACCAACCTATCATTCCTCCTATCACGATCTCTCATTTTTAAATTTAGTTTTATTTTGTTATTTGCAATATAAAATAAACCTAAGCTAGCATTATATTCCCAACTAAAGGGATCTCAACTACTCTAATAATTCCCAAAAGAATGTTTTTTACGTCACAATCGGGTGAATTTGGAAATCGCGGGTGGACCGTTACTGGGGTACGCACCAGTCTGCTTTTTCCAACGAAGATGATAAACGTCAAGACGATGGTGTTTATACTCTGTATTAAAAAATACAGAGTGTCTTTCCCACGTTGCATTAACGAATTTCTTTGGACTTATTTATACTCGCCCCAAAACGAGTGTTCGAAGATATCGCAGCATGTTTATACTCGCCGGAACCACGAGTATTTGAAGATATTCCAGTGTTATTTATACTCGCCGAAAACACGAGTGTTTAAAAATAAAATTCACTGAGGGAAAGATCCGCGGTTGACTATTCTCGATGGTGGTGAACACTCTAAAACCTGTAGCCGAAAATACGGACCCCTCTTCTTACGTCAAAATTTTAAAAAACGCGATTGAGCGCGACTTTGGGACCGCGCCGCTGCCGAGCGCGCACCTGAAGCCCTCAAAAATCGACTAACTCCTCCGCTGCCTCTGGCCCGAAAGCCGTTGCCATTCTCATGATTTCTGCTGACATTGCAACTCATAAGAAGAGGGTCTAATTTTACATATTGAAATATTATGTGTTAACCTTCGATCCTATTTATTTGTTAAATTATTTAAAAAATAATCCAACGTAAATTCCTCGTTAATCTTCTTTAATTGGAAAAAGCCAGTTTTACAACAAGCGGTACATCCTTTTAAAAGGTCGATTAAATCTCTTCCCCCATACTAATACCATTATTTATTATTTTTAACTAGTTTCCAAGAAATCGTGATCCGATTTTCATGTAAGTACCCTTAAAAATCTCGCATCTCCACCACTGGTTGTTAACTACGTTCCGCTATCTCGAAAAATATGTCCGACGGTAGCGTGAACGTCCCTCCTAAAAATTTACCGGCGCTCCTAGACAATCTGATAAAGTAATGTTGAAAACATTTTGAACACATGCATCTTCATTCGCTTACCTGCGTGTCACAACAGTTTGTTTGCGGAATGTTGTTGGAATTAAATTGATGTATTTTTGTATGTCATGGAAACGAGCCGAATTTGGTATCTTATTCCCGAAATTTTTCCTGATTTTAATAAGGCTATTATTTGATCAAAAAGTCAAAAATAAAATACAAACATAATTAAGTTCCTTTCCATGCTGCTGTAAAAGAGGATCAAATTATACAATAAAATAAAATCCATTGGAAAGAAATTAGGAAATATACGCATTTAGGGTCTACAAAATTCTTTTTACTCCGTTGATCCACCATTTATTCATGAATTTCTTATGAAAAAGCCACTAACAATAATTTTACGGAATATTCAACCATTGTTTAATCATATTTACATGAAATTTTCTAGCTGCTACAACATAGTTGGAATCTACTTGATTAGCACCTCTAAGGTCTAGGTGATGTGCAGCTTCCGGTATGACCACTGCCACAACACTATCAGAAACGTTCTGCAGAATCCCACCGCTACACCAAGGATCAATCAAACCATTACTGAAAACAATATTGGAGGCGTACTTGGGTATTTTACCGCCGTGCTCTAAAAATACTAGGTCCGGTCTAGTAGAGCGTACTCCAAACTTTTTGTAACATTCCTTTGAAAAGTTTTTATAATCCCACTGGGCTACTTCAAACATATCATCTTTCGTGGAGCATGTCGGCATTATCAGCTCGAAACAAGCTTGAAAGTCCCACGCGTAATCTGTGGGACTGTCTACAGTAGTCTCAAAATTATTACACTTATTTGTACCAGTAAAATTCGTATAGATTTCTATAGCATTTGATATAGCCTTGAGGAGATCGAGAGGTGATTTTACTATTCCAAAACTTCTTAGCTTATCACAGAAAGTTTTTACCGGATTTGCCGGTAGGGGTAATAAGAATTCCGTTGGATAAGGGTAATTTAACATAGCCAGGTTAACATACGCTTCTGTCAGACCATCAATAAGTTTACTGACGTCATCCTCACTTTTCATTGGACGGCAAAGTTTAAATACCTTAGTGACATTTTTTCTTCCTTCAGAGGTCCTCGTTAAATTTCTGATGGCTGTCCAGGAAAGCTGAATGGGGTAACTGCAGTTCTTGTTAACAGTAAAAGACTGAGTAACGGTATGGTAAAAGGACTCGCATAGATTTAAATTGTTGATTTGCAACATAGGTGCCGACGACGCTATGGCACCAAGAACTATATGAGGGTACTTCATTCTTAACCAAGCTGCTAACATTCCTCCATACGACCCTCCAATTGTAATAACTGGATATGTACCATTTGTTATCATAGTATTATAATACTTCTTTCCTATAGCGTCTATAACCCATACAAAATCTGCCAAAGCCTGTGAAGTGGTCAGGTATTTTAAATGATCTGCAGAGCTCAAAGATTTTTTTCCAAATGGCATGGACTTACCATAATATCTATGTTCAGCAAAGACTATCAGGGCATTGAAGCTCGGAGCTATATCCAAAAGGAACCCGGTATTTTCATAGAATATGGTGATATCTGCCTCGTTTCCGCAGTAAAATAATGTAGCGCTACCTTTTACATAATAGTCATCTATTACCAGATATCGCAGTTTAAAAGTATCCTCATACTTGGAGAAACTAAAATGGTCAATGGGAACATCGAGGTAGAATTCCGCGTATTCATTTTTTGGAAAAACAGTTTCAAGGAATATTAAAAACACAACAAATAATACTTCAACAAACATTTCTTTCAATTTATAACATATATGTCATTTTTTCGTCATAGAAGTTTTGATTGAATTGTCAACTTGACAGAGCAGCACTCTCTTTGAACTTTCTTTAGTTGTGAAACTGCTCTACGCAAGGAAGGATTGCGCTATCGTTTTAGATTACGTCATTATCGTGATCATTGTGCTTAATGAGGTAACTGCAGTTAGCAGGGTGGTGAAATTGTTGATTTGCAACAGGGGGACAGAGAGATCAAGAATGACATGAGGGTACTTACCCTGATGTTTTTTCTAATTTAGATTCTGTAGAAATAATACATGAATGATTAAACTATATTGTTTGAGACGCAGCACGACACTGAATAGGAATTTACCATCCAAGTTCTTTTCTGGATAACTAGCTCCTGATAAATGGGAATTCTAGCTAGTACATTCTCTGCACATTTCAGCACGCTATTGCATAAATTGAACGCTATAAAGTATAGTTGAACGTACAACAGCCAAATCGTATTGTGGTTACCACTCTACAGCAAAATATTAATAACGGTTTATGTGCCTGCATGTTACCGTTCTTGTTTTCGAGAGGTATCTTGGGTTTTGTACGTTGTATTGTATTCGGAAAACCGATACAGCAGTTTGGCAAAGAATTATACCTTTTACTATGTATCAAATTACACCGGGGAAATTTTAGAGTATGAAGCAGGCCAAAAGTTTTATTTAAAAGCTATTTAGAAAGTTAGGCACTAATTTAACATTTGTACAAGGTAACCAGGCAGCAGTTTTCTCTAAGAAGGTTAACATTACAGAAGCGGATATAGTCATGGCAGGACACGTAATTCGATTGGGTGCATCTATTAATTTGCTGGGCGTTAATCTGGGAGGAACTATGTCTTGGCATAACCACGTTGTGGCAATCGCCAAGATAGCTTCTCAGAAACTTGGTGTACTCTTCCGGACTAAAAAGTTATGCACACCCCAACAACTTTTGATACTATACAAAGCCCAGATTCGACCATCACTAGAGTACAACCGCTCTCATGTCTGGAGCTCTGCACCTAAACATACTCTTCGGCTACTGGATTCCATCGAAGAGAGAGCCATTCGTCTGATCGGAGACCACGAGCTGACAAAGAGCCTCGACAGCCTGGAACATCACAGATAGGTTGGTGATTTGACTCTCTTTTACAGTGGTTAAGCTTCATTATTTAAGAATTATATCATCTGGAGGACGTCATCCTTATGGAACGATCTTACCGAGGTCATGTTTCATAACAAGTATAACCTCCAACGATTCAAAACCAACGAGAATCGCTTTAATGGCACCCGCACCACTCCCACAATGCCTTAAAGGATTTTCCCTATAGTGGCTAGTGTTTGATCATAGAAAAAAGTAGTGTTGTGATCACTCAAGCGAAAAACCGCTTGATCACTCGATTATTGAAAAAACCGACATCGCTCGATTATTAAAAAAACCACTCGAGTTATGTATTCAGGCGACAACCGTCGCACGTCACTTATTATCTTTCACTCGATACCCGAGCTTCGCTTGACGCCGGCGGAAATGTACCGCTGTAGTGTGATCGAGTTAAAAAACTGCTCGTATATTCGAACAGTTTTTCGCTCGATAAGAAATACTCTAGTTATAAATTCAGGTGCCATCCAATTGGCGACGTTCGAGTTTGACACTGAGCAGGTAACACGACATACGTCTTTCTTAAAGGCACATGAACGAGAAGGTGCATATAAAAAAAGTATGCTAAATCCCTTAGCGGAATCATCGCGACATGGGTTTTGTAAAGTTTTGTTTTAACTGCCAGCTAGCCAGCGGCGTAGATTAGGTCTCCGATTGTAAATATTAAAAAATTAAAAAATGTAATTTTTTATTTACTATAAACTCGAGGAAACTTCTCAAAAATAACATAATAATAGAAATTGTTAATGAAAAATAACAAAACGAACAAAATGGTTAACAAAATATATAGAAAAATTCGTTGGTAATCTTATAGTAAACATTTTTAAATCTAAACAGGAACTTTTTATTATTAAACTCAAGAAGACTTCTTAAAAATAACATACATTATACAAAATATACTAACTACTAACTAACTAACTAAAATAAGAAAACGAGCAAAATAGTTAACAAAACATAGGTATCGACAAATTTTTTGATAACCCAAACTAAACATTCTTAAATTTAAACAGGAACTTTTATGTAACTATAAACATGAATTTAAAAAAATAATCACCTATTTTCTTATTTTGCCAGTCGCGAAACTAAGCCTACATTTTTTAAGAGCACACAGTGAGGGCACCTGATAATTTAAAATGGAAGAATTTGACAAGCCATTTTAAATATCTACTTATTTTATGCTCGTAGATTGAGAAAGATATGAAGAAAAATAACTCTTGGTAATACATTTTGTTTTAATATATATAAATAAACCCGAACAATAAATACATATTTGGGTGATTTTTTGCAGGTTTTTTTGTTTTGTATCGACACACGTGGTAAAAATTCATTATTCACAAATAAATAAATTTTTGGAATTTTTTTGGTGGCTCCTACATTTTTTTAGCTAAACCTGTGCCCACCCGTAGTTACGTGCCTGCTAAATACCCTACCTGATCACATGTAAACGGCTAGGCTGCCGGTCCAGCAGTCGGTGACGTCATCGCTTGGTGAATTGGAATTTCAAGTGATTCACTCGATTATTAAAATCGCTCGAGTATCAAGTATTCGATTATTAAAATCATCGGTTTATCTCAAAACTAGAAAAAAGTTTAAAAAAATAAAAAATTATAAGGAAGCCAAAAAAAAAATAAGATTATTTTTTTGTGTAAAAATATTGCGCTACATCTTGATATTTCAATTAGGCTATTTCGTTATGTATCGCAATTTAACGCACAATCACACGCACATGTGTACTCGGGCGGGTTTCAGGGCTGATCCCACTTCCATGTTCCAATTTAAAATATTGGATATAATGCTCTAAATTTAATCAGTACATCGTGTGTGGATGTGTGATAAGGCTGTCATATTAAAAGAAAGATGGCACCGGAGGGACCGCGAACTCGTTCCCAAAAGGGATCGAGCAAAATTATTTCTATAATGTTATTTCCTATGTTATAATAATATAGAATATTTTAAATTTTATTAACGTGGTTTTTTAGTAAATTAAATTGGTTTATGAAATTATAGCAACATTAACGTTAATATAGATTATTTATCGATGAAAATAAACTAGATAGGGTGGGTAAATATTTATCGTAAGTAGTAGTTTATTGCATAAACTTTTATTTTTTTACGAAAATTGGATTGCTTAGAAATACCGTTTTTTTTTTCTTTTTATGATCAAACAGAAGCACTATATGAAAAATCCTTTAGGGCACTCTGAGAGTGTTGCGTGTGCGCAAAAAGCGATTTACGTTGGTTTTGAATCGTTGGAGGTTATATTCGTTGGGAAAAACGACCTCGGAAAGGTCGTTCCTCCAGATGAAAGAATTCTTAATCGAATAGTACTAAGCTAACCACATATGGATGGGCGGCAGTGGTTCGTCGTGTATTTCTAATATTGGCCGCTCTGGGCGGAATTAATAGGGCAAGGTCAGCCGAGCACTTTCCATGAAAATATCTGTAAAAGAGAGTCAAATCCCCAACCTCTCATCGATGTTCTAGGCTGTCGAGGTTCCTAGTCAGCTCGTGGTCTTCAATCAGACGAATGGCCCTCCTTTCGATGGAATCCAGTAGCCGAAGAGTATGTTTGGGTGCAGAGCTCCAGAGATGAGAGCAGTACTTTAGTGATGGTCGAATCTGGGTTTTGTATAGTGTCAAAAGTTGTTGAGGTGTGTACAACTTTCTGGTTCGGAAGAGTAGGTACACCAAGTACCTGAGAAGCTATCTTGGCGATTGCCACAACGTGGTTATGCCAAGACATATTTCCTCCTAGATTGACGCCCAGCAAATTAATAGATGAAGCCAGTGGGATTGCGTGTCCGTCCATGACTATATCCGGTTCTGTAATGTTAACCTTTTTAGAGAAAACTGCTGCCTGGGTTTTTTTACCGTTAAATTCGACTTGGTTACTGTCACTCCAAGCCAAAATTTCTTCCAGGTCTTTGTTGAGGCGTGATACTTCATGCTGTCTGCGAAGATGTGCGTCGGCAGCCGATGTTTGTGTATTCAAACAGGAAGATGAAATAAGTGTGATATCATCAGCAAAACTAAATATCGGATTTTTCGTTTTCACTAGAAGACCGTTACTGTAGAGTAAGAAGAGAGTGGGAGACAATATGGACCCTTGATTGGTGTAAATGAAACAATTTGATTGGTCGGAAGAGTACGTTTGACAGGTGTAAATAATCGAAAATAAATTTCTTTTTCAAAATCAATAATAAAAAATTGTTCCTACACTTCTCAAAATCGCCGTCTTATCAAATTCAATAGTTTAAATTCATCCTCTCAGCTGTGAAAATTGTAATAAAATAATAATAATAATAATTATGAATTAAACATTTTAAGAGTCAAACAAAATAAATCGTGGCAAATATTTATAATTGTAAAGAAGAACGGACTAATAATCAAATAATTAGCCATCAGAAAGACATTTTGAGAGAAAAAAACCATAGCTTTTATTCAGGAAGAATCCGACTGCGGAACCAACAAAGTGTATATTTTTCACTTAAGATAAGGATGCCAAACAATCCCAAATTAGCAATCAGAGCCATCTATGTTGCATCAATTTAATTTAAAAATATGCCGCTTTTTGGCAGGTTAGAAAGAGACGAGAGTCATCGGCTGACTAATATTTCTTTTCGTGAAGTTTTAGCCGTTGATTCAGTATAGTATAGTATTCACCTGAAGACGACTGGAGATACTTACCAGTTGAAACGTTGTGATTTAAATGAAATAAAGACAATGGAAGTCCAAAACACGTCTATCACTCACGATACAGCATTGTCTCTAACCTTCAAAGAAACACGTTGATTGTCTGATATGTCGATTGAGGTATCAAAAAGTTTCAGGAAGATCTGTGACAAAAATTTGTTCATATTTGAAATTGTTATTATTATTCTTATAACATTATCTTTTTTAACTCAATTTTTTCATAGCGTTTTCCAATCCTTTAACTTTACGAATCCACTTTTAGATTAGGAAAAAACTAAGTATATTTGTCTTTGGCAACCTGTGATTAAACGCAGATCTTAATAAATTATTGTTTGAGCACTCCTATGGTCCTTCATAGGGATACGTTCAAATGCCACTGGGCAAACAATAGCCTATTTCTACAATATTTTGCCCAACCTTACTAATTTAAATAGCTACATAACGTTCATCCCCCCCGAGGCGGGATTTACACAAAGATTAATTTTATAATTAACCTATATTTTATAGAAATATATGCATCGCACGAACTTCGGTATTTATTTTTTATAGTCGCATACTTATTATGTATATTTGACGTAGATAAGGCATGCAGAACTCGATAATTAGGTGATATATCGTCCATATAACAGAGGAGAGCCGCAGGGTCCCACCCGTGGGCCTAACCCTTCTGATCTCCCTGAGGTGTCATACCGTTGACATGAAATATTGCCTTGTAATTTGTCTCGTACATGTTAGATTTATTAATTACGTGTTGGGGTAACGATAGTTTTAGTAGAGCCATGAAGGATTTTAATGAAATTATCGGTTATAAACCGAAGTGATTAGAAAATGATTAATAATTAGTAACAGGGTCCAAGAGTTAACGAAATGTAACTAAAATTTTCAATTAATAACTGTTGGTGTAGATTATAGCATATTTTTTTTATTTTTTTTTTAAGTTCAAACGTGAGCACTATGGGAAATAGTTACTTATGTGACAAAAAATGCATAAAGTACTTTTTCTATAATGTCTACATTATGAAATGCAAAAAAATTGAATAACCTGCTACTTTATGAAATTGAAATTTTATTTTTTTATGTTGGCAGCAAGTAGGGTTCGAATTTTAGACTTACTTTGATTTCGTTGAAATTAGTTTGCTTGGCATTATGGATTCGACAAAAATTGTATAGAAAACTTTAAAATACTAACCTTTAACCTAGCAAATTGATCATTTTTACTCGATATTTATCTGAAATACCTATACTCGGAAATATATAACATGCTGAAGGTGTCCGTCAACTAATTTCTAGTCATAACTATAAAACAACATAACCTAAAAATAATAGAAATATCTTCCAATTTATGCTCTATTTCTAAAGTTTTATTCAATAAAGTACTATCTTTATTTTTAATTCAATATAGTATTATACATATTACTTTATATATACGTATTTATACTTACTGTAGACATTTCCTGGGCATTAAGTATTATTCCTGTCAGATTCTGTGTCGACACAATATTTTGTTCTATAGTATTATTTTGTTCAATATTTTGAACTTTGTTCTGCTCGCACCATAACTCAAAGTTTTGCATATTCTTTTTAAAAGTTTTTCTAGATTATTTTCTGCAATTTCTCGTATAACTTTCTTCCTGACTCATTTTTATTAACTTTAATAATATATTTATTTTTAATTATGACGGATAGGAAGAAGCTTTATTGTGTTCAATTGTTTCTATCATGGCATATTTGATACTTGTAACATTTTATTAAATTGTAAAAGTATTGCCAACCCAAAAAGAAAATATGAATTCAAATGGAAAAAATCTAATATATTTTTTTAATTTTTTAGACTTTAAAGACCCAAATAGAAAAAGTATTATAAAATATACGGTTCATAAGACAATTAGAGCACTTTACTAATTAAACGCGTGCTCTAAGATAATGTCATATGAAACTTGTATCTTAATATACTATTTTGCTGTCACATTATTATAATTTGCAGTAATCGGGTTGCCTGCTTTCAAAAGTTTGATAGTTTGTTTTGCCAGATGCCTCTATTACTGGCCTAGGTCAATAATGGAGGTAAATAATAATGATTTCTGGCACGAGGTTAAGAAAAATGATTTCTCAAGATGAAAATCGGTTAATAATACATGGTTAAATGGTAAGTAGTGAAAAAAATAAATTAGCGTAAATGCTTAAATATAATGTTAATCCATTGTTCGGGTTTGTTCGTAATGTGTATGTACAGTACGTTTCACCAAATTTGGATACGACTTATGTATGAAGGGACGGACTAAGGAAAACAAGTAATGATATAATTATATTAATGTAATCAAATGAAATAACGTTTTTTTAATTACTAGTCATATTTATTTACATTTATAATGTCATTCTATAGATAGTTCTGTTTCGCTATCGCTATCCTCATCAAAATTAATTATAATTGGATTAATTATACGATCCAGACTAATATACGAATTTTCTACAGTTATTACGTGACGAACTGAATTTTTCCAACTACCTGGGGGAATATCATTAAAGCATTTTCGTATTAATTCTACAACACTAGAACTTAAAGTCGGAGAAATATTTTCAGACCTAACCAGTGATTTTAACTGGTACCACATATGCTCTATGGGGTTAAAAATGCAATAATAGGGTGGGAGCCGTAGCACTGTATGTCCAATTTCTTCTGCCAATGTGTCAAAACTTCTAAAAGATCACTTTTTTTATAACTTTCTTCAAAATATATATCATTCGCCGCCATGTAGTTCTGAATCTCCAATTTTGTATTATTTGAGCTTGGAGCTTTATGTAATTTGCGACTGTGATAGCTCGCATTGTCCATTACTATCACGCTATTCTAAGGAATGTTTGGTAAAAGACAATTCTTGAACCATTCCTCAAAAACAAACAAATTTTACCACAAAAAGATATTTAAATATAAATTAAGCAACCTAACCTACCTGATGTGCCTATATTTAATTATAATTATTACAATCCAGTCCTTTCCACATAATAATAACAAACGGTCATAAATAATGGGATGGCCCCAGGTACTTTTACTGCAGTCATTAAGTTATATGCATTTTTCGTGAAACAATCTTTAAATAGTGCAGTAAAATACTGGGACATCTTATAATAGCCAACATTATTTTAATGGAAGTCAATATTTTCAAAACCTTAAACGTTCGTTCGTTATTTCATTCAGCCAGACTTTTTAAAACCAGAAAATTTCCAACGCAAAACGAGATTTTCCTCGCAATATGGATTTAAATCAGTAAATTTTCCGGCAAAGTCATAAATTTCGAGCGGCACAGGCGAAACATCAGCGAGTGGCGCATACATTACAAAATCCAATCTAAACTTCGGGGATGACAAAGTGGCGACCTTATAAATATGCGGCCATATCTTGGCGGGATTATGCCGCCATATTTTACACGAGCCGAGCTAAAATGGCAGACGAAGAGACTTCATATTATTGTATAAAATATTTCCAAGTTATTGCAATTAGTTTTTTTAAAGTTATTATTGTATTCAAAAGGATTAACTCGTTGGATACAGGTCAGTAAAATCAAACATAGAAGATCAAATTTCGTATTTTGGCCTACGTTTCGACCTCTATGAAGTCATCCTCAGAGCGCTACAATGGTCGTTTCCTGTATAAGTACATTAAGTACAAGTTACCAAACCCGAACAAACATTGCAATCATTTCTTAAATTTAAAGACGAGCAACAATATAAATATAATTTGTCTTTACTCACTCGCCGGCACAAAATTCCGCCACCCTGAAATTTTAGTCAAGTTTGATATTTTATAACTTTTTTATTTTTTATGCGATTTTCATGATTTTATTATGAGTTTGTACATCCATTTATTGTGTTTTTTCTTAATTATTTTATAAAGTAACATTTTTCGATTAGGCTCTACTATACAGGAGTAAATCAAACTGTTGTTTTTTGTCTTAATTTTAAAACACCCTGTAGGAAAATTGAGGTGGATAATTTTATTTATACACTGTTTCTTGTAATCTTTTGATGTATTCTAAATATTTCGTTTTATGATTCATTCCATTATCTCATTTCTGCTGCTAGCTGCAAAATTTTAAATGAGACGATGCTATGGTGATAAAATGTATGTCAAGGGTTCGGTTAAAAATTATCGACGTTGGCTAAGTACGCGATTATTGCGACATATGCCGACTGCATCATATCAGAACGAATCTCATATCATGGCGGTTCATGATGTAGGCGGGTATTTCTACCGAACAACATCTTATATTTGTTGCCCACCGTTACATTGAGGAAATCCTCCAAGAAGTTGTTGTTCCATTTGCTCCTTTCATTGGGAACCAATTTACATTAATGCATGATAATGCTAGACCTCACGTTGCACATGTAGTGAGCGAATATCTGGCTCAAGTTGGACTTCCAAGATTGGACTGGCCCGCATGTAGCCCGGATCTCAACTCAATCGAACATCTTTGGGATCAACTTAAAAGGGCCATTTGTCGTCGTCCTATACAACCACAAACTTTGCAAGACTTACAACTGGCGCTGACCGAAGTATATCAAGCTATCTCTCAAGAAAGGACCTTATTCATTCGATGCCACGAAGGCTGCAAGCTATCATTACTGTGAGAGGAGAAAATACACGATATTAAAATAGTTTTTGTTACTTAACTTTATAATATACCTAGTGTTTGTTTTTCTTAATAAATTGAAATCAGCGTTTGTTCGATTCGTATCATTTAAAATTTTGCAGCTCGCAGCAGAAACGAGATAATGGAATGAATCAAGAAACGAAATGTTTAGAATACATCAAAGATGACAAGAAACAGTATGTAAATAAAATTATCCACCTCCATTTTCCTATAGGGTGTTTTGAAATTACGACAAAAAACAACAGTTTGATTTACTCCTGTATAATATAGCCCAATCAAAAAATGTTCCTTTATAAAATAATTCACGATAAATGGATCTACAAACTGATAATAAAATCATGAAAATCGCATAAAAATATATAAGTTATGAAATATCAAACTTGGCCAAAATTTCAGTGTGACGGAATTTTATGCCGGCGAGTATAGAGAGACCTATAAAGGACATTACTATTCAATAATAAATATAAGAGCATATAAAACTTACGCATTACACAACAAATATATATTTGGCAATTCGTTGTTAAAAAAGTATTTTGATAGTTTTCCAAAATTTAGATTCAAAATCTAGAATCAAGACTATTTTCTTAATTTTTTTATATTTTCCTTTAATAAATGTTTAAAATTTCATAATTTATATATTTTTTCTGCTATAACAAGGTAACAACACTTGTTTTTCTTCTCCTTTTCCTTGATTTAGAATTTTTTGTGTTGTTCCCTTTGAAAAGAGAGACTTTAATGAAAAGTTTTCACATAATATTTAAAAATTAAATTATTTCTCTCTTTTTTACAGCTCACCTTAACAATATCATAAGTTTTGTGTCCTTATGTATTTTCCACTGAAGATGAGGGTATATGCCTTCGAAACATGTATGAAAATTAAAAACTGAACCTTTATTAAACTAGCGGAACAGATTTTGAGTTTCTTTACCTCTTTATTATACCGGGTGTTTCAGGAGGAACGCTCACCCCTATAACTTTTTTTATTTATTTAAATTACAGAAATAAAATTTGGTGGGTTTGTATGTGTTTGTATATTATTGTACATTTTATGGCATGAGTGACTCCATCTTGTCACTTCCGGTTTAACCGTAAATGAGCTCAACTTATGAATTTTTAAATGAAACCCGCAGTATAGTTTTGTCATGTCATAAAATGCAAAATAATATCACATACAAAATCACCAAATTCTATTTCTGTAATTTAAACAATAAGGAAAGGGTGAGAGTGTTCCTAAAATACCCGGTATAATATATTAAACTATCCTATACCTGAATTTAAATGGACAAGCATCTCTAATGTATCGTAAAATTCTTTACCTTAATCCCTTTGGAAGAAACTTTCGTCAAATTTCTAGCCATGAAATAGACCTAAAAAAATACTCAATACAAATGCTTACGTGAATAATGAATATTCAAAATGTCCATGCTTTACATAAATCATTTTTTATCAAAACCTGCGTTTCCACCTATCCAACTCTCCCGAGATCCGAACCTGAAATTTGCGTTTTTCCACTCGGTCGAAATTACAGGTGTTTCCCGAACGAAAATCAACCAAACAACTTATCTGATAGGAACATCGGAATCCTTTTAGATTAATTCGAATCGTGTGACGTAATTATAATTCAGATCATCATTGCAATCCTTAATTAATAAATTACCGAAGTCGAGTTGGGGCGAGGAACTGTTGCGACTAGAAGGTTAAAAAAATGTTGGCGTTCAATAATATTGTCAATGTAATGTAGACTTCGCACGTTAAATAATATTGTCAATATTTTTTATTGTCAATATATTAATGTAGACCTCACATGTTCAATATATTCATCAATATGCAGTCACTACAAAATTTTGCATGTGGTAAGATGAATAACATAAAAAAGGTTTTTATATATACAATTTTACAAAATTTGATTGTCAGAAAAAAAATAAAAAAAAGAGACGCTGTCAAAAGAAATATGTTTTTCTATTTGGGTTTCATAATGGCTACATTATGAAATGCAAAAAAATTTAATAACCTAATAAAAAATAATAAGCCACTTTATGAAACTGAAATTTTATTTTTTTTATGTTGGCAGCAAGTAGGGTTCGAATTTTAGGCTTACTTCGATTTCGTTGAAATTAGTTCTCTAGGCATTATGGATTCGACAAAAAAAATTTTATAGAAAACTTTAAAATACTAACCTTTAACCTCGCAAATAGATCATTTTTACTAGATATTTATCTGAAATACCTATACTCGGAAATATACAACATGCTGACGTGTCGGTCAACTAATTTCTCAACTATAAAACAACATAACCTAAGAATAATAGAAATATGTTCCAGTTTATGCACCATAACTCAAAGTTTTGTATATTCTTTTTAAAAGTTTTTCTAGATTATTTTCTGCAATATCTCGTATTTCTGACGGAGTACAACTTTCTTCCTGACTCATTTTTATTAACTTTAATAATATATTTATTTTTAATTATGACGGATGGGAAGAAGCTTTGTTGTATTCAATTGTTTCTATCATGGCATATTTGATACTTGTAACATTTTATTAAATTGTAAAAGTATTGCCAACCCAAAAGGAAAATATTAATTCAAATGGAAAAAATCTACTATTTTTTTAAAGTTTTTCAGACTGTAAAAACCCAAATAGAAAAAATATTATAAAATACACGGTTCATAAGACAATTAGAGCACTCGTACTTTAGAAAACTCCCCGCTTCGCGGGTCGTTTTCTAAATTGAACGCGTGCTCTAAAATAATGTCTTATGAAACTTGTATCTTAATATACTATTATATTTCACCGGTCGGTCTCCGCACCCAACTCAAATCTTCCAGTTCGAATTAATTCAATTCGTGTGACGTAATTCTAAGTTAGCTCATTGCCGGAGCCCTTAATTAATAAATCTAACGGTCGCGAGACAAATTACATGGCCATATTTCATGTCGACAGGATGACACCTTTGGGAGATCAAAAGGGTTAGGTCGTAATATTTATTTTAAATTATAGAAATGGAAATATTTTATTTTTTCGAAAGTAATATAACTCGCGCTCGTTTTTTCTATCGATAAAATTTTTCATGTTCACGATAAGTTTTGTTTTAGAAATTTTAAGAAATGTCGTTTATATGTTTTATGATTAAACCCCGAGAGCGAAGCTCGAGTGATTTAATGTATGAATAAACATGCCCAAATGAACATTGGCTAAAATTGCCAAAAAAAAGATAAAACTTTGAGCGTTGATTTAAAAATTTAATCGATAATGAAAACGACACTAGAGTTATATTTAATAAGATTATTTTCAGAACTTAAATTAAATATTATAATTATTCGATAAATACTTTTAATACAGGGTGTCCGCTAATTAATGGGACTTGGAAAAACCGCAGGCTCCTTACGTAAAAATATTAGGATTTAATTATACTTACTTATATCCGAGTTAATATTAACTGAGATTACAGGGTGTTAAAGTTAAAACTTCATTTTTGTTTTTCTCTAATAACTTTGACAGAAAATACGTTTTTTTACAACATTTGGCAATTATTGTTTCTATAGGACGAGAAATTGATTTATTTGTGAAATTTTAATGTACAATGTTGGGGGCGCTGTTTGCGGCATTTTTCTCACACTCATACGGTCATAACTTTTTTGTGCCTCAGTGTATTTAAGTTTTTAATAAAAATAATATTTTTCTCATATTTATTACGTAAAAAGGTATACTACGTTCAGGTCGCCCAAAGTTACAGTTTCAGGGATATTTGAATTTAAAGTGTTTAGTGAGTTAACTCAGGCAAGCAAATAATATTTTGTTACTTCTTACCAATTCACTTTTACATGATAAATAATGTTCTAGTAATGGTAATTGGGAATAATAAATACAACAATTGGATCGTTCTTTAACTTACTTTAATTAAAATAACTTTGACCCTAGAAAATATCGTGTCGAAAGAAACCAACAGCAATGAAAACACAAACTTACGATAAACTCAAAAATTAAACATTCCATAACAACTGCATCTCTAAATTTTATTTGTTTTCTTATAGGTTACTTTAAGAAAAAAATTTTGCTTGCAAATTCACAATAATTGAGCAGGGTGCACTAAACAATTTAAATGCAAATATCTCCGAAACGGTAACTCTGGGCGACCTGAACTATACTTTTTTACGTAATGAATATGAGAAAATTATTATTTTCATTAAAAACTTAAATACACTGAGGCACAAAAAGTTATGACCTAATAAATGTGCAAATAATGCCGCAGACAGTTCATTAAAATTTCACCAAAAAATCAGTTTCTCATCCTAAAAAAAAACATAAAAGTTATTAGAGGAAACAAAAATGAAGTTTTAACTTGTATCTCTGTATCTCCGTTAATATCAACTTTCGGATGTAGTTAAGTATAATTAAATCCTAATATTTTTACGTAAGGAGTCTGTGGTTTTTCCATGTCCCATTAATTAGTGGACACCCTGTATATACAATATCGATAGTGGTCGATATGTATAATATCTTATGCTTCCTACTCTCGACTTCAAACCTTCTGACGTTTCGTGAGTTTAAGGTTATGTCTTCTTTCTATTTAGAAATTTGCATTTATCAGAAGACAATCCATCGTAGGAGAATGTTGATACCGAATTTGAGGAGCAAGAGAAATAATTTTTTGGCTTAGGCTAGTAAGGTAGAAAACTCTTCTGGTATAATACGATCAAAATGTAACCGTTTTCCCAGACACGCTACCGCTAACGAATAAACAGTTAGAAGGAAGCCCAAAAACATGAACGTCTGTTTGAATACCGCTTAGAGGCCCCGGCCGGGACTAAAACTTCTTGTTCTTTCAAAAGCTTTATGCTCTTGATGTTGCGATAAGCAGTTCTCTTGCTTTAAATTGCTTGAAATAAATACAGTTGTAGTCAGAGGGGGCGCGGTATATTTATTAAACAAATTGTAAATAAAAATATAATTTATGTCAAATACTTTTTGGCTTATTTTAACATTATACAGCGTGTTGATTTTTTTTATATAATTATCTTTTAGTATCTCTGAAAGTACTTTACATATTACGCCACTGACAGTTTTTCATGTGGACATTTTTTTATTAGCCTGGCCAATTCTACATGACAATGGTCTATTGCGTTTTTCTTATCAGATCTTGACTAATACAATTAAATTAAAATTGAAACTCATTATATTATTAACCTTGATAATGATGTATTTTACTTCATAAATTTGAAGGAAAACGAGATAATTTAATTGTGGTGGAAGAGTTGGTCGATTTCTTCTCACAGTTATAATTTTAACCTCCGCCTCCAAACCCCTGTCCCAACCCAATATCAATTTAGGATGGTTCTAAGGTTAAAACATTTAGTGAAAAGTTGAATTTTTTTAAAATTTGTTTTAAACCTGAAGTCGGTTGTGATATAAAAATCTACACCACTGTTTAATGAGTCGCCGGGGTAGAATCTTTCTGCCAGGAACCTGTTAAAGTTGCCGAGATGCTTCTGTGACCAATTATCGTTCAAACGGGCTGACCTCGCATCCTGGCAATGCAGACGATCAAATAAAAGCATAATTTTATACAGAAGCTTTGCTGTCTAAAACGAGAACTAAACTGACTTGGTTGTTGGTTCAAGGAAATTAAACGTAATTGTTTAATAATATTGTTTTTTAGAAAACAGAAATAGTTTCTATCTTAAGCTTTCAGTGCACTAACATTATAGTACAGTATTTTCTATAATAATTCAATATTTGACTGGAAGAAAGGTAGCTAGAGCTAATTTGATAGGTTATATCCCAGATAGTTGATAGCGCATGCGTCTCGTGTGACACCCGATGGACCATCGGGCTTGTTCGGCGATGTCCGATATTTGATGGATGTATCCACCCAGTTGCATAATGTTAGAAATGGCAATAGTTATTGTATTGTGTTAAATTGTGTTTTGTGTCGTGTATTAGGGTGTTACTTTAAAATTTTGTGATAATGAATGATTATACTCCTGGTAAAAACCTTCACAGTCAGACTGGTGAAGTGATTGCAAATGTTTATAGGGTATGTGAAGAGGAATCACAAATCAATATATAAATTGCCACTTAAGCGAAAGCTAGAAAGGGACATTATTACGACCAAAACTGAAAAATCGTCATCAATCAATTAATCATGTAGCTGTTTTTTTCATGTTGAAAAATGTACATCTTGTAAAAAGTATTTTTTTAAACCCCTTTATCTAAATTCTAAATAGTTACATACTTTCAAACATAACATGCAATTACTGAAGAATTTCATATTTTTATTACATTATTTAAAATAATAATAGCACGCCCATGACTAAATCATGTTTTAAACAACGATATTGCCTCCCCCTTACCGATACGTCGGAGACACAGATCCACTTGCCGACCTATATTATTATTGTAATCAAGATTTAACAACAAATTCATTTAAAAACAAACCTACCTTCCAATTTTTACTTAAGCCTCCCCCATTTCTACCCATTCCCTCATGTCTTGAATTCTTTGTATCCAGTTGCCGGCACATCTCTCTAGATCGTCCGTCCACCGCTTAGGGGGTCGTCCCTTGTTGCTTCTTCTATCCAAGCGCGGTCTCCACTCGAGTAGTCCTTTTGTCCATCTCCCATCCGTCATTCGTGCCACGTGTCCAGCCCACTTCCATTTGAGTTCTGGGTAACTATATCTGTCACGCCGGTTCTTCTTCGTAAGTCTTCATTTTTTATATGATCCCGCAGTGATACTCCAAGCATGGACCTTTCCATATTGCGCTGTGTTACCATAAGTTTCTTAGCACTTGTTGTGGTTAGTGTTAAGGTTTCGCCTCCATAGGTCATGACCGGCAACCCACACTGATCGAACACCCTCCTCTTCAAACATTGTGGTATGTCGCTTCCAAAGACTTCCGCAAGCTTTCCATATGCTGCCCAAGCTAGTGTAATTCTTCTTTTCATTTCGCACGTTTGGTTGCCTCTTGAGATTTGGATTTCGTGGCCAAGATAATCATACTTGCTCACCAGAGCTACTTCCTCATCACCAATGGAAATTTGCTCACTGGGGTAGTCCCCATTTGTCATATATTTTGTCTTTGAGACATTAATTTTTAGACCTACTTCAGCACATACCTCTTGTAGTTCTGGTAACATGTCTTTAATGTGTTTAAGTTTATCTATTATATTAAATATGCTATATTATTTGAAAACAAGCATTTTGCGTTAAATATGCCTCAATACTTTGTATTGCTAGTATTGATAAAACAACAACATTTTGATTATCCTTGTATAATATGTCGAATAACCAATGTTACTTAAAATTTGTAAAAAGTGTAAGCATTTTTAAGGTTCTGACATTCCAGTAAAATTACACAGTAGGCTGTTTTCTTCTGTTTACGTTCACCACATCAGTAAATCATTTATCATATCCCTCTTGTATAACCCATTTACCATATAAAATTTTATTGCGAAAATTTTATTACACACTCACACGATCAATCTATTTTAAATATGTAAAAGGCTTGACGTCTCGACATCAAAAATAACGAAATGCACGGTTTAGGTGTCACATAACTCATCGTAAATAAATTTTAAAAACGACGTTACCTCGATCGGCAACCCGTATTAAGATCTATCTGTATACTTAAAGTAATGCGATATAAAATAAAAATGTTGTTTGCCCGCTATTACAGGTGCTTGGATGCGAAACATAGACGCAACCAGACCTTGAACTCCTATAGTCGTTTATTTGAAAATTACCTTCCTCATAGTTTACGTATAGTTACTGCATGCCCAGCACTTTCTGAACATCGACAGGAATGCGAGCAGAAAATTAGGCAACGCTGCCGTTAGTTGTGTTGTAAAAATCGTTAACAGAAAAGAATCATGTAATTTTCAAATAGAACAACTAAACTTGTCAGTAATGTCCAGTCTATACCAAAGAAAATTAATAAAAACACTGCCTAACAACTATCGACCCGTCGCATTGCTTTCAATTATATCAAAAGTAATGGAGAAAGCTATTAACCAACATCCTCTAAAGTACCTGGAAGGCTTCAACATTATCAGCGGTCATCAATATGGTTTTCGGAAGTCCAAATCAACTGGAGATCTTCTAGCCTATGTCATCCATATTTGGAACAACGCAATCGAACATCATGGGGAGCCTCGGGATGTTGCACTTGATATTTCTAAAGCCTTTGATCGTGCTTGGCATGAGGGACTTCTAAGTAAACTGCGATCCTATGGCATTCCCAGTCGATTATGTGCATGGTTGTCTAGCTTTCTTAAGGACCGCTATCTGCAAGTGGCGATCGACGGATTTCTCTCAGACACCTTCACGATCAATGCCGGTGTTCCTCAAGGATCCATATTATCTCCCACTCTCTTCTTACTCTACCTTAACGACATTCTAGTGAAAACGAAAAATCCCATATTTAGTTTTGCTGACGATAGCACACTTATCTCATCTTTCTCTTTAAATGCACAAACATCGGCTGCCGACACACATCTTCGCAGACAGCATGAAGTATCACGCCTCAACAAAGACCTGGAAGAAATTTTGGCTTGGGGTGACAGTAACCAAGTCGAATTTAACGCTAAAAAACCCAGGCAGCAGTTTTCTCTAAAAAGGTTAACATTACAGAACCGGATATAGTCATGGACGGACACGTAATACCACTGGCTTCATCTATTAATTTGCTGGGCGTCAATCTGGGAGGAAATATATCTTGGCATAACCACGTTATGACAATCGCCAGGATAGCTTCTCAGAAACTTGGTGTACTCTTCCGAACCAGAAAGTTGTACATACCTCAACAACTTTTGGCACTATATTCCCAGCCCAGACTCGACCATCACTAGAGTACTGCTCTCATGGTTGGAGCTCTGCACCCAAACATTCTCTTCGGCTACTGGATTCCATCGAAAGGAGGGCCATTCGTCTGATTGGAGACCACGAGCTGACGAAGAACCTCGACAGCCTACAACATCGAAGACAGGTTGGGCCCAGAGCCCAGAGCGGCGAATAGCAGAAATACACGACGAACCACTACCGCCCATCCATATGTCGTTAGTACTCCTCGAACTTCATTATTTAAGAATTATTTCATCTGGAGGACTTCATCCTTATGGAACGACCTTCCCGAGGTTGTTTTTCCCAACGAATATAACCTCCAACGATTCAAAACCAACGTGAATCGCTTCTTACGCACACGCACCACTCTCAGAGTGCCCTAAAGGACTTATCCTATAGTGCTTGTGTTTGATCATAAAAAAAAATGCTATGCATACTATTATCAAATCGAACTAAACAAACGTGAAGATGTGTTAAGTTTATCATTTTCCACAATATTTAAAAAAAATCTCTACTTATTTTTTCAGATATATGGCAACACTGTAGCCGCGGTCTGTTTTTGAAAAGGGGCCAAACCTTGTAAGATTTTTTCATAGCCTTTCATTAAGCTAACAAGAATTAATTTAGTTTAAGATTGACTCAAATGTAAATAAACTAAAGATAATTTATTATAATGACTCATTATAGGTTTTATTACTTCATTACTTAAATGTGTTTTATCAAATTTGACATCCTACAATGGAACAAAAGTTCCATTGCTTTAATTTTATTACTTATGTAGTTCCGCTCTTCGTAGCACCGTTAAAACGCACAGAAATTTGTCTCTTGTGGCGTGAAGCGCGGGTTTGTTCGATAGTATATTAAGTTCCATAAGACATTAAGGACCCGCGAAGCGGGGAGTTTTCTAAATTACAAGTGCTTTAATTGTCTTATGAACCGTGTATTTTATAATACTTTTTCTATTTCTTTGAAGCCTGAAAAACTTAAAAAATATAGTAGTTTTTTTCCATTTGAATTAATATTTTCTTTTTGGGTTGGCAATACTTTTACATCTTAATAAAATGTTACAAGTATCAAATATGCCATGATAGAAACAATTGAGCACAACAAAGTTTCTTCCCATCCGTCATAATTAAAAATAAATATATTATTAAAGTTGATAAAAATGAGTCAGGAAGAAAGTTGTCAGATCACACCGCATGTCTCGCCCTTGCTTGAATATCCGCTGCGCGCAACTCTCGTTGCTTCAGTATGTTTCGAGACTCGGAAGTGGCATGACGCTGTCGAGGGTTCCACATGCTTGATGTATATGAATTTTAAACGTTTTGTTAGTTGTAGCATTACCCATTTTTTTTTCTGTTGTGAAATAATTCATAATAAGAAATATTGTGATGTGATTTCAAATTTGTGTGATATTTCCTATTGTGGGTTCTATTGCAAAATACTTTTTGTGTTTTATATTTTTATGGAATTTAATTATAAAATGGATTATAAGATCGATGGTAAGAGAGTATGTACCTTAAAATGGTAATATTTTTTTTCTAAAAAGATTGAAAAATAAGTGATAACGCGGGTCAAATACGTCTTGTTGTCAAAAACTGAACACGTGCGTTTACAATTCTGTGTTGCAATGTATGACAACACCGCCTCAATAAACTATTGATTGCGAACGTCCTCAGTAGCGGCCACGTAAATTTTCACATTTCATATAAAGTGTATACTTCGTACCATAATTCAAAGCGCCATTTAAGGTAATTTTTCTTCAATTTATTTTCATCTCAGGATTTGCCGGTTTAAATATAATAAGTCATTTTCATAACACCATGTATATATAGTACGTAACAGTCATTACCTAACAGCGCTTGGCATCTAACATTACTGCGTGTGTTATTCGACTCTTACTGATAAAGTAGACCATGCGTAAATAGACGCTTACTAATATAGGAGTAGAGAAACATCTTAACTCATTCTCTCATAAGTCACATACCGTATGTTTTAGTTACGGTTCTTCGCCGATGTTCCGCCTATGCTACAGAAAATTCTATCTGTTATTATCGAAAATAAAACCGAGGTAAAACGAAATATTTCGATACGGTGTAACTAAATGTTTCATGAAATTAGATTTGTCCTTTTAAAAGGCCTATATATGGGCCCATGTACGAGTTATATATGGAATATAATATCTTCACGTGCGTTTCTAAAAGAACGTAAAAATTGAAACTGATGAGTAAAAAGGAACGTACGATATAAAAAAATATATTAGTAATATAATATCTCTATGCTTATTAGTAATTATTAATTATCGCGAATTTATTTCTATTCTCAAACAATTTTGGCATAAAATCTCTCGCGAGCTTAAATTAATATTTCGGAAATTTTTCATGCTCTCTGGGAGTAGTGCATAATTCGAATAAAGTGATTTACGTTGGTCTTGAATCATTGGAGGTTATAATCGTAGGAGAACACGACTTCAGGAAGGTCGTTCCATAAAGATGACGTCCTCCAGATGAAATAGTTCTTAAACAATAAGAGTGATAAGCTGGACCATTTCTGCGATTTAACGAAAATAATAAATGATTATCATACAACGATAAATTATGAGCCACGAAAAGGAGTGCGGATCATAGTCGCAAAAATTGTGCAAAAAAAAGTTGCTTGCATATTGTAAAAGGTAACCTAGCAAAATCGCATTTTTTTATTAATAGAAAATATAAAGATCCATAAAGCTGCACTTTCACAAGCGAAGATATATTTACCACAGAAGCTTTATGCATTAATGATGGCGTCGGCGGCAAACTTTGCGACGGCGGCGCTTTATATTATTTTAAAATTGCATGATCTCGCCCGGTCCAAATCTGGTAATGCAGCAGAGTGGTTTTGTCTTTTAGTCTTATGTAGATTTTCTGGTGATTTGGGTCAATTAGTTAATTACCGAAAAATACCCTACTTGCATATTCTAAACGTGTTACTGAGCAAATTTATGAATTATATTGGATGATAGCATTTTCTCTGGTGCCTAATATGTAGATTATACCACGAGTCAATAATGATAGCTCTTATTCCCAAGGAATATTTACGAACCAAGCTGCGCTTTGTCAATAACACTAAAATTAGTAATATTACAATTAATAAACTGAACTGGTCGTAAGCAATTATTAATTTTGGAAGAGTTTTTAATACACATATTTGGGATTTCGGTTGATGTAAAGGAAGAAGATGCTTTATTACTACATATATAATGGACACCTACCCTGTACTGACGAAAACAAAAGAGTTCGAAACCGGTCTGCAGGTAGTGACATCCTATCAGTGGAAAAGGCTTTCTTTTCTTGTCGCCGAATTGAGAAAAAGTCACGAAGGAATTTTTCAACGTAAGTCCATTATACCATGATATGAGTGGAGTACGTAGCCCGAAACGTCCGTCCGTTTTGCGCTTAGTAATTGATAGGTAACTCTAACGTTCTCCTTATCTGCGCGTTCTTACGTGGGACGTTTTTGGAAAACCTCTGTATAACCAATTTCCCCTTATAGAATTTTAGTTTTGAATCTCATTTGACCAGAATTTTGTTAGATGGCAATTTGGAAATTTTAATGTTGTCCCATTATTGGCTTCCCTCCGAAGGTGTATTCCCCCACCCAGGAATTAATTATTTAAAGCCTATCTAACTTCTAAGCCTTTTTAATTTAAATTTTGAAAATATAAGAACTGGTCGATACTATAAGTATCGTCCAGTCTTAGCAAGTAATGAAAAAATCATAGCAATATGAACCGTTCCTAATTAACTATTTTTGGACGCGATTTTTCTTTGCTTCAATGAGTTTTTTCGATTTTCCGGTGCTATGTCAGGGGTGCCAGGCGTAATGGAATTGCCGACTTGACACGCTGGTGTCAATCGGTCTTGGGTAGGCCCATCATCCTTTCAACTCTAACTGGAAGCTGCCAGCAGTCCACCATAGCACATGAAGAAATGAGGGCAAGAATTTTGTCATTAGGAAGAATGGATGATTTTAATTTGAAGTATAGTTGTTTGAACGTAGGCCTAACTTTTGTTCAAGCTATAGTTATTGTGGTATTGGCTCGGGTGCGTCCAATAAATATAATAACAATGCACATTATTATATTGGAAGACGGAGGGCTAATTTCATTTAATTTTATTGTCTGTTGTCATTGAGGGTCATTTTATAGGGTTAGTCCTTGCGTATGTCGAGTAACGCGACCCGAAGTTCTCGTAAGCTAGTATTTACATTTTTTACAATAAGACTTAACCTATACTAACACTCCTGTTTCACCCAACCTACCATTCATCTGTCACATACTCTGTTTTTAAATTTAGATTTATTTTCATTACTGACAATATAAAATAAACCTAAGCTACCATTTTGTTCCCAACTAAAGGGATCTCAACTACCCTAATAATTTCCAAAAAAATAAATTATAACTCGCGTTAGTGTTTACTAATACTAACTTAAGATATTTTAACACTTACTTTTGATGCCACAATCGGGTAATAAGATATCGCGGCATTATTTATACTAGCACGGACAGCTACGAGTTCTCGTAAATCAATTTTAGTTGTTATTTAGACTAGCACTAAAATTCACGAGTGTTCGAAGATATTTCAGAGTTCTTTATACTAGTACTGAAACATACGAGTCTTTGAAGAGATTCCAGAGTTATTTATACTCGCCCGGAAACTACGAGTATTTAATGACAGTCCAACATTTTTAAACTCGCCGGATACACGAGTAGGCGAAGATAAAAATTTTCTCAGGGAAAATCCGCGGTTGGCTGGCCCATAGAAATTAGCGATTTTATTATTTCTATTGCGATATGATTAAGTGCTCTTGTTCTATGTGTGTTATTGTAAAGTGTAATTATGCGTTAGTGTTGGGGTTTAGTGATTAGCTTATTATGCACTCCCTCACTATCATCAGGACACGTGATGAGCACAAAGTTTTTCCCATAGAAAAAAGAACTGAAAGTGTCTGTGCCATGGATTCCTTAATCGCGTCCTGGATTTACTTTCTAAGTAAGCTAAATATTTATTTTTATAAGAAACTAAAGTTTTACACTTTTAAACATTTTGGCAAGATTGTTCCTGAACATCTGTTTAGCCAGCTGGGCAATGTAATATGTTCATATATGAATGTGCCGAGGAGTTGTGTGTGGGTTTATGGGTGAATTACCCCACTTTTTTAACGTTCGATTAAATATATATATATATATGTAGCGCTTCTCTAGGACACCCCAGGAGTCACACATTTAAATATAATACGTTATTTCCAAATTAAGAAAAAAAGTTATTAAATAATTTTGTCGATATATCGCCCATAAAAAGATTTAAAGCAAACTATACAATAAAAAGAAGTTCAAAGCACATATATTATTCATCCGCAGTCCCCGCATATTTCAACCTGGAAGACCATTTATAACTAAAAAATTTAAGAGTCAATTCGGGTCCTCTTAAAAGCGACAAGAAAAAATACGAAACAATGTTTCACAATCTTTATATTGCGTTTTGTTCCGACCAGAACTTATGTTCTGTCAGTGAAGGAAGCAATTCGTAATAGAAACTGCTTCTGAATTATTTAAATATGCTGATTTCTGCTAGTCGTGGAATCCGTCTTCTTCTAAGAGCTCAGGTAAAATTACTTGTTTTGGATTGCGGTTGCCTGGAAAATGTAACGGAATTCGAGACAATTGTAATGGCGGTAATAAGGAATTAGCAAAATTGATAGTGGCTAGGTGTGTGACGTACTGCTTATTGTCTTTTTTTATGATAGCAGTGCGCGAGTAAAGCGATTCACGTTGGTTTTAAATCGTTGGAGATGATTAATTGATTAATGATTATTTCAGTTTTGGTCGTATAAATGTCCTTTTCTAACATTCGCTTAAGTGGCAATTTAAATAAACTCCTGGACAAAATTAACGCAACATCATAAATTTACCATATTTTTGATGCTATTTTTTTTTGAATTTATGATCCGATTTGAATGATTTTTTTTTGCATTGTAGGTTGGTTCCATGACAATGTCATAGTTTTCGCTGTTTATGATAAAAATTTAATTTTCTACTTATACTGGGTTTAGTAAAAATACTATGTGTTTTTCCGAAAATTCGTTTCACCCTGTGGAGTATATTAGCCACCGAAGCATATTGCAGTTGACATTAAACGGTAGATCCATCTTTCACCAACATTTTCTTTTTTGGTTTAGTTCATTATCTCTGTTATTAAAGGATATACACCGTTTTATAGCGTAACGTGTTTTTATAGACTTTAATATTCAACACATTCATTGTTAAATGTTTTCTAGTAGGGTTCAAGATTAAAATACTGGACTGGACATACGAAACGAACGTTTAATAAACAGTTACCGAACAGTTTTTATCAGTATGGCGAATTTTATTTGACCTTTGTAACTTTAAAATACAACATCTGCTGACACATCGCTTGCAATGTCAGAAAAGTCCATAGTACTTGAAAACATTTAACAATGAATGTGTTGAATATTAAAGTCTATAAAAACATGTTATGCTATAAAACGGTGTATGTAGATAATGAAGTAAACCAAAAAAGAAAATGTTGGGGAAAGATGGACCTACCGTTTAATATCTATGTTTTGGTTGCTAATATACTCCACAGGGTGATGCGAATTTTCGGAAAAAAACATAGCATTTTTAGTACACTCAGTATAAATCGAAAATAAATTTTTATCATAAACAGCGAAAACTATGACATTGTCAAGGAACCAACCTACAATGCAAAAAAAATCATTCAAATCGGGTTTGAATGATAAATTCAGAAAAAAAAAAAAGCATAAAAAATATGACAAATTTATGATGTTGCGTTAATTTTGTCCAGGAGTTTATATTGATTTGTGATTCTTCTTCATCTACCCTATAATCATTTGCAATCACTTCACGGATCTGACTGTGAAGGGTTTGACCAGGAGTATACTCATTCATTATCACAAAGTTCAAAATTTTAAAATAACACCTTAAAAACGACACAATGTATTTATAAAACTCAATACAATAACTATTTCCCTTAACACTACGCAACTGGGTGAGTTCATCCATCAAATATCGTACATCTCCGAACACGCTCGATGGCCCATCGGGTGTATCACGAGACGCATGCGCTATCAACTGTCTGGGATATAACCAATCAAATTCGCGCTAGCTACCTGTAACCATTGACAACGGACTATGTTGCCATATATATATGTTTTTTTTATGATCAAACACAAGCACTATCGTTGGAGGTTATATTCGTTGGGAAAAACGACCTCGGCAAGGATGAAGTCCTCCAAATGAAATAATTCGAGGAGTACTAAGCTTAACCACATATGGATGGGTGAGAGTGGTTCGTCGTGTATTTCTGCTATTCGCCGCTCTGAGCGGAATTAAGTTATCTTGGCGATTGCCACAACGTGGTTATGCCAAGACATATTTCCTGCCAGATTGATGCCCAGCAAATTAATAGATGAAGCCAATGAGATTGCGTGTCCGTCCATGACTATATCCAGTTCTGTAATGTTAACCTTTTTAGAGAAAACTGCTGCCTTGATTTTTTCAGCGTTAAATTCGACTTGGTTACTGTCACCATAAGCCAAAATTTCTTCCAGGTCTTTGTAGAGGCGTGATACTTTATGCTGTCTGCGAAGATATGGGTCGGCAGCCGATGTTTGTGCATTCAAAGAGAAAGATGAGATCAGTGTGCTATCGTCAGCAAAACTAAATATCGGATTTTTCGTTTTCACTAGAAGGTCGTTAATGTAGAGTAAGAAGAGAGTGGGAGGCAATATGGACCCTTGAGGACCACCGGCATTGATGGTGAAGGTGTCTGAGAGCGGTCCTTAAGAAAGCTAGACAACCATACACAAAATCGACTGGGCATACCATAGGATCACAGTTTACTTAGAAGTTCCTCATGCCAAACACGATCAAAGGCTTTAGAAATATCCAGCGCAACAGCCCGAGACTCCCCATGATATTCGTATGTATGTACTTTAATCAAAAAAATATATTATTTTGCATTTAAATATCAACATAAATAGCTTGAAAAGAAGGTTTTTAATAATATTGAAACTATAACGGAATATTGGTTTCCTTTTACAATTTATTTTAAATGCTTAAATGTAAATTTAGATTTTTCTAAAGAAAGGTAAGAGATTATTAAATTAAAATTTAATATATGTGACAACATTGTTAAGCCCAGCATTCCTTTCGTAGCTACAGATAAACTTGTCGACCGGTATGTGTTTTAACTTTTCGATTTAAAATTGGTCCAAAAATCACCCATTAAAAGAAGCATATCATTAAGTAACATCATGCATATAGGCATTGCAACCTCCCAATAAACTACCTTAAATATAAATTTTACAATAAAACCTGATGCATCTTTCCCGAATCATTTCAAATTCAAGTCGCAACGCATCAACTTCGATGGCACTTTCAGCCCCATAAATTCGGGGTAGAAAAAATGCGCCCATTGGTAGCAGGAGTAAAGACGTTATACATATTAATAGATCAATTGGATTCGTGGCGATTACTCGATAAAGACAGCCCCGGGGGGAAAAATGCTTGTACTGGAGTAAGGTTGGGGTGCAGTGACAGGGACATAGATTTTGACTTAGTGGTAACTATATAAATCATAGGTTGGTTATAATTATAAGAGTTCATATACACATCGAGCTCAAACAGAGGTTATTTTAACATAAAACCAATATAAAACATAATATATAACAACTTTTTAAAACTGTTTGTATTGTTTCTCAAAAGAGCACACAATACAGAACATTCAATGCAAACGATATATCAACCGGTTAAACATGTTTGTTTTTAATATGTAAAACTGAAGAGAAAAATAATCAACAAGCAAACTTAAGTAGACTGCCGCTATGGAATTGAAGCCCGTGCTTCGTGACTGTTGACGCCATGTTTGCATGCTATTCATCTTTGCGACGTAATAACAAAATCAGTTTGCTGAAACGGGTAACTCCGAAAGTGGCCGATAGTAACCGAAGGTTATTTCTCAATCGAAATATTTACTGTGGCAGTAACAGAATTTTATAAAGAAATTTTTACAGTCACAGTAAAGTGTATTCCTTCCCCAGCATATACAAAGATTAATGACAGACATATTTTTAAAGACAGTGGAACATCTCTTAGGCGGACACCTACGGGACCGTCTAAATGTGGCCGCCTAATAGAGGTGTCCGCCCATGGGAAATTTGTTATTAGGTAATATGTAAATGCAAAATTATTACTATGTACAAATAAACATAACATAACAATAATACACTTTTTAGTTAGGATGTAGTACTAAAAAAATCTAATAACGTAGTTTGACGTGTTTGCGTTTTAAACTTGCAATATAGAAAATGTCATTCCAAGTCTGATAACAATTCTATTGCTGTTGCTATTCTTTGCATACTCTTGTAATTCCTTTAACATACTAATGGCTTGTTGATAATTGGCGACATTTGTTTTATTACTGCATTCAACTTCTTCATCAGAGTAGTCAAATATTGATGTGGTTTCAGTTTGGGCTACATAATCGGTAGGAATCATCTATCTATCATCTACTAATAGCACATTGCTATCAATGTTAATGAACTCGCCCAAATCATTTTTATCAAATTACAAACTTCCACAACAACAATATTCTCTTTCAGACTCAAAACGCGACGCGACATTGTTTACGATTTTAACCTTACAACTCACAAATAAACGGCGGACTGCTGTTGGGGAATCACACATACTTTCATTCGGCGAAGTCCTTTCGCGCTGCCACCCATACGCGATTGGTTGCCGGTCTGTCTTCAGAGAGTTATTGCACCGTACTTATTCGTCCTCCAAATACTTTTAAAAAATGTTGTCCCTTTAAAGGAGAGTTTTCGCACTCTTTTTATGAAAACAGCCTGTCCGCTTCCGCCCAAGAGAGGTAAACCGGACTATGAAAAAATGTCCGTTTAATAGAGATGTCCGCTTATCAGAGGTGTCCGTTATGAGAGGTTTCACTGTATTTCAAAAATAGAAATATTTCTTCTAATAAGAATAAATAATGTTCAGGAAAATGGTTTATACTCTGACAAGAAATCAATTTTGCTGTTACAGGTACAAAAAGTATTCTATCCCATCAGCTAGAATAATTCTAGCAAAGATTTTATTAGCTAGAGCTGACGAAGAACCTGGAGAGCCCCGAACATCGAAGACAGGTTGGTGATTTGACTCTCTTTTACAAATATTTTCATGGAAAGTGCTCGGCTGACCTTGCCCTCTTAATTCCGCCCAGAGCGGCGAATAGCAGAAATACACGACGAACCACTACCGCTCATCCATATGTGGTTAAGCTTAGTACTTCTCGAACTTCATTATTTAAGAATTCTTTCATCTGGAGGACTTCATCCTTATGGAACGACCTTCCCGCGGTCGTTTTTCCCAACGAATATAACCTCCAACGATTCAAAACCAACGTGAATCGCTTTTTGCGCACACGCACCACTCCCGGAGTGCCCTAAAGGATTTTTCCTATAGTGGTTGTTGTTGTGAAACAGTACCCGTATCCCTCTAACAACACGCTTAAGAATTCGCTTACCACCTTTAAGAACTTATAAGACATGTCCATGCAACTTATAACACGTCAAAATAGGTACGGTTCGATAATAAGTCAAATAATCTATCAGTTTAATCATTAAAATAACTCCTTTCATGTAATTTGCGCTATATACCAATCCCAAACACACTTTCAGAGCCTAATATTTGCATAATCAAAGAATATTTAATATAAACACACAAATCAACATCAAAACCATATTTGCATATTTTGACATAACTGTCCAACATTCCAATAAGCTAGACACACGACAAACAAACAGCTCCCTTATTATTAAATACATGCATGTATCGGAGTGACACACAATATATTCGTTCTTTGTCACACCTGTTAGCAAAGAATATTTAAATTCATTTTAAAACACGTGACACCGAAAGATCAATTATTCTCACCATATGGTCCAGTCGACCTGTCTATTTCTCACCTACATTTGACCTACTTGCAGATGATTGTACATCCTAAGAACTGTACCTTGCCGTTGGGCCCGCTTCAACTAGCATGTCGCCGTTCGATTGGCCAACACCGGTCACGTAGACCTTTTCGCTCTAGAAACACCGCGTTTTACTACCATTGTATATCGAGAACCCAAACAAAGTGCTACGGAACGACAGGGTCGGAAAGGGCGATAGTTTAGGGGATTGCAGTAATTAAAGTTCGGAACTTTTCTTATCTACCGACATTGAGGTCAAATACTTTTCTTATCTACCGACATTGAGGTCAAATACTTTTCTTATCTACCGACATTGAGGTCAAATACTTTTCTTATCTACCGACATTGAGGTCAAAGACTTTTATTATCTACCGACATTGAGGTCAACTACCATTTAACTACCAGAACTGAGGTCAACTACCATTTAACTACCAGAACTATAACGGTCAGGGACCATTTAAGAAAGTACTGAGTCATAACAGGTTGTGGCCCATTACTTGTACAATAATTAGACTACCATGTAAGTAAGCCTACCAGAACTACCCAGAAGATAATATACTTGTTTAACCTTACAACTTGTTTGACCTTACATTTACCCCTAAAACGAACCAGCGACCAAACCTATGGAAATACAGTAGTACCCAGTGAGTCCGAGGATTGAACCACCACGGACCCATCAGTTGTGTTTGATCATAAAAAAAGAGCTTTTCTCCGTGCAGTAAGAGTTCATACATATATTGAAACTATATATTGAAAAAGGCATTATTCGACCCCGAAGTTCCTGTACGGCACTGTTCGAGCCCCTTTTGGCCATTCGCTGTATCGCAGTCTCCCTGCGGAAAATCTATTACACGGCCTCCTATTATTGCCCCGCTGAGTTCATTGAAATATGGGGAAAATACCATCATCGTAAGGGCGGGCGAGCAACGCGTATATTCGTATAGGGTTGTGCCGAAATGATTAATAGTTTAACCCCGTGCTCGATAATCGGTTTCATTACAATTACAATATAAACATGTTAATCAATTACCTTGACACCTTTGTTCAATGATTATTGAGTTTTTATAGGAAGCGCCATAGATATTATAATTCTACAGCGTGTGTGGTAGAAAGTGTAACAAATGGGAACCTTTTTTATCCTTCATTTTATCGAAAAGTCACTCTTGTTAAACAGTTTTGCTGGGTTGAAAAATTCCTCAGCCCTAGTTGAATATCTGAAATATTGTACAATACGTTGGAATTTGTCAGGACAGTGTAAGAAAAAGTCATAGACGATAAAAAGCGAAGTAGGCAACATGTTTTCCTTAAATTTAATTCCAGCCAGAATTATTTCAGTAAATTTGTTTTATAATAATTATAAAACTACAATATTTTATTGATTTGTAGATGCTATACGGGGTGTGTGTGTGTGTGTTCAGATAGAACACTTAAAAATAATAGGAGAAGTTCATATAAATTTTTCTTCCTACGGCCACACACAAGCGAATTTCAGGTAAAAGCTGGTCAAAATAGATAAAACCAAAGTTATAATTATGTCGTAAAATCATTAGCACTTAATTAAGAAAGAACCAGGGTGTCATAAATCACCCCTGTTATATTTATATTATGGCCAACCTTAAAATTATTTCAGTTCAAAGTTTGTTTCTCTAGTGTGGTGTGTCAATTAAATTAGAGTGGTTGAAAAAAATCAGTGTATTTAGTTCTATTAGTCCGCTAAGTATTTGTAAAAATTTTGAAACGCCATCATGGAGCCTATTGCTGGTGGTATAAATTTCTGAAATTAAACATATTTACACTAGTACTTTTGATTTCATACATTTTGCTAACATAAGTTAAAATAAATTAAACAATTTTTTTTAAATTTTGTATCAATTAAAATGTAAAAAAGGCGCGTTGGAACGCGATCAAACTATTTGTTTACTATTCTTTGAAGGGTCCTGAATAAGGTCCAACTGAGAGTTGCTGGGACAATTTGCGACCTTGCCGAAAATTGAATTAAAAAAAAAATTTGTCCATTTTTACAAATATGTGATTAAGACATCGAACCTATTTTGAAAAACTTTATTATTACTAAACCGATTCCGATAAAACGTACATAGTTTCATGGAAAATTAAACATTCTTTTAAAGAGGCGAAAAAAAATTTCCGATATTTTTCAAAATTGTGGCTATTTTTTTTTGAGTATATAAATTTAAAAAAAAAAATCATACGGTTTGTCAATTTTTTGTTGTTCTTGCAGGATCCACAACAAAATCAGTATCTTTCACAAGGATTCAGCTCGTGGAATGGTTAAGAGACTGTCCATCCAAAAGCGCTAAAGAACAGCATGAATATTTGGAAAAAAAAAAGTTAAATCTTACATGCCATCTTATGAGTTGTCATCGAATTCTCGAGTAAATCAAAATTTCTATTTATCAAGAAATATTTTTTTTTCAAAAAATCAGATATATATTTTGGGTTATCGTTGAAATGAAATTGTATGGGAGTTTAGGGTTTCAAAAACTTATTTATATTAAATTTATGCACATTTCTCTACATTCCAATTTTTTTATCTCTAGTCAAGCATACCTTATTGTACAACGGGGGAGGGGCTCGAGGGTGCTGGGGGAAGATTAAAAAAAACATAAAATAAATGTTTCTCCAATGATAATATCGTAAAAATAAAAACCCCCTTTGTCTATTCCAATTTCTATAATTTAATAACCATAAAAAGGGGTGTGGAGGGGGCAAGAATGTAAGATATTAAAAACAAAATGCAATGTTACCATTTTTATAACGGTTTCTTACAATTAAAAATATTTTTTTGTCTCATGTTACCAAGATAATCTTTTTGGCGTAGGAACAAAAATTTATATGAACTTCTCCTGTTATTTTTAAGTGTTCTATCTGAACCCGGGAGATTGCCCACATATTCTGAGACATCCTGTATATTATCTCAACCTTTTATTTATTTTTTACTGGATAAAAACAACTTCGCACTCTCAGAACTATATTTTTGCGCAAGAATCTTACATCAAGGGGGATACGACTTTGGTTTAGAGTCTTTGAAGAATAAACAATTCACATTCTTAAGTGGATTGTAAACAACTTTCCAGAAAAACAATCGATTTTCAGATTTTTTAAAGAAAGGAGTCCATTTTCTCCACGGTCTCACTAATTACGTATAAGTCTCGGTGTTCAAACGAGGTTACATGTTTCGCCCAGCTGGGCATCATCAGACATTCTACAGATAGAATCCCCATCTCTTTTTTGTTGTGTTTATTTTCGTAATCACAGGTGTTACATTGACATGTAGCAAGCAGATAGAAATACCAGGTCCATGTGGGTTCAAGTCGGTGTTCTTGCACATATTTCTCCTCTGTCATTTCAGGCATCGCAAACATAGATCCGTGTGGTCAACTGTATGTACCTATAGCAACATCGGGTTGGGGTGGGGTGCGGGGGGGGGGGGGGGTCAAACCTTCCTTAATAATCTGTATGGTTTGTAAATAGTTCTAAGAATAATATTAATCTACATGAAGGAGTATCAGAGAGTAAAATGTACTTTTGCCAACAAAATGTGCCCCGAAATTATCGAAAAATTCAGAAACTACATTAAAATGTACGTTGCCTATTTTATTTGTTTAATAAATACAAAACTAGATCAATCATTAGTAGGTTGTTAGAAAACCCGAACCAAATTTCACGCTTCTTTAATAGAGCAATAAAATAATATACCACCAGAATCATAAAAATATTTCTTCCACGTCATAAGTGTCATAACATTCCTTTTATGCCATTTGAAGTGATTTACGGGCGTAATTAAAAAATGAATCGTCCTCATGATTGCAGGGGCACGGACACCGGCATGAGGGTGACTCTTGACTTAATCACTTTAGGTGGGGCACCCCAATTTAAATATCTACTTCCCATTATACAGATTGGTGGTGGAAGTATCTTTACATGTAAGGGTGTTAGAGGGATGGTTACAGATATTTTGTGAACTTTTTTGTAAATACAGTTGATATTTTATTCTCTAAACTCATTTCTTATCTGTAATAATTATACAATGTCAATATAAGATTAGATATTTCTAGTGATTTATGAATGGATTGGTATAATTAAAAAGCAGATAATGACGTGAACCAAAAAACGTTGGGTTAAGGAAAGATCACACTTCAAAACAAAGCACAATGTAGATAAATTATACAGCTCAAGTTTTCCACATGGCGTTAGGAAATCAAGAATACAAAAGTAACTTATGTTTCTGCCTGTATAATGATCACGATATAAGTACTTTTGAAAACTAAAATTCAGGATATCATCCCAAGACACAAGTCTACCCTTTGCAAAAAATTTCATCAAGATCGGAGAACAATTAAAAAAGTTACAGGACTATAAGAAAATACTAACATTATCTTTGTCAGGGATTTATTGTCGCGTGTGTATATGTTATATTCTTGATAAACTGTTTAACTAATATAAGTAACTAGTTATATAAAAAATAATTAATTTAATTGTGTTATTTATATATAATTTGTGCAAATTATCTGTATCTATTACTATTTATTTGGATCGTATGTTATATCAAATATATCTACTTTGTTCATCGGCCCTATGTAGCATTAAACCCTCCAACACGTGACCAAGCCTATGCTGATTCTAGCTACATAAAAGTGCACTTTTCAGATTTCTATATCTACTATTCAATACAGGGTGTTAAGGAAATGAATTGTTATATTTAAACCCGCAAACTCCGAGATGCAAACAAATTGAAGAAAAATATCCAAATGGCTATTTCAATTAATATCGTATGTCATCTACGTAAAACCACGTGGGATGTAGTACTATCGAGAATTTATGCAAACAATCAATGTGGTAGGTCAATTACGCCTGTCAGGTGTTGTCAGTTAGTTCTGGACCTCTTTAGAAAAGAACGGCACACATTTTTTTTAATGATCAAACACAAGCACTATAAGAAAAATCCTTTAGGACACTCTGGGAGTGGTGCGTGTGCGCAAAAAGCGATTCACGTTGGTTTTGAATCGTTGGAGGTTATATTCGTTGGGAAAAACGACCGCGGAAAGGTCGTTCCATAAGGATGAAGTCCTCCAGATGAAAGAATTCTTAAATAATGAAGTTCGAGGAGTACTAAGCTTAACCACATATGGATGGGCGGCAGTGGTTCGTCGTGTATTTCTGATATTAGCCGCTCTGGGCGGAATTAAGAGGGCAAGGTCAGCCGAGCACTTTCCATGAAAATATCTGTAAAAGAGAGTCAAAACCCCAACCTGTCTTCGATGTTCTAGGCTGTCGAGGTTCTTCCTCAGCTCGTGGTCTCCAATCAGACGAGTTGCCCTCCTTTCGATGGAATCCAGTAGCCGAAGAGTATGTTTGGGTGCAGAGCTCCAGACATTAGAGCAGTTCTCTAGTGATGGTCGAATCTGGGCCTTGTATAGTGTCAGAAGTTGTTGACGTGTGTACGTTCTGATTCGGAAGAGTACACCAAGTTTCTGAGAAGCTATCCTGGCGATTGCCACAACGTGGTTGTGCCACGACATATTTCCTTCTAGATTGACGCCCAGCAAATTAATAGATGAAGCCAGGGGGATTGCGTGTCCGTCCATGACTATGTCCGGTCCTGTAATGTTAACCTTTTCAGAGAAAACTGCTGCCTGGGTTTTTTAGCGTTAAATACGACTTGGTTACGGTCACCCCAAGCCAAAATTTCTTCCAGGTCTTTGTAGAGGCGTGATACTTCATGCTGTCTGCGAAGATATGTGTCGGCAGCCGATGTTTGTGCATTCAAAGAGAAAGATGAGATACGTGTGCTATCGTCAACAAAACTAAATATCGAATTTTTCGTTTTCACTAGAAGGTCGTTACTGTGGAGTAAGAAGAGAGTGAGAGACAATATGGACCCTTGAGGAACACCGGCATTGATGGTGAAGGTGTCTGAGAGATATCCGTCAATCGCCACTTGCAGAGAGCGGTCCTTAAGAAAGCTAGACAACCATGCACAGAATCGACTGGGCATACCATAGAATCGCAGTTTACTTAGAAGTCCCTCATGCCAAACACGATCAAAGGCTTTACAAATATCGAGTGCAACAGCCCGAGACTCGCTGTGATGTTCGATTGCGTTGTTCCAAAGATGGGTGACATAGGCTAGAAGATCTCCAGTTGACCGGGACTTCTGGATCGTGATCCTTATCTTTCTTAGTCCATAAAAATTACAACAAAAAATTAGGTCTTGGACCACACACATATGGATACTAGGTATATGAAACGGATAAAACAGATTCTAATTATTCCAGCCATTTAAAAGAAAACCATCATAATTTTGATTCAAATTTTAAGATCTTACATTACTGAAAACAAGGCATTAAACTTAATCTGTTAGAATATTAAAATATATTCCTTCATTGTTATTTGACGAAGCTACAATGGTAGCGAAACATGTCATATTTTTATAAAAAAAATAGTGGAAATGTAAATAAGTTTCTCTATTATAGTTATGGTTAAATTACAAAATATTCCTGCCTCAAAACCAAACACCTTTTTCCCCAGACATTTTCCGCTGCAATGCGATGCACCGCAGTTATTCCGGGGTACCGACCTTCTTCAACACCTTATATATTTCCTCTAAAAGCGTTTTTGGGAAGTCGTATTTATACACTAGCTAGCAAAACAATACGACTCTCCTATGAAAATGACTATGGCTGCCACCGTAACCTTACAGTGCCATCTTTACTTGCTTAACGTACTAACAATATACCATAGCAGTGGTGTATGTTATCGATGCGACATAACGAAGTAGGGAACTTTGGAACGTGGGCTTATGCAGCAGGGACGTGCAGGAGAAATATTTTTCGACGGAAAGGAAAGTTTAAATCGGAGACGGTGGCGTCCTCTAGATGTGCCGAACTAAACCGTTGAAGTTCGAGAACAGTTAGACCACTGTAATGGCGTTAAAGCTCTCTTTCAGATATGCGATGGAAGAAGGCGTGCAAGCAATAATAAATTAATATACGAGGGAAACTATTTTAAAGTAAAATCTTGGTCAAATTAAATGGTTTGCCGTCATTATCAGTCGAGCTGCGAAATGATTAGCTGGTCAGCAAGAGTTTACACTTGGTCAGTAGAAACAAACATGTCTAGAAGCAGTTTACTTCAGAGGTCCCAGGGCACTGTCAATTATTTATGTAACTTTCTTGTGTTTTCTTTTGTCGAATACAGAAGGAAATCGGCTACAAAAGGTGTAGCGGGGGCGGGTTTTCACTTGTTTTCCCAGGACACTGTCACGATTCAGAAATGTTTGCTGACCAACTATCCATTTTGGCTGACCGATTACATTATTCTGTTCGAAAAAGTAAGAATATATTGCTAACCAGTTAAATGATACCCAATCATTTTCGAGAGGGACCTCAATCCATTGAAGATGATCCAGGAAGAAAGGAAGACGCGGAAGATCCTTAGACCCAACAATTTTTAATGTTTGCAGGAAATGGGTAAATGTCCACTACTGCTAAAATAATAATTCATATAGATATGTAAGAAAAATCATAAAGGCGATCGATCGGCCCCATCGAGCTTCTAAATTCAGAATTACAGAGCAAAAATGTGCTGAGATTGAAAAACTTGTCAAGTGAACACGTTTACCTATGGCGTACACCACATGTGGTCCGATTTCCGATTTTAGGATATTTACCCAAGTTCTTTAACGGGCGATATAAGAAAAAGTATGTAGCGTTTCTCTATCTATGACATCCTCAAGGAATATAATGCGATATTTCCATAACACACATAACAGAGCTTCTTTCTCAACCCCCCCCCCCCCCCTCAATTCAATTATTGTATCCGTACCTGCACCCTGTACAGCTCAAAAAAATTATAAAGAGAATCGGACCGAGAATTTCTATAAATACAATTTTTAATGCAATTTTAAAAATTATTTTTTTGTTAAACAAGCGATATTTTATAAAATCAACGCTTCTATAAATGCATATAAATATTTAAATTCAAACCGGTACCCAATTTGGAACCCGCAAAGCAGTGGCGTAGCGCTACTACCACGAACCCCCGCAGTCGCGGGGGGGCCCGAAAGCTTGGGGGGCCCGAAAGCTTCGAGTGCCGATAGAGCCTATTGCTAATTAGCAAATCTTTCAAATAAATACCAATATTACCAATGTCCACCTGATCTAGATTTTGTCACACTGTGTCTGTAATTATATAAATTTGAAGAATGAAGCAATTGGTATATCAAGATCATGGAATATAAACCCGGAATTTGAAGATAAAAGACAATTAAAACCAAAAAAACACTTTGATGAAGCCAATACAAATTATCTATTTTCTAGTTGAGAAAACTATTTTAGGATAAATATATATTACAAAGTATTTGATATTGTAATTAACCAAATAGGTAATCGTTTTGAGGGAATGGAGTTATTTGTTAATAAATTTAGATTTCTATGTCCCCAAGTTTTAGTAACTTTGCCAGAAAAAGAATTATTTATGTCTGCAGAAACACTACAGCAAACATATTCCAGCGATCTGTCTGCGACTTTTCCTTTAGAGATAGTCGCGTTGTATGCCGTTCAAGGAAAAAATTGCTTCTCTTCAAAGTATTAAAGACTTTGCTGTATTTTTAATTGTGGAAAATAACACTTTATCATCAAATTTTCCAGAGGTAACCACAACCTTATTATTATTTTTAACTCTTCCAGTAAGTGTTGCTACAGCTGAGAGATCATTTTCCAAATTAAAATCATTAAAAATTATTTATGAAATAGTTCCTCTCAGACAAGGTTAACCAACTTGGCTATCCTGTCTATAGAGGCACAAGAGGCGGCCAAAATGGATAGATAATAACCATTTAATAAAAAATTTTGCGGAGGCAAAAGCTAGAATAAAGCAATTTACCTCCTGAAAGCAACAATATAAGAATAATTTTACAATATAATAATTAAAATAGGCAATTGGCCAATAGCCTCGCAATAACTATTGAGATACCTATAATATTATATTCAAGATTTTGTTGCTTAATTTTAAATACTTTTGTTTTTATCTCACTGTAACTTTCAAGTATCGCTATCTTAGCTCGGTACCTAAAGAATTTTTTCGTGTTTGTTCCATTTGGTTTTAAAGAATGTTTTTTGTTTTCTTCTTGTTGTTCAATAATTTTATTTCTTGTAACGTTCTCTACATATAGGTTTGTAGTTTATATAATAAACAGTATTATCTAATTTTGTTTGTTTATATGTTTATATATGTATATTCTTAATATAGAGTAGGGGGCCCTAACTCAATTTTCGCGGGGGGTCGCTACGCCACTGCCGCAAAGTGGCTTTTATGCAAAATGTTCAGTACAAAACTGGGTGTAATTATTCCTTTTACACGTACTAATGTGTAAAGTTGCAAGTTGAAGGACGCAGGAAATTGCTAATTAGTAAATTATTCTGTTTTTTTTTTTCAGGAGACTAACGAAGAAGAAAATTAAGTTGAAATATAAATAATCTATTAAAATTATTCTCGAATATGGCGGTGTGTTGGAGGATACCAAATTTTCATCAAAATTGCAACTTTTCATAGTGTGTATTTTTTTTATGATCAAACACAACTACTATAGGAAAAATCCTTTAGAGCACACTGAGAGTGGTGCGTGTGCGCAAAAAGCGATTCACGTTGGTTTTGAATCGTTGGAGGTTATATTCGTTGGGAAAAACGACCGCGGGAAGGTCGTTCCATAAGGATGAAGTCCTCCAGATAAAATAATTCTTAAATAATGAAGTTCGAGGAGTACTAAGCTTAACCACATATGGATGGGCGGCAGTGGTTCGTCGTGTATTTCTGATATTCGCCGCTCTGGGCGGAATTAAGAGGGGAAGGTCCGAGCACTTTCCATGAATATATCTGTAAAAGCGAGTCAAATCCCCAATCTGTCTTCGATGTTCTAGGCTGTCGAGGTTCTTCGTCAGCTCGTGGTCTCCAATCAGACGAATGGCCCTCCTTTCGATGGAGTCCAGTAGCCGAAGAGTATGTTTGGGTGAAGAGCTCCAGACATGAGAGCAGTACTCTAGTGATGGCGAATCTGGGCTTTGTATAGCGTCAAAAGTTGTTGAGGTGTGTACAACTTTCTGATTCGGAAGGGTACAACAAGTTTCTGAGAAGCTATCTTGGCGATTGCCACAACGTGGTTATGCCAAGACATATTTCCTCCCAGATTGACGCCCAGCAAATTAATAGACGAAGCCAGTGGGATTGCGTGTCTGTCCATGACTATATCCGATTTTGTAATGTTAACCTTGTTAGAGAAAACTGCTGCCTGGGTTTTTTTTAGCATTAAATTCGACTTGGTTACTGTCATCTCAAGCCAGAATTTCTTCCAGGTCTTTGCTGAGGCGTGATACTTTATGCTGTCTGCGAGGATGTGCGTCGGCACCCGATGTTTGTGCATTCAAAGAGAAAGATGAGATAGTTGTGCTAGTTAATGGAAGAAAACGTAAAGAAAAAATATTCTTTTACAGTTACACACTCGAAAATATTGTTATATTATTCCTGTTATGAGTTATTTAAACGTAACGGAAATGTCTTTAGGAATTTCATAATTTTTTTAAATAATCCGCTTTAAAAGAACGTCTATATTAGAGAAACTATAATAATTGTTTAAGCTTGCCTCCTCAGCAAATATTTAAGATATTTTTAGTCTCAAGTGGCGGTGTCACTGTTACTAAGGTCAGTAACTACGTATTGTTTTTCCTTGTCATTTTTATTTTATTTTGCATCGTCAGACAAAGTGTGGCGAGACTTTACAGTTCCAAGAATATAACGTATTATCTTAAATACAATGAAGTTTTATGGATGTAGAATTTTATGGAGAATTTAAATATGTATTATACTGGGTGTCTGGGAAAATGTGGGTAATCTCCCGGATATGAAGAAACAAGTGAACTACAAGTTCATATAATCTTTTTTCGTATTGGCCTCCCCTTCGGAGATACGGGCTCCCAAAGAGCTCCAATGGAATCAAGTTTATTTACACATAATTATTGAACCACCAATATTTCAATTTTTTTTTAATATGATGTATACCAGGTAAGACACTTCAAATTACTATCCAAGAAGGTGTTGTGAATTGCTCACAGCTTCAGGGACGGACTAGCTGTGACACTCATGACCCCTTTTTTAACTCCTTGTATGATAAGAACTTTGGACAACGATTTTTACATACCTTCAACTATTGACTAAAAATTAAGTACATTCATGTAATTAAAATGACGTTTTCTCTAAAATGGTTAGGATTAGCGAAATGAATGAAGAGTACTTCGTCTTACCTGGTGGTTCAATAATTATGTGTAAAAAACTTGATTCTATTGGAGCTCTTTGGGAGCCCATGTCTCGGAAGAGGAGGCCTATACGAAAAAAGTTAATATGAACTTGTAGCACCCTTTTCACTTATTTTTTTTTTATATCCGAAAGATTTCTCGCATTTTTTCGGACATATACAGGGTGTCCGGGAACATGTGGGAAATCTCCCGGATATGAAGAAAACACGTGAAAAGAATACTATAGGTTCATATAAACTTCTTTCGTATCGGCCTCCTCTTCGGAGATATGGGCTCCCAAAGAGCACCAATGGAATCAAGTTTTTTACACATAATTATTGAACCACCTGGTATATTTCAATTATTTTTTAATATGATGTATACCAGGTAAGACCCGTCAAATTACTACCCAAGAAACTGTTGTGAATCACTCACCGCTGCAGGGACGGACTAGCTGTAACACTCATGGGCACATTTTTTTTACGCCCTGTATGATTTTTGAATACCTTACCTGAACTTTGGACAATGATTTTTACATACCTTTAACTATTTGCTAAAAATTAAGTACTCTTCATTCATGTCGCTAATCCTAACCGTTTTCGAGAAAACGTCATTTCATATACATCATGTGCTTCGGGTATTTCAATAAAAGATACATCTTTGTTCCGATCCAATGTTCAACCTTCCAGATTCCGCTTTTTCATATTTAGCCCATGAGCAGTTAGGGGACTGAGTGTAAATAACATGACGTTTTCTCAAAAACGGTTAGGATTAGCGACATGAATGAAGAGTACTTAAATTTTAGCCAATAGTTAAAGGTATGTAAAAACCATTGTCCAAAGTTCTCATCATACAGGGCGTAAAAAAAATGGGCCCATGAGTGTTACAGCTAGTCCGTCCCTGCAGCTGTGAGTAATTCGTAACAGTTTCTTGGGTAGTAATTTGACGGGTCCTACCTGGTATACATCATATTAAAAAATAATTTAAATATACCAGGTGGTTCAATAATTATGTGTAAAAAACTTGATTCCATTGGTGCTCTTTGGGAGCCCATATCTCCGAAGAGGAGGCCGATACGAAAGAAGTTTATATGAACCTATAGTATTCTTTTCACGTGTTTTCTTCATATCCGGGAGATTTCCCACATGTTCCCGGACACCCTGTATATTATACAGGGTATATATTCAATAGAAAACTTTTTTTCCCTTTGAAAATGGTACTTATGATAATGGTTATTTAAATACTTAGAAAACAAATATTTTCATTATGATACCGACTTTTTGCCGATACAGTGGACTCTACTAACGTACATGGGATATAACATACAGGGTGTCCCATTTTTCGACTCTTTTTGGGGGTAGTAGAGTTATTATCAAAGATAGAACGCTGCGGTTTTCGCTTTAGTATCCTGCCCTACTTTTTAATGACATGAAATATTCCGGTGTTGAAAAAGGTACAAACTGATCTTGTTAGGAACGCTCACCCCTATAGTATCAAAAAGTGACCTATGGGGTGTCGTTGAATTTGGAATGATATTCTGAATCGATATAGCCAAAAATATACATTTAAAAATACAAAATTGAGGTAATTTCCGGTTAAACGGAAGTAACATAATGAAGTCCGTCATGTCATAAAATGCAAAATAATATCACATACAAACCCACCAAATTGTATTTCTGTAATTTAAACAATAAAAAAGTTAGTTTGCGTGCTGTCTGAAACACCCTGTATACGGGTGTTATGGAAATGACGTATTATATTTAAACCGGCAATTCCTGCGATGAAAACAAATTGAAGAAAATATCCAAAAATGGTGCTTTAATTTAATATGCCCTGTACATGACCTTATGTCAATCCAAAAATTACCACGTGGTGCCCCTGTTCGGAAGGTAAACACAGCAATATATGGCAGTGAATCTTGAACAGTGTTGTCATATCTTCAGGGTAAACTCTTTAGAAAGTCAATAACCGTTTGACAGATTTCAAGTTGTTTATTTTTCAGGGTACATTATTATAAACTTTTACGTTCAGTTCAGTTCGCTGGGAAACAATCTCTGATTTATAAACTTGAACTGACTCGAACGAACCGCCGCGGAGTTTATAAATGGTCAGGTATGTTCTCATTTGTTCAATTCGAACGACACCCGTCAGATCTGGACAACTTAAAAGTTTATAAATGCCACTTACCCTTTAGAAAAAAAAATGCAATTTTATTTACCTTTTCGGACTTATTTAAAACCAACTTAATTTATAAAAAACACCAAGTCCTCACATCATAAAATCACATTAGTTTTCGCGTCACAACACATCTAAGTACCGTTCAATCCGAATTAGTATTTTAAAGTGCTACTGTGTAGACAAAAATACGCCCTTATTGTCTGGGAAATAATGTATTTAACATCTAAAAATTTTTAAAATAAATAACACGTTGGTTCTCTCGATCGATATCGGCCGGCATCTTTAAACAGCTGGTTTTAGACAATCGGGCTGTTATTTAAAAATACAGCGTTGCCACTTTCGATGTTTTATAAGCGACTATCATAAATTGCCGAATTTCCTTCTATGATATTACTTTCCTGTATAATTATAGTCTCGGAAATGGCAACCGCGCTGGCTCTACTAGCGGAGAGTTCTCGGAAATAAAGTGCGACTGGTCCGAAGGGGGACGAGACCATTTATTTCAAAGGGTAGTTCCTGTCAATTGTTAACATAATTGTTTCATTTTAACTTTAGTAAAGGTTTTAAATATTTCTATTGCGAAATGATTAAGTGCTCTTGTTCTATGTGTGTTATTGTAAAGTGTAATGATGCGTTAGTGTTGGGGTTTAGTGATAAGCTTATTATGCACTCCCACACTATCATCAGGACACGTGATGAGCATAAAGTTTTTCCCATAGAAAAAAAGAACTGAAAGTGTCTGTGCCTTGGATTCCTTAATCGCGTCCTGGATTTACTTCCTAAGTAAGCTAAATATTTATTTTTATAAGAAACTAAAGTTTTACACTTTTAAACATTTTGGCAACATTGTGCATGAACATCTGTTGATTACCCAGCTGGGCAATGTAATATGTTCATATATGAATGTGCCGAGGAGTTGTGTGTGGGTTTAGGGGTGAATTACCCCACTTTTTAAACGTTCGATTTAAAAAAAATAATATGTAGCGCTTCTCTAGGACACCCCAGGAGTCGCCCATTTAAACATAATACGTCATTTCGATAACACCCTGTATAATACAGTGGACTATAGCGTACAAGGAATATATCGTACTTCCGGTTATTACGTAGGTAGGCATTTTATTAGGCCTGGTCAAAATACTCGTTGATTTTGTGTTTCTTTCTTCCTTCGATTATAGAATGAATTTGCAATAAAAGTAATTTTATTCATCGATAAAAGTCACAGGCAATAATACTAAAGAAAATTGAAATACTGCAATGGCAACATCTGGCGGCTGGTATGTATCTTGTTCTCCTTTAATATATTTATCCGCGGATCTATTGAACTTTATTCCTTATCGTACTTTACTAGTACTGATGTATAGAGTTAATGGTGATCAGGTTTGTTTCATAATAATGTGATGATATTTCATGAAATAAACGATAAAGATCCTTTTAAGAGGTGTTACGCTGGGGGGGTAATGTTGGGGAACACGACCTTCACAGGAAAACGATTCTGGTATTTTAGGAAAAATCAAATCTATGCAAATGAAATACAATTGGAAGGTCGTAGATTAAATTTTCAATGATACGCGTTCGATCTAAAGAATTAAAATTATGTTTTTCTATTTGGGTTTCCTAATGGCTACATTATGAAATACAAAAAAAATTCAATAACACTTTATGAACCTGAAATTAAATTTTTGTCATGTTGGCAACAAGTAGGGTTCGAATTTTAGGCCTACACTTCGATTTCGTTGAAGTTAGCTTTCTAGGCATTATGAGGTTTGTTCCAACACCTTATTTTTGTATCGTTCTAGAACCGTCACGAAACTGTTGGAATCGATTTTGTGCGCAGGCGTTAATTTTGCACTGTTTGTTGCCGATGCACAAGGGAGGCAAGGTTGGTACGTTTTTGTGACCATTCTGTGTAAAAATCTCAGCTGATCGCCTGTCTGATTCTAGGAAAGAAGTTTAGTAATTAGTTAATTATCATAACATTCATAAATCACAACCCTACTTTTGTTGTTTTGATTTCTTCGTCTAAGCTTGAGTATTATCTTTTTTCGTTCCGTTTTGTTGTATTTAATAATCATGAAAGAGAATAACGTTTAATGTTAAGAATATCTTGTAGGTTTGGGAACCGGATTATACAAATTTAATAAGAACAAATTAAATAATCAAAATATTAAGCAACAACTCCTACAAAACAAGGCTAAAAGAACTGCATGAATGCCAGGAATACGAAAACAACGGTTAAAATTCTTAGGGCGCAAGTCAGTACAAGCGGTTCCTGGTCTTGGCCATGTATCGTTTTTACCGTTCAGGAACTGGTTTGCGAACGATCACAATTTGGTTCGAATTTTAGGCCTACACTTCGATTTCGTTGAAGTTAGCTTTCTAGGCATTATGAGGTTTGTTCCAACACCTTATTTTTGTATCGTTCTAGAACCGTCACGAAACTGTTGGAATCGATTTTGTGCGCAGGCGTTAATTTTGCACTGTTTGTTGCCGATGCACAAGGGAGGCAAGGTTGGTACGTTTTTGTGACCATTCTGTGTAAAAATCTCAGCTGATCGCCTGTCTGATTCTAGGAAAGAAGTTTAGTAATTAGTTAATTATCATAACATTCATAAATCACAACCCTACTTTTGTTGTTTTGATTTCTTCGTCTAAGCTTGAGTATTATCTTTTTTCGTTCCGTTTTGTTGTATTTAATAATCATGAAAGAGAATAACGTTTAATGTTAAGAATATCTTGTAGGTTTGGGAACCGGATTATACAAATTTAATAAGAACAAATTAAATAATCAAAATATTAAGCAACAACTCCTACAAAACAAGGCTAAAAGAACTGCATGAATGCCAGGAATACGAAAACAACGGTTAAAATTCTTAGGGCGCAAGTCAGTACAAGCGGTTCCTGGTCTTGGCCATGTATCGTTTTTACCGTTCAGGAACTGGTTTGCGAACGATCACAATTTGGTTGGAACACCAAAGGGATCGCCAGCTACACCGTTTAGTGTCGGTTGGAACGCCTTTCGACAACTACGCATGTGCGTGACCGTACGTTGTACGATTTTTAGGGTGGTTGGAACGAACCTATGGATTTGACAGAAATTCCTTATAGAAAACTTTAAAATACTAACCTTTAACCTTGCAAATAGATAATTTTTACTAGATATTTATCCGAAATATCTATACTCGGAAATATATAACATACTAATGGTGTCCATCAACTAATTTCTAGTCACAACTATAAAACAACATAACCTAAAACTAATAAAAATATCTTCCAGTTTATACTCTATTTCTAAAGTTTAATTCAGTACTATTTTTATTTTTTTCAATATAGTATTATAGGTACATATTACTTTATATATACATATTTATAGTTGAATGATAAAAGAGTTTTGGACTTGCATTGTCTTTATTTGTTATAAATCACAACGTTTCAACTGGTAAGTATCTCCAGTAGTCTTCAGGTTAATACTGTAGTAGTATTAATATTAAATTGTAAAAGTATTGCCAACCCAAAAAGAAAATATTAATTCAAATGGAAAAAATTTACTATATTTTTTAAAGTTCTTCAGACTTTAAAGACCCAAATAGAAAAAGTATTATAAGATACACGGTTCATAAGAGAATTAGAGCACTTGTACTTTAGAAAACTCCCCGATTCGCTGTTCGTTTTCTTAATTACACGCGTGCTCTAAGATAATGTCTTATGAAACTTGTATCTTAATATATAATACTATTTATACCTGATGATGTAAAAAAACTATAGATGTTTAGCCTACATATGTATGTATGTGCATTGCAAAAATCGGTCACTATTGTTACCCTTTTCGTCTTTTAATGAGCATTTACGCAAATCGGGTATAATGATGGTCTTAAGCCAATGTAAACCAGTTTACTTATAAGATGATTTCATAAAAACGATACCTGGGCACTTCTTTGGGTAGAAGCCGTATCGGCACTTGCACGCGGTTCCCGATGCTGGTACATGACGCATCTGTGGCGAATGCATCGAAGTTCCGCGGGTTCCGGTGTTTCGAAATCGGTTCCATCATCATAAATATATAATAAAGTACCATTTAAATCACGCCGCTTTTGTTCAATATTATTTTTTATTCGATTGGATATATTTTTATTATAGTGACGTTAAACAAATGTGTTTTATTGTAAGGCTTAAACAATGTTTGATGTTATGGGTACCTATTGTGGTAAAACGTGGATAATTTTCTTTTAAGTAATATTTATAAGAAAATATAATGCTATATAAGAATTCTAAAAGCTAACATGTAAGTAAAAAATGCAAATACGTTACGTTTAAGTGTTTTAATCCGGTGTCTATGATCTAAAACGAATGATGATTAAACTGGCAAAGTTGCATTACGCTGATTATTATGATGGTGTCAAAAAAACAGAATCACGTGATATTGACCAAAATGTATTTTTTTAAATAGAATGCCCTATATCTGCTATAACCGTTCGATAGAGAGTGAAATTATAGAGTGAAATTCTGAATAAAATTTATCATTTACTACATATCGCTAAAATTAATAATAACGGAAATATTTTGATCCATTTCCATTCACATTCGGCTTTGAACGGTACTGGCAGAAGCAAGCAGGTCAATTTTATGGCCTTTGCTTTCATCAAATCTTACTCCTCTCAATTGTAATTTTTGTGGCTTAAATAAGTTTTATGAAAAACAGTACAATAACACTGGTGAACTACAAGATTAATATTATCAATAGCATCGACGGTCGAACCGTTCTGAAGGCTACAAGCAAAAAAATGTATATAAGTAAACACTAATGTTTTTATTGCGATTTCCAATGTCGCTTTAAAACTATACAATCAAATTTCCGAATCAAACCAAATGAACTTCAACACAGCCTAAGGACTATCATAAAGCAGATTCTAGGCAAAAAGGACTCATCCTAAAAGGGTTTTCAAGAGTAAACTTTAAAACTACATTAAAACCATTTATTTTTAATTTTATATTCTTAACGAGTTCTTCAAGGCAACTTTAAATTTATGTATTAAAATAAATAAATTACCTTAAGAATCGTAATAATTAATCCTGAAAGAGTTTTATTTTGTTTACTATTAGTGGCATGTGTGAGTCGGACGAATATCGAAAGGCGTCAGAATTTCTCTTCCCCTCAAACAGCGAACACCCCCCCCCCCCCCCCCCCCCCCGATGAGCTGAACGAGCTTCAAAAGGTTTCCCTGCAGAGAAACACACTTTCCCCCCGTTTTCGAGGATGCTGAACACGGTGGTGGTGTTGAATATCGGGTCCGACCCCTTCCAACCCCTCCACCGCCCAATACTGGCCCCCGAAAAGGGTGAATTTCTTTTTCCAAGTATAAGCTGCAGTCCACAGATGATTGGTGGTTGCGCGGGATGCTGTACACTCTTCACTCTCGATGAGCGTAATTTTAAATGTGCAAGATACGTAAATGAAAAAAGGGAGTTGAAATGATCGTTGGGAATTACAGGGATTGGCGGGGCTTAAAAAAATTCATGTCGATATCCAACACCACCACCGTGCTCAGCATCTTCGAAGGGGGGGGGGGGGAGTGTGTTTCTCTGCAGGGAAACCTCTTGAGCGCGTTTAACTCCTTTGGGAGGTGCCGTTTTGAGGGGTTGCGCAACCCCAGAGAGATTCAGACGCCGCCATGGTGTTCAGCATCCTCGAAAGCGGGGGGGGGGGGGGGGAGTAGTTTCAGTTTTCGTGGTGGACTTTCTCAGAAACCTTATAACTTTTATTGACTTTGATGACTGTTTTTAAAAGAGCAATGATTGAGCTACATTGCGGCATACAATTCATAATGGTGGAATGTGTCTTTACTGAGATATGTTCTTTTAAGTAAAAATTGTCACAACCATCCTCGGTCTCCCCTACTGCCTTTATTTTTACATGTAGAATATATCCAAGTATTCTGAGCAATATCCGAACACCATGTATCTGATTAGAACCACAAGAACGTTCTAACTACATATTACGAATTTAATTTGTCACGGTAACTTTCTTTAAAAATTCAAAATTCTGCGGCCAATCCCTAAAACGCCGTTAGCGCAAACCGGAGTGACCATATTCAAATTAATTACAGGACGCAGCGAAATCAGAGATAAATCTCTAAACTCTGATTTATTGACTGGTAAATATGTGCAAGTTTAATTGCGACAAAAATTTGCATACTTTAATAAGACGATGAGAAACTTGATAAATTGGTGGCAGAAACAGGCAGCACTGCAGGTGAATTAATTACTGCTGTCTGTACCTACAGGAGAGTATTTTGAGAGTTATTTTTTACTTATTTTATTTTATTTTACACCATTTCACAGTTACAATGAATCAGTTAAAGGGGTATCACAGCTAATCAAAATAAAATAGGTAATTTTAACAATACAATAACTACTTTGATAGATATATTATGATAATATACACGGTGTTAGAGATGAATTTAGGTATCATTAATTTATTAATTATGAAATTTTTAGATGAGATATGCCTAAAACAATATTGAAATGATATTAAAACAAATATAATTACATTTACTTAGCCTGCATGGATATTCTATCCTTGACAATTGTTAGAATCGGTACTTACCCTATTTCTACTTTACCCAAGCAATTATTATGTTTAATGGGTTGCCTAAAAATTCTCTGTAGGTTATTCTTTATATTCATTTTTATTTAATATCATGATTAGGGAATCCAATCCCGCACCTAAACTTTAATCCTGCATCTCGCGGATCCACGGGATTTGCGGGATAGCAAACAATGAACTATGGTATTATTTGGTTGGGGATTCCCCGCCATGCTGGGCTATTTAAAATACGTTAAACAGAACAGTTTTCTTGGGTACGTGCGAAAGTAAGGGCGTTGTTCTACTACACGGTAGTAGTAGTAATACACGACGAACCACTGCCGCCCATCCATATGTGGTTAAGCTTAGTACTCCTCGAACTTCATTATTTAAGGATTCTTTCATCTGGAGGACTTCATCCTTGTGGAACGACCTTCCCGAGGTCGTTTTTCCCAACGAATATAACCTCCAACGATTCAAAACCAACGTGAATCGCTTATTGCGCACACGCACCACTCCCAGAGTGCACTAAAGGATTTTTCCTATAGTGCTTGTGTTTGATCATAAAAAAAAATCTAGTGACATTTATCAAGTGATTGAATATAATACATGGAATTTAAACAGCAATCACAAAAATGAGTGCCAGTGTAGTTTACAAAGACAATAAAGGTTCAAGTTTAGTTTGGAATTATTTTTTAAAGTCTGAAGATGTTCTTACAGCTAAATGTAAGTTATGCCCTAGCATTATCAAAATCTCTGCTCGTTCCACCAAAGGTCTTCACACCCGCTTACAAACAAAGCATAATATTAATTTGAAAGTCCAGCGCAGCAGCGGTAGTGTTGATATTGATAAAATAACACAGGAAATGAAAGCTAGTACCAGCAGTTCGAGTAGTTCGTTTAGTTCTATTGCTAAGCGTTCAGATGTTAGTGATTCTTCTGTGCTACCTAAGAAAATGAAAATTACAGATTGAGTGTCTCGAATGGTAGCTAAAGATGGTATACCCTTTGGAAAGTTTATCGCATCGACCGATATAATAATAATAATAATAATAATAATAATAAAGACTTTTATTAGTATAGTTACAGCGTTACAAATATGAAACAAGATTAATTAACAAAAACTGTAGAAAATAGTTTAACTGATGGGTTTATGCCCATAAATGGCGAAGTCTAGCCAAAAAGGCTATACTCTTACTAAACCACATTCTGAGTTTGGTCTGCCTCATATATTAATAAACATAAAATAAATACAAAACAACATCAGTAAACAAAAGCAACATCTACCAGCAGCTTCACTGGTTACTAAAAAGATAAGAACGAAACTTGTGCTTGAACGTGTGAATATTATATGTCTTAAATTCGTCAGGAATAGAGTTATATAATTTTATAGCATTATAAGTAAAACTTCTTTGAAACAAAGCGGTTTTATAATGAGGCAAGGTAAACCTGTTCGTATATCTAATATTCCTTTGATGAATATCAGCCCTAGAAACCAATTTATTTTTAAGCTTCTTAGAGCTATTTGGCAAATTGAGAAGTTTATGAACAAAATTTCTCAAGTGGTGGCTACATCTGTTCCTCATATTAAGCCATCTACACTCAATTATTTTGTGAGATATATGATCACACCTCCTCACTCCATATATCAACCTACAACAGGAGTTTTGCATTTCTGAATCCTATTTTTTTCAGTTTCATGAAGACAGGGCATATAAACGAAATCACAATAGGAGTAATGCGAGAGGACCAAGCTATCACAAAGCATTCTCTTAAGTCTTAGGTCAAGAATATGTCTGTTATTGTAAATTAACTTTAAGGAATACGAAGCTTTTCTGTTGATATTTTTTACGTGTTCTTTAAAGTGTAGTTCCTCATCTAACGTTATACCTAGATTTTTTGCTGAGTTCACATATGGGAGATGAGCGTTGTTCATAGAAATACTAACATTGTTTTTAACAATTACATGTATATGCGCCAACTAATCGAATCAGAGTGCCACAAATTGTGTAAAATCTATTCAGCCGACAAGTGTCGAAGCTGAACGTGCGTTTTCAGCCGCAGGAGACATGTGCAATAAAATAAGATCAAATCTAAAAGATGAAATATTAAATATGTTATCTTTTCTCCGAAAATACTTCCAAAAGCAATGTAACCGTTAAACTGGTCGTAATATTGTATTGTACCTATATGCAATAAATATTTTCCTGCTACTCTACTCTGTTTGTAATTGCATAAAACAACTTTTTATTAACATACAGCACCCACATCGAGTCCCGCAAATCCAGCGAATCCCGCACGTTTAATCCCCCCAAATCAACGCGGGATCCCGCATTTGCGGGATTGGAATCCCTAATCATGATCATGTCACATTGAGCAGCCACTCTCTATAAATAAATACATACATCAGAGGTAACCCAAGTTTTACCAAATGACAAGCAAGAAAATGTATTTTTAATTATCAAGAAATCCCCTGTACTTCTTCAGTAACTTGTGCCAACGGTTATGTGACATGTGATCCATTTAGTTGCCATATCAGGTTAATTTATCATGATTTGTGCTTTTGCAACCATGTAGAGACGTGACGAAAGCTGAGATCGGAATAAGCAAACAATATACCTTATGGAGCAGACGTCATGTCATACTTCTTGACGTTCACAGAAGTTCTAATTTTTTAATATTTTTTATTAATTGTCATTCATATTGGCAAGAGTTAAAGAGTTAAAGTGGTTTCAATCTAAGCACACTGGCCTGGAGTCTACCAGGAGGACATAAACGGTGATGTCTTTGAGAAATATTTTGAGCAGATGTTGGATTGGATTCCATCATTAGCAGGAAGTGGAAAAACGGAAATTTAGAGAAAATTTGTATTTTTTTATAACCTCGAAAGAAGGGTTAAACAATATGAACGCAGATGATTTCAACTCCTCCATAGTTGAGAAAAATTGCCAAGGTTTAAATTGATATAAGCTGCTTACGAACAAGCACTTGTCTTACCTAAATTCAAATTAGTTTCTGACCTGATCTAAGGCGTTTGCTCGTATGCGTCCTTAGTTGTAATAGATCGTACATGCAACTAAGTTACTTTTCTTGAAGTTATGTCAGATTATGTGCTGTTCTTAGGCAGCTATTTTTGTAAAATATTATAGTGTTCTGTTCAGCTTTAAAAATGAAAGTAAACTTGACACGTGTGGGATTAGTTTAGTATGTTACTGCAACCGCATTTCTAACCTTTAAAAAAGAAAAAAAAACGGTTTTATAATAACTCGAGTTCGATACTGAAAACGGTATCGAATTAGCCTTGATAGCCAAAATAGAAAAAGTAAATTAATTGATAAAAATTGAATGCATAGTTCGTGCAACGATATTAAAATAATAATAATAAACAGGATACATTTTTAGGGATGCACATGAAAACAGTTCAAACGGCAATACTCGATGGGTTCTTCACATGAGAAACAACAATCCGTGGTTACTGGCCAGTCCACGGCCGCGAAGACACCAGGAGAACCTCGCCAGTCGAATGACCATTTCAGGTAAGTCATACCTTAAGTCTTAAGTATTAATTACCTCGCGTTTAGTAACCTTTACAGCTTTTTTAAGGCGTGGAAAATGCTAAATTATGAACATTGTTGTTCTAAAATATAATTTTATGCTAAAGTATTACTACCCGCACTAATAAGGAAAATAACTATTTCCTTAAGTTGTAATATGTTATTGTAAAGTTAAAGCGAAAATAATAATAAGTAATTACATTTTTTTTTCATTGTACACGTAACTTTACTATAAAAATAATAAAACTAACCATACTTTATGGCTCTATTTAACTACTGAAGTTATAAATAAATTGTAGAAAAATTTACAGTACATTTTAGGTGCTTTTACTAAATTTATTAGAAATCTTAATAAACTAGGACAGCAAAATTTCTTATTTTCTCTTTGACTATTAGGAATTATTTACTGTCGAGTCTGGTACCAGTAAAATGGCATATACAAATTTTACATGTCAACATAGATTGTAACCTTATCATTAACTTGTCAAGCACATTTTTTTTTTAAATATCCAACAATTAACCCCCCAGCAATAGGCTATTATCCACAGTCGGTTGCGAGATGGTGCTTTTATTCGGAATATTGCAGGCGAACTGGGAGTAAACAGAAATACCGTGTTGTTGGCAAAACAAAAAATAGCAAGGCATCGAACTATTATTAGGAGCAGTTTCAGGTTCCCCTAGAATGGTTGCTAAAGATGAAAATAGAAGAATGCTAATTATCAAAAAGTAATAAACAGGAATGTTCTATGACTACATATAAAAAGAAATTTGTTACTACGACCAATTTTGTGTGTGTATATTTTTTTACTTTCTGTTAAGTTTCTTTTATTATTCAGTTTTATTTTCATTTTTTGGCGACATTAAATATACCTAATTTAAAAAAAGCATTTGACTTTTTCTTAATAAAAAATGCATAATACATTTAGTTCCTCCATACAGTGAGTCCCAGAAGAAATGTCTAAATTCATTTAAAATTCAGCAGTAAGTTTTTTCAAAAAACGCTCGTACCCGTCGATTTTCATTTTTTAATTTATTTTTTTTTGTGGTAATTTCATGTATACAGGGTAGCTCAAAAATAAGTTACGACCATCAACTTCATTTTTTCAAATGAAAACATATATTTTTTATTTCATTTTTGAATTTTGAATTGAATTCTAAGCATGTTTCATGTATCATGTCCTATACATAAACTCAACAGTTATTGAAAAAATTAGGATTGAACATATCATTTAGGGAATCCAACGATCTATCAAATCTTCTGGCAATATGGCATTTTGGGCTCCATAATAACTAAGAGTGTACTGTCTCACTGTCACCGTTTATTTCCATAGAAACTGTATGACAATTTTATTTCAAATAAGTATAATTATTGTCAAGCGTAGTTTCAAAGTTGCGGTTTTCACAATAATGGTGAAATTAACGGAACGGGAACTAGAATTAATTCCAGCATTAGTGGCTTTATTTCCGAATCCATTGGATCCAGACTCCCCTGACGAAGAACTGATATTCCAACAAGATGGTGCTCCTCCGCACTATGCGGCCACTGTGCGCACATTTTTGGATGAAACCTTTCCCAATCGGTGGATTGGAAGGAGAGGACCTATCGAATGGCCTGCTAGGTCGCCAGACCTAACTCCGCTGGACTTTTTTTTGTGGGGTTACCTCAAATCAAAATTATTTGTTAACAGGCCAAACAATATGCAGGAGTTGAAAGAAAGGATCCGAAGAGAAGTGCGTGTCATAACTCCGGAAATGGTTAGAAACGTGCAAAGAGAGTTTATTTTTGAGCTACCCTGTATACATGAAATTACCACAAAAAAAAAATTAAAAAATCAAAATCGACGGGTTAGAGCGTTTTTTGAAAAAACTTACCGCTGAATTTTAAATGAATTTAGACATTTCTTCTGGGACTCACTGTATAAACTTCCGCTCAACTTTATAGAACAAGTAACTTATTTTGATGCCACCTCGTATCGCAAAATACAAACCTTAAATTATGTAACCTAGGTTACTTTCTTAAAGTTAGATGTTTTTACATTTACTGCTGTCAGCGTTTCTCAAACTGGGGTCCGCGAGCAGTTACTTGGGGGTCCGCGAATAGCTAAGTGGGAATAAAATGTCACAAAAACAAATTATCATAATCGACTTAATGCCGAACCAAATATATAAGGCTGCAGCTTTCTTCAAATTAAGCCCAACATAACATAGCTGCGTGGAAGAAGAAGAAAGCAGAACTATCCATCTCACTAAGTACATTTGCTGCAGCCAGTGATATATTATTCAGATTTTTGCTTATTAATTCTTTTTGATTTTTGAAAAATAATAAGATTCGAATAAAAATTATTTATAACTAAAGTTAATTAGTTAGGCATGACTTCCTATCCCAGAATTAATTCTGTACTAATGTAGTGAGCGGCTAGGGGTCCACAACAAAGTTCTAGTATCAAAAGGGGTCCGTGGTTAAAAAAGTTTGAGAAACGCTGATCTATGAGATATGTATTTCCATTCTCAGTTTGAGATTTTGCTGTCCTTGTATTTTATCGGCACGATGGTACCTATACTCCCCAATGGCGTATTCTCCATTGATGCTAGGGGAACCGAACAAACCCTGGAATTTCTTTAAAAAATACTTTACAGATTAAAAGTTTTAAAGTATTTCTTAGTGAGATGAAGGCCGGTTCACAAGTAAATTAGGATCGAGTGTAAGCTATTGCCAGGAAGAGGAAGCGTATTTGGACTTCGTTATTTTCGCGCACTTGAGTGCTTGTAATTTGTAAATATAATAATAAAGAAATGTCGTCTATTTGTGATGCCATTTGTTAATTAAAGGATTTTTGCTTTTGAAGAAAATTATTTTAAGCGGTAGACCAAATTTAACAGAAGCAACAAAATTCTATATAAAACTGACACATATCTATGGAAAAGAATAAAATTTCCTATTCTTTAATCAATTTGCATATAAATTGATTCAGGTCAGTGCGGTAAAACACGAATATGGCATACTTTATATCAACAATTAAAAATAAGTAATAAACAACACAACAACATCAAATACCAATATGGAAAATTATTATTTCCAGACCACCCGATGATCCGGTTTCGAACGGTCTACAGGTGGTTGCATCAGACCGGTTTCGAACGGTCTAGAGGTGGTTGCATCCTATCAATGGAGAGGGCTTTTCTTGGTAGTACCATTCAATCTGAAATAGTATTTTAAAGTGCTACTAATTTTCCATATTGGTATTTGATATTAATACCACCTGACAAGCATATAATTTTTATTTCTTGCATAGATAACACAATAACAGGTACCCTCTATACTACAACACTGTTTTAAAAGATTTATTAATAAACCTCATATGACAAAGAACTGCCGACTGCTGCGGCCTTTCATATTGCATTACGAATACGCCATGGCGTGCTTAAAATCCACTTGTTGCATATCAATTAATTCCTTTGTCTAGAAGAATAACTGCAAACAATGGTCACAGCTGATTTCAATTTGTAGATAGGCAATATAAGGGCGTGTATACAATTTTAACTTTTCTAACAGAAGGAAATTCTTACGACATCATACAGTACAGTGTCGAGATTCTGGGAGTGGTGCGTGTACTCATAAAGCGATTCGCGTTGGCTTTGAATCATTGGAGGTTATACTCGATGGGAAACACGACCTCGGGAAGGTCGTTCCATAAGGATGACGTCCTCCAGATGAACGATGAAGTTCGAGGAGTACTAAGCTTAACCACATATGGATGGGCGGGTAGTGGTTCGTCGTGTATTTCTGCTATTCACCGCTCTGGGCGGAATTATGAGGGCAAGGTCAGCCGAGCATTTTCCATGGAAATATATGTAAAAGAGAGTCAAATCACCAACATGTCTTCGATGTTCCAGGCTGTCGAGGCTCTTCGTCAGCTCGTGGTCTCCAATCAGACGAATGGCCCTCCTTTCGATGGAATCCAGTAGCCGAAGAGTATGTTTGCGTGCAGAGCTCCAGTCATGAGAGCAGTACTCTAGTGATGGTCGAATCTGGGCTTTGTATATTGTCAGAAGTTGTTGAGCTGTGTATAACTTTTTGGTCCGGATGAGTACACCAAGTTTCTGCGATTGCCACAACGTGGTTATGCCAAGACATATTTCCTCCCAGATTGACGCCCAGCAAATTAATAGATGAAGCCAGTGGAATTGCGTGTCCTGCCAAATACAAAGAAATGAAGTAAATGAACGTGACGCCTCGAGGTGGCGTATTCGATAAACCTTCCACCCTCCTTTATATAGATACAAAAATATCTCGCGATAACGTGTCCTAAACTCTTAAATTCCTAAGCTAGGCTTCATTGATACTACCTGTACCTGGTCCTGGTGCTCAATTACATAATTAATTTAATTAATAATTAAAAAAACCGAAATAAAATAAAAAATCAGAATTGGAATAGAGTGATTGGCTAGGTCAACACTATATGTATGTATGTGTGTGCACGTCTACTGTCAAATACAATACCAGGAAATTATGCGATTATTATATGGCTTAAAGAAAAATAATCCATACTAGTCTAATTTTTTATCGACTCACCGTATAAACACCAACGCAAGTGACGATATGTTTTATATCTGTGATATCTAGGAATGGCTATTTGTGTAGGTACTGTTTTCACCAGAATTTTATATGGAACGACAAAAATTCAGAAAGATTTAAGGAAATAGGTGGGTACGTAACATGTAGGCTTAATCTTGTAATGCAAGTCAATAAGGATTTATAATTGTTAAAGGAATATATTATCATGCTATCGATCTATCAGATATCTAAATCATAATCAAAATTAAATGTGATCCATAATTTGCGTTGCGATAAACCTGAAAAATTAAAATATTGCATGGTTTTTTCACTAAAGGAAAGAAAGTAAGGGAGAGGCAAATCAATTTTTTTTCCACGTTATAAACACTATATCTTTTTACGCAAATTTAATGAATGCATAAAATTTGTAATTTTTTAATGGGTTAATCAAGCAGTGCTTTAGCGTTAAAAACAAGTGCCGTGTAACGTATAATTTTTTCACTTCTCTCTGAATGCTATCAAGTTGTCATGACAGCATCCGCGTCGCTCGTTGCCTGAGCGCCGCATTGCTATTGCCACCTTACAAATGTCAATTATATTTGAAAACAGCAAAAAAATGGAAATAAATAATTCCGATTCCCAGGAAGAAAACTCATTTCAATGCGCTCCAGACGAAATAACTAATAAAGCCAATGAAGCAACACAAAATGTATTGCCTGAAAAGTCGAAAAAAGCTTACAAAAAGGAATATAATACGCTTAATAAATGGCATTGGACCAAAAACAAGTGAAAACTATTATTAACGTATTTTCAAGAAAGGTAAAACATTTTTTATTCTTCAACTTTATGGTCATGCTATTCCAAGTTAAAATCAACGTTAATTCTGAATGATCAAGTCGATATAAGCAAGTATCACAAACTTATAGCATTCCTAAGTGACAGTGAGTTGCTTATATGCCAATATATATTTTTTAATTTCGAAAAAGAAAACTGATACGATCGTCGAAAAAATATTGTATGAAACTTACGCATAAAGTTACTACTAAGATTGTGGAAACTTTAGTGAAAGTACGTTTGACTGGCTTTCTTGATACGTACAATATTATATCGGCTTCGCAGTTTGGTTTTCAAATTAAAAAAAGTACTGGTGCTGCTATCTACTCATTTTTGGAAACGGTTTACTCAGGGTTGAACGATAAAAAATTCACCACTGCGGTTTTCTGTGACTTGGCGAAGGCCTTTGACTGCGTGAATCACGATATATTACTAAATAAATTGGAATATTATGGTATTAGGGGGGTTACATTGAGATGGTTTAAATCATACTTATCAGGCAGGGAGCAAACAGTACAAGTCCCGGGCGATGGGCAGGGGACCGTTCGTTCTGATAATAGAAACATCGCAAATGGGGTGCCGCAAGGATCAGTCCTGGGTCCTCTACTGTTCTTGTTATACATCAACGACCTTAGTAACTTGCAGATTTCTGGCAGTTTCACAATATTTGAGGATGACACCTCCATCTGTTGGACCGATGAGGACCCCACCCTGTTGGAGCTTAAAATTAATAAAGATTTGTCGCTGATAAGTCAGTGGTTTGATGCTAACAGGCTGGTGCTAAATGTCGATAAAACAAAATTCATGACCTTTAATAAAAATCTTGCATTATCATTAACTGTTAATAACTCGACCGTTCTTAGAGTCTCAGACTATAGGTTCCTGGGAGTTATGATGGATCAAAACCTGAAGTGGGATAACCATATAGATAAGTTGATCAAAAGTCTAGCATCTGCTGTGTTTGCGCTAAGAACTGTATCGCAGGAACTGGACGACGGTCACATCTCTCGCCAGGTCTATTATGCTCTATTTGAATCGCATTTAAGATATGGATCGATGTTCTGGGGGTTTGGAACTGCTGGTAGGCTTCACAGTATATTTCTCATGCAAAAGAGGGCTATCAGAGTCATCTGTAAGGCCCAGAGAATAGCACACTGCAAACCTTTATTCAAATCTTTAAAAATCCTAACCCTTTATGACTTGGTTATTTATGAGTGTGTAACCTCTCTTCATAATATGTACTTGGGTAGAAGTGAGTGTTCGCATGAGTACCCTACTAGGAATATAAATGCTGTACGTGTACCCCAATCTCACCTAAGGTTAACTATGGAGACCGTTTTTCATGCAGGCAAAGTATGGTATAATGCTATTCCCTATGGTGTGCGACAGTTAAGCTCCGGGAAATTTAAATCAAAAATTAAGAAAATTTTAATATCTTCGGCAAATTATTCATTTGATGAATTTTTGGAAAATTCCATCCCTAGATTAATTTCCGCCTAGCGCTTGACTCTATCAGGCTGTCTTGGGGGGGATTGTTTTAGTAAATTTTTTAAATATTATTATATTGTATATATTTTATATATTTTAAATATTTTTATAGTCTGTTATGATATTGGCTGTCTTGCCCAATTGTGCATATTTTGTTTGATCTTATTCTATTTTCGACTTTGTGTTTAGTTAATTGTTCTCTGTATGTTGCACGTTGATTGTTTTTTGTTATTGATTTAGTATCTTCCATTATATATACATATAGAAATTGTGATAGGATTTGTGATCTACACCTTTATGGTTCTTTTTTTGTACTGCTGTACTGAAAAATTGATCAATAAATGAAATTGAAATTGAAACATAAAGGATATATAAATAAATATTTTAGGATAAAACATTAGCACTATAAGAAAATCCTTTAAGGCACTCTGGGAGAGTGGTGCGAATCAACCACTTTGGTTTTGTTGGACGTGCCATATTCATTGGCCAACACGACCTCAGGGAGGTCTATTTGCAAAAACTGTTTCCTTTTCGTCATTCCCAATCTCAACATAATATTCTCAATTACCATAATAAAACTAAAACTACTTACCCCGGTCACGTTCGCCGATGTTTAACAACATGTCTCATAAATACCCTTTTCTTTGTACTAAAGCCATTTTAAAACTACTTCCCATGACAATTACAATTTGCAAAATTTAAAAAAGAATTATTTAAAATACATATTGAACTGTATAAATCAACATTTCATTGACCCATAATCAAAATATTATTTTCATCAGATGGTGATCGAGGATTATCTTGTTCATTTTGAAAATAAATTAACGGACGTAGTTATTGAACCATCTTAGAATACACAATCAAATATTTTGCGAACAAATTCGAAACTAACAAAATTGAATCCAAAGACACATGGGCTGCCTGCTTGCTCATTTAAACAAAAAACTTGATAAAGAAGACTGTAACTCCCTAATTAAAGATAAAGAAGACTGTAACTCCCTAATTAAAGATATATCCAAACAAGAGGTGTACAATACATTAAAGGGATGTCAGCAGAAAAAAACCCCAGGTATGGACGGAATCCCTATGAAGCCTATATAAAATTATGGGACGAAATTGGAACTGAAATAACAAATGTATTAAATTTAGCGATAAAAAAACCTGACATCTTTCCAGATAGTTTTGCGGAAGGAGTAATAATATTAATCCCAAAAGATCAAAATCCTAGTGATTACTTGAATATTAACAAAAATTCTGGCGAATAGAATTAAAAACCTTGAAACTAACATTATTGGCAAAGAACAGAATTGTGCGAATAACGGGTCGATTTTCAATGCTATCATGCTCAATAGAGACATAATAATAAATTATGAAATGAGTGAACAAAAAATGGGTGCAATTTTGAGTTTGGATTTTAAACATGAATTTGACAGAATATCCCACGAGTACTTGTGGAAGGTCTTAGAAAAAATAAATTTTCCTAAAGAAATTATTGGTGCTATTGAGGGTCTATACAGGAATGCGTCCTCCAAAATAAAAATTAACGGGCATATATCGAAAGGGTTTAAAATAAATTCATCTGTAAGACAAGGATGTCCCTTGTCAATGATTCTTTTTGCTATAACGATAGAACCTTTTTTAAGATTAATATATCATACACTATGCGGCATAAAAATCAACGACAAAAAATATAAGATCTCGGCATACGCTGATGATGTAGTAGTCTATTTAAATGACAACAATGACCTGGTTAACTTTATTAAAATACTGGAAATATATGAAAAATGGTCTGGATCCATCATTAATAAAAAAAACATATATGCTTCATCTGGGGAACTGGAATAAACAAGAGAAAATTAGATACAACATTTAAAAACAAACTGGCAAAACATAATCAAAAATATTAATGCAATGATATTTCAAGATTTAACAAAAAACATAGACTTAACTAGGAAAATTTGGTAATTAACATGTACCTTCTATCCAAAGTATCGTATACAGCGCAGGTCCTACCCATGCCGGAGATGTATGTCCAAAAAATTGTTCAAATTATTGGAAGATTTCTATGGACCGGGCAAATATATAGGGTAAGTAGACAACAATTATATCTATCAATTAATGAAGGTGGATTAGGTTTACAAAATGTCGGAATAAAAGCAGAAGCTTTGTTAATCAAAACGCAATTTAAGTCATGGGTTATAAATAGTCAATTATCGTATAATTCCCCTATAAATAACATTTTTGAAACAAATGAAGAAGGAAATGTAAATTATGCATTTCACAAAATTTTTGAGATAATAAAAATTTTAAAAATTACAAAAAATGATAAGCTACGGACCAAACCAATATACCTACAAATACTGTTAAAACCATAAATTGAAGAAAAGCATGTTAATGTAAATTGGGAAAAACTATGAAAATTATTTACAATTCGTATTATACCCACAGAGTGAAAATCGGCTGTCTACAAAGCCGTAAATAATGTGTACGCTACATGAGAAAAACTAGAAAAGCATAAACTGACCGATAATCCGCTCTGTAAAAAATGTAATATGAATGTAGATACACAAATGCATAGAATTAAGAACTGTATTAAAGTTAAGGAATGTTGGGACTGGATTGGAAACATTATACTGAAAAAATTTTAAGTTAACTTATCTGGCTGTAATACAATATAAGAACTTTTTAAAGATATACCAAATAATAGTGACTGTATCATCCTGAAATGGTTTGTATCAGCAGTCATCTTTTACAACTTAGAATATAAAAATAATAATCTACAAGAATTTAAAAACATGCTTATAATAAATAGATACAGGCTTTTAAGAAATAATGGAAAACTAAATAAAAAGATTTTCTGTTTTTAAAGATGCCTAAAATTCTATTATCTCTTAATGGCTAGTAGCATAGAATGGGAAAAAAACTAAACATACTGATGAAATATTAAACTGTACCACAATATTAATCTAAATACTAGGATAAGTGACTTGTAATCAAAATATAATTTTGGATGAATAAATATTTTACGGTTTTTAGCTTAATATTTAAAAAAATATATTATTATGTTGACTCCTTTTCTAGTAGGGTAGTCACTCGGACCCCTTTCCAATACTTTGCCAGGGGCAAAGTCAGAGCCTAAAAAAAGATCTAATAATTACTTCCATTTTTGGAACGCGAATTCTTTGGTATCAGTAGTAGTATTCAAAAATTAATAAATTAGTGAGTAGTTTCCAAATCAACACCCTGTATATATATTTTGAATACTTCGCCTGCTTTGGTTGGGCAGGTATACTATAATAAATACGAAAAGCAATATTTTTAAATCAAATTGACTGATAGGAAAGTAATTAAAATCTCAATTTATTTTCATCATTTACGGATTCATAATTATTTATTTATTTTTATTCGAGCATGAACGGTCGCAATCGCAATATCAAATGAGTGATATGAAATGTGACGCCATCCACATAAAATAATAAGCAAAGCAAAATCGCTGCGTTATATTGTTTAAAAAGATATGCATGACAGAGCCCCTTATTGTTAAAATGTTGAGATTTAAAAAAAAATTAATACAAAGATAATATAGGGTATAATGGACATTGTCAATTATCAATGAGGGTTTGTTTACAGCTTCAGCACTCTCGTGCAATACAAGAACCTATTAAGTCGTAAAAGCAAGTTTTAAGTAATTCAATTTTTACTAAAGAAAATATTTAAAAATTGCACAACTTCTTTAATATATAATTTATTGTTCAAACATTTTATACAGAATAAGCTCTTGTTAAATAGTTTCATTTCAAAAAAAAATCATTGCTTTTTATTAACAAATAAACAGTTAAATAAATATTAAAAAGTTACTAGAATTATAAACTGATGCAAATTGGCTTGTATTTTCAATCGAACAAACAGGTATGGTATGATATCCTAAAGTAAAAACAGGTAAGTCAAAATACTAGTTCAATTGAGATTAGTAAATTGACATACTTGTTCTTTTATTGGAATCATTTTCTTTTACAAACTAGGTACCTCAAATTAGTAAGTATGAATTCTACTGAGTAATAAGGTATGTGGTTTTTAGGTTTGCATTATATGAATAGGGTGAAATTAAAGTCTTGATGTGTATAACATGAATAAAGCGCGCGCGACGACGTGTCCCTTTTGCACATCAAAACACACTGAAGAACAACCGACCGAAGCCGCGTTTGAGCAACGGTTTCCAGCGAGGCATGCGTTTTCATGTGCCATCACTGTTACCCCTACTACATACACTTCTTAACTGAAAACAGATGTTTATGACGCGGCTGCACGTGGGGAAAGGGGTTTTACCTAAGTATTTATATCCTTTCGGACAGCCAAGATGCTCTTAAGGCTGTGAACTCCAATCGGTTTACTTCAAAACTTACACTGGACTGTCATACCAACCTAAAAGTATTGGCGGCCAGGGGGAACAAGGTGGAACTCTTGTGGCTCCCTGGTCACTCCGGGATATTAGGAAATGAAAAAGCGGATGAACTTGCGAGAATCGGGTTTGTTTGCACAAAGTCTCAGGGGCCCCGAAGCGGCCTTTGGCATATCAAAACAGGCAACAAAAACAACATTAGATAGATGGTCGAAAAAACAACACCTATCTCGATGGCAAGAGTTACCTGGTCAAATACACGCACGGGCCGTATTTGGAAAACCATCGAAAATACTATGGAATGGGATGCTAACCTTGACGCGGCCCCAGTTGAAACAAGTGATGGGTCTGCTAACAGGCCACTGCCACTTGCGAAAACACCTTCAGAAGATAGGGATAAACAACGGATCCATTGAATGTAGACTCTGCGGCGAAGAGGATGAAACCGCCTCACACATAATATACCGCTGCGTAGCGCTGTCCCGTAGAAGACAAAATATCTTCGGGAACATATAACGTAACAAGATCGGGGTACACAATAAGCCGAAAGGCCCCCCCCCCCCCCCCCCCAAAATTACCTATATTTAGAGAGATTTATTAAAATCTAATATTATTTAATTTTCTTTCAATTTCATATGCACCCGATTACAAAGTCTACCCAATATAAAACAGTTGTATGTAATTTTTGTTATCAATTTTATCTTCCAAATATACATCGTAATCAATATTTGTTCCTACAAGCAAATATTGATTAAAAAATATGTGAGACCGATAGGAAATGACTCGTAAAAGTGTTATGTTTATCTAAAATTATGGGATAGGATTGTCGAATAATTACGCTTGAAAGAGGACATGTGATAGATAGGTCTTAGAACAACTGCAATGAGATTTATCGTTTTTAGGTTATACTAAAAGAAGGTGTATCGCTAAATTACCAACCATAATATAAGTGCATAAATTAACCAGTGTTTTTGGCTAGTTCACAACCTATCCAAAAAATTTGGATAAAGTTTGAACTTAATACTGCTAGTAATGCATATAACCAACTCGGTTTGAATGTAGGTAAACTAACCAATCCTCTTTGGTTAATTTAGTTTAGGATAGTAAAATAATGTTTGGTTAGTTTGCATACTATCCAACGAGTTGGTTATTATGTGTTACTATTAAGTTCACATTTTATCCAACTAGTGTGGATAGTTTGTAAACTAACCAAGTAAACCGTAACATATACAAGTAAAAAATGACCAATCAAATGAAACTTTGAATAGTTATACAGGGTGTTATGGAAATGACGTATTATATTTAAACCCGCAATTCCTGAGATAAAGACAAATTGAAGAAAAATACCCATAAATGGCGGTTTCAATTCATTCAGCAGTAAAAGTGACACACATCTGTGAGGCACTGCGATACATGTAAGCAATCAAGGAGTTCTGGCCGGTGTTGTCATATGTATACCCTCTTTAGACAAAATAAAATAATTTAAACACTTTTCCATTCTGTAATACCTTTTTGTACAATTAATTGAAGAACATTTACGACGGACTATGTTTTAAACAACCCGAAAAAACATATGGAACAGTAATAGCCACGTACGTCACTAGGTCAAATGCCAATGACCTCTTGACGATTTACATCGGCTGAGCGAAGTAGTTTCATATAGCGCCGCACGCTTGCGTCTGTTAGTTGAAGACAACTAGCGGCCAGATACGTTGTGTCTCGTCGATCACCAACACACTCTCAGCAATCCGCTCTGTTTTTTCAGTTTACGCGTGTATCTTGCCCGACCATAAATAATCTTTGAATATTGTTTTTATTGAAGCGTTTCTTCTGGACGTCAAATTTCGTCGCGTGTAATAAAATCTGATAATCTGTATTATAATCTGTATTATTGTATTTTCAAAAGCTAACTATCGGTTCTGTTTCACTATTACTGTGTGTACATAAAGTGTTTTCAGGGGTGTTCCCATGAAAAAGGAAAAAAAACTGATTGTGTTTGTGCCTGGATTTCCTCGCCCTTTAGGTATAAGGATAAATACAAGTAGGTAGAAAATAATCTATTTTTATAATTTTATATGGAATTTCAGTTTTACATTAAGTTTGACATTGGCTCTGGGTGAAATGTTGTACAGTAGCGCGGACTGACCTGTGAGTAAGAGTGTTAATTACCCCACTTTTAAAACGGTCGATTTAAAAAAAATATATATGTAGCGCTTCTCTAGGACACCCAAGGAGTCACCCATTTAAATATAATACGTCATTTCCATAACACCATGTATTTATTGAGGTACTTACTATTACAACATTGGTAAAAGTAAAGTTTATTATTAGTTAGTACTTAATAAACCAACAATATATTAATTTATTACAGTTTTAGGAATACCCTCCCATCAAAAGAATATTTAAACAATCCCACGATTCTTATACCGCATGACAGATCACTAGATCGGATTAGAAAAAATAAAAATTCACAGATCTTCATTTGTTATGCAGTCGTCCTTGTCGACAGCATTATTTGTTTTTCCACACAGCCTGCCGCGATTCCGTGAGGTAGTCGACGAAAGTTATAAACTCAGCAATTTGTTTAGTTGCATTTCCAACGCATTGTAATAATTACCATACCAGTCGATTGTCACTTATTTTTCAAGTTTAGCACTCCAGTTCTATAGCCTATACTACGATAGGCCTGTGAAATATTATTACGCTCAGTTCATTCATAAAACAGTTGAGTGGCGGTAAAGTCGAGCTTTTGGGGGTTAGTCGGTGACCGGCGTGACTACCTGACCTAAGTGCGGGTGACTGTGACTCTTGAATCTCGTGAAGGGTACCGGAAAAATGGTCGCGTTGTTTTAAAGAAAGTGGACATTTTGTGACTGTGGTCATTGTGAATCTTATATTGATTATATCATGTACTAAATAAAAAAGGGTACTAATTAAAATTATAAGCAATCATGTTTTAGGTGAAGGATAAATAAATACATACGTTAAATTAAATGTGAGTATGAGTATGGCATGAGGAAAAATATTGCGTTTGTCGAAATTATCTGAAAAAAAAATATTTGTATTGTTGATAAAATTCTGTCTTTTAACTGTATGGTTATGGTATCTATTTAAATTATGTAAACATCAGATAAGGTTAACCTTTTACTTCTAAGCATTTCATTTTTCGTAATTATTTTTATTGTAGTATTGTTTGTGTTTTAATCAGATACAGAATACCTAAATAGTTTTGATATTCCCGTCACATTGACTATTACTGGCATATCTCTTTTATTTTGATAGAGTTATTGGGAAAAAGACCTGTCATCATAATACATAATAAAAAAGGTACTCTTTGTTCGAGTATAGATACTCTACACCGTTTAGACGCAAAGCTTGAATGAATGTTTTCGTTAGCAGTAATTTAAAATCAGTTTTTCAAATAGAAGAAAAAAATCAGTTTCTGCTGCCTTTATTTTAACATGTAGAATCATCTCTTCAAGTCCAAGAATTCTGATCCATTATCTGAACAGCCTGTATAATGTAATATGTAATTCATGTAATTGAATTTTAATGTAATGTAAGTAATATGATTGTAAAATTACAATAACACTGATGGCAGAAAAATAGTCAGTTGAATAATTTGTACTCTCGGAGAGTGGTCCGTGTGCGAATAAAGCGATTCACGTTGGTCTTGAATTGTTGGAGGTCGTATTCCTTGGGAGCAGGACCTCAAGAAGGTCTTTCCACAAGAATGACGTCCTACAGATCAAGGAATTCTTAAACAATGATGTTCGAGGAGTACTAAGCGGGACCACATATGGATGGGCGTTAGTGGTCCATCGTATATTTGTGCTATTCGTCGCTCTAGGTGGAATTATGCGGCCAAGGTCAGTCGAGTATTTATCATGGAAATATCTGTAGAAGAGAGTAAAATCATCATCATGTATTCGATGTTCTAAGCGGTCGAGGTTCTCTGCCAACTCGCGATCTCCGATTGGACGAATGGCTCTCCTTGGATTTGTAGAGCGTCAAAAGTTATTGCTGTATTCAAATCCTTGTTTCGGAAATGTCGCCTAATTGAGAAAAAGACACGAAGGAATTTTTTTTGCGCTTAATAAATGATAGGTAACTTTAAACGTTCTCCTTATCTGCGCGTTTCACGTAAGACGTTTATTGATAACCCCCGTATAACCAAGTTTTATTTGAATTTAATTTAATCAAATTATTAAGTAGACGGCTATTTTTTGGAAATTTAATCTTGTCCCCATTTTTGAATTCTATCCAAAGGTGAATTCCCCACCCACGAATTATTTATTTAGAGCCAATCTAACTTTCATAATCATTAAATTTTTAATATATGTGTTAGTGCTGGTCGACACTATCAGTAATGTCGCCAGTGTTGATATTCAATGAAAAATTCATCATAATTTAGAGACGCTCCTACTTAAAGTATTTTCGAACTCAATTTTCTCGATTATAGTTTTTCGAATCGAATAGGTGTTTTTTGTCAGGGATGCCAGGCAATTAATGCCATTGCCGACTTGACACGCACGTGTCAGTCGGTCTTGTGTGGGTCCACCATCCTTTCCCCACTAACAGGAAGTTATTAGTAGTCCACCAGAGCAAATGAGGGCAAATTTGTCATAAGAAAGAATGAATGATTTTAATCTATTTATTTGTTAAATTATTTAAAAAATAATCCAACGTAAAATTCTCATTATTTTATTTAATTGGAAAAGCCAGTTTTACAACAGAAAGTCCTGCGAAGCTGTCGTGAGGACTGATCAGTGTAGCCAACCGCAGCATCAATAATATCCCCATTTTTTTGAAAAGTCTCCAGGCGGTAACACGATCTGCCTCGTACACATAAAAGCAATAAAAATAGATTTTTTTGGCAAATTACTAAAAAAAAAATAGGTAATTTCAATACGATTGGAAACCAAGAAGTTATGAGTTGCGATAAGTATAGAGTTTCTTTGCGAGAAGTTTTGTTCGTACTGTCATAAAACCCAAAGAGCAGCAGTTCCCAACAGGGCCAATAAAGGAACTACATAATATCTATTCCATTAGCACGTGTTTGGGTCGATAGCCTTAAAAACACGTTTTTTAGATAAAATTTAACATGAAAAATCAATTTTTAACGTTGTTGTTAAATATTTAAATCTACCATAAAAAAAACAAACGTAACTCTTTATAAATAAACCATCGCATAATCATAATAATAAATTTATAAATTGTTGTTGATTTAATGGATTGGCAATGTCAGCAGAGGTTAAGTTTTATTTATTATTTAGATTGTATTCATTTGCATTGAATAGGTATAGGGTGCGACATTTTTTCGAATAATTTTAAACGATTTACTGTTTCGTAACTTACGTACTTAAATATTATGTCTCATGACAGTCACGATGAATACGTTTAGGTTTATTATCAAGTCTGCCTTGTGAAATATTTAGGTCACAATTCGTAGATTTGTTTAGATCTGGTCTACTTTAATTAATGATTACATTATTTTCCCCTAATTGGGAAATAACTGCCAAAATTCACATAATGATTAAAACAAATAAATTCGGGTCCTTATAACTGGACAAGGCTTTAACCAAATTAAAATTCTTTGAATTAAATTAAATGTTTTTCCAGAGCTACGAATTATAGGGTATAAAGCTGGATTTATAAACTTGACGTTGACGATTGACGGTGCTGTTTGACGGTGACGTTACAGCTTAAACATATTGAAATGCATAAGACCATTTATATTTGACGACGGTTCCGTTTGACGGCCAACATAAACCAATTTTATCTTTTGACGGTGGACGGTCATAGCAACGTTCGTAGCAAGTTTACACAGCCAATCACAATCGTGTTTGCCTGTCACGTGATATTTAGTAAATATTATTTTACTTTATACCATCTTATTAACCATTTTAAAGTGTACTGTTGATAGTATCATTCAGATCACATAAACACCAAAATTAATACATAAAAATACAGAAAAGCCGAGAAAAATAGGTTATGTCTGTTTGAAGGTTGTAGACTATGGTGTTTCTTGAATAATAGAAAAGTTTTGGACTTGCATTGTCTTTATTTGTTATATATCACAACGTTTCAACTGGTAAGTATCTCCAGTTGTCTTCAGGTGAATACTAAATAAGAAAAGTAACTACAGGTCTATTTATACTAGCTATGTGCACTGAAGCATAATTGAGATGGGTGCAGTCGTGCGTTCAGTTTTGCGCGATATTAGTAATTCTAAGCTTACATCTACTTAACAAGGGCTTCCAGATATTTCTTAAATCTAATGAAGGTTTACTAAAACAGCCAGGGTTCTGGTGTATGGTAGCAGCTTCATTGAACTTCCTCCAGTGTGGTTCTTTGAGCAGGATTTCGGCTTCTGTCCACCTGATGTGATGGCCATGTGTCCAGGCATGGTCAGCTGCAACTGATTTTTCCGTTTCTCCCTTTTGAGTGTTGTTTATGTGTTCTTTAATCCTTGTTTCCAGTGGCCGTAGTGTTTCCCCAATATACGATCGGCCACATTCGCAGGGGATCTGGTAGACACAGTTTTTCCTATCTTTCTGGCTAGTTGGTTTCGTCTTCGTTAGATGGCTTCTTAAGGTGTCTCTCCAGCTGAATACCGTTCTGATGTTGTATCGTTCTAGTCTTCTAATTCTCTCGGATATTCCTTTGACATATGGAATGTTGAGTATTGGTTGAGCCTCTTTTGTCTCTTCTTTTGATGTATTTGGCCGAGTCTTACGATTTTCCAAAATTTTATCAACTAATTTCGTGGGATAGCCATTTTTGTTGAGGTCGGTCTTGATGTGGTCAGTTTCTGTTTTGAGTGCTTCATTTGAGTTGCAAATGGTGATTGCTCTATCCACAAGCGTTCTTACTATCCCATGTTTTGTGTTATTTTAGTGATTTGATGTGTAATTCAGATATTGACCTGTATGAGTAGGTTTCCTGTACACTGAAGTTTCGATGGTGTTGCCATTTTTCTTTACATTGACATCTAGGAAAGGTAGTTGATTGTTGTCTTCTTTCTCCATGGTGAATTTGATTGTCGGTGCGAAGCTGTTTATGTGCTGTAGGAATTCCTTGAGTTCATCATCGTTTCCATTCCAAATAATAAAGGTGTCATCGACATATCTCAGCCATGTTTTTGGTTTCTTTGTTGCTTGTTTTATTGTTTCAGTTTCAAACCATTCCATATAAATGTCCTTGTTAAGTAGATGTAAGCTTAGAATTACTAATATCGCGCAAAACTGAACGCACGACTGCACCCATCTCAATTATGCTTCAATGCACATAGCTAGTATAAATAGACCTGTAGTTACTTTTCTTAATTAGTATTCACCTGAAGACGACTGGAGATACTTACCAGTTGAAACGTTGTGATATATAACAAATAAAGACAATGCAAGTCCAAAACTTTTCTATTATGCAAAATAGGGTGTTATTGTCGCCAACGCCAACGTCAAATTTATAAATCCAGCTTTTTACGGCCATCGTACAACAAACTGCACCGTCAATAGTAACGTCAGGTTTATAAATTGTAAACGCTTATTGGAAAGAAACTCGAACAACCGTTAATAGTATAATATCCCCCCCCCCCCCCCTTTTCCCGTTTAATATTTTAAGGGTAACATCTACCCCACTCAGGGGATTAAATCATGAAGGCTGCAAGTATTCTTTAGAAGCAGGCGTTCCGTTTATTTTTATTTAACAACGCACATTATAAATAATGTAATATTCGTTTTCTTCTTGTACGAAACAGTAACATTGACATTTTTAGTATGTAGTTTAATTTTAAATTTAAACATTATGAAACCATTTTATCGTGATATTTTACCTTTTAAGTAACACACACGACACAATGGTATTTACCTTTATTTAAGTGCAAAGCCAGGTTAGAAATCGTATATCTATTAACATTGAATGTCATTGCAATATTGTGAAATTTTTCTGGTGCACATTTGGTTTGAAAATATAATTTTTCTATGACTGTACAGGATGTCCCATTTTCGACACTTTTATAGGGTATCTCCGTAATTGTTAGTTCTATCAAAAAAGTAATGTAGGTGTGATGTGCTCTTCTTGAGTCAAACTTAAAATGGTAAAATCAAAATTTGAAAATTTTCGCTCGCTTAAGAAATACGGGGGAAAATCAGAAAATTGACAATTTCAAAAGTACCCTATATTTTCTTAGTTAAAAGATATACAGAAAAATGTATTATACAGAAGTTTAGTTATATTGATTGTTGAATAATCTGCCGTTTTCAGAATAAGTATACGGGGTCAGGTAAAGAAGTTATGACAACATAGCTACAGCTACAGATAAACTTGTTTACCTGTATAAATATTTGTGATCTGGCTGTATGTAGCCTCTTCGTTGCTATTTGAGTTTATGATCCCTAAGTCTAGCTTCCTACTAATAATTTTATACTGCATTAAATATATATTATAAACACAATTTTCCGATTCCTTTGTTTAAAAACTATTATACACTTGTAGATTTAACGTACTGGTTTACCTTTACATTCTTCTATGCAGGAAGAATAAAAGATTAATGTTTCACTTAGAATTAACACTTTATAAGATTAGTAATTATTTTATGATAATCTTGAGACAAAATAACTATCTACTTTCAATTATCATAATTATCTCTCACGTTAACTTGCCGTTATACACATAATAATCATTAAGATTAATGGTAGTAATTTAACTTAACACAATAATTTGTTTATTTTCTACCTAATACTAATACAGAACAAATGCAAGTGCATAAAATTACCCCTTATTTGTAATAGTTGCTATAAACAAACATGTAAATTATTTATTACTTTTCTATTTAATTAAAATCATAAAGCTTAACATTCAATTACTGACAATTAATTATATGCTCTATTTAATTGTCCATTTGCAAATATTTGAAATCATATATATCTTTATATCATACCAGTGCATTATTGTTTTGTTTTTATACCTTAGATACCATCTACATAATGGATTACTTTATGCCCGTGCGGGCATAAAGTACACATTATGGCCCGCGCTGACATTAAGACGCAAAAAAACAGTTTTCGATTAACTTATTCTTTAATAACAAAATAAAAGTTTTCAAATAGATCATTAAAGTACCCCAACAGCACAGTTTCGTTAATGTTTTGTACAGCATTTTCTGACATCCACTTCAAAAATTGGCCATATTCTTTATCGTATTAGCTTCTGGATTTTCTCGATAACAGGTTTTGCGTTGCCTTTTCAGCCTTTTTTTCAATTTCGTCGGGAATTTCAAAACCTTGTTCCATTTTTTATTTTTGACTTTGACACATTAAACATTTGAATACTTATCTCCCTAGCAACAAAAACGCAGGCTAGAAAGAGACGAGAGTCATCAGCTGATCAATATTTCTTTCCGTGAAGTTTTAGCCGTTAATGATAAAGTTTTTTTAGTTAATTTATTGATATTTAGATTGTCTGACATGCCGATTGGGGTCACAACAAGTTTCAGGAAGATCTGCGACAAAAATTTGAAAATTGTTATTATTATTCTTATAACATTATATTTTTTAACGCAATTTTTTCATAGCGCTTTCCAACCCTTTAACTTTACGAATCCAGTTTTAGATTAGAAAAAAAACTAAGTATATTTGGCTAAACGTTCGCATAAAATAGTGCCTGCTTGGCAACCTATGATTAAACGCAGGTCTTAAAAAGGCGTAGTATTAATTTCTCACAACCCAGTTCGATCAATCCATTTTCTCATAAAAATCAGTTCGCTACATTAGACACGCATCTATTTAAATTATATCTTTAATACCTGCCTTCATCGATCAATGTGTAAAGATTGTCACCGAAAATAGATAGGCCTTTTAGTCGTATTTAACATGCTATCAAATCTTAGAATCAGTCCTGCCACTATACCACAGATAATATGTTAACTAAAAACATAATTTAAATTTAAAATTAGATACAATAGAAAGGGATATAGAATTACAGATATCCTACTACAAAATACAGATGATTTCGGTGAAGAGGCTTCTCTGTCCGTTATGGTCCACTTACACGAGGACAATTGGGAAGACATTACACAAAGCCAATCCAATATTGACATCGTGTAAATAGAGACAATCCATTTGAATGGAATGTCTCCAGTCATTGTCTCAAGCCACTCCACTAAATGAGAATGATTTCAAATTTTTAGGCGCCATTAGCTGTTTGCTTTTTACGCGTCCAGTGGAGTATTTTCGTGCTGTTTTTAAACAATTTGCTACAACATGGTGTTGCCGAAATGGATAGCAGATACTTCAAAATTGAGACTTCTATTCAGAGAAGACGAATGCCAGCCAATTTTTCTGGATCTTCTGTTCCTAGTTCTCTTAGGAAATTACTTGATTGTTCTAGTGTAGTGTGTGCTAGTTAGTCATGGTCTTATCCACAATCTTCTTTAAACAGTTGATTTTTATTATAGGTATTTCAAGGACTTTTTTTGGAATTAAAACTAAAACTTTAATACTAAGCGCTTATCCATTCTGCATCACCAAGCACTGGATTGGCCTACGTGTAAGCGACACTTTCATTTTTAACTGTATGGCCTTCAACTTTGCTATTGGATTGGTGGTTGTCCTCGTGTAAATGGCCCTTTAGTCTTAGAACTATGTATATAGTGGTTCTAGCGAATCCTCGCGCCAGATATGTCAAGTGTCACGTGACATAATGACTTGCCTGCTTATTTCTGGTTATTTATTTTGCCTAGGTTTGTATGACATTCCAGGACTTTCCAGGACCGTACTACAATAGTACGTACGTTTATTTTAAAAATGAAACGAGTCTATTTATATTTTTAAATACATCTTTTATTATTTATTATAGGGAATAAAACATAACACATTGTATTTTCGCCTAAAAACAGATAAATGAAAATATTAACCTATAAATTTTTCATAACGTGACAAGTACTTACTGTGGTTTACCAGATATACAAACAACTCAATATGTAATTAATCAAAGTTTTCAACACAAAATAAACACTTCTAAAACGACGGAAATACACTTTTAAACGTATTAGCACTAATCAAACTCGAAAAATATAAAAACCAAACAAGCTCAATACGGTTCCTATAAAACTGGGGTATTTGGTTAAGTCCCCAAACAGCTGATCGATGACATATTAATGATGTCAACTGTCGAAAAAGCTTGAGGATTCGCTATAAATACTATAACTCACATTTAGTTAAATTGTAAAAGGGTTTCTTTTTCATTTAAAAGTTTCTCTATTACAGAAATAGACATAGCAAACAAATTGCAAAAAATTATTGATGTAAAAGTAATGATAGACGATTTCTTTATTTATTTCATCGAATATTCATCTGATAGGAAACCACGAGCTGACCAAGAAACTGGACAGCCTAGAAGAACGTCGAAGACAAGTTGGAGATTTTACTCTCATGGGGTTCAGCTTAGTAGTACTCTTCGAACTTAATTATTTAAGCATAAATAAAGGTAGTCATTGGTATAACAAAAATACGAAAACTCAAAACTTTTCGAGTTAAAGCCAGTAAAAATTCTATTTTTTGTTATTATTTTTAACATTTTGCGGTGAGTTTTTAAACGAACAAACCCTATCAAATTGATGAGCACAGAGACTACCCTTAATGACTTATATCATTCTGTTATAAGAAAGTCTCTATACCGTACCGTCAGAGGCTTTCCCTGATTATACAACTCCATGTATATTTTTCCCATATAGAAGGATGTGATTAATAAGTGATAATCATTTAAGTGATTATCACTTGGTGGTCACATTGTTGTAATTGTCATTTTTTGACAAATTACTTCAGAAGTCATTTCTGTCAGTTCTTGATACAAAATGGCAAAAGAAAGATTTGGTAAAATTTTGTTGTCTAAAGTCGACGATGCTATTAAAAATGTGAAGCCAAAAATACCGAGCGTTCCGACAAATATGTATGGAAGCAGTTTACTGAGTTTTGCCTTGCGCGAAGTTTCGAAATTGAGAAAATGTCAACAGACAAGGATTTGTGCAACATTTTAAAAGACTGGGCATATAATATGCGAAAATCCGACGGAAGCGATTATAAAGAAGGTGTGGTCAAGCTTTTATGGAACAAAACGGCCAAAATGCTCCAGGAACTATATTTTGAAAAATATAATCGCCACATAGATCCATTCAATGACATGGTTTTTCAAAGCGCCCGTAATGCAAAACGAAAAGAGTTGCAGGCGGTACCTGGTGCACGAAAGGAGAGTTCCACGGGTTTGACGAGACAGGAAATAGAAAAAATGGCCTTTAGTTTGGATGAAAATACCCCAGATGGGCTTCAACGGAAATTTTTCCACATAGCTGCATCCGAACTAGCATGGAGGGGAAATGAAGCGGTTTTTTGCTATTGGAATATTTTAAGGAGGAAAAATATAATAACGGGTCTAGTACCGGTCGTCTGGAATACAACCCAATATTTTCTAAAACGGCGCAAGGAGGAGCAAGTCGAACAGAACACGAAAGTAAGTGGCTTGTAAAAAATCTTGTGAATCCGGATTTATGTCCAATACGGTTATATTTTAAGCTAATGTCCAAAAGAGGCGAAAACATTAAAACTAATCGATTCTTTTTGACGGTCAATCAGAAATGGAAACAGAATGATAATTTCCCATGGTTTAAGAATTGTCCAGCAGGTATTAACATTATAAGAAACTGGACAAAAATGGGAGCAATCAACATCGGCCTAGATACGAAAAATAAAAAGATTACGAATCACTCTAATAGAGCTTCAACAGTAAGTGCCCTTAGCAGTTCAGGTGCTAATCTCCAGGAAGTTATCAAAATAACGGGCCATAGTTCTATAAATTCTGTTACTCCCTATCTCCAGCTCAGCGAGCAGCATCATCTGAAGATTTTGTCGCAAATGAGAGCCGAAAATACATCGTCATCTACTTCTGATGCTGAAGCCCAATTTCAAACACCTCCAACCTATGATAATAATTTATCCAATAGTTCAAGTTTTAACTATAATAATTGTAATTTCGTAATTAACAATAATTACTGTAATAAAAATGTTTAACTCAGAAAGATATATGTACTTTATTTCGTTGTATAATCCTTTGAATACAACTCGATGTTTCGGTATTACCTAATACTTTTACCTGACACTCAACGCGTTACCCGGCAACACTACTCCTCCTTCGGAGTCGTAGTGTTGTTGCCGGGTAACGCGTTTCGTGTCAGGTAAAAGTATTATTCGGTAATCCCGACACATCTTGTGGTATTACATTCGATAATTAAATTTAAATTTTGGCATATCCTTTTCTTGTGACAGTTATTGGAGAAAAGGTTATATCATTTTAAAGACAAAAGAACACGTAAATAAAAGATTTTATTCGAGATTCGAGTCGGTAAATAATACCGTATAGACGCAAAACTGGATTTTTTTTTTGAAAAAACAATCTTTATTTTAAAACAATAATGTACATTCACCTGAATACTATACTCTAATCAGTGCCTGATAGCACTGGCCTCGAGCATCAATAAATAATAAATTCACAATGCTGGACGTATCCTAATTAAATTCCTAAATACAATTTCACTCGTTGAACAAATTGACATAAGATCTCTAATGTCCTCTGGTATTTTATTATAAGCCTTAGCCGCTCTTACTATTGGATTACTCAATCCTACATTTGTCCTGGTAGTTACACAATATATATTATTTTGAGATCTAATTTCGTGACTGTGTATGTTATTGGGCAATAAGATGTTTATATTACATCTTTGGTTATTTTTTAAAACTTTATACACTAATTTTACCTGTTCTAAATTCTAGAAGCATCTCCAATTTTGGTATTTTCAACTCTCTATATAAAGTTCCTGAACTTGTCAACCAGTCATAATTAAAGAGAATTTTTAATACTTTATTTTGGTGTACTTGGACTGCGTTAAAATTAGTTTTCCCACATGTTCCCCACATTGGCATTAGATATCTAAAATGTGACAGGAAGAAGGCATTGTACATATTCAATTTAGTTTTATTGGTAAGATAGTTTCGACATCTGTATATTATAGGTATCATAGGTAGTATTTTGTTTGAGAGATGCCTAATGTGTTGGGACCAGTTAAGATCATTGTCAATCACCGAACCCAGATACTTTAGATTTTGAACTTCTTCTAAAATTAAGTCATTTATTTTAATATTTAAATGGTCTATTTGCTTATTTTTTTGTTTAAATATCATATATTTCATTGCGTCTACAGTTATTTTTAGTTTATTATAATATAGCCAACTAAGATATAAATTTAGATCATCATTTACCACATTATTCAATGCCTTCTCCTCCTCACCGGTATACACTAATACTGTATCATCCGCAAATTTAAAATGTCTAGCTTTGAGATTTGCATACCTTAAATTTAGGAAGAAGAAGTGAATACAGCAGAGATCCCAGTACTGAACCCTTCGTCACTCCATACTCACTGCTAAGCACTTCACGATTCATCCCATTAAGCGCAACATACTGTCTTCTATCCACCAAATAAGTTTTTATAATATTATGTATAGTCCCCCTAAAACCCATCTCATACAGTTTTTTCAAAAATATATCTATGCTGACAACATCAAATGTTTTTCTTAGGTCTACAAATACTGCTACCACTATACGTTTATTATCAAGTGCCCGAGATACGTAGTCTACAAAGTCTACAGTTGCGATAAGCGTGCTACTGTTTTTAACGAAACCATACTGATACTGATTAAGTGCAGCATTAAAGTTTTTGTTAGCAGTAAAATCAATTTTTCAAATGCAAGCAAAAAAAAAGTATTCCCGGCCAGTACCCAGACAGCACAAAAACATCCATTGGACGTTCAATTGATTTACTTTTTTGGCCATTCGGACGTCCATTAACTGGATCATTTCTGGACATCGACGTCCAATGGACGTTCAATGGACTATACAGATGGCACACTTCGGGACGTCCATAAGACGTCAGGTTTCTGACTATATTTGGACGTAAATGTCGATTTTTGGCATAATTCTGGACATATTTGGTAGGTCCATTGGACCTTTTCTGGATTACATTTCGATCATTGTAGTATCTCATTTTGGACGTCCAATGGACATATTTCAGAGGTCTTCTGGACATCCATAAGACGTCCGTTTTCTGGTTATATTGGATGTAAATATCAATGTTTGGTATAATTCTGGACGTATATTGTACGTGTGTACGTACATCATTGGGATTATATCACTTTATTTTTCAATACATAAATAATATCATTTTTAATATTATATTTAAATAAATTTAGTAAATTATACAATAACAAAAAAAAATAATCCTATCGTTTCTTTGCCCTTTTAAGTCATTTCTGAATGACATATTCTCCTTGTTTTTTGTCATAGTCCTTTCTCGGAAGTAGACAAGTAATTTACAAATTGCATGTGCCCCTTGAGAAACCTCTGTTATAGGTATCCTAAATAAATAGGTGAAAGACTTACCTAATATGACTTCAGTTAGATTTCAATTTTTAAATGGCATTTTTGCTTGGCCTCATGATATGAGTATTTGGATGCTAGGGTATTTGTGCTTGAAAGGCAGCATCTTACGCAGTCAAAAAGATTTCTTCAACCCACTCTGGAGAATTCTTTAACCTAAAATAATTTAAATTTTTATAAAATATAAATTTACAATTTGAAGAACAAATTGTGACAAGAATTGAACATGAAAAAAGAAGACTATTTGTATATGATCCTGCACGCCGTTACTTCTTGAAACTTTTGGCAGCATTATTAAAGTTGAAAATACTTCCCTTTTAAAGTTTTTACACTTCACTTCCATTCAAACGGTGAACTAATAAAAATTAAAAAGTTTTAAAAACCAGAAAATGTTGCAAAGCCACCAAACGCCCCAAATCAACGAATACTTCTACTTCTCCAAACGTGCGATGCATGTCTAAAGTCACTAAACTGTCAATTGCAACTGTCATTCTCTTACGGGCGGGTCCCCGATATGGACCTAAAATGGACGTCCACTACTTGTTCGGGTTTGTTCGTCCAATGGTTGTCCGAATATGGCTATGGTCCTAATATGGACCTAAAATGGACGTCCCTTGGACTATGTGTGCTGTCTGGGTATGTACGAGTATAATTACACTGACGTCTCGTATTAGGGTCCAGCAATAGTCGGCTCCACTTTCCTGTATACCTTTTCTCTATGGAGGCAATATCTTGGTGAAATCGTTCTCCATGCTCATCTGATACTGCTCCTAAATTTTCAGGAAAAAAGTCCAAATAAGAATGAAGAAAGTGAAGTTTTAGTGACATGTTGCATTCTAAAATATGATAGGCCGTGAGTAGTTCTTCCACGAGTTCACGATAATTTTCTGATTTATTATTTCCAAGAAAATTGTTGCAAACACTTTCGAATGCATTCCATGCCCGCCTTGTATTGTCACTTAAAATTTGCCTGAAGTTCGCATCTTTAAACAATTGCCTAATTTGGGGACCAACAAAAATTCCTTGTATTGTGTCACGTGGAGTCCACGGCTGTCCCATTCACACAAAAAGCAACAGTATTTTGTATAGCCTGCTTGCAGTCCTGTCAGTAACGCCACCACTTTTAAATCTGCACATAATGTTCCATTTGTGATCTTAGTAATATCTTAAGATTGTCATATGTTTCTTTCATATTTACCGAATGACCTATAGGAACCGATGGATGCTCGTTTCCATTAAAAAGTAAAACAGTTTTTAGACTTGTTTTAGACGAATCTATGAATAGTCTCCATTTATCGGGAGTATATGGTAAGTTCAGTTCGGTCATTAGGCCAGGTATGTCATGGCAAAATACTAAATCACCTTCCACTGCAAAAAAATTTGTGAGAGTAGATTGCCTTTCCTGTAGGATGGACACCTTCACTCCTTTTCCCAAGAGCTTCCACTGCTGCAGGCGGGATCCGAGAAGTTCAGCTTTTATTTTCGGGAGGTCCAAGTCGCGAACAAGGTCATTTAATTCACCTTGAGTGATTAAATGAGGTGTATCAGGCAAATCATGAGAACTAGGGATGTAGCTTGGTCCGGCTTCTGGTGAAATACTTCCGGAGTCTGATTCGGAATCAAGCGTGTAACTCTCAGGTGGCTGGGGAACGGGTAATGAGTTGTCATGGGGCACTGGTCGCATTGCAGAAGGAATATTGGGGTACTGAATGCTACGCTTGGTTTTGCTAGTAATTCCTTTAATATTCGTCATGCAAAAATAACAATCATCTACGTGATTACGAGGTTCCCTCCAAACCATTGGAACTGCGAATAGCATAGATTTATGAGTACCTTTCAGCCATCCAGTCAATGTTCTAGAGCACGAACTGCAACACATTTTTGGGGGACCTGGGACCTATCTTCATCGCCAACTTTGCATCCAAAGTACAGTTCATAAGCCTTTTTTACTAATGAAGATATCGGTTTTTGGTACGCTTTCGCTGTAACTTCGCCACAAATATAACAGAAGGTATCGGCTTTATTAACGCAAACACGCATCGACATTTTTGGTACCGTTTTACCACGCACGTAGATCTAAGCGAAAATATTAATAGATGTTTACTAAATGATTATATAGTAACGACTAAAGGGATATTTCAAGCATAGATCCAAATAAGCTGCAAATAACAATGGGGCGACCGTTTATTACCTATTAATGGGCCTATTCGACCCTTCCAAGAAATCTGAGGCCAATATAAACATTTGAGGGTCAGTTGTATATTAGTTTAAGTCCAAATGTTACAAAATACACGATATTTTTATAAAGAGGATTTTTGTGTTGATTAGTGTTATTTGTTTATTCCTATAACCAGCTTTACATACATCCCATCTATACAACGCCTCCTTATAACAGACAGAATTTTATCAGCAATATGCAAATATAGCCGGAACTCCAGGAATTATTGTTGTTAATTTTTCAGGTACCATATCCGGAATCTAATCTTATCTACTGTGATGTGCGATATGTCAATAAAATTGCGATTTCATGTTGTTCGTTAAAAAAAAGTACTCCAGTTGTGTAATGTTTTAAGTGAAAACCAAGTTATTTGCGAGTGCGTAATGGATTTCGTGTTTTGACTGTTAAAATGGGAAAAAATGCCAGCAAATTGAAGAAGAGGGCCAGTTTTAACAGTAAGTTTTTGTAATTATTGCATAAACATAACTTATTAGATATCATCAGAAGCCGAGGAGTGCAGCAAGTAAATGAAAAATAATTTATGAGATATTTTAGAAAATTTGGTGGTAATCGCCCACCATGTGCGAGGACCACGCGATTGCCTTATTGTACCAACCATTATTATAGAAGATGTCGAAACTAAGTTTTATTAATACATCGCTATTTATTACTATTACTAGTGTATTTATCAATTTATTATTTTCACTTTGAATAAACAATAATTAATTACAACCACGAGAGATATAATTTGAATAATATTTCAATTGAAAACAGACAGTGGACAAATAGTCCTGTTATTAATTTTTTATTGATACTTACTGCACAAAGGCAAACTATATAAAATTTAATTATTTTGCATGGTAAATAAACAATTGTCAATAAAAGTAAAGTGATAAAATATGTAACTATAAATAAATGATAATTAAATTGGTTTTTGAGTAATGAAGGATGCAGGGCGAATGAATTGGAGGTTGTTCGGATTTGTTCAAAAATTTTCTAAAATCACCCTATAGGTAAAGATTGTTTCACGAAAAATGGATACGACTTAATGCTTTCCTGGGTCGGTCCCATTGTGTCGACAAGAGCTTGGCAATAAACAAGTGAAGTATGAAGGGACGGACTAAGGAAAACAAGTAATGATATGATTATATTAATGTAATCAAATGAAATAACATTTTTTTTTAAATATTACTAGTCATATTTATTTACATTTATAATGTCATTCTATAGATAGTTCTGTTTCGCTATCGCTATCCTCATCAAAATTAATTATAATTGGATTAATTATACGATCCAGACTAATATACGAATTTTCTACAGTTATTACGTGACGGACTGAATTTTTCCAACTACCTGGGGGAATATCATTAAAGCATTTTCGTATTAATTCTACAACACTAGAACTTAAAGTCGGAGAAATATTTTCAGACCTAACCAGTGATTTTAACTGGTGCCACATATGCTCTATGGGGTTAAAAATGCAATAATACGGTGGGAGCCGTAGCACTGTATGTCCAATTTCTTCTGCCAATGTGTCACAAACATATACTTTTTTTATACAAAATGTCTTTAAAACTTCTAAAAGATCACTTTTTCCGCCATGTAGTTCTGAATCTCCAATTTTGTATTATTTGAGCTTGGAGCTTTATGTAATTGGCGACTGTGATAGCTCGCATTGTCCATTACTATCACGCTATTCTGAGGACTGTTTGGTAAAAGATAATTCTTGAACCATTCCTCAAAAACTAACAAATTTTACCACAAAAAGATATTTAAATATAAATTAAGCAACCTAACCTACCTGATGTGCCTATATTTAATTATAATTATTACAATCCGGTCCTTTCCACATAATAATAATAAATTTAAAATAATGATAATTGAAAATAATATAATTTAAAAGTATAACTATTAGGATAACAAGTACAATAAAAATGAATTAAAATCTAAGAAACTATTGATAATTTATTCAAAATTTAACTCTGTATCACTATCACTATCTTCATCAAAGCCTAAACTTATAATTAAGGGTTGAACATTTGTAATCATACAATTGTAAGAATTTTCCACCTTAAGTACATGCTGTACACAGTTTTTCAGCTGTCTGCAGAAATTTTTCTTACTTCGTTTTTAATTAATTCTACTACAGATGCAGTTAATGTAGGAGAAATAGTATTTCTACTAATATTGGATTTTAATTGGTGCCATATTAGCTCAATAGGATTGAATATACAATAGTACGGAGGAAGACGCAACACTGTATGTCTGCTTTTAATACTTCTAGCAGTTTTCGTTTTTTGTAAGTTTCTTCAAAATATAAATCATTTTCAATCATAAAATTTTTAATTTCTGCTTTTGTATTATTAGAATTGGGAATGATTTTTGCTTGCCGACTATGATAACTAGCATTGTCCATTACAATGACGCTATTTTCAGGTATATTTTTAAGGAGTTTATGTTTAAACCAATCTTCAAAAAGTTGTGTCTCGGTATCTTGATGGTAATCTAAAGAAGAATCTGCTATGGTTTTAGCTGAAAGCAACAGACAAACAAACCCGTTCTCTGAACCAGCATGTAATATCGTGATTATTTTGCCTTTATTTGATGGTGGATTGGTTTGACTTTTTTGAAAGAATCATCCCAACCTTTTCTTGGAGTGTCATGGGTCGATACCCATGACCATGTTTCGTCAAGGTAAATAATTGGGCGATTTTCTTCTCTAAATTGTTTAACAGCTGTTAAATATTTAAGTCTCCATTCCCGACACTTGAAGATGCCCCCCTATCAGCACAATTCCAAGGACGCCACATTCTACCACTAATAAGCCTAACTAAAAATTACTCGCCGGAAAACCACTAAAGATTAAAATTATTAAAAATCACTTTGTATTTATCTATGCATCAGGCATAGGTATAAATTGAATTTGTATACCTGGTCCGGCTCTGCTCGAAAAGGTTTTCAAATTTGGGATTTCCTTATTTATTTTATGGTCGAATGGATAATGAGGTTTTATTGCAGTCAAAAGATCAACGATATAATTCTGCAAAAACTATACCGACTCAAAATGTTTTAATGTTATATTACCATATTTCGATTATTTAACATAAAAGTAAATATGAAGTCGTAGGAGAAGTATAGCAGACAACTCAAGTGGTAAGCCTATTACACACTCTTCTGAAATCGTGTGTAATAAGCAATAATAATTATGAAAAGTACTTATATGTTGGCATATCTTATACAACCTAATTTAGTATTTAGAATAGCTGTCAAAATTTTGAATTTGTTTCTAATAAATTGATCATGGCCTACTGTTATAAGTAACGTAAATTATTAAAATCATCGCATTTTTAGGTTCTTTTTGAATATAAAGATACACAACTATACATTTTTGTAAAGAACAATCTCCGCACTTTCTCAAATATTTAAATTATTTTTATAATAAATTTATATAACGGATTCATAGTTGATCGTGCATAGCTATAAAACTTATATGCCTTGCATATAATCAACCGGCCTTTTATAATGATCGTAATCTTATCTCTCAGCTGATATGGAGTCATTAGAATTTGTGCTGTTCCTCTTAAAATAATTATTTTTAGAATTATCTATTAAACATAAATGTATCACCTCTGCCTATGGAAAAGAAATTACGAATCTAAACTAATCATTTTGTTCAAACACGTTCGGTGCTACGTTAATGTGTTAATTTAATTTACAAAATATGTGCATACATAGTGTCATTTATAAACAATACAATTAATATTTAAAATCTTTAGTGATCAATACCACCTTCATCAGTGAGTTTGTTTTGGTTAAAACTGTGTGACTTATGGATAAGAATCCGCCGAAAGAAAAGAGTAATATTTTTCACAAGGTCAAAGGTACATAAATGCAGTTTTACCATAAACTTGGCAATAAAGAATAGTTTTGTGTCACATTGTCATGTATTACGTCAAAATGAAGTAGTAAACAACGCATGATACCATAAACACGAGGTATAATAGTTAGTAGTTCGTTATATAGTCGTTCCAATTCCTTCTGGCGTGCGCAGTGACGTCAATGTATGAGTTATTTATTGATTATGGAGATTCGCGTTGTTGTTATCGTTTTTAATCCTCTTTTAAAGGTATTAATAGGTTGTATGCATTGGATAGTAAGTGAAATGAAAAATAGTATCATGTTATTTAGGTATATTTAATTCATAACAATTGAACATAGATTAAAGCTAAAATACTACCTAGTTAAGCAAGTGAGAGCAATTTTTAATTGTTTGATCTTGATCCAATTTAAAGAATGAAAGTTGATAAAACATTCATCTTTAGGAAAGAAGAAAACCCATATACAGGAAACCTCTCATAACGGACACCTCTAATAAGCGGGGATCTCTATTAAGCGGACATTTGTTCATAGTCCAGAACTAGGTATATATAAAATTCCATGAAAATCAACTTGTCTTGGGCGGTCTATACTTTGGGCGGACGCGGATAGGCTGTTTTCATACAAAGAGTGCGAAAACCCTCCTTTAAACGGACAAAAAAATTTTAAAGTATTTCGGATCCAAATAGGTACGGTGCAAGAACTCTCTGAAGACAGGCCGGCAACCAATCGCGTCTGCGTGGCAGCGCGAAAGGACTTCGCCGAATGAAAGTATGTGTGATTCCCCGACGGCAGTCCGCCGTTTATTTGTGAGTTGTAAGGTTAAAATCATAAACAATGGCACAAAAATGTCGCGTTTTGAGTCTGACAGAGAAAGAGAACAAACCCAATTCCTACCGATTATGTAGCCCAAACTGAAACCACATCACTATCTGACGACTGTGATGAAGAAGTTGAATGCAGTAATCAAACTAATGTCACCAATTATCAACAAGCCATTAGTATGGTAAAGGAATTATAAGAGTATGCAAAGAATAGAGGTGACTCTACAGTAATGGAATTGTTATCAGACTTGGAATTATATTTTCTAGATTGCAAGTATAAAACGCAAACACGTCAAACTACGTTATTAGATTTTTTAGTACTACATCCTAACTAAAACTAGTATATTTTTGTTATGTTATGTTTATTTATACATACATATACAAATTAATAATTTCGCATTTACATATTACCTAACAACAAATTTCCCATGGGCGGACACCTCTATTAGGCGGACACATTTAGACGGTCCCGTAGGTGTCCGCCTAAAAGAGGTGTCAGTGTATGTATATCAAAATTATTTTTCTGGTTATCCATACCACGACCGAACACAGCTCATGAATATTAACATATTTTTAATTTTTTTTTTTTGAAGTAGTCCATCTCAAAGTGGAGTGAAGCTATAAGTAGGTAAAGAAACTCACAGTCTGCTCCACTAGTTTAATAATCGTTAATAAAAAACATACATGTTTCGAAGGCTTAAACCTTCATCCTCAGTGAAAAATACAACTTCAGAAGAAACTTATGACATTGTTAAACTGTAAAGAAGAAAAAAGGATGTTTAAATAAATTGAGTTTAAGCAAAAATAGTTGAAAGAAATTAAATTGACTGAATAAAGTAGTATAATTAAAGAAGAGTAAAAAGTATGAAAACTCTTTCTTACCTATCAAAGCAGGAAAAGAAAAACTTTTATATGGTTATGCAAAAATAATAAATAAAAAAAAAAAAACTAAAGTTTTCTTCTTAAACCGAATCAATAGAATGCATGATTAAAATTTTAATTTAATTTTGAATTTTATATAAAATTTATTCATTTTGTAAAGATGGTTCATCTCAACACGAGGTTTAAAGATGAAAGAAAAATTTTATTAAACAATTTTTCTTAGGTTAAAGTGTCAGAAAAAGAAAACAATGTCACAAGCTAACAGGTTCAGGTAAAAGTAACAAAAATGTAACAAAGAGGGAATAAAGTGAAATGTTAGTAACAAGGAAGAGGTATACTGGAGTAGGAACTGATCATAAAGGTTATAGTAAGTGAATAAGCAAAAATCCGAACGTGCTGCCATGGAGTGTCATATGTCGTAAAAATAAAAATATAGGTTTTTCAAAACAAAACATATTTGTTTTAATAAATACATAAAACATTACATATAAATACCATCAAAATACGAAAATTCCCTTTGAAAGCGTATGGGATCCGGTCGATGGCTGCAGAACCTTCTCGCACCTTGACGTCACTAAGCCACGCCTCCTTGCGCGATATCTTACCTTGTATTTACTGTATCATGTAAGCAACGGATTCCGTTTTTCTCTTGCGACTAGGTCATACGCTTCATCCGGGGAATCGTCTACAAACATATCGTGCTGTGTCACATTTAAATGCATTACCTAAGCAACAGGTTATGGAACACAAAGACCCGATAAACAACTCTCAAATTTGGATTTTGAGGTATAAATACTATTGGTGCAGTATGCTTTGGTCTAATGGAAATTCTAAATATTTATACAAAGTCAATTTTCTGAAATTTCATTTTTGTCCTACGAAAGAAAATAATACGTTCTGCTGCAGAAAGCCCATTTCGCTTCGTAATGAAAGAATATTTTTTACAAAAACACTGATCCCAATCAAATGTCTTAGTAATCCTTATAATTACAGCAATACCAGCCAATCAACGTCACGTTTAATAACAATAATTTGTTTTAATGATTGATAATTAATGCGAAACCACTGAAAAACGTTAACAAATTATATTTAATGGTGATTTGATTCATATGTGAAAAGATTACTTCTTATTACATTGCGGGTTTACATCTTCTTTTGCTTTTATTGCAGTTATGCGTCATATGTCAAGAAGCTTATTCAATATAGATAAGATACCAGTGGCATAGCCACAGGGGTAAGCCCCCCCCCCCCTGGCCTGTTGCCTCTTCACTAATCACAAAGCCTGCCGGGTTTAAAATAAAAAGTAATTTTTTAATACTTACATGGTACTTAATATCATACAATGTGTCAACCCCCCCCCCCCCCCCTCCCCCGTACCCAGATGCTGGATACGCCACTGTAAGGAACTACTTGAAGTATGGTAACATGCACTCATCACAAGGGTGGATCCAGAACCTAGGTCTGGGGAGGGTCAAATTTCGTTTTGGGGGGTCATACAAGGAAAAGTTACGCAAATAATACCATGTCGCGTAAGTCAAGCCGGAATATAGGGTATGTTTGTTGGTTGCTGGATCCACGCTTGACTCATCATCATATATTCATAGCGATAGTTAAGAATGGATTTCATTGAGGGTGAAAAAGGAGAGCCAAAGTTGGTGTTAGGGGGTTATTTGTTGATTAAAGATAAACAAGTCGACGACAAAGTATATTGGAAATGTGACCGATTTCAAACATTTAAGTGCCGATCACGTTGCATAGCAATAGTGAATCCTAGTGAACATAATCATGGAGAAGACGTCGAAGCAGCCAAATAGATGGAAAAAGTCCGAGAAGTTGCAACAAATTCAAGAGATACTCCACATTTTATAATATCTTTGCTGTCTTCAAATTTGTCAAGTAGTGTATCAAATAAAATACTAGTATTAAAAACCTAACAAGAATAATTCATAATGTAAGATCGAGATCTGAAGCTGCTCCCACCAATCACCCTCGTAGAGAAGACATTTGCCTACCTGAGGAATACAAGAAAATATTGAATGATGAGAACTCTCTTCTTTTTGATACGGGAATCGTTGACAAGAGAATTCTTATATTTGATACCCCTGCATCGGTAAACTCCAAGTCAGGACATTGGTTTATGGATGGCACGTTTAAGATAGTTCCGCATTTGTTTACCCAACTGTACACAATTCATCGATTGAAAGAAAATTTGTCAATTCCTTTAATATATGCATTATCCTGCCAGATTTTCGAATAACTTTCCCTTTGATTAATTGAGAGTCGATTAACTGAGTCTTCGAAAATTTGCCCGCCTCGATGAATTGAGACTCGAGGAATCGAGTTCGATGAATTGAGCTCGATTAATTTACCGGATACACTTGAAGATGTTACTGCAAACTTCGGAATGCAACGGTGTTATCAGTTGATGACGATGGAGCTCCTGCATATTTCGCTCATCAGGTCGAGCAACATTTGGACGAAAGATTTCCAGGACTTGTATTAGTCGCGGTGATCTTATTAATTGACCTCCAAGATTTCCAGACTTTACACCAGTAGACTTTTGTTTTTGAGGCTGGTTCGAAAATGAAGTTAATAAAGTAAAAGTCAACTAATTTGAATAGAAATAGAAATACTACAGTCGACATTAAAGAAAGACATCAAATGAAAAAATGAAAATGAAAAAAAGCCGGAAATTTTTTCACAAATGCATTTCAACAAATATAGAAAATAAAAATAGTTATTGTGTTTTTAATTTTTGACAAATCAACTCAAACCAAACGAAAATATGTCTTTTATTTTCCCAAAAAATAAAAATATATTCTACTAATCGCAACTAGCCATACGAACTTTTCCTGGTATAAAAATTAGAAATAACAAGCGATTTCGTGCGTTAATGGTAAACTTTTATGGTTGGTCTGGTTGTTAGAAAAAGCCGGACTGAGTTTGTTCGGGTTTGTTCCTAAAAAAGAGGACATGTCTGGCTAAAGCCGGACATCTCGCAACCTTACATCAGCGTACCTAAACGTTATCGCATCGCATAATTTATAAACAGAAAAAAATTGACATCCCATCACGTGTTCTTTTGTGGAGGTTTGAAGGCAACCAACGGTGTTGGGATTTAAAAAAAAAATATTCTCATATAAATTAGTCTAATTGCCTCTATTAGCAGGATCTCTCCATTATTACTTTTATGCAAATTATGCGAATATGCAGAATTATTAAATCCATTTTTAAATTCAACACGCATACGCACTCGCCTGTCATGTTTAAATAACATGACGTAATTTAATTACAGTATAAAAGGTCTCTTAATTTCAAATCGCGTAATGTCCATCAGATAGCCCCGATTTTTCGCTTGTACTGACAAGCTGAAAACAAGAATCATGACATTGAAGGAATAAAAATCGTAGAGAACATAATGGTAATCGAGAAATAATTGTGTAATTTCTGTTTAATGTATTTCTGAATCTATATAGGGTGTTGCAATAATGCGAGAGTGATATTAGAAAATCTCATAATAACATGAGTTTTTTACATTAATATATACGGGGTTATCAAGTATATTTACAAGGGGATCAAATATCATCTTAGGTCTCTTGATTTACAGGAGATCAAAAAAGTTGTATTTAAATGGGATATGGGGGGATACATAAACAGTTGTGACAGCAGTGGCAGCTCGTGACCTACGATAGAGCGGGTTCACAAGTATGGTGAAATTTTTCTAGGCGTTTTAAATGTAGAAAGAAAAGAAGTAAGAAGAAAATGCGTTAGATAAAACTTTTTTTTTTATTTTTTTATTTTACACAAGGAAATACAACTTTTGGAAAATAAGAAAGGTTTTCTTAGTGTGTATAGCTGTCGGATCTTAACGTCGTCGCATGCAACCCTCGTAACAATATTTATACATTCGACTACTAATACTACTAAAGCCATCTACGAGCTATCAAGACAACCGAATGATGTTCAATACTACTACCGCCATCTACGGGTTATCAGGAAAACCGAATTATATCTAATCCCTCTACGCTATCTACGGCTACGTCATTAGGCGCAATTTAGACGAGAACAATAGTTAACTAGTTTATGACGAGAACGAATCGAGCCACGAGACTGACAAGTTGGCATTCTTCATATTTTCAGTGTTTTTTAGTTTAAATCCTTAAATAAAATGGTTTAAAATCATATCGAGTATCATTTATCGAAATACACAACATTTATCGACCCTACACAATAGTGCTTAAACGTAAAGTCCGTTCTTCGGTTCTTAATTGTAGAAAATTAATAACAGCCTCATTAAGTTTGGAATACCCTCTATAAATTTTTTTTCATATATTTCATTTTTAAGCTTTCTAATAAGGTCCCTAGATTTACCCTTTGGTCTGCGTTAAATTAAGTTCGGGTTTAGGTTTTCCCGCATTCTTCACTTCAATTTTTTGCTCCAAACTCAAAGTCAACTAACTATTCATTTTAACTTAATAAATATATAATATTAAAATATTAAAAAATACACGCTCGAATTTCTAACTAAACTGCTGGCCATTTGCTTTCGAGCAAGAAAAATTTCGCCTAAATTTAAAAGTTAATATTTTCTGAACCAGATATGACATCGATCTCCGGTTTTTAATGGTTGATAGATTTGTCCCTTAGGAAACAACTGCCAAAGTTGGATTATCTTAAACTGTCAGAAAATTTTATATACAGGGTGTTAAAGAGGACGATGATTTTTGCTCCAATTTCAATAGCATGTAACTTTCACAATAATATTTTTAAATTTTATCACTGTACGTCAATTGAATCACTGGTTAATAGCAAAGAAAGTAATTTGTAAAATTTTTTATATCTGCTATATTTTAAGAGATACCGATTTTTTTGAAAAACTTTGCTTTTTTTCAACTTTTTGTTAGCTAGATCCCACTGTGCGTTGCATCGTGCAAACTTTGCAAGTGATTATTATACCTTATGAAAAGCTTGTTTATGTTCAGTAACAACAATTGTACCTAAATGTTGTGATGTGCAGTGGCGTACTTATAATCACTTATATGTCTATGCTTTATGAGTATCTCACAATTTTTTTGTATTGGAAAGTACTCGCCTCTAGATTAGGCAAGTTTTTCCTTATTTTTTAGTTTTTCATATCTCGCTATAGGTACAGGTACAGTGTCTACAAAATTTTAAAAAAGATCATTTTTTTATTTAATTAAGTATAAAAACTTAAAAAAATTTTTTTTTTTAAATTTTGTAGACACTGTATAATATACTTGTAGCGCGATATGAAAAACTAAAAAATAAGGAAAAACTTGCCTAATCAAGGGGCGAGTACTTTCCAATACAAAAAAATTGTGAGATACTCATAAAGCATAGACATATAAGTGATTATAAGTACGCCACTGCACATCACAACATTTAGGTACAATTGTTGTTACTGAACATAAACAAGCTTTTCATAAGGTATAATAATCACTTGCAAAGTTTGAACCATACAGCGCACAGTGGGATCTAGCTAACAAAAAGTTGAAAAAAAAGCAAAGTTTTTCAAAAAAATCGGTATCTCTTAAAATATAGCAGATATAAAAAATTTGCCAAATTACTTTCTTTGCTATTAACCAGTGATTCAATTGACGTACAGTGATAAAATTTAAAAATATTATTGTGAAAGTTACATGCTATTGAAATTGGAGCAAAAATCATCGTCCTCTTTAATACCCTGTATATAAAATTTTCTGACAGTTTAAGACAATCCAACTTTGGCAATTGTTTCCTAAGGGACAAATCTATCAACCATTAAAAACCGGAGATCGATGTCATATCTGGTTCAGAAAATATTAACTTTTAAATTTAGGCGAAATTTTTCTTGCTCGAAAGCAAATGGCCGGCAGTTTAGATACACGAACAGACAACATCGCGGTGCACACAAAAACTGTGCGCCTTTTCCATTTTAAATCGATATAGTCACGCTATCCCCCGCTGTCACCCGCCACCTGTTACTACAGAGAATCTGCACTACTTAATCTCTAAAGTCTCGTCATAATTGTCATTTACCTCGACCCAGGCACGGTTGCCGGATTTATACAGTTTGGTTTGACGGGATGATATAATATTAGGGAGGGTCGGACTTTTTTAATTTGACGGTACGATAAAATATTAGGGAGGGTCGGACTTTATACGATAAATAATATTCAATGAATATAAATTAATATTTTTTTATTTTTCTTGTTTTGGGGTGTGCACGTGCGCATGTGCTCCTGTGGAAGAACGGCCACTGTGCGACAGTTGTCTATCTACTGTTGTCACTTATTTAAGTCATTTACAAAACAAAATCTGCTTCTTACCTACTAGGATCGATGAAATGGCCAGCATGATCCCCTGATCTGACGCCATTAAACTTTTTCCTATGGGGTTATGTCAAAAATATTGTATACACAACTAAACCCCTGGATTTAGCTGACTTAAGAAGACGAATATCGCTTGCAATTAGATCGGTCACGCCTGAGATGTTCAGTAACGTTAGAAGAAATTTCTATTTAAGATTAGGATGTTGCCTAGACTAGATTAATGTTTTTTTTGTTTTTTACATTATCAAGAAATAAACAGTATTACTTATTAGTTTTAGAGTGTGTTGTTAATTTTTGCAATCAATCTGAAAACGCTTAATATTTGCGATACAGTTGAAGATAGGTATAGGTATTAAATATGTCGAAAATTTTCTGAGGGATCCAAAAATTTAATAATATATAGGGTATTGCATTTAAAATAAGAAAGTTGGTATTGGCCACTGTTACATGACATACCCTGTATGAAAAGTCTTTATTAAAATAAATGCGCAACTAGAAATACCAATCGACGTGTCCGAGCGTATAGAATTTATTCCATTTGGCTGATACACGCTGTATGATACAATACTGTTTTACTTATAACATGTTATTGTATTATTTCTTCCCACTATTGGATCACCCTATATAAGCAACGCTGACCATGAACTTTTAGCAACAGGTGTATATCTCAGCTGCTTATACGTATTACAATAAATAGTCGAGCTTTATCGATAGATGGTACAGTGATAGAGGTAGAGTAGGGTATATTTTCGTGAGGGAATTTTAATAACAAAAGCATTAGCTCGACTAGCAGGACGGGATTCATGCAGTCTTATAAAAGCATAAGACAATTATAAAAACTTACTATAAGAAATAGTAATAATAAATATTACTCTTTATTCATTTCCAGTGAATGGGAATAAAATCACTTTAATGCATAAGTACAAGTGTGCATTCAGGTGTTTTCACACACAAACCCTATAAATTCTGTAAAACTCCTAAACAGGATCATTTAAGATCAGTCACCATAATTTGAAAGATTGGAAAATGGTTTTTTCAAAAAGTTGTAGAACCACTATCCACGAAAATCAAAACAATTATTACTCACCTTGCAATATGCAGTAAGGTTCTTATTGCTTCACCTAGAATTTCCATAGAACAGAATTCAATGCGCAATTTAATGCATATCTATTTTAAAAAAATGAAGCATGTGCTTAGATATGCAAAAATATGCTTCAAATATGCAAATTAGGGTGGAAAGATTTTTGTACGAGTCTCTAAATTGGGTAATGGCTGGTTGTTTGTTTTGTCAAACTGCTTTGATGATGTCCGGAACAGGAATCAGTTGTTTCAACAACCTCAAAATAAGAACAATTGTCCCCATTTCTATGAAGGTACGTCACAAATATTAAATGTGCAAGATTTTTGTAGAAATGATATTAAATTGATGATTATTCAATTTGCTTTATTATACAGGGTGTTTCCTAACCTCTCTGAAAAAATGAAGGAGGTGAGGTATAAAAGTTTTTCGCATGTCGCTTCGTTTTCGGAATACAGGGGTTTAAAAAAATATTGTATTTTTCATTTTATTAATTAATGCCAATGATTTGATAATGCATATGATTTAAAACTTTTGGATAATGAACTCATATGAGCCAGTAAACATCCATGTACACGACGTGCTAAATTGCTACGTGTTGTAAAATTTCGGGACTGGTGTGAATCGTATTTAAACCATCAATAATACGCAGTCGAAGGTCTTCTTGTTTCAATAGGAGGTAGTATAAACAAATGTCACGGAGAAAACAAAGGTGGTACTCGTATAATTTGACGATAAAAATACGAAAATAACTAAAAAATTAAGGTACTCTTTTACCCAGATCCCCGTAAATGAATTAATTGTAAAATTTAAAATTTACCCAAAGTAAAGTGCTCTAATCCTTTATATTTAACAAATATCATTAGAATATCGATTGGCATTAATAAATAAAAAATAAAAAGTCTATACTTCTCAGGTGGTATTAATATAAAAAAATCATTATTTCCCAGACCACCCGATGATACCTTATGCGATAAGGTATACACAGTAGCACAAAATGAAAAATACAATATTTTTATTAACACCCTGTATTTCGAAAACGAAGCGATATGCGAAAAACTTTTATACCACATTCTCGTCTTAAAATAAGGTGCGGATTCACCTCCTTCATTTTTCAGAGAGGTTAGGAAACACCCTGTATACAGGGTGTCCGGGAACATGTGGGAAATCTCCCGGATATGAAGAAAACACGTGAAAAGAATACTATAGGTTCATATAAACTTCTTTCGTATCGGCCTCCTCTTGTGGTGATATGGGCTCCCAAAGAGCACCAATGGAATCAAGTTTTTTACACATAATTATTGAACCACCTGGTATATTTCAATTATTTTTTAATATGATGCATACCAGGTAAGATCCGTCAAATTACTATCCAAGAAACTGTTGTGAATTACTCACAGCTGCAGGGACGGACTAGCTGTAACACTCATGGGCCCATTTTTTTTTACGCCCTGTATGATGAGAACTTTGGACAATGTTTTTTACATACCTTTAACTATTGGCTAAAAATTAAGTACTCTTCATTCATGTCGCTAATCCTAACCGTTTTCGAGAAAACGTCATTTTATTTACACTGACTCGCCTAACTGACTGCTCATGGGCTAAATATGAAAAAGCGGAATCTTGAAGGTTGAACATTGGATCGGAACAAAGATGTATCTATTATTGAAATACCCGAAGCACATGATGTATATGAAATGCCGTATTTTCGAAAACGGTTGGGATTAGCGACATGAATGAAGAGTACTTAATTTTTAGCCAATAGTTAAAGGTATGTAAAAAACATTGTCCAAAGTTCTCATCATACAGGGCGTAAAAAAAATGGGCCCATGAGTGTTACAGCTAGTCCGTCCCTGCAGCTGTGAGTAATTCACAGCAGTTTCTTGGGTAGTAATTTGACGGGTCTTACCTAGTAGGTATACATCATATTAAAAAATAATTGAAATATACCAAGTGGTTCAATAATTATGTGTAAAAAACTTGATTCCATTGGTGCTCTTTGGGAGCCCATATCTCCGAAGAGGAGGCCGATACGAAAGAAGTTTATATGAACCTATAGTATTCTTTTCACGTGTTTTCTTCATATCCGGGAGATTTCCCACATGTTCCCGGACACCCTGTATATTTGATCCGTGGCGTGGCCACACGGGGGCGGCCTCTCCGCTCCCTTGGCATGGCGCCCCGCCCCTTCACTAGTTAAATGCCTAACAAAAGGACAATTTTTTTTAAATAGAAAAGTTCTTTTTTAATATTTAAATGATACTTAATATCACAAAATTATTATTTAAAAATCCAGACGCCCGCCCCTGACCCCCAACTTTGACTACGCCACTCTTTTTGAACCCGCCATTGATTTGCATAAATTATTGTTTAAAACTTAGAAGTTTTCAAATATATGCACCAGGTTTTAAAAATATGCAAATTTTTCCGCAATCACCCAAAAAATTGCATTAAAATACAATAATTTGAATGCTACATATTACATTATGATAATGATTAAAACAATCAATACAATCGATATTTTTTACAAGATACTTTACATTCTATATCACGCTGATTAAACGAATGACTATCATAAACTGGGTGGTAGTAAACCAAACTAGTTTTTAAGCATGGCACTAGACTAATCATGAAAAGATTAATAGGTTCAAGCTTATATTCAGTTTCCTGTTCATTAAAGGCAAGAATGCACATAAAACCCACACTTAGATGAAGTTTTTCTTGTTCTTTGAGTTTCTTAGAAGCACATAAGTCGATCCCTTCCGCATTTGTAGTATACCGGGTGGCAGAGTATTAATTAATAGCTTCGTTGTTATCTAAAATATACAAAACCATATATTTTAAGATCCTTGTGATAGACCCATTATTATAGAAAGTTTTGTTTTTCAGATCTTAGCTGGACAAGATTCGGTTCTCTCCCTCTCCGTAAATCCAGACTTGCCAGAGAAAATGGCGTCAGCCTCATCCCGAAACCGAAACATAAGGACATATTACAATGGCTTAAGGATCTGGATTTGGAGCAATATGCCTCGATTTTCGCGAAATTCCAGGGAGTGGAAGATCTCTTGGAGTTCTCGGAGTCCGATGTCAAGGACTTGGGAGTGAAGAAGTCGTCGCATAGGGCTACGATCATTAGCAGTTTGACGTTGCTACGGGCGAAATATCATGGTAAGTAAAAACTGTAGAGCTTAGGTTAGACTATGGCACCGAGTAGGAATCGTGAATCATCCTGTATTTTATTATACCAATGGGTGGCAACTGGTAACCCCCCGCAATTTTTAGAAATATTGTATAATATTATTATTTATATATTATATTTTTTGCATTCACCGGTTTGTCAGGAATTTCACATCTATTCATCTAATCGGAGTCTAAATCTCTTATTTAGTTTCATTTATTAATTTAATTAGATTGGGTAGTCAAGTATACAGTGATGGGCTAAAATATGGAATAAATTCATTTAAAAATCAGGTATTAATTTTTAGTAAAAACGCTCGGACACGTCGATTATAATTTTTTCTTCCGGATTTTTTGCCTCAAAAAGAAATTATACTGGGTGTGTCAAAAAGTAGATGTAGGTATAATTTTGAAAAAGTATTTTATTAAGTGTTGAAAATGCAAACCATTAACTTCTTGACAATATGCCAATCTACTTAAAAACCCTTCTAAAACATTATTTACAGTATTTTCATTAATTTGCCTAATTTCATATCTAATTTTAAATTTTAAGTCTTCCAAATTTTGTGGTTTATCCTTATACACTTTTGATTTCAAATAACCCCTGCTGAAACCAAATAGACGCTTCTGGTAGATTAGGCTGATTCGGATTTGGAAAATCCGCTGCTAGTGTGGGAATTAATTCATTTTGAAGAAATTGTAAATACCGGTCTCCTGTAAGATTTCCATCGAAGAAAAAAGGTCCAATAATTCTATCATTTAATATCCCTGCCCAAACATTTACTTTTTGTGAGTATTGCGTATGCTGTTCTCTCATCCAACGGGGATTACTTGTACTCCAATACCGAAAATTTTGTCTGTTTAGCGAACCATTCAAACAAAACGTGGCTTCATCGCTAAAAAGTACGCTGCGATGGAAGTTTCACAAAACTGTAGTCGGCGGTCGGGATCATCTTCGTTTAGCTCGTGCAGCAACCTAATTTTATACGGATGGTACTTTTCTTGTTTCAATACCCGCAAAACAGATCGTCGGCTAACATCATTATTAAGGGCTACTTCAGTGGATGCACTATGGGGATTATCTTCAACTTCTAACAAAATGTTCAATTTTGTGTTTTCACTATTTTTTGGACGACCTGGCCGTAGACGATCCTTTACATTTCCTGTTTCCCTGAATTTTTTCTCAATTTTACTCACTGTAGATCTCGTAATCCGTCGTTCTGGATACTTAGCGCTAAACAAGTTACAAACTTCTTCTTGACTTCTTGTTTTGTCTCCACATCCAATTAAAATTAAAATTTCGATTCTTTGAGTTTCATTTAAATGCACCATGATCACCGTTTTTTCAAAATTATACTTAAAATTCTTTTTGATTGACACATGACGTGCTATCGTAGTAACAATTAATTTAAATTTACCTGTTTACCTTTTAGTAGGTACATGTACCTTCTTTTAAAGAAATTTCTTTTTTAAGATGTAATTTTTCTCTAAAACCGTTAGAGATAAGGATAGAGTATGCTACATGAATTATGTTCAGCATTTGACGTAGAATTTATGTCATAAGTAAAAATAGGGTGGTTCTATTTAAAATACAAAAAAATTTTACAACATCTACTTTTTGACACACCCAGTATAATTTCTTTTTGAGACAAAAAATCCGGACGAAAAAATTATAATCGACGTGTCCGAGCGTTTTTACAAAAAAATAAAACCTGATTTTTAAATGAATTTGTTCCATATTTTAGCCCATCACTGTATATATTTAAAAATCTCGAATTTAAAGAGGATTTATGGCAAGATACAAAATACATTCATAATATCGAAATAAGGTAAAACACCCAATTATTGATATTGAACCAATAATTGGCATGTATTATAACTTGCCATAATTTAAGAAATTTTTATATCTGACCTAAGAATTAAATGTACAACCCTTTGGGACTGCAATCTGGCAACCTCGTTCATGTCCACATTTTTTAACAATATGGCGGAATGACCAAATAAAATAATACCAAAGATATTAACAACTACAGATAGAAAAATGTACATTTGTTCGTGTTTAAAGAGTCTTTCCCACCTCTTTCGGTCATTATTGCAGTATAGCGCATATTGTCGTATTTATCGCAAAGGTATCACAATTAAAAATTTGTTAATTTTACAATTACAACTGCTTTAAGGTTAATCTGCAATTGCTCTTAAAATAAACTGATATAAACTGTGTAAAGACGATGAGTGATTCTTTAAAAATATTATTATACAAGTATCAAACGAATCTTGAACTAATCCAACTGCACTCTGGCAACATCTTTTTGTATTTTACTACTACGCTACGTTCCAGGAGACAAGATACGAATGAATACTATTCTCGTAAACATTACAACGTTGGCGCTGTGATCTAACGGATTGTTTATATATTTTGATTGATTTGTCTTTTTTTGTGATTATTGGTGAAAAATCGTCTTTATTATAAACAATCATGTGTAGTTTGTAAAAGAGTGGGTAATTTAAATAAGGATTTATCTTTTCATCCGTAAGCAGTGGTGTAGCGCTACTACCGGGAACCCCCGCAGTCGCGGGGGGGCCCGAAAGCTTCGAGTGCCGATAGAGCCTATTGCTAATTAGCAAATCTTTCAAATAAATACCAATATTACCAATGTCCACCTGATCTAGATTTTGTCACACTGTGTCCGTAATTATATGAATTTGAAGAATGAAGCAATTGGTATATCAAGATCATGGAATATAAACCCGGAATTTGAAGATAAAAGACAATTAAAACCAAAAAAACACTTTGATGAAGCCAATACAAATTATCTATTTTCTAGTTGAGAAAACTATTTTAGGATAAATATATATTACAAAGTATTTGATATTGTAATTAACCAAATAGGTAATCGTTTTGAGGGAATGGAGTTATTTCTTAATAAATTTAGATTTCTATGTCCCCAAGTTCTAGTAACTTTGCCAGAAAAATAATTATTTATGTCTGCAGAAACACTACAGCAAACATATTCCAGCGATCTGTCTGCGACTTTTCCTTTAGAGATAGTCGCGTTGTGTATGCCGTTAAAGGAAAAAATTGCTTCTCTTCAAAGTATTAAAGACTTTGCTGTATTTTTAATTGTGGAAAATAACACTTTATCATCAAATTTTCCAGAGGTAACAACAGCCTTATTATTATTTTTAACTCTTCCAGTAAGTGTTGCTACAGCTGAGAGATCCTTTTCCAAATTAAAAATCATTAAAAATTATTTACGAAATAGTTCCTCTCAGACAAGGTTAACCAACTTGGCTATCCTGTCTATAGAGGCACAAGAGGTGACCAAAATGGATAATTACCATTTAATAAAAAATTTTGCGGAGGCAAAAGCTAAAAAAAAAACAATTTACCTCCTGAAAGCAACAATATAAGAATAATTTTACAATATAATAATTAAAATAGGGAATTGGCCAATTGCCTCGCAATAACTATTGAGATACCTATAATATTATATTCAAGATTTTGTTGCTTAATTTTAAATACTTTTGGTTTTATCTCACTGTAACTTTCAAGTATTGCTACCTTAGCTCGGTACCTAAAGAATTTTTTCGTGTTTGTTCCTTTTAGTTTTAAAGAATGTTTTTTGTTTTCTTCTTGTTGTTCAATAATTTTATTTTTTGTAACGTTCTCTACATATAGGTTTGTAGTTTATATAATAAACAGTATTATCTAATTTTGTTTGTTTATATGTTTATATATGTATATTCTTAATATAGGGTAGGGGGCCCTAACTCAATTTTCGCGGGGGGGCCTATAATTTGTCGCTACGCCACTGTCCGTAAGTATGGTTCTGTTTTAATATTTAACAATCTGATATAACCGAACTTCCATTGTTGCCATTCAGCCAACAGACTCGTAATTCTCTCTTCCATCCACTTTCCAAAAGATTTATGAATGGATTATGGGATATGTAGTTTACCATACCTTTGGTTAATACTGTTTTTGAAACTTAGTTCATTAAGTACTACCTATCTGATTTCTAAGATGATGTTTTAAATAATATACTATACTATCAATATTCATCCTTCTTTGGTAACTAACCTTAGTATTATAGTTCTATACAGGGTGTTATGGAAATGACGTATTATATTTAAACCGGCAATTCCTGAGATGAAAAGAAATTGAAAAAAAATAACCAAAAATGGCGCTTTCAATTAATAACCGAATTATAACACCTTATGTCAAACCAAATAAACCTATCTGTTACTACTGACCAAACATAAACAAACCTTAACCATACCTAAACAAAACAATATTGAGATAGGTTATGGCCAAAAACGTCACTGAAATTTGAGCAATGTTGTCGGTTAAAATCTTTAGAAGGCCAATAACCGGTTGACAGAAGATGTTTATTTTTCAAGGTACATTTCTAAACTTTTACCTTGAGTTGTTCGCTGGGAAAAAAATTTTTTATTTAAGCTCTGTTACCTTTTCGCTATTATTTAAAACAGCACATAAATGCACATTAACACAACACAACACCACTTTTGCTGCTTAGAAAACACTTCCATCTTAAGTTTTTTACATGGATGAAGGTTTTATGAACATAACATTTTTTACAACTACTTTCAATAATGTTCTAATGGTAAATAACATTGATGAAGGTAATATGTACTGATGCCAGACAAAAAACTTTAAACTCAATTTTCTCTAAATAATAAACAAACAGACCATTCAACCACTTAAACGTATCAAAACGTTCGGGGGCGGGCCCGATTTGACATTTTCGTTCTTCTTTTCTTTTTCTGTATGGCATCACTACACAACAACACTACAATGTTGCCACCTGCTGGCGTATTTTTTATAAGATGCTGTTTTATAAGATTATATCCATAAATTATGTCATTTGCTTTTGAATATTACTTCTCCGTATAATTTTAATTCATGCTTTAGGACAAAATTCATATTTTTTAATCGAATTTTCAATTTAATGTTTTGGCGCGAAAAATTTCGAGATTACAGTTTCAAAACTGGCAACAGCCCAATAGTTGTGGTATTGTCCCGATAGAGGGATATAAATTATTTTCTAATATTATAAATTTGCTATTCAAACTCAAAATGCCAAGAACTTCAATCGAACTAATGGACATGGTCTTATGCTATGGAGCAGCACAGGAAAATGCCCTATACATGGAGCTTCGCATTACCCGAGATAGAGGAGAGAGAAACCCAAACACGTTAGCCGCTGTACTACAAAAGTTAAAAAGTTGAGACTACAAGACTTCCTTTACTTTACAAGAAGGTTACAACAGTGGTACATACAGTCAAGTCGAAGTACCTGACTAATTCCGAAGGATAGTTCACAGATGAGGTTGGCTTTACCCGAGATGGAATATTTAATCAGCGAGTTATAGAGGAGAGAGAGAGAAACCCAAACACGTTAGCCACTGTACTACAAAAGTTAAAAAATTGAGACTACAAGACTTCCTTTACTTTACAAGAAGGTTACAACAGTGGTACATACAGTCAAGTCGAAGTACCTGACTAATTCCGAAGGATAGTTCACAGATGAGGTTGGCTTTACCCGAGATGGAATATTTAATTAGCGAGACCAATAGCCAGATAAGGTTTTTCTTGAACATATCGGCAGGTATTATTGATAATCACCTAATACGACCACATATCCTGCAAAACGACCTGCCAGAACTTTTAGAAAATGTTCCTTTAGGTCGGATAAGGGACATGTGGCTTCAGCAAGCATAGTTTACGGATTGTCACTGAAATTTGGACATCCTATGTGCGTTTATTCTAGCGTACGGTAGTGTTTATAGTGGTTTTGTGGGTGTCTGTCTGTTTCTTTAAGTGATTTAGTTAGTTTTGATATGCCGGTCACGTCCCGAGATTGGAAAGAAGAGGACAAAGCAGTTTTAGAAGGTATAAGCAAGCAAGGAGTAGACTGTGACTTTGAGTTTACTTCTTAATAGCTATTAGGCAGTCCCACACTATTATCAGGGCACGTATAGAGCATAAAGTGTGAGCATAGAGTATCCTCGATTTACTTCCCTTGTATCCTAAGGTAAGCTAAATAATTAATTTTATAAGAAACTAAAAGTTCTACCGTTTTACAAAGTTTGGCAACATTGTAGGAACATGTGTTTGTCAGACAGCTCCGCCGGATAATATCATATGGTGCCGCGGAGTCACCGGTAGGTTTAGGGGTGAATTACCCCACTTTTTAAACGTTCGATTTAAAAAAAAAAAATATGTAGCGCTTCTCTAGGACACCCCAGGAGTCACCCATTTAAATATAATACGTCATTTCCATAACACCCTGTATATTATGTAAATTACGAATAAATTTGTAAAAAAAGCAATAAATTGTGTTGAAGTGTTAAATTTTGGGATAACCTTTTTTCGGCCTGCCAATTTAAGGATTTTAGAAAACAACAACTTTTTTCTGTAATTTAATTTTTTTTTAATATAGGTCTGTTTGCCACATTCGACGATTTTAATACCTTCTATGAATGGCATAACGTGGTTAAACACTTTATAAAATAAGAAACTTTCTCAGGATGATCAATTTGGTAAGAAATGTTTCTAAAACCTGTGAATCATTGGGTGTTTTACCTTAAACAAAAAATTAGAGCCTCATACTGAATTTCACTGTGGCCTGGCATGATGCCGGACGGTAGCGCCTTAACGCCATGATATATACCACTAAAGTCCACCGAGTGTGAATTGGTTCACCGGCCGTGGGGTTTGAACCTACGAACTCTCCTCCTAGAGTTCCCAGTTACTGCCGCTTTAGCCACGGAGCCTCCAGAGCCGTTTACAGTTCTATTCATATAGATTCTATATTAATAGATGGACAAATATATGAAATAGGAAACGTCGGAAATACCTTTATGCCTCGATGCATTCGAGTATGTATGTGCAGAGTCACATTTAAATCATCGACGTTCCCAATTATTTTTAGAATAATAATTATTTCGTTTCCGTTCGACTGATTTTCCAATAAGTCAGTGGTTCTCAACCGGGTTTGTGTATAATCCCGCAAATGCTGGATTCCGCAAATGCGGGATCCCGCGATGATTTCGCGGAATTGACATTGAAGGGATTCGCGGGATTTGCGGGACGCGATGGGGGTGCTGTATGTTAATATCAAGTTGTTTTATGCAATTAGAAACAGAGTAGAATAGCAGGAAAATATTTATTGCATATAGGTACAATACAATAGTGCGACCAGTTTAACGGTTACATGTTACATTGATTTTGAACGTATTTTCGGAGAAAAGATAACAAGTTTAATGTTTCTTATATCTTATTTTATTGCACATGTATCCTGCGGCTGAAAACGCACGTTCAGCTTCGACACCAGTCGACGGAATAGATTTTACACAATTTGTGGCCCTCTGATTCGAATAGTTGGCGCATATCGGTCGATGTGATAAAGTTTCCAAAGAGTATACCATCTTTAGCTACCATTCGAGACACTCTTTCCTCCATCGAAACTTTTTTCTCAGATGAAAAAAAAATCTGTAATTTTCATTTTATTAGGTAGCACAGAAGAACCACTAACATCTGAGCGCTTAGCAATAGAACTAAACGAACTACTCGAACTGCTGGTACTAGCTTTCATTTCCTGTCTAATTTTATCAATCAACACTACCGCTGCTGCTCTGGACTTTCAAATTAATATTATGCGTTGTTTGTAAGTGGCTGTGAAAACCTTTGGGGGAACGAGCAGAGATTTTGATAATGCTAGGGCATAACTTACATTTAGCTGTAAGACCATCTTCAGACTTAACTTACATTTAGCTGTATATAAGACCATCTTCAAACTTTAAAAAATAATTCCAAACTAAACTTGAACCTTTATTGTCTTTGTAAACTACACTGACACTCATTTTTGTGATTGTTATTTAAATTCCATGTATTATAATCAACCACTTGATAAATGTCACTAGATGTCACTTTCGCACGTACGCAAGAAAACTGTTCTGTTTAACGTATTTCCAATAGCCCCCAGCATGGCGGGGAATCCCCGACGCGTCGACCAAAAATAGCGCAGTTCATTGTTTGCTATTCCGCAAGTCCCGCGGATCCGCGGGATCGTTGGGCTCAATCCCGCAGGTTTGCGGGATTAAAGTTTGGGTGCGGGATTGGATTCCCTATTCACGTGGCTCACTTTCAGGTGGTCTGCAAGAAGACGCTTGGTACATCATTGAAAATGATAGCAAAAAATTATTGTTTTGCAAAGCAACTACCAATAGGTACTAACCACACAAATCACATGGAGGAAATCGTTATAATGCTGCAGGATATATTAGTACATTACGTACCGAGGGCAGTAAGAAGGCCTTTACGCTCGAGTCCGTAAAGGCCTTCACTGCCCGAGGTTCGTACCGTACTTTTTGTCAAAAGTGCGCCGAGTCCTTCTGCCACTAAAAAGAGTGTTGGTGTGTGCTTCCAGCGTGAACGCGAGAGGGCTGTAATGAAAACATTACAGCCCTGTTTCTAGGTATATTACAGCCCTGTCTCCGAGAGGCTTGAAAAGAGCTACCTACGGTCACGAAAAGAGGTCGCGTAAGAGGCGCTTACGGCGCACGTATGACAAAAAAACAATTACGGTGTTTTTTAATATTTGGTTGTCTCTTTTATGACCAGTCGGATTACCACTTAGATTTGACCTTCAATTTTCACAGATAATAAACGCTAAGCGTTTATAGCTTAGCTAATATTCTTTAAAGTGACTTAAATCTTTTAAGCATAAGATTTTTTTTTTCAGAAAACTACCCAAGAAGACCCGCCATTAGACACAGTGTGGCAGTAGACTCGTCAAAGAAAATCGAAAGGGAAGATACACTGTAAGTACCTGTTGCCTTTTTATCAATTTTTTTATTTTAGAAATAAATCTTTTATGGAAAAATGACGCCCGCCAATGGCTTCGCACGCTCGAGAACCATACGTACCTAACCGACGTACTTAAAAATCATAGGGGACTAATAAATATCTCCATTTTTTTTAAAGCTTGGTCTTATTGTATAAATTCCATATACCATAATCAAAAAAGAAATGTCTAAAGTCGGTTCGTTTTATGAAGTCCGATATCATATTAAAGGTTGTAAAAGAGTAAGACGGTTAAGTTAACAATACCTTCGCTATGCTTGATCGTACCGAACATTCCACTGGTTCACTGTAGTGGGCGTAGCAAAATCGGCGGTTCCAAAACAAAATTATCTTAGAATTATGTAACGCGATAAATATTTTTATCTTATTTATTTTTCACTCATAGTTTTTTTTTATTTATCAAATGAAAAACATTTTGCGTCAATAAGTTAACGATTTTCTCAGGTACTTTCTCCTAGAATTTAGTTATTTTGGGATCATTATAGTTAAATCTATATAATAATCACTATTTTTCAAGAAATAATTAAAATTTCCTACAGTGCAGGATGGTATGTTCTATTTAAAATAAGTAGTTATGCTTCTTGCTTTTAGTTTGTTTATCATTGTGTGTGAATTAAAAGCAGTTATAAAGCAAAGTTATGGAAAATGTTCAGCAAGGTGACACAACGCCTAGAAGGTGTTTATATCCAGGTGAACGCCGTTTGGTATTACAAGTGGAACGTTATTTTACTTTAGAAAAAGATAACTCGGGCCCGTTAGTGTCTGTTTTGGCAGTGCAAAAACGAACGTCTGATGCTTGCGGCATTTCAGATAAGACCTGAAGAAGACTTCGAAAAAATAGTGGAGAGGAATTGGATAGACCATATAAAAGGTTCGACTCCATTCTAAAACCGTTGATTTATCCCAAGGGATAAAACTATCGATTAGGAATATTGTTTATGAAATGTATAAAGCCAAGGAATATGTTACCCTCAAATGAAAGATATAGAAGAAAGAACTTTGCGATATTGGAACTACCAGTTTGTCCATCATTTTAAAAGATCTGGGCTTCAAATATAAAAAAACTAACAACAGAAAAGTGCTTTGCGAGCTGTCCAATAATGTTTCAAAAATATTGCAATTTTTAAGGGAATATTTACGGAACAAAAAATCGGCATTGTCAAGGCAAGTTGTTTTTCTTGACGAAACATGGATATATTCAAACGGAACTTCAACAAAATCGTCTTGGCAGGATGATTCGAAACATTGCTATTCCAGTACCCGTGCCAGTAATGGAAAAAGGTATATAATAATACATGCTGGCAATGAAGAAGGGTTTGTTTCAAATGCCATTGCCATATTTTCATCAACAAAAATTCTAAATACTATAGAAGCTAAAAAATAATTATTTTTCTTTGCCTAAACTGATTTTTTATTTACTTTAAATTATTTTAATTAGAAAATACCTAAAATATAATTTATTGTTTGAGAGCTACCGACTACCCTGCTGGAGAGGTTTTATTGCTTAGCGGACTTCATACACCGTACCGACTTTATAAACAAGCTTACATTCGAGATACAAAGAATGACGCAAGAGGTAATTTTCATGTAGAATTGAATAGGATAATTAGAAAAAATATCCGTTTAAAAAATGTCAGTAACGTACCACTTTTTTTTATAAAAAATATTAGAGAATATGTTTGCAAAGACCCCAATCGATAGAATAACTTTTGGCAACTAAAATATGTAGTTTAACATCTAAAATTACTAACAATCGAAATAATATCAAGAGGTGTGCCGCAATCTTTATAGACCTGGCAAAAGCATTTGACACTTGACACGGTTCCACATGATAAACTTCTTGATGTTCTATGGCATTATGGAGTCAGGGGAACCGTTCGGAGGTTGCTTCAGAATTATCTTGTAGAAAGATATCAAATAATAACGCACTAAGTAATAGATAGACAGGCTCTAAGGATTGGGGTGCCGCAAGGTACAGTTCTTGGCCCAATTTTATTTATAATATACATAAATTCTATGCTATCGTTTAATGTAGGCGGATTATGATGATTACCATCCTGGTTTCAGTGGCAACACATTGTTAGAAGAGAGTAATAAAATGATCAACGGTTTAATTATTGCAAAAAATTGGTTAGAAACGTTTAAAGTCTCGCTTAACCTAACAGAAACAAATTAGTATGTTGCGTTTTCCTTGACGGGCGCCAACAGACATGAGTTTACAAATTACAATAACAATGCAATAATAAATATCTGAAATGGCACCCGCATATTGAAAATGTATTTATCTATCAAATATAATTCGATGTATGGTTCATAAATTCTATATTCTCAGAGAAATTCTAATTTTAGTTTACAAAAATCGTGTTGAGTCTCTGATTCGGAATTTTGGTGTGGGGGGCTATCGTTTAAAAATATATATTAAAAATAATGTTTAGGCGGGATAGATTATATCCTACAGAATTACTGTTCTCTAGTGACATCTGTCTTATTAGGTTAAAATCATGAAAATGTCGCGTTTTGAGTCTGAAAGAGAATATTGATATTGTGGAAGTTTGTAGTTTGATAACAATGATTTAGGCGAGTTCATTAACATTGATAGCAATGTGCTATTAGAAGATGATAGTGACCCCATTCCTACCGATTATGTAGCCCAAACTGAAACCACATCACTATCTGACGACTCTGATGAAGAAGTTGAATACAGTAATCAAACAAATGTCGCCAATTATCAACAAGCCATTAGTATGGCAAAGGAATTAAATATAAGAGTATGCAAAGAATAGAGGTGACTCTACAGCAATGGAATTGTTATCAGACTTGGAATTACATTTTCTAGATTGCAAGTATAAAACGCAAATACGTCAAACTACGTTATTAGATTTTTTTTAGTACTATATCCTAACTAAAACTAGTGTATTTTTGTTATGTTATGTTTATTTGTACATACATATATATAGTAATAATTTTGTATTTACATATTACCTAATAACAAATTTCCCATGGGCGGAAACCTCTATTAGGCGAACACATTTAGACGGTCCCGTAGGTGTCCGCCTAAGAGAGGTTTCACTGTATATATATGGTCAGTCTGTCAGCTTTTGTTCATGAATTAATTATTCAATCTAAAGTGTACAATATGCTATCAACAAAATTAAAAGCTATAGCAAACATAATTAAATTTTAAAAGAATGCAAAAATTATATAACGAGGGAATATAATAACCTAAAATATATATTTAAATAATATTATTCATCCTAATCACCATATCGAACACAAGCGATAGTGCAATGCACATATCCAGGAAACAAATAAACACTAAATTTGTAAATAACTGCTCTTTTAGAAAGCATTATGGTGTATACAAGTAATCTGATTACTTAGGCACCATCTAACATTTAGAGCATATTTATAATATTTAATTCGATTTGTTTTATTGTTAAAAGTGATATGTTTTTAATAAATAAATAAATTTAAAAAAATATATATACCATAATATTTAACACATACAGAACTTTTTTTAATTTTAAAACATTTTATTTACTGATATAATTACACCATCAAAATGTATCGTTTCTACTGTGTGTGTATCCTACTTAATTTCCTTTCCGCTAGGCGCGCTACCATCGCCATCGTTTGTCATTAAAAATCTATGCTAGGCTATTAAAGTTCATAGAGAGCCGAACAGTCCCATATTTTAAGTGTTTATTTTTAACTTTGTGTTAAGATTGACTAATGACATATAATTCCAAGAATATAACTTCAATATTTATAGACATGGAGTTAGATGTCGTTAATTTGTCGATTATGAAAGTTTTACATATTTGCTTATAAATTATTATTAAAACAAATAAAATTACATAAATCACGTTTAGACTTAGTCTGTATCGATATTTTATCTTTGATAATTGTAAAAAAAATAAATTGGTACTTATCCCATTACTCCTTTACCCAAGCTCTGATTATGTTTAACGGGCTGCCTATAACAATTCTCTGTTACTTTTTTTATATTTATCATAAGAAACATAAAAGGATCCCGATATTTAACACATACCTACTAAATTTATAAATACTTTTGGAGATATTGTAGACATTTTCATAAAATGCCCTGATGTGAGGAATCCCACTATGAAAATTATCATATCATTAAGGAACATCCTGTATAAGTAATAGTATATTACAAAACCAAACTGTATTATATTTTATTTTGCAATTATTGTATTAAATAGGAAAAAATATGCATCAAATTAAATGTACAATTTGTTCTCTTCGTCTTTATTACAAAATAGCGCGAGATTAAATGAACAAAGTAATTTACGGTAAATTACGCCCGTACCCGTAATAACATTTGCAGTTTATTAAAATTGCAGAGCCGTTGTATACATTTGCGGAATAACCGCCACGGAATATTCAAGAAGACAATTAGAACTATTTAAAATGACTACGAAAATGACAGTGATAACATTAAGTGTGAATATGTATGCATAATCCCGGGAGAAAATTCTAAAATGACCTCTACAAATGCGGTTAATGGTTAGTTCTATTTCTCATGCAAGTTGTATAATTTATACGATATTTAAAAATATGTAGTAAAGTGTCTCTTTCTGGAAAATAAACTTTAGGAACGATAACCAGTTTGGGTTTAATAGTAATTATTATTTATTTATTTTCCTACGACCGCACCTACGAAAATGAGAAAAAAGGCACGGTTAACTTGGCTAGAAAGTGTGTGACATCACACTCGGGTTGAAAAATACATTTCAACTCTCGGAGTGCATTGGAATATTGAAGGGGTAATGGCAACATCCTGTCGGATAGCCAAGCTGCTCTTAAGGCTCTGAACTCCAATCGGTTTACTTCAAAACCTACACTGGAGTGCCATACCAACCTAAAAGCACTGGCGGCCAGGGGGAACAAGGTATAGCTCTTGTGGGTCCCTGGTCACTCCGGGATATTAGGAAATGAAAGAGGGGATGAACTAGCGAGAGCCGGATCCGCTCAAAGTTTCAGGGGCCCCGAACCGGCCTTTGGAATATCAAAACAGGCAACAAAAACAACATTAGATAGATGGTCGAAAAAACAACACCTATCTCGATGGCAAGAGTTACCTGGCCAAGAACACGCACGGGCCGTAATTGGAAAACCATCGAAAATACTATCGAATGGGATGCTAACCCTGACACGGCCCCAGTTGAAACAAGTGATGGATTTGGTAACAGGCCACTGCTACTTGCGATAAGACATCTTCAACGGATAGGTATAAACAACGCTGCTTCTGCTGTGAAGTACTCACGCTTTTTCTTTCCGCCATGTTGGAATTACCGCAGTTTCGCAAGTTAACCCCTTGTGGGTAGCGCATTGCCCCGAATTAAGTGCTCCCATAATTGTACATGTGTAAATGTGATTAAATGTGATGGTTGACGCTTCAGAATAAACCAGTGGCCCCAAAGGCACCTTAAGAGGAACCACTCCTCGTGCCGACAGCGGCCGATCAATGAGATAAGGGTAAGTCGTTTTGGTAGTACTAGGCGCGTCAATGAACTCATTAATTAACCACATGTAGTTGGAGAGCCAGATTTAATTCACCGCTCCCATAACACGAAAAACCAGTCCATTCTTCTCTCCAATTATAGCTTTATGTTATTGAGCTATCATACCGTAACACTGGTTGCAGAAATGCAGACTCTGCGGCGAAGAGGATGAAACCGCCTCAGACATAATATACCGCTGCGTAGCACTGTCTCGTAGAAGACAAAATATCTTCGGGAACATACAACGTGGTGACAAGCTCCCACATGACAAGCTTTGTAGAAGGTTACTGGACCTCATAGAAGGAACAAACATCTTCTAACAAAATCGAGGTACACAATAAGCCAAAACGCTGCAGTGATAGAAATTCGGGCCTTTAAACCGATCCCCTCCTTTAACCAACCAACCGATGGTCACTAGAAAAATACTAAACATTAAAAAAATTACATGTATTTGTTTTTTTTATTGTGGGAATTCTTTTAAGTTCTTTATGATAAATATTTTTTAAAAAGTAACAGAGAATTGTTAGGTAACCCGTTAAACATAGTAAAGTGCTTGGGTAAAGGAGTAATGGAATAAGTACCGGTTTAATTTCGATTTTTACAATTATCCAGGATAGAATATCCATACAGGGTATATGTATAAACATATTATATTTGTTGTAACAATAATTTGCATAATTTGTTTTAAGCGAATTCATAATTGACAAATTAACGACATTTAACTCAATCTCTATAAATATTTCTTATTTGTTTGTTCTGAATTGTTAAAGTTAAAAAATGAACCGTTCGGATCTTTGAACTTTAATAGTCTAGAATAGTTTTTACACAAACGAGGCTGGTAGCGCCTCGTGCTATATACCTACTCGTTTGCAACCAACCACTTTCAAACACTCGTTATGTAATATACTATTTCCTTACCAGTTTATTATTCTTACTTTAAAAACAGTGAAAAAAGTTACACCTAATTACTTAAAGTTAGGTAATTCTAAGAAAAATCAATTTTGGTCGGAATCCTTATTGTTTAAGAAAAGAACCATTATTGTACATTCGTGTTATTGTTGAAGCTTAGTTCGTATTAGGGTATGGCTGTTTGTAGAGTCCCAATAAGATGGAAACAATAATTGTCATGTCATGTCACCTCATATTTCTTAAATTGTTAAAAGGAAGCTAATATATACGACGCGCCAAGAGAATTGATAAGAAAATTGCCTTGATTAAATTTTCCATGCACATTAAACGATGAGTATGTAGTAAAGCGAATGGGTGTCAGCCAACAATTTATTAATAATTATTTTGTAATTTTGTGTGACTATGTTTAATGGTTCAATAAACCGCTTCACTCGCAGTATATTGCTTCGGTAATTTAATTTTCCGATATTTAGGTCACGAGCTACAGCTACATATTACGCGATATAGTACAGACTGTCATTTTAAAAACTTCCCCACCCCTAATATCTCGCTTCCTGTAAATTATATTAAAAATTGGAAAGATGCGTTAATTTTATCGTGAAAGGGGACGCTTTTAAGGAATTTTTGCAGTACCCGTGGTTTAACCCCCTGAGAGGGGTAAATTGTACCATTAAAATCTTAAATGGGAAGGGGTTCAAATGGTACATCATTTTAATGGTTTATGGTATTAAATTGTTTCCAATAATACCATAGTTTAATAATTTTGAGTAGTAGGTAGTTTCCAAGAAATCGCGTTACAACATCAAACTTCATGTACAGGATGTTCCATTTTCGACACTATTATAGGGCATCTCCCTTATTGTTAGTGCTATCAAAACTTAATCAAACTTAAAATGGTAAAATCAAAATTTGAAAATTTTCGCTCGCTTAAGAAATACGGGGAAAAATCAAACAATTGACAATTTCAAAATTACTCTATATTTTCTAAGTTAAAAGAGATACGAAAAATGTTTTATACAGAAGCTTCTTTATATTGATTGTTGAATAATCTGCCGTTTTCAGAATAAGTATACGGGGTCAGTTAAAAAAAATTATCGGGCCTAAACTCATTATTTTAAATGAAACACCCGGTATATTTTAATCTAAAACGATACTATTTTAAATTCTCCTTTCAAATATATAACACACCAGGGATGATATTGGTTTCCTAGGCGATTTATTTAAACTTTATTACTTTGAACCGAAATAAAATATTCAGATTAAGGTAAAAAAAATAACGAGAATCATCGCAAATGTTCGGAATATATCCTTAAATGGTTAACGTCTTTCCGGATAGCGAGCAAAATATACATTTTGTGCCAAGGGTATCACCCGGAGTGACCATCTACGGACCCCTAATCAGTCTACTAAGAGACGAATCAATAAAATAATGTTTTTTTTAATAATAAACTAAAAATTAAAAATCTTAGGGCAGGTAGTTCTAATTACGTTCATTTCATCCAGAAGGAAATACTTAGTTTAAAAATATAAGACTCAAATAGAACAAACGCAAACAAATATATTTTCAAAACACGTATTTTCAAGTAGTGAGTGCGGTCTCAATCTGCAAAATTATCACTATGTATATGTTTGTACAAATAAACATAACATAACAAGAATACACTAGTTTTAGTTAGGATGTAGTACTAAAATAATATAATAACGTAGTTTGACGTGTTTGCGTTTTACACTTGCAATCTAGAAAATGTAATTCCAAGGCTGATAACAATTCCATTGCTGTAGAGTCACATCTATTCTTTGCATACTCTTATAATTCCTTTACCATACTAATGGCTTGTTGATAATTGGTGACATTTGTTTGATTACTGCCTTCAACTTCTTCATCAGAGTCGTCAGATAGTGATGTGGTTTCAGTTTGGGCTACATAATCGGTAGGAATGGGGTCACTATAATCTTCTAATAGCACATTGCTATCAATGTTAATGAACTCGCCCAAATCATTGTTATCAAATTACAAACTTCCACAATATCAATATTCTCTTTCATACTCAAAATGTGACATTTTTCTGCCATTGTTTACGATTTTAACCTTACAAATCACAAATAAACGGCGAACTGCTGTCGGGGAATCACACATACTTTCAATCGGCGAAGTCCTTTCGCTCTGCCACTCATACGCGATTGGTTGCCGGTCTGTCTTCAGAGAGTTTTTGCACCGTACTTTTCGTTTCGTTTCTCAAATACTTTTCAATTTTTTTATCCGTTTAAAGGAGGATTTTCGCACGCTTTGCATGAATACAGCCTGTCCGTGTCCGCCCAAGAGAGGTTGATTTTCATAGAATTTCATATACCTAGTTCTGGACTATGAAAAAATGTCCGCTTATTAGAGTTGTCCGTTATGAAAGGTTTCACTGTACTACTCAAAAAATCATGTTATCCCCTCTTCCCATTTAAGGTTTTAAGGGTAACAGCTTACCCCTCGCAGAGGGTTATACCTCGAAAGCTACAAATATTCTTTAAAAACGTCCCCCTTCACAAAATTGATGTGTCTTTCCAATTTTTAATATTATTTAAGTAAGTGTAGGAAGTTTTCAAATTTAGACCCTGTATTATTCGATATATTAAAGCTATACATGCTTAACGCTCTCGTCTGTCGCTGACAGATTTCGAAGGAGCACTCATGTTTTTGCCTTGACTGGCCCTTTCTAACAAGAAAATGTTATTAGGCTTTCCAAAATAATTTGCAACGAGGGCTTTAGAGGCTCTTCGCTTTTGATTAATTTGACAACGAGGTAAAATCCAGCCTTTTTAGCCCATTTGTTTGACCCAAATTACAGAAAAAAACACATTTATTTTAACACAAATGGAAAAATGGTAGCCGTGATGGGGTGCGAGAGTAAATAAATATGTTTGTAAAATATTTCACTATTATTAAATTGCAAATTTTAATAAAATAACAGGTGGAAAGATAATTATAGCTTTAGTTCCTATCCGTTTCATAAACCCAAACAACTCCAGATAGAAAAATGTACATTTCTCGCCTACGCAACGAACCACCTCTTTCGGTCATTATTGCAGCATAGCCAGATTGTCATATTTATCGCAAAGGTATCTTGCAAAATCCCAATTAAAAATTTGTTAATTTGACAATTACAACTGGTGCATCCGCAATTGCTCTTAAAATAAATTTATTTCCCAATAATTTGGCGATGAGAGATTCTTTAAAAAAATATCATTATACTTAAAAGTATCAAACGAATCTTGAACTAATCCGACTGCACTCTGGCAACATCTGTTTTTATTTTACTATGCGGTAGGATCCCAAGAGACAAACAATGAATGGCTAAAAATCTCGTAAAAATTACCGAGTTGGTACTGTGTTCTAACGGAGTATTTGTACAGGGCGCCCCAAGTAAAGTGGCCTATTAGAAGTATTTCGTGAACTAAATGAGATTTTATTTTGAAAATTTGGTTGTGGCTATAAGAGATGGTTTTCTACGTTTATAAATTATTTTCGATGATGCGGTGTTGCCGGATCATACCGAAAGTGGTAGCAACTTCGGAATTTTAAATGAATTATTCTATATATTATATTTTTTTTGGAATCTAGGTAAAAATCTACAGTTTTCTGTATACTTATACATATACCTATATTTAAGAGTTTTTGAATTATAAATAATTTTGTGATTTTTTAACACCGTATCGGGACCTGAAAAGAAAATCGTATCTTCTTAGCGGCTACAGCTAGAAAGCTGAAAATTTGACAATAGTCTCACAATTTTATAATTTTGAACAGTATTTAATTAGTTTTATACAGGGCGTCTCCATAAGAATATTTCTGAGACAGATGAATTATTGCAAAAATCTTTTATTTTTTAAATCGGAGACCCTGTATTTGATATGTTTTGCAAATGGAGGATCGAATTTTCTATCTAATGATATTAAGTGTTCCTATACCTATCTTCAGTATTTTCGGACTTATAGCGAAATTTGAAAATTATCTTATAAAAATATATTTTTTGGTAGTTGGCTGTGGATTCATAGAAACAAAATAATGAAAAATCCATGTGACGTTATGTCTGTGTTGTTCTAAAAAAAATGGCTAATTCACATTAGCAAAACATATCAAATACAGGGTGTCCCATTTAAAAAATAAAAGATTTTTGCACTAATTCATCTGCCTCAGAAATATTGTTATAGAGACGCCCTGTATAAAACTAATTAAATACTGTTCAAAATTATAAAATTGCGATGGTCTTGTGAAACTATTGTCAAATTTTCAGCTTTCTAGCTGTAACTGCTAAAAAGATACGATTTTCTTTTCAGATCCCGATACGGCGTTAAAAAATCACAAATTTATTTATAATTCAAAAACTCTTAAATATAGGTATATGAAATTATACAGAAAACTGTTCTAGATTTGTACCTAGATTCCAAAAAAAATATAATATATAGGGTAATTCATTTAAAATTCCGAAGTTGATACCACTTTCGGTATGATCCGGCAACACCGCACCATCGAAAATATCTTATAAACGTAGAAAACCATCTCTTATAGCCACAGCCAAATTTTCAAAATAAAGTCTCATTTAGTTCTCGAGATACTTCTAATAGGCCACTTTACTTGGGGCACCCTGTATATTTTGGTTGTTTTGTGTTTTTTTTTGTGATTATTGGTGAAAAATCGTCTTTATTATAAAGAATTGTAGTGCATTCATGTCTCGTTTGTAAAAGAGTGGATCATTTAAATAATGATTTATCTTTTCATCGGTAAGTATGGTTATGTTTTAAATGGTAACCATTTGATATAACCAGACTATTTTCATTCATTTTCGCCAGCGGCGGTGTTACCGGTTTATCGCTGCTGCTTTAGTGATTGTTTGTGTTTTTGGATTAATTTTGAGTGTTTTCTCGAACTAAAACTATTTAGAGCTATTTATAAGCCATCTACAATGGTTCGTCAGTGCGTGGTGTGTAAGAAATTCGACTATTCTAACCCCGGATTAATATTTCGTCGATAAGTGAGAATAATAATGTTCCTGTTAGGTAAAGCAGTGGTGTAGCTAATTCTATATTTTAAGTAACTATTTCAAATATATGGATTATTTCTTTATTTTATCTGAATTTCTGTTAAAAATGCCTACAACGATTACCTATTTATGACTAATGTTCGTAATCGTAATTATCTAAACGTGTACCTTATTACAGCGTTGGCATTTTTTAAACTTCTAACTTATTTGAAACTGCAGAACTGTGCATGATTGTAAATAAATGTTGTTTTATGAATGGAATGTCTTGTCTCCCCTTTTATATCATATGTTTATGTTAATTACCAATTTGTCGAGAGGCAACGAAAGAGTCTGAAACGTACTTTACCGCGGCGACCAATAATTTATATTTTATCAGTTATATTTGGTATTCCGTACAAAATTAGCCCGGTGATCAGCGATCACGATCGGGAACCAAACACCAAAGGGCATTTATCGAGTGGAAGGCCCGATTGGCCTCTGTTCACAAAATACAAATCACCCCCACGGCCGTTCCTATTGTGCAAGACTGCCGGTTGCGAGGGTCCACGGCATCGAGTTCCAAGATAAAGATTTCAGCCTGTAATATGCAGATAGAAAGCATGCTACACGAAAAGAAATGCTGATTGATTAAAAAATATAATTTTATTTCGTTGCGTCACCTCGTAGGGTCATAATAGTATATTTCACAACGAGTGATGAAAGTAGTAAATTTCAAACGAGGAAGCACAGGTCGACAAGTGAATCTATGTCTCCGACGTATCGGCAAGGGGACAGCAATATCGCTTAAAACATGGTCTAGTCATGGGCGTGCTATTATTATTTTAAATAATGTAATAAAAATAGGAAATTCTTCAGTAATTGGATTTTATGTTTGAATATAATTAACTATACTTACCAAGGTTTAAAAAATCACTTTTTGCAAGATGTAATTTTTTCAATATGGAAAATAAAACGAAAAAATAAGATTTAGCGATAATTTTTCAGTTTTGGTCGTATTAATGTCCCTTTCTAGCTTTCGCTTAAGTGATAATATTGATTTGTGAGGAATAACATCCCCAACAAGCATTTGCAATCACGTCGCGGGTCTGACTGTGACGGTTTTTACCAGGAGTATATTCATTCAGTATCACAAAGTTCAAAATTTTTAAATAACCTTAAAACACTTATTTATAAAACACAATTTAACACAGTACAATAACTATTACTCTTTTACGCAACTGGGTGAGTACATCCATCAAATATCGAGCATCGCCGAGCAAGCCCGATGCCCCATCGGGCGTCTCACAGGATGCATGAGCTATCATCTGTCTGGATATAATCTATCAAATTGGCTCTAGCTCCCTGTAACCATTGACAACGCATTCTGTTGCCCTATCTTTAGATTCGTAATAAACTTTTTTGGATACCGTTTTCATTTTAAACGGTTGGTGGTACTGCTGTGTATGTTTGGTTGCATAATAAACAATTACTAAACTAACCTCACAATCACAAGTTTAGATCAACACGTAATATATTCTGTTACAAAGATATCAATTTAAAGCTAATAACTACACTGTACACTAATTATACTTATTTATTATTAAAAGTGCAGTTGTTATAAACATTTATTGTGACCGTACTTGTGTCTGCAGCGTTAATTTTAAAATCGGGCATAGTTTGTGTGTTTGAAACGTTTTGTTCAGGATTAATCCTTATTTGCGGATCCAATAATCCACTTTTATTAAGAACTGGTTGTAAAAAATTAATGTATAGGTAGGTACTGTACAATTTTTTTACCTTTAAACCTAAGTAAATGCTATTTTCAGCCTCCTCTAAATCTAAATGGAAGATTTTTTGGGCTCGCAGCTCTCAGATTGCCTTTTTAAAAAGGCTTGAAGTCTTTCATAATTTCTTATATCTGTGTTTTCATAAATGTTAATGCAAGCTCTTAAGTTTAAGTATAAGGCCCACAGAGTCGACGACTTCTTAGTTTTACTTTCCTTCTTAAAATAAGCGATTTTCACTACTTCTAGAAACACCCTTCGCAGTACACCAGGTTGTGAAGGTCTTGTAGTCTTTTTTGTATACTTTCTTGGACTTTTTTTGTAAAAGTTGATTCAATATATTATTTGCAATTTCCCTTAACTCAGGAGGAGTTAAATTAATAATATCTTCTTGATCCATTATTGATTAATTTTCATTAACTTTCAATATTCGCGACAAAATGGCGGACACGTTTAATTTATCAACGCTTACTTGATAAATAATTTGACTATTGCCAACATAAAATTGAAACATACAAATTTACAAAAATTTTTATGGCATTTATTAGTTTTAATTATATGTGTTTTTATTAAAAAATACACAAATAAGAAAAAGTAGTATAAAGTACATGTTTTATAAAGCTATTATAGTACTTGTCCACTTAGAAAACTCGCCGCAAGCGGCTCGTTTCCTAACATGGACGCGTGCTAAAATATCATGCTTTATAAAACTTGTACTTTAATATACTACTAAATGCGTAAATGTAAAACAAATAGTATATGTGACAACATTGTTAAATGCAGAAATTTATTTGCCCCCATTCCTTTCGTAGCTACAGATAAACTTGTGGACCTGTAGTTAGCATGAGGTGCCTGCCTTTTGAAAAAAGTACTTTCACACTTAATTTATAATTTTAACTTCCTTATTTGGTTTTAAATAAAGATAATAGCTTCTCCTATTTTACGCTACTTATTATGTACTGTTTATAAAACTTTATAGGTTCTGATTTTTAATTAGATTTATACCTAAAAAAAGGCAAAATTAAGCTAATCTTAACTTTAAATCAATACATTGTTCCAAGAAAATAATAAAACTCATAACCTAACCTCACTATTTATAGAGATGGAGTGAGATACTGTTAGTGATGCAAGTTTTACATAGCATTTGCATAAAACAATATTCAACTTATCATTAGAACAAATATAATTCCATAAATTACGTGTACTTACCCTGTATGGACATACATCCTTGATAATTGTAAAAATTGAAAATAAATCGATTCTTATCCCATTTTTACTTTACCCAAGCAGTTATTATGTTTAATGGGTCGTATGGTATTTTTGCGTTTTCGCGTTTGTCGCTTCCCTAAATTTTTCTACATCACATGAATTTTATTTTTCTCGTACTCTAATGTGAGACTCTCGTTTAATTTTCCCCACGGTTCGGGTATCGACCTTTTTGTTGGCCCTTTTCTACTCTTTTGTTATTATACAGGGTTTGATTTATTTATTTTGCTCTTCTGAATATTTCGTAAAAGAATTTTATCCGGGAAATGTCCCATTTTCGACACTTTCTGGGGGGTATCAGACACAAAGATAGAATGTTGCGTTTTTCACTTTAGTGCCCCAATTTTTAACGAAACAAAAGATTCCGGCATCAAATTTTTCATGGCTCTCTCAGTGTTTAATCTACAGAGTGAATTTTCTTCTAACTTCTCCGAAAGGTAAAAACTGATCTTGAGAGAAAATTTCACATAAAGTTCAGTGGCGTAGCCAGTTTTCCTCTAAGAGGTTTCGTTTTTGAGATATTACCAAATGCAATTTTTAATAATTTACGCTAATTATAACAGTAGGCCATGCGTGTCCCATTTAAATATTCTTACTTTTGTTAATATCTCTGGCTACGCCACTGAACTTTACGATAAATCCCTAACAAAATATACCTTTTTGATAAGTTAACGCATAAAGGAAATACGAGGGATGTCTAAAAAGGGAAGATTTTCAAAATCACCCTGTAGATTACAACCTAAGACATTCTCTCTTTGATAATATAATACCCCAGAATGTGTCGAAAATTGGACATCCTATACTAGTTGGAAGGTCCACGTTTATATGACCCAAGTCATCTTGAACCATTGTAAGCCTTACCTCCATTTCGCTGTATGGCGTTTGTCGCGTAAAGATTGTTTCACGAAAAATGGGTACAACTTAATGATTTCCTGGGTCGGCCCCATTGTGTCGACAAGAACTTGGCAATAAGCAAGTGTAGTATGAAGAGACAGACTAAGGAAAACAAGTAATGATATGATTATATTAATGTAATCAAATGAAATAACATTTTTTTTAAATATTACTAGTCATATTTATTTACATTTATAATGTCATTCTATAGATAGTTCTGTTTCGCTATCGCTATCCTCATCAAAATTAATTATAATTGGATTAATTATACGATCCAGACTAATATACGAATTTTCTACAGTTATTACGTGACGGACTGAATTTTTCCAACTACCTGGGGGAATATCATTAAAGCATTTTCGTATTAATTCTACAACACTAGAACTTAAAGTCGGAGAAATATTTTCAGACCTAACCAGTGATTTTAACTGGTGCCACATATGCTCTATGGGGTTAAAAATGCAATAATAGGATGGGAGCCGTAGCACTGTATGTCCAATTTCTTCTGCCAATGTGTCACAAACATATACTTTTTTTATACAAAATGTCTCTAAAACTTCTAAAAGATCACTTTTTTTATAACTTTCTTCAAAATATATATCATTCGCCGCCATGTAGTTCTGATTCTCCAATTTTGTATTATTTGAGCTTGGAGCTTTATGTAATTGGCGACTGTGATAGCTCGCATTGTACATTACTATCACGCTATTCTGAGGAATGTTTGGTAAAAGACAATTCTTGAACCATTCCTCAAAAACTAAGAAATTTTACCACAAAAAGATATTTAAATATAAATTAAGCAACCTAACCTACCTGATGTGCCTATATTTAATTATAATTAGTACAATCCGGTCCTTTCCACATAATAATAACAAACGGTCATAAATAATGGAATGGCCCAGGGACTTTTACTGCAGTCATTAAGTTATATCCATTTTTCGTGAAACAATCTTTACATACGGTTGATTTTTATTGAGATATGCGATAAATGACGATTGCTCTTCAACAGAATAATTTTTATAACGTTTTTTATTATTTCCTTGGTCGCCTCTAAATTATAAAAGATTTTGGCTGATACCTACATACATACGTCTAAATCCCCCTCTGCTTCTTGCAGAATCAAGATCGGAAAGTGTCGGGAATGGCCAAAAGAAAGAATTATTGCACCGAATCCGAAAGCTTCGAGACGGGTTTTTTTCTTTTACCGCTACGCTACTCCAAGATATTTTAGGCATTCCCCGTCGTCGTGTATTCGGCAAAATTCAGTTTCTTCCTGATGTTGACCGACAGAAAATAAAACGAATGGTTCTCTAAGTAATTGGTTTAAGGGTTTCCGTATCTGAGTAATAAAATAAGTTCGGTAGGAATGAATAGAAATAAAATTTAATCATCCCTTTGATTTTAGGAGTTTGGAAATTGAATGGGAACTTCTGAGTTGTGAATTGTGACTTTTTGGTTTGTAATACACTATCTCAATTAATTATCGAATATCGCGTAGAAGCAAAAATATCAAATTTTCCAGTTAGAAACTTTCATGTTAAGTAGGGCAGTATAGTATATCGTACCACAAAATATAGACGCCACATTGCTGGCGCCAGAAATGTATATCAGATGAGCGGCATGCCTAAACAATCAATGCGTCATTTTATCTCATTGTTAAATTAAAAATAAAAGTAATTTCAACAAAATAAAGTATACAGGGTGACAATTTAAAAACTTGAAATGGCCATATATTAGAAACGAAAAACAAAAAACGCAAAAAACAGTTTCTATAAAACGAAGGGGGAACAAAAACAAGCGTATTAGCCCACCCCTATCTGCAACCCCTTGGGCACGGTGAGATAAACCCTTAAAATCTTAAATAGAAAGGGGGTCGAGTGATACATCATTTTGAAGCTCTTGAAAAATGCTTTCCAATGGTACCATAGAAATGTACATTTCAGGAAATTCTTCTCTGTTTATTAAGGAAAACAATAAATGAAAAGACAATTTTGAATTTTTTTATTATTAGTTAATTAAATGTTCAAAATGATTGCTACCAATATCCTGGCATATTAAGAAATATCTCTTAAGAATTCTAAACAGTTTAAGCCTCGGTATTTCGTTTTTGTTTATTTGCTATTTTTTTTTTGTCGAAAAAAAAAATTTGTTTATAAATATTCGCATTTTATTATCACAGAATTTACCTTAAAGGTAACTTCTACTAGTATTATTATTTTAAGAACAGCTAACTTTCGGTTCAGTTTAAACGAAAAGCAGCACTTCTTATCTTTAACAATGGTGTACAGCACAGCTGAACGGGTAGAAATTATTTTCATTTATGGTTCCCAGGATCAATGGTTTTTAAGAACAGCTCAACGTTTTAACGAAAGGCATCCAGGTCAAAATGTAAGCCCGGAGTATGTTCGCCAACTAGTAGCCAAATTTAAGGAAACTGGTTCTGTCACGAATATAAAGAGAAATCAACCGAGACTAGCCGACGAAGCAGCGCAAATTGAAATTCTGCGGCAGTTTGCAATGAATTCAACTTTATCAACTCGTCAAGCGGCTGTAGCAACTGGATTATCTCGTGAATCAATAAGAAAGGTACTTAAAATTCATAAGTTTTATCCCTATAAACTGCACATACTGTAAGAACTTGGTGACGATGATCCTGACAGAAGAATACAGTTTTGTGAAATAATGACAGCTAGAATTACGGCAGAACCTCGACTAGTTAAAAATATTTGCTTCAGTGATGAGTGTACCTTTTATTTAAATGGGCATATTAATAAGCAAAACTGTCGTTACTGGAATGACGAGAACCCCCACGTATTTAGAGAAAGGCATACCCAGTACCCCCAGAAAATTAATGTTTGGGCTGGTATATTGGGAGATTGTATTATCGGCCCTATATTTATACAAGGAAATTTAAATAGCGACAGGTATGCTGAAATGCTACAGAGGTCTATCGAACCACTAATAGTGCGAGAATTAGAAAATCAGAGGGACATACTCGGAAATTTATCTTTAGAAGAACGCTTACTACATTTCCAACAGGATGTGGCACCTCCGCATTATGTAGTTCCCGTTATGCAGTGGTTGGATGATAATTATCCCAACCAGTGGATTGGAAGAAGAGGTCCTGTTGAATGGCCACCTACACCTCACCTCTTGACTTCTTTTTGTGGGGTCACCTAAATTCTGTGGTTTTTAAAACGCAACCTGAGTCACTAGAGCAACTTCAGCATAGAATAGTTCAGGAATGCCGTGCTATATCCAGAGAAACCTTTGCAAATGTATGTGAAGAATTTGAAAGTAGGCTTTATTATTGTCTTCAAAACAACGGAAATCATTTTGAACATTTAATTAACTAATAATAAAAAATTTCAAAATTGTCTTTTCATTTATGGTTTTCCTTAATAAACAGAGAAGAATTTCCTGAAATGCACCTTTCTATGGTACCATTGGAAAGCATTTTTCAAGAGCTTCAAAATGATGTATCACTCGACCCCCTTTCTATTTAAGATTTTAAGGGTTTATCTCACCCTGTCCAAGGGGTTGCAGATAGGGGTGGGCTAATACGCTTGTTTTTGTTCCCCCTTCGTTTTATAGAAACTGTTTTTTGCGTTTTTTTTCTTCAGTTTTTCGTTTCTAATATATGGCCATTTCAAGTTTTTAAATTGTCACCCTGTATAATAGAGAGTGCTACGTAATTATTTTATCACTGAACTTTGTATTGTCATTTTCGAAAGTTGAGCAGTCTTTATTTTTCAGAAATGATTTTAATTTGTAATTTAGCTTAAGCCAGATTGTTTACGCAACGTTTTTCGACAATATAACGTGCTAAGTGGATTCCGGAGTACCTCTAAACGAATTTTCTCCCCCAGCGTTTATTTCTGTTTTAGGAAAAAAATGTTCAACGAAAAAAAATTTTGTATTGCGACTAAAATTTGAGGAGAGTATATATTTTTTTGTTTCGGAAGATTTTTAGATTTAATTTTATTTGCTGTTCCATGTAGAAAGAAATTATTGGTCTTTCCTCCAAATTATTAATAAAATTTAGACATCTTTTGTTCGACATATTTTTTTAAAAAATGCAGCGCTTTCATAAAAGGAGAAAATTCCATTTTTCAGTGCTAAAAATTTAAATCTAGACACCGATCACGTTCGGTCTCTTTCTTCCGATTGTCGTTGTCTCTGTCGGCGTACCGATTACGGGCGGACGCTCGACGTATTATTCTAACGGCAAGGGAAGAGCCAGTTCGCCTCATGCCTTCACAACGCGAAAGGAACAGGGGTCAAATCGGAGATTTCGACTGACTCCTGCATCCGCTTAAGAAGAAATGGTAATTTTATTGCCACTCGAGTGGCATGGCGATACTTTTGAGCCAGTGTCTGATCCAGATATATAGGGTGTCCCAGAATATGTGGGCAATCTCCCGGGATCAGATAGAACACTTAAAAATAACAGGAGAAGTTCATATAAATTTTTCTTCCTATGCCCCCCCCCCCCCCCCCCCCACGTACGTTTCTGGAAATCGTTGATTTTTAAATAATTTTTTAAGTACTAGGTGTCATTTAATAATTTTTTAGTATAATGTTTACTAGATGAGTCTCCTTAAAATTTGCCCTTTTAAATACATTTGGCTTATTTAGTTTGACAGGGACGGACTAGACGTAGCACAAAAATGCTTTTACACTCTGTATGATGAAGGAACGACAATAATATTTTTTTTGGATACTCTTCGACTTGATTTTTCTGTATGTACTTATTCGCACTGTTACAGTTGATTAAATATCCCGAAAAAACTCTTTCGCGCGAAGCCGCAGAGGAATATCTTGTTGTCAAGCAAATGCCAACTTCTAACCTTCTGTCGTTTTATAGTAGAGACGGCTAATCTTTTGTTTTAAAATCCAGCTGTGAAACGATCGATTTAATTTTTTTAAGCTTTTCGAATGAAAAAGAGCACCAGAGCAGCGATTAACAAGTTTTTTAATCTTTATTGGCATCTACAGCAGTGAAGGAAAACAATAAATAAGTGCTGTAGATTATTATAATTATTTATTTCAACCTTTTTTGGCGAATGCACTGGAATCTACCGGAAAAACATCTCTACTTTTGACAGCTCGTGTTTTAAATGATGTTTCAGTTCAGATGTCATTTTTAAATTGGAAGAAATGTTATTTACATTTTACAATGTGTTGCTTAATTAAAAACAAAAGTTCGTACAAATCTAGCCGAGACAAGTCAATGTTAATAAAAATGATGTCTCCAAGTGAACTTTGTGCATTATGGCGGCCATTGTTCATGTGAAGTTTTGCGATTATGGTTATGGGTTATGTGATGTGCCGGTTTCTTTACAAAAACGCTGTATAAGTTTTTATAGAAATTGACACTAATTTTTAAATAAGACCGACAAGGTAAGTGTATGTGTGTGGCCTAAATAAAATTACATTAAAAAATCAGTCAGACAATCACTAAAAGTCAAAAGGTCATTGATTGAGTGTAATTCTGACAACACCGGTGAGAATTCGTATGTGTCGCAATGCCGCACAGATGTTTCCTGGTTTGTTCCTGGATATTCCCGAAACTTGATCGACGCCCCTATCAACTTGCCAGATAACCTAAATATAAATAAATTAACTAAGAACTTTATTATTAACGGCTAAAATATCTTGAAAATAAATATTGATCAGCTAATGACTTTCCTCTCTTTCAAACCTGCCAAGAAGCGGCATATTTTTCAATTGAATTGTTGCAACTTGGATGACTCCGATTGCTAATTTGGAATCCTCTATTAGTCGAAGTCTAACTCTATTTGTAACAAATATATTCATTCTATTTTTATTGTGAAACAGACGTGAACATCAGGCACATAGAAATGTTAATAATAAAATCGGAACCACGAGCCAGGTCATAAAAGAGATACATAACCCATATGTTTTAACATGAAAGCTAAAACTTCACAGCACTAATCCTACCCTTAGGATACGCTCGGATTATCTAATATTATTGTGTTAGATAAATTTGGTCTAATCCACAGGGTGCGACATAAATTCATTCAAAATGATAATAAAATAAATCGTCCTCGTAAAGTTTGACATAACAGAACTTAAAATCACTTAAAAGTTTTAAAACGTGTGAAGAGTATAAAGTGTTTATTAGGTGTTGTCTGTTCTTATCGTTCTGTAGTTTTATGTGAGTTTTATAGTGTAAGTTTGAAGAGGGTGTGTGTTTATTTGGGTTTGGTTTTATGCTGGCACATTTATTTTTATTTTATCGAACCTACACACGCTCTAATATACTTGTTGTTTTGTTTTTGAATGTCTATTAAATTGGTTTACATTAAAATGTGTGGCGGCTCCTCTATAAGAGCACGTGAAAACTAATTATCACAACAAAAATACATCATAATCAATATATGTTTAATATTTTATCTATGTATGAAGTTTTAATGAAATCTACATAGATTTATAAACTCTCTATTAAATTAACGTCCCGCTTTTCTCTATTTTTTTTAAATATAACTAAAAGTCTCCTCTGCAATCAAGAATACATAATAATATCATGGGGAGTATCGGGCTGTTGCACTGGATATTTCTAAAGCCTTTGATCGTGTTTGGCATGAGAGACTTCTAAGTAAACTGCGATCCTATTGGAAGTTGGAAGCCTAGTCGATTCTGTGCATGGTTGTCTAGCTTTCTTAAGGACCGTTCTCTGCAACTGGCGATTGACAGGTTTCTCTCAGACACCTTCACCATCAATGCCGGTGTTCCTCAAGAGTCCATATTGTCTCCCACCCTCTTCTTACTCTACATTAACGACCTTCTAGTGAAAACGAAAATCCAATATGAAGCACACTTATCTCATCTTTCTCTTTGATTGCACAAACATCGGCTGCCGACGCACATCTTCGCAGACAGCATGAAGTATCACGCCTCAACAAAAACCTGGAAGAAATTTTGGCTTGGGGTGACAGTAACCAAGTCGAATTTAACGCTAAAAAAAACGAGCCACCAGTTTTCTCTAAAAAGGTTAACATTACAGAACCGGATATAGTCATGGACGGACACGCAATCACTTCATCTATTAATTTGCTGGGCGTCAATCTGGGAGGAAATATATCTTAGCATAACCACGTTGTGGCAATCGACAAGATAGCTTCTCAGAAACTTGATGTACTCTCCCGAATCAGAAAGTTGTACACACCTCAACAACTTTTGACACTATACGAAGCCCAGATTCGACCATCACTAGAGTACTGCTCTCATGGATTGGAGACCACGAGCTGACGAAGAATCTCGGCAGCCTAGAACATCGAAGACGTTGGGAATTTGACTCTCTTTTACAGATATTTTCATGGAAAGTGCTCGGCTGACCTTGCCATCGATAAACAGACTCTTAACTATGTCCTTCTCTCGTTAACCTGACTGGGCCTTTAATTCGCTCTTTTTCTATTGCTTGTGGCAAAAATTTCTGGTGCCAAGGCGTCCAAGATAACAAGCGGTGATCTTCGAGTACTCTATTAATAAATAATAGAAATAATACATACCAAGTGAAAAGTTCAATAATATCACGCGAGTTATCGACGGAAGACGAAAATTTTTGTTTATTTATGAATTTTTACCGTGAAACATCAAAAATGGATACGGCAGCAGGCTCTTTTGACTGTAAATATACCGGGAAATTTTTAAAGGATTCTATTGGTAGTTTGCCTTTGGAAGGAAAATTGCAGCTAAAAATACCGGGCGGCCCAAACCGGTAATAGCAACAAACCCGAAATTACTTTCGATATTATTTTCAATTTTCTAGGGGATTAATAGAATATAAAACCACATATTTTAGTTAGAAAAACTATTCATCAATACATTTTTTACAAAAATTACAATGGTACGCCACTGGCTTTCCATGTGGATATCGTTTCTGATTTGCCTGGTCAATTCTGCGTTAAAACCGTCACTTGCTTTTTTCGCTTGAAGTGCACCGTTCTTGGTTAAAACAATTAAATTCACATTGAAATTCGGCCTTGCCCAACAATGTTTATGAAACAAAATAAATCATTACATTGTCAGTAATAATGAGTTTCAATCTGAATTCTATTGTTTTAATCAAGAGAAGTTGTACAATTGATCAGGCTAATCATAAAAATATCCACATGAAAAAATGTCAGTGGGGTACCATTTCTTTATAAAGATATGTTTGCAGGGACGCCACTGGTGGGTTGATAGGTGCTCTCACTAAAATATGTGGTTTTATATCTTATTAACACATACAAATATTGAAAGTAATATTTAAAGTACTTTCGGAGATATGAAGAAATAACCATTTTAGAAAAAATTTCGGCACCCTGTGTTTTTAATTGCTTTTTCCGGAACAAATTTTTTTTTGGATAAATTTGGTCTCTTTTTATTTTTAGGGAGAAAACGTTCCTTTTCGCCCTTGTACTTTAAATCGCAGTCCAAATTATATTTGCAACAAAACCCCTTTTTTACAGTAATACTTTTCATTGTTCATAAAGCTGATCGAACGGATAAAATCACACTCCCTGATTCTGCAAATTGCCAACATTGTAGCTCATTTTTGTTGCCATCCCTATAATAACCCTTGATTGTTTTATTTTCATCCTATTTGTCCTGTAAGGGAACGCAATGTTGCCACTGTCAATCCAAGCAATAAGTATTATAATTAACAGAGATAACAGGGAGGTTTCTCCATTCCATCAAGAAAGAACATTCATTTTCAAAACTATATATTTCAGGGTGTCATTCTTGTACAGGGTGTCCCAATTTGGACACTTTTATAGGGTATCTCCATAATTGTTAGTGCTATCAAAAAAGTAATGTGGATGTCATGTGCTCTTTTTGAGTCAAACTTAAAATGGTGAAATCAAAATTTGATAATTTTCGCTCGCTCGCTTACGGGGGAAAATCAAAAAATTGAAAATTTCAAAATTAGCCTATATTTTCTTAGTTAAAAGAGATACAGAAAAATGTTTTATACAGAAGTTTCTTTATGACGATTGTTGAATGATCTGCCGTTTTCAGAATAAGTATACGGGGTCAGGTAAAAAAGTTATCGGACCTAACCTAATTTTTTTTAATGGAACACCCTGTATATATTAATCTAAAAAGATACTATTTTAAATTCTCCTTCCAAATATATAACACACCATGGATGCTATTGGTTTCCTAGGCATATAAATTATTTAAACTTTATCACTTGGAAACGAAATAAAAAATTCAGGTTCAGGTAAAAAGTAACGGGAATCGTCGCAAATGTTCAGAATATGTCCTTAAATGATTGTCGTCTTTCCGGATAACGAACAAAATATACATTTTGAGCCATTTCTTCGTTTTTCCACATTCAATATAAACTGATATCATATCAAATGTTTCAAAATGAGGTCATTTTCGCAAATGAATATGTAAAAATGAAACTGTTAAATAATAATAGTCAACATAGTTGTTTCTAGGATATTGGCTTTTGTTTCGTGGTCTACTGTGGTTTAAAGTAATAAAGTTTAAATAAATCGCCTAGGAAACCAATATCGTCCATGGTGTGTTATATATTTGAAAAGATAATCTAAAATATAATATTTTCAGATTAAAATATACAGGGTGTTCCATTTTTAAAATGAGGTGAGGTCCTACAACTTTTTTTATCTGAAAATGGTGGATTATTCAACAATCAATATAAGGTAACTTCTTTTTCTGTATCTTTTTTAACTAAGAAAATATAGGATAATTTTGAAATTGTCAATTTTAGATTTTCCCCCGTATCTCTTAAGCGAGCGAACATTTTCAAATTTTGATGTTACTATTTTAAGTTTGATCCAAAAAGAGCACAGGACAACTACATTAGTTTTTGATAACACTAATTACGGAGATACCCTATAAAAGTGTCGAAATTGGGACACTAGGCACCCTGTACATGTCAGGGTATCCCATTCAACAACTCTTGACACTATACAAAGCCCAGATTCGACCATCACTAGAGTACTGCTCTCATGTCTGGAGCTCTGCACCCAAACATACTATTCGGCTACTGGATTCCATTGAAAGGAGGGCCATTCGTCTGATTGGAGACCACGAGCTGACGAAGAACCTCGACATCCTAGAACATCGGAGACAGGTTGGGGATTTGACTCTCTTTTACAGATATTTTCATGGAAAGTGCTTGGCTGACCTTGGCCTCTTAATTCCGCCCAGAGCGGCGAATATCAGAAATACACGACGCACCACTGCCGCCCATCCATATGTGGCTAAGCTTAGTACTCCTCTAACTTCACTATTTAAGAATACATTCATCTGGAGGACTTCATCCTTATAGAACGACCTTCCCGAGGTTGTTTTTCCCAACGAATATAACCTCCAACGATTCAAAACCAACGTGAATCGCTTTTTGCGCACACGCACCACTCCCAGAGTGCCCTAAAGGATGTTTCCTATAGTGCTTGTGTTTGATTATAAAAAAAAAAAAAGTTTAGCTATCCTTTTAAAAAAAATCCTCTTTTGGAAAGCAGCTTTTCGAGCGATTTCAGTGTCCTTAAAATCAAAATGAGAATTTTTAGCTTACAATCTGACAACGTCGACTCGCAACTCATTTATCCGCATATTCCCCTCAATTACACCCCCATAAAATTTCTCTCCGTGTACATCCAGACGGCTGCGCCCCGTCGCCAATCAATAATACAGGGTTGATCAAAAGGTGGGGGTGTGTCAATCTTACGCACACGCACACATGCTTCCTCATCTCCCAAAATAATCACACCGAAAAGTGATCCGGTTCGCGTCGGCCACCGGAGATCATGTTTTGTTTTCATTTTTTTCTTACGTCCAAATTGAAGAGTATGCCAGGCCGGTGCCGCGGAAAACAAAAGAGTAGCGTTGTCTAGGAAACGCGATTGTCACGGCCACCGGGACTTGCCGGACGCTAATCCAGACAAGACGACGTAGTATTTTTCTGTCAGTGATCCACGCGACGAAGGACCGATTGTGAGCTATCTGGATAATATAAATTAATTTGTCACCGAGAAGCGGGAATTTTAATACAAAACAATTAGTTTGGGTCAAAGAACTCTCGAAAAGTGTGTTGTTTGGACAGCTGGTCATTATTTTTAGCATCATCTAACCTGCAGATATAAACCTTTCAGTGACTGAAATGGTGAGTTCAATAATCACTTTTAAAAGGCCACTGTTTTAGTTTCTACTTATGAAAATTTACTAGGTGTCATCTGTTACGGAAATAAATGCGATTTGTTGAAGTTGATTTCCTTCTTTTGTTTCACCTGACGCTGTGTTTTTCTCATTGTGTTTTCTGCTCAATCGACCATGTTCAAAGGGCGTTGTAAATTGTAGCTTCATGAATGGGCAGTTGTAGTAATACGTGTAATAGTATGGTAAAATTGCGACCTTTTATGTTAAATATTATTTGAATAGGGAAGATCAGAAGTGGGACTGACGAGACCTGTTTTTTGACGACATCGTATCTTATATAACAAAGGCATCGTTAGGCGAACTGATTGATAAATATAGCATCATCGTTTTTAAATATTCCCTTGCAAATTTACGTACAAAACTCTATAGTTATTTAGTTTGTATAATACTGCATTATAACTTCCTGAAGAGGCCTATATGGTAAACCCATGTGCCGAGTTTGAATACCTTTTGGTGAGCCAACCCTAATCTATTCAATTAAACGTGATGGTAAAATCACGAGACTCTCATAGTTCAAGTAATACAGCAACAAACACCACCAAATTAAATTTTGACCTTGATGAAACGAGAATTAGTGTGAATGACAATCATTTCATTATTCGTTTTGTTCAGCTTTACGTCAATTTTTGGCAATAGACTAATAAGTCACAGAAAACTGAACTTTTATTAAACTACACGGAACGAAAAACTTAGTTAACTTTACAAGACCATAATTTATGACTCTATATGTGACTGGAATAAATTTGAATAAGAACTGCCATAAAATTATAGCAATATTTTTTAAAAATTTAGTAAAATTACCAAAATATTTAGTAAACCATTTATATTTTTGTTAAATTTACTAAAATTTTTGTAAAATTTACTAAAATCTTCTATAAAATTTACCAAAATCTTCTGTAAATTTACTAAAATCTTCTGTAAAAATTTCCCACGCGGTATTCCCAAGCGGCCACCCATTCAAGTACTAACCGTGCCCAACGTCTCAATTTCTTTGATCGAAAGTACAATAATAGTCAACAGTAAAATGTACCATATTATTTAACTACTGGAGTTATAAATAAATTATTTTCACTTAAATTCGTTTTAAAATTTGAAATATATTTTAGTTGATTTTGGTAAATTTATTAGAAGTCCTAGCTATAGTTTTTTGTTCGGGTTTGTTCGGGTTTATTATGTTTACAATATTATTTTGATACGGATTAATAATGAAAATTGTAATTTTTTAATTTTAGAATTTTTAATTTTAGAAATTATGTTTACAATATTATTTTGATACGTGATACTAATGCTCGGCTGACCTTGCCCTCTAAATTCCGTGGCGAATAGCAGAAATACATGACGAACCACTGCCGCCCGTCCATATGTGGTTAAGCTTAGTACTCCTCCAACTTCGTTATTTAAGAATTTAAGAATTCTTTCACCTGGAAGACTCCATCCTTATGGAACGACCTTCCCGAGGTCGTTTTTCCCAACGAATATAACCTCCAACGATTCAAAACCAATGTGAATCGCTTTTTGCGCACACGCACCACTCCCAGAGTTCCCTAAAGGATTTTTCCTATATTGCTTATGTTTGATCATAAAAAAAATGTCATTAATACTATATTTTATAGGAAATTTTACAATAAAATCGGTACTATAATAATATTACTTTAGTCTTTTTCCGTGTAGTAGAGCAGTCTCTTAATATTCTATTTGATTTGGGGCTGTTTTGTCATTGATTGAACGGAACGCCATATAAAAGTTGATTTCATTAAATTTGAAGCTGTCAGTTTGAATTAATGTCCCTAATTACCGCGATTCGAGTTAAAACAAACTGATAACTTTCATGTTTCCGCATTGAATTAAATTATCCGAAAGATAATAAGATTTCCTTTATCAAATTTCCCTTGTTAACATGTTTCATATCAACCTCCAGTAACAATTAATTGCGACTATCCCGATATTCCTTTCCTAATTAATTCGGCCAAACAGAAACGGAGCAGGGGTTCGAGTGACGGAATTTCTAATTTTGCACTATTAAATAATCTACAGTCTCCAGTAATAATATTAAACACTTTGATGTTTGCGGTCGGTAATAATTTGATCGTTCAATGGTCCTCCTAAGATTAAAACAAACAGCAATGATTTAAGTTCGGTTAATGTCTCGATTAATTTACACGAACTTCGGTTAAATTGTTTTATGTGTTTGTTTATTGTGGTGCAGCCTTGTTAAGGATTAATTAAAGCAGCATTTTAAATAACTGCCATTTAGGTGACAGCCCAGCGCGGCTGTACCATTGTCGGATTACAATCGGAAGATCCCAGAAGACACAAGCTAGAATCCTCTACTGTACCACTGTGATGACCTTTTGCTTTGGTGGTAAACAATTATGGTTTGGAATGAACATTGCTCATGGCAGAGTAGCAAAATGGATCGGGGGAATCTAATCCCGGACCCAAACTTTTATCCCCCAAACCTGCGGGATTGAGCCCATCGATCCCGCGGATCCGCGATATTTGCGGGATAGCAAACAATAAACTGCCGAATTTTTGGTCGACGCGTCGGGGATTCCCCGCCATGCTGGGCTATTGAAAATACGTTAAACAGAACAGTTTTCTTGCATACGTGCGAAAGTAAGGGCGTTGTTCTACTAGTTACTAGTATCTAGTGACATTTATCAAGTGGTTGAATATAATGCACGAAATTTAAACAGCAATCACAAAAATGAGTGTCAGTGTAGTTTACAAAGACAATAAAGGTTCAAGTTTAGTTTGGAATTATTTTTTAAAGTCTGAAGGTAAATGTGAGTTGCCCTAGCATTGTCAAAATCTCTGCTCGTTCCACCAAAGGTCTTCACACCCACTTACAAACAAAGCATAATATTAATTTGAAAGTCCAGGGCAGTAGCGGTAGTGTTGATATTGATAAAATAACACAGGAAATGAAAGCTAGTACCAGCAGTTCGAGCAGTTCGTTTAGTTCTATTGCTAAACGCTCAGATGTTAGTGGTTCTTCTGTGCTACCTAAGAAAATAAAAATTACAGTATTTTTTTCATCTGAGAAAAAGTTTCGATGGAGGAAAGAGTGTCTCGAATGGTAGCTAAAGATGGTATACCCTTTGAAAAGTTTATCACATCGACCGATATGCGCCAATTATTCGAATCGGTGGGCCACAAATTGTGTAAAATCTATTCAGCCGACAAGTATCGAAGCTGAACGTCCGTTTTTAGCCGTAGGATACATGTGCAATAAAATAAGATCAAATCTAAAAGATGAAACATTAAACATGTTATCTTTTCTCCGAAAATACTTTCAAGATCAATGTAACATGTAACCGTTAAACTAGTAGTACTATTGTATTGTACCTATATGCAATAAATACTTTCCTGATACTCTACTCTGTTTCTAATTACATAAAACAACTTTTTATTAACATACAGCACCCACATCGAGTTCAGCAAATCCCGCGAATTCTCCACATTTAATCCCTCAATGTCAATCCCGCGAAATCACCGCAGGATCCAACATTTGCGGGATTGGATTCCCTAGTACTGACTGTTGGGGTTTGAGACAAAAAATAATTAATGAACTGTATGTAGATTTCGTTGAGGGGAAAAGCGAAGAGAAAAATGAGATATATAAAATATGAGTGCAAAATATGGCGACAGCGTGATACAACAATTTGTTGTTTCCAGTTGTTTTCTTGGTAACTAGCACTGGAATCATGAGACTGAAACCTAGCACACTGCGTCGCTTTTGGGGTAGGTTCATTAACAAACTATGGAGATTGCCACCATGAATCAGGAGTGTTCGCGTTCTCGACCGTTTTCTGATGAGCTTGTAAACGCGTTTTACAAGGGAGGGAATTTAATAACCAATATTGAAATAAATAATGGTGAATTAATGAAACCTAATCACTGAACTACTGCCTGGTGCTTACCCTTCCCTCCATAACTACTTCTTCTATTACCAGTCCTTCGTATTTCCTCTAAAGAAGGTTTTTTTACCAGTTTCGTCAAAGAGTGCTATTTCTTACTATCCCAACACATTTAAGGATACCCCAAAGCGCAAGGTAGATATTTTTATATTAAATCTTTTGGCATCCTATTTCGGGAGAGTTCCGTCGTTGTATGGACACCGGAAATTGAATAACTAAAAGAAAAATACGAGATGTGGTGTGTGGGGAAAATTGAGTTTAGGCGGTCCGGTCGTGTCGACAGCAGGCTATCAAGTTCATACGCGAGATTTGATAAATTTTGAAATAAATCGGGATATCCTTTATTATGATTGATGTATTTTTTACGACACACGAGTCGCATGACACGAACACTTATTTTTATTGCATCGTTAACGTTACAAAGACGAAGTCTTATATCTGTCATCAGTTGTTAGAAGCATATGACGTTTAAATGCTACAGAGAAGCTTTTCCTGGAATAAAAGTGATATATTTTATGCAAGAGCATATCTATGCCAAATAGATATTTCAATTCCTAAATTCGGAACATGATAGATTAATCGTAGGTTTGTTCGCGTTTGTTCGTTATTGTACCGGGTGTCCCACTAATATGAAAAGTGATCATAAGAAATTGCTGGAAATTATTTTCAAGTTTCTCAGTCGAGCGCTAGAGGGCGCAACCGTAACGGTAAATCCGTAAAGCTTAGTTTTTTCAAAAGTTGCCCCGTTAAGGTATATTGAAAATAGCATTTTCGTATACTTTAAGGTTTTATGAAGAAAATTTACCTAACATATTTTTGTCACTTTTAAAATAAAGTGGTGGGGGAAGGTTGAACATTATTTTAAATAAATGTCTACAACTCCGAGTTCGCTCAACAGAATTTAGTGATCTTTGTTTTGTTAAAAAGTGGTTCCCTTACTCTATACTTTACTGTATAAACTATGACAATATGACTTTTAAAGTAGGCGCTAGAGGGAGCTATTTTACAACTTAACAATCATTGCACATTTTATCAAAAATTTTAAATACAACAGTATATTTAATTTTACTTGATCACAAAGATCAATAAAAGTCTAAAGAACTGGCGAAAACCACAACTTGATATCTTTTTTCAAACCGGAGATATTAACAAGAACAAAAATAAACACGGAAAAATATGATTATATTTAAGTTTCAACGGTACAGGTTTTTTCAAAAGTCAAATAAAAACTTTGACGTGAAAGCACCTAATTTTAAATTAGATTTTGTTTTTCCAAGGCCTATTTGACTTTTGAAAAAACCTGTACCGTTGAAACTTAAATATAATCATATTTTTCCGTGTTTATTTTTGTTCTTGTTAATATCTCCGGTTTGAAAAAAGATATCAAGTTGTGGTTTTCGCCAGTTCTTTAGACTTTTATTGATCTTTGTGATCAAGTAAAATTAAATATACTGTTGTATTTAAAATTTTTGAAAACATGCGCAATGTTTGTTAAGTTGTAAAATAGCTCCCTCTAGCGCCTACTTTAAAAGTCATATTGTCATAGTTTATACAGTAAAGTATATAGTAAGGGAACCACTTTTTAACAAAACAAAGATCACTAAATTCTGTTGAGCGAACTCGGAGTTGTAGACATTTATTTAAAATAATGTTCAACCTTCCCCCACCACTTTATTTTAAAAGTGACAAAAATATGTTATAAGTAAATTTTCTTCATAAAACCTTAAAGTATACGAAAATGCTATTTTCAATATACCTTAACGGGGCAACTTTTGAAAAAACTAAGCTTTACGGATTTACCGTTACGGTTGCGCCCTCTAGCGCTCAACTGAGAAACTTGAAAATAATTTCCAGCAATTTCTTATGATCACTTTCCATATCAAAAAATTTTTCCGCAAGCCATACGACTAACACTTTCAGAGATACGGCCGAGAGCCATTCTTAGTGGGACACCCGGTACATATAATTTAGTGTTGTGATTAGTGTTGGGAAAAACCGATGATTTTTATAATCGAGTACTTGATACTCGAACGATTTTAATAATCGAGTGAATCGCTCGAGTGAATCGCTTGAAATTCCGATTCACCAAGCGATGACGTCAAGAAAGGCGTATGTTGTGTTACCTGCTCGGCGTCAAACTCGAACGTTGCCAATCGGCATATTTCGGATAGCACGATGCGTAGATTGAAGGTCGGGTATCAAGTGAAGGCGATATTTTTCGGTTTTTCGCCTGAATTTCTAACTAGAGTTTTTCGATCGAGCGAAAACCTGTTCGAATATACGAGCAGTTTTTTAACTCGATCACACTACAGCGGTACATTTCCGTCGGCGTCAAGCAAAGCTCGGGTATCGAGTGAAAGATAATAAATGACGAGCGACAGTTTTCGCCTGAATAGATAAGCGTAGCGGTTTTTTTAATAATCGAGCGATGTCGGTTATTTCAATAATCGAGTAATCAAGCGATTTTTCGCTCTAGCGATCACAGCACTAGTTGGAGACGTCAATTGTCAGCGATATTGTCGCACATTTCCATAACAGCCTGTATAGCTCTCCTGCGGACAATAGCCAATTGAAATATGTAGTGCAACTGACCATTTCAAAACACCTTGATGAAGGCCGCATTAGATTCTGCAATACTTTTGCAATTCTGTTGCTGCAAGTTAATTTTTGGCATGAGAGTTGCAAGCAATATGTCATGCAAATCGCTTTACAGTCGGTAATTCTATTAGAGTTGCGGTTTCAGCGGAGAGGGCTGCCAACCCAGCGAAAACAAAGTACCGTGAAACTGTCAAAAAACGACGCTTAAACTCCTCAAGGCACAACTAAAAACTGAATAAGAATATAAATAAACACGAATAAACGATCAACAATTAACGCACGAGACTTATTTTATGATTAATATTTAGTATCTTTTATTTTTGGAAATCACTATGTTTTCCACCAGACTTGCAGCACATACTCCAACAAAAATCGAGCAGACCCATTTTGTCTTGCAAGTTGCAAGAATATTGAAAAAGAAATCAGCTGGTTCTTTAATGCGCATGCCTTTCTTCAAGTTTATTGCAATTACAGAAAGACTTGCTGACTGCAATGCGGCCTTAAGGAGGGCATCATCGTCAAACAAGAATCTCGTATCATATATGGAATATTATGCGGCATTACTCAATTTAACTTAAAATTAACCCTGTAATGGATTTTCAAAGTATCCGATTCTGGAAAGTTCTCCTCCTTTTAGAAAACCGAACGTGACAGTTGCTGAAGTAAATAGTAAATGGACCGTATATGCTTTTCACGGATGGCTGAGCGCCACGTGTCAGCAAGAGACAAGATTCAAAAGGGGAAACACTAAAATTTTAATAAAATTTTAGAACAGAAATGTACCTATTAATATATTTCAAATGTAGATAATATGGTATCCGAGTGCCACGCCGCTTTTATTTCTGATGTACTTTCATACTTTTAAATAAATTATTTAGTTACGCGGTATGAAATATTTCGAATATGGACATCGTGTCCCATTTTCGACACTTTTATAGGGTATCTCCGTAATTGTTAGTGCTATCAAGGAAGTAATGAAGGTGTCATGTGCTCTTTTTGGGTCAAACTTAAAATGGTAAAATCAAAATTTGAAATTTTTCGCTCGCTTGAGAGATACGGGGGAAAATTAAAAAATTTACAATTTCAAAATTGCCACATAGTTTCTTAGTTAAAAGAGTTACAGAAAAATGTTTTATACAGAAGTTTCTTTACATTGATTGTTGAACAATCTGAATTCAGAATAAGTATACGGGGTCAGGTAAAAAAGTTATCGCACCTAACCTAATTTTTTAAAATAGAACACCCTGTATATTTTAATCTAAAAAGATACTATTTTAAATTCTCCTTTAAAATATATAACACACAAAAAGTATTGGTTTTCTAGGCGATTTATTAATTTTTATTACTTTAAACCACCAGTAGACCATGGAACTATATAGTCGTTGCAGCGAACCCTCTCGCCAGATATGTCAAGTGTAACGTGATATTAATGACTTGCCTGCTTATTTCTGGTTATTTATTATGCCTAAGTTTGTATGAAATTCCAGGACCTTCCTGGACCGTACTAAAATAGTACGTACGTTTATTTTAAAAATGAAACATTCAAGTCGCCACACAAAAGTATTACCTGATATTTTCTTCTTCTCATAGTTCCTATCCGTTCGATATTTAACTGAAATAAATCTCAACTCACTCAGAAAGAAATAAAACATCTAGAATTTTTTTTATTAATATTAAAATGCACCTTAGTTTCTCTAACGGTGGTATCAGCTGAGGTAGAAGGCAGACAATAATTATGCTCCATAATTATTATTTTCGCTTAAAAACGGATACATAAAATATTAACCTATACATTTTTCGTTACTTACTGTGGTTTACCAGATACACAAACAACTCAATATCTAATTAATCAAAGTTTTCAATACAAAATAGACACTTCTAAAACGACGGAAATACACTTTTAAAACTTATTAGCACGAACTGGAAAAATTTAAAAACACAACACGCTCAATACGGTTCCTATCAAACTGGGGTATTTGATTAAGTCCCCAAACAGCTGATCGATGACATATTGCTGATGTGAACTGTCGAAAAAGCTTGAGGGTTCGCTGCAAAGACTATAGTAGCCTAGAAACAACTATGTTGACATTTAACGTCAATTTCATTTCTACATGTTCATTTTCGAAAATTACCTATCAACATTTTGAAAAATTTGATATGATATCAGTTTATATTGAAAGTAGAAAAAAACGAAGAAATGGCGCAAGATGCATAATTTGTTCGCTATCCGGACATACGGTAACCATTTAATGACATATTCCGAACATTTACGATGCGTTATTTTTTACCTTAATCTGAATCTTTTATTTCGTTTTAAAGTAATAAAGTTTAAATAAATCGTCTAGGAAACCAATACCATGCATGGTGTGTTATATATTTGAAAGGAGAATTTGAAATAGTATCTTTTTAAATTAAAATATACAGGGTGTTCCATTTAAAAAAATGAGGTTAGCTCCGATAACTTTTTTACCTGACCCCGTATACTTATTCTGAAAACGGAAGATCATTCAACAATCATTATAAAGAAACTTCTGTCTAAAATATTTTTCTGTATCTCTTTTAACTAAGAAAATATAGGTTAATTTTGAAATTGTCAATTTTTTTGATTTCCCCCGTATCTCTACGCTGACTTATACTGTATCATACTTACTGCAAAAATCAAAATGAAAGACATTTTGAATATTTACTGTAATTTACAATTTTTAGTCTAGGCCAGTGGTCGACAAACTTTTGGGACGGAAGAGCCAAAAGTTATAATCTACACAATTTCTCAGTTTTTAAAGAGCCACTAACGGCCGCAATTTGATATCGAAAGAGACACAACTTGACATTGAAAGAGCCGCATGCGGCTATGTTATTTAAACAACATAATTTAAGAAATTTGGAATTGTTTCGAAACCGGCTGGAAATAAGTTATATTTACATAACATACAACCAAATAATATACAGGGTGTTTCAGACATAGTTCCGCCCGCATAAAGTGAATTGTTTTAATCAAGAACGGTGGATTTATTGGAAATGTGACAGAAAATTAAAAAATTGTTGAACGTTAAAAACGGAACCTATTATAGATTACCAACGGTGTATAATATTTCTAACACCTTGAACATTCCATTAAAGTATTGAACATAACGAAAAACACTCTAAACTTCGAAGGGGATGTATTAGTTCGCTCCAAAGCGACCACGCAAACAATACTTTCTGTCTTCCGGGGACTTTACCTCCGGGCTGAAAAAGACTGTCTGAGAGGATACTGGATTAAAACTGATGGTGTTCGGATTTGCTTGAACATTCCGTAAAAACAATTAATTTTTACGCTTGACTCTAATAATACACAAAAAGTTCCTTTATTAATTTTAGTAAAAGATGAACCAAAACGCTGGAATTTGAACTTTTCATTTAGAGAATTTTTATATTCGAATTCTGACGTTCGATCGACCCAGATATTTAAAATTTATCGCTTAATATGTTCCGCAAATGCGATTATCGTTTTAAAACGAGCTGTTTTTTATAAAGCACCAGACCGCAGACGTTCCATTAAGTATTCAGTAAAGCTTTCCCAACTTTAGATGCAACATATTAGGAAAGTTTAAATTCACATCCAGACTGCAACCGAGATATACAGTGAGTCCCAGAAGAAATGTCTAAATTCATTTAAAATTCAGCGGTAAGTTTTTTCAAAAAACGCTCGTACCCGTCGATTTTGATTTTTGAATTTTTTTTTTGTGGTAATTTCATGTTACAGGGTAGCTCAAAAATAAGTTACGACCATCAACTTCATTTTTTCAAATGAAAACATGTATTTTTTATTTCATTTTTGAATTTTGCATTGAATTCTAAGCATGTTTCATGTACCATGTCCTATACATAAACTCAACAGTTATTGAAAAAATTAGATTAGGATTGAACATATCATTTAGGGAATCCAACGATCTATCAAATCTTCTGGCAATATGGCATTTTGGGCTCCATAATAAGTAAGAGTGTACTGTCTCACTGTCACCGTTTATTTCCATAGAATCTGTATGACAATTTTATTTCAAATAAGTATAATTATTGTCAAGCGTAGTTTCAAAGTTGCAGTTTTCACAATAATGGTGAAGTTAACGGAACGGGAAAAAATTGAAATTCTATGCATGGTTGGGCTTGGTGATAAAACACGTACTCAAATAGAAACAGCCCAATTATTTAATGAAATCCATCCTGATCGTCCTCCCATATGTCAAAAGATGGTGAGCAGAATAGAGGCTAAGTTTAGAGAATTCAGTCATGTTAGAGATTTGCCTAAATCTGGTCGTCCTACTCGAGATGAAAATGAACAACTTGACGTTTTGCTTTCCTTGGAAGAAAATCCATGTACTCCCCTGTCGCACATTGGGGCCGATTTACACATGCCGAAATATGTTGTTCACCGAGTAGTTCAAAAGCACAAATATCACCCATACAAAGTTATTCCAGTGCATGAGTTATTTGAAGATGATTTCGAAAGGCGAAGTGAGTTTTGCGGACGCATGCAAAATATGTGCAATCTAGATAATAATTTAGTAAAAAATATTATTTTTTCGGATGAAGCTACGTTCTATTTGAATGGTAATGTGAACAGACAAATTTGTCGATATTGGGCAACAGAAAATCCGCATTGGATGATAGAGGTTCACAGCCAGTACCCTAAGAAAATAAATGTTTGGTGTGGAATCGTACGCGAAAGAGTAATTGGTCCATTTTTCTTTGAACAGTCATTAACTGGACAAGTATATCTCGAATTTCTCCAACTAGAATTAATTCCAGCATTAGTGGCTCTATTTCCGAATCCATTGGATCCAGACTCCCCTGACGAAGACCTGATATTCCAACAAGATGGTGCTCCTCCGCACTATGCGGCCACTGTGCGCACATTTTTGGATGAAACCTTTCCCAATCGGTGGATTGGAAGGAGAGGACCTATCGAATGGCCTGCTAGGTCGCCAGACCTAAATCCGCTGGACTTTTTTTTATGGGGTTACCTCAAATCAAAAGTATTTGTTAACAGGCCAAACAATATGCAGGAGTTGAAAGGAAGGATCCGAAGAGAAGTGCGTGTCATAACTCCGGAAATGGTTGGAAACGTGCAAAGAGAGTATATTGATCGTCTTGGATATTGTCAAGCCGTAAATGGAGCACATTTTCAACATTTAATTTGATTTTGTTGTGTTTTTTTTTTAAATAAACAGGTCTTACTTATAGATATGTTCAATCCTAATTTTTTCAATAACTGTTGAGTTTATGTATAGAACATGGTACATGAAACATGCTTAGAATTCAATGCAAAATTCAAAAATGAAATAAAAAATATATGTTTTCATTTGAAAAAATGAAGTTGATGGTCGTAACTTATTTTTGAGCTACCCTGTATACATGAAATTACCACAAAAAAAAAATTAAAAAATCAAAATCGACGGGAACGAGCGTTTTTTGAAAAAACTTACCGCTGAATTTTAAATGAATTTAGACATTTCTTCTGGGACTCACTGTATATTTTACAAGTTTATTTATTTAACTCGTAACGTTGCCATTAATTTGAAAAATCCACCCTTAAAGACAAAATTGAGATACAGACCGAGAATAATATCATATAGAGCATCGTTTCACAACCTTTATAGTGTTCCAACCCCCTAAAAAAACAAAAAGAAAGTGCAAAACTTATCAGTGGCAGCCACGTGGTTTGTCGTGTTTGGTATATGGTGCTTATCTTTTATTAATTCAAAGCGTCACAGGGCCATTTATGGCTGTTTGTCTTCCACTTGTTTTATCTCAAGATTTGCCGGTTTACATATAATAAATCAATTCCATAATACCCTGTCAGCAACGGACCCAAGGGAGTCTTCCACCCCCCAATTATAGTATTTGCAGAATTATACTGTTGATCTTTTGACTGCAATAAAACCCTATTATCCCTTCGACCATAAAATAAATAAGGAAATCCCAAATTTTAAAACCTTTTCGAGCAGAGCCGGACCAGGTATACAAATTCAATTTATACCTATGCCTGATGCATATATAAATACAAAGTGATTTTTAATAATTTTAATATTTAGTGGTTTTCCGGCGAGTAATTTTTAGTTAGGCTTATTAGTGGTAGAATGTGGCGTCCTTGGAATTGTGCTGATAGGGGGACATCTTCAAGTGTCATTTTTAAAATAAAGCATTTATATACCCATGCCAAACTAATAATTAAAAATGTGTATCAACATACAGTGTTGCGTCTTCCTCCGTACTATTGTATATTCAATCCTATTGGGTTTATATGGCTAATATGGCACCAATTAAAATCCAATATTAGGAGAAATAATATTTTCTCCTACATTAAATAGAATTAATTAAGAGCAAAATATGAAAAATTTCTGCAGACAGCTGGAAAAACTGTGTACAGAATGTACTTAAGGTGGAAAATTCTTACAATTGTATGATTACAAATGTTCAACCCTTAATTATAAGTTTAGGCTTAGATGATAGAGATAGTGATAGTGATACAGAGTTATATTTTGAATAAATTATCAATAGTTTCTTAGGATTTAATTAGTTTTTATTGTGCTTGTTATCCTAACAGTTATACTTTTAAATTATATTATTTTCAATTATCAATAATTGTTATCATTATTTTACATTTATTATAGGTACCTAAAACTAAAAATACCTATATATTTATTTTAAATTGTAAAAATAAATCATGTGGTGTGGTATACATTTTCAAGCCGGCCCTGATCCCATTTATTGAGCTTTGAAGAGGTTGAGGAGTATACAATAGGGTTTAATCAGGTAGTTTATTTATGGCACTAAGAGTCAACGGTATAATTCTGCAACAACTATACTTGTATTTGTTTGCCATGGACATTTTGAAGTACATTTAACTGTATATTTATATAAGACCCAAATTTTATAAATCATGTACATGATCACGAATCCTTAGGTAATTTTAAGAAAAAAAGTTCATGTGAACATATTCTTGATATATTATTTTCAATGTTGGTATCTTTTAAGAGGATACAAAACTACATATTTTAGGAAAATTATTTTATAGATCACCAGTGGCGTCCCTGGAACCATGTCCTCCGATATTTTTACAAAAGTGGTACGCCACTGACATTTTACGATGTGGATATTTTTCTGATTCGCCTGATGAATTATGCATGCAAGCGGTCTCTTGCGGTTTTCTCGTCAAACTCGCCGTTCTGTATTAAAACAATTAAGTTCAAATTGAATATCATTATTATTGATATTGATAATGATTAATTTTGTGCGCCACTGCACTGGTGGAACAAATTACGTCGGTGTGATTTCCACAATAAGTTTAAAAAATTACAACGCCTCATAAATTAAATAAATAAACTATTTTATAAAAAGGTAAGTGAACTAAAGTATTTACCGTTAAAAGAAACTTAATAAAATAAATCTGACAAAGTTTCCTCGAATTTTCTTTTTCGAGGGCACCATAGTAACCATAAATTTTACTTAGTACGTTTTTGGCGTGTTGTGGTCTATGCCAAACTTGAGTACATCGCCTTTGTTCTCGTAGTTCTTTCTTTTGTTGTAAAGTTTCCAGAAAACTGCCAAACTACAGCGTTGATAAATAACGACGTTTTCATATTTATTGGTTGGTAGTGGGTTAGACTGGAATAGATTAGTACAGTGTTTCCCAACATGGGGAATCGCAATCTGGCCAATTTATACAGGTTGCAAAGATATTACAAACTACAGATAGAAAAATGTATATTTCTAGCCTACGCAACGAATACAACCAGTCTTTCCCACCTCATTCGGTCATTATTGCAGCATAGCCAGATTGACATATTTATCGCAAAGGTATCACAATTAAAAATTTGTTAATTTGACAATTACAACTGGTTTAAGGTTAATCCGTAATTGTTCTTAAAATAAATGTATTTCCCAATAATTTTACTATAAACTGTGAAAAGGCGATGAGAGATTCTTTAAAAAAAATATTATTGTACTTAAAAGTATCAAACGAATCTTGAACTAATCCAACTGCACTCTGGCAACATCTGTTTTTATTTTACAACTGCGCTATGATTCGTACCCAAATGACGAATGAATTACTAGTCTCGTGATTGATTATATATTTTGGTTGATTTGTGTTTTTTTGTGATCATTGGTGAAAAATCGTCTTTATTATAAACAATCATGGTGCATTCATGTGTAGTTTGTAAAAGAGTGGATCATTTACATAAGGATTTATCTTTTCATCGGTAAGTCTGGTTATGTTTTAATATTTAATCATCCGATATAACCAGTGGTGTAGTCTGGCATCTTGACAAATCGTCTGAAAATTGAATCATTATTTATTGTTATATTATTATGAGTTAATATAATATATACTTTATTTAGCACTTGGCTAGAAAATCACAAAACAGGTACAGTACATATTTATAAATATTGTTTACAAATACAAAATTCTAAAATAAACTTTGACCTACCATGAGTAAATCTAACACGACTGTGAAGTCGATTTGTTATGCTCGTACAGAATTGTAAAATAACTTACTGAGTGCACTAAGAAAAATTAGAAAGTATGTAACAAAACTGAACATTTTCTAACTCTGTTATAAATTCTCTATAAATGATTTCGTTAAACTATGATAATTATAAATTAATATTTATTTGTATGTTAATTCTTATAATAGTATAGTTGTAATAGTGTAGTGTAGTCTTCTCTGTACAAGACCCTGTATTTTCTAGGAATAAATTAATAAAGCTGTTACTGAGATTGAAAAATATTATTAATAGGAAATGAAAATAAATATTACACTTATTAAATTGTTGTGTTCTTCCTCCAAAAAATATGGATCTGGACCCTATAAAGCACGACGGTTTTATTTTAAATGTGGTTAATTTTCTTAGTTTGGGTAAGCAAGTAAAATTCAGAAAATTATTTTTATTATGACCTTTGGTGAAGCGCCAGTGTCCGATCCCGAAACAACAGATCGCGTTTACGACCAGCAAGACTTCAACATTGTTGCCATTGAGCCAACGAACATGTAGTTCTCTCTTCCACCCATTACTGATTTTCAGTAACATTTCACACAATCACAGCTTCACTTTCCAAGAGTTTTATGAATGAATTATGGGATCATCTGTAGTTTACAATACCTTTGACAGGTTGTCGAATATTTTCTTTTATTTTGATCTCTTGTGCTTTTCGTTCTCCATTCCCGTGTTTTTCCCTTGTATACTCCTTCCATTTAAATCAGTAAAGTATCTATAAATCTCCCTTTTCCTAAACACAGCGCCGTAGCGATATTTAAAACGAAGGGAGAGCGCCTAATCCCCTGAAAAAGACAAAAGGCACTCCAAGTTTTTCATCAAATTCTTCAACGACCATTCTTTCATTTTGGGCAATTATGCTCGAAGAGAGTTAATCAAACGTAGTCTGAGGGTTGAATTAAAGAATTACTGTCTGAGTGACGAGGGTGTTTTAATTAATTAAACCAAACAATTAAGTATAAATGAAATTTTAAGAGCAGTAATAATACTAGGACTCTCCGACGTTTGACAATTATTATTTATAAGAATAAACAAACGCGAACCAGCTGCAAGCAGTGATGGATCAAGGATTAGAGGGAGGGGGCTAATCACGCCCAAATATCGGTAAATTTGATAAATAATTTATACTAAATAGTACTGAAAAAACTGATATCCACTCACTCCTTCACTACTTCAGCGGTATTGCAAGATTTAATAACAATTATTTTAAATGTTAGTTATTGGCCGGGGGGGGGGGGGTGGAGGGGGTTCTATAGCCCTCTTCCTCCCGTAGATCCACCACTGGCTGCACGCGAGTGTCGTAAATCATCCTGGCAAGAATGTCATTCCGCGAGTATACAGGGTTATTCATACCGACCTATATCTATGGATAGCCAAGCTCTAAAAACAATAGTGGCAAATTTATGGCCTCGCACATGTTAACAAAGCTTATCGTCAGATGTCATGAGCAATGGCGACTTATAAACTATTTACCTTCAACGGCAAACAGGACCGTACTTCGCCCATAATGAAAATCTATTTTCTCGCATAAAAGAAGGACTTGTGGCCATCAGTGAATAGCCACTTTTAGAATTAATTCTGATGATTCAAGTCGTTGGCGTTGGTTGGCAACCAAACCGGCACCTATGCCGGCGGGGTTGCCTACATGAGGGCGTTGGCAACCAAACCGGCACCTATGCCGGCGGGGTTGCCTACATGAGGGCGACTATAAAATACAAACACGTCAAACTACGTTATTAGATTTTTTAGTACTACATCTTAACTAAAACTAGTGTTTTTGTTATGTTATGTCTATTTGTACATACATATACATAGTAATAATTTTGCATTTACGTATTACCTAAGTAAGACACATTTAGACGGTCCCGTAGGTGTCCGCCTAAGAGAGCTTTCACTGTATATCGAAAATGATTGAATTTGGATCTCTTGCAAAGACGCCAAAGTATTCGTTATGTTTCCATTGCTGTTCTTTAAAAAAAAATCCGGCAAAAAATGCTCGGCTTTTCGACTCTGTCTATATCGTACCCTCATTTATTTCCATCTTTTTCATAATAGCTGTAATCTGTTATCTCTGTAATAAGAACAGGCAAAGACCTATTAAATAAGGAACCTCAAAAAAATTTAGTCGGTCTTGTCATTTGCCTCCTCGTTTTCCTTTATAGGTCATTAAATATTACGATATCGCATAACAACCTAATAAAGATGTGATTTTCGCTACGATGTTTTTTTGCTTTCGGGATGGGGAATTTTTTGTTCAGATTTCTTGACATCGCTAAAAGATAGACAAGTAGATGTTGCATGTGGATCAGGTTTGTCCAGGTTTGTTATGTTTCTTTCTTCCCTTTCTATTCTGGGACAGCCTTACATTATACCATAATGGTCATGAATGATTTCTTTGGCAGCGCCCAGAAATAGTTACACACTGCCCCAGGCATGTGCAGTTGGTTTAAAGTGTTCACAGAAGCAAGATCTGCCACCGCTGACCAAAAATTCGGTGTTCGTAGAATAAAATGTATCGATTGTCAACTGATTTTGCAACCGTCAGAATAATCCGCGTACTGGTACGGAATTGTGGGTTTAGATTCTGCGCATTTGCTCTATCGGCTGTTTTTCTACTTTTGACTTGTTTTTACCATAAACATATACAGTAAAGCCTCTCATAACGGACACATCTATTAAGCGGACATTTTTTCATAGTCCGGAACTAGGTATATGAAATTCCATGAAAATTAACAACCTCTCTTCGGCGGACTCTCCTTTTGGGCGGACGCGGACAGGCTGTTTCCATACAAAGAGTGCGAAAACCCTCCTTTAAACGGACAAAAAAATTTTTAAAGTATTTGGGAGACGAATAAGTACGGTGCAAAAACTCTCTGAAGACAGACCGGCAACCAATCGCGTATGCGTGGCAGCGCGAAAGAACTTCACCGAATAAAAGTATGTGTTATTCCCCGACAGCAGTCCGCCGTTTATTTGTGAGTTGTAAGGTTAAGATCGTAAACAATGGCACAAAAATGTCGCGTTTTGAGTCTGAAAGAGAATATTGATGTTGTGGAAGTTTGTAATTTGATAACAATAATTTGTGCGAGTTCATTAACATTGATAGCAATATGCTATTAGAAGATGATAGTAACCCCATTCCTACCGATTATGTAGTCCAAACTGTAACCACATCACTATCTGACGACTCTGATGAAGAAGTTGAATGCAGTAATCAAACAAATGTCACCAATTATCAACAAGCCATTAGTATGGTAAAGGAATAATAAGAGTATGCAAAGAATAGAGGTGACTCTACAGCAATGGAATTGTTATCAGACTTGGAATTACAGTTTCTAGATTGTAATATGAAACGCAAACACGTCAAACTACGTTATTACATTTTTTTAGTACTACATCCTAACTAAAACTAGTGTATTTTTGTTATGTTATGTTTTTTTTTACATACATATACAGAGTAATAAGTCTGCATTTACATATTACCTAATAACAAATTTTCCATGGGCGAACACCTCTATTAGGCGGACATGGTCCCGTAGGTATCCGCCTAAGAGGGGTTTTACTGTACATAATATAAAAGGGGAGACAAAACATTCCATTCATAAAACACCATTTATTTACAATCATGCAAATTTTTAAAAAATTGCAACGCTGTAATAAGGTACGCGTTTAGATAATTTCGATCTAGCATTAGTCATAAATAGATAATCGCAGTAGAGATAAACATAAACAAAACCACGCATGAAATATATGAACGAAAGTTCTAAACTTCAGGGTCACACACGTAGTATAATCGGTAGCACGCGCGTACAGCGTTGCCACGGTGGTTTCCCTAAAACATTGGAATTTAATATTATATTTTTTGATTTTCTTGTAGTCCATCTCAAGTCTCAGTGAGTTTATTTACCTCCTTATATTTTTTGGTTCCAAACATAGGCGGTAGATTGTCCCCTCAGTACAGATTTGGCATCATTGATTACTGTGTAAAAGTTTGTATGATTCTGACAGAATAAAAACCATTCTGCCTATTTATTAATTAAATGTTTTTAGTTTTTACCGATTTGTTTCATTTTCTTTAGTTTTGGCATGTTTTGGTTATTTTTTAACATTCCAAAACGAAAGACTAGCTCTAAACAAAGCAGAAATGAACAAGAATAAGAATACTTATAAGTTAGGTTAAGAAGTCAATTCTCAAATTTGACAGTTGAAGGTTTGGCATTGGTACCCGTTCACAGAGACAAAAAACAACAACCAATAGAAACTAGTCGACAGCCGAACACACAACACAGAATTTCGATCTAAGAAACCTATTAACACCGTCCCCCGGTTTTCAATGCAAAAATATATAAATGGCCGTTTTCCCTGCAAGTTCTTAAAGGTTCCCTACCATGCGATAATATAAAATGTTAATACTCCCAAATGTCAAGTAGGAACTGCCTGAAACCTGACACCCATGCACTTAGAATGGGTAATTTAATAGACCGTAAACAGACCGCAAAAAGCTTTGGAAAATTTCCCTGTTGGGGGTTTGTCTAAAGTTGAGCGCTACGGCATAAATGAAAATAGCAATAAAATGTTCCCCTTTTAGGTAATTCCGAGCCAATACGATATGTCTGGCAAGACCAAAGGTATTGTAACCTACAGATCCCATAATCCATTCATAAAACTCTTGGACAGTGAGGCTGTGATTGTGTGAAATGTTATTGAAAATCAGTAATCGGTGGAAGAGAGAACTACATGTTTGTTGGCTGAATGGCAACAATGTTGAAGTCTGGTTATATCAGATGGTTAAATGTCAAAACATAACCATACTTCGTGATGAAAAGATAAATCCTTATTTAAATGATCCACTCTTTTACAAACTGCACGCACCATGATTGTTTATAATAATGACGATTCTTCACCAATAATCATAAAAAAAAATACAAATCAACCAAAATTAATCAATCCGTTAGATCACAGCGCCAACGTTGTAATCTCTACGAGATTAGTATTCATTCATATTTTGTAGTAATAGTAGAATAGAAATAGATGTTGCCAGCGTGTAATTGGATTAGTTTAAGATTCGTTGGATACTTTTAAGTATAATAATATTTTTTTAAAGAATCTTTCATCTCCATTTCACAGTTTATGGTAAAATTATTGGAAATAAGTTTAGTTTAAGAGCAATTGCGGATTAACCTTAAACCAGTTGCAATTGCCAAATTAACAAATTTTTAATTGGGATTTTGCAAGACACCTTTGCGATAAATATGTCAATCTGGCTATGCTGCAATAATGACCGAAAGAGGTGGGAAAGACTGTTTGCAGTCGTTGCGTATGCTAGAAATGTACATTTTTCTATCTGTAGTTCGTAATATCTTTGAGCAAGACAAAGTATTTAAAAATAAGTTTTAAAAAATCAATTAGACTCCGGTAGAATAATTAATAGCTCCAGGTTTTTGTTATATCTTATGATTTACCTTTATTTTAATATGTAGAATTACCTCTCCAAGTCTTTTCCGAACACCTCGTATATTATAAATTAAATCAGTACCTAAAATCCTAAATTTCTTATATTCTTTACTAAGCCATAGTAAGCTAAATACCGCACTGGCTTTCCATTTAAAATTATAGTCCATATAACCCCCCATTAAATGAAGTATGCAATAAAGACCCACCCAGGACGTCTCCTTAGTATTTTTGTGAATCACCCCATGACGTCTGAGCCATATTTTAGCTTCTGGGTGGAATTCATTAATTTTATGGCTTTGATCATGAAACGAAAAAATAGAGATTACTGTGTATGTGTAGAAAATACACTCTTCGACAATAAATCCGGGACAAAGATAATGTTAGTCTTTTTATACTCCTGTAATTTTTTAATTGACCGATCGTGGTGAAATTTTTAATAAAGTGTAGACTTGTGTCTTGGAATGATATCCTGAATTTTGGTTTCTTAAAAATACTGATGTCGTGATCATTATACAGGTAGAAACAAAAGTTACTTTTTTACTCTTAATTTCTTAACGCCCTGTAAAAAAATTTGAGCTGCATTGTATTTTGTTTTGAAATGTGATCTTTTCTTAACACAATGTTTTTTGGTTCACGTCATTATCTGCTTTTTAAAAGAAGTTACAAATTTTTTACAAAACTACAATTTAAGTAAAAAATAAAAATTTGTAGAACTTTTTAAGTTTCACGTAGAAGACGCTAGTTACTGGGTTTAAGTATTTTTGAGATATTTCCATTTACGCATCAAAAAAAAATCAAAATAATGGGTAATGGTAAGTTATGGGACACACCCTGTCTTTCTTGAGTTAAATAACAATTTTTTTTTTATGTTCAAACACAAGCACTATAGGAAAAATCCTTTAGGGCACTCTGGGAGTGGTGCGTGTGCGCAAAATGCGATTCACGTTGGTTTTGAATCTTTGGAGGTTATATTCGTTGGGAAAAATGACCTCCGGAAGGTCGTTCCACAGGGATGAAGTCCTCCAGATGCAAGAATTTTTAAATATAATGAAGTTCGAGGAGTACTAAGCTTAACCACATATGGATGGCGGCAGTGGTTCGTCGTGTATTTCTGATATTCGTCGCTCTGGGCGGAATTAAGAGGGCAAGGTCAGCCGAGCACCTTCCATGAGAATATCTGTAAAAGAGAGTCAAATCCCCAACCTGTCTTCGATGTTCCAGCCTGTCGAGGTTCTTCGTCAGCTCGTGGTCTCCGATCAGACGAATAGCCCTCCTTTCGCTTGGATGATCAAGGTTATTTTTAAATTACTTAATTCTACCGTAGTTAAAGGAACCTCCAATATTATACAAATTGATATAATATGTGTAGAAACGGTAGCGCTTAAAAAAATTATGAATGACTTTGAAAAATTCTTCTTTTATTGCAATTATCGTGGATGATACTACTGACATTTCAAATATGTGTCAATTATCACAAGTTGTTCATTACATATTATGTAACGAAGAAGGATGATATTAGGAAGTGCTTTTGGGGGGGTTTGTTCGTTTTTGCTATTACAGTGTGCACTTGACATATTTTTCATCTGGCGTTGAGCAATCAGAACTCAGTCCGGCACACGGTGTCGTCGCTTTCGATGGTGAACTGTCCCTGTTGATTTATATGTAATTTACAAGAATGTTTCAAATATACAGGGTGGCCCATCGAAAACAGTCCAGCAAGGTTTACTGCTGAATACGTGAAAATTTAATAAAAACTTCGGGTTGTGATTTCAGGGGGACACGTTTCACTATTAATTTCATCCCTGTCACCTCAACCCCCCTAACGGGGGCGGATACTACCCTTGTTTTTTCAAATGAGAATAGGTATGTTGTGATACATCTTTTTAAAGGGCATTAAATTCTTTTTAAAATGGCTCTTCGTTTTGTAAATTTGAGCTACGCGCCGCCGAGAAATTGCGTTCTAAAAAATGTAATTTTATTGAGTAACACTTACATGTTATCTTGTTAAATGTTGAAAATGTCCGCCATTCACCTCCATACAATAGTACAACAACTGTTCAAAGTGTTCTCGGACATTGTGAAGAACATCTGGTGTAATTTGTTTACATTCTTTAGTAATGCGGTTCCGTAAATCTTCTAAGGATTCGGGTTGGATGGAATAAATTTTGTATTTTAGATGTCCCCACAAAAAAAAATCAAGGGGAGATAAATCGGGCCGTTCAATAGCACCCCTCCTCCCAATCCATCTACCAGGAAACGTTTCATCCAGAAAGTGGCGTACGGGTAATGCATAATGGGGGGAGCCCCGTCTTGTTGAAATATTGGATTTTCTTCCTGCTAACGTTGGTCGTTTTCCATAATTTCCATCAGCGCTGGGTTGACAGCATTCTCCAACAAGTCTAAATAAGTATCTCCATTTAAATTTCCCGGCAAGAAAAATGGTCCAATTATGTGATCACCGAAAATACTAGCCCAAACGTTTAATTTCTGAGGATTTTGAGTATGAACCTCGTGGTAAATCCTTGGATTCGTGTCGGACCAGTAACGACAGTTATGTCGATTGACAGTGCCATTATGAAAAAAAAGAACATTTTGTCTGAGAAGCAAACGTTAAAAAGGTAGTTCGGATAATTTAATACTTGTTCTGACACTACTTCACAAAAGTGTAAACGGCGGTCATTATCATCTTCATTCAATTCTTGGAAAAGTTGAATTTTGTATGGGTGCTTAATGTTGAATTCATACTAACTTGACCCAGAATAGCTACTTCTGCTGCTTCATTTCTTACCGGATTTTCAATGATCCTTTTTTTATTTGCCACTAAACCAGTTTGCCGAAATTTTGCCATTAATTCTAGGATGACGCCATGATGTACGTATGTATCTGGATGTCTATCATTAAACAAAGTTACCGTTACTCTTGCACATTGATTGTTTATAAAATACAATTCAATAATTTCCACTCTCTCCTCAATAGAATAAACCATTTTTTATGTCACGATCAAATCAAAAGAAAATAATAGCGCAGAAATAACGTATATAGATCTTGATCAACCACTTTACTGAAGATAAAGTTGAATTGACTGATTCTTATTACTTAAAAAAAATTGTTTACGCACAAACCTGTGTACTTGATAAGAGGTGCAGTGAAATGTTTCAAATTCCGTTGCTGGGCGGCGCGTAGCTCAAATTTACAAAACGAAGCGCCATTTTAAAGAAAATTTAATGCCCGTTAAAAAGATGTAACACAACATACCAATTCCCATTTGAAAAAACAAGGGCAGTAGCCGCCCCCGCTAGGGGGGTTGAGGTTACAGGGATGAAATTAATAGTGAAACGTGTTCCCTGAAAACACAAGTTTACGGGTCCGAGATTTTTTTTAATTTTCACGTACATAGCCGTAAACCTTGCTGGACTGTTTTCGATGGGCCACCCTGTATATCATGGCTTTAATTGTTCCAAATATTCATTATCTATAATAATTTTGCAATAAAAAATGAATATTAATATAAAATATACATTTTGATCCTAGTCTTCATTTATAAGGTAATTTAAATTCGGTATTTCAGTAATAAATACGAATGAAAATTGAATCGAGCTGCCTGCCTCCCCAGCATACCCTTTATAATGGCTATAATGTTAAAACAATAAATTTCTGCAGACAATATATATTGCGAAACAATAACGTTCTAATCCGAACCCCGTTGGACGCTGTTAAGTAATTTCATAAACTGGAAACAAAAGCAATTTGAATGAGAACGGTTCAGAAATAATTCCATATTATTCCACTAATTTCCGCATCCTTCGTTCTAGTGGAAGTTCAGATAGATTTGTCCGAAGTTGTCCAATTGACAGTGGCGTAACCAGTCCATCTAGAAAGTATCCGGAAAAAAGAAAGCATAATTATAATTTTACTGTATATATTTTTATAACTTGAATTATAAAATTACAACAAATAATTATTTCATCTCATTTACTTATACAACCTCCATTTAACTCTAAACACGAAACGTATAGTTGATATTCTATCCCGTGGTGGAATTTGAAAGAGCAGAAGCCATCGATGCCTTTAAAAAATAAAATGGACAAGTGCTGGCTGGCAAGTACGGTGGACTGTTCTACAGTAAGAATAAGGCCAACTGCAGTGTATACAGTTTCTTATCTTAAGCCAGTGGCGTAGGTACAGCTATCGCTTTTTATTTAAGTGCTTAACACTTATTTCTTTTATTGGGGGCACGTGCTCAGTCCCCCCCCCCCCCTGATTAGGCTACTACTAATTGGAATAACGAGGAATGACAAGAGTAGCATTAAGTATCATCTCGTATCGCTTTCCCTGATAAGGATTTCCACGAAAACTCCGTCTCCAAAAGCAAAAAGATTCATCATTCAAAGAACAGAATGATAATGCCATGTTGTCAGCTGGTAAGCTCATGGCCTCTGTATTTTAGGAACAAGCAGGAATTATTATTCCTGCTGAATCCAGGCCAAGCGGCATGTTAAAGTACGTTTCACGGTCTTTCAATGAAATATTTTATCATCCCGTCAAACCAAACTGTATAGATCCGGCAACCGTGCCTCGGTCGAGGTAAATGACTATTATGACGAGCCTTGCTCGCACGTGCGATTAAGTAGTACAGTTTCTCTGTAGTAGCAGGTGGCGGGAGACAGCGGGGGATAGCGGGGCTATGGCGATTTAACATGGGAACATGGGAAAGGCGCATAGTTTTTGTCTGTTCGTGCATCTAGTTAGAAATTCGAGCGTGAAATTATTTTAATATTATATATTTATTAAGTTAAAATGAATAGTTGACAGTGGACTATTTAAGAAATAACTTTAGCTCTTTGAGTTTGGAGCAAAAAAATTGAAGTGAAGAATGCGGGAACACCTAAACCCGAAATTAATTTAACGCAGACCACAAAGGGCAAATCTAGGGGCTTTATTAGAAAGTTTAAAAATTAAATATATGAAAAAAAAATTATAGAGGGTATTCCAAACTTAATGAGGCTGTTATTGATCAATTTTCTACAATTAAGAACCGAAGAATGGACTTTACGTTTAAGCACTATTGTGTAACGTCGATAAATGTTGTGTATTTTGATAAATGATACTCGATATGATTTTAAACCATTTTATTTAAGGATTTAAACTAAAAAACACAGAAAATATGAAGAATGCCAGCGTGTCAGTCTCGTGACTCGATTCGTTCTCGTCATAAAACAGTTACTTGATAGCTCGTAGATGGCTTTAGTAGTATTAGTAGTGGACTGTATAAATATAGTTACGAGGATTGCATGCGACGACGTTAAGATCCGACAGCTATATACACTAAGACAACCTTTCTTATTTTCCAAAAGTTGTATTTCCTTGTGTAAAATTAAAAAGAAATAAAAATATGTTTTACCTAACGCATTTTCTTATTACTTTTTGTCTTTCTACATTTAGAAGGTCTAGAAAGTAATTGTTTGGTCGTTACACAAAAATAAAATTTTTAAAATAATTTCACAATACTTGTGAACCCCCTCTATCATAGGTCACGAGCCGCCACTGACTGTACTGTAAAAATAATAGAACTAACCATAATTTATGGCCCTATATGTGACTGAAATAACTTCTATTAAGAAATTTAAAAAAATAGATAGAAAACAAAAATTATCATTTTCAGTAATTCAAATTTGGTATGTATATATAAAATTACAATTCAGACAAATTTTCCAAATAAAATTAATTCGATCAATGGCTGATATCGATTCATAAGCGATTTTTAATCGGTTACGTCACGATGCACATCGATTTGTAGTTCTGCTGAATGCATTTTGTTTGATTAGGATCCCTTCCAAATATTTTCATCGAATATTACATTTTTTCTATTCGAAATGGATAATTTTCGCTTTTTAAATCCGATGAAAAAATGGCGTCCGATTTCCCATCGATTGGTGAAATCGATTTTTTAGTGCATTCAGCAAATGGTTACTAATCGCTTACAAATCGATTGATTCTGCTCAATGCGCCCAATAAATACCATTTTTCGACATTTTGTGGAAAATAAAAACGGTAAATAACGTTTAAATTTAAAAAATATGATTATACAGTCAATTTTGAACGTATTACACTATCAATAATCTCAATTAATTTCATAGTTTGATTTTAATGTAAAAAAATGTCACATCGAAGTTGTCAGGAAAAATATTTAAATTCGCAACTATCTAACGTGATTTGGCAACGCTTCGTGTGATCAAAGGCAGAAGAATAAGGAAAACGTCTCCTACTCCCCCGATACGGTCGTGTCTTGGGATGGCGATGTTGCCTCATTGTTCAATAACAATGACTTATGATACTGATAAATACTCTTAATTATGTCATTTTTGGTCTTATTCTTAGCTTTAATCGTGGAACTGTACAATCAGTATGTACACTTATTGTGATTCTATTTTTTTTTGCAGGACAGACCTAAGAATTGTCAGTGAAGCCGTCCAAAGCAAAAGCCTTAATAATCTAATTATGGTAAGTGTATAACATATACTATAATTAATACCTATTTTATAAAAATGGGAAATAAATTATATTACAAATATTAGTTCCTCCTCTCTAGAGTGTGTGCTATTATGGGTTCGATTCCCTGGAGGTCCATAAAACCGATTTCTATTAAAACAAAAGATTTTTCGGTACAATTATTTTGCCCGTTTTCTCAAAAATACTGTCCTATATAGTACGGATGCTATTAATGAACCGACAATGGGGCCAATCCAATATACCTGAAAATAAAAATTAAATCAAAATTTTTTTTACGAACATCACTACGCTAAAAATGTATGCATAAAACCATACCCTTAGGGTATAATCTAAAATAAAAATAAAAATAAAAATAAAATAAGTATCATTAGAAAGTTCTTCTATTTTAGTTCCATAAAACACTTTTTAGCAACTGGCAATAAGCATTAAAAAGTATACTTTTAATAGTGTTTTTAGATAATAGTAGTGTTGTGATCGCTCGATCGAAAAACCGCTTGAGTACTCGATTATTGAAATAACCGACATCGAGATACAAATTCAAGCTAAAATCGTTGCTTGTTACTTATTACTCACTCGATGTCCGAGCTTCGCTTGACGCCGACCGAAATGTGCTGCTTGGTTGTGTGACCGCTGGAGGTAAAAAACTGCTCGTAGAAAATACTACTCTAGTTATAAATTCAAGCGAGAAATCGTACTTTTCACTTGATACCCGACGCAGCACACTACCCGTGATGTGCCGATGGGCGACGGTCGAGTTTGACGCTCAGAAGGCTGACACGACATACGTCTTTGTTAAAGGCGCATAAACGAGAAGGTGCATGCAAAAAAGTATGCCAACTCTCTTAGTGGATTTATCACGACATGGGTTTTATTTTGACTGGCTAGCCAGTGGCGATGGTAAATTTTTAAGAAATTAAAGGATATAATTTTTTTTTAATCAGAATCAACTGTTCTGCCTTAATGAAAACTCTAAGGCTAAACTTCTAAAACTTACAAAAACAACCCCTGGTGTTTTATCAGCAAAAATTATCAAATTTTGATTTTACCATTTTAAGTTTGACCCAAAAAGAGCACATGACATCTACATTAGTTTTTTAATAGCACTAACAATAACGGAGATACCCTATAGAAGGATCGAAAATAGGACACCCTGTACCTACTTATGCTATTTTTTCCATTTTGCGTATTTTTTAATAAAAAAAAATTCCATATAATTTTTGTAAATTGACCGGTAAAATTACTGGTTTGTCATTAAATTATCTTTTTATTTATTTGTGTAACACGACACCCTGCCGTAGTACCAAAACTCCCCGTACTACCCCTGATGGCGGCGCCACCGTCAATTTCCTCGCTCAAGCACAGGACCAGTCTGCATCCCCCACCCACTGACGTCACCGACCCGGCCGCCGGAGCAGACAAAAAGGGCCAGCTTTCGCGTAAACGTAATGTTTCGGCGCTCTAATCCGATCGAATCTCCGTCCCTGGATGGCCGGACGTCCGGGCGGCGTTCGGAACCTAAGTCCCTGACGTCGCTCAGGTCGATCAAATCATCGCGCCGATCAACGGTCGCTACCTCTGATTCTATGTTATTTGGAAAAAGCCTAGCGGGCATTAATGGATGGAAAGACACGCTATGACTGCTGGACGACGTCTGGTCATCAGCAGCGTGTCTTTCCGCCTTCCAAGTTTCAAAATTGCCGACGTTATCCCAAGTGTAATTTGGGGTATTAATAATATCGTCAAACATTGTCGAAATGCCTGGAACGGCCCCTGAAGGGGGCCTGTGAGGACCCACCTTTCCACCCGCCAGAGTTGTCACGTCTGACGCCTCAAAGTTCAACTGACTAGAAGAGTCTGACATGTTTTCCAAATTTCTTTAATTTCCAAAATAAAAATAAATTTCTTATCTAACAAGAAATTATTCCTCTCTAAAAAGGAATATTTAAATTTTGTTTCAAATTTTTTTAATAATTAATTAATTAATTACCAATGTAATTAATTATGTCTTTTACAGCAAAATTTATGGTTCTCAATAAAAAAATAACCCCTAATGGGTGATTATTTTTAGAAGTTAGTTTTAGCCTCGCTAAAGTTTTTTCCAAACTCACAAACTTTTGTGCAAAAAGAATTTCCCCGGAAATGCCTTTCGCGTTACTCTCAAAGTTTTTCTATACAAAAATGGTCCGAATTCGAATCCGTCCTAGAATCCTAACTCTAATCTTAATTCCTAAGTTACAAAGCCCTGTTTGTTACTTAAAATGAAATATTAAAATCCCTGTTTTAATATTTCAAACTTGTTCCTACAAGTTTATTATTAAAAAGTCAGAACTAAAATATTAACACCCTGTTTAATATTTTGAACTTAAAATAAAATACTAAAACCCTGTTCAATATTTTATAAACTCGTTCCTACAAGTTTTAACAAGTCCCTTCTTATTTTTACAAGTTTTTGTTTAAAAACCCTTATTTGCTTTTATAAGCATGAAGCCCTTACTTATTTTAAAGTTCTAACCCTTGTTTATTCCCCAAGAAAAGATACTCCCCTGAGTTCTTTCTTACAAGAAAAGTTAAGGTAACAAACTTTTGTTTATACTTTAAAAAAAATCACGAAGTTTACAATGAAACTTTGTAAATCTGAATCCCGAGAAAATCCCTGTTTCTGAGTTCGATTTTTAAATATTCGCAATTTTTTCCAAGTTTTGGTTGAAACGAAAAGTTTACAAATTTGCGTTTAAAAACTAACTTTAAATTATTAAAATTAATTATTATTTTTTTTCCAAAAAATAAAATTAATTCCACGCGCAGCGTAGTCACGGAGTGTTCTACTAATGTCTTTTTTAAAGTTATTCACAGAGTGTTTGTTTTTAACGACGCGGACGTTTTTCGAACTTTCACCGAAGTGTCTTTAGTTGAAAAAGTTTTTGTTAGAGTTTTTTTTTTAAGGTAGGCTTCTACACAGTTACTTTCTACTTGGCAGAACTTTAACTGACCAAGATAGATTTCTGCTGTCTGCGGGTTTTACAAGAATGGCGATTGTCGCTAGTGGCTGTACGAATTTTCTATAGCAGTTTTTTACCTCAATGGGTGACAGCCCACTGTTACTTACGTGGAACCTTCGTATGCAGATAGTATTCCACTCCAAAATGCCACTAACGAACAATGCCGTGCAACTGGAACTAATATTCGCGGTTATTGTCGTAGCTTGGAGCTTAACTTATTCACCTTTGGCCGAGGTCCCAGGATTTCGTGATTTTAATTGGAAATCCCGCTACTCGACTTCAGGACTTGCCTTTCTCCCCTTTTCGCTAGCTATGTGCAATTGCTAGGTACTAAAGTGACAAAGTGAAATTCGAGGAAAGTGAGATCTCGCCTGGGCAATCCCGATGCTAACTGGAGGGGTCTCCTGACCGATGCTCCTGGTGTTAGGGGGACGCTTTTTCGCTTGATACTTCTAGTGGAACCCTGTCCTGCGGTAGAAGATACTCAAGTACGCAAGATGATCTCAACTTACTCTCTGGCGATAAACGGCGCTACACCCGGTATTTATAATCCGCGGCCCGCGAGAGAGATCATCCTGATTGGTTAACCCTTCCGTGATGCATCCTGCCGCTGCAGATCGCAGGTTTTTCGGGGCTTCCCCGAGCTCTCAGGAATGCATCATTATACAAAATTTTAAATTACGCGGAAGTTCTACATTCGAAAAATCTAAAATTATAGTACGATGTGACGGATTAAATTGCCTATCGAACGCTGTCTGCGGTTTTCGCCCCTGATTACTCTAACTATTTTAAATTAAATAATTAAATTAATTATGCATCCTTGCATAGCTAAACGCCGCAGCAGTGACTTGGCTCCGCCCCCTGATATACTCTCGATGTTCTCGGATTTCGCGACTGACGAAAAATCGCTAGCCAAGGTCCACGCGGACGGATCTTTTGGGAAACTGAACGTCAGGCGGGGCGACGTTGGCCAATGAGAAGCGTTTTTGGTTTAATAAAACTAGTTCGCTTATTTTATTTTTCGTTAGTGTGATTCCCCGTGAAGATGATGCAATCTTTTGGGAATTTTCCACAAAAATAATATTATTGTTAAAAATAGACTTTTTACACAACACCCCCCTTCTTAGAGTAGCCCATAATCCAAAAAATCCCTTCTTGAAATTATTTATTTGTTATGGTACTCCGAGTTGTAGAAATACTTCGTATACAACGGCGTGTCGGTAATAAGCGCTAAATTTCCTTCGAAATCCTCCAAAAGATTCTCCAGGTGCTCTGGTATAGCCTCCTGTGAGTTAATCGTTAATTCGGGGATATCTACTATATTTTGGGAATCTCCTGACTCCGTTTCAATGTTTCGCCTGTCCTCAGGGATATTAACATTGGTTTTAAAATTTTGTCTGTTATTTGCAGCCATAGTTTCAGCAAAACTATCTGCATCAGAATCCTCTGACTCGGTTTCGACCCTGCGATGATCATCAGGGAAGTCGAAATCCGATTCTTCTTCCTCTGAAAATTCTAACTCCGAGTCAAGGTCTATTTGGTTGCCTTCTGGCTCTAGTCTGATATCATCTAGATGAACTAGAACTTGTTTTCCGTTAATTAACACTTCATAAACGACGTCACTGTTTTTAGCTACTATTTCATGGCCGCCTGTCCATGCAGGAGAGAAAGGTCCATCTTCTTTTTGCCATGCTCTAATATTTACTTTATCGCCAACTTTGAGCTCTACTCTTGGCTCAGATTCGTCGTTTATTTCTTTGTTTATATAACGTTTTTGCTTCCTAGCAATTTCCTTATTTTTCTGCTGTCTCTGCTCCTTTTGTAGTACTTTCTTAGTTATAGGCCACCGTTCTGTCCATTCTCCTGGCTGTGGTAGCTCATAACCGAGTATTATAGAGGCAGGAGTCTGTCCAGTAGCTCTGCATACCCTGCTTCGTAATACCTGGAGCGCCTTAGGTAAGCATTCTTCCCAAGCATTACTTTTCTTCTTAAACATAAGCACCCGGAGAATCTTTTTTAATTCCTGGATTTTTCTTTCGACAGGGTTTGCTTGCTGATGATAAATAGCCGCGAATTTCTGAGTGATTTGTTGCTCCTCGCAATATTTCCTCAGAACATTCCCCTTGAAAGCTCCTCCGTTATCCGAAATTAAAATCTCTGGAGTACCATACCTCGCGATAATTTCGTTTTGCAAGAAATCGGTAATGTCTTTACTCAAAATTTTTTGGTAAGCTTTTGCTTCGACCCATTTTGAGAATAGATCCTCGCAAACCAAAATATACCGAGCGTTTGTCTTATCCGCAACCGGCGTATAAGGTCCTAAAATATCCATTGAAATGACATGGAAGGGGTATTTTGGATTATGGGCTCTCAGTGGAGCTTTCTCCTGTTTCTGCTGCGTTTTGCAGACCGCGCAAATTTTGCATTTTTTTACGTAATCCGCAATACTGTTTCGCAAATACCCCCAATAAAATTGACTTTTAATTTTATTAAACGTTTCTTCCACCCCCGGATGAGATGCGTTTTCCGTATCATGGTTCAAATAAATAACCCGCTCGCGTAATTTATACGGCACGATTATTCGCTCGCCTTCGGCTGATTTTTTACATAATAAGCCATTTTTGAAAATTAGTGTCCGTACTAATCTTTTTCCTTGCGCTGTTGTAGGTTCCCTACCTTCCCCCATTTCTGACTCCAAATGATTAAGGAGCTGCACGGCCCTCCTAATGTAGCCTGTAGCCTGCTGAGCTTTTTGTATCTGGTCGAGCAGCTTATCCTTATTTATCATATTAATTTTTACAGGAGCCAGAATTCTTTCCTCATCTGTAAATTCCTCGTATTTTTCAGAGGCTGGGTTCCTACTTAGGTAGTCGCATAATTCATTATTCCGCCCTGGGATATGCTCTACCGTAAAAGAAAATTCCTGAAGGAGCAGCGCCCATCTCATAAGTTTAGATCTGTGGTCCTTAAACTTTGAGAGCCAGGTTAGGGCTTTACTGTCTGTTCTAACGGTGAAGGGTCTGTCTTCTAGATAGCCCCGGAACATTTTGACTGCCCAAACGACAGCGAGGCACTCTTGCTCGTTTATATGGTATTTCTTTGTTGTTTCTGAAAATTTCGCACTTGCATGCGCTATGATTCGCCTCTCTTCATTTTTTTGTTGATACAGAAGGGCGGACATGCCTATGCCGCTAGAATCTGTTTGTAGAATAAAGGGCTCCTCATAATTAGGTCTATGCAAGGGCTGGCAATTTTCAACCGCGAGTTTCGTATTTTCGAAAGACTCGTAATGTTCTTTAGTGACTTTAAATTTTAAATTCTTTCTCAGGAGGTCTGAGAGTGGCGCAGTTAATTCTGCTAATTTAGGAATGTATTCGCGCAGCCAATTGCATAAACCCAAAAAAGATTGCACCTGCTTTTTGGTTGTAGGCATCGCGAAGTTCCTAATTTGAATTTTGTGCTTGCTTAATGGCACTGTTTCATCTCCTTTGATGTGATATCCCAGATACTCAATATCCGTCGTCGCTAGCTGGCACTTTTCTCCGGCAACTTTTAAGCTATGCATGGCTAGTCTCTCGAAAACTAATCTTACATGCTCATAGTGCTCTTCCAAGGAGTCGCTGTAAATGATAATATCGTCTAAGTAGACAATCACAAAGTCCTGGATAAATCCGACCAAAACCTCGGTGACCATCAGCTTCTGAAAAGTGCTAGGAGCGTTTTTAAGCCCGAAGGGCATGACCGTATACTGGTAGCTGGCTCCATCTGGAGTAGAGAAGGCCGTGAATTTTTTCGAACTTGTCTCCATCGGTATTTGCCAATATCCGCTTTTTAAGTCCAAGGTTGTGAAGTATTTTGCCTGTGTAAGGTCTTTTAGCGCATCCTGAATTCTCGGTAAAACCGCTGATTCGTCTGCAGTATGCGCATTAATACTTTGGAAGTTCATACACAACCTTGGCTTTTTATCGGGTTTTTCCACGATAATAGGGGAAGTGCTATACGGCGATGTTGATGGCTCAATCACTCCTGTGATTAATAAATCCTCTACGAGGTCATAAAGTATTTTCTTTTTACGAGGGTTCATCGGAAAACACCTCTCATTTATTACTTTATTTCCAGTAAAATTAATTACGTGTTGAGTAGCCCTCGTAGTAGGCTGTGTTGGCCCTATCTGGAAAATTGCTTCAAATTCCTTGATGAGGGATACTATTTTTGGGGGGGTGTCCTCTGTAAATTCTGGCAGAACTATTTCTCCCTTTGGTTTATAACGCTCCCTTGACCAAAACAGCGTTTGTCGTAGTTCTGTGCCGAGATAGATACATTGACGATTGTAATCTAAAATTACTTTTTGCTCGCTCAAGAAGGGGGTGCCTAATATTACCGGGGTGTCTAAATCCTTTAAAACCCAACAGGAAACATTATATGTTACATCTTTCATCGTTAGGGGAATCACACAAGACCCTAATACCTTTGCGTTTTGTTCGACGCAAGCTAATTGCATAGACGGTATTGTAGCTGGCCCGAGATCATCCGGTGCAATAAACGACGAAATTAGGTTGTAAGCCGCCCCCGTATCAAATAAAATATTATATTCTAACCCATTATATTCCCCCCTAATGGTTGGTGATATAATTTGGTTATTTTTTACTGTAAAAATAGGATTAGGTGCGTGACCGACAAGCGAAGTATTGTCCTTATTTACTGTTGACCCTTGTCGGTCTTCTGCGCGTTTTTTTGATTTCACTTTTTTCGAAGTAAACTGATTTTTAGTTTTTTCTTCAATTACTATTTCTTCTGCTTCGCGTGGTTCCGGTTGTGTCGCGGACTCAGGAGCTCCTGCAGAGCCTACCTGATTAACGCGCTTAGAGTCTTTTTTTATTGCAGTGCAAGCATAATCCATATGCTGTCCATTGCAGTGCCTGCAAGGTCTAAAATTTTTAAACGCGGGTTTCGGCTGCGGAGGCGGTTCGATAGCCTTTAAGTTCACCTGCGGTGCGTCGGGTTTCCTATTTGACCGCTCGTTAGCCTCTAATTGTCGCGGAGGGTTTCGCGCGAAATTAGTATTGTTATTACTATAATTATTTTTGTTCAGGGATGCCAGATTTCGACTAGAAATCGTACTCTCTTCCTTTAGATCACGTTCTATGCAACCAGCCACCGTCAACAAACGTTCTAAATTCGGGATATAAGCTGCCCTGAGCCTAGACCTAATTTCCGGTTTTAGTAACGTCATAATAAGTTGAATAAAATCACGTTCTTCCCCCGAAGGTTGTATTCTCGCGTATAGCGCACGCTTTTTTAATACGAATTCTTCCACACTTTCGAAGTTTGCCTGTTTTTTTCCGAACAGGGACGTCTGAAGTTCAACCATATCCTCGATACAATCAAATTTCTCGCGCAGCTTCTGGGAGAATTCATAATAACTCCGAATATAATACCTATAAGGGTCAAACCATTTTTTCGCGGCTCCGTCTAACCTCTCTAACGCATAATGAATTTGATCCAATTCCGAAATATTATTACTTTCGAACCACTGTTCGAGTTCGCTCAAAAATGTCGCGGGGTTTTCGTGCTCAAGCCCGGAGAATTTAATTCGAAGCGGGGTCTTTTTAGTCTGAATTTGACTTTCTAAACCTACAGCTAGAGATTTAAGAGTTTTTGCGATTTCTAACTGTGTTAACAGCTCTGTGTTACGCTCAAATTTGTCTTTTCCAGTGTTTGCACGGCATTGCGCGTCAGTGTTGTCCCTAGTCGTGGTTTCGTTATTACTATGAACATTTTTATTTACAAAATAAGCCCTATCATCCCGGAGTCTAGCGTTTTCCGCTCGCAGTTTAGCTAGCTCACTATTTAAAAATTGGTTTTCAAAGACTACCTGTCTTGAAAAACTTTCAGAGTCATTTTTCGTTAAAATTTCCCCATCAATTCGGGCATTATCTTTTAAATATTCCCCACCAGGGATGCCATTTCGCGTAAACGTAATGTTTCGGCGCTCTAATCCGATCGAATCTCCGTCCCTGGATGGCCGGACGTCCGGGCGGCGTTCGGAACCTAAGTCCCTGACGTCGCTCAGGTCGATCAAATCATCGCGCCGATCAACGGTCGCTACCTCTGATTCTATGTTATTTGGAAAAAGCCTAGCGGGCATTAATGGATGGAAAGACACGCTATGACTGCTGGACGACGTCTGGTCATCAGCAGCGTGTCTTTCCGCCTTCCAAGTTTCAAAATTGCCGACGTTATCCCAAGTGTAATTTGGGGTATTAATAATATCGTCAAACATTGTCGAAATGCCTGGAACGGCCCCTGAAGGGGGCCTGTGAGGACCCACCTTTCCACCCGCCAGAGTTGTCACGTCTGACGCCTCAAAGTTCAACTGACTAGAAGAGTCTGACATGTTTTCCAAATTTCTTTAATTTCCAAAATAAAAATAAATTTCTTATCTAACAAGAAATTATTCCTCTCTAAAAAGGAATATTTAAATTTTGTTTCAAATTTTTTTAATAATTAATTAATTAATTACCAATGTAATTAATTATGTCTTTTACAGCAAAATTTATGGTTCTCAATAAAAAAATAACCCCTAATGGGTGATTATTTTTAGAAGTTAGTTTTAGCCTCGCTAAAGTTTTTTCCAAACTCACAAACTTTTGTGCAAAAAGAATTTCCCCGGAAATGCCTTTCGCGTTACTCTCAAAGTTTTTCTATACAAAAATGGTCCGAATTCGAATCCGTCCTAGAATCCTAACTCTAATCTTAATTCCTAAGTTACAAAGCCCTGTTTGTTACTTAAAATGAAATATTAAAATCCCTGTTTTAATATTTCAAACTTGTTCCTACAAGTTTATTATTAAAAAGTCAGAACTAAAATATTAACACCCTGTTTAATATTTTGAACTTAAAATAAAATACTAAAACCCTGTTCAATATTTTATAAACTCGTTCCTACAAGTTTTAACAAGTCCCTTCTTATTTTTACAAGTTTTTGTTTAAAAACCCTTATTTGCTTTTATAAGCATGAAGCCCTTACTTATTTTAAAGTTCTAACCCTTGTTTATTCCCCAAGAAAAGATACTCCCCTGAGTTCTTTCTTACAAGAAAAGTTAAGGTAACAAACTTTTGTTTATACTTTAAAAAAAATCACGAAGTTTACAATGAAACTTTGTAAATCTGAATCCCGAGAAAATCCCTGTTTCTGAGTTCGATTTTTAAATATTCGCAATTTTTTCCAAGTTTTGGTTGAAACGAAAAGTTTACAAATTTGCGTTTAAAAACTAACTTTAAATTATTAAAATTAATTATTATTTTTTTTCCAAAAAATAAAATTAATTCCACGCGCAGCGTAGTCACGGAGTGTTCTACTAATGTCTTTTTTAAAGTTATTCACAGAGTGTTTGTTTTTAACGACGCGGACGTTTTTCGAACTTTCACCGAAGTGTCTTTAGTTGAAAAAGTTTTTGTTAGAGTTTTTTTTTTAAGGTAGGCTTCTACACAGTTACTTTCTACTTGGCAGAACTTTAACTGACCAAGATAGATTTCTGCTGTCTGCGGGTTTTACAAGAATGGCGATTGTCGCTAGTGGCTGTACGAATTTTCTATAGCAGTTTTTTACCTCAATGGGTGACAGCCCACTGTTACTTACGTGGAACCTTCGTATGCAGATAGTATTCCACTCCAAAATGCCACTAACGAACAATGCCGTGCAACTGGAACTAATATTCGCGGTTATTGTCGTAGCTTGGAGCTTAACTTATTCACCTTTGGCCGAGGTCCCAGGATTTCGTGATTTTAATTGGAAATCCCGCTACTCGACTTCAGGACTTGCCTTTCTCCCCTTTTCGCTAGCTATGTGCAATTGCTAGGTACTAAAGTGACAAAGTGAAATTCGAGGAAAGTGAGATCTCGCCTGGGCAATCCCGATGCTAACTGGAGGGGTCTCCTGACCGATGCTCCTGGTGTTAGGGGGACGCTTTTTCGCTTGATACTTCTAGTGGAACCCTGTCCTGCGGTAGAAGATACTCAAGTACGCAAGATGATCTCAACTTACTCTCTGGCGATAAACGGCGCTACACCCGGTATTTATAATCCGCGGCCCGCGAGAGAGATCATCCTGATTGGTTAACCCTTCCGTGATGCATCCTGCCGCTGCAGATCGCAGGTTTTTCGGGGCTTCCCCGAGCTCTCAGGAATGCATCATTATACAAAATTTTAAATTACGCGGAAGTTCTACATTCGAAAAATCTAAAATTATAGTACGATGTGACGGATTAAATTGCCTATCGAACGCTGTCTGCGGTTTTCGCCCCTGATTACTCTAACTATTTTAAATTAAATAATTAAATTAATTATGCATCCTTGCATAGCTAAACGCCGCAGCAGTGACTTGGCTCCGCCCCCTGATATACTCTCGATGTTCTCGGATTTCGCGACTGACGAAAAATCGCTAGCCAAGGTCCACGCGGACGGATCTTTTGGGAAACTGAACGTCAGGCGGGGCGACGTTGGCCAATGAGAAGCGTTTTTGGTTTAATAAAACTAGTTCGCTTATTTTATTTTTCGTTAGTGTGATTCCCCGTGAAGATGATGCAATCTTTTGGGAATTTTCCACAAAAATAATATTATTGTTAAAAATAGACTTTTTACACAACACAGCATCGCCCTTAGACGACAGTTCCTCACGAGCTCACCTCCCTTGCTTCTGACTTGGCATCCTTGTGTGGATCCTCGACCTGAACAAGATCTTTCCTTTCTTGCTTCTGACTTGGCATCCTTGTGTGGATCCTCGACCTGAACAAGACTCCTATAGCCTACTCGCGAAACTCAACTCCATCGGCATCCTTGTGTGGATCCGGCAAAGTTTGCTATTACAACTCTAGACAGTTAATTCCTTTACTTGTATATATATCAATTGTGTAAATAAAGACCTTATAACCAATTTCTTATTTTCGACCCACACTCACGTCATATTTGTAATTAAAAATTGTTATTTAAAACTAAATACCTTAAATCGCAGACCTAAACGTTTATTTTAACGTCAAACAAAAACAACAAAGTATAACTTTGAAGCTTTTTGTATCTTACCCAATGATTTTTGAAATCGCCGCTAAATACAGCAGGTCCAAAACTTCTCGCAGGATTCATACTGGCACCAGTGTAGACACCCTGTAAAAATTTATTTATTCAATAATTTACACTGGGAAGTGAATTAGCATATCATTCACGATCTATAATGGTAGTTATTATTTACGGGGACGAATCATTCGAATAAATAGTAATCATTACCGTGAGTTGATGACCATAATTTTTGTATGATTATTTTATTAAAATGTATACAGGGTATCCCAGGATATGTGGACAATCTCCCGGGTTCTGATAGAACACTTAAAAATAACAGGAGAAGTTCTTATACATTTTTCTTCCTACGACCGCCCCTACGAAGATACGGGCCCATAACGGACGTCCCTGGAAATCGTTGTTTTTTAAATAATTTATTAAATACTAGGTGTAATTTAATAATTTTTTAGTATTGGTATTGGTATGGTTAGTAGATGAGTCTCCTTAAGATTAGCCATTTTAAACGCATTTGGCTTATTTAGTTTGCCAGGAACGGACTAGACGTAACACAAAAATGATTTTTATTGTACACCTTGTATGATCAAGCAACGACAATAATATTTTTGGATACTCTAAGCCTTAAGCTGAAGAAAAGATACTCTTGATCAATGCCGATAAAGTGAACTGTTTTCGAAAAAAAAAACTTTTGTTCAATTGTTCAATATGGTTTTTTACATTAGTTGTTGTTTTATGTTCATAAAATTCCCTCATTGTTGCTATGGTTTTTTTCACATGCACCGATTTAAATAAGAATATTTATGCCAGTGTCAGTGTATGGTAGTGTCTTGAAATTTGCGGGTTTTCTCCTTTGTCTTATTAGTTACTAACTATAATGGAATGGTAATGGAATTTACGTATACTGAATATAAATCATATTGAACAAAAATATTTTTTTTTTCGAAAACAGTTCATTTTATCGACATTGATCAAGAGTACCCTTTTTCAGCTTATGGTTTAGAGTATCCAAAAATATTATTGTCGTTCCTTCGTCATACAAGGTGTACAAAAAAAAAGCATATTTGTGTTACGTCTAGTCCGTCCCTGGCAAACTAAATAAGCCAAATGTGTTTAAAAGGGCGAATTTTAAGGAGCCTAATCTAGTAGCCATTACTAAAAAAATATTAAATTACACCTAGTGCTTAAAAAATTATTAAAAAAACAACGATTTCCAGGGACGTCCGTTATGGGCTCGTACCTACATGCGTACCTCCGTAGGCGAGGCCGTAGGAAGAAAAATTTATAGGTACTTCTCCTGTTATTTTTAAGTGTTCTATCTGAACATATTCTGGGACACCCTGTATATATACAGAGCTATCATTCCTCTGTGATGGCATATGTATGTACCATTCCGCTGTGATGAAAAATTGAACAGCACGAACCACTGTGTCATAATTGGCTACATTCAGCAGAGTCCATCGATTTATAAGCGATTTGTAATCGCTGACGTCACAATGCGCATCGATTTGTAGTTCTGCTGAATGCATTTTGTTGTCAGTTTTTTGTTTGGTTAGGATCCCTTCTAAATATTTTCATTAAGTATTGCATTTTTTCTGTACGAAATGAATAACTTTATTTTTAATGTTCCTCTTCACTAGCTGAGATCCTGTATAATATGTTTTTATAATTATAATTCACTTCTTTCGTCATTTTTTATAAATTTCACTCCTCAACCTGACAAACAAAACTGACATAAATCGCCGTCAAATCACAAATCGCTTTTTAAATTCGATGGAAAAAATGGCGTCCGATTTCCCATCGATTGGTGAAATCGATTTTTTTTTGGTGCATTCAGCAGATTATTACTAACCGCTTACAAATCGATGGGTTCTGCTGAATGCACCCATTTACAAAACCGATCATTTATGATAATTAAAACAGGGTTTCCCAAAGATCCTTGATAAAATTCATATTTTCATAATGAGTTTATTTTGAATAAATTTTAAATTTTTTGTTCACCTTATTATTTTCGGTTACACAATATTTTTTTTTGATAAAATCCTAATCGTTTTTATTGGCATTAGGGAAAATGATGTCATTAATTATTCAAAATATTGTACACTTTATTACTTTTGACTTTTGTATGGATTAGATTTTATGGTTTATTTATTTTTTTATGACAGTACAATAAAATAATTTAAAAAGAAATATAGCCGCTATAAAAAATGCCCTGACATATATGAAATCATTTTTTTTTAAGGATATTACAAAATACAATTCTCGATAATAATAGTAACACCTTATGCACTTTTTGAAAATGCTGGAGACCGAAACTAACGCCAACATTTTTGGTCGGATCCCGGACAGGAACCGGATCCTGTATTTACAACAAAACGTTTTAAGAAGAGATGAAAATCCATTTGACTGATGGAAAAACTACGAGGAAAATTTTGCGTCTTATCAAAAAAGGCAAAAAAATACTTATCTGTGCCTGCATCGGGCGTTTATAGTAAAATACTTTTTCGGACGCGAAAACGGGAAACGGGAAAAAATAATTTTAAGATTAATTAAATAATAAACGTGGAATACTTACCCCTCCCAAATTAAGTACGACAACTAACAAGCCTATCCTTAGGGACACCGAATCCAATTTATCCGAATTTCTGGCATCCCAGGACGCGCAATTCGCCAGATTTAAAATTATGCTAAGAACAGTTTCCACCGCCAGGCCCTGAAACGTGTTAAAACCATATTTAAAACATAATTACTGTAGAACATCGGTTTCCAAACTTATTTCCAAGCGTGTTTGCATTTTATGTTCGCGCCCTCTCCCTCCAGGTGATTTAACTTTGGCAAGTAGACCGCGATGCCTAATATGATTATAATTACTTTTATACAGGGTGTGATGAAATTGGGTTGTTATCTAGAAACACAGTAAATTCTAATTTTAAAAAACACAATGGCTAAATTATGTTTTAGTCTACTCGAAATGTGAATCTTCGAGTCTCGTATGGTAAGAGGCATTGTCTAAAACAATTCAGGAAGGGGTTTCTAAACTTTTTAAAAGTATTTCCCCGAACCAATACTCAAAACTTTCAGCATCCATATTGCCGTGATAATCATGAGTTTTTTTGTTGATTAAAATATGGCACTGGCATTTGAAACAAACCATTCTTCATTGCCAGCATGTATTTTTATATACAGTTTTCCATTACTGGCACGGGTACTAGAATAGCAATGTTTCGAATCATCCTGCCAAGACGATTTAGTTGAAATTCCGTTTGCATATATCCATGTTTCGTCAAGAAAAACAACTTGCCTTGACAATTTCGATTTTTTGTTTCTTAAATGTTCCCTTTAAAATTGCCATCTTTTTGAAACATTATTGGACAGCTCGCAAAGCACTTTTCTGTTTTTCGTTTTTTTGTATTTGAAGCCCAGATCTTTTAAAATGATGGACAAACTGGTAGTTCCAATATCGCAAAGTTCTTTCTTCTTTATCTTTTCAAGAATAGCTTTGAGGGTACATATGGCTTTATACATATCATAAACAATATTCCTAATGGATAGCTGAACATTTTCCATAACTTTGCTTTATAACTGCTTTTAATTCACACACAATAATGAGAAACAAACTAAAAGCAAAAAGCATAACTACTTATTTAAAATAGAAATACCATCCTGCACTTCCGTCGTACTGTTGAAAGTCCTTTAATAGTTTAATCCGATATCGGACTTCATAAAACGAACCGACTTTACAGAACAGAGTGGGGCAACAAAAAAAATATGATACTTTTTTCATTTAAATACAACGTGTCCAAGGGATGTTAAGACCAGAATTTTTTGGTAACAGCTATGTGCTATTCCTAGTCCAGAGTCATACCTGTTCCAAATACCTGTTACAAAATACCTGTTACTTACTCACTAAAAATATTTAAATTGAGTTATTTAAATATCATAGTCACCCAGTTGTGTTTTCATCGGGTCATTGTTTTTATATATGTCGTTCCTTCCAGGACTAAAAAAATCTATCCTATGTGTAAAATGTAACAGTTTTCCAATAAAATTCCCCATTGAAGGGTGAAACAAAAAGGGATTACCTGCCAGATGGAGATTTTATCATGCAGCGAGTTTACGCACACTCCATTCCCGTTGCTCTGCAGTCCCAGGAAATCGCTGTTCGTTACGCCCTGGAAATTACAGGAGAGATTTATTTCAGCAGAAATTAAAACAATTTAGGCGGCGATCGCGGAACCTTTGAAAAGGATTTTTGTATGACTCGGAGTTCTTTCATTTAACCGGTTTTAAATTAAATATACTAGGAAAGTGTTCTCCATAACAATCAAGGAAATGGCGATTTTCTGATAACGTTAGTTTACAATACAGGCCTTCGCCATCGGGATTTCAGAAACGGTAAGAGATATGAAGTCGGTTAATTTGGGGCAAAGTTGCGTAATATGCCGCAAAAGAATTAGATCAGGGCTTTCAAAATATTTGGAAAAGTCTAAAATTTTGCGTTTCGGTTTTTATTTGACTTTGTTCGGAGAGATGTCCAAAAATAAATTTCACTTCCTTATTGCTGCTGTTTATTCTCCACAAGATGGCATAATCAGATCTTTAATTCGACGTTTCGTCTTTGGGTTACCATCATCAACTTCATTTTTTTAAATACGGGCCTGAATATTTTCGTTTAAATTATGAAAGATTAACTAAATCCACGTTCAGCGGTATACAACACTTACTGGTTTTGCGACGTTTTGTTCCTTAAATTGACCATCTTCATTAAAATACCCCTAGTACGTCCTGCAATTTACTTTATTTTTAATTCAGTATAATAATTCGAATATGTTCAACTCAATGCTTTTTTTACAAGAAAATGCTGGTTTTACAAGTCAAATTTTATTTGTATTAATAAAATAAATTACTTGAACTTACACGAAATAGCAATTTGATACAACTGTTAGTTTTAAAAGAAGAAAAAGCAGCCGCAGTCTAATAATAATAATAATTAATTGTCCTTAATTATTATTAGACTGCAATAATAATAATAATTAAGAACAGAAATACTAATAATAATTTTAAAATCTTCAGTTTCTTCGAAACAAAAGTAAATTACAGGGTCGTAGTCGGGGATGTTTTAAGGACGATGGTCAATTTAAGAAATAAAACGTCGGAAAACCAGTAAACTACTTAACGTAGATTTAGGTCCTCTTTTATGATTTAAACAAAAAAATTCAGGCCCGTATTTGAGGAAAAATAAGTTGATGATGCTGACCCAAAAACGAAAAACGCATTAAAGATCTGATGATGCTATCTTGTGGAAAATAGTAGGCAATGAGAAAGTGAACTTTATTTTTGAACAAAGTCGGGAAAAAATTTAAACAGAACCAAAGTATTAGATTTTTCCAAATATTTTGAAAGCCCCTGTATTTAATTTAGATTTTTTGCTGCACATTATTGGGTCCATAATTACGGAACTTTGTCCCAATTTAACCGACTCTTGCCGTTCCCGAAATCCCAATGGCGAATGACGAATTTGTTACACCCTGTATAGTCTCCATTAACTTCGCGCGAAACACTCAACATGCAGGGTGTTATGGAATAATTAAACTATTTATTTCTAAAGTGTTTTCCGTATAAATATGGCAACAACGTTTAACATTAAACTGACCACGTCGTTTTTTCGGGTTTAACATAAGAAGACTTATCTCGCTTATTAATTCAAAGTGCCATTTATGGTTATTTTTCTTTAATGTATTTTCATCTCAGGATTTGCGGGGTTAAAGACGTTGCATATGTGCAATTCGCAATCCACCACAATCGTATAAACATTATTTAGAATAGAATAACTTCTCATTTCATTATGAACTCTTTTTCGTCTAAAACCCCTTAATGATTTTTTTTTAAACTTGTGAATTATTTACTAGACTTACCACAAAAATAGCTGATCCAGAAATGGACCCTAATAATTGTGGAACGATATAACTAACTAGATGTATCCAGCGAATCTGTTTCACAATTAGGGCATTAAGTGATACGGCTGGGTTTACATGAGCTCCAGATAGATGGCCGAATGTCTGAAATTTAATATTTATATAATTGTTTTTATTGTCTTTCAAAAACCTATCTCTCAATAAACTTTAAAAAATTAAATAAGTTTTAAGAGTATAGTTATCCAAAAATAACCATAGCGACAGATATAGAGGATATATTTACTTGTATAACCACTGCTACTGCCAATCCTGCGGTGAAGCTTGTATGCATTGACGAGATCCCCGCTCCCTGCATGCCGAAACAAGCTCCCATGCACGATAGGAATATCAAGAATGTCGTCCCCAGATATTCGGACAATGCTATAGTAAGGTGGTCCCAGAGGTGATCCGAGAATGTAGGTTGCCTATTTTTAACCCCGCCGACAATTTCATCTGGAATTAAAGGGAAAAGATTTTAAGTTATCTTAAGTCATATACATGGTGATCCACACGAACCAATAACCTCTCGCGTACTCGACCAATTGTGGCACAAAAAGTAGGTATGCATTTGGCAACAGTAACATTTGTACATAACGCACAACCAAAAGTTCGCCTAATTTCGTCGTATTTGGTCGCTTTAATTGAGTTTTTTTTTAAGAATATCACTGCCTTTTTTGCTGTTACTGTTGTCATGCGGGCGTCATTTGGGAAGGGGCAAGATGGGGCACGTGCCTGCCCCCCCCCCCTGGTTGTTGTTAACCTTATACATCAATAATTTCGAATATCGTTAGCGGAAAAAATGGTATGTTTTCCTTCTTTTTTCTCAAATTTGGTACATATTTTTAAAGTCTCAGTAAATTCGCTATTCGCGGCGGTGTATGGTGGGATAGTGTCTTCGAAAATATACATATATATGTAGCGGACCATAACCTGCTATACATATAAACAAATTTATAAAGAAATTTTAGGTACCGTTATTAATTAAAACTAGATTTTCGGATGTCAGTGAATTAAGTTTTTTCGACTTATTGGTCAAAAATAATTTTTAATCCTATTCAAAATTGTTTCCGTAAGAACTATTTCACAGTTTATTGAAGCAATATAAAATATTTGATTCTGTTCAACTGAAAAATTGACTGGAAACCCATTATTTCCGTCTCAGTAGAGAGAAGCTTTTTGGTTTAAAATGACTTAAAACTTATGCGGGAAATACGAAATACAACTGGTCAGGACACTCGGGAGATCTCGTTGTAGTATTAACAGACAATGAACCTTTTTACGATGAAATTATTGCTTATTTATCATTACAACCAGTGACAGAATGAAGAACTAAGACTGTAGCAGCATTATCATGGTCGTATTTCTTCTTTTTTTTTTGAGGTCCAAAACCGAACCAGTTCTCTTGAACTTTTTTATCAACATGCCATCCTAGTTATTGGAATTGTTCCATGACGTAGCGGTATGAAACTTGACCATCCCCATAACATTGTATTATAAAAACTCTTTGAGCATTTCTACTTAATTAATAACTTTATTAAATAAAGACATTGACAACAAGTACCTATCACCTTAAGTGTCATTATTATTTTAACTAGGTTCACCAGTCAGAGAATACTTTTTGGGAAATAATTTTTACATTGATAAACCTTTTAATGAATTGTTCTACTTCGGGTTGTTGTGTAGGAAAACACATTCATTAAGAGTCACTTTTTTTCGTATCTTTCAAAATAAAGTATGTTTACTCTTAAGCAAAATAATACTTTTGCAGTTTTTACCCACCCTGTATAAAAAAATTGAAGTTTCTTATGATAAATCGTATTTTCTAGACATGCAAAAACATTTATTAAGAGTGACTTTTTTTCGTATCTTTCAATTTTTAGTACATTTGTCCTCTTGTAAACCCCATCCGTGGACATACTGTAGTTATTTCTGTTCACCGTAAATTAAAGCAAATATATAAATTTGGCAACAGGAAACGAGAGCAGAACGAACCGAAGATACAAATGATCATCAATGTCACCTAAGGGGTTATAAATGGATTTTTGAAATTTTATATTTGTGTAACGACCAAACAATTACTTTCTAGGCGTTTTAAATGTATAAAGAAAAAAAGTAATAAGAAAATGCGTTAGTTAAAACATATTTTTATTTATTTTTTAATTTTACACAAGGAAATACAACTTTTGGAAAATAAGAAAGGTTTTCTTAGTGCGTATAGTTGTCGGATCTTAACGTCGTCGCATGCAACCCTCGTAACAATATTTATACAGTCCACTATTAATACTACTAAAGCCATCTATGAGCTATCAAGAAAACCGAATGATGTCCAATACTACTACCGCCATCTACGAGTTATCAAGGAAACCGAATAATGTATAATACCACTACGCCATCTACGGCTACGTCATTAGGCGCAACCAAGACCAGAACAATAGTTAACTGTTTTATGACGAGAACGAATCGAGCCACGAGACTGACAAGTTGGCATTCTTCATATTTTCGGTGTTTTATAGTTTAAATCCTTAAATAAAATGGTTTAAAATCATATTGAGTATCATTTATCGAAATACACAACATTTATCGACCCTACACAATAGTGCTTAAACGTAAAGTCCATTCTTCGGTTCTTAATTGTAGAAAATTGATCAATAACAGCCTCATTAAAGTTTGAAATACCCTCTATAATTTTTTTTTCATATATTTCATTTTTAAACTTTCTAATAAAGTCCCTAGATTTACCCTTTGTGGTCTGCGTTAAATTAATTTCGGGTTAAGGTGTTCCCGCATTCTTCACTTCAATCTTTTGCTCCAAACTCAAAGAGCTAAAGTTATTTCTTAAATAGTCCACCGTCAACTATTCATTTTAACTTAATAAATATATAATATTAAAATATTAAAACATACACTCTCGAATTTCTAACTAGATGCACGGACAGACAACAACGCTGTGCACACAAATACTGTGCGCCTTTTCCATATTAAATCGCCATAGCCCCGCTATCCCCCGCTGCCACCCTCCACCTATTACTACAGAGAAACTGCATTACTTAATCGCACGAGCAAGTCTCGTCATGATCGTCATTTACCTCGACCGAGGCACGGTTTGCCGGATCTATACATTTTGGTTTGACGGGATGACAAAATGTTAGGGAGGGTCGGACTTTTTTAGTTTAACGGTACGATAAAATATTAGGTAGGGTCGGACTTTATACGATAAATAATATTCAATGAATATAAATTAATATTTTTTAATCGTTTTGTTTTTGGGGGTACACGTGCGCATGTGCTCCTGTGGAAGAACCGCCACTGATTACAACCGTAGAATACTATTAAAATACATATAAGTATACTAATCAATGTTTCTCAAAAAAAATATCAATTTAACCAAAACAAGGCATTGATATTCTTAAGAAAAAAGCTACAATTAGAAAACAAATCAATTGAAACGACCAACAAATAACATTGAGGCGAATTTTTGATTGTGCATTAAATTAGTTGCGCATATTTAAATGTTGATAGCCCTAGAATTTTGACACAATACTTCACGCTCGTGATATTAACAAATTTACAGGATTTTAAATCTCTCTGCGGCATAACAAGTCACCTTAAATAATTTATGGGTTTTTTTATTATGTTGATCTAAAATACAGCCACAATACTAAATTCGATGGATTAAATTTTAATCAGTAAAACAATGAAAATACCCAGTGGAAAATCAAGATAATATTTACAGGCTACTGCCAAGTACTTAAAAATAAGTTGAATTGTAAAAGGATTAAAGAATTATTAAGTGCAAATTAAGTATAATAATTTATATTAAAGATCCAACTACCTAGGTGACAAAAAAACAATAAAATAGATACTGTTATAGTGTACTTCTTATACATTTTTTTTTAATATATCGAATTTATAGGTATACAGGGTGTTTTTTAATTGAGTGCCGATACTTAAGGTTGTGAATCCTTGGGTGATTTTAAGAAGAAAAGTTAATATTAACAATTTTTTTTTTATGATCAAACACAAGCACTATAGGAAAAATCCTTTAGGGCACTCTGGGAGTGGTGCGTGTGCGCAAAAAGCGATTAACGTTGGAGGTTAGGAAAAACGACCTCGGGAAGGTCGTTCCACAAGGATGAAGTCCTCCAGATGAAAGAATTCTTAAATAATGAAGTTCGAGGAGTACTAAGCTTAACCACATATGGGCGGTAGTGGTTCGTCGTGTATTTCCTAAAGCTCTTCATTTTTGAGCTCCAGAATGTTAAAATTTGAACCATAACTTTTTATCATAATTATAATCACTCTTAGATATTTGTATGAAATTTTGTACACGCCCTTTAATCATTAAGGAGCATTTTTTGAATTAAAAGATTTTTTAAAATTTTTACCAGTGACGTGACGCCTGGCTTCGTATGCATTTCCGTCTGCAAGCCCATAAGCAAAATGCATGTCAGTTAATTCACTGTTTGTAAAATTTACCATTTTTTTATCAGATCTTACGTCTGGTGGAGTCGATCCGGTTTACGACAGAAATCGAGTAATTTTTTTTTCAATCGATACAGTAGGATCCTCTCGACATTCTGACATGATTTGTAGGGGGCGCCACATTGGGGGGAGGCACGCCCCGTAAGTCTAATCGACAACGGATTTTCCTAGATAACTAAATATTACATAAATGCTAATAAGTAGTTTATTAATCGAGCTACGGGGATCAGGCTAGATTCAATTTGTTCCTTTTTTTATCCGCTATGAGGGGGATTGGCGAAAAAAATTTATTTTCGCAAATGCGCGCTTGTCGCGGCATACAAGAAATTGCCACTATTTAACATCTCCGAAAATACTTTAGATATTATGTTCAATTTTGGAATGTGTTAATAGGATATAAAACCATACATTTTAGTTAGAAAAGTTATTCAATTGTTCCACCAGTGGCGTCCCTGCAAACATGTCCTCTGATATTTTTTACAAAAAATATGGTACGCCACTGACATTTTTCCATGTGAATATTTTTTCTGATTGACCTGGTCAATTCTACATAAAAACGGTCTCTCGAGTTTTTCTCGTCAGACGCACCGTTCTTGATTAAAACCACTAAATTCATATTGAAACTCACTATTATTAACATTGATAAAATAATTAATGATAAATTTTGTTTCATAAAAATTGTTGGAGTAGGCAATTCGATGCGTCTGACGAGAAAAACTCAAGAGACCGTTTTTATGTAGAATTGACCAGGCTAATCAGAAAAAATATCCACATGGAAAAATGTCAGTTTCGTACCATATTTTTTGTAAAAAGTATCAGAGGACATGTTTGCAGGGACGCCACTGGTGGAACAATTGAATAACTTATCTAACTAAAATGTGTGGTTCTATATCCTATTAACACATTCCAAAATTGAACATAATATCTATCAAATAATAATTGATGCCCCAACTACTCCCCTTCTCGAGATAGAATTAATTAAATTTTATTGTTTTTGCAGTTAGAAATCGCGATAATTCGCGAACTCGTTGAGATATCGGGAGCTTACGCGCTCAGTCAAGCTCTTCAATTTTGCCCTTCACATTTTTTTTCTAGCATCAGAAACGGCTGAGTTATTTAGGAAAATCCGTTGTAGGTTTGATTTACGGGGCGTGCCGTGCCCCCCCCCCCCCCCCCAAATGCGGCGCCCCCTACAAATCATGTCAGAATGTCGAGAGGATCCTACTGTATCGAATGGGGAAAAAAAATTACTCGATTTCGTCAAGGGATTTTCGAGCCGTTTATTTCGCCAGAACGACTCCATTATTACTTTAATAATTATTATTTAATGAAAAATCAGTGCCAACCCTTATTGTCTTTATGAAAAGAAACGTCAGAATTTATGACGCTTTACCCAGCCTAGTAATTTTTAATTTTTATAATATGCTTACCTTTTTTTTTCTATTCAACCATTCAATATCAAAAATGCTCCTTAAATTATTATTGAATCTAGAAAAAATCTTAGTATGTTACTGGATTCTACGTAAAAAACTACAAAAGAAACATTTTATTTCTGTTTGATAATGGTGTGTATAAAATTTCATAAAAATATCTAAGGGTCATTATAATTGTGATAAAAAAGTTATTGTTTAAATTTTAACATTATGTAGCTCAAAAATGAAGAACTTTAGGACATATGTTAATATTACCTTTTCTTCTTAAAATCACCCAAGGATTCACAATCTGAAGTATCGGCACTCAATTAAAAAACACCTTGTATATAATGGAAGGTAATATAACAGCAACTCGTTCTTTTATTGATAAGATTTTTCATGGTCACGATGGAAATTGTACGAAATGTCGTTGGCATATTTATTCTTATTAAATCCCGAGAGCGAAGCTGGAGTGATTTAATCTATGAATAAACATGCACAAACGAATATTGAGTAACTTGAGTAATTTCCTAAAAAACAGATCTTTTAGTGTGATAATGAAAAATGTAATCGACGCCCCAGGTTATATTTGATAAGATTATTTCCAGGAACTAAATTAAATATTATAATAATTCCAGAAATACTTTTAATATATAGGGTGTTGAAAAAAGATCGGTACCCCGGAATAACTCCGGTGTATCGCATTGCAGCGGAAAATATCTAGGGAAAAAGTTGTTTGGTTTTGAAGGAGGAGGAATAGTTTGCAATTTCAATATATATCAATAATCACCAGGAGAAAATCAAGTTTTATCCCGGAAATACTCTTTTTCTCTGTCTTGCTCTGTCTTGTACTAAAAAATGCCCGTGGAAAAAGTTGTTTGTATTCCACGGGCATTTTTTAGTACAAGACAGAGAGTATTTCCGGGATAAAACTTGATTTTCGCACGGTTCTGATTTTGTCTTTCTCATGGTGACATTTGTGAAGGATGGGCCCGAATAAAAAAATTTTCGGACAAAAGATATTTATTTTTGGTCAGAGAACACGATACGCCAATAAAAAATATGGGATTCCATTGGAAAATCTTAATTTACCCCCACCCGCGCCCGGGGTTGAGGGGGTGGGGGGGGGGGGGTTAAATTTCAAACTATTCCTTCTTCAAAACCAAACAACTTTTTCCCCAGACATTTTCCGCTGCAATGCGATGCACCGGAGTTATTCCAGGGTACCGACCTTCTTTCAACACCGTGTATACAATATTGATAGTCATCGATATCGATACTAGCTTGCTCTCTACTTTAGCGTTATTTAAACCTAATTAGAAAAACTTGACATTCATTTTTCATCTCTCCTCAACAATTAATAGTTTAGCAGTTGCGTCCTTGTTTTACCGGACCGGCGGCATTTTTTTACTTAAATCCTAAGTAGTTTCCCCTCATGGGTAAATAATAATGAAAATCTAAATATACAGTGAGGACGTAAAGTAAGGAATAAATTCATTATCTCGCAAACTACAATTTTTTAAAAAAATCGCTCGGACCCTTCGATTTTGTTTTTCGAACGCGCATATTCTGACATAAAATGTAGATATACAGGGTGTTGCAAATAAGAGTGACACAAAATTTTTTTTTTTCTTAAATAGAACCCACTGTATATTATTGCATGTACAGATTCTTCGGAAAATCCTAAACATTTTTCATGTAGCATGTGCTATACCTTAGCCCAAGCGTTTTGGAGTTATTCTCATTCAAAATTTGAAAATCAGATATTTCGCAATCAATCAAGACTTGCATTGATTCATGCACGCTGAGGAAAACCTGTAGTCAGCATGCGTGAAGCGCAAGAAAAGTCAAGTAGGCTTTGGAGTTATGATGCAAGAACCAAAAGAATTAATGTCAATAGTTACTGTTATTGTCAGTTTTATGTGTATTTTCCTAACGTTTTACTAGTTTTCAAAAGACTCATTTCGTTTTTTCATAACTAAATTAAATTAAAATACGGCTCACTGAGAAACAGCGCATAGAGGTTTTGATGATGATGGGCTACGGTGATAGGGTTAGAACACAGCAAGAAACTTGTGAGTAATTTAATCAAAAATACCCCAATCGTCCGCCAGTATCACAATCAACAGTAAGCAAAATTGAGTACAAGTTTAGGCAATTCGGTCATGTAAGAGATGTCCCTAGATTTGGTCGTCCTCAAGTTGATGAAAATCAACAATTAGAAGTCTTACTGGCAGTTCAAGATAACCAGCATGTGGTGTCTAGGCAGGTAGCAAGTGACGTTGATATTGGAAAAACAACAGTTCTTAAAATACTGCATACAAATAAATACCATCCTTATAAAATGCAAGTTCTCCAAGAACTTTTGGAAAGGGTCTTTGAGAGGCGCCTTGAATTTTGTGAGCGTTTACAGGATATGTGTTTTGTAAACAGAAATTTTGTAAAAAATATAATTTTTTCCGATGAGTCCACATTTTGCTTGAATGGTGACGTAAATACCCAAAATTATCGATATTGGTCCGATGTAAATCCACACTGGATGAGGGAAGGACACACACAATTTAATCAAAAGATCAATGTGTGGGCTGGCGTTGTCGATGACATTGTTATAGGGCCTTTCTTTTTTGACGGAAATTTAACAGGCGAGAGATACTTGAGTTTTTTAGAACAAGAACTTGTTCCAGCCCTGGCCACCCTTTTTCCTGAGTTAGAACGTCCCGATTTGCCACATCATAATATCTGGTTGCAACAAGATGGTGCTCCCCCACATTTCGCTGTGGGAGTTCGTACATATTTGGCCGCCAAGGTCACCCGATTTAACACCACTCGACTTTTTTTTATGGGGATACCCTAAGGGAAAAGTATTGAAAAGCCAGCCTGCAAATTTAGATGATTTAAAAGATCGCATCCCGCAAGAAATTCGGCAAATTACACCCCAAATGGTTCGAAATGTTCAGCGAGAATTTGTAGATCGGTTAGGCTATTGTCAGTTGAGCAACGGAAGACACTTCGAACATTTACTTTAGAAAAATTATTTTTAAGTTCACCTAACTGTTTTTTCGATAAAAGACATTTTTAAAATAATTTTATTCTTTGTTTTCTCCATGACTTTTTCCACTTTTCAAATTTTGAATGAGAATAACTCCAAAACGCTTGGGCTACATGAAAAATGTTTAGAATTTTCCGAAGAATCCGTACATGCAATAATATACAGTGGGTTCTATTTAAGAAAAAAAAAATTTTTGTGTCACTCTTATTTGCAACACCCTGTATATCTACATTTTATGTCAGAATATGCGCGTTCGAAAAACAAAATCGAAGGGTCCGAGCGATTTTTTTTAAAAATTGTAGTTTGCGAGATAATGAATTTATTCCTTACTTTACGTCCTCACTGTATATGCATATATTGAAAGAAAAAGTCATTCAAACTTGAAACCTCATTCACTAGTACTTGGCCAATTTAGAAACGCTTTTTAAAAATGTTGTGGACCAATTAGATAGTTTTATCACTTACTAAGAAGATGCAAATCACATGAGATTGATTACGTATAATTGGTGTAAACGAAACAATTTTATTGGTCGAGACAGTAAATTTGTCAAGTGATAGAAATAATCATACTTAATAATAATTAAATTTTTAACGTTTTCTTTAGAAACCACACCAAGCAGAGATCTGTTTTTGATAATGTTCAAGCTATGTGTGATACGCATGGCATGTCAATCTTTGGAGTCTGTACGTAAAGTTTATTTATTGTGCAGTACCAGTTATAACTAATTCAAAATAATCCATATTATATTAATAATAGCCTGTTATATATTAAATACCTAAGTATGTATCTTACTATGTATTTGTCTTTGTTCCCTATAAAAAGTGCATTATCTTTTTAATGATTAAGCAATAATAAGATCAATCATATATTTCTTAAAAAATCATCAAATCGATTGATCGATAATCAAAAATTCAAGTAAGCACCAATTAATCTTAATTTAAGCTTCTATGAACATACGAATTAACATTAAATATTTCAATGTTCAAGAAAAACAACTTTACTATTGAAACAAATTGACGAAAAATAACCATGAATGGCGCTTTAAATTAATAAGCGAGATAAGTCATCTTACGTCAAACCAGAAATCGAAGACGAACTGAAATAACCTGCGTAGGTTACCTCGTTCATAGATATGATTTTTCCCAATGAATTGTTTGTCTCTTTCGCTAAAGCAATATTTACAATTATTAATAGATTGTATTCCTGACTAAAGTACCTTATGTAAGTTTTGGAAGACTTGTCACCAAATACTCATTTGTTATTTACTAATTGTATACTTACAGGAACAACTTGCAGCAATCTTCAAATTGTCACCTACATAAATAATATAGAATCAAAAATTATAGAATCAAAGAAATCTGCATTTTGCAAAGGGCATCTTCGTTTAGGAAAATATGTTACAAGGAAGATTTACGAACGAACAAATAGTTATCTAGTTCTAACCTTACCTGTAACTGCTAGAGGATTCGGATAGTTCAAGTTTTGAAACATGGAACAACCAAATTTTATAAAAAAGATTCAACAATAATTTTAAATTCACACAGAGTGTCCCTGAATGGAATTACCCTATACCGCAAATGGACCTAATTTTTAATTTCTCGACAAAAAGTTATCATTTGTAAAAAAATGCTACTTGTAAAAAATTAAGATTTGTCGTACGTAGAAGCACAAACTTTTTTTTACCGAATTAGTACCGTTTGTTCGAGTTCAAATTGCTAAAACTCTCCCTCTTAATTCCGCCCAGAATGGCGAATAGCAGAAATAGACGACGAACCACTGCCGTGTATCCATATGTGGTTAAGCTTAGTACTCAAACTTCATTATTTAAGAATTCTTTCATCTAGAGCAGTGGTGCGCAAACTTTTTTCATTTGCGACCCCTTATTTTGTGTAAAATTTTGTCACGACCCCTGGATAGACAGTAGGCGTGAATTTCTTTGAATTTGGCGACCCCAAAAATTTTCCGCGACCCCTCCGGGGGTCGCGACCCGCGGTTTGCGCACCACTGATCTAGAGGACTCATCCTTATGGAACGACCTTCCCGAGGTCGTTTTTCCCAACGAATATAACCTCCAACGATTCAAAACCAACGTGAATCGCTTTTTGCGCACACGCACCACTCCCAGAGTGACCTAATAATACATTAAGATACAAGTTTCATAAGACATTATCGTAGAGCACGCGTTTAAAGTATAAGTGCTCTAATTGTATTATGAACCGTGTACCTATTTTATAATACTTTATCTATTTTGGTCTTTAAAGTCTGAAAAACTTTTAAAAATATAGTAGATTTTTTCCATTTGAATTAATATTTTCTTTTTGGGTTGGCAAAACTTTTACAATTTCATAAAATGTTACAAGTATCAAATATGCCATGATAGGAACAATTGAACACAACAAAGCTTCTTCCCATCCGTTATAATTAAAAATAAATATATTATTAAAGTTAATAAAAATGAGTCAGGAAGAAAGTTGTACTCCGCCAGAAATACGAGAAATTGCAGAAAATAATCTAGACACACTTTTAAAAAGAATATGCAAAACCTTGAGTTATGGTGCATCAACTGGAAGATATTTCTATTATTTTTAGGTTATGTTGTTTTATAGTTGTGACTAGAAATTAGTTGACGGACACTGTCAGCATGTTATATATTTGCGAGTATAGGTATTTCAGATAAATATCTAGTAAAAGTGATCTAATTGCAAGGTTAAAGGTTAGTATTTTAAAGTTTTCATTCATTCATTCAATATAAAAAAAAATTTCAGTTTCATAAAGTGACATGTTATTTAATTTTTTTGCATTTCATAATGTAGCCATTATGAAACCCAAATAGAAAAAGGATTTTTCCTATAGTGCTTGTGTTTGATCATAAAAAAAAAGCAATCTAGTTTGAGTTTATAAAATAAAAGTTATCCGATCTTTAAAAAAAGATGAGGGATTTTTAGCAAGATAAATTCATGAATTCAATTATAGATACTAAAAAATAATACTGTTATAATAAATTTCGGTCATTATAATTGTAATGTTAATTTTCTAACGCAAGTTCCTTTTTAATAATTAGATCGCAAATCAACGGTATGTGAAGTGACAAAAATTACATATTTAAATAGACATTTTATTACATAAGTGAATTTATCATTAGAAAAATCAGTATTTTTATACACGGAAGTCAAAATCTTAAAATACAGTGAAACCTCTCTTAGGACGGGACCGTCTAAATGTGTCCGCCCATGGGAAAGTTGTTATTAGGCCATATGTAAATGCAAAATTATTACGATGTATATATATGTACAAATAAACATAACATAACAAAAATACACTAGTTTTAGTTAGGATGTAGTACTAAAAAATCTAATAATGTTGTTTGACGTGTTTGCGTTTTCTACTTGTAAATTCCGTTGCTGTAGAGTCACCTCTATTCTTTGCATACTCTTATAATTCTTTTACCATACTAATGGCTTGTTGATAATTGGTAACATTTTTTTGATTACAGCATTCGTCAGATAGTGATGTGGCTTCAGTTTGGGCTACATAATCGGTAGGAATGGGGTCACTATCATCTTCTAATAGCAGATTGTTATCAATGTTAATGAACTCGCCCAAATCATTGTTATCAAATTACAAACTTCCACATCAATATTCTCTTTGTTTACGATTTTAACCTTACAATTCACAAATAAACGGCGTACTGCTGTCGGGGAATCACACATACTTTCATTCGGCAAAGTCCTTTCGCTCTGCCACGCATACGCGATTGGTTGCCGGTCTGCCTTCAGAGAGTTTTTGCACCGTACTTATTCGTCTCTGAAATACTTTTAAAAATTTTTGTCCGTTTAAAGGAGGGTGTTCGCACTCTTTGTTTGAAAAAATGTCCGCTTAATAGAGATGTCCGCTTATCGGAGGTGTCCGTTATGAGTTGTTTCACTGTATATTAATTTTACTTAAAAAAAATTATATTTACTGTATACGAAAAAATAATTTTGTTCAAGGGTCCATTTATAAACTTGAACTGACTCGAATGACTCGAACGAACCGCCGCGCCGCGGAGTTTATAAACGATCTGGTGTGTTTTCATTTGTTCAAGTTGAACGACAGCCAGCGGAACTGCACTCAACTGAACTGAATTGCAGCGACAAAGTTTATAAATGCCACTTAAATCTGGAATTATGACGGAAGGTAATTCTAACCAACATTTTTCTTTAAAATGAAAAATTAGGGTAGTTTACTTTTAAGTAGAATCAATATTTTTTAAGATTTTGACCTCACTGTATACAAAAACTGAATTTTCTAATGACAAAATAATTTTTTTACAAGTAAATTTTTTTCGAGAAATAAAAAATAGGTACATTTGTGGTACAGGTAATCCCATCCGGGGACACCCTGTATAGTTAATTAAGAACGATACGGTGCAGTGCATCTGATCCGAGTCCAAACAAACCCATTTTAATTGAATTATCGCCAAATTTTAATGACTCTTTTTTTAAAAAATTTACAAAATTTTATTTTCTTCTTAATTCTTACTTGGTCACCTACCTTCATCACTTTTTAGCATTTTTCTGCTCGTGTTGTCAAACCAGAACCCCTCATGCACTAATAAAAACTAACTAAATATCGTTTTTCACGTTTTATGAAACAAGTAGGGAAATTTTTAGATGTAATACAATGAAAATTTTTTTTTAAGTTCCCTGATAATCGAAGTTCATAGCTTTATTTAATGCATCAATCAAATTAATGTCATAAAATGTATGTTCACTAAAATAGAACTAATTGAGCCACGAATCCTTTTAGCTTTTAGTGTATATATTTATTTATATGGCAATTACATTAATTATTATCAATAAGGAGATAAAAGAATGCAAATAAAGTACGTTTTAGGCTCCTGGATTGACGTTTTACCTGCAATAAACTATTATTGAAATAAACTGCAATTAAGCCAGGTTAAATTGCCAGAACTGTAAATATAAAATAACAGTGTCGTAAATCGTTCTTATACAGGGTGCTTGGATAATACAGCAAGATACTATCCATATTATACAACGTGTCCAAGATAAGGAGGACCAGTACAGGGCTCTCGGAAACCGTAAGAGATACGAAGTCGGTTAAATGGAGGTAAAGTTGCGCATTTACGTGCCTAATAATATGCCGTTTAGAAAGTTTTAAAATTCCGAGTAGTTCCGGAGATATTCGGAAAACCCCGAAATTCTGAAAAATCGTTTTATTGTTTTCCTGGGTTTTTTTTGAGATCGAATTCGAAAGTAAATTGCACTTTTGCATTGCCACTTTTTCCGCTCTAGCTAACAACTTTAATTGTTTTGTGGATTTGTGGTTTATTATGAAATTATTTGTTATTTATTGAACTAGTCCACCATAAGTAAAAAATTTAGAGCTTACTTATGAGATACTATTTATAAAATTAGGAGAAATACAGAACCGTATTCCAAAATTTCCTGATATTGTTTAAAAAACCCTCGAAACGTCATTAAACCACAATGTGTCATACATCGTTGCATTTGGAAGAAAAAAAGCTCTCAAATTCCAAAATCAGGAAAACAGGACCGTATTTAAAAAAAGGAAGTTGATAGTCTGTTGAAAGTCTATGATTTTAACACAAGACGAGGAACAAGAACAATATCGATTGGAAGCTTAGCCACCGGTAAAAAATCAGCGGTAATAAGGCCATTCCAGTAGTTTTGTTATAAATATTAGGATATAGTTATCATTATTATTATATTACTGTATTAAGATATAAGTTTAATAAGACATTATCTTAGAGCACGGGTTTAATTTAGAAGACGACCCGCGAAGCGGGGAGTTTTCAAAGTACAAGTGATTTGTCTTATGAACCGTGTATTTTATAATACTTTTTCTATTTGAGTCTTTAAAGTCTGAGAAACTTTAAAAATATAGTAGATTTTGTCCATTTGAATTAATATTTTCTTTTTGGGTTGGCTATACTTTTACAATTTAATAAAATGTTACAAGAATCAAATGTGCCATGATAGAAACAATTGAACACAACAAAGCTTCTTCGCATCCGTCATAATTAAAAAGAAATACATTATTAAAGTTAATAAAAATGAGTCAGAAGTTGTACTCCGTCAGAAATACGAGAAATTGCAGAAAATAATCTAGAAAAACTTTTAAAAAGAATATGCAAAACTTTGAGTTATGGTGCGAGCAGAACAAAGGTCAAGATATTGAACAAAATAATAAATAATACTATTGATAAATATTGTGTGGACACAGCATATAACAGGAACAACAATTAATGCCCAGGAAATCTCTACAGTAACTAGTATACTATATTGAATTAAAAATAAAAATAGTACGTACCTTATTGAATAAAATTTTAGAAATAAAGCATAAACTGGAAGATATTTCTATTATTTTTAGGTTATGTTGTTTTATAGTTGTGACTAGAAATTAGTTGACGGACACCGTCAGCATGTTATATATTTTCGAGTATAGGTATTTCGGATAAATATCTAGTAAAAATGATCTATTTGCAAGGTTAAAGGTTAGTATTTTAAAGTTTTCTATAAAAAATTTTTGGCGAATCCATAATGCCAAGAAAACTAATTTCAACGAAATCAAAGTAAGCCTAAAATTCGAACCCTACTTGCTGCCAACATAAAAAAAATAAAATTTCAGTTTCATAAAGTGGCAGGTTATTCATTTTTTTTGAATTTCAGCAATTATAAAACCCAAATAGAAAAAGTATTTTTAAATCTTGGACCAATAAATAAATGCCTATTATGAAATAAAGAGTTTATCATAATTTATATTTAAGTTTAATTGCTATAACAATAAACAATTAAGTATAACAACAATTTACGGAAAACCTATTTTTATCACCCTATATGGCCTTGGCGCGTCGATTTAGGATCGTCCAATTGAGCTAAAACTTGACAGGTATTAAGATTTCATGAAATGGGACAATCTTAGGGGGTGTGACAGAAAAACTTAAAAAGTTGAAAAAGATGGACCATCCTTCTGTACATATTAAAATAAAGCTAATAAGTCATGTAACAAAAAGTCGAAACTTAATACTTTTCGGGTTTGTCCGTAACTAGGTATATGAAATTCCATGAAAATCAACCTCTCTTGTTCGGACTCTCCTTTGGGCAGACGCGGACAGGCTCTTTTCATACAAAGAGTACGAAAACACTCCTTTAAACGGACAAAAAATGTTTTAAAGTATTTGGAAGACGAATAAGTACGGTGCAAAACTCTCTGGAGACAGACCGGCAACCAATCGCGTGTGAGTGGCAGCGCGGAAGGACATCGCCGAATGAAAGTATGTGTGATTCCCCGACAGCAGTCCGCGGTTTATTTGTGAGTTGTAAGATTAAAATCGTAAACATTTTAATCTTAGGCACAAAAATGTCGCGTTTTGAGTCTGAAAGAGAATATTGATGTTGTGGAAGTTTGTAATTTGATAACAATGATTTGGGCGAGTTCATTAACATTGATAGCAATGATAGTGACCCCATTCATACCGTTTATGTAGCCCAAACTGAAACCACATCACTATCTGACGCTGTGATGAAGAAGTTGAATGCAGTAATCAAACAAATGTCACCGATTGTCAACAAGCCATTAGTATCGTAAAGGAATTATAAGAGTATGCAAAGAATAGAGGTGACTCTACAGCAATGGAATTGTTATCAGTCTTCGAATTACATTTTCTAGATTCCAAGCATAAAACACGTCAAACTACGTTATCAGATTTTTTTAATACTACATCCGAACTAAAACTAGTGTATTTTTGTTATGTTATGTTTATTTGTACATTTACATATTACCTAATAACAAATTTCCCCTGGGCGGACACCTCTATTAGGCGGTCACATTTAGACGGTCCCGTAGGTGTCCGCCTAAGAGAGGTTTCACTGCAGTTAGTTTTTGTTAGTAGTTTTTCAAGTGGAAGCAAGAACGAAAGATCTTGCGTTTTCAATTTGTTGTTATATGAGTTACTACTACTATTATAAAATATAGAATCCTCCAAGTATCCGGGTTTGTTCCGAACACACTGTATAATTTCGATCGTATTTTTTTTTGTAATTCCGAATGTGCTAAAAACAAATGTGTCGTGCTTGGACGCACCGCATCGTTCCGCATTATTTTTCCCAAAATTATTCCGAATTTAAACCACATAGACATTGACATGTTTTACTATTATTGGAATATTTATATCCATTGCGTTAATTGATTAATTTTGTCAAAATGCAACGAAAGAGCGTGAAATATACTTTATATGTAATGACTTAGCTCATATATAATATGTGCATACAAAACACAAATTAACACTAAGATGATAACAGATTTCCAAGATTTTTTAAATTCACAATTTAATTTTTTTTTAAAGAAATACTAGTAGTTTTTGTGGTTTGTAATTTTTAAATAACTCTTTTAAATATTTTTGTGTGATAAATTTTTAAATTCGGTAATAAAGGAGCAATTCACAAAATAGTATTTCTCCAACCCAACAGTCTGGCAGATAGGACAGAATCCATCCAAGATTTTGTTCAATTTTAATGTATGTAACTTTTTCCGTACTCCGATTTAAACCATTTTTTTTTTAAATTGTAGATAAATGTTTTGGAAACTTTTTCAATTTTTCAAAAGATGTTTTTTAATATTGTTTTCCTCTTTGATGCTATATTACTTTTTGAAAATAAAAATATTTTGCAAAAAGTGTTAAAATTAAAATCTTTCTTTTCCTTTAAAAAACTCGTATCTCTTGAACCGAGAAAGATATCGAGACAAGTAAAAAAGTAAACTGTGGCAAAAAAGCTTCAGCATTGGAGTTAAGATTACTAAAATTACTCCACAGGGTATTACATACTTTCCTGTATAATTCAACATGTATACAGGTTTTTAAAAAATTGAAAATAGTAAATTTTAAAAAAACATTTATCTACAATTTAAAAAATTATTTATATCGAACTACGGAAAAAAGTTCCATAAATTAAAATTGAAAAAATTTTGATTTTGAATTTTAAAGGCGATGAGTGTATTTTCAAATTGAGAGACTATGTAGTATTGTTAAGTTACTTCGCCAAAAAATAAGCTTGTGAAAACTCTATTGATAATGGAAACACTATACACTAACCTTTGTCGTCTTCAAACATATTTCACAAGAAGTAGCTATCTAAAATCTAGAAGAAAAAAAAACACAATGAAACAAGAAACGGCTCCCGCTATATTTACGATGGCATAGTGCTGCCACCAGCGGCAGGTTTCCAGTTTTAGGTGTTAGCGCTCGATCTAATAATATCTTTATTATTTACTTGTTATCATATTGCTTTAAATTTGCCTTCTCGTTGAGAAATTGCCGTGATAGTGACACCTTGCACGAGTAGTATCAATGTGTAATTTGTTTGATATAATTAAGTAATCTCTTAATCCTACACTAAGCCCATTATTTGCAAAAGGTATATTTTTCACATTTACTGTCTACAAATAAAGTTAAATTAGATTCAGGCGGACGTATTGCAAGAAGACTTTGATTAATAATGGCATTTGTGGATTTCGTGACGTCTTTTCGCCCACGCCGTTGATTGACTAGATCGCGGCAATATTGTTAATATGTCATTGATCCGATGTGATTATAGGGTTTTGAACTCATTGACTGGGATCATCTATGCGATTGTACATTAAATGCGTTTTAGAAGCGAGAAAATTATAAGAAACTTTTTCTTCCTCAGGTGCCTATCTGTTCCAGACGTTGGCTATCATATTGGCTAATCTCACTTTATTTACAGCTAGTCGGAATAGTTCGGTGGTTGTCAGGGAGAACCAAATTCTCAAATTTTTTAGCCATGAAATTCTTCCCCTTCTGGCGCTTCTCTTTCCTTTCACTTTCCCTTGCAATATACACTGCAAGAGATTATATCTTTTTTCATTTCTCATGCTGTGACCTAGATATTGTGGTTTTATTGTCTTTATTGCACTCATGATTTCTTTTTCCTTTCTTCTAAGGATTTCAACGTTAGTTACGTGCTCTGATAACCTTAGCATCCTTCTGTAGAGCCACATCTTTGTTATTGCTTTTGTCAGTGTCCATGACTCCACTCCGTATAGTAACACGGAAAACACATAGCAGCGTAACATTCTTAGTTTGGTGCTCATGGTTAACTCTCGGCTCATTTCTGCTCGTTTCAATTCGGCATTTAACTGCTTGCGAGTGGTCCCATTGGTCATTTATGGTGGCGCCGAGATATGTGTATTTTTCAACTCTTTCAATGGTTCCATCCGCCAACCTTAGTTATCGGATGGGAACGTTGTTTTTGCTAATGATCCTATATTTAGTCTTATCCATATTGATATCCAATCCATATTGGTGGCTACTTGTTATTAATCTATCCATTAGTTGTTTCAGGTCTTCCATATTATCGGTAAATATTACTGTATCATCAGCGTATCTGATGTTATTTAAACGCTGTCCATTTACCAGAATTGCTTCTTGATTCCAAGGTTTCTCTAAATATGTGTTCGGAATAAAAGTTAAATAGTATCCCTGTCTTACTCCACGCAAAATCTTAATTGCCTCAGTTTGATCTTCGTCCACTCTCACACACGCCCTCTGGTTCCAATATAGGTTCATGATTATTCTTTGGTATTTTTTATAACAAACAGAGGAAACAAATTTCAAATTTTCCTTACATTATCAAAAAACGCAAAAAAATAATAAAATTTGAAGCCAGACATGAAATTATTTTTTGAGGTTATTGCGGTATTGCCTTTTCCTCACTTTTGTACAGCATTGTCTTTTTACGATGTTGTTATCATCATCAAACAGCCATGGTTGCCTTCAATGCACTTCAATGATTTTCTGGTAATAAATTATGTGTAATTTTGCCAAAGTGGTGGATTTTTTAAAATTGTTTCTTTCTCATGTTAAACCCAGGTTAAACCCACCTGAATATTGTGTATGTGTATTATGTCTCTATGTACTACACAAACAAAAAATTTCCCCGCCTTTGAAATTTGGTAAAACACATTTATATGAGACGTATTCTGAGTCGGTATAACAGTTTATTCACATTTGAGTGAATTTGACCTAATTAGTGAAGCTTAGTGAAAGACTATTGGGAAATCTTATATGGTTTCGCCCCTTAGCAAACAACAGATCGCTGCGACAGCGTTGAATATGTGAAGATAATGAATAGATATTTATTCGATTCATTTAAATATTGTGGAAAATGATCATTTCTACACATCTTCATGTTCGTCTACGTTGATTTGATAACACTAGGCATAATTTTATATTAAACTTTATTATTTTACTGGTAAGTTTAGCTGTTATAATTGGAAAATACATTATTATTTTCTGTTAACGATTAGCAGCATACACTCATTTTTTGCTCGCATTTCGTCATGATGTTCAGAAACGGTTAAACGATATAGGTATTCATAAATAGAAAAACCATTGATCGATACGACTCAGACTAAGAACCTCCACCTTTTTGAATTCGGTTAAACGGTAGAAACTTTTCCCATTCGCCACGAAAAATACTCGGAATTCCGGTCTTTTGAGTTCTTTATTAACTTCATAAGCTCTCGGCTTTGCTCTGGGCCAAAAATCCAATAAAGCACCGTCTGCGACGTGCAGAAGTAGTTTTCCTGAACGGGAAATTTAACGCCTTCCTCGGCAAATCTATGCATTCGCTTAGTATTATAAGGAGAGTGCATTCTCCGCGTATCGTGTCATTTTATTCATGCGTAAGGTTTATTTCGATTACATTTAAATTGTTGAATTGGAAAGGGTATCACCCGGATTGACTACCTGCGGATCCTTAATCATTCTACTAAAAGAGGAGCAACATAATAATTTTTTTTTTTTAATAATATACTCAAAAAATAATTAATTTATGATCTTATGGGAAAGAAATATAACAACCTTTAAAATGATATGCGACGTGACCCCCTCGCGCCCCCAATAGTGGCGGTTCTTCCACAGGAGCACATACGCACGTGCACCACCAAAACAAAACTAATAAAAAATATTAATTTATATTCATTGAATATTATTTATCGTATAAAGTCCGACCCTCCCTAATATTTTATCGTACCGTCAAACCAATCTGTATAGGCAACCGTGCATCGGTCTAGGTTTATGACGAGACTTGCTCGCAAGTGCGATTAAGTAGTGCAGTTTCTCTGTACTAACAGGAGGCTTTTATCATCATCAATTTTCTACAATTAAGAACCAAATAATGGACTTTACGTTTAAGTACTATTGTGTAGGGTCGATAAATGTTGTGTATTTCCATAAATAATACTCGATATGATTTTAAACCATTTTATTTAAGGATTTAAACTAAAAACACTGAAAATATGAAGTTCTCGTCTTGGTTGCGCCTTATGACGTAGCCGTAGATGGCGTAGTGGTATTAGACATCATTCGGTTTTCTTACGGTTACGACGTTAAGATCCGACAGCTATACACACTAGGAAAACCTTCCTTATTTTCCAAAAGTTGTATTTCCTTGTGTAAAATTAACGCATTTTCTTATTACTTTTTTTCTTTCTACATTTAAGACGCCTAGAAAGTAATTGTTTGGTCGTTACACAAAAATAAAATTTTAAAAATAATTCCACCATACTTGTGAACCCCCTCTATAATACGTCACGACCGCCACTGGCCCCCAAATATTTCTTAAAAGCATCCACACTATAAAATTGTCGTGTCTATTATGTTTAAGATAAATATTTCCTCCTGACAAAGCACCAAGACTTTCCACGAAAGCTCCGTTGTGTTCATCCTTATTCCCCTTTTAATAATCCCAGGAAGTTTTATATGGCGAGGATTACGAACGTCAACCGATTCAAGTCCCAATAGACCATTCAGGTCACTCGAAGACGGGGATTTTCTTGAATTTTCCCGGATTTGTTAGTTTTTCCCGTATTTTATTGAATTGAAAGTGTATTTAGCATAATAAATATGTTTGTTTTACTGAAAATGCATATAACATAACATAAGAAAAGGCACTATTAAGTTTTAAATAATGTATTATACGTGAAATCCATCTGAACAAAAAAATACTCGTCAAACCAAAAAATAAACAAATTTGAACAATTGTTTCTTATAAATATAATCAAGAGACAAAATTGAAATGGCTGATCAATTTTAACAGACTATAATCAATCATAATGCACCTTTTGATTGTTTATATTTACGTTGAGTACAAATAAATCGAGGTTAAAAATAGCAAAAGTCGATATTTTCTCCATTGTATCTACTGATTATCTCCTATGTATTTTGTCTGGATATGCGGCGTAAATATACAGGGTGCTGCATCGTTGAGTTGCACATAAGAAATCCAATGTATTTTTTGAGGTGGCTGAATATTGGCTCCCCTGTACATTTAATAGAAGAACTGCATTGTAGTCTTGAAGAGACCGACATGTAAAACCCCCGTGTAGAGTGTGAATATATTTTGATGGACCAATCCTAAGCTATTTAATTGAACGTGATGGCAAAACCACGAAACTCTCATAGTTCAGGTAATCCAGCAAACACCAGCCAATAATTTGTATGGCGCTATTACCGAAAAATTGACGTAAAGCTTAACATAACGAATAATGAAAATACAACGTGTCCAAGATAAGGAGGGCCAGTACCTACAGAGATCTCGGAAACCGTAAGAGATACGAAGTCGATTAAATAGAGGTAAAGTTGCAAATGCGCAACGCACGTAAATGCCTAATAATTTGCCGTTTGCCAAAACTGACTCCTGTGGGATACCGGCTTTAGTGCTAAGCTCGGTTAAATAGAGGTAAAGGTGCGCATTTACTTGCCTAATAATATGCCGTTTAGAAAGTTTTAAAATTCCAAGTAGTTCCGGAGATATCCGGAAAAACCGAAATTCTGAAAAATTGTTTTATTGTTTTCCTGTTTTTTTTTTTAGAACGAATTCTAAAGTAAATTGCACTTTTACATTGCCACTTTTTCCGCTCTATCTAATAGCATTAACTGTTTTGTAATCCGATGAGTCGTCTTCGAAGGACCATTACCAACTTTCTTTTTTTAAATACGGTCCTGTTTTCCTGATATTGGAATTTGAGAGCTTTTTTCTCACGAATGCAACGATATATGACACATTGTGGTTTAATGACGTTTCGAGGGATTTCTGAACAACATCAGGAAATTTTGGGTACGGTCGTGTATTTCTCCTAATTTTATAAATAATATCTCATAAGTAAGCTCTAAATTTTTTACTTATGTTCAATAAATAACAAATAATTTTTATAATAAACCACAAATACGTGAACAAAAATCATACCAAAACAGTAATAAAACGAACAACGAAATAAAGTAAGGAACTACATAATCAGGTGTTCAAAATGATTTCCGTTATTCTCTAAGCACAAATAACATCTTCGAACTGCCACATAACAGTTTTTTTGAGATAAAATAAAACATGCGATAGAATATCAAACTTTTCAGCATTTGTAAATTTATGTTCCATATTTTCTGGAAAATAGAAAACCTCTTAAAACGCTCTCAAACGATCATAATGGGAATGTCAAGTGAAACAACCACCATCTTAATTTTTTTGTTTCAAGCGCCTACTTTTCTTTTAAATCCCGAATCAACAGAAGTTTGAAATAATGTTTCTGTATTTTGTTCACTTATTTGTGGTTTATTCTTAAATTATTTGTTATTTATTGAACTAGTCCAACATAAGTAAAAATTTAGAGCTTACTTATGAGATATTATTTGGTAGTATCATACACCGTTGCATTCGGAAGAAAAAAAGGTCTCAAATTCCAATATCAGGAAAACAGGTCCGTATTTATAAAAAAAGAAAGTTGATAATGGCCCTTCGAAGACGACTCGTCAGATTACAAAACAATTAACGCTATCAGATAGAGCTGAAAAAGTGGCAATGTAAAAGTGTAATTTACTTTAGAATTCAATCTCAAAAAAACCCAGGAAAAAATAAAACGATTTTTCAGAATTTCGTTTTTTTCCGGATATCTCCGGAACTACTCGGAATTTTAAAACTTTCTAAACGGCATATTATTAGGCAAGTAAATGCGCACCTTTACCTCCATTTAACCGAGCTTAACACTAAAGCCGGTATTCCACAGGAGCCAGTTTTGGGCCTGTCTGCAGTATTTTTTTTTAATATACGTCAGTTGCCAATTTCAGGCACATATACAATACTCGCTGACGATATCGCTATATTTTGGCATGAGGCAGACTTTAGTATCTATTACATTTATGATTTTTTTTTTCAGGAGCCGGTGGCAGATCCCCATGCAAACGCCGCCGACCTCCGTAAAGCACTAGAATGGGAATTGTCGCTAGACTGTCGGGATTTAAGATCCCATGCGTGGTATCATGGGGCCATACCCAGGGCAAGGGCCGAGGACATCGTCCGCGAGGACGGTGGCTTTTTGGTAAGTCTGAAATTAATATACCAATGTGGTAGAACAATACTATTCTATTTACGTTTTTTCATTCTTCTCATGACTTAGCCTTACAATAGTTCATTGTATGATATGCATTTGTTCCTTATTGCATCGCTGGTTATTGTTGTTGCATCATTGAATGGTATGCATTGGTTTTTATTTAATCATAGTTTATGTCCATTTGTTCTGTTATTATCACTACTGACCAATGTATGATATGCCGTTATTGTGTTATTTCTTCACTGGTCATTATACGATACACATTTATTTCTTTATTTCATCACATATCATTGTACGATATGCATTTGTTTCAAACTTGTTCTATTTTCTTCCTAATTTTGAAGTTTTAAATGGGATGGTGTACTTTTGTTTATAAACTTGGAATCTCCATCCTACGTAAAACACTATGAATATAATATTTTTAAACTGAGTTTGAGATATCAATATGTATTTATAAATATGATATTTTTCGTTTTAGATTAGAGACTGTACTTCTCAACCAGGAAATTACGTTTTGACGTGCCGAACCAAGGGCCAGGCCTTACATTTTGTCATAAATAAGGCCTTTGTACAGCCGGATACTGTATACGAAAGAGTACAATACCAATTCGAGGATGAAGCGTTCGATACTGTGCAGGATTTAATTACATTTTATGTCGGTTAGTATTGTTTATTTCACAAACAAAAAGTTCAATCATCAATATTTACAGGATAAATCGTAGTATTTGTCATCCCGGCTGAAGAATGTCCATTATTAAGACATTTTCTGGCAGGCGTTACGATTTGTTGACCATAAAATTGCATTGAAAAGCAATATTTTTTTTTAGGTTCCGGCAAACCAATAACAGTACTCTCCGAAGCCCGCATCCAAACTCCCTTGAACCGAATGTACCCCCTATCCTTTTATGCTACCCGATACCCCACTCCCCTCCCCCAGAGCAGGTTATCGTCGCCCGCAACGACCCCTATCGGTGGGATGCATTACCGACACAACCCCTTACACTCCTACAGACCCAATTGTTCTCCGACAAGAAGGGACGGAGCCCCAAGGTAAGCGATTATTAATTTCTATTAATTATATTATTAATAAATTTTGTTTTAAAATACAGGGTGTTATGGAAATGACGTATTATATTTAAACCGGCAATTCCTGAGATGAAATTGAAGAAAAATAGCCATAAATGGCGGTTTCAATTCATTCAGCGGCAAAAGTGACCTGATGTCAAACCAGAAAAACACTTGTGTGGCACTGCGATACATGCAAACAATCAAGGAATTCTGGCCGGTGTTGTCATATGTACACCTTAAACTCTTTAGACAAAATAAAATAATTTAAACACTTCTGTAATACCTTTTTGTACAATTAATTGAAGAACATTTACGATTTACGACGGACTATGTTTTAAACAACATATGGAATAGTAATAGCCACGTACGTCACTAGGTCAAATGCCAATGACCTCTTGACGCCTTACCCACGCGTCTGTTCGTTGAAGACCAACCAGCGGCCGGATACGTTGTGTCTCGTCGATCACCAACACACTCTCAGCAATCCGCTCTGTTTTTTCGGTTTACGCGTGTATCTTTCCCGTCCATAAATAATCTTTGAATATTGTTTTTATTGACGCGTGTAAAAATCTAATAATCTGTATTATTGTATTTTCAAAAGCTAACTATCGGTTCTGTTTCACTATTACTTTGTATACATAAAGTGTTTCCAGGAGTGTTCCCATGAAAAAGAAAAAATTTTGCTTGTGCCTGGATTTCCTCGCTCTTTAGGTATAAAGATAAATACAAGTAGGTAGAAAATAATTTATTTTTATAATTTTATATGGAATTTCAGTTTTACATTAAGTTTGGCAACATTGCCATTGGCTCTGGGTGAAATGTTGTACAGTAGCGCGGACTGGCCTAAGTAAGAGTGTTTGTTACCCCACTTTTAAAACGGTCGATTAAAAAAAAATATATGTAGCTTTTCTAGGACACCCAAGGAGTCACCCATTTAAATATAATACGTCATTTCCATAACACCTTGTATAGGAGAGTGTCGAAAATATATATATCCTATTACCTCTATTTAAATATGTTTGTTTCACTTTCTTTGCAGACTGCCTTCCAAAAAACAACGATCCCAATCTCTAACCCCTTCTGAAGTAAACAAAATCTCCCAGGAGAAATGTAACAGCGCAGATGGGGTCATCCAGTCGCCTCTTATGACCAGATCGGTGGGATCAGAAAGTGTCAGTTCCGGCTTGAAATTTTCTACCCACTCGTTACCTCGCACCACCCACAATACTAGACTGTCTTTGTCTAACAGCGCTAGTACGTTAGGTAGACACTGTAGGTAAGCAAAAAAAATCTTTTTATCTAGAATTATGATTCTTTTAGTTAAGAATTCTGACTAAAGTCCAAAAATAAATACTTGGCATGCTTTATACCTACAGATAGACGAAGAACTAATATTTCATTATTTTTCAGAATAACTAGCGACCCAACTCTCTCCCCCTGCGCAGAACGGCGAGGCGGCAATGATGCCGGAGATTCGGGTATAGAATCGCCACCACCTAAACCATCACGGATTCCCGGACTCTCCCGAGCCGAATCGGTCGATTCCGCCGCTATGGGTTATCCTTCGCATGGCGGACTACAACGAGTGACGTCGTACCATGCCAGCGGATCGGATTCGGGAAACGGTTCGGGTGATTCCGCACTAAGTTCGGCCGCGGGAGATATGGGGGAAGTACCAAGGGGAAGTGGTAAGTAAAGGAAATAAATGGAATTTTAAAGTGGGAAAGAGGAAACAGTTTGTCATAAAAACTCATTTTTTGTTAATGTAGGTGTGGTAATAAGAAATCCCCGATATAATATGTCGTCGTCAGAATCTTCAACTACGCTTAAAAACTTTGAGATAGACTATATAGAAGCTGAAGAGAAATTAATGCAGATCGCGGAAGAAGCAAGATTAAAACTTAACAGCAGGTAAACGGAGCATTGTTTTTACCCCACGAAATTCTCACTAAGAAATTACTTGGAGTAGGGGAAATTGGTATAATATGGCATACTTTTTACAAAACTGAAAATATATTTTCTAAATATGCAGGTACAATACTGAAAAAAAAACATAACATTCCTTTGAGCTTTATTTTTGGGTACAAAAATATAAATACTATACTATAAGTCAGAACAAAACCTTAAAATATACGTTCTTCTTACATAGCTGCCAAGCATGCCATTTTATCGAACCAGTTGGTTAAAATGGCATACATCCCTGCCCATATAATACTTATATGTTGAAACAAACATATTTTTAAAGTAAAATAGAATTAAATTATGGTTGGCAAAGGTTAGAACATTTTTGTTTTCAGAGAAAGTCCTGCACACTCGCAGTGGCTCCATTTTCTACAACTTTGACAGCTAATCCAAATCTCCTTAGGCTTAGACATTGAAAAAAGTTCGTTACAGTACATACAAGATGCTTCATCATCATCATCTTGATGAAACGGATCATCGTTTTCGGAATCAAATCTTTGGGAATTGAATTGAAGGTTTACTTTTGCCTGTCGTTTTCTTCTAGATCTCCTTTCTTCTAATTTCTTTTTTTCTTCTGCCTTCTCTTTCATTATGCGGTAATTGTCGCAGTTTAGGCAATACTAAGATTTCTTTCAAAGAAATGTGATATGCTGTGCCATTAGTTTTATTTTTATTTTCGTCTTCTGTTGTGTCTTTGACTTGTTCTGGTGTAGAATTTTCATTTACTGTCGGCGAAGGTGTGTTTTCCAAACGTTTTTGGATATCGGAAAATGCGCGTTTGCCTCTTTCAGGTGTAATTTATTTATTTGCAGGCAAATTATCGTTATTTTAAAATAAGTTTAAATCACACGAAACAAAGTAGCACCTACCAAATGTCGACTGACATCGAATTAATTTCAATCTCCAGTTGCCGTATGCTATCCACCAATGTCTAAAATCGAAGAGTGGTATTCAAAAAATGCGCGTAATTTAAAATATAGGTAGTATACCATTTTATCCTAGTATGTCGTATTATACCAATTTCCCCTATAATGGAGAATAATGAAACCCAAATAACAAGCCAATCCTGCAGTGTCCCATCAGGTTTTTTTTCAATATTACAACGCCACAGAGTGTTGCCGTTCGATGTCACGATTATGTGTGTGATCTTGACAGTGAGGCTAGAAATCACGTTAAAGCAACTGGTACGCCAAGAAGAGTCACAAATGTATCATCCCCCATCCCTACCTCCAATCACGCCAGTAAAGTCCGGATGATATCAGATATTTCGTAAGGTAGCAGGTACGCACTCCCTAATCGGTAGGTCATACCGCAATGCGAGAAACCAAGGGTTGATAGCCCTTGGGGGGAGAAGCGTATGGCCGAGGATGTAAAAACCTGTGCCCCTCTTCAATGGCTCTATCAGGCGAGGGAAGAGGAAATATTTGATATATTTTCATGGTCGATATTCCATTCCAACTAATTTTTTATTGAGAATTCCGTAACTATTTATTAAAACATTTCTCTCTAAAGCGTCACGTTTCTTATTCGTAATGTTTCTTGATTTGTATTTTTCGATTTTTTTAGGTTTGACCTCGAAAACTTTCAGACGCTACTCCTTCCCGCCAATGAAAACAAGCCCCTGGATGCCCAGGCGCTCCGACGAATCAAAATGACGCTTTCCGAATCGGGACCGAGAATTTTGGCCAACCATCTTACTAGGATAGATTTCGACCTAATTTTTGGAAATACGGAAGCGGAAAGTTTTCAAACTAAGCTTACGAACGGGATTGAGCTTTGTGCGCTTTCGCACGGGACACAATTTAGAGTGGATCTTATCGAAAGGTAAGTGATACCAGCATTTTTGTATAAAACTTATTGTTTTAAGGTCACTATAACCTCCTGGAGTTTCCAGTGGCTTCTCGTGAACGAAAATATAGAGGAAGAGACAAGTAAAAATATTCTTAAACCATTACGAGTCAATATAGTTCACGACTAAGGCGAGGAAGTGGCACTTCCCCTATTTCCTTTGAATAGCTGCCACACGGAACGAAAAACTTAGTTAACTTTACTATAAAAATAGTAAAATGAACCATATTTATATGGCTCTATAATATGTGACTGGAATAACTTTTATTAAGAACTGCCATAAAATTTTAACAAAAATATTTAGAAAAAATTACCAAAATATTTAGTAAACCATTTATATTTTTGTAAAATTTACTAAAATATTTTGTAAAATTTACTAAAATCTTTTGTAAAAATTTTGACCAACGTCGCTTGACTTCTCGATCGATGGTATTTGTTCCCTTCCCCGTTAAGTTCGCCACTGTTATGTGTTGTTACTTATATTTTCACTTACATTCGTTGCACAATTTACAATATATTTTACTTGCCTTTAGTAAATTTATAAGAAATACTAACTATACTTTTTTAGAAATTATGAGTATCTACAATTTTTGTAATTAATACTATATACAGGGTGTTATGGAAATGACGTATTATATTTAAATGGGTGACTCCTGGGGTGTCCTAGAGAAGCGCTACATATATATTTTTTTAAATCGAACGTTTAAAAAGTGGGGTAATTCACCCCTAAACCCACACACAACTCCTCGGCACATTCATATATGAAGATATTACATTGCCCAGCTGATTAATCAACATATGTTCAAGCAGAATGTTGCCAAAATGTTTAAAAGTGTAAAACTTTAGTTTCTTATAAAAATAAATATTTAGCTTACTACACTAAACCCCAACACTAACGCATAATTACACTTTACAATAACACACATAGAACAAGAGCACTTAATCATCTCGCAATAGAAATAATAAAAACGCTAATTTCTATGGGCCATTAACCACTTACTAAAGATAAAATGAAACAATTATGTTAACAATTGACAGGAACTACCCTCTGAAATAATGGTCTAGTCTGTCTTCCGATCAGTCGTCTCAAACTTTCTCTCTAGAGCCAGCGCGGTTGCCATTTCCGAGACTATAATTATACAGGAAAGTAATATTATAAGGAAATTCGGCAATTTATGATAGTCGCTTATAAAACATAGAAAGCGGCAACGCTGTATTTTTAAATATTAGCCCGTGTGTCCACAATCAGCTGTTTAAAGAAGCATGTCGATATCGATGAAGAATCAACGTGTTATTTATTTTTAAAATTTTTAGATGTTAAATACATTATTTCCCAGACCGCTTAGACAATAAGGGCGTATTTTTGTCTACACAGTAGCACTTTAAAATACTACTTCAGATTGAATGGTACTTAGATGTGTTATGTGATTTTATTGTGCCGGTTTGTTTTTGTTCAATTTACCTAGGTACTAGGTGTTTTTTATAAATTAAGTTGGTGTTAAATAAGTTCGAAAAGCTAAATAAAATTGCATTTTTTTTCTAAAGGGTAAGTGGGATTTATAAACTTTTAAGTTGTCCAGATCTGACGGGTCTCGTTCGAATTGAACAAATGAGAACATACCTGACCATTTAAAAACTCCGCGGCGGTTCGTTCGAGTCAGTTCAAGATTATAAATCAGAGATATAATGCGTCATTTCCATAACACCCTGTATTTTAGTAATTACTTTATTTTACTAAATTTCTTAAAAATCCTAACTACTTATAGTTTTTTGTAAACTATGTTTGCAATATTATTTTTGTACGGATTACAAATAAAAAATGCAATTAATTTTATATATTTTTATAGGAAATTTTACAATAAAATTTTTACTATAATAATTTTACTACAGTATTTTTTCCATGCACTAAATACCTATGATTTCCGAACTACGATGGGAGATTGGCCGAGTTGAATTTATGTTAACTTTTGTCCTACGATGGATGATTTTTAGACTTAACTTTTTAATATGTTGATATGATTTTCCCACAGGACGGAATGTCTGAAACTTCTAGTCGCAGTCAGTCTTTTAACTTGTGCCGATGATTCGGAAAGGACGGAGATATTGAACAAATGGATCGAGATCGCCATCGATACCAAAACGGCTTTGGGAAATCTTTACGGATTCTGTGGAATCATGTTGGGGTTATGTTTACCTCAGGTAAGAGGATTTTTATTTCTATTGGATATCGATCAGGGAAAGAAATATAAACTATAAATGTATTAAAACATCCACGTCCGTGTGTAAGGAGGCTATACACGCAAACAAACAATGGATTTACAATCTCCTCAACATTACCAATCTCACCATCTCCTTCTTTCCGTTTCTGTAGCTTACTAGACCGAAAAGAGCTTAAAGAGCCCTAAATTAAATTTCCCTTTCGTTATCGTATTATGACTTTCCTTTTCACGCCGGCTTATCAATTTCCCAATCTTAAGGAACGCAGCCGACTGAATTTCAGGTATAAATATCTCGACGACCGCTTGTATTATCGTCGAAAACACCAATCCGAATTTTGACCCGTCGAGTGGAAATCTAATTTGTTATGCTTACTAAGCATTTATAGTTTGAATCTTTGAACCAAGCCCCCATAGATTTGCGTTTAAAGGGTTTACAACTTTATAAAGACTAAAAATAGTAAAGAGCCAAAGGAAGATCCTTGGAGGTAAGTACTTCACACCTACTTATATCTATGGATACGTACAACTTATGGGATGCGCAGTAAAAAGTTATATATTTTATGAGTGAAAAAATGGGTTGGTGCTCACGGTTTTTCAGTTATATTTTTAAAGGTTGCTCGTCGGTTGTCTTGATCACAATCTTGTCGCCGTCATATAGGCAACCGCGCCGGCATAGGTGCCGGTTTGGTTGCCAACCAACGACGACCGTCCAGAAGCGAAATCAGTCGTAGGGATGTAACGATATTAAAAATCTATCGATACGTGGACAATAGATATCAAAATTAATTCTAAAAGTATCTTTTCAGTGATGGCCACAAGGCCTTCTTTTATGCGAGACAATAGATTTTCATTAAGGGCGAAGTACGGTCCTGTTCGCCGGTTAAGGTAAATACAGGTCGACAACTTTATCTGTAGCTACAAAAGGAATGCGGGCAAAAAACTTTCTTGGGTTAACAATGTTGTCACATATATTAAATTTTAATTTAATAACATGTTACCAAGTAAACCCTAAATTCAAATTTACCCATTTAAAGTAAATTGTTATAAGTATATAAGAATCTAATATTCTATTATAGTTTCAATGTAGTTAAAACTTTCTTTTCGTACTATTTATTTTAATATTTAAATGCAAAATAAAATATTTTCTTATTATAGTACTTATAATCTAAAAATAGGGCAACATGGTGCAATATCAACGGTAACCATGGGTAACGGTAGCTAATTTGATAGGTTATAGCCCAGACAGAGGAGGCAACACTCGTCTGGTGACACGCCTATTGTGCCAGCGTGGTTATTCGGCGATGTCCAATATGCTTCATCCAGTTGCGTAGTGATAGGGTTTGTTTTAAAACTGTGATAATGAATGAATATACCCTTCATAGTCAAACCCGTGAAGTGATTGCCACTGTGTACAGGGTGTATGAAGAGGAATCACAAATTAATACATTTAAATTGCCACTTAAGCGAAAGCTAGAAAGGGTCGTAATGTATACGGGAGTAAGCGTGGGTGCTATAAAAAACATTCACAAAGAAGATACTGAAAGGAAAGAAAATAACCCGGATCAACTGTTGTCATCTCCTGTCAAAAAAAGGGCCCGTCTCTCTGCTGTCGGAAAAATCGAAGGCTTCGACTTTGGCATTGTTAGGAGAACAATACAAAAGTTTTATTTGGAACTAAAAGTGGTTCCAACCTTAAAAAAGTTCCTACAACAGCTGAGAAGTGACATAAACTTTCCGTTTTCCCGTGAAACTTTGAAGTGCATGTTGAAATCAAATGGATTTTATTGGCGAAAATGCCAAAATAAGCGAAAAATATTAATGGAAAGGCCTAATATATTGCACTGGTGGTACAAATATATTCATGCCATGAAAAATATTTATTATTACATTATTAAGATAATAATAGCACGCCCATGACTCGGCCATGTTTTAAAAGATATTGCTTCCCCCTTACCGATACCGCGTAGCTATAGACTCGCTTGTCAAGCTGTAGTTTATCCGTAGGTATTGCGCATGACATCTGACGATCAACTTTGTTTCTATCCATAAATATAATAGGTCCCCTCCATAGATCTTATCTCATATTATTACTTGCTTATTTTAGTTTTTTGATTGATTGACGTTTTTTTACGTGTACCTATGCTAAAAGTTGTTCTTTTCAGATTGAAAGACTGGACACGACGTGGCACATGCTCCGTCAAAAACACACCGATTCTGCCTTCAACTTCGAAGCCAAACTCCGCCCAACATTAAAAAATATGAACAGTTGTTCGAATCCACAAGCACCGAACACCACAATACCCCACATATTACCTTTGATCCTGCTGTTGCAGCGCGATTTACAAGACTTTTTGAATCCGAACAATCAGGGTCAATTGGCGCACAGTTGCCTGAGTCTTTGGGAGTCGAATACCCAAGATTTTGGACTCAGCACGCTCCTAAACCATTTACAAACGGCTAGGAAATACATTGAATTGAATCACACCTATCAAAGAAACGCGGAGATCGTTATAGGGGACGCGCGAGTCGACGAACTCACATTGGACATGTTCAAAACGGAGTTCCATCTGAAATTCTTGTGGGGCAGCAGGGGTGCGTTCGCCAATGCTGGAGAAAGGCATCGAAAATTTGAACAAGTTTTGAGCGTGATGGCCGATAAATATTGCAATTCGAAAAGCGAAACTGAAGTTTAACGGGGGTAGAGATGGGATTGTGAGCAATACTATTTAGTGTTCATTTTTAGTTTGTTGCAATAGTTACAAGAACCTGTAAAGACATATTATTTTACTTTACAATTATCTTCCCAACCAGAACGAACATGCTCCGGCGCACCTAATGCCTTTAATTCTGCTTTTGCAGTGCATTTTACGAGTTCTTTTTTAAAAAATCGACACGACCAATGTCAACTACCGAATTGTCGCCTAAGTCTGCGGGGAATTTTGGACTTTTGGTATGCTTTTAAGCTATTTACAAGCAGCTGGAAAATATATATTGTAAGCGTAATGAGTAATGGTGGATGAAAAGTATACGTGAGTTAAAGTTAACTAGGTACTTATAAGGTATGTTTAAAAAGAATATTTTACAATTCCTAAAAACTGGTAGAAAGATTTATATTGACCCCGCGGGATACTAAAATAATAATTGTTTTTGGGGGGGGGCGTGCGCTCGAAATAAAACCAGCTTAACATTGTGCATTTTAAATTAGGATGCGAAATTTGGGCGCCGAAATTACACGATTATACAGCGTGTGTGAAAATATTGGCACCATATGGAAAACCTTTTTATCTGTGGTTTTAGGAAAAAAAATTATCCTTTATAAAAAGTCGTGCTTACCTTAGAAACTCCTAATACCCGAAACAATCACAAATATACCGTACAGTATGGTCAAAAAAAAATAAGAAAATGTGCTAAATGTTAAAATATAATGTAATTTATATGGTACAAAAAAATGTTATGTTAAGAATCAAATTTAATGTCAAAATGTAAAATAACAGATCATCTATTTATTCTTGCGTGGATAGCATCACTAAAGGTAATGTATGTGTCGGCGTCAATTAGTGAAATCCGTCATTCCCAGAAATCCCCCGTCATTTCACGTATTGCCGGCAAATAGTGTAACTCTACGTTTGGTACACCGTTTGCCTAAGCGTATCAGTCAAACGCTGTACTTAACTAAATGATTTAAGTTATGTTTGCCGGTTTTAGTCGACCGCTGTAATTGTTATTAATATCTGTGTAGTGTTTTTTTTTTTTAATGAACTGTGAAGCATTCAGAATTGTTTTATAAGAAGTTAGGTGACTATTACTCCAATCAGAGTAAGAAAAAACCTTGGAATATTACGGAATTAACGGAGATACGAAAATTCTTTTCAATTTTAAGAAAATTCCTGATAATCAGTTATTTACAAACCTTTTAATGTAAAATGCCTTATTTTCATGCACTACTGGCGACACTGTCCTAATTACAATAATTGACTAAAACCGGCAAATAGGGTAACTTAAATCATTTAGTTAAGTACAGCGTTTTACTGAAAGAATTCCCTCATTACAGGGAATGCCTGATACTCTTAGGCAAACTGTGTACCAAACGTAGAGTTACACTATTTGCCGGCAATACGTGAGATGACTAGGCATTTCTGGGAATGACGGATTTCACTAATTGTGTCGTCACATGAAACCACAATTATTATTCTATTTTTAAATATTAGAATTTTTATTTCAAAATTTGTATTTAGACATGGACAACTTTCTTTAATAAAATTTTTGTTAAAAGTAATAATTAATGGTACTTTAATTCTCTCTTGAAGCATTTTCACATTTCCCTAATTTATTATCACCCTGTACAATAGATCTAAATATTGTAAATTCGTTTTTATAAAGAATAATTTTTGGTCGTAAAATCAATAATAAAGATTTTTCCCTTTTGGGAACTCCATCGGACACACTGCATCTATTTAAATTTCAGGTAAATATTCCTCGTTTCTAATTTACTTCTATTTAACCTAGAGCAGACAGAAACGATTTTGCACTGCCATTTTGTATTAGGTGACACCAAAACGGGAATTTTCTAGAATAAGCTCAAATTTAATTTAAGCTTGATAGATATTAAAAATTGTTCCTATATAATAAATATAGTTAACTTTTATTTATTAAAACGAATAATTTGATAACATTAATAACAAACCATACATAACAACGCTAACACAATGTAAGGTAATTCTTTTTTCGGTAAAATAATATCGGCAACAAGGGTGTAAAAATATTTTTAGGGGGCTACAGATTTGTACTATTTTTGTATCAGTTCTACAACTATTATTTTTCGTCGTTTCTTCAAAAAAATACATATACCTGTCGACGAATTCCTCTGTGACACAGCTTTTACGACCCGTTGTCTACGTTCTTAACATCCATGTCCTGTTAGATTCACATATATATATATATATAACCATTATATTGCTAATACCATCTGCAATTATGTCCCCGCTATGGGCATCGAAGGGATAATAGTGAGTTTGCGCAGTTCGGAAATTTCCTTGTGAAAGTAAACATTCGACAGGACCGGATTTCAACTTTTTTAATGTAAATTTCGCTGGTTAGTTAGGAAAAATATTGCAATCAAAATTTCAATTAGGTCGATTTAAGACAGCGTTCCATGCATACGATTTCTGCCGATATGATGATCCGACGGTGCCCCGATTGGTGTAAACTTTTGGTGTCAAATTTGTAACAATCGACACGATGAGCTTTATTTTAACATTCATCCGACGTCGTATGTTTCTTAACCTCACTTTTTTCTAAACCAAAAACTAAGAATGAATGACTATATTGACTATTTTGGAAATTACTATCAGCTACTAATGCAAGAAATTGAAAATACATTAATTTTAAAGTTAGGTAGTGGCCACACAAAAGCACCATGCACTTGTGTCCTTTCATCTTAAACAAAACAAGCCACTAACCTATCAAACAGCGAATCACCACAAATTAAAAACTACTTCACAAAAATTGTTGTTAGGTAATGACAGTCTATAAGCACTAATATACCGACAACAATGTGGATGAACCACTTTTTATTCTGTAATTTGAAAAAGCATCCAGAACCAAAGATGGCGCCGAATAACAACAAACAAATAATGTCAAGCCGGCTCTGACGCGATGCTAAAATGTCCACCATACTGCGCAAACTGAATAGTACCACGCTATCTCCGCGGGGACACTTTTTGTATTTTGGAACGTTCCTATTGGCAATAAATTGGTTATATATAATATGTGGTTAGATTGCGTCACGGCTGGTTTCTTCTTCATCAGCGGCCACCCAGTGATCAGGGAAATCATTCTCCACACCGATACTACTATAGAATTTTTGAAACCTGTTTGCTGAATTATATGCTGCAAAATAATTTTAATAGTTTCCATTTCATGTAAAGTCAACCAATCTAAAAACATACCTTTAAACCATGCGTTTAAACATCTTGATTAATCATAATCCTTAATTGTAATTATTTATTTAAAACTAGTGATTCTGTTTTAACATATCATATCCCATTGTATCACGTAGGTACTAAATAAGTGTACATCTGTAATTCAGTAAAAGCTATGTTTTCGAACGCTCATCGACAAAACACAAACACAAAGGTATTGTAAACTACAGATCTCATGATCCATTCATAAAACTCTTGGAAAATGAAGCTGTGATTGTTTGAAATGTTATTGAAAATCAGTAATGGGTGGAAGAGAGAACTACTTGCTTGTTGGCTGAATGGCAACAATGTTGAAGTCTGGTTATGTCAGATGGTTAAATATTAAAACATACTTACCGATGAAAAGGTAAATCCTTATTTAAATGACCCACTCTTTTACAACCTAGAATGCACCATGATGGTTTATAATAAAGACGATTTTTCACCAATAATCACAAAAACATATATAAGATATACAACAATCCGTTAGATCAAAGAACAAACATCGCAATGTTTACGAGACTTTTGGGTCCGAATGGTAGTAAAATAGAAATAGATGTTGCCAGAGTGCAGCTGGATTAGTTCAAGATTCATACGATACTTTTAAGTATAATAATATTTTTTTAAAGAATCTCTCATCGCCTTTTCACAGTTTATAGTAAAATTATTGGGCAATAAATTTATTTTAAGATCAATTGTGGATTAATCTTAAACCAGTTGTATTTGCCAAATTAACAAATTTTTAATTGGGATTTTGCAACATACCTTTGGGATAAATATGTCAATCTGGCTATGCTGCAATAGTGGCCGAAACAGGTGGGAAAGACTGTTTACAGTCGTTGCGTAGGCTAGAAATATACATTTTTCCATCTGTAGTTTGTAATATCTTTGAGAAAACATCAGATATTGTTATAAGGTTGAAAACAAATTTGAAAATTACCATCGAATTTTAAATCATCATTTAATTTACAATGAGTTAAGAAGAGTTGTGTATTATATAAAACGTGTTCAAGGATGTTGTCTATAAAAATGGGAAATTTTTCTATTTTGCGTTTTGTGAAAAAGTGTATCTTATCATCCTAAAAAGCTCTGATCGGCAAGAAACTAAGGGGTTTTCAAAAAGTACAAGAATGTAAAAAACGTCCAACCACGACTTGAGCAATCATTTTCCATTTGTGTAGAACTTCCTTGGACACGTTGCATAATATGTATGTAGTTACAAAATATATGCAGGTCGCGAAAAAAGTGGTAACTTCAAAAAAAACTACGAACGAATACATTATCAGATGTCTTCTTCTAAAAAAAAGGAGCTATTACAAAAAAAAAACTAGATCTTGTAAAAATTAAGCTTTAAATAGTAGTTAATAGGTTTTTATAAAAGGTGCTCATTTATTTATTGTAAAATTATAATATTGTAGGTAACCAGGTAAAAATCAAATCGTTTCCTTTGTCTTCAATTTTTGACAATACAATACAAAGACTGCTGTTTGACGATATTTTGACAGGCAAAACTTGGTTTTATCGATACCCCCAATCCCTCATCGCACGACGATTTGGAAATATAGTTTTTTTGATTAAACAATTTGAGCTAATATAGTAGTCTAGCTAAGAAGTTTTTGGTGTGGCTGTGTGCACTTCTCTAGATAGATCAGCGAAACTAATTTATATTTAGGTGCAAAATTATTCTAATTATATTAGCAGAGTGCTTTCCAACTTTCCACTAGTGATCGGCCGATACGTTTTTTTGCCGATACCTATAATCGACCGATACAAACATTTCAGTTGACGATACCGATATAACATATAAAAAAAATTGAATTATTCAATATACTTTGATATAAGTGAAAATTGTTAATAGTGACAACGTTGTAAAGCATCTTTAAGGCAAATGGTATCGAGGCAAAGGTATTGTAAACGACAGATCCCATAATCCATTCATAAAACTCTTGGAAAATGAAGCTGTGATTTTGTGAAATGTTATTGAAAATCAGTAATGGGTGGAAGAGAGAACTACATGTTTGTTGGCTGAATGGCAACAATGTTAAAGTCTGGTTATATCAGATGGTTGTTTAAATGATCCACTCTTTTACAAACTACACATGAATGCACCATGATTGTTTATAATAAAGACGATTTTTCACCAATAACCACAAAAAACACACATCAACCAAAATATATAAACAATCCGTTCGATCACAGCGCTAACGCTGTAATGTCGCGGAGATTAGTATTCATTTATATTTTGTCCCCTGGATCGTAGCGCAGTTGGAAATAGAAATAGATGTTGCCAGAGTGCAGTTGGATCAGGTCAAGATTCGTTTGATACTTTTAAGTATAATAATATTTTTTTAAAGAATCTCTCATCGCCTTTTCACAGTTTATGGTAAAACTACTGGGAAATAAATTTATTTTAAGAGCAATTTCGGATTAACCTTAAACCAGTTGTAACTGTCAAATTAACAAATTTTTAATTGGGATCTTGCAAGATACCTTTGCGATAAATATGTCAATCTGGCTGTGGTGTAATAATGTCCGAAAGAGGTGGGAAAGACTGTTTGTATTCGTTGCGTAGGCTAGAAATGTGCATTTTTTCTATCTGTAGTTTGTAATATCTTTGTATCGAGACTAACGTGACGGTTTTGACAAATTTCGGTAATTCCCCGACCGCCTGACCAACCAAATACTAGCAGTGATTGACCATTTTACTCACCGCCCGCGCCCTAGATAAGGAGGGGGGCTCCCCAGAATCGGCAACTTGCCTCGAAATAGAAATAAAGCTTGAAATTATGGAAACCATAAAGAATTCCAATATTATCTTTAAAATAATTCGAGAGAACCTTCTATCGGTTTAGTTGTTTTTGCTTAATGTCATAGTAAGGTGAAGGACGCCATTCTAGTACCCTCTAGAAAAAATCTATCTACGGCACTGGCTCCATTCGTGAACCGAATTAGTATACTACTTCAGATAACGATCGTGTAGTGCAATATTTTAATTTTTTGCAATATGTACAAGTAAAAATGCGATCCGATTACCAAAAAAAGTAGTACCTACTTTTTGAACCAGAGGAACAAGAGTTCACGGTTACTATATAAAGAAAATATTCCCAAAAATGGGCTGGAGATTCCTAAAAATGGGTTTTCGCTTATAAATTACTAAAATAGTTAATATTAAATATGCTGATACCGATTGTACCGATCTGTAATATTTGCCGATATGTCGATGTTTATATTGGTATCGGTATCGGCCGATTACTACTCTCAACCTTGATGATATTGACTGAAGGGTAAAACATCTCTGCTAAATTAAAATAATTTAGCACTTATAATATAAATTAGTTTCACTGATCTAGCTATATAACTTAACCGAATTTTAAATTTGTCATCAGATAACTGTCAATTTATAAATAATACCAGCCCTGTCAATTAAGGTAATATGTCCGTTATTTCAAAAAGAAAATAAATGCATATATATACTAAATCAAAAATATTATTAGGAATAAAACCGAGTTTTGCCAAATTTTAGAGCTTTTTATGTACTACTGTACCAGAGTGCCGGCGCAAAGTTAACTATGTAAAGTAATTCAATATAACCGATGTACGCTGATGATCCGTTTAACGGGTTATACATTCACGTTGCTTTTTAATCAGAGCTTTTAATTTTTAGTGGGTGATTCTAAAGAAGTTACTAACCACGGAGCCATAATTGTATCAGTTACAGATCAAAAATTCTAGTTAGTGGTATTCTATACAGGGTATAAAAAAACTTGGGTAAGGACCCCTTAAATCAGACCCTCATGGGCCGCACGTCATTGGCAACCTGTGTTGTCAATGCGAGTTTGTTTACAAATCCAGTAGGGGCGGGTACGGTTTCGAATGCAAAATACAAATGGTACACGTTATTTACCTTCCATCAAGTTATCAGTATTAAATATAATAAATAATTTCCGTAATACCCTGTATATCCTAAGTATTGATTGATTGATTATAAATATTATTCTAGATTTACCATCAACAATATTTAATATAACCTTACATGTTGCTAAATTCCATTGCCGGTTTAATTTATGGTTAATAACAACTTCAGTGTCGCCCAACTCTACCATGCAATTTCTAACTAGGCTTTACTGCAATTATTTAGTAATATGTTTATTATTTACATTAATTTTTAATATACACGGTGTTGAAAAAAGGTCGGTACCCCGGAATAACTCCGGTGCATCGCATTGCAGCGGAAAATGTCAGAGGAAAAAGTTGTTTGGTTTTGAAGGAGGAATAGTTTGCAATTTAAACCACCCCCACCCCTCAACCCCGGGCGCGGGTGGGGGTAAGTTAAGATTTTCAAATGGAACCCCATATTTTTTATTGGCGTGTCGTGTTCTCCGACCAAAAATACAAACAACTTTTTCCACGGGCATTTTTTAGTACAAGACAGAGAAAAAGAGTATTTCCGGGATAAAACTTGATTTTCGCACGGTTCTGATTTTGTCTTTCTCATGGTGATTATTGATGAAGGATGGGCGCGAACACAAAAATTTTTCGGACAAAAGATGTTTATTTTTGGTCGGAGAACACGATCCGCCAATAAAAAATATGGGGTTCCATTTGAAAATCTTAACTTACCCCCACCCTCGCCCGGGGGTTGAGGGAGTGGGGGGGTGGTTTAAATTGCAGACTATTCCTCCTTCAAAACCAAACAACTTTTTCCCCAGACATTTTCCGCTCCAATGCGATGCACCGGAGTTATTCCGGGGTACCGACCTTTTTTCAACACCCTATATAATTTCATTCACTATTTTAGGTCGTGAAGTAATAATAAACACATTATATAATAGGTTTGCGGCAAATCAAAACAATTTCAGTAATAAACACAAACCATATAATCTGATTTTATTATTGTAATTTGGTTTTGATCTAAATATACTTATGAAATAGAAGTAAATAATACCATGTGTCGAAATTTTCACTAAATTCATATCAGAAATTAATTTAATGAAGATTTCTACCCATTTGTGGTATTATTTATTTAGCTTTATAATGATATTCATCAAGTAAAGTCTACTTCAACCGAATAGAAATTATTTGTATTTATGAATAGAAAGATAGATTTAAAATACATTCCTAATTAAACAATAGCATTTATTTTAATGATGGTTGTAAATAAATATAATTGTTCAGTTGAGAATGTATTTTAAATCTACGTAAATACAGAGTGTCCCACCGAGAACATGTACACCGTGCCCAAGATAAAGAGGGCCAGTATAGGGATCTCGGAAACCGTAAGATATACGAAGTCGGTTAAATGGAGGTAAAGTTGCGCATTTACGTACCTAATAATATGCCGTTTAGAAAGTTTTAAAATTCCGAGTAGTTCCGGAGATATCCGGAAAAACCCGAAATTCTGAAAAATCGTTTTATTTTGTTCCTGTGTTTTTTTGAGATCGAACTCTAAGGTAAATTGCACTTTTACGTTGCCACTTTTTCCGGTCTATCTAACAGCGTTAATTGTTTTGTAATCCGACGAGTCGCCTTGGAAGGGCCATTATCAACTTTATTTTTTTAAATACGGTCCTGTTTTCCTGATATTGGAATTTGAGAGCTTTTTTTCTTCCAAATGCAACGATGAATGACACATTGTGGTTTAATGACATTTCGAGGGTTTTTTGAACAACATCAGGAAATTTGGGGATACGGTCCTGTATTTCTCCTAATTTTATAAATAATATCTCATAAGTAAGCTCTAAATTTTTACTTATGTTGGACTAGTTCAATAAATAACAAATAATTTAATAATAAACCATGAATATTATCGTGTTCAAAATGATTTCCGTTATTTTCTAAGCACAAATAACATCTTCTAACTGTCGATTCTAAAACATTTGACAACATTTCTGGCGTAATACTTTGAAAGGCTTCAAGCACCAACCTCCTAAGTTTGTCTTCTGTTTCGAAGTTGTGTTTATAAACATAATTTTCGATATGCCCCCAGAGGAAAAAATTTAACGGTGTCAAATCAGGCGAACGTGCTGGCCATGGTGTTTCAGAACACCTGATTATGTAGTTCCTTACTTTTTTCGTTATCGTTTTATTTCTGTTTTGGTATGTTTTTTTGTTCACTTATTTGTGGTTTATTATTAAAATATTTGTTATTTATTGAACTAGTCCAACATAAGTAAAAGTTTAGAGCTTACTTATGAGAAATTATTTATAAAATTAGGAGAAATACAGGACTGTATCCCAAAATTTTCTGATGTTGTTCAAAAACCCTCGAAACGTTATTAAACCACAATGTGTCATGCATCGTTGCATTCGGAAGAAAAAAAGCTCTCAAGTTCCAGTATCAGGAAAACAGGACCGTATTTAAAAAAAGAAAGTTGATAATGGCCCTTGAAAGACGACTCGTCGGATTACAAAACAATTAACGCTGTTAGATAGAGCGGAAAAAGTGGCAATGTAAAAGTGCAATTTACTTTAGAATTCGATCTTAAAAAAACCCAGGAAACAATAAAACAATTTTTGAGAATTTCGGTTTTTTTCGGATATCTCCGGAACTACTCGGAATTTTAAAACTTTCCAGACGGCATATTATTAAGCACGTAAATGCGCAACTTTACCTCTATTTAACCGACGTCGTATCTCTTACAGTTTCCGAGATCCCTGTACTGGCCCTCCTTATCTTGGACACAGTGTACATGAAAAAATATACATTATTATACACAAAAAACATATAACTATTATTATACATTTAGTTACCATTTGACTGTTTATCAACGCCGTCATAGCCATCTAGGAATAACTGAACTTAAAATTAGCAGCAAAATGGCCATATAAAAATACTAAATTGGCAATATTTCGAAAACTACAATATACAAATTTCAATATTTCCCTATGTATAGTTTTTCATATACGATCGAGGCGGTTCCCGATGGGACACCCTGTATGAATATAAATATATATAGTACATACTTTGTATTGTAATACTATATTGAAAATATTAGTAAACACCAAACTTCCAAAGAAGCTACCAGGTAGCAAAACATAATGAATTGCGATATAAGACGTAAACGCCTCAAAATAATACTAGTTACAGAAAAACAATTTAAATAAATATTTTACTGGAATTTACCACGAATTATTTAAGACAAACGCTCATATATTGATAGTCCAGCTTAGTAATGACTGAATTGTGATTTTTGGTATAATTTTACCGTTTACATGATTTTTTATGTGATGTTATTGTACATTAAACTTATAACAAAACGTATTTAGAGATTTAAAAAAATGTATATTAATATATTATAATAAAAATATTGTAGTAGTTTTAATAATTTATTAACGGGTCTATATAAATTAGGAATTGTAGGTTACAATGGCAGCTAAAGTAGAAAAAGTTGTAAGGAGGATGTATAGTAATAGGATAGAATTCTGTGTAGCCACAGTGTTAAATAAAAATATTAAAGTACAAAAATAATAAATGTGTTTTCTACATTTCTACCACTATACAGCTTAAGTCCTAACTGCGATTCATTGTCTAAAATGCCATGATAATTATTGGTCAAAAATCACTAACAATCATTGTAGTTATGTTGATAGTGATGAGGATTTATAAAAACAGGATTATTTTTATATATTTTCTTACTTTACTTTCAACAATTCCTCCTTGACATGCTGTGGGATCCTAACCTTTTTTCTTTTATGTTTTTCCACTTCTGGCTTGGCTTTCCTCTTTTTTATAGAATTATTCTGTATGTTTTGTGGCTTATTCTTTTTCTTCTTCTTGCATGACAACGGATTGGGACCCTTCTTCCTCCTCTTTTTACGGGGTTCTTCAGTTGTGACTAAACCTTCTTGGGTTTTAAGTTTTTCTAATTTTTCTAACTCAGATTGTGTCACACCTGCCATTTTTTCTTGGGCCCGTTTTACAGAAATGTCAGATGGTTGTTCAAGTACTGGAGTTTTCATATGTAAGTAAAGCAATGGAACTCCTATAAAACAAAGAAGTAAGGATAGCTTTGTGCAATACTGTTTTTATTGCTTTAAAACATTGTCATATCATATTATACATAAATATATGGATGGATTAATTGCCACTTCTTACCTGGTATATTTCTAACTTGCTCCTGTAAGTCTCTATCTTGGGTACAGATAATATAATGACTACCATTCCCTTTCACAATCATTGACAACAAACATTTTGAACCCGGTAAGGGATTACCCTCATGACCACATTTATGTACTAAATAATTCTTAAGGATTGACAAAGCACCGTTTAATTTTGGGCCCAATTTTTCCATTTCCATTATTGCACATTGGGTTGTTATTAGTTTTATTTCACTTTGAAGATATTTTGGAACGTCATTAGCTATATTAATTTTATTCTAAAAAGTAGCAATAAAATTATAAAACGGGGATATAATAATAATAACACCTATGACCCCATTTATACCCCATTTAAGTTCGCAACTATTTCTATGATTGTCAGTTGTAATAAAAGATATGCAACCTGTAAGAAGTTTTTACTTACGTTGAGAGCAGCAAAGCAAAAAGTGCCATCAGCTAATAGCTGATAGGGCTGCCTAAAACCAAAATTGTTAGTGAAAAATCCTAAGTTCTTGGTAACTTTCTTGTAGCGCCGAATTTTCATGTTTCCTTTTTAATTAATTAGTGAAAGAGTCAGCTCAATCCAAAAAGTAGTCACTGAAAAGGACCAAGGCCACCTCTCAACTCTTTTATAAACTGCACAAATGAGAATTCACAAACGCCGGATCCGAAGATATAATAAAAAAAAGGGTATCCAGAAACTGGAACTCCCGAAAATGATGTTGGTTTTAGTTTCAAAGGAAAAGGCTTTAAAAGGCCATAACATAACCTCACTAAATAAAATCACATAACATCGAAACCTTAGACTAGAAAAGATCGAAACAATAACATGTTGATATCCTAAATCCTGAAAACCGATATTATTTTTCGTACAATCGATAAAAAGATCTTCTTAGTCCCCAAAGCGATTTCAAGTTTTGTTGGTCATAATAGTAAATAGTCTATCACCATAGTCTTGTCACCATAGTCTTTGTATTACGTCATTATAGTCAAAGAAAATAAATAAGTTTTGTTCGATTATATGTGGTGTTACGGCCGTATGCACTATGCAGAGAACAACTAGAGTTTGGGATTCGACTGGGCTTAACTACCATTTATTCATTTAATTGATAAAATTATTTAAAAAAATTAAATTCTTGGACTTAATCCTTTAATCGGTGCTCAAGACACTGGTAACGGTAACTGCTAACAAAGATAATACTTAAATTTTATCTATGATTTTATCCAACAGTGACGCCAATGAAGGTTCCGGTCACTTCGACAAAAGTTTCCATCATTACCGACTGGCATAGAAAATCAATGTCAATACTACTACAAACTACAAACTAGTACAAAAGCTAACCTAAAATAATCTTCTCTGTTTCCCAATTTCCTAAACAAAAAAACTAAGATATCCTTAGTATCCCACCGATGTGACCGATCCTACCCACCAGCAAACGAAAAAGCTAGGACTTTTTTATATTTTATTACATGGACAGAACCATAAATACTGACCCATCATTGTGTTAAAAAAGTGCTTATTGGTACTAAAATTTGGTTAAAAAAACTCCGATGTAAGTAACTTCACGATTACTTTGCTTATGTGTAGCCCACCTGTTTCATATTTACAAAAAAGAAACCTAAAATATCTATATATACAAAAGCAGTTTTGAAATTTCCTATAATTAAGATAATGTATTTTTAGCCTTAAAATGTCTACAACCTTTGCAAGGACAAATGGCCCCAGACAACCTCCCAATCCACAGCAGATTCAAAAGTTACTGGATGAAAATGGACATCTCATTCAAACTATCCAGGAATATCAGAGCAAAGGAAAGGCCCAGGAAGTCATGCAATATCAAACACAACTTCACAGAAATTTGGTATTTTTAGCCACAATCGCAGATAATGCTCAGAATGTTAATTCCTTGCTTCCGGTAAGAAATTGGTTTACTGTCTAACCCTTTGTTGTGATGGTTTTTTTGTATACCCTGTATACATAAAAAGATAGATACATTTAGTACATTATAATAAGAAAATTACTACATTTTACTACACTGTTTAAAAAAAGGGTTTTATTCTTTTCTCAGCTAGCCTCTTAGTTTAAGAAACTTACAAAACATAACTTACAGATGATTCAGCCACCTGGCCCTGGAGGTCCCCCTCCTGGACAACCAGGTGGTCCGCCGCCAGCTCAACCGAACCATGGACCGCCTCAACCACCAGCTCAAGATCAACAGCACATGAACAACTATAACCACCAACAACAACAGCCTCCTCCAGGAGGGTATAGACAACCTTCTGGTCCACCTCAGCCGAGCAGGCCTGGACCTGGAGTACCGCCTGGACCGGGTAAGAGATATCTAGAAGGTACATACATAAGTGCCTTATATTTCCTTTCTGTTATTACAGCACCCCATCCGGGGTATCCTCAGCGAGGCTATCAACAACAAGGACAATATCCCAACCAATACCCTCCCCAAGGACAAGGACAGTACCCACCACAGGGGCAGTACCCACCTCCGAATCAGCCCCCTGGATATCCCCCAAATACGCAAGGCAACTATGGACCTGCACCACCTACAACTGCACACAATACGTATCAGCAACCAGGTAATGATAGTAAGATTTTAAGAATTATGCTTATTGCTTAAGTTTATAAGCAACCATGAGGTTTTATGCTTTTTTTCCCCTTCGTGCTTATTTGAACTTTTTTACATATAGTTTTACAGAGGTTTTAAAAATAATACAAAACATTATGTGGGAAAAAACGTGGATTAACTGGCAACCGTGCAAGGCATCGCGTGATTCTCCGAAGAATCTGTAGTCTCATAGGTAATTCACCGGATTTTGCCTTGGCCTTGCCTGGGAACTTCACCATATACCTACTATGCCGATAAATTTTGTGAATTTAGAACATTAACACTTTGAAGATACAGAAAACAAATCAATTCAGGAATGTCACTCTCAGGAATTCTTAGAAATACACAAAATTGCACACAATTTGGCTTTAATTAAAATTTATTTTAAATCTCTATGTCAGAGTGTTAAATTTTTGGAAAAACAGCAGCTATCATTATTTGCATCCGTGTATTTTTGTTGTCTAAATAATTATTTATATACTATACAGGGTGTTATGGAAATAGATTATTATAGGTGACTCCATGGGTGTCTTAGAGGAAGCCTACATATATTTTTTTCTAAATAGAATGTGTAAATACTTAGGAAACCCCCTAGCATTACCCCCACGTGCTGGCACATGCGACCCCATGTTTTCATCTCAAGATTTCCGGATTTACATATAATAATAATTTCCATAACACCTTGTATAACTCACTAAAAATTCTAGGCTATGGTACTCCACCGCCGCCTTCTGGCGCTCCAGCACAAGGCCCCGCTGCTGGTCCTTATCCGCCCCCAAATGCGCCTCCCCCACAGTCTCAGCCTCCGTATGGAGGTCCGCCGAACGGACCTGCACCTTATTCCGGTGGTGCTCCTCCACAAAATTATCCTCCTCCACAGGGTAAGTTAATGAGGAACATCAAGTATCACATTAGGATCTCTCAACTGAAACTAAAACTCACCCTCACATTCATCAAATAATAACCAGCACCCTACCGCGGTTATTCTAGACTCTTTAGTATAGTGAAATATTATATACAGGGTGTCCCAGATAAGAATGCACTTTACAGGGATACAGGATTGCAAATAACAAATTGTTATTTATCAGATAGTGAAAATTTATATGAAATTGAAAGTACCGGGCCTTAAGAACATAGTGATTGCATATTTAAATTTTAGGCGGATATCCCCCACCACAGCAGGGGTATGCACCTCCACCTCCCCAAGGACAGCAGCAAGGACCACCTCCCCAAGGTCCACCACCACAGGGTGGCCCTTATGGCCCAGGTCCTGGACAGGCACCTCCAGCAGGTCGGTGTTAATTTTTATTCTTCTCGAATACAAATAACAATCATGTAAAATTTTATAAAGAAACCGTAATTTTTTTTTCAGCAGCACCGCCACAGAATTACGTGCAGAATAACCCGCAGTCGCCGCCCTTCTCCGCTCCGCCAACAAACCATCCCAGTCCCGTAGTCGGTACGTCGGCGCCCCCAGCAGGGCCAGGAGGGCCTGCGCCGCCGCCCTCTGCTCAACCGTACCCTCCCGCGCAGCCACCGTATAATCCTAGTTCGCAGTCGAATCCGAATACTGGGTAAGCTAACTGTTGTTTGGCACATTAGTATGAGACAGTGATAAGAATGTGGGCATGTCCTATTAAATTTATTTAAAAAACTTTCATTCGTATTTATTAGTAAAATACCGAATTTAAATTACCTTATAAATGAAGACTGTATAAGAATGTATATTTTATATTAATTTTTTATTTCAAAATTATTATAGATAATGAGTATTTTTTAGAATTAAATTCATGAGGGTCATTCTTTTACAAACCGCACACTTTTTAACCTTAACATTTTAGAATCGTCCAAAAAAATTTTTACAACTTGTATACATAAAATTAGTAATACGTTTTAACATGCTGTTAACCTATCTTGAATTAATTTTAAAAAATACCATTTTGTTCTTTATCCTCTTATCTACAAACCCCATTTTACGAGAAAGTGACACCGCTTTTAGTTTGGTAGTTATATCACAAGTAGAGATCGACCGATATGATTTTTTGTGGCCGATACCGATATACTCATAGCCGATATCGGCCATAAAATTTTGTCGTAATTTGTTTGCTTTATAAATGAGGTAAAAATGCAGAGCAAATTCAATATTTTGTGAAATCACCTAACGGAATAAAAATAAATACGGTAATTCCCCGAATTCAACAAAGCCCGGCCATTCGGCCCGAGAAGAGCAACCGTAATTCGGCGGCGCGGCGTTCGCTCGGTCGGGGAATACCAGAATTTCCGAATACGGTTGGAAACAGTAAGTAAATAAAACTCGTAGTATTGCTCTGATTTTTCACAAACATGGATCGTTTTGTAGTGCGTTCTCCATGCATACAGTCGTCGTCGTCATCTTTACAAGAGTCTGGTTCTGGTTCATTATCTTCAATAAGTAGCAGTATTAGTGGCAACATAACTAGTAGTAAAAGTGTTTACTGGAAGTATTTCTCCAAGAATGAAATTAATGCCCTTACAATAAAAGCAAATGCCACCTGTAAATTATGTAATGCTGTTGTTTGTCGGGTTGTTGTAGTAAGAATAGTGCATCTGTATCGGAAGTAATACCCTTACTTAAAACTCTCTTAAATTATCTCGAGAAAGCTGAAGGAGCTGACTTTTCAGGGGTGCAAAGTACTAAAAATGAGCTTAAATACTCCTTGATTAAGAGATGCAAAGCATGCTTCACTGATAGAAACCTTCTTTTTGCCACTTTATTGGACCCAAGGTTCAAGACATCTTTCTTTGATAATGATTTATCTCAAGGAACCTTTACAGATTTAAAAAAAGAACTTTTAAAAATTAATGGGCAAAATTCAGACTTGCTGGAAGATAATGCAGGAGAATCTGAAGTAAGCGACGATCACACGAGGTAAACCAACAAATTCAGGAAAATGTCCCGGGCTCAATTTCTCATAGTTTATTTTGGAATACTTTTGATGAACTTACTGGTATGACGACAAGTAAATCAGTGTCATATAAGAGAAGTACTGATGATATGATGAATAAAATTGATGATGAGATTGAATTGTATAAGAAATTAGAAAAAATATCAAGAAATGAAGATCCTTTGACTTGGTGGGCGCAAAAAAAATACATTTTTCCATTGATGTATAAAGTTGCAATAATATATTTAGCGTCGTCGCCAAGTAGTGTTGCTAGTGAACAGCTATTTTCTTCAGCCGGAAATGTTTATGAAAGCGCAAGAAATCGTCTAACTCCGGAAAGAGCAGAAAGCCTAATTCTGTTACATTACAACTTGCCAAAACTTCACTTTAAATATTAATTTGTTTAATTTAGTGTGTTACTTCTACATTTTTAATGAATTTTTTGTTAAATTTTCAATAAGAATAAATTTGTTTGTTTGTTGTTTGATTTTTATTTAGTATTTCTGTTTTAATTTCTTTAAAAAAAGGCTTAGCAACTGAAATATTAAGCAATTTTAATTTTTTTAGGCCGATACCGATATAGGCCGATATCGTGGTTACATATCGGCCGATACCGATATCGGCCAAGAAGGCCGATATGGCCGATATACCGATACCGTGTGTGGTCTGTGTTAAATTAATTTCGGGTTTAGGTCTGCCCGCATTCTTCACTTCAATTTTTTGCTCCAAACTCAAAGAGCTAAAGTTATTTTTTAAATAGTCCACCATCGAACTATTCATTTTAACTTAATAAATAGATAATATTAAAACATACACGCCCGAATTTCTAACTAGATGCACGAACGGACAACGGCGCGGCACACACTAAAATTGTGCGCCTTTCCCATGTTAAATCGCCATAGCCCCGCTATCCCCCGCTGTCTCCCGCCACTTGTTACTACAGAGAAACTACATTATGCTCCGCCTACTTAATCGCACATGCGAGCAAGTCTCGTCATAATCGTCGTTAACCTCGACCGAGGCACGGTTGCCGGATCGAGAGCCTATAATATACAGTTTGGTTGACGGTACGATAAAATATTAGGAAGGGTCGGACTTTATACGATAATTGACGGTACGTTAAAATATTAGGGAGGGTCGGAATATAAATTAATATTTTTTTATTCGTTTTGGGGGTGCACGTGCGCATGTGCTCCTGCGGAAGGGTGTTCCATTAAATTATCAAAGTTGCTAATACTTTCTAGTAGAAGCGGGAGCACTACACAGCGAAAATATTTTTAAAAGAAAGAGCATGTCCGCTTATATAAGCTATGAAATGTTCAAAGTGATCCGTTAATTAGTTATTCATAAACAGTCTGTATTAATTTTTATACAGTGTTTAAAAATTCATCTTCATCAGGTATTCCGTTAAACCGACAAACTTTTTTGTTATAGATACACGCCGCCACCGAACCAGTACCCACCATACGGACCCCCCGCGAGCTCGGCTTATCCCCCTCAGCCGAACTATCCTCCACAGCCCCAATATGCTCAGCAGCCGCAGGGCTACCAGTACCCAAGGCCACCAGCGGGACAGGGGCCGCCAGGTCCCCCACCGCAAGGGCAGTACGCGTATAATTACCCCCCTCAACCAAATCCGCAGTAGAAGGCGAAATATTCAGGTAAGGTGTTTTTTAATCATCATAATTACCGATCATCTCAGCGCCAATATCTTAAGAGCTATACACTTAGTTTTTTTCTAATCTAAAACTGGATTCGTAAAGTTAAAGGATTGGAAAACGCTATGAAAAAATTGCGTTAAAAAATATAATGTTATAAGAATAATAATAACAATTTCAAATGTGAACAATTTTCAAATTTTTGTCGCAGATCTTCCTGAAACTTGTTGATACCCCAATCGACCTGTCAGACAATCTCAATATCAATAAATTAACTGATAAACTTTATTATTAACGGCTAAAACTTCATGAAAAGAAAAATTGATCAGCTGATGACTCTCGTCTCTTTCTAACCTGCGAAAAAGTGGCAAATTTTTTAATTAAATTGATGCGACATAGATGGCTCTGATTGCTAATTTGGGATTGTTTGGGATCCTCATCTTAAAAACGTATGAATTACATAGTACATTTGAGTAACGGAAACAACTAGAGGGAATACATGACATACCCTGTATACAGGGCAATCATTTATAGATTTTTTTGGACTTGGATTTTTTTATTTTAGTTTTTGAGAGTATTGTGTGCCCCTAATATGTATCAATTCTATTTACCTTAGTTTCGGCACAAATTATACATCATCAGGAAAATAATGAGAATTTTCTTAGTACGGCCCTGATTTTTTAAAATAATACATACATTATAGTTTCATTTGATTTCACTATAATTGAGCTAAAATTAAAACTATTAAAACGTATTATTGACCAGATTTCACAACAAAATTACAAATAGGTACAAATTTAAACAGAGAACTGAGGAACGAAGATAAATAGAATTGATTTATACATCATTGTATGTGGCGTAAAAAATATTCTCAAGAAATAAAATAAGAAATCCAGGTCCGTATTTAAAAAATCGAAGTTATAAAAAAATACCATAAAAAAACTGATAATGCTATTTTATACAGGGTGTTATGGAAATGACGTATTATATTTAAACCGGCAAATCCTGAGATGAAAATAAGAAAAATACCCATAAATGGGGCTTTCAATTAATGACCGGATTATATCACCTTATGCCAAATCAGACAAACACATGTGGGGCACTGGCGTAATATGTAAACAATCAACACAGGTCTGCAGGGTCAAAAGACGTCAGCGCATTTCGGCCGGTGTTGTCATATCTACAGGGCAAACTCTTGAGGAAACAAATTATATCATTTATGAACAAATATGATTCCAGAAAACCGACGGCGAAGGATGTTTTGCAAAACAAATAATGGTAATATCACACACAAATTTCAAATTCGTTACAAGCACAGGAAAGTAAACGTCATTGACCTTTTAAATAATAAGTATCGTTCAAACTCTTTAAAAAAATGCAATTTTATTTAAGACACATGCTTTCTTACCTTTACTTATTTAAATACAATTGTTAGTTTCATAATTTCACACAAACCACACAGAATCTAAGTTTTAGGAAAAAAACCTCTCACATAGCCTCAAAAATAGCAGCTATTCACATGGAAAGAATACCACGAACGCTGTTTTAATTTTGGTCCTTTTTTTCTCGCGTAGATTTATTTATTTAACTAATTTAAAACACACACATTTTAAATACACACAATGCAATCCTTCCATTTTATCTACGAACCATAAAACAGTTAACCTACGAACGAACGAAATAGATACCTTCAAAACTCGGAATAGAGATGGGCAATATTTGACAGTTTGATATTTCACGAGATTCTTCTCTATTACTTGGCTATTTACCGCGAGATCTCTTGCAAGGCGTTTAATTGATATGGCGTTAATGGAATTTTGACCAAATTGAATAAAATGCTAGTTGTAGCTGATAATACTGCGACTGTACTTTTTCTTTTGAGAAGCTTAAAATGAAATTAGCGCAGCGTTAGGGTGCGGTCGCTTCTGTTGATAACTATTTACACTCTCGGCTATCCGCTTTGTTTTCAGAAGGTACGTTTTCGGGCTACGCGTCCAAACTTTGTATATTATTTGACACTGTTTTTATAGACGAACCTAAGTTGCTCAGTTAAAACGAGTAGTTTGTTTTGGACGTTTGACTTGACAGAAAAATGGAGTGTCGCCGACGAATAAGTCAAATTTCGTCGCGTCGCGTGTAATAAAATCTAATGATCTGATCTGAGTGTATTTTTAAAAAACTTGTGCCTGGAGGTATAAAGGTAAATACAAGTAGGTAGATAAATAATTTATTTTTATAATTTTATATGGAATTTCAGTTTTGCATTAAGTTTGGCAACATTGCACGTAATACCTGTTTCCTGATATGCCACCACAGGGTGACATGACGAACAAACCCGAACAAGCGCCGGATAAGGTGTGGGTTTATGGGGCTAGACTCCACTTTTAAAATATAATACGTCATTTCCATAACACCCTGTAGAATTGATTTTTTTGAATCATTATTTTTTCGAACCCTGCCTTTATAGGCATTCCCCGGAGAATTGTTGTTTAGCATGATCTTAGTTTTAGTTATTTATTGTTTAAAATCTTTTTGCTAAAACTACATAATTATGAATTTATTATATTGCTTTGCGATTTTGATAATTTTATGTTTCAGGTGAAAAGGAGTAGAACGAAATCGTTTGAATATAGGTTTATGTTTAAAGTTGTAATATTTATAGTTTTCTTGTAAGAGAGCTACTTTTAAATAAGAACCGCTAAAATGTCGAAAACGATGTTTTGACAATGACATATTTGATTGAGTGAAAAACCAGTTTATCTGTCGGCCAATGGTCGATATTTTTGCTCGATTTTAGAATTAGACGTTTTAAAGCGACTAACCTAGACTTGTACAATTATGAAACTGCCAAAGCATGACGGGCACTTTTTACTAAATCGATAGAAATTCCCTGACATTTAAAAGGTTTTGTTGAAATTGAATTAAATTTCGGACTTTGATTGCTTTACACGTTCAAATAAAACTGAGCAAAAATATCGACCGTCCGTTTTTGAGCTTTGATACTTAGAGTAAGGTATTTTTTTATTTTAAATACACAATCAACGAAGAACATATTTGAACTGAAGAAATTTTATTTTTTGCTTTGTCGTACTAAAACTTTATTTTATTAGAAGATTATTGTTTATTTGCAATGCAATGCTAGTCACTGGGTTAATGAAACATGTCATAGGTCATCGCCAAAGAATCTCCAATTTCAGAAAAATACTTTATTTGGACATATGTACCAAACTTTTGAGATACAAGTTTAAAAAAACAGAAGTGGCGTTCTTTTTTTCGAAAATATCGGGGTTCTACATCATTCTACATCATAAAATGCCTCTTGATGAATAGTAAGTGTGTACCAAATTTCACAAAACTATCTAGAGAGATATTAATAAAAAAATGATTTTTTTTTGAAAATCATTAACATCCAGTATCTCAAAAGTTAAGACGTTTAGGACTTATGTTCATATGAATCTAAAAATGGACCCAAGAATAACCCCCTTAAATATTAGCATATTATTACGAAACATCATATATAATTATAACCACAGAGTAGATACAGATTTGCTTATCGATCTAACCCTTTCTCTGTGACTTCGACAATGGTAGTTTTAGTCTATATGGCACTGTGGAAGGTAGGTGACCTGTCATTTTCTCAAGGACTAGCGGCTCTTTATTTTTTATTATGGGAATGTATCCATTATTTGCTCATTGACATTTCACAAATATGCAAATAACATTTTTATAAAGTATATTATTTATTTGTGTACGTGCGCGTAAGAGATATACTCTATAGACTAGAATTTTAAATATGTGTTTATATAGAATAGGTTATAACTTGAAAAGGATAAGTGTTACTTTGTTAAGGTTTTTTTTACGATTTTCGCCCTTTTGTGGACTTTAATAAAAGACATTTTAAGGAAAACTTTTTTTATTCATCAATATCAATAACAACCTGTGGCAGTTTTTTAAAATTTTTATCGCTATTAGGAAATAATTGGAACATAGGGCATATAACTAGCAAGTCAACGGAACTAATCGTACTAGTTCCGGTAAAACCGAAAGTTATTAGTGGCATTGCTTTTCGAATTTTTGTCCGATAGAACATTAGGAAATGATGAGAATATGGAGCATATCTAGGAGGTCAACGGGAACTAGTGAAACTAGTTCCGGTGAAACCGGAAATTCTACTTTTGTGGAATTTAATTAGACTTTTTTATTTACCAAATAAGCAACATGAGTGGAAGTTTTTTAGATTTTTGTCTATTAAACATTTTATTAGCAAATAATTGGAATATAAAGCATATATCTAGCAAGTCAGCGGAACTAACTAGTTCCGCTAAAATCGAAAGTTCCACTTTTATGGAATTTAATAAAATACATTGTAAGGAAAACTTTTTTTTATTGAACAAAGTAAATAACTAGTGGCAGTTTTTTCATTTCTATCGATAAAACATTATATAATATTAGAAAACTATCACTAGCAGATCAACCGGAACTAATAAAACGAGTTCCGGTAAAACCGGAAGTAGTTCGGTTAAACGGGATGGTGTTATTTTCGAGTAGATACTTTACTATCTATATTATTATATAGCTTAATTGGTTTACAAAATAAAAAGAGAGGTACTAAGGATAATACAACGATAGAATGAAGCATAGTAATGGTCAAGTTTACAAATCTTTTATGGAATTATATTTTTTTAGTACAGGAGAAACAATGTTCTGAACAAACCACGTCAAATTAGAGTAGTAACTCACACTCGCACTTTTAATATTGCTATCTGACGTACCGACATACGTTCCGTTCAGAATAAGAATACATAAATGTAGCGCACAAACCCGACGAAACTACGTAAAATTACCAAAACCTGACCTCCTTTTTTTACGCAGGATTTGGCTTAAAAGTTCTAGTAAATATCTGACCTATCTTCAAAAGCTTTAAGTAGTAGGTATCGTTTACGACTGTATTTTCTTATCACATTAACAGTTTTCTGTGTGCCAAATTTGGCAAGGCACAACATGCCGAGAGGTACGTTGCCGTTTTAATGAATATATGACGGTGGTGCCAAATTGTTTATAGTTTTTGAGATATTCATAAAAATAAAGTATGGAATTTATTAGTAGGGCTATATCTAGTGTTGGAAAAAACCGATGATTTGAATAATCGAGCACTTGATACTCCAGCGATTTTAATAATCGAGTGAATCGCTTGAAATTCCAATTCACCAAGCGATGACGTCACCGACTGCTCGACCGGCAGCCTAGCCGTTTACATGTGATCAGGTAGGGTATTTAGCAGGCACGTAACTACGGGTGGGCACAGGTTTAGCTAAAAAATTGTACTAGTCACCAAAAAAATACCAGAAATTTATTTATTTGTGAATAATGAATTTTTACCACCTGTCTGGATACCAAACAAAAAAACTGCAAAAAATCACCCAAATATGTATTTATTGTTCTGGTTTATTCTTGTGCTTTTTTAAAACAAAAAGTATCACCAAGAGTTATTTTTCTTCATATCTTTTTCAATCTACGAGCATACAATAAGTAGATATTTAAAATGGCTTGTCAAATTCTTCCACTTTAAATTATCAGGTGCCCACTGTGTGCCCTTCAAAAATATAGGCTTAGTTACGCGACTGGCAAAATAAGAAAATTTTTTAAAATTTAAAATCTATATCCTTTAATTTTTTAATATTTACAATCGGAGACCTAAACTACGCCGCTGGCTAGCCAGTTAAAAAAAACTTTAGAAAACCCATGTCGCGATGACTCCGCTAAGGGATTTGGCATACTTTTTTATATGCACCTTTTCGTTTATGTGCCTTTAGGAAAGTCGTATGTCGTGTACCTGCTCAGCGTCAAACTCGAACGTCGCCAATCGGATGGCGCGGCGCGTAGACCGAAGGTCGTGTATCAAGTGACCGATATTTTTCGGTTTTTCGCCTGAATGAATTACTAGAGTATTTCCTATCGAGCGAAAAACTGTTCGAATATACGAGCAGTTTTTTAACTCGATCACACTACAGCGGTACATTTCCGCCGGCGTCAAGCGAAGCGCGGGTATCGAGTGAAGGTTTTCGCCTGAACAGATAACTCGAGCGATTTTTTTAATAATCGAGCGATGACGGTTATTTCAATAATCGAGTGATCAAGCGGTTTTTCGCTCGAGCGATCACAACACTAGTTATATTCACCTCACTCTTATATTCATCGCATCTTACACTGAGAAAAGCTTTTGCTAAAGAATCTTTGCTAGGATTATTTTAGCTGTTATTCTTATTAGAAGAAACTACTCTTTAAAACTATTATTTTCTGTCTGTGTAATCTTTAGGGGAAGAAATGCATTTTAGTGTGATTAAAAAAAAATAAAAATTTCTTTGTAATTCTATTTTTTTACTGGCACGGCAAATATTGTGATTGAAAAACGACCATCGTCGCTTGTTCGGTTACTCTCGGCCACTTTCGGAGTTTTCCGTTATACGTTGCGTCCAGCGTCCACACATTTTTTTGCTTTCGTAGTTAAGAATTTTATAACGGTAACAAAAATCTTCTCTCAGTGTATGATAAATCATTTGTTAAAATGTTTAGCCATCTACGAGAGCTTAAAACATCCAGAAGAAGAACACAATACCTACAATTTAATGTATTGTTCAAAACGTGAATGTGAATTTTCGAGACGACCCTGTAGTAAACATTAACGATCCAACTTTTAGAACTTGAACATATTTTTAACGTAAACTATCCTACATACAAAAAAAGTCAGCGAGCAAATCGCGCCTATCCATTAGAACTTCTCGAACTGGTCCTCGAAGATGTTGTGTTCGCTAACTTTGACCTCGGTCTCGGGAAAATCGTCGAAGTTGGACGTGTCCGAGCCGGATTTGATCTTCGGCTTGAACGGAGGCTCGACCTGTCGATTGTAGATCCCCTCGAAGTTCGTGTGGTGGAACCACCTGTGGCCTTTGATGTCTGCGGTCCCGTTGCGCAAATTACCGTACCTACAATATTTATTTTTCGTTTAAGAGGAAGCCGGTTAAAATGTTCAGTTTTATCAATCACATGTTAACGTTTTGTAGGTGGGAATGATCAAAGTGTATTAAAAAAATATAAAATTCAACAATTTCAACTTTTGCCACAGATATCTCTAAGACGTGCTTAATTATTCATGCGCCTTGGAACCTGGACACCATACCACAGCGGATGGTTCAGCTATGTAACAGAATGATTCAAATCGAGATTATGTAGTTCAAATAAGCAGCTAATGGACGATGGATTTTCTCCAATCTTCTCATATTTGAAGTTAAATACTCTCCAGTTGTACTGATCGGATCAATATCGGCCTTTTTTTATTTTTGCGAAAGAGTGGTACCTATTTTAGTTCGGAAGTTATTAAATATTTTCGATCGCAAGTCACCAACAACAGTGGCAGAACTACGCTTTCGAACGTCGCAAAGGATGAAAATAGTAATGATTTACACTGCACCGAGCACGATTATACAGGGTGTTATGGAAATGACGTATTATATTTAAACCGGCAATTCATGAGATAAAGACAAATTGAAGAAAAATAGCCATAAATGGCGCTTTCAATTCATTCAGCGGTAAAAGTGACCTGACGTCAAACCAGAAAAACACCGGTGTGGCACTGCGATACATGTAAGCAATCAAGGAATTCTGGCCGGTGTTGTCATATATACACCTTAAACTCTTTAGACAAAATAAAATAATTTAAACACTTTTCCATTCTGTAATACCTTTTTGTACAATTAATTGAAGAAATTTACGACGGAATATGTTTTAAACAACCCGAAAAAATATATGGAATAGTAATAGCCACGTACGTCACTAGGTCAAATGCCAATGACCTCAAGTAGTCTTATATAGCGCCGCACGCTTGCGTCTGTTAGTTGAAGACCAACCAGCGGCCGGATACGTTGTGTCTCGTCGATCACCAACACACTCCCAGCAATCCGCTCTGTTTTTTTCGGTTTACGCGTGTATCTTGCCCGTCCATAAATAATCTTTGAATATTGTTTTTATTGACGCGTTTCTTCTGGACGTCAAGTTTCGTCGCGTGTAATAAAATCTAATAATCTGTATTATTGTATTTTCAAAAGCTAACTATCGGTTCTGTTTCACTATTACTGTGTGTACATAAAGTGTTTCCAGGAGTGTTCCCATGAAAAAGAAAAAAAAACTGATTGTGTTTGTGCCTGGATTTCCTCGCTCTTTAGTTATAAGGATAAATACAAGCAGGTAGAAAATAAATTAATTTTATAATTTTATATGGAATTTCAGTTTTACATTATATTTGTAAACATTGTCATTGGCTCTGGGTGAAATGTTGTACAGTAGCGCGGAACAGTGTTTATTACCCCATTTTTAAAACGGTCGATTTAAAAAAAATAAAATATGTAGCGCTTCTCTAGGACACCCAAGGAGTCGCCCATTTAAATATAATACGTCATTTCAATAACACCCTGTATTATATTGCGGAGGCAGTTTTCTACAATACTTTTAGCGTCGGTACTTACCTCCTACTTAAATCAATTTGCAACAAGTTCCTTATCAAGTCGGTTAATTCCAACGTGAAAAATGACGGACATTTGAATTTGCAGGAAATTATTTTTTCATATACCTAAAAAATATTTTAATTATTATTCCCTTCACACTATTTGTCTTCGGATAACTTTTTGCACTTGAACAGGCTACAGAGTTCCTTTATATTTGTTATTGTTAAAAACGCCCGACTACTCGGCTCCATGCGCTCACAAGTTTTAAGCGTCAATATCAGACTTACTTAGAGTTAATATGAAATGCCAAAAAGTGAGTGTTTCTGCAGGCGACTTGATGCTGGTCGTATTTGTCTCACTTTACTGAATTAGGGAAGGTTGCTGCAGACAGAGACAGGCATAGAATGCGAACAGCACGAATTGTTAAACAAGCTAACTTCCTTCGTCTGGCGGGAATGAAAATCAAGCAACATCTGATGTGATTTAAAATGGTGGAGAAGACGCATCATCTTTAAATTTTAAAATAATTTTTAATTTTCTAATCTTTTCACGAAAAACGTCGTTTCCTTTTTGGTGCAAGTGAGTAATTTGTAATTGAAATATTCATTTAGTCATCTTTACTGAGAGTAAGGATCAATAATAATTTATTTTCCTAAATCATATGGGGCCCAAAAATATGCTTGGACTTGAAGCTTGAAATATTTGCTAGGACCTAGAGCCCAGTTGAAGATGGTAAAATATTTTGTCTAAATTATGATTTACTTCCTATTTTTTAATAAAACTACTTACAAGCTTATTTCTGAAGTTTAATTTTTCATTTGTAGTTACGTTACTAGTTCAAAAAATGATATAAGAGTGTGTAAGGATCAAGCGCGGATCCAGGGGGAGGGTCGTGGGGGTCTTGACCCCCCCCCCCCCCAACTAACGCGGCAGGGTATTACTTTTCGTAATTTTTCCATGAATGCCCCACCCTAAACCAAAGTTCTGGATCCGCCCTTGGTAAGGATTATTTTAAAGTGATATTTACAGCTTAAAACATGTCAGAATCCTAATAGTGATTTTCACCACTTAGTAAAACAAATAAAAGGGGTTTGAATGTTTTTTGTTGGTTGAATGTCTCTTTAAAATATTGACAATAATAAAAATTTAGACAAAAGTGACATTTGAAAAGCACGTGCGTTTATCAGCTGATGCCAGACGTAATGTATAGCAACCACCCTTTATATTCTGTTGGTAAAATCCGAGCGGCTTGATTTATTTTACAAGGTGGGCTATATAAAACACTTTCGCAGGGTTCGGAAGATTCCTGTGTTAGTATCGAATGACCCTTATTTTTGTTATCTGATGTTATTAATTCAGAGGGGTTGAAAAGACACCCTCGAATAGTTTTAATTGATATCACACCTGAATTCCTGTAGTTTTTAACTATATGTCTGCTCCAAAGTTAGGCAATTAGACACGAATTAGCTTTGACATACACTTGTTTTATTATCTTGTAAAAATCATTCAGCTTCTTACATAATTGTCAATTCCTTAAGAAATATTTACTTGCTATTACAAATGTCACTTCCCATTTTACTTATGCTGGCTTTCTAGTTTAATAGACAATATAACTTTTGACAAAACTTCTAAATTTAACACAATTTACTAAAATTGTGGAGTCACCCAAGTTGTTACGAACTGAATCTACAAAACTCTCAAAAGGTCATAAAACTCGACGTATTTCCGATTTAATATCTTTCAGTCACAATAACTCACAAAATAACTTTGTTCTGGATAGCGTAAATTAATCGGTTTCTTGAGCGCTAACCTTCCACATCCTAATCGATTTAGGAAGACCCGATGACATATATTCGCGTTCCACTTTTTGTCGGACAGAGATTCTTTCTGGAACAAATACTTTTTACTTATTTTCCCGGAAAACGGGCAGAGTTTTCTGTAGACTTCGCGACCAGTTCGTTGGATGGACTTATTTTCCCGGAAAACCGGCAGAGTTTTCTGTAGATTTCGCGACCAGTTCGTTGGATGGACTTATTTTCCAAAACCGGCATAGTTTTCTGTAGATTTCGCGACCAGTTCGTTAGATGGACTGCTGAAACGAGCGAAATTTTCCGCTTAAATAAGGCTTTTCCGCCCTCTGGGTGGCCAAAAGAAGGGTTCCCCTTCGACAGTTTTATTGTTTTTTCTGGGAATCCTGACAGAATTCACGATTTATCGGCGTATAAGGTTCAAAATCGCGCATTAGTCCCCGAAATCCCGGACTCCCAATATGCCCACGTCGTAAATCCTGTCATTGAGGGCACCCCTTTTATTTGTTTAGTCATGTTTTCCAGAGGTAGTAGGGGTAGAGTTACCTGATAGCCGTATCGTTTTCCGCGCGTTTAGTAATATTAAAATTTCCGTCGCGGTTGGTCCGAATTACAATTGTTTTCCGAAGTTGAGAAAGAAGGGAATTATACGTATAGAGTGGATTTTATGTAATTTTGGCTCTTATGGACTTAGAAAATTCTGGTAAATAGATAAAAAAAATTTTAATTCCTTATTAAGTCGTTTTTAAAAGTTTTTTCCAATATTATTTGTCATTAATTTAATTTTCTACAGTTTTGAATATTAAATTTTAATTTTATTAAATTATTTTTTTTTTTTCCTGATTGAGGACTTAGCAAATTTTTGATAAAAATTAAATTTTAATTTAATTTTTTTTTGAAATATTATTTGGACTCAGATAATATTTTATTTATAATTGCTAAATTTTTCCAAATAAATAATTAATTAATTTATTTTTAGTTCTTTATATTTTTAAATTTTTATAAAATATTTTGACAATATCAGCTGATCGGTTTATCCCAATTTTCAATACATTTTTATAAAGTTTTTCTCTATTTTTAAATATTTTTCTTTCGCGTTTTCGTATAGTTTTTCGTGTCCACTACAAATGGATGCCGGGTTTGTTCATACCTGCTTCGATTTGTTAACCGGCTGTTTGTTTTCTTCCTGTTTATGAGTATTCGTTGCAAAAGAGTTCGACGCGATTTAGCAGCTCTCAAGAAACACGACTGATTTTTGCAACTCGACTGGCTCATAAAACGAACGCATTTACCACCCACATGCGTAAAAACTAATGCTGGCAAAAAGCGAAATGGGCTAAACACTATAAGGAACCAAAAATACGTAAATGAAAAAAAAAACTCGTACCTACCATTTTATATTTAAAATAGTAAATATACTTTTCCTGGGACCACTTACGAAAATGATAATTGGCTACTTAGATAGAAATTGTCTTATATCAGACATTAAAAAAATTACATAAATATAAAAAAATAAGTAATAGAGAATTACTAGAGAACCCATTAAACATAATAACTGCTTAGGTAAAGTAAAAATGAGATAAGTGCCGATTTAATATACTATTACCACACGCGGCCACCATCTGTATTTACCTTCATCGGGTCGCTGGACGTAAACGGAGGGAATCCAGCCACCATCTCAAATAGTAACACTCCGTATGACCACCAATCGACTGCCTTGCCATATCCCTTGCTAAGAATTATTTCTGGAGCGATGTATTCGGGCGTGCCACATAAGGTCCACGTTCGACCTTTCACAATCTACAAAATAATCTCGTTCATTTACTATCCTTTTTAAGGGTATATTTGTGCAATTCGTGTATATGTTTTAATCACGGTTTAAAAACATTAAAAAAAAAATCTAAATCTAAATATTTAAACATGTTATTTTTGATGTACCCTGTATAGTAATCCCTAATCAGATATTCGAAATTGTAGTGAACACAAGCCAGTGTTTTTTTATAAAGAATGAGTTTTCTTCAAAACCTACAACTAAAAAAGGTTTCGCTCTTTCAAACTCTATCCAATTTCGAACCAAATCCAATTTTTTCGAATTTTAAAAATGATATTTTAAGAAATAATCGCGTTTTTTACGCAAAATGTGTCCAGATTATACCTTGCAAAACCCCATATCGGCAATCTTCAAAAATCCTTTAAAATCGATTAGAATATTTTCTGGTTTCAGGTCTCTGTATATGACGTCACAGTAGTGCAAAAATTCCAGCGCTAAAAGCACTTGGGCTGCATAGAACTTCGAAAGATTTTCATCAAATTTATGGGCCCTAAAAATTAAAATATTTTTCGATAATGCCTTTTGAGCAGTCCCGGATACAGGTGTTCAAAAATTAAGATTAAAAATGAAATTAAAAGAGCTGCAATTTTCAAATTAAAACCCCTAAATTTTATAATTATTATTTTCTATTTAGCATTAAAAATAAGGGTAGGGTTGTCTTATTCGAAAACTTTATAGAAATTTTTCGATAATGCCTTTTGAGCAGCCCTAATCTTAAGGAGGGGGGGCAAGCCGCGCCGTACCCTGATATTAATCGATTAGAAACTTCCAACTATTCATAATATCGCCCAAATTACGGTTTTGTTAAAAATCTTATATTGAGATTATCCGAAAATTGCAGTTACTGCGATTTAGCCAAACTTTACTTAGTTCAAAAGTTGATAATAACCGAGATACAGGGTGTCCAAGTGAAAATATTATTTTCTAATGTCCTAATTAACTTTTGAACTAATATTTTAGCATACAATTTTTGGTTTGGGGATTTTTAGGGGCGAGAAACTTAAATTTGTTAATTATTTTTATGTAGATTGTAGAGGGCGCTCGCTGCAGCACTCTGGGTACATAGCAGCAAGTACAACCCTTTTGCGCTTTAGTGTGTTTATGTTTTTATTCAAAATATTAATTTTCTCATCACATTTACCCAAAAATGGTGTGTATATCTTGTCAATGTCGCTCCGAGCAATTATTGTTCTCGATATTTTTGCATTTCCAGTGCCCGCACTGGGCACTGCTCTTAAAAATATTACAACAATTATTGTCAAAAACAGGTCTTTTTTGGATAGTTTATTTATGTAACAATAAAAAATTTATTTAACTTATAAATATTTTCATTACTGGTCTTTTAATTTCTTTGTAGTCTGGACTTTTTAGAATATTTTAAATATTAATAAATTACTTTAAAAAATATATGTTAAATTAGAATTTCTGTTGTAATCTAAATTATTTGTAGCCAAATTCTGTTACCTAAAATGTAATTATATTGGGATATTGGGACATCCTGTATATAGCCCAGTCTGGTCGAAATGTGCCGTATCACGGCGCGAAATATTTTTTTAAATACAACTACTAAAAACAACAAGGGATGGAGGTACAGCTCGACAGGCGAGTCTATAGCTACGCGGTATCGGTAAGGGGAAAGCAATATATTTTAAAACATGGCCGAGTCATGGGCGTGCTATTATTACCTTAATAATGTAATAATATATATTTTTTCATGACATGAATATATTTGTATCACCTGTGCAATATATTAGGCCTTTCCATTAATATTTTTCGCTTATTTTGGCATTTTCGCCAATAAAATCCATTTGATTTCAACATGTACTTCAAAGTTTCACGGGAAAACGGAGAGTTTATGTCACTTCTCAGCTGTTGTAGCAACTTTTTTAAGGTTGGAACCACTTTTGGTTCCAAATAAGACTTTTGTATTGTTCTCCTAATAATGACAAAGTCGAAGCCTTCGATTTCTCCGACAGCAGAGAGACAGGCCCTTTTTTGACAAGGGCCTGTCTTTCTAGCTTTCGCTTAAGTGGCAATTTAAATGTATTAATTTGTGATTCCTCTTCACACACCCTGTACACATTGGCAATCACTTCACGGGTTTGACTATGAAGGGTTTTACCAGGGTATATTCATTCATTATCACAGTTTTAAAACAAACCCTATCACTACGCAAGTGGATGAAGCATATTGGACATCGCCGAATAACCATGCCGGCACAATAGGCGTGTCACCAGACGCGTGTCGTCATCCTCTGTCTGGGATATAACCTATCAAATTAGCTCTAGCCACCGGTTACCCATGGTTACCGTTGATATTGCACCATGTTGCCCTATTTTTAGATTAGAACTACTTTAATAAAAAAATATTATATTTTGCATTTAAATATTAAAATAAATAGTATGAAAAGAAAGTTTTAAGAACATTGAAACTATAATAGAATATTAGTTTCTTATATACTTATGACAATTTACTTTAAATGGGTAAATTTAATTTTAGGGTTTACTTGGTAACATGTTATTAAATTAAAATTTAATATATGTGACAACATTGTTAACCCAAGAAATTTTCTTGCCCGCATTCCTTTTGTAGCTACAGATAAAGTTGTCGACTTGTATGCGAGGGCGCCAGTTTTAAATTTTTGCCCCGTGTCGAAAACAATCATGATCAGGGGCTGCTTTTGAGAAATAACATATATTAACCATTATTTTATAGGTAGTAAATAATAATTCATTACTCACGAGTTGAGACAAAAGCAGAATTGCAATTGCATGCAGAAGAGCCATGATACAAGAAACACAAGGTAAGATATCTAGCCGATTTCATCTGGCGGGCGCAATGACATCAAGTCTGCCGTGCAATACAAGAACCTAGCAAGTCGTAAAAGTAAATTTTAAGACGTTCCATTTAAAAATTGCACAACTTCTTTAATATTTAATTTATTGTTCTAAAATTTTATACACAGTAAGCTCTTGTTACATAGTTTCATTTTCCAAAAAATCATTGATTGTTTTTTAACAAATAAACAGTGAAATAAATATGAAAAACTTACTACTCTATTTTATAGTAAGTGGACTTACTAGGTTCTTGTATTGCACGGCAGAAGTGGTGATATATTTTAAATTGTTTATGGAGCTTAGCGTTGTTGTTAATAAGTCTTTAGCCGTGGTTCTATAGTACTTACCGTCGTAGATGCGTAAACATTTCGCCGCCGTTAACAAACGGCATAAGTAGATAAATAAAACTATTATCCTTAAAGGAGAACTCTAACGAGATCAAAAACGGAAACTTGGCCGACTCGAGGATTTTTTTTTCGTAAAGGGTATGCTCGACCTGCTTCAATTTTACTATCCTTATTTTGTCGATTACTTTCATCGCATAGTAATTTTTACTCAACTTGTGTTGTACCAAAAACTAAAAAATAAACCATTATTAGCCTCTGTAAAAAATAACATATAAAGGAATACGAGGAAAATTGATCATTTGAAGATCTTATTAACTTGTGCTCAGATCAACATGGTAGGTATTTTGAACATTTAGTTACTGTAGTTTATAATTATTAATCTAGTAGCCTATGCTTAATTTTCATAATAAAAACTGTATTTAAACAACATAATTTATGAAATTTGCAATAAATTGTATGCTTCCATAACAAAAAAGAATGCTTATGAATTCTACATCCAATAGCCAAATAATATACAGGGTGGTCCATTTGAAAATGTAGAGAAAAATTATGTTGAATTGTGTCGTGTTTGAAACCTAATTATGAACACCCTGTATAAAATAGATAAACGTTATTATATTCACAGTATCTCTAGACCTATTGTCTTAAATTTCACCCAATGCATTGGTTAAAAAAGTTATTTTAGGTAGTTTCTTTGAATTTTTTTCTAAAACTCCAAAACTTTTTTTTTAGTTTTTAATTTATTACTCTTAAACTACATAACCAAATGAAATAAAACTTTAGGCAATTATAAAGGACACTAATACAAACCTAATTATGTAATAAAATACTGGGTGTCCCATTTAAAAAAAGGCAGCTTTATGTTACCACTCATTTTTGGGCCGCCCCGTATATTTAAAAATATTTTCCTGAAATGCCCCCTATAATACAGTATAAATCGGCATATGAATGAAATTCCTAAGTTAATTTCGTATAGTAGCTATGGAAGCCTAACACACTATTGCAGGACCCTGTATATGAGAAACTACACATACAAAAATTTTGAATTTTGGACGGTATGCTAATGTGGATGGGGCCAATTGGACAAAAATATTCTCAATATGGTGGCACTTCCGGTTACACCGGAAGTCGGTGACAACTTACTTAAATGGACACCCTATATAGGGTGTTACAAATTCGACCTTCATTATTGGGTTTTCGGAAAAAAATCAAAAATAAATACAGGGGCTTTCAAAATATTTGGAAAAATCTAAAATTTTGCGTTTCGGTTTTTAGTTTTTCCTGACTTTGTTCGAAGAGATATCCAAAAATAAATTTCACTTTCTCAGTGTTACTTACCCCTAACACGTTCCTGTTCAAAAGATAACATTAAAAATGAAATTGAGAAAACTGCGAAAAATCTACATTGTCAAGTAGAAACCCTGAAATTTTATAATTATTTTCTATTTAGCATTAAAAGTAAGGTTGTCTAAAATTTGTAGTTTTCGAAATATTGCAATTTTATTATTTTTATATGGCGATTTTAAGTTCAGTTGCGGCGTTGAAAAACATGTTAAAGAAATGTTGAAGCTGTCACTGCAGAACTTTTTAATATTCTGCGCGCATTGCAATTTGATTTTAGCTACATCTCAAATCTCAATACCGTTTGCGAGATCCAGCTTCCATAAGAAAGTGGGGTTTATGGTTACTTACCACTCTTCCAAATGAACCAGTCCCCAAAGTTTTTAGCCTATCAAAGTCCTTCAGACCCTCACTACCAGAAGGAAAGGTTTTCTCCCATCTATCGTAAAATTCTCGTCGTAATTTTTCCAACGTATCGGCGTACCCGCTTCTGGTTCTTGTCCTCTAAAATAGGATATAAAAACTCAAAAGAATTAAGTAAAAATAGAAGCGCGTCAATTTAAAAACGTGGTGCGATGGGTCGAGGCGTCTACAATGGAGCTCGGTCAGTATGAATCATATATATAATATTTCCATATTTTCCTGTTGTTCGAAAGTGTAGTTCTGCCACACTCGGACAACTCGCGCGCTGGGTGACTTGCGATCGAAAATATTTAATAACTGCCGATCTAATAGAGGTGCCACTTTTTCGTAAAATGGATTTTGAAGAATACATTTTTTCCCCATATGGTTCCAACTTTAATGGTACTATTTATTTTTTGTATCCTTCAACTCTCTTACCGCATATGCGCCAGACGTTTTGATCATTTCTTTCATATCGACGAGTTTTTTCTCCGTCCTGGATTCCATGTTGTGACATATATCACGTAAACCCCTTTTAAAAATCCAAATCTAAAATTTGACACTCTTAGCGACGTCAAATATATGAATACCGGCCAAATTTGCCACTAACACCTCCGGCGGTATTGTTAGTAAATCGCGCGGAAAATTACCTTCTCGAGTTTGATTCGGTCTGTCAAATTCTTTTGTCGTTTCAAATATTTCGTTCGATTTGAAAATAAATTCCGTGGGAGAAAATGGCATCTCATATAGAAAATAAGGCGATCCAGTTAAGAGACGAGGCTGTAAAAAAACTGCACCCTGGAGGGTTTTTTAAGTCTTTATTTGGCGGGGCCAATAAGGTAATAGAACGTTTATCTTATTTGATTGTTTATTCAGGAATGATGCATTTTGGGTATAGAAATTTAAACCAAAAGGATGATCACAATAGCAGAACTAACGATTTCTGTCAGTTATCATCTGTACAGGTTGTCCCATCTCCGTAATTGTTAGTGCTATCAAAAAAGTAATGTAGGTGTCATGTGCTCTTTTTGGGTGAAACTTAAAATGGTAAAATCAAAATTTGAAAATTTTCACTTGCTTAAGAGGTACGGGGGAAAATCAAAAAATTGACAATTCCAAAAGTACCCTAGATTTTCTTAGTTAAAAGAGATACGGAAAAATGTTTCATACAGAAGTTTCTTTATAATGCTTGTTGAATAATCTGCCGTTTTCAGAATAAGTATACGGGGTCAGGTAAAAAAGTTATCGGACCTAACCTTATTTTTTTAAATGGATCACCCTATATATTTTAATCTAAAAAGATAGCACTTTCAGTTCTTTTTTCAAATATATAACAAACCATGGATAATATTGGTTTTCTAGGCGATATATTTAAACTTTATTCCTTTAAACTACAGTAGATCATCAAACAAAAGCTAATATCCCAGAAACAACTATGTTGATATTCTAGTTCTTATTAACATTTAACGTCAATTTCGTTTTTACATATCCATGGTGACATTGACTTATCAATATTTTGAAAAATTTCATATGATATCAGTTTATATTGAAAGTGGAAAAAACGAAGAAATGGCGCAAAATTTATATTTTGTTCGCTATTCGGAAAAACAGCAACCATTTAAGAACATTTACGATGATTCCCGTTATTTTTTACCTTAATCTGAATCATTTATTTCGTTTCAAAGTAATAATCTTCAAATGAATCGCCTAGGAAAAAAATATCATCCATGGTGTGTTATATATTTGAAGAATTTAAAATGCTATATTTTTAGATTAAAATGAGACTGAGTTCGATAAATTTTTTACCTGACCCCGTATACTTATTCTGAAAACTGCAGATTATTCAACGATCATTACAAAGAAACTTCTGTATAAAACATTTTTCCGTATGTCTTTTAACTAAAAAAAATTGGGCAATTTTGAAATTGTCAATTTTTTGATTTTCCCCCGTATCTCTTAAGCAAGCGAAATTTTCAAATTTTGATTTTACCATTTCAGGTTTGGCCCAAAAAGAGCACATGACACCTAAATTACTTTTGATAGCACTAACAATTACGGAGATACCCTATAAAAGTGTCGAAAATGGAACACCCTGTACGTGTCTATAATGTCATCATAGAAAGGAACGTTAATTTTAAGTTATTTTTCAATAGCTATACAGGGTGTGTCAGTAAGGTGTCTCGCTTCTCTAGCGCCTTTTATGCTGATAAGAAACCTAACCTCTACAAATGGACACTTTAAGAAGGGATATCGCTCATATCTCAAATCGTTTTTGACAATGGATATTTTTACGCTACGAAACACATCATCCCTTTAAATAAATCACCATATTTGATGTGATAGATAGTTACCGAGAAAATGTTATTTACAGCTAATACTCTGTCTGATTTTGCAGCACCAATCGCAAGAGTGGTAGGTTTTATACCAAAATGGGAAAAAATAACACAAACAAAAAATTATTTTTTGAAACATTCGAGGGCGCGAGTTCGATTCGCGTCTGCGAAGTGAAGTGAATAAAACTTAACTAACCTTTAAAATTTTATTCCACATTGGTTCAGGTTGGTAAAATAGATGTCATCCACATTCGTCTTCCAATCTCTTTAATTTACTAAACCTGGCAAATCACATCTTCAGAATTGATATCCATATGTTTTCCTGTCGGTATGTAATCCCAAAACACCATCACTTTCATGCATTCATCAGTTTCCAACAAACTTTCCCTTGATAAGGAAGAAAACGACATATTTTTCAAAAGATTAGCCGAAAATTGTTTCTAGTTAAAGTTTGTACATATCGATGGATTTTTGACAATAGCTATTTATTTAGCCAAAATACCATTTTATTCTTTATCCTCTTATCTACAAAACCCATTTCACGAAAAAGTGGTACCTCTTTTAGTTCGGAAGTTAATAAATATTTTCAATCGCAAGTCAGGCAGAGCGAGGGGCATTCACCAGCGGGACTGGTCTAGGCGTGTACAATCGATCTCGGTGCAGTGTAAATCATTAATGTTTCCATCCTTTGCGTCGTTCGAAAGCGCAGTTCTGCCACTCTTGCAATCGAAAATATTTAATAACTTCCGAACTAAAAGTGGTACCACTTTTTCGTAAAATCTGTTTCGTATATAAGAGAATGAAGAACAAAGTTTTGTTTTTAACATCAATTTAAGATTGGGTAAGAGCATTTTAAAACTATTTAAACAAATAAATTGTTATTATTTTTTAAAATTTTGGAAATGGCCCGCAATTTAACTTTATTTAATTGCTTTAATCAATAATCTGACGGGAAAACCGCAAGAGACCGTTCTAATATAGAATTGACCAGGATCAGAAAAAATAAAATATGTTTTTTTTTTATCTTATTAACACATAGCAGATTTGAAAGTAATAGCTGGAGTACTTTCGGAGGTAATTACACTAGTGCCTAAAAATTATCTGAGAATTTTTATGCACGAGTGTAATTTAGGGAGAAAATTACTCGAATAATGGTTAAAACAACTTTATATTACAACTTTTAAATAAAGAACTAAAAAAATTAGTAATTATTAATAACGCAATTGAAATAATATTTAATATTTGAGTAGCTGGAAAATAAAAATAATTAATAAACGTCAAAAAGTGTCATTATCTTTGTCAATAAACAATAAAAACTTGACGGGTTGTTTTCGATAGCTAGAGGGGTTGTTTTCGATGTAATCGTGCGAAAACAACATATGTAGCTAAATGCATGAGTGTAATTTTCGGAGATATTAAAAAATATTTTAGCCGTTGCCTGCATAATATGTTCATACGAACTTCATAAAATGACATAATAAATCACACCATGAAATATTAGCACGCCAATAAGGTACATCCTGTATAAATAAAGAACGTTTTACCTTAAATTAGTTAATCATCGGCGTTCCTGAAATGTTTTACACATTTTAAATTTTACACGAAGTCACCAAGCCGTATTCAGGAAAAACCGTGTAAAACTACACATTTTTTTTAAGCTAGTTTGTGAATTTGGTATAAATTTTTAAAAATAGACCGTGATATGCTCATTTTACCGATTTCGTGGCGTTACTATTTAAAGAGTTGATTGATTTGTTTCCTTTAAAAGTTTGATTTATGAGCATAACATTAACACTTTTTGACACCGTTTGTAATATACCATGAAATAGTGTAGGTGGCATTTTAGTAATTACTGGGCCGGATCTAGTGCTAGTGTAGTCCCAGAAATTTTAATTAAATTTGGAGGGGGGGGGGGGGGAAGGGGGTTATTAAATTTGTGGTTTATATGAATATACAGTGTCACCAATCTCTATTTTCATTGAAAACGGAAGTCGACCCTACCACCGTAAATCTATTTATTTCTACAATACTCATCGTCTAAATTCATTCTTTATACCAAAAATTCTACCAAAATATTCATTTTCCTCAAAAATTAAATTACAGTTTAAAAATGTTGCCATATGCGGAGTAAACTCCGAATAAATTTAAAGATTGAACCAACGAAGAGGAGAGTCTCGTTTTTAAAATAATAAATACGTTGAAAAAAATGGACATATTAGAACAATTGTTGTTTATAATTACGATGATAGTGTCGACCGTTTTCAATGAAAATAGATGTTGGCCAAAAATAGATAGAACACAAAAAAGATCATAAATGATTCAAATTTGATGTGTGGGCATAAAATTACAATACAAACAACTTTTCCAAATAAATATTTTTAAAATTCGATCAGTAAATGCCATTTTTCAATATTTTGTGGAGAAAATGTCAAGTTTGACAGTTAATAAAAGCCGCATTTAATCCATATCATTAATTATGTCATTTTTGGTCTTTATTGAAGCAAAAACTTATAGAATATATTTTTTAAATATTTTCCCCATATGGTTTCAACTTTAATGGTGACACTATATACAGGGTATCCCAGAATATGTGGGCAATCTCCCGGGTTCAGATAGAACACCAACCAACCAACCAACCTATAAATTTTTCTTCCTACGGCCTCGCCTACGGAGATACGGGCACATAACGGACGTCCCTGGAAATCGTTGTTTTTTAAATAATTTTTTAAGTACCAGGTGTAATTTAATAATTTTTTAGTATAAAGGTTACTAGATGAGTGTCCTTAAAATTCGCCCTTTTAAACACATTTTGCTTATTTAGTTTGCTTTTTTTTGTACACCTTGTATGATGAAGGAACGACAATAATATTTTTGGATACTCTAAAACTTAAGCTGAAGAAAAGATACTCTTGATCAATGTCGATAAAATGAACTGTTTAAAAAAAATATATTTTTGTTCAATATGATTTATATTCAGTATACGTAAATTCCATTTTCCAAGTTAATAAATAATAAGACAAAGGAGAAAAATCGAAAATTTCAAGACACTACCATAAACTGACATTCGTATAAATATTCTTATTTACATCGGTACATGTGAAAAAACCCATAGCAACAATGAGGGAATTTTATGAACATAAAACAACAACCAATATTGAACAAAAATATTTTTTTCTCGAAAACAGTTCATTTTATCGACATTGATCAAGAGTACCTTTTTTTCAGCTTAAGGTTTAGAGTATCCAAAAATATTATTGTTGTTCCTTCATCATACAAGGTGTACAAAAAAAAACATTTTTGTGTTACGACTAGTCCGTCCCTGGCAAACTAAATAAGCCAAATGTGTTTAAAAGGGCGAATTTTAAGAAGACTCATCTACTAACCATTATACTAAAAATTATTAAATTACACCTAGTACTTAATAAATTATTTAAAAAACGATTTCCAGGGACGTCCGTAGGCGAGGTTGTAGAAGAGAAATTTATAAGAACTTCTCCTGGTATTTTTAAGTGTTCTATTCTGGGACACCCTTTATAGTTAAAAGTTACATTTCCTTAAAAATGTCTATGACGAAGAATTACAAGTAATTTGGGTGGTTTTGACCTCCCCCCTGTTGAGCCACTGGTGTAGAGCGTGCCCGGAACGAAGGGGCGCAAGAAAGGGAGCCGAATATCATCCTAAATCTGATTATTATTGCCCTTTTATGAGAGGTATTTTTTTCCAAATTTATAGCATTAGTGGATTTGCTGGTACACCTGGTGGTTGTCCTTAATAGAACACCCGGTATATAGTGCCTATAATGTTGCTGCATTTTTATAATTATAAATTTATTTTTTATTTATATGGCAATACGCAATACAAGTTTTTAATGGTCATTTCAACATTGAAAGGCGTACCTCAGGGCCCTGTTCCGGACCTTACTTATTTATGATAACTATGCATACATTTACCTACTTTTGACCTCCCATTTATGTATTTAATACCGGCGAATGGGCAAAATAGAATTCAATTACCCTTTACCATTGTAAACTAATTGTTAATACTATAAAATTTTTAATTTTATTTACCAATTCAATTAATATTATTATTATTATTGTTAGTTTAAAGGAGAAACAAAAAATAATAAAAAAATTTAAGTACCTAGTACTTTGGTGAACTGTAATCAAAAGTTATCAGTAAAATAACAATCATTTCCCATTAAATTAATAGCATTATTACCAAGGTGTACTAGAAATGTTTCCTATTTTTTTGAAATATAGAAAATATTAATAAATTTGATTTTGTTGTAAAATAAGATTAAATTCATATCAGTGGTAATGGTCGTTGGCTTGTCATATATCTTCATATTTTAAGGATGAGAGTTCGTAGGTTCAAACCTCGTGGCAGGCAAACCGATCTGTAGCGATATAAGTCATACAAAGAATAAGGTCGAGTCAAAAGGTATCAAGCCGGAAGATATTAGGATATTTAGTGGGGTACGGTACTAACTCCCCAATCGGTAGGTCGGAGAATTTTTTTAAAAGCCTATGTCTAGCGGGGGGTTTATTGAAAAAAACTGGTTCAAATAGTAGAATCATTAAAACAAGTTCTGGTTATTTGGTTTATAAAATAAAATATCACTAATGGTAATTTAATCACCCGAAGATAAGAAATGTTAAAAAAAAAACCACAAAAATTCCTTCACCCATGTAATTCAACAAGTATATTTTTTTGTGACGTTGAAAAAAATTAAATCTACTTCACATCAGTGTTGCGCCAATCTGAATTTATGAAATTACTGAAATAGCGGAACAAATTACACGTTCTTAGTCACATAAATACACGTTTCTTACACACCATTTACTATATTATGTGGAAAGCATGTTTACAGGTACTGTCGGGTTTTGATTTGCAAGAAAAAAGACGCCCAATCGCCAAAACTGAAAGTAATACACTTTATGTGGGCTCTGTTTTATTTCCTAAAAAAAAATTGTTTGTGGTTTTCAAATTGCACACACCTTGGACTGCACAAAAATTACACACAATGCAATGAAAATACACGCAGTTCGTGTAATTACACGAATAATGAAATTAGTAGAAAAAACAACAACAAACCCCAGATTCGGGTTCAGCACCATGTAGGTAAAATTCAAGAAATCAAAACTACCCCAGAATTTTCCCGCTAGGGGCATTCGTGAGCACATATTGACTGCATTATAAATAGTGTGTAAAACACGTATATTTGTGTGACTAAAAACGTGTAAAAGTAATTTGTCCAGCTAATTGTGTAATTCAGATTGGCAACACCGCTTAAATAAGCCCACAAAAGAGATTTGTGAGCTGCGTTTTGAATATGCTGGGTGAGGACGACTGGTGGCTAAAAGTAAAATCAATTTGAAAAGTTCCCATCCTAAACAATCGGAAAGAGACGTTAATTTTGTTGTAAAGGGGACCCTTTTATGTATATTTACACCCTTCTTGGTGGAGCCCCCTGAGAGGGGTAGGTGTTACCCTTAAAATCTTAAATGAGAAGGGGACGAGGGAGTCGGGGTGTTAACCTTAAAATCTTAAATGAGAAGGGGATGGGGGGAGTCGTTTAGCACATTATTTGAGGTCGTTTGATTATCTTTCCAATAATACCCTACCCGAGAGTAAGATATTAAGGGTGGGAAGTTTTCAAATTGATACCCTGTATATTATAAGAACGTGTTTAATCGTCCTATTCACAATAAACTTATTAGAAAAATATGATTGCGAGATATGGGAGACTTGTGGGAAACTGTATACAAACTTTTACGGAAACAATTTCCTGTTAATATGTTATCGTACTTAGCAAAACTAGAAACGAGTTTTTTTTCCGGCTAATCGTTACCGCGTATTTGCACTCTCGATTTTATGTCACTAAAATTTTTACACTATTTAGCGGCATCGCGTCGACATGCAGCACGCGCGCGTACTTAACATTACGCCACTCCGTCGTTAATACACTTGTTACAAGGCGAGACCGATAACATCGCGTCGTTCCACAAGAACAAGCTTTTAAGCTGCTCTTTACCGTTCCCGGATGGTCTATTTGCGGGGACTTTTTGCACACCCGTTAGTCGATTCATCAATGATAGATCGTAGAAATGTGGAAGTTTATCGCAAAGATTCGCTATCTGTCCTTCCGGCTTCCTCTCGATTTGCCTGACCATTTCCCCAAACGCGCAGGGCTTCGAACCACGATCATACGTTGCTCGGTACCGACCTACCGATTGGGGACTGCGTACCCCACGAGATATCCGATTTTATCTAGTTTGGTTACCGACGTCAATCGGGTTAGGGATGGGCGATGATATATTGTTCACTCTTCCCCATTTTTTGTATGACGCCGGACAGAAACTAAAATTTACCGATAAATAACGCAAGAACAACCTTAATTTTTTTTATAATCAAACACAAGCCCTATAGGAAAATCCTTTAAAGCACTATGGGAGTGGCGCGTGTGCGCATAAAGCGAGTCACGTTGGTTTTGAATCGTTGGAGGTTATACTCGTTGGGAAACAAGAAGGTCGTTCCATAAGAAATTAACGGTCCTCCAGATGAAAGAATTCTTAAATAATGAAGTTCAAGGAGTACTAAGCTTAACCACATATGGATGGGCGGCAGTGGTTCGTCGTGTATTTCTGCCAATCACCGCTCTGGGCGGAATTAAGAGGGCAAGGTCAGCAGAGCACTTTCCATGAAAATATCTGTAAAAGAGAGTCAAATCCCTAACCTGTCTTCGATGTTCTAGGCTGTCGTGGTTCTTCGTCAGCTCGTGGTCTCCAATCAGACGAATGGCCCTTCTTTCGATGGAATCCAGTAGCCGAAGGGTATGTTTGGGTGCAGAGCTCCAGACATGAGAGCTGTACTCCAGTGATGGTCGAATCTGGGCTTTGTATATTGTCAGAAGTTGTTGAGGTGTGTACAACTTTCTGGTTCAGAAGAGTACACCAAGTTTCTGAGAAGCTACCTTCGCGATTGCCACAACGTGGTTATGCCAAGACATATTTCCTCCCAGATTGACGCCCACCCCAGGAAATTAATACATGAAGCCAGTGGAATTACGCGTCCTGCCACGGCTATATATATGACTTGTGGCTGTAAAACATCTCTAATATACCCATTGGCGTAACTAGAATGATTTTGTAGGGGGCCTGGCCCCTAGTCTAGTAGAATTTTAATGGCAAGTGTCACTATGACGTATGTATGGCTTCGAACTTCAGAAATTCTGGGGTGGGCACCAGAGCAATCTGGGGTGGGCATGGCCCACATGCCCCCCCTAGTTACGCCTATGAATATACCTATCCGCTATCATCACTTTTTCTACGGGAGAATAAATGGAAATTGTAATGGTTCTTAAAAAAATCGTATCTGCTACAAAAATTAAATTATTGAAACGAACCAACAATGTTAAGAAGAGATGTCACTCGATAATTGACTGACAAAATAAAAAGGTTGACATATCTCCATCACTGTACAGAGTGTTTTAAAGGTTGAGTCAAGAAACTGTCCTTGTTTCAACCTGTATATTATGACCATATTCTTAACTTTCTTAAAATCTCACACACGTGCGAGATTTTCTATAAATTTACCTACGATATAAAAAAAATAATAAATGAGAAAAATTACATATTTCTCCCTAGGGCAGAAGTTTTTTTAGCACGAGCCGAAGGCGAGTGCAGCAAATCAAGCGAGGGACAAATATGTCATATTCTCACGTGTCGTACACTGTACTTTTTCTACGGATGCGTTCTTTTTACGTCTTTAAAACGAGGTTCAGAATTAATACTCCAACAAGTACAACACCCGTTTGGCAAGTTGACAGCATAATAATTGTGCAGTGTTTCGGTTGTGTTGTTATGGAAACGCCGGCAAATGTTTTCATGGCCTAAGGAGAAATTGCGAGCTGATCGTCGATGTTGCGTCGTCAACATGTAAATCGTGCCGTATCAATTTGCCATGTAACAATTCATGGCTGCCTTGGGTTATCATAATAAGAGTGAGAAATTATTTCTCACTATAATGGCGGATATTTCTCCGTTTTGAACGTATGGAAGCTATGAGAGAAGTGGAACATTCCATAGCATCCGTAGAAAAAGACAATTATGCACGTTAAAAATTCAACCAAACATGGAGTGTTGAGTTGATCGATTATTTTGGCTTTGAGTGTATTTTTCCCTAAATATGGCCTTTATAGAGGACAAACTCCTTCTCGCAGTATATTTTTAAAATCTATAAAACAGCCCTTCCTCGAGGACGAAGAATATTGCTGCGCGACGAGAGACAACGGGCTCCGATTTGAGATATCTTGTGGTTTCGGAGATTATTATGTTTAAAGGGATCTGCAAAAAGTCTCTTGTGCTATATTTGGACTTTTTGTTTAATATTGATTTTAGTCACTGAGTGTAAATGAGTAGGCAATAAGGCGTATAGTAATTGTAGGGCTCTATAGAGACGAGCGGTTTCATCCCTGTTCCTGTTCGATAATTCCTTAGGAAGGGTGAAAAGGTGGATAATAAATAAATGACAACTGAGAGAAACTGGTCGGGGCATCCTTGTTCTCGTCAGATGTTAAGTATTTTTATATATATCTACCTATACAGGGTGTTACATTAATGGTATGCACTTATTTCAATGGGCGATTCCTGCACCAATTTTAAGTCAAAAAGTTCATATACACATAATATGTCCGAAAATGCTATGATTTCGATATACAGGGTTTTAGCCTTTTTTTTTGGGGGTTTTTATCAAAAATATCGAACCAGATTGATAGTGAAACCACACATTTTTACATCGCAAGGTTTTTTACTCAAGCCATATAAATCTTGATTTTACTAGATGTTTGTTTTTAGTAGATGATTGTTTGGTTCGTTTATTTTTAAACGCTCAGTATATTTTTTCAGTTATTAATAAATAAGTCAGAGCTAGTGACGCATTCACCATTTTGTTTTTTGATCAATATTTCCATATTTTTTCGTTTTATCCTAAAAGCTGGTTATTACTCGTTTTTAGGAACAAATTACCTCAAGTTTAGGGTTGAAATTTTTTTTCAGGAACGAAATTTTGTCAAGTTGCACAAGTTTGCGGAATAACTTTTCGTTGACGAAATTTCGTCGGTATCCAACCTTTTGGATTTGAACGGAGTTTTTCGGCGGCAGATTATTATCGTGGAAAATCGTGATTGCTATGGAAACAAAGAACCGATAACCCGTATCACTTAATAATGACACTCGTCAAGCGGAATAATTTTTCGTTGACGAAATTTCGTCGATATACAACCTTTTGGGTTTGAACGGAGTTTTTCGGCGGCAGATTATTATTTTTGTGAACTTTTATTTTATTAACTATGAGTGTAAAATACCATAAACTAGAGTTTAGTGTCTTAGAAGATGAATTGTTGATAGAAAGGAAAGTAAATAGATAGAGGGTAAAAGAACTCATATATGCAAGAAAAATTAAAAACTTTTAAAGACATACAAATGAAGGAGAATATTTGGAAAAAAATAGCGGTAGAATCTGGATCAAATAAAACAGGTATGTTCATGTTGAGTAACACCCACCCTACTGGTAAATCAGCAGACCTAAATGATATTTGTTCCCATTGCAAATACTACTTTAAAAACCTTGTATACCAATCGTTTTAATTTTTCTCAAGTACGTAAAATAAAAAGGGTACGATGGGGGGACATAAAACGTGATCACCCTGTACAAATGAATCTACTAATATCGTCCATATTTAACCACGCACTTGTACTGCAGTAAAAACCACACATGTGACCAAATGACCAACGACGAACTTTTCCGTTTCAATCCACCGAAATATTTCGTAACAAAATGTAATAAAAACCAGGCCTTAAAAGGGGTATTTTCGGATAAAACTAAAAAGCAACGATATATTGATCAAAACACGAAAAGGCGAAAGGGCCACTATATTTTATTTTATGGAAGCCCCCCCCCAGAAACAGATTACTATATACGCCACTGGGAGTAGTGAGAGCAGTGGCGGTTCGTGGGCGAATATATAGACGAAGGAAGAGTGGAACTGCTCCAACTTCCAATCCCAACAATTCTCCACGAAAATTAACAATTAAGACAACAAGCTCACACTAATAGTTAAAATAATTATCACTATAAAGCAAAAATATTCACTTGGCACAAACTACTTCCTCTTAATAACTGCCGCCATTGGTCATGTCTTGGGTTCTTCGTGTTCAACCCATTTTTATCAAAAAAACTTCGTCTTTACAGGAAATTGGGAAGTTGGCAGTCAAATGAAACGGTTTTATCTTATTGCTTAGTTAATTTTAAACGTCAGGATATATTTTGGAAGGTATCTATTATTCATTATCTACGTTCTCCTCTGATTTCAGCCGCGTCAAACCTTCAAAAATGTTACCCTTAAAATAAATTAATTAATGATGAAGTCTCATACAGGGTGAATATTAATAGCAATCCGTATGTACCAGCGGAATTCAATTATTGCAGCAAACAGAAGTAATATCCTCTTTTAATTTGCTATCGCCTGCTGAAAAATCTTGACTATCGTCTTTTGGGTTTGGCACAAATTTCAGATGCCATAAAATTGGTAATAAAAAGCAAATATCTAGTTGCCCTGGTCACCAAAAACTTGTTCGACACCTTCACTTAACGTTGAGAGTTCAGTTTTTAAATTGGTTAAGTCGATATGACTTACAAATTAGAAATTCGGAAAAGTATTTATAATTTAGTTGGACGGGTCCCTAAATCCGAAATAATCCGGATTTTTGAAAATCCAAATATATCGCGTAGAACCATTTATCGGACAATTGCTGAATGGGAGCAAGGTATTGCTTGTATGAACCTTCCAAAAAGTGGAAGGCCTAGAATTTTTACCAGAGTAAGATCAGAAAGACTGATGGTAAGAAGTGCGAAAAAAACACTTGGTACATCAACAAGAAAACTAGCACGACAATATCGAACATCAAAGACCACCATAGCGCGGGAACTATCGCGGAATGGCCAGAAATACCGAAAAAGAAGCAAGGCTCCGAAATATACAGCCAACCAACTAGCCAGAATCCCGAGATTCTGCCGTGTATTAAGAAGAGTATATTTTGCTAACAATCGGGTGATAATCATGGATGACGAAAAGTATTTCACACTAAGCAACTCAGAAATGAAGGGGAATGATGGTTTTTATACTGACAATATTGCAGAGGTCCCTGATAATGTCAAATTTACACAAATAAAGTGTTAGTATGGAGCAAAGATCTTATAAACTGTATGGAGCGCTATTTCCACCAGGGGTGTATACAGGCCTTATGTGGGTCGAGTAAGAGGTGAAGCCCTGGATAGTCAAAGGTATATCGATATTGTCTTACGAATCTGGTTAATTTTATTGAATAAGAACATGCTGGAGACAGTGGCGGTTCTTCCACAGGAGCACATGCGTACGTGCACCCCAAAACAAAACGAATAAAAAATATTAATTTATATTCATTAAATATTATTTATCGTATAAAGTCCGACCCTCCCTAATATTTTATCGTACCGTCAAACTAAAAAAGTCCGACCCTCCCTAATATTTTATCATCCCGTCAAACCAAACTGTATAGATCCGGCAACCGTGTCTCGGTCGAGGTAAATGACGATTATGACGAGACTTGCTCGCACGTGCGATTAAGTAGTGCAGTTTCTATGTAGTTTCTATGGCGATTTAACATGGAAAAGGCGCATAGTTTTTGTGTACACCGCGCTGTTGTCTGTTCGTGCATCTAGTTAGAAATTCGAGCGTGTTTGTTTTAATATTTTAATATTATATATTTATTAAGTTAAAATGAATAGTTGACGGTGGACTATTTAAGAAATAACTTTAGCTCTTGGAGTTTGGAGCAAAAAATTGAAGTGAAGAATGCGGGAACACCTAAACCCGAAATTAATTTAACGCAGACCACAAAGGGTAGATCTAAGGACTTTATTAGAAAGTTTAAAAATTAAATATATGAAAAAAAATGTATAGAGGGTATTCCAAACTTAATGAGGGTGTTATTGATCAATTTTCTACAATTAAGAACCGAAGAATGGACTTTACGTTTAAGCACTATTGTGTAGGGTCGATAAATGTTGTGTATTTCGATAAATGATACTCGATATGATTTTAAACCATTTTATTTAAGGATTTAAACTAAAAAACACTGAAAATATGAAGAATGCCAACTTGTCAGTCTCGTTGCTCGACTCGTTCTCGTCATAAAACTGTTAACTATTGTTCTCGTTTTGGTTGCGCCTAATGACGTAGCCATAGATGGCGTAGTGGTATTAGACATCATTCGGTTTTCTTGATAACTCGTAGATGGCGGTAGTAGTATTTTACATCATTCGGTTTTCTTGATAGCTCGTAGACGGCTTTAGTAGTATTAGTAGTGGACTGTATAAATATTGTTACGAGGGTTGCATGCGACGACGTTAAGATCCGACAGCTATACACATTAAGAAAACCTTTCTTATTTTCCAAAAGTGTATTTCCTTGTGTAAAATTAAAAAATAAATAATAATATGTTTTACCTAACGCATTTTCTTTCTTATTACTTTTTTCTTTCTACATTTAAAACGCCTAGAAAAAATTCACACTACTTGTGAACCCCCTCTATCATAGGTCACGAGCCGCCACTGGCTGGAGACGATATTATGTTCTGGCCAGACCTTGCGTCCTATCACTATGCAAGACAAACCCAAAATTGGTTCGCAGACCAAAACGTGCCATTTGTTCAGCGAAACGGCAACCTCCTAATCTTCCCCAGGCTCGGCCCATAGAAGATTTATGGGCTCCCTTATCTCGAAAAGTTTACGATGGAGAAGAGGAAGCACAAAATGAGGAGGAAAAAATCCGAGAAATCGATATATATACCGTCCAAAACCTAATAATGCTAGGTGTCCGCAGGAAGTTGCGTCTAGTGAAAGGCCATGGTCCTCTACATTTAATTTAAGTTCATAATTTTGTTGCTTATGAAACAATTATTTACTATGTATTACAAAACTTTATTTAAATATCTTTTATTACAAAAAACAATTGGTTGAAATTTGTGCCCAAACGTATGGGACATCAAGCGCGGATCCGGGGGGGGGGGGGGGGGGGGGGTCATGGGATTTAAGTATATTTTATTACAAAAAACAATTGGTTGAAATTTGTGACCAAACGTATGGGACATCAAGCGCGGATCCAGGGGGTCATGGGGGTCATGACCCTGAATATAACACGAAAAATACCATATATACCGGTTTGACTAACGCGGCAGGGTATTACTTTTCGTAACTTTTCCATGCATGCCCCCCCCCCAACAAAATTGACCCCCCCAAACCGAAGTTCTGGATCCGCCCTTGTGGGACATACGTTATGTTAGAGCGCATTCTTTTTACATATCCAAAGGCCGAAGAAGCGATCGAATATTACACGAGGGCGGGAAATTTGTTCAAAATGGCGAAAAACTGGCTTCAAGCGGGATACGCTTTTACCGATGCCGGCGAGCTGAATTGTAAAATCGAAGACAATCTTGAAGCTGCGATAAATTTCGCCGAGGCCGGTAGCTGTTTTAGAAAATGCGACTGTCCGAAAGCTGTGGAATATTATTTGAAGGCGATCAAGTTATATTGCGAGATGGGTAAGAGATAAGTTGGTTTTTTGTCAGGTCTAGATAGGCAACTCACAATTCGCAGACAATATTTGTTGTCATCCAAGTTTGTTGTAGTATTACAGCGACTTATTATATTTTTTAATATGTTTGTTCGCGATGTTATAACTTAGCGAAACTTCTTCTCTTGATAACAAAACATAACTAATTTTTTCCTCTAAATTATTTAATTATAATTGGAGCTGCGATTTTGCGTTGACACCCATAGGCGTACGCGTCACAGGTATTAGAATACTATAATATTTCAATTAAATTAAATTACTTATCTTTATAAATTAATATTATAGATAGGTAGGTATCAGCTATCACTAATAATTAGTTAAGATACGTATTTGTCTATCACCAAATATTAAAATATTTCTAATACAGCCACCATGCACGAAGCAAAACAACACACATAACTTCCTATAAAACCCATAAATATGACATTTTTTAACCAAACCACAAAACTGCAGTTACGAATATTATTATTTGTAGGAATATTGCAATTTAAACTACCTCAACCCGCGGGCGCGGGTTGGGGTAAGTTAAGATTTTCAAATGGAACCCCATATTTTTTATTGGCGTATCGCGTTCTCCGACCAAAAATAAACATCTTTTGTCCGAAATTTTTGGTCGGAGAACACGATACGCCAATAAAAAATATGGGGTTCCATTTGAAAATCTCAACTTACCCCCACCTGCGCCCGGGGATTGAGGGGTGGAGTGGTTTAAACTGGCCACTATTCCTCCTTCAAAATAAAACCACTTTTTCCCTAGACATTTTCCGTTGCAATGCGAAGCAGCGGAGTTATTCCGGGGTACCGACCTTCTTTCAACACAGTGTATATACAATATTACTCGAGCCAAAATAAAGCTCATTAAATTAAGCAGTTCTGAATTAAATTAAAAATTATTAGTCATTTTTGTATTTTTTTTAAATATTGCTATTTTTCTTATATTATTTACAAACTATTTGCAATAAATCATATATCAAAGGAAAGAGAATTGAATAAGGAATAGCTTAGAAAGCTCGCTTTTCTCTTTTCCTGAACAAAATAGTCAGGTTTAGAGTCCTGTAACTTTTTTAATTGTTGTCCGATCTTGATGAAATTTTTAGCAAAGTGTAGAGTTGTGTCTTGGGATGATATCCTGCATTTTAGTTCTCAAAAAATACTGATGTGTTGATCATTATACAGGCAGAAACAAAAGTTACTTTTCTACCCTTAATTTCTTGACGCCCGTTGGAAAAATTCAGCGGTAGAATTTAGCTGAATTATGATTTATTTTAAAGTATGATCTTTTCTTAACCCAATATTGTTTGGTTCACGTCATTAACTGCTTTGTAAAAGAAGATACAAAATTTTAAAGAGAGTATTGCAGTTTTTCAATTTTTCACAATTCAGAACATTATTTTATAGAGTAGCATAAACAAATATCCAAAAATTAATAGCGCATATTGCCACCTTATATTCTTATCACTTCTACCATGTGACGAGGCATGCTTCAATACAACGTAGGCTATTAATTTTTGGATATTTGTTTATGCTACTCTATAGAATAATGTAATGTTCGAATTGTGAAAAATTGAAGAACTGCAATATTTTCTTTTAAAAAATAGATAATGACGTGAACCAAAAAAACATTCTATTAGGAAAATGTCACACTTCAAAACAAAATACAGTGTGGCTAAATTCTACCGCTCAATTTTTCCACAGGGCGTTAACAAATTAAGGGTAATAAAGCAACTTTTGTTTCTGCTTGTATAATGATCAACACATCAGTATTTTTTGAAAACTAAAATTCAGGATATGATCCCAAGACACAAGTCTACGCTTTGCTAAAAATTTCACCAAGATCGGAAAACAATTAAAAAAGTTATAGGACTATAAAAAAGACTAACATTATCTTTGTCCGTGAGTGTATTTTTTTCAGATTTTTGCAGATCTCGACCAATGGAGTATCGTCAATTTCCATTTCATATGTAAAAAGTATGCTATTTCAAGTGGCGATTTCATTTAGTTATACCTCGTTTTTTTTTATCTCGACACTAAATGGCAACGTGAAATTCGCACATTCGCAGCCCTAATTATGATGTGTTCCATTCTCGACAGTTTCTGAGTGTATATTAGAGTTATTATCAAAGATAGAATGTTGAGGTTTTCATATTAGCGTCCTACTTTTTAATAAAACGAACGATTCCGATGGGACTGAAGTTTACATACAGGGTGTTATGGAATGACGTTATATTTAAACCGGCAATTCCTGACATAAAGACAAATTGAAGAAAAATACCCATAAATGGCGCTTTCAATTCGCGGTAAAAGTGACCTGACGTCAAAGCAGAAAAACACCTGTGTGGCACTGCGATACATGTAAGCAATCAAGGAATTCTGGCCGGTGTTGTCATATGTACACCTTAAACTCTTTAGACAAAATAAAATAATTTAAACACTTTTCCATTCTGTAATACCTTCTTGTACAATAAATTGAAGAACATTTACGACGGACTATGTTTTAAATAACCCGAAAAGACATATGAAATAGTAATAGCCACGTACGTCACTAGGTCAATTGTCAATGATCTCTTGACGCCTTACATCGGCTGAGCGAAGTAGTTTCATATAGCGCCGCACGCGTGCGTCTGTTAGTTCAAGACCAACCAGCGGCCGGATACGTTGTGTCTCGCCGATCACCAACACACTCTCAGCGATCCGCTCTGTTTTTTCGGTTTACGCGTGTATCTTGCCCGTACATACATAATCTTGGAATATTGTTTTTATTGACGCGTTTGTTCTGGACGTCAAATTTCTCGCGTGTAATAATCTGTAGTATAATCTGTATTATTGTATTTTCAAAAGCTAACTATCGGTTCTGTTTCACTATTATTGTGTGTACATAAAGCGTTTCCAGGAGTGTTCCCATGAAAAAAAAACTGATTGTGTTTGTGCCTGGATTTCCTCGCTCTTTAGGTATAAGGATAAATAAGTAGGTGGAAAATAATTTATTTTTATAATTTTATATGGAATTTCAGTTTTACATTAGTTTGGCAACATTGTCATTGGCTCTGGATGGAATGTTGTACAGTAGCGTGGACTGACGTGTGAGGAAGAGTGTTTATTACCCCACTTTTAATACGGTCGATTTAAAAAAAAAATATTTAGCGCTTCTCTAGGACACCCAAGGATTCACCCATTTAAATATAATACGTCATTTCCATAACACCCAGAGACGGTGACAATAGGGGGTCCGTGAAGTGGAATATCAGTAATTTGGTTTTTCGTGGAGTTTAGGTCCCCGTCTACTACTGTTATATCTGATGAAATGCCGTAGAGCATTGCTGAGAGGCGCTGTACCGCTTTAGATAGGAAATTCTCAATAAATTCAAAATTATATCGAGCCATGTCTGAAAATTAATTGACAGCATCTGCGTGACTCTAAAGTCACGAGGAACACATTTTCTGACAAGTCAACCCTTGCATATACTTTTCCGAGCGTTTGACAAATGAATGAAAAAATTATAAAGTCTCAATTGACATGGGTCCATGTGGGCTTAACCGACTTGTATTCACATGGAGATAACTCGTAAATAATTTTCTGATAAAAAGAATATTGCGAAAGTGCAGCATACTTTCAAGGATATCGTGAAAAGGAATACTATGAAAGTCGGTACGAAGGTGCACGAAGTAAGACTGCAGCGAGATCTCTTTGGACAATTGCTGACTGCATCGCTCTCTCAAAAAATAGATTTAGAGAAAGTTTTGCAGTACCCGATTACTCCAGTCCCGCTTTCTCTCTGTCATACCTTCCGGTATCTCTGCGCAATATTGTCAGAATTCCGCCTAGCTAGGTGCGATTCTTCTGAAATTTTTTTTCCACAATATTTGAGTGTCAAGGAATGTAGTGTGACAATTTTCTGACATGTCACGATCGCTTTCCGAATATCCTACGAGGAGATTTAAAAAAATTCCAATAATGAAATGGCGAGACCTGGAGCGACAAAACTTTTTTCACATAATATTTAACATACAACGTTCCATTCTAGAAAGTTTCAACTTCAAATTCGCTTTTTTTAATTTTCATTTCTTTTTGACACGCTCGGAAAAGTATATGCAAGGGTTGACTTGTCAGAAAATGTGTTTCCCGTGACTTTGGGGTCACGCAGATGCTGTAAATTCAGTTTCAGACATGGCTCGCTATAATTTTGAATTAATTGAGAATTTCCTATTTAAAGCCTCTCAGCAACGCTCTACGGCATTTCATCAGATATAAACTAACTCCACGAAAAACCAAATTAGTGATATTCCACTTCACGGACCTCCTATTGTCACCGTCTCTCTAACAATAACAAGATCAGTTTTTGCCTTCTGGATAAGTTGACGGAGGGAACATTTTCAAAATCACCATGTAGATTAGAAACTAAGAGAATGACAAATTGGACACCTGAATATTTCGTTTCGTTACAAAAGTGGAACCCTAAAGTGAAAACCGCAACACTATATCTTTAATAATAACTCTATAATAATAGTCATACCCTCCCCCCTAGAAAGTGTCGACAATGGGACGCGCCAAGCACAGTACCGTGCTTAAATTGTTTGAATACACCTCTAGGTAGACTTTTGACCGCTGCTAAATTATACCAAACGATAGCCGAAATTATGGAAGATGACCGAGACATCGCAGGAGCGTCACGTCATTACGAGTTGTCGGCCGAGTTGCTACGAGAAGAGAACCATCATTCCATGGCAAACAAATGCATGCAGAAAGTCGCAGAGTTTGCGGCTATAGATACGAAATATCACAAGGCTATAAAAATATTTCAGGTACTACAGTATGTCCACGGATAGGGTTTACAAGAGGACAAATGGACTAAAAATTGAAAGATACGAAAAAAAGTCACTCTTAATAAACGTTTTTGCTTCTCTAGAAAATACGATTCATCATAAGAAACTTCAATTTTTTTATACAGGGTGGGTAAAAACTGCAAAAATGTTTTTTTGCTTAAGAGTAAACATACTGTATTTTGAAAGATACGAAAAAAAGTCACTCCTAATGAATGTGTTTTCTACACAACAAACCGAAGTAGAACAATTCATTAAAAGGTCTATTTCCCAAAAAGTATTCTCTGGCACACCTCTGACTGGTGAACCTAATTAAAATAATAATGACACTTAAGGTGATAGGTACTTGTTGTCAATGTCTTTATTTAATGAAGTTATTATTTAAGTAGAAATGCTATCTACTGAACAAAGAGTTTTTATAATACAATGTTATGGGGATGGTCAAGTTTCATACCGCTACGTCATGGAACAATTTACCGAGAAATTTGTAGGAATCCCAATAACTATACGACCATAATGATGCTGCTACAGTCTTAGTTCTTCATTCTGTTGAAGAAAATCCTATGACGTCCCTTAGAAATCGTGTTACTCAGTTGGAAGTTGTGATAAAAAGTCAAATTCAGAAGATCCTTAAAGCAAATAAATTATATCCGTATAAACCGCACTTTAATCAAAGATTGGAAGAGGGAGACGACGCGAAACGACATGATTTTTGCCTGTGGATAGGAGACAAAATTTTAAGTGGAAATGTTGATTTTTATAAATGTATCATGTTTTCTGATGAAAGTACATTTTCAACAAATGGAACCGTTGCAACCCAGCACGTTAGGCACTGGTCTTTAGAAAATCCCAAATTGAGAATTATGATGAGAAGACAATATTTCACAAAAGTGAACGTGTGGTGGCATTATAGGGCCATATTTTTTTGATAACACGTTCAATAGATTATCATATTTAGACATGCTGGATACATTTTTCAATGATAAACTCGAAAATCTACCATAAAATGTTCGACAAAATATGTATTTTCAGCAAGATGGTTGTCCAGCCCATTTCGCTCGTGAGGTTAGAGAATGGCTTGACCGCAGATTTGGTCCAAGGTGGATTGGCAGGAATGGCCCAGTTTTGTGGCCCCCAAGAAGTCCCGACTTAACCTTGGCCGATATGTTTTTATGGGGCCGTTTAAAACAAATTGTTTTGACAACCGCAATACCAAATGATATTGAAGTGCTGAAGGGCAGAATTATCCACGCTGTCCAATCCATATCTCAGGAAGAAATCAGAAATACTTTCACTTATTTGAGAAAGCAATTAGAAAAATGTGTCGAGTATGGGGATGGAGTTTTTGAATTATGAAATCGTTATCGTATTATTTTCATGTTAATAAAAATGTTCGTATTATTATTATAATTACTTCATTAAATAAACACATTGACAACACCTATTCATTATTCAAGTAAAAACGTTTATTAAGAGCGTATCTTTCAGTTTTTAGTCCATTTGCCCTCTTGTAAACCCCCTCCGTGGACATACTGTATACAGGGGGTGTCACTTAATGGCATGCTATTCAGCGTTCCTCAAACTTTTTTGACGACGGACCCCTTTTGATTTTAGAATTTTGTTGTCGGTCCCCGGCGGCTAGCTACATTAGTACAGAATTCATTCTAGGACAGGATGCCACGCCTAATTAATGACCTTTAGTTAAAAATATTTCTTGATCGATTGTTATTCTTTTTAACAAATCAAAAGCATTAATAAGCAATAAGCTGAATAATATAACACTGACTGTAGCAAATGTTCTTATGCGCCATTTACGCACGCGTTTTGTGTCGCGCGATAAAAATCGCGGCGTTTTCTAGACATTGTTCTAAATGTGCGCTTTTATGTTGGACGAGCGGCTGGGCAAGATCATTGCATAAAAGCACACATTAAGAACAATGTCTTTAGAAAATGTAGCGATTTTCTTCGCGCGACAAAAAACTAGTGCATAAAAGGGGCCTTAGTGAGATGGATAGTACTGCTTTCTACTTCCAAACAGCTACTTTATGTTGGACTTGATTTAAAGAAAGCTACAGCCGCATATATCTAGTTCGGCATTAAGTCGATTACGATATTTTGTTTCTGTGACATTTTATTACCACTTAGTGGCTTATAGACCTGTAACTTTTTTAATTCTTGTCCGATCTTGGTGAAACTTTTTAGCAAAGTATAGACTTGTGTTTTGTGATGATATCCTGAATTTCAGTTTTCAAAAAATATTGATGTCTTGATCATTATACAGGCAGAAACAAAAATTACTTTTTTTACCCTTAATTTCTTAACGCCCTGTGGAAAAATTCAGCGGTAGAATTTGGCTTAATTATGTATTATTTTGAACTATGATCTTTTCTTAACCCAATGTTTTTTGGTTCACGTCATTAACTGCTTTGTAAAAGAAGATACAAATTTTTAAAGAAAGTATTGCAGCTTTTAGATTTTATTCACAATTCAGAACATTACATTATTTTATGGACTGGCATAAACAAATATCCAAAACTTAATAGCGCGAATTGCCACCTCATGTTCTTATCACTTCTACCATGTGACGAGGCATGCTTCAATACAATACGGACCTCCTAGTAGTTGCTCGCGGACCCCCAAGGGGTCCGGCGACCACAGTTTGAGAAACACTGCCTTAGGGCATCATTAATGGCAATAATAACGAGTTTCAAGTTGAATTTAATTGTTTTAATCGAGAACGGTGCATCTGACGAAAAAACCGCAAGAGGCCGGTTTCATGTAGAATTGACTAGGCTAATTAAACCTGCTGTATAAACCCTTTGATGATACTCGATGTAAGATAAGTCGAAATGAATCATGGAATAGTAGTGTGTTTCTGATGACCTAACTTTAGCAAAATAGAAACTCCAATTGTCGTTTCTAGCATTTCCTTCCCTTTCCTCTGCCCCTGATAGTGGAAATATTAATATTTGCGTAAAATTGTATTTGCTGATGTAAATAATTGTCACAGATTCTCAGAGAAGGACTTAAAGTTAATTTTCATACATTTACATTCAATAAAGGGCAAGGAAAACCAAAAATATATTGTGGGACATATTACACATTATACAATGTCCCTCTGCAGAAAAAATGGTATCGACTGGGCCTAGGGAATCCAATCCCGCAAATGCTGGATCCCGCGGTGATTTCGCGGGATTGACATTGCGGGATTAAACGTGCGGGAATTGCAGGACTCGATGTGGGTGCTGTATGTTAATAAAAAGTTGTTTTATGCAATTAGAAACAGAGTAGAGTAGCAGGAAAATATTCATTGCATATAGGTACAATACAATAGTACGACTAGTTTAACAGTTATATTGATTTTGGAAGTATTTTCGGAGAAAAGATAACATGTTTAATGTTTCATTTTTTAGATTTGATCTTATTTTATTGCACATGTATCCTGCGGCTGAAACCCGGCGTTCAGCTTCGACACTCGTCGGCGGAATAGATTTTACACAGTTATATGCAGCTTCCAAGTACATTCCTCTATTCCCTCCGCAAAAAGTGTCATCTCATGTTTTAGTAATTGGTCAAGTGATGCTCGGGCGGGCACAGATACAGGCGAAGACTCTGACACCCATGCAGTACAAAGGCTCCAAGTTCTGGGATTGTTTTCTTTTTAATTCATTCTCCGTAGGCCATTACCATACCTAGAATTATACTGGCAGAAGAAGGCAATTTGTGGCCCTCTGATTCGAATAGTTGGCGCATATCGATCGATGTGATAAACTTTCCAACGGGTATACCATCTTTAGCTACCATTCGAGACACTCTTTCCTCTATCGAAACTTTTTTCTCAGATGAAAAAAAATCTGTAATTTTCATTTTCTTAGGTAGCACAGAGAACCACTAACATCCGAGCGCTTAGCAATAAAACTAAACGAACTACTCGAACTACTGGTACTAGCTTTCACATTCTGTGTTATTTTATCAATATCAACACTACCGCTGCTGCTCTGAACTTTCAAATTAATATTATACTTTGTTTGTAAGGGGGTGTGAAGACCTTTGGTAGAACGAGAAGAAATTTTGATAATGCTAGGGCATAACTTACATTTAGCTGTAAGACCATCTTCAGACTTTAAAAAATAATTCCAATCTACACTTGAACCTTTATTGTCTTTGTAAACTACACTGACACTCATTTTTGTGATTGCTGTTTAAATTGCATGTATTATATTCAACCACTTGATAAATGTCACTAGATACTTGTTGAATAACGCGTTTACTTTCGCACATACGCAAGAAAACTCTTCTGTTAAACGTATTGTCAATAGCCCAGCATGGCGGGGAATCCCCGACGCGTCGACCAAAAATAGCGCAGTTCATTGTTTGCTATCCCGCAAATCCCGCGGGATCGATGGACTCAATCCCGCAGATTTGCCGGATTCAGTTTGGGTGCGGGATTGGATTCCCTAACTGGGCCCACATGTCAAATCATTTTTATCCGAACCGTTTGACGTAGAACGATCAAATTTGGCATATTTTATGTAATACTGAATTCTTATTTATTCTAGGAAATTGCCTGTTTTGACCTATCGAGTTCCCTTTTACAATATAATGCCAAAGAGTACCTCTTCAGATCGGCCATTTGCCACTTATGTAACGACCCTGAACTAGTGGAGACAGTCGTCAACAGATATAACGAGATGTATCCCTCTTTTAAAGATTCTAGGTAAATTTTTGCATCCAGTACTCAATTATAATAATGACAAGAGCGCATCCTAATAAAATACAATGGTTCTTTATAAATTTAAAGAAGGACTCAAAAATTATAATACAAAACTTGATCTTTATTTTTTAATTTTACACTTTGTCACGTTACCTTTCGAAGTGTATTAAAAAAAAATGTACTTGTAGTTGTAATGAAAGATAATAAGAATTTAATTGTTTAAATAGTTTTAACACACTCTTACTCATCTTAAATTAATTTTAAAAAGTACCATTTTGTTCTTTATCCTCTTATCTACAATCCCCATTTTACGAAAAAGTGGTACCTCTTTTAGTTCGGAAGTTATTGAATATTCTCGATCGCAAGTCAAACAGCGCGTGACGGTTCGAAGAGTGGCAGAACTACGCCTTCGAATGACGCGAAGGATGTAAATATTAATGATTCACACTACACCGAGCTCGAGTGTACACGCCTCGACCCGAAAATATTCAATAACTTCCGAACTAAAAGAGGTACTTACTACTCTTTCGTAAAATGGGTTTTGTAGATAAAAGGATAAAAAACAAAATGCTATTTTTTAAATTAATTTAAAATGGGTTAAAAGCATGTTAAGGCATTATTTCAAAAATCAAATTGTTATTATTTTCCATTTGTTCACAATGAAATTTTTTTTTTATACACTGGAAAGCTAACATAACAAAGTGTAAAATAAAAAAATGACGATATTGATCCGATCAGTACAACTGGAGATATTAAATTTCAAATATGAGAAGATTGGAGAAATTTCAGCAAAGTATCAAAAATTTATGTGGATAGTTTCGAAAAAAAATTTTTTTCATCAAAATTCTGAAATACGTGTCAGCTAATTTTATGTATATAAGTTGTAAAAATAATTACCCATATGTTTGATTGCAGAAACAATTACTAAACTAACCTCACACCTCGCAAATTTACTTTATTTTTAAAACTCAGCACAGCACTATAACTTTTTACAAATATGTTGATTTAAAGCTTTTGCAATTTCCCTTAACTCAGGAGGAATTAAAATCAACTTGCTTCATATTGTTTGATTATTTATTATACCTATTCATTCACAAATCACTGAAAATACCTAATCTTAAATTGGCAAAAGGCCATATAATTATTACAGATAAGAAATAACTTTTCCTTGAATTTTTTTGCACCTGCAGATTTCTTATTTTCATATTTGCAAGTGTTCAATTTTCACGACAAAATGGCAGACATGGATAATTTATCAAAGGCTACTTTCATAAAATCATAATTTGATAGTATTACCAACATAAAATTTAGACGTAAATATTTACGGAATTTATATGGCAACATTTTTTTTAAATATTGATTTTTTTATTAAAAAAAAGTCAAATATATGTAAGTATGTTATAAAGCTATTATAGGACGCGTGCTAAGATATGATGCTTTATAAAACTTTTACTTTAATATATTATTAAAATCTTTTTTTTTCAGGGAATGTCACCTGATCATGTGCCTCTTGGATTGCATAGAATCGAAAGATATAGACGGCTACGCCAACGCCATACGGACGTTCGACGCCACGTCCAAGCTAACCATGTGGCATGTAACCATGTTGCTAAGAGCGAAGGTCGGTATTGAAGGTGAAATAAATACGAAATGAAAAAATAAATCCGCTTAAATTTTTTGTATAAAATACGAAATTGAAATAACGACAACATGTATAATATGTATGTATGGTCCCTACTTAAAATTAAAAATGGGTAATAAGTTTGTGGTGCAGCAAGTTATAGTTTTATTAAAAATAGGAACCATAGCCATAGAACAGAACTCGTGATGTTGATGTTTTCCTGTCAAATTTTTCCGCAGTAAAGGTACAGAAAATTGTCCACTTAACATTCTTAATGCCACTCTTGTTTTCTTCTCTATAAGATAAGTTAGTAAAATTTTCAATCCGACGTTTCGTTTCTTTGTTTTTTTTTTTAAATAGTATGAACATTTTATTTTATGTTTTTTGAGCTCCACTTTATATTCTGAATCCAACGATATGTTACATCTATTATTTATTAGGCGTTTCGGACTAAAAGTCTCATCTTCAATGCAAATCTTGTTGAGAATATTTTTGTCTTTATTGTTTTTTAAAGTTTTTGTACAGTGAAGTAGCGTCCTTTTTTAGGCGCCGTGCTGGTACATTTCTATAAAACTCGGTACAATTTTATAGAAATGTACCAGCACGGCGCCTAAAAAAAGAACGCTACTTTACTGGACACCAACTTAAAAAAACTTAAGAGTTCTAAGAAAAAAAAATGGTCGTTACCTTCAGAAAATGAACTTTAGAAAAAAGTCGTTACTTTCAACAGTCCTACATAAGAAAACAAATCCTTGGATGGACAGTGTACCAAAAACTCGAAAGATGTACCAACGTACCAATACTTTGTAAAGTGTACCGAATTCGGTACAAAAGTACGCCCTAGAACAACCCTGCGTTCAAATTACGAAGTGAGAAAGGCTACACTGCCATCTCCCCATCTTTGTCACACACTCGGCTCGACTGAGCAGACGTAGTTTGTATATGAGTACCTGCTAGCGACTGCGGGCTGTCGGTATAAAACAGACACCGGCGGGATATAGAGGTTTTTGTCGAATAACTAATACCCAAGCAACCGGGTCGGTCTTGCAGCTGTTTGCTCGGGTCGTTGTGTCGTGTGTAATATTTTTCGGTTTATGCGTGTATCTTGTCACTCCATAAATAAACTATGAATTGTTTTTATTCACAACGTCAACAAGTCAAATTTCGTCGCGTCGCGTGTAATAAAATCTAATAATCTGATGTGTGTGTGTCTTTACAAAAAAACTATTAGTTCTCTTCAGTGTTGCCGTGAAAATCTGTGTCCCGTGCATAAAGTGTTCTTATTAAAAAGAATAAACTGATTATGTATGTACCTGGATGTCCCGCTCTTTAGTTATAAGATAAATACAAGTAAGTAATTAATTTTTATAATTTATATGCAATTTCAGTTTAACATTAAGTTTGGCAAGAGTTTTTTTCCTAAAAATTATTTTTTTTTTAAAGAGTTTGAAAGATAATCATTCAAAAATTCAATGACGTTTAATCTTTTACTTTCCTGTGCTTGTGACGAATTTGAAATTTATGTATGATATTACTATTATTTGTTTTGCAAAACGTTTATCACCGTCGGTTTTCTGGAATCATATTTGTTCATAAACGATAGAATGAAAAATTTTTAAAATTATAATTTATTTTTAAAGAGTATGCCGTGTAGATATGACAACACCGGCCGAAATACGCTGACGTGTTTTCCCACTGCAGACCTTTTATTTTATTCACCGCGACCGTCGTCAGTAGCGGACATGTAAATTTTCAGATTTCATATAAAGTGTATAATTTCGCTTAATAATTCAAAGCGCCATTTATGGCTATTTTTCTTCAATTTATTTTCATCTCAGGATTCGCCGGTTTAAATATAATACGTCATTTCGATAACACCCTGTATGTGGGACAAGAAAAAAATTAAAATCAATTATTTTTAATCTGGTCATTGGATACGTCAACCTTTATTTGTAATAAAACAAATGATTTTTTATGTCATTTTTTTATTATTATAGCACCAGTTACGCAAATAAACTATTTATTTACATAATCAAAACGAATATTACCTTATGTTAATTCAGAATTCGATAATCTCGTCTCTTCCATTTTGCTTTACAGTTTCAAAGTCGACATTTTTCCTGCTTCAAAATTTAAACTACTCTGAATTTCGATCCGCTCACTTCTTCAAAATTTCGTTTATCGACTTCCTCGAACTTCAGTTTATTTTCTTGCGTTTGTAACACAAAGTCCACGTTCCTTTCCACCACCTCTTTTCTCGCTTCCGAGCCGTAATGTTCTCTATCCCACGCAGCCAGCCATTCCTCCTCCTCCTCTTCGTCACTGTCATCGAGGGGTATTACGACTGGTGGCGCATCATCGATGACTACTTCTTTAGGGGGCTTCGATGCCTCATATGAGCTGATGAACCTGTCGTCATCCAGGTACTTTACCATATAGGGGCCCTCCAATTCATAACCTTAAAAGGGAATTTGTATGCTATTTTATTTACAACCATACCTTTTAAATGCAAATGAAGATTTTTGTGACTAATATAACTATGTGAGAAATTAACAAGGTAAGACCACTGTATAACCAAAGTCAGTGTCACGTTATCTTGGTTATTCAATGAAAATTGATAGTTATCTGGATGGAAAGGGACATTTACCTGGGTGGAAACTGATCAATGTCAAAGAATAAACTGATTTTATTGCTAACAAATACTTTCGCGCCTAAATGGCTGTAACTCGAAAAGTACCGAGTTTTCGACCTTTTATTGCATATTACTATCTTTATTTTAACATGTAGAATCAACTCTCCAAGTATCCTCATTATCCGAACACCCTAAATACCTTAGCATCGATATTTTATCGACATCGATGGTTCTTGTCGATGTCCCATCACTCAACTGGTAACAATAAAACTTACCTAACTTCCTGTAGTAGTTCCTGGTACCGACTCCGGATATTACAACAATTTTAGTAGAGTTATGTTCTTCTTTAGCAATTTTTTCTGCCCTCTCCATTAGAAGTACACCAAAACCTTTACAAATAAAATATATGTTAAATATCTTTATTTGTATAGTGACAGTACAGGGTGTCCCAATTTCGACACTTTTATAGAGTATTTCCGTAATTGTTAGTGCTATCAAAAAAGTAATGTAGGTGTCATGTGCTCTTTTTGGGTCAAACTTAAAATGGCAAAATCAAAATTAGAAAATTTTCGCTTGCTTAAGAGATACGGGAGAAAATCAAAAAATAGAGTATATTTCAATTTTATCATATATTTTCTTTGTTAAAAGAGATACGGAAAGTTTCTTTATAATTATTGTTGAATAATCCGCCGTTTTCAGAATAAGTATACGGGGTCAGGTAAAAAAGTTTTCGGACTTATATTATTTATTATTTTATTTATTATTTATTTATTCATTTACAAAGAATGTTATGAAGTTATATAAATTCAAATGAATGTATGCACAATGGACTAAAGTCTGTGTGTGCACACTACCATAGAGTAAACATACAATATACTTATCAATAAGACCATGTTCAGTAATATTATTCACTCATGTAAAATTCTCAAATTACAGACTAATTTAAAAAAACTCAACTATCCTATTAATTAACAGGGTATTATTTCGTATCCATTTGTTTAAGTCTTTTTTATGCATTGGAATTTTTTTCTTTTCAAATGCTCTGGTAATATGTTTAAAATTTTGGGAGCCACATAAGAAACTGATCTTTGTGTGACGTTAAAGTGCATGTTAGGCAAAGTCAAATTACTATTGACATTTGCTCTCGTCATTATGTGTGAACTAAAGTCTGTTTTGTTGCAGTTGATAGCTCATATCGAGAGTTGAAGCCATAAAACAACCGTAAACCATAGGCGTTGCCAATAGTAATTACCTTATTTAATAAGAAAATTGGCCTCTGTCCATTGTTAAGTAGGATTAGGGTTAAAGTAGGTACAACAGGGGTAATTAATTTACCTATTTTTGCCTGCTTTAGGATGTTATTACGCCATTTGATGTGCGTTTGTCAAACTATGTATTTAGTTGTATTTAGATACTGCATTATCTCAAAGTTGAATTATTTCCTATACTTGTAACAATGGCTTCAAGTTTTTCGCCAACGTGTCTTCGTCAAATTAGCAAGAGTGCATATTCTCTCCGAGAAAAGACATTAATATTAAACGTGCATGATGCTCTAGTGTACCAGAACCCTGCAAGTGATGTTCGTAGCATCATTGCAGAGTGTGCCAATATGGTAGGAGTTGGAGAGGCTACTATATATAGGTTCTTGCGTGAAAGAAAATCTAAGAACCTCAGTGAGCCAAAACCATTCCCAGGAAAGAAACCGAGCTAAATCCTATCGAATTAATATGGGCTCAAGTAAAAGGATATGTTGCTAGAAATAACAAAACTTTTAAAATGCAAGAAGTGCGACACCTCTTGCTTCATTCTTTAGCAAATGTGTCATCAGAAAATTGGCAAAACGCCATAAAACATGCTATAGTAGAGGAACAAAAAATGTGGGAACTTGACAACGTAATTGACACAACTATGGAAATTGAGCCTTTAGTAATAAGCGTAGGACATGATGACTCTTCAGATTCTTCTGAGGACCATTTTATCGAGTTATAATTATTGAAATTGTCAATATTTTTTGATCTGTAAATAAATTAGTTTTCTTGTAAATAAATTCATAAAATCATAAAATCTATTACATTTAAATAAAATAATAAGCGGTTACATTAAAAACCCAACTCTCCGACCATGATGGGCCGTTTTAATCATTATCCTTTCATTTCATTTTATGGCTCTATTGTTACTTTATCTGTTACCCGGTGGAATAGGTCAAAATTTCTTCATCTTTATGCTAGATGTACGTAAAAAGACCATTTTATAGGTAAAATATTTTAGGCCACCGGGCCCTTGTTTTGAATCTTTAATGAGGGTATCGAGCTATCAACGGCAACGAAACAGACTTTATGTAATTGTGAAAAATATTTTTGGTAAGAGAAAAATCTAAGCATATTTTTTATGTACAGTTCAGTAATCGTAAAGACACCAGACTGTTGAAATAAGAGTTCTGAAGAAAAGCATCTTGGCTTAAAGAATACTATCTTTAAAATATACTTTTGAGCAATACTGACATTACTCAAAATACCTTTGTTAGCCGATCCACAACAAATCACTCCATAATTAAGACAAGATTCTGCTAATGATTTATAGACATTAAGCAGAACCTCTCTGCTTAGAATATTACGCAGTTCATAGAACTTGTAAACTAATTTTCTCAATTTAGTTTTAACGTATTCCGAATGAAAATTCCATTTTAAAAACCGATCGAAGTACACACCCAGATACTTTGTATCAGCCGACCTGACCCTGCCAGTACATGCACAATCCTGAGAGAATTTACAATCAATGCAATGGACCTTAATTTCATTTTTACTTGGCAGACCAATTTTATTCATTGCAAAACAGATGAAACTTGTTTTATTAACATTAAGCGTTAAGAAGTTATAATCCATCCATATTTTAACATAGGTAGCCGCCCTTTCAGCCCTCAAAAAAACATCATTCCACGATGATCCTTTAAGAAGCAGAACTGTATCGTCAGCAAAACAAACAGTTTTAACGCCGGGTATTGCTATCGCCAGACTGTTAACATATATATAGAGAATAAAATCGGGCCAAGCACTGTGCCCTGAGGAACACCACACTCTACCCCACTTACAGAACTACATGTTGAATTTAATTTAACTTTTTGAGTGCTATTATTCAAATATGGCTTAAACAATTGAAGAACTTTTCCTCTTATCCCAATCAGTTCTAATTTGTGTAGTAGAATCCGGTGATCCACAGTGTCAAATGCCTTGGAGAGGTCCAGAAAAATGGCAAGTGGCTTACAATTATCGTATAACACATAAAGGATGATATTGGGTCTCTAGGCGATTTATTTAAACTTTATGACTTTAAACCATAGTAGGCCATGAAACAAAAGCTAATATCATAGAAACAACTATGTTGACATTCTAGTTGTTTTTAACATTTAACGTCAAATTCGTTTTTACATATTCATTTGTGAAAATGACTCATCAACAATTTGAAAAATTTGATGATATCGAGTTTATATTGAAAGTGGAAAAAACGAGGAAATGGCGCAAAATGTATATTTTGTTCGCTATCCGGAAAGACGGTAACCATTTAAGGACATATTCCGAACATTTGCGATGATTCCCGTTACTTCTTACCTTAATCTGAATCTTTTATTTCGTTTCAAAGTAATAAAGTTTAAATAAATCTCCTAGGAAACCGATTTCATCCATGGTGTGTTTTGTATTTGAAAAGATAATTTAATATGCTATCTTTTTAGATTAAAATATACAGGGTGTTTCATTTAAAAAATGAGGTTAGGTCCGATAACTTTTTTACCGGACCCCGTATACTTATTCTGAAAACGGCAGGTTATTCAACAATCATTATAAAGAAACTTCTGTATAAAACATTTTTCTGTAAATCTTTTAACTAAGAAATTATAGGGTAATTTTGAAATTGTCAATTATTTTGATTTTCCCCCGTATCTCTTAAGCGAGCGAAAATTTTCAAATTTTGATTTTACCATTTTAAGTTTGACCAAAAAAGAGCACATGACACCTACCTTACTTCACTAACAATTACGGAGAGACCCTATAAAAGTGTCGAAAATGGAACACCCTGTACAAAAGATACAAAATGGTCTTTGGCATGCATCTTATTTTTAATTCGCATACACGACTGAACGAATTTTACGAAAAAAAACTATGCGACATGATTTCTGATCTTCAGATAAAAATAATTAACAATAAATGCTCCTGATCGGGACATTCTTGTCCATTTTTTCCATATCTGATTGATGCAATTACTTCTTCGGTATACGCGGGTTAGATTCCGTATCTGCGTTGATGAAATATTACCACTGAGCAATTAATACAATGGTGATTTCAAGGGCACCGGCCAGACGCGTCGACGTATAGTACAGTGCTGCCAGAGCTACCGCTTTTACGGTAGATCTACCGCTTTGAGAGTCGTAAAAAATGAAAATACGGTAGTCTACCGCTTTTTGAGAGTCGTAAAAATGAGAAGCAGAAGCAAAACGACCGATATTAAAATTGAATTTAGTAGGTTTTCCCTTTCAAAATTATCATTAGAATAATTTTTTTTTCTTCTAGTAACTTGCTAAACAAAGTTCTTTATGTGTACCGCCTACCGTTTCCTATTTGTGTTTAATTTTACCTTTTTTCTTAGTATTTTGTTTAAAAAAATCTATTTTATGTGGTACCGTGCACCGTCTACCGTAATCTACCGTTTTTTAAATGTCGAATCTACCGTTTTTGTCATTTTCGATCTGGCAGCACTGCGTATAGTTGCTTTCACGTGGTATCTAGCGGCACTGTGTCTCTATCCGGCTTCGTTCCATATCGACCAGAGCTGAAGCGACGCGGAGAAACGTTCACTAGCGCGTAATCGTGACAGCGAACGGCCGGTGCATGCGCTAATAAAAACGAATACAGACAGTGGCGTCACTATATGTTCTCCAATGCACATACAATAATTAAATGGCGAGAATTACAGATTACATTCAGACTCCGCGGAAACAAGCAAAATGGGCCTATTAAAGTAATACCCAATAAACTAAATCATTCTTCTAAGCAGGAAATGATAGGTCTCCTTTTTTTCTTATTCCTAAAATAATTTGAGGGCCACACTAGTGCTCAAAAGGTATGTAGGCCAATAACGCAGAGAGGCTTGTTTGCTTTTCACAGTGCAGTACGTGAAATTTCCTGGGCGTTTGCTGGAGACAGAGAACATGTCAGTGTGAATGGCATGTTTGAGAAGTTCCTGAATTATCTGAAAGATGCATGTCTTGAATCATTTCCGGAAAAGACTTATATGGTAAGGTCTGATCAGTCCCATGGTATCGGCTGGTTTGATGACAGATTGAGGATGATGCGTGAGCGACTAAAAGCGCTGGGTGAACTGAGGCAAAGGTACAATAGTCCATATTCCGTAGAACAATATAAAAACTATAAAAAACTGTATCGTGCAGCCATACGAGAAAATAAAATAAAATATAATGACAACAAAATTCGTGCATCAACATGCCCAGGAAAAGCGATGTGGCAAATAATAAACTCTCACAGAGGCAATGATAAAAATCTTACAAACAGCATCGATCTGACACCGGATGAGTTCAGTGAATATTTCTCTACAATTGCTCGAGATATAATTCGGGATATTCCTCCCACCAACTTTGACCCTATTGAGAGTCTCCAGCAAACTGAAGTACCGGTCTTCGCATTCAGAGAAGTTACTTTTAATGAGGTAAGAGACATAATCAATCATCAAAAAATAAACCTAGTCGAGACATCTACGGTCTGAGTGTAAAGATGATAAAAACAGTCAAAAACTGCATTCTGCATTTGTCTCAGGGAGGGTGTTTTTCCAGACTGCTTGAAGCTGGCACTAGTCAAACCCATTTTTAAGAAAGGTGACCCATCTCGGCCAGAGAATTATAGACCTATTTCACTTCTCCCCATAATTTCAAAGGTCCTGGAGAAATGCATGGCTGTACAGATAGTAGAGTTCTTTGAATCAAACAACATATTTTCAAAAAATCAATTTGGATTCAGACGGGGTAGAAACACGACTCTTGCAATCTTGGATCTCGTTTCGAGTATTACAGATGCTTTCCAGAATATGTGCTATAGCTCAGTTGTTTTCTGCGATCTGAGCAAGGCGTTTGACTGCGTCAGCCATGACATCTTGTTGAGGAAACTTAAATACTTATAACTTCTGTCCAAACAGCATTGAACTCTTGAGCTCTTACCTTAAGGACAGATACCAACTTGTGGATGTGGCCGGAGTTCGGTCTGAGAAAAAAGAGATCACAGTGGGAGTGCCTCAGGGCTCAATCTTGGGACCAATCCTCTTCTTAATATTCATTAATGATCTCCCAAGTCATGACCCCTTAGCCAAATATACACTTTTTGCAGACGACACAACTGTATCTTGCGAGGGTGACTCCTTGGAAGAAGCGCTGCACGGGGCTAGCAGAGCACAGGAACGCTCCCAACAATGGTTCTGTGCCAACAAACTCTTGCTAAATGCAGATAAGACCAAAAACGTTGTCTTCTCAATGAGACATAAATCTGCAGAATGACTCTGAGGTGAAGTTTCTCGGTGTAACCCTGGATCCTGGGCTTCAATGGGGAACCCATGTAAACAGCCTAGCAAAAAAACTAGCAAAAAATCTCTATGTACTTCGAAACATCAGTCGGAGTGTTTCAGCCGAGATGCTTAGGGAATCCTATTTTGCAGTGTTTCATGCTCATATTTCGTATGCGATTCTGGCATGGGGGCATTCGGCTGGGGTGCATCGGGTGTTCCGTCTTCAAAGAAAAGCTATTAGAGTGATGGCGAGACTGGGTAGAATGGATGACTGTAGGCGTGCGTATGTGGAGGGGAGGATATTAACTGTGCCTTGCCTGTATATATACGAATGCTTGCTCTATGTTGGGCAGAACATTGACCTTTTTGTTACGCATGATTGTGTTCATAGTCATAACACCCGAAACAAGCAAAACTTGGTCCCAGCATACTGGCGTCTAAGGAGGTGTCAGGATGGTCCGGGATACTGGGCCATAAAATTTTTTAACCATCTACCGAGGCAAATTAGAGTACTGTCCTTGAATATCTTTAAAAAAAAAATAAAGGACCTACTAATACAGAAGGCGTTTTACTCTTTTACGGAATTTTTTAACTCTGATTTGGACTCGTAGATCTTTTTTTACTGTTTTATCATCTATATTTTATATGTCTTAGTGTTCTCAAAACTGACCCCTATAAATTTTAATCTTGACTTTCCTGACCTTTGAATTGTCAACTTTTAACATGTGAGAATTTAAATTTTTGTTTGATTATTGTTCACTTATTGACGTATGTAAATACTGAAATTGTATGTTAACATGAAATAAATGATTTGATTTGATTTGATTTGATTTGAATTTTTCCAAGAAAAACTATTTCTTTTGTTTACCTTGATGCTGGAACTTTTTATCATCTCGACCACTGACCGGCACCACACTGCCATAGACGTGAAGTTCGCGAATAATAGAGCACGCTCCCTTTAGTTCCGGACGATAGGTAGTCTTTTCGGAGCATTTTCTTAGCCTAAAGAAAAAAAGTGTAGTAAAAGTTTTAGGTTACGATGGACACTGGTTTTTGAACGAGTATAAGGAAAGTATACATGGTGTAGGTACCTCAATAGTCCAACCAATATATCCTGAGTGGGATCCTCGAAGCTCAAGAAGGTCTCCCATCCTCCGTTCGCTACATAATCTCGTCTTACCGGCTCGACGTCGTGCGGCCTCACCTTTTCATGGATTTCGGTAATACCCACTTCCCTGGTGCGCACATCTCTGCACTTCAGACCCATATCTTTCATTCGATCCAAAGCCAGCTCACGTAAGTTACCGTGCTCTACTCCCGAACTGAAAAAGGGGTTATACAGGGTCCGCAAACGAAGCGTGGACGGAAGATTAAATCGTTATCGAAGAACTTATCAACAATACTGAAACAGCTTGAGATATTGGATTAAAAGCGGCATGTTTTAAAAATATTTTACATTATACAGGGTGGCCCAAAAAAGTGTGACAACATAAAGTTATAATGGGACACCCAGTATTTTATTGCATATTTAGGTTCGTATTACTATCGTTTATAAGTGCCACAAATTTTATTTCATTTGGTTTTGTAGTTTCGGAGAAATAAATTAGAAACTAAAAAAAAAAGTTTTGCAGTCCTGAATAAAAACATCAAAAAAAAATAATCCAGAACTATTTTTTTAACCTCGGCATTGAGTGAAATTTATGACAAGAGGTCTAGAGATATTATGAAAGTAATTGCGTTTATTTATTTTATACAGGGTGTTCATAATAAGCTTTCAAAAACCCCACATTTTAAAATAATTTTTCTCAAGTTTTTCAAATGGAACAACCCTATATATTATTTGGCTATTTGACGTAGAATTCATAGACAATTTTTTTTTGTAATACAAGCATATATGTTATATCCAGCCGTTTTCGAAATACGTAATTGTAAATATCATAAATTATGTTGTTTAAATAGAGTTTTTATTGGGAAATTTTGTTATAGGCGACTAGACTAATAATTGTAAACAAAAAAAAATTGTCTATGAATTCTACGTCCAATAGTCAAATAATATACAGGGTGTTCCATTTGAAAAACTTGAGAAAAATTATTTTAAAATGTGGGGTTTTTGAAAGCTTATTATGAACACCCTGTATAAAATAAATAAACGCAATTACATTCATACTATCTCTAGACCTCTTGTCATAAATTTCACTCAATGCCGAGGTTAAAAAAATAGTTCTGGATTGTTTTTTTTGATGTTTTTATCCAGGACTGCAAAACTTTTTTTTTTAGTTTTTAATTTATTTCTCCGAAACTACAAAACCAAATTAAATAAAATTTTAGGCACTTATAAACGATAGTAATACGAACCTAAATATGCAATAAAATACTGGGTGTCCCATTTAAAAAAATATAACTTTATGCTGTCACACTTTTTTGGGCCACCCTGTATAATATAAAATATTTTTAAAACATTCCGCTTTTAATCCAATATCTCAAGCTGTTTTAGTATTGTTGATAAGTTCTTCGATAACGATTTAATCTTCCGTCCACGCTTCGTTTGCGGACCCTGTATGTATTTTTGATGCCCTTACCATTTTTTTGCGTCTCATGTTATAAACCTTTACACCCTTAAGAAATAATTTATCAATGCATACCTTACTAGAGGCATCGGAATGTCCCTTTGTACTCTATAAACCCTGGTCCACGGCGGTACCAGAGCCAATATTTTAGCAATCAGATCTACAAGGACTGAGGGCGGGTAGCTCTTATATCTTCCGGTTTTCCATAGCTCATACAGTCCCGTTCCTCTTATGACCAATGTGGGATATATTTTTAAACCATCGGCTCGAAATGCGGGATTCTCAAAGAATTCCTAGAATTATTGCATTTTTTAGTGCAACAAAAACTAACGATTTGTGATTTATTCATCGTTTGATGACTTACTATGAATTGTTCAATATCTCTTTCTAAATCGACATTGGGCAAGTCGGGCATCATGTGAGCGACAACTTTGAAACCAGCGTCTTTAGCCAAACAAAATGTCTCGCAGACCGCCTGAACAGTATGTCCTCTATTAGTATCGAGTGCCACATCTTCATAAACTGACTGTACACCTAAGATGATTAAAGTACGCATTTAAAATCACAAAAAATTCAATTGGTCCAAGAGAAGTTAAGCAAGTAATGCCCTCTATACCTAAAAACCTGCCTTTTGAAGATATTACCATCACCAGGGCATTATATAACGCCGACTTTTGATATATTATTACTAAAATCAGGTGTCTTAAAATTTAAAATTCGTATACAAACGCATGGGAATTGAAGGAAAAGGTGCGGGGGAGAGACAACATATTCCTTTCACATATCAAAATACACTGAAGTAGAAGTCAGGCCCGCGTTTTTAGCTGGCATCACCGCTTGCCTACTGACCTACATATACTTGTTAACTGAAAACAGATGTGTATGGCGTGGCAATACTTAGGATAAAGGGGTCTTTATCTAAACATTTAACATGTATATGTATACATACATATAATGCTGCTGTTCTATGCTGTTTTATTAACTAGAACTATAGTTATATTTCCTGAGTAAAACACAGCACAATTTTAACCCCCAAATAAATATTAATAACAAATGAAATGAAAAATAATAATTTTTATAAACCAATTTGGACTTTCTTTTGGAAAGGCTTTGCTTACCGATTTCAAGTCGGGTACATCCATACTTCAACATATCAGATAAATGCCTCTGCAAGCAGTAATCAGGTCTAGTTTCAATTGTGATTCCTATGCATTTTGTATTCGACCTTTCTGAGTACATCACAGCTTCTTCAACAGAGGCACTTTTATGTCCAGATAAAGCATCATGCAAGTTCCTAATAAAATAGTCTCTGTAGTCTTCTGGAAGACTCATAAATGTTCCACCCATTAGTATAAACTCAACCTAAAAAAAAAGGAATGAATTTTAGTATATTTAAAATTCTACAAAAATCAAACTTTGTATCTAGCTTATCAATTATAAACTTACTTTATCAACTGAATGTCCAAGTTGCTTCAGTTGTTCCACTCTATGTCTAGTCTGTAAGTATGGGTCATATCTGGCCCTGATAGCCCTCATAGATGTCGGTTCATAGCCAGTGTAGCTTTGTGTGGAGTATTCAAAATCAGAATCAGGACCACCAGGACAGTAAACACAAATATTTCCTGTCATGTTAATGTGAGGACATCTATGAGGCTTGCACATTACAGCTACTATAGCAATCTAGAAAGAAGAAATTGACAAAAGTAGGTATAATATTTTCAAAGGTGTAAAAAGTACTTAATTTATATCCAGATGGTGTAAAAAAATATAGATGTGAACTTTTATTGTAAACATATTTCTTACCCCACTAGCTGTTCTAATAGGCTTGGCCAAAAGTTTGGGAATTAATATTTTTTTGTAATCAATCGGTACCGCAGCAATAATATCCACCAGCCGAGGAGATGTTTCGAGACCATATTTTGAAGAAATTTTATGTTTTAATGCATTGAGATTGACATTCTTTTTGACTTCGTGCGCTTTTATAAGTTCTTGGACCACTTCAGCTACAGTGATAACTTTTCGTTCTTCTACTGTGAGATGGGCAAACTCTATAAAGAAAAAATTGTGAATGGTTGAATAACGCTATAGTTTAATTTTAATAAAAATGCTTGAAAAAAGGACTTACCATTTTTCTTCTTGCCCATTATAAATGTCTATTATTTTACGAAACAAAGTTAAAATGCTAAGAAATCACAAAACCTATAACGGGTTTAATCAAAGGAAATTAAAAGTAAACAGGCTGCTACAACGAAATTACGAAAACCACCGATCAGAAAAAAGTTGGGTTAGAACAGAACTTCTTTTAAATGGCAAAAACACTCGGTACGCCACTGCCTTGATTTCAGACTATTTTAGGCGTTTTCAATTGAACCTGGTAATAGTCCACAAGTCCAAAGTAGACTTAAGGCAATCTGATCTTTATTTCAGATATCTTGTTAACGGAGGATCGTAAAAATACACAAATATTCTCAAAATAACAATTGAAATTTTTGTTTTAAGCCACAATCCACACCGTCAAACACTCGATTTTACAGATTTCTACTTGAAGGTTCTTGACGATTTTCAGAGGGCGCCGCTGTATTTCGTTCTGTGGCTTGTTTGGAGAATCTTTCATTTTTCTCAGTCAGCAAATGGCGTCGAAAGTGGTAGTGTACGAAATTTTTTTGCCACAATCATGACTGAAACGGAATACGTGTTTTTTAAGTCTTAATTTTTATTATTTACAAATATTTTTCAGTGTTTCTTTTGATAGGACATCAATGTTTAGTGTCTGCTTAAAAACCTAGCACGGGGTTTGTGCAAAATCATTCAAGAATAAGTTCACAATACAAAACCGAAGCCATGAACGAAGAAGCCGATTTAAAACCGCCAGAGGAGCGACCTGCTTGGCCCCCTATGGAAGGAAACAGTGTGCAAATGCCCTCACCACACCCGCATATGCCTATACCTACCACACCACAGGGCCCCCCTGTGAATCAGGGCATTGAATATGAGCTTCCTTTTGAATTAGTGCAACAAGGATGGAAAAAGTTTTGGTCCAAGAGGGAAAATAGGCCTTATTTTTGGAATAAATTAACCGGGGAGAGTTTATGGGAAATGCCGCCAGTTTCAAAGCCACAATTTGACCCGATAACTGATCCATTGGGTATCTCAGTAACGCCTCCTCCACAGCCTCCACCACCTGTACATCCACCTGTACCAATAGGTACTTATTAAAAAATTACATACCCTTATATTTGTAGTTTAGACATACCAAATTCACCATGGACTCATGTCAATAACGTGACTACAAACTACGTATGAACTATGCATAAGCTCGGTAACCTACTCATATTGTCACTAAGTACAAAGTTATGAATTATCACATTATCATAATGTAGAATTAAAACAATTTGACAAATTATCATTAAATGAGGCATGTGTATGGCCTTCAACCTCCCTTGTACCTATAATGAAAATCATACTCTACCTATTATATAGTTAATTCACTGCAAAATACATATATATGTAAGGTAAGTAAAGTAAGAAACTTATATGTTTAAAAAATATTTGTATACAATAAATCTGGAGTTACATGTTTAATACAGCTCGGAATTATTTTCTGTATTCCGAGAGCTCTATTAAAATGAGCACACAAGCTTATCAGCTGATCAGGAAGGTAGATTTTCAATAATTTACTTATTTTATCGCTATTTTATGACAATATAGGTTTAATTTAGTTGATTGCCTATAGTTTGTAGGTGTATCTGCAATGTGTCTTTATAAAGAATAAGTTTTTTTTATGAAATGGTGAAAATTTTAAATTGTGTACAGAACCAAGTAACTTATTGTGCTTCACATTAGAAGCATTGGCAAAATTACAGTCAACGTCAACTTAAAATAATGAGAATCTTACTATGGGCCGTGGACCAACAATATTTCTTTGGGGCTAGATGTAATAATTAATATATAATTATTGAGAAATATAAACATTATTATTGAGTATCTGTGGAATTAATAGTTTTTGTTAAGGTAAGAGACGAGCCTCTGAAGATCTACAAGGACCTCAGGCAAAGAAATTTATTCTGGCCGGACCATGGGACTTGGAAATACCGACAAATGTGATTATTTTCGAGAGACCACCCAGTATATTTATGCATTCTCATCCAGAAATTGAATCGTACAGGTAAAAATATTGTTAAAAAATATATTTTAATGCTCTTGTAAGTACTTTTGTGATTATTTGGTAATTATTTTTATAGATGTGCTTGGCTCGCCAAACTGAGACAATGCTACCAGGAACTGTGCCATTCCCGGGAGCAAATTGACGCTCCAAAGGATTCATTTAACAGGTGGTTGATGGAACGGAAAGTCATTGATACAGGTAATTAGTTCTTCAAAGGAATACAGCTACATCACAGAGAGAGCTTTTTTCTGGAAGTTCTTCCAATATAACAGTTATTTATACTACTTTATACTGGGTATGCCTTTAATTTACTTGGTGCTAAATATTTTCGGTAGTGGTTGGTTTTATGACAAAATGAACAACGTTTTGCTTGCCCATTCAAAATTTATCTGTAGATAGTTTAGATAATTTATTATTCAATATCATTTTTATTGTTAAAAGTGTTGATATCAGCAATTTAAGGTGTTTATATGTAGTTATGGCTTCAAAGTGAATTAAAGAAATTATGGTACTTAGCTAAAGGTGATTACAATAAATAGTTATTACTTATGATATACTTTAACTGGAGTCAAGTAAAAAACGACCATTTTTTTCTTGACAAAATTATAAAACACCAAATTTAAGAGTTGAAACCACCAGGGCCGTTCCTGGCGAGCGTGCAAGGCGTGCATGCACGCAGGCGCAAAATTTTTCGGGGCGCAAAATCGACGGTCATTCAGTATTCTTTATTACAAATTTAAAAAAAAATCATCTATTTTATCATTTTAATATGTCTAAAAATGTTACCAAACGTTTGCTCAGTAAGTGAAGGTGGGAAAGTAGAATTAAAGCAATTCGTCCTCTTAGATATCAGTTAGAAGAAATTTGTAATAGCCTAGAATTTTTGACAAAAGATACATCACGAGACATAAAGACAAAACATAGTGCACAATCTTTATTGGATAAAATTAAGACTTTTAAATTTATTTGTTCGATTTTAATCTGGCATGATATTTTAGAAAAAATTAATATAGTAAGTAAAATACTACAAGATCCGAATAGAAACTTAAATGACTGCCATAAAGAAATTGAAAATCTTAATCTTTATTTTAACGAAAAATGTTCAGACAAAAAATTTTGATTTGCTCATCAATAAAGCTAAAGAAGAAGCAGCAAAAAACGATGTAGTGCAGGTATTCCCAATAGTACGGCAACGAAAATTTAAGCAACAATTTTCATATGAAAGTAAGGATGAATCTGTAGCAGATCCAAAGCAAAAGTTTAAAATCGATTTTTATTTTCTAATTTTAGATACAACCATTCCGTCTTTACAAAAGCGGTTCGAGGGTATAAACAAATTTCAAAATTTATTTGGGTTCTTATGTAATTTTGAAAATTTAGAATCTGACTTAATTAAAGAATCATGTGTAAATTTATATACCGAATTGCAAGTTGAGATTGATAGAGTAATATCTAAAGACATTGACGGCTTAGATTTACATAATGAAATTTTAACATATAAGATTCTTAATCCTAAAAATACTACTGAGTCATCCTTTCCCATAGACATTTTAAATTATATAACTAAAAAAAATCTACAGTCTCTTTTTCCAAATTTATTTACAGTCTTACGGATATACCTTACATTGCCCATTTCAGTAGCTTCAGGTGAAAGAAGTTTTTCTAAGTTAAAACTAATAAAGAATTATTTAAGGACATCTATGAGTCAAGAACGCCTATCAGATTTGGCCATTATTTCGATCGAAAATGATATTTCTCAGGCTCTTGATCATAATCAGATGATCAACGAGCTTGCATCCGTGAAAGCCAGACGTGAGTAATTTACTCGCATCTAGCGACAGGGAGTCATAGCGGGTGCACTGTCACTACGCATGCGTAAGAATATTCATTCGAGTCCAAGTGAACTCATTGTCGACGTCGGTAATGTTTGGCTTATTACGTACTAACCGGCATCCAGGCCGGATTGCTAGCCCACTATAGTGATAACCAACCGTCACAAGAATAATGCATTCAAAATCTCGTAAATTGCACTCGACAAGATGTTTTGCATTTAGTTATTCGCGGGCCGATATATAAGTTCAAAATTAAACAGTTTAATTTTACTTGGTAAAAATATTTATTAACCTGTTTAACACCACTTATGATAGAAATAAAAATATGAAGATGTTACCGCCAGAGCTGCAGTCAACCATCAGTCCAATCAAGTACGACAAGGCCATGGCGGCATCGATCTAATCATTTTACGAACCAGCGTCTTTATATCTGCTTGCAGAAAATAATATAGTATTAGAGATTCTTTAAGAGAGGATTTTTATTTGTATGGGAATTGGATCAGAGAATAAAATATCAACTCCAAAATAAATCAATAAAAACTTTATTCTCGTTAAATTATTTTACTTCAAGTGAGGATCTATATACAAACAATATCCTTTTTTAACAGTTACCCAGTTAAAATTTCTTGAACAAAGTTAACTAATACATTGTGTACAAACTAATCTGCTGAAAACAAATTGATATAAAATAAAAACATATATTAGTGTTAAGTCCACTATGCAATCGATGACAGTACGCCCAGGCTTCAGTTTCATATAATGTAGCGTGAAATAATCGGCAAAATTTAAAGTTTGTGGATCTTCTGACAAAGACTGTACAAAATTATGCATCATGATGTACAATGCGGTGACATCTGTCTCTTGTAATAATGTTTGCAGCTTTTCGCCAACAACAATCTATTAAAAACACATCATTACTAAAAAGAAGCTATAAAAATGCAAAAAATAAATAACTTTCCTGCTACCTACATAGAGGGTCTGACGGTAATTTTTCAATTTTTATATAGAAAAGTTGTAGGGAACAAAAATGTTCTACTTATTTTCTTAATCCATATTTGGATTTTGCGGATAAATAATAAAAAACGAATTTTTTACATTCGATAACACCATTATAATATGGCTATATGCCACTATCTTTTAAATGTTAACAGATTTTACAGGCTGTAATGAGTATTGCGATAATAAGTAGTTACTTAAGGAATAAATAAATTACCTGCTTTTCCTTGCTGTCAATTTTAGTCAAGTTTTTCTTTCATGCTCGTTTCACGTGCCACGTACAAAATAATCTGTAATTGTATAAATGATATAGTAATTGAAAGACATTATAAAACTAATACTATACCTAAACTCTGCTGGAAACAATATTTGGATCCAGGATCCAGGCATTATAGTATGATTAGGCCATGTCCGACATGAACACTTTCAGCATAAGTTGCCTTTAGAGGCGATCTCTAATGCAAGAAAAAAGTAATTTCATTACTTCTTCATCTGCTTGATTAGAGATTCAGAATGCGGAGGGAAATCCTTCTCGTAAATCGTCTAATATCAACAAAGTATGTAACTCAAACCAATAGGCCTCGAGACCATGGGTCCCATCGAGACATACACAATCTTGGCTGTATTTCTGCATCATTTCCATTTCATTATTACCAATATAAAATCTTCTTTATCCTAAGGCTTATAAAACAGAACACTTCCATTGCTTTTCTTCTCTTCCAGCCAAGCTTTGACATTAACTGCATCATTTTTGTGGCGGATGGATTCAGAGTTTAAATTAAAACTTTGTTCACTGTTAAAAAGATTCTTTTTTGTCAGTAGATGTTCGTTTTTTTGATGAAATGTCAAGTGTTTCAGGTACGAAAACTGCTTGTGGCACTCTATGCATTTGTAATTGTCTTCAGAACCACATCACTGCCAGAATGAATGTTTTTTAAATGTCTCTTTAAACTTGAATGTCTAGAAAAGTTCTTATTACATTTGTCACATTTTACAACTTGTTGTTCCATTATTAAAACTAATTTTAACTAATACAAACAGACAAAATAAAGAACAAACTCGAGTCGAATAACTAAGGTTATGTTATTTTTTCGGCGGGATAATCAAACTCACTCGAGACAATTGAGACGTATGTGCTTACTTGCGTCACATGAATATGCGTACTGTCAGTGCACCCGCTATGACTCCCTGTCGCTAGATGCGAGTGTATAATTTTAGGTATATCGTTCCTTTTTTGTTTTGTTTATTACAAAAATAGTATTTTTTCATTTTTGAAACGTTTATTTTTTATCATTAAAATATTGCTGTTAGGACTCGTTTTTGAAACGTTTATTTTTTATCATTAAAATATTGCTGTTAGGTACCTACTATATAAGTATTAGGTATAATATTGTTTATGTTTTTGTTGTTTATTTTATTTACGTTAATTTTATTCTCTTTTAATTTCCTTGTGAATATACTTACCAAATATTTTTTGTGATTTTGTTTGTTTTGGTAATTTAATTAATAAAAATTTTTCTAATTATTTTTTATCAGTTTTCTTACAATTCAAAACATTACCAGTTTTTCCCGAAATATATTTTTAAAAATAGGACAATTTTTTTTAAACTAGGGCGCACCAAAGAAACCTGCACGTAGGCGCCAAACACCCCAGGAACGGGCCTGGAAACCACCCCCACTTTTATGTTTCTCTTGTTGAAAAGGTCATAAAAAGTGATAACTGACCGTTTTTATATTTGTTTTTCAGGTTATGATCCATTACTGCCAAGTAACTGTTATCCAGAAATATCGCTGTCAATGTATAAAGAGATCATGAACGACATTCCCATCAAACTTGTAAGGCCTAAATTTACGGGCGATGCTCGGAAACAGCTCTCAAGGTACTAACATTACTTTCGTTGTTTAATAACACATATTTCTGAGCAAATTACTAGTCCTAGAATAAGTAATTTCAACTCACATGACAGGTACTACCTATTTTCTTGTTATATTATATTTTTCTCTGCTGTTACTGTGTTGTGGCCATCACTGGAAAGCTGAAAAATAATTTATTTTGCTACCTATTGTCCACGTATCGATAGATTTTCAATATCGTTACATCGCTACGACTGATTTCGATTTTGAACGGTCGTCGTTGTTTCACGTCGTTGGTTGGCAATCAAACCGGCACCAATTCCGGCGGGGTTGCCTATATGACGGCGACAACATTATGCGCAAGACAACAACTGGTCATCTTGACGTCAAAACTGTTAGAATTGGCTGGCCGCTTGAAACCGAAACATTTAGCCGTGCGCTAATAAATCCGTCTATAAACGGTTTAGTTTGATATTTAGTATCTCCAGTTGTTCTATGGCCAATAAGTCATGGGGACACACTGTATATGCTCTAACACTGTCGGTTCTTCCACAGGAGCACATGCGCACGTGCACTCCCAAAACGAATTAAAAAAAAAATTATATTCGTTGAATATTAATTATCGTATAAAGTCCGACCCTCCCTAATATGTTATCGTATCGTCAACCAAACTGTATATTATAGGCTCTCGATCCGGCAACCGTGCCTCGGTCGAGGCGATGACGAGACTTGCTCGCATATGCGATTAAGTAGGCGGGGCATAATGCAGTTTCTCTGTAGTAACAGGTGGCGGTAGACAGCGGGGGATAGCGGGGCTATGGCGATTTAACATGGGAAGAGTGCGCCGCGCCGTTGTCTGTTCGTGCATCTAGTCAGAAATTCGAGCGTGTATGTTTTAATATTATATATTTATTAAGTTAAAATGAATAGTTTGACGGTGGACTATTTAAAAAATAACTTTAGCTCTTTCAGTTTGGAGCAAGAATGCGGGAAGACCTAAACCCGAAATTAATTTAACGCAGACCACCAAGGGTAAATCTAGGGACTTTATTAGAAAGTTTAAAAATTAAATATATGAAAAAACATTTATAGAGGGTATTCCATACTTTAAAGAGGCTGTTATTGATCAATTTTCTACAATTAAAGACACAGAACAGACTTTACGTTTAAGCACTATAGACACTAAGAAAACCTTTCTTATTTTCCAAAAGTTGTATTTCCTTGTGTAAATTAAAAAATAAATAAAAATAATATGTTTTACCTAACGCATTTCTTATTTTCTTTCTACATTTAAAACGCCTAGAAAGTAATTGTTTGGTCGTTACACAAAAATAAAATTTTAAAAATAATTTCACCATACTCGTGAATAGTGTTGTGATCGCTCGAGCGAAAAACCGCTTGATCACTCGATTATTGAAATAACCGACATCACTCGATTATTAAAAAACCGCTCGAGTTATCTCTGCAGGCGAAAACCGTCGCCCGTCACTTATTATCTTTCACCCGAACAAACCCGAGCTTCACTTGACGCCGACTGAAATATACCGCTGTAGTGCGAGCGAGTTAAAAAACTGCTCGTATATTCGAACAGGAAATACTCTAGTTATAAATTCAGGCGAAAAACCGAAAAATATCGCCGGTTACCTGATAGACGACCTCCGGTCTAAGCGCCGCGCGATCCGATTTGCGACGTTCGAGATTGACGCTGAGCAAGTACACGACATACGTCTTTCTTAAAGGCAAATAAACGAGAAGGTGCGAATCCCTTAGTGGAGTCATCGCGACATGATTTGGTAAAGTTTTGTTTTAACTGGCTAGCCAGCGGAGTAGTTTAGGTCTCCGATTGTAAATAAAAAATTAAAGGTTATAATTTTAAAATTTTTAATTACTATAAAGACGAGAAAACTTAATAATAGAAATTGTTAATGAAAAATAACAAAACGAACAAAATGGTTAACAAAATATATAGAAAAAATCGTTGGTAATCTTATATTAAACATTTTTAAAACTAAACAGGAACTTTTTATTATTAAACTCGAGAAGGCTTCTTAACAATAACATACATTATAGAAAATGTTAATGGAAAATAAGGAAACGAGCAAAATAGTTAACAAAACATAGGTATCGACAAATTTTTTGGTAATTAAAAGTAAGCATTCTTAAATTTAAACAGGAACTTTTAGGTAACTATGAATACATGAGTACATGAATTTAAAAAAAAATAACCAATTTTCTTATTTTGCCAGTCGCGTAACTAAGCCTACATTTTTTAAAGGAACACAGTGGGCACCTGATAATTTAAAGTGGAAGAATTTGACAAGCTATTTTAAATATCTACTTATTTTATGCTCGTAGATTGAGGAAGATGTGAAGGAAAATAACTCTTGGTAATACTTTTTGTTCGGGTTAAAAACGCACAATAATAAACCCGCACAATAAATACATATTTGTGTGATTTTTTGCAGTTTTTTGTTTGGTATCGAGACACGTGGTAAAAATTCATTATTCACAAATAAATTAATTTCTGGAATTTTTTTGGTGGCTACTACAATTTTTTAGCTAAACCTGTGCCCACCCGTAGTTACGTGCCTGCTAAATACCCTACCTGATCACAAAGTCGGTGTCGTCATCACTTGGTGAAGCGGAATTTCAGGCGATTCACTCGAGCGATTCACCCGATTATTACAATCGCTCGAGCATCAAGTATTCGATTATTAAAATCATCGGTTTTTCCCAACACTACTCGTGAACCCCCTCTATCATAGGTCAGGAGCCGCCACTGTGCTCTAAAAAGATATTATTTTTAAACTGGTGACCCAGAAGAGTTACAGAGACGGAACGTTTTCTTTTTCTAATACAATATATGTTTAGATGGGCTGAGGCGGCAAAAACAATAATGGAGTCGAGAAATGCCGAAGCGGAAAGCCGAAAGGTGGTCAAGTGGAACGTCGACGAAACGTTTCAGTGGTTAAGAAAAACGGTGGGGGCGACTTATGACGATTTTCAGGTAAGGTAATTTGTTTTTTCAATAACTATTTCATGCAAGGCCGGCAAATACTTTCGGTTTATATTCTGGGCGACTTCCGATGTTGAATTTTTGTATTTTCGTCGGTATTTTCTTTGCCGTTTAAATGATTATACCTGATATTTCTAGGATCGATTAGCTCATCTGAAACAACAGTGCCAACCCCATCTCGCGGAAACGGTCAAAGTTTCCGTAGAAGGTATTTGTTTGAAACTTTATAACTTGTCCTGTGAATACGCCAAGAAAGTGAGAGAAAAGTCTAACGCCATTTTGAAGGAACATGGGATGGAATTACCACCACACCCTTTCGCATCACAGACAACAAGAAAGGTTAGTGTGACGACATACATTTTTAGAAGATACCAGAAAGTAGGGTATGACATCTAACCGGGTACACGGGTCGCCGGCTACTAAGACAATTGATAACATTACGCCCTCTAATGGCAGATCTAGAAGCTTGAGAAACTGTACAATATACTACCCCAAAACTACAATACACTTGCCAAAAACTACAATAAATACACTCCCCCAAAACCTGAATATATTCCCCCAAAACTACTCAAAACTTCAATATACAATACACTACCCCAAAACTACAATATAATCGCCCAAAACTACAATATCCTTGCCCAAAGCTACAATACACTCCCTACAATATACAAGGTGTATTATATTTAAATGGGTGACTCCTTGGGTGTCCTAGAGAAACGCTACATATTTTTTTTTCAAATCGACCGTTTTAAAAGTGGGGTCCAGCCCTTAAACCTACACCTCATCCGGCGTTTGTTCGGGTTTGTTCACCATGTCGCCCTGTGGTGGCATATCAGGAAACAGATGTTACGTGCAATGTTGCCAAACTTAATGCAAAACTGAAATTCCATATAAAATTATAAAAATAAATTATTTATCTACCTACTTGTATTTATCTTTATACCTCCAGACACAAGTTGTTTAAAAATACACTCAGATCAGATCATTAGATTTTATTACACGAGACGCGACAAAATTTGACTTATTCGTCGGCGACATTCCATTTTTCTGTCAAGTCAAACGTCCAAAACAAACTACTCGTTTTAACTGAGCAACTTAGGTTCGTCTATAAAAACAATGTCAAATAATATACAAAGTTTGGACGCGTAGCCCGAAAAGCATTACCTACCTTAACTATTATACGCGGACCTTCTGAAAACAAAGCGGATAGCCGAGAGTGTAAATGGTTATCAACAGAGGCGATCGCACCCTAACTCTATTCTTCTATTACTGACACTTGCAAGTCGCACGCTTGTACCCATAGACCTACGTCGGCCCGGCGCCGAGTGGATTGTGTGAAAGAGATGGCGAGATGGCCGCGTGAGAAAGAAAATAAAATCTTCGTCGGTCTTGTCTTTTAGAGTAGAGCTGGCTAATTTAATTTTTTAAGTTTCTCAAAAGAAAAAGTACAGTCGCAGTATTATCAGCTACCACTATCATTTTATTCAATTTGGTCGAAATTCCATTAACGCCTTGCAAAAGATCTCGCGGTAAATATGCAAGTAATATTCAAATATTGCCCATCTCTATTCCGAGTTTTGAAGGTATCTATTTCGTTCGTTCGTAAGTTAACTGTTTTATGGTTCGTAGATAAAATGTCATTTTTAAATTGAAGGATTGCATCGTGTTTATTTAAAATGTGTGTTTTAAATTTAAAAAAAAAACAGCGTTCGCGTGTATTCTTCCATGTGAATAGCTGTTATTTTTGAGGTTATGTGAGGTTTTTTCCTAAAACTTAGATTCTGTGTGGTTTGTGTAAAAATAATGAAACTAACAATTGTATTTAAATAAGTAAAGGTAAGAAAGCATGTGTCTTAAATAAATTAGCGTTTTTTTAAAGAGTTTGAACGATAATTATTATTTAAAAGGTCAATGACGTTTGACCTATTTACTTTCCTGTGCTTGTAACGAATTTGAAATTTGCGTGTGATATTACCATTATTTGTTTTGCAAAACATCTTTCGCCGTCGGTTTTCTGGAATCATATTTGTTCATAAATGATGTTAAAATTATACATTTTTTTCTAAAGAGTTTGCCGTGTAGATATGACAACATCTACATTTACATATTACGCCAGTGCCCCACATGTGTTTGTCTGATTTGACATAAGGTGATATAATCCGGTCATTAATTAAAAGCGCCATTTATGGGTGTTTTTCTTCAATTTATTTTCATCTCAAGATTTGCCGGTTTAAATATAATACGTCATTTCCATAACACCCTGTATGCCCCCAAAACTAAAATATACTCTCCCAAAACTTCAATGCACTACCCAAAATTACACTATACTCCTCCAAAACTACAATACATTCCCCAAAAAACCCCAATGCACTACCCAAAACTACAATATACTTGCACAAAACTACAATACACTACCCAAAAACTTTAATATAATCCTCCAAAACTACAATACACTACCCAAAAACCTCAAACTACAATACACATAGCAGCTATAAATTTTGCCCTCGTATGTCCAGCTGGTGATTAATGCCGCCCTTTCTAGGTATGGTGTTATCCAGTGCAATTTGCCATAGCCTGCCCCCGTTTGCCCGTTGTAGAATATTTGCCAGAAAGGGACCAAGCAATGCTGAGATTTCAAGGCGACACGCTAGCCATTAATAGTTTATATCTTCAAAAGTTGGTAAGTTATTTATTCAAAAAATATAATAAATTCGTTTCTCACCATTGGGATTTCGGAAGCGGTAGGAGATACGAAGTCGGTTAAATTGGGACAATGTTGGCAACATTATGTTGCGTAATTATGGACCCGATAAAAAAATCAAAAAATAAATACAGAGGCCTTCAAAATATTTGGAAAAATCTAAAATTTTAGCAAAAATATAAACCTAAAAGCAAAATTTTAGATTTTTCCAAATATTTTGAATTAGCAAAAATATAAACCTAAAAGCAACTTTGTTTGAAGAGCTGTCCGAAAATAAATTTCACTTTCTCATTGCTACTTTTTATTCTCTGCGGGATGGTATTATCTCTAATGAGACGTTTCGTCTTTGGACCACCATCATCAATTTATTTTTTTACATGCTGCATTTTTTTTGTTACTACTACAAATGTAACTTTTGCCTTTATCTAACACTCCATTAAATTCACAACGCATGGCGGAACTCAGCAACGCTCTATTGTGTTTTTATTCACTTTTAATGCTGTAATAAATAAAGATGGGGAGTTCTAAGTCACTATAGCATGCTTTATATTAGTTTTTGAACTAAGAATGTGTTTTAGGAACACCTGTACCGACACAGCTGTTTCGATGACCGAAAATTCGAACTCTTCATCCCCAGGGTGTGGGTAATGTTGAAACGTTACGCCACATTCTTAGGAGTGAACCCTTCGCCGAACAACGCCAATCTGGACATTAGGGACACGCAACAGTCGCTCCCGGTGACCGTGTTCGAATGTCTGAACAAGGCGTTCGGAGTGACGTTCGAATGCTTCGGGTCGCCGCTTAACTGCTATTTTAGACAATATTGTTCGGCTTTTGCGGATTGTGATTCGTATTTTGGAGGCCGAGGGTAAGATATGGTGTTTGTAGCGAACTCTCTCGCCAGTGGTTATTTAATTTGTATAGGCTGGTATGAATTCCATGGCCTTACTTAAAATTAGTTCGATTTATTTTGCAAAGTTTATTTTAAAATGAAATGAGTTATTGGACATTAAAACAAACCACACCTTAGTTTCGCTAACGGTGGCATCAGCTGAGGTAGAAGCCGTAGAAGGCAAAGAATAATTATTCCATAATTATTATTTTTTTGTCTAAAAAGTTTAATATAATATTAACCTATAAATTTCTCGTCACGTGATTAGTACTTACAGCATTTTACTAGACAACTCAATATGTAGTTAATCAAACTTAATAAAACAAACAATACTAAACTATACTAAAACGATGGAAGTACACTTTTAAAACTTATTAGCATCAATTAATTAACATATGGGCTTAGTGCAGCTCATCACTAAACTGGGGATTTTTATTGATCTTCCCAAACAGCCTCCATTGCTGGTGTCAACTGTCGAAAAACGCGAGGGTTCGCTGGTAATAAATTTAATTTTTTCATAATTTTTATAGGTCATTTCTTCATCTCAAAGCTGTGTCCGGTTCCTTCGCGGCCAACCCTCCCTACTGCGAGGAACTGATGGAGGCGTCCGTGAACCACATGGAGAAGCTCTTGCATGACAGCGCGGAACCGCTGAGTTTCGTCGTTTTGATGCCCGATTATCGGGAACCGACGCCCGCCGCCTTGGTGCGATTAGAATCGAGTCAGTTCAAAAAGAAACAGGTCACGATACCGGTGTACGAGCACGAGTTTCGCCACGGATTTCAGCACGTATTGAATCGGTAAACATTTTAGCTATTTATATACCAAGGGAGAAAAATAGTGCTTTTCCTTCCGCGGATTTCCATAAATCTTTTTTATATAATATCATATACAGGGTTTTATGGAAATGACGTATTATATTTAAATGGGTGACTCCTTGGGTGTCCTAGAGAAGCGCTACATATTTTTTTTCGAAATCGATCGTTTTATAAGTGGGGTCCAGCCCCATAAACACACACCTCATCCGGCGTTTGTTCGTCATGTCACCCTGTAGTGGCATATCAGAAAACAGGTGTTACGTGCAATGTTGCCAAACTGTGTAAAAAATGTAAAACTTTAGATTCTTATAAAAATAAATATTTAGTTTACTTAGAAAGTAAATCCACGCTGACAGGAGTAAGAAATCCAGTCATTTTCAGTCCTTTTTTCTATGGGAAAAGCCTTATGCTCATCACGTTCCCTGAAGATAGTGTGTAACTGCATAATAAGCATATACCCACTAAACCCCATTCGGCCTATTCTTTCCAATCGCTCGGAACATAACCGGCATATCGTCGAGAGAAAGAAACACATAGTGAAACACAACAAATGGCACTAAATCACTTAAAGAAACACACAGACACCCACGAGTTTCAAATTAGTTTTTTTGAAGATATGCACTTATTATCAGATTACACGAAAGCACTCAACACTAACGCATAATTACACTTTACAATAACACTATCGCACACATAGAACAACAGCACTTCATTATTTCGCAATAGAAATAAAAAAAACGCTAAGTTCTATGGGCCATTAACCCTTTACTAAACATAAAATGAAACAATTATGTGGACATAGGAACTACCCTTTGAAATAAATGGTCGAGTCCAAGGTGCTTTCTTTCTCCGAAACTGCTAGTGCGGTTGCCATTTCCGAGGCTATAATTATAGAAGGAAATTCCGCAATTTATGAATATAATCTTATAAAACATCGAAAGTGGCAACGCTGTATTTTTACCGATGAGCTTAATATAATATACCCTAACAGACAACGTCAAGACACGAACAGGCTCAAAGGTGTTATTCAGTTTCAACATTTTTAGATGAAATCTTATACAATAAGGGCGTATTTTTGCCTACACAGTAGCACTTTAAAATACTAATTCAGATTGAATGGTACTTAGATGTGTTCATGAGATCCGCGATAACTAATGTTAATTTATGTGACTTTGTTTTGGTGTTTTGTGACGGTTTTTGTTTGGGTTACCTGGTGGTTTTTTATAAATTAAGTTGGTTTTAAATAAGGCCGAAAAGGTAAATAACATTGCATTTTTTTTCTTCTAAAGGGTAAAGTGGCATTTCAGTTGTTCAGGTCCGACGGGTGTCGTTCGAATTGAACAAGTGAGAACATACCTTCGAGTCAGTTCAAGTTTATAAATCAGAGATTGTTTCCCAGTGAACTGAACTGAACGTAAAAGTTTATAATAATGTACCCTGCAAAATAAACAACTTGAAATCTGTCAAACGGTTAGACTTTCTAAAGAGTTTACCCTGAAGATATGACAACACTGTTCAAGATTCATTGATGTTTACCTTCCTGGCAGGGGCACCACGTGGTCATTTTTGGTTTGACATAAGGTCATGTACAGTGCATATTAAATTAAAGCGCTGGATATTTTTCTTCAATTTGTTTTCATCTCAGGAATTGCCGGTTTAAATATAATACGTCATTTCCATAACGCCCTGTAGACCAGGGAACATACAATGAAAGTTAATTTTATTTTAGAACCGAACTGAATGTCCGATCCAACCACGGCACCGTCATAGTCTGGCTACAGAACGCGGCAGGTCATCATCGATGGGAGCCGACGGAGGAACGAGTGCAAGCACTTCTGGAAGCCTTCAGGCCGGGCCGCGAGAGGGAGCGAGACAGGCAGGAACTGCTCAGTCCCACCCGGCAAGGCAGTACTCCTTCGGAGAAACCGGAAGTAGTGGTGGCGGTGGTAACTACGGCGACGTAAATGACGGAAGTAGGCTGTAAGTTATTTGCCGCTTTACAGGGTTTATAATTATATGTACAATGTATCCCGACATTTCGTTGATTTATAGAGAACCAACATCAAATTTCGCTCAATTCTGTAGTACGTTTTTTTTTTTGGATTTTCCTCGAAAAAATATCGTTTCCTATTTTTATTGTTGCCAAGTCTTTCTTTCATTCCTAAAAGTATAATGTACAGGGTCCGCAAACGAAGCGTGGACGGAAGATTAAATCGTTATCGAAGAACTTATCACCAATATTGAAACAGCTTGAGATATTGGATTAAAAGCGGCGTGTTTTAAAAATATTTTACATTATATAGGGTGGCCCAAAAAAGTGTGACAGCATAAAGTTATATTTTTTTAAATGGGACACCCAGTATTTTATTGCATATTTAGGTTCGTATTACTATCGTTTATAAGTGCCTCAAATTTTATTTAATTTGGTTCTGTAGTTTCGGAGAAATAAATTAAAAACTAAAAAAAAAAGTTTTGCAGTCCTGAATAAAAAAATCAAAAAAAAACAATCCAGAACCATTTTTCTAACCTCAGCATTGAGTGAAATTTATGACAAGAGGTCTAGAGATACTATTAATGTAATTGCGTTTAATTATTTTATACAGGGTGTTCATAATAAGCTTTCAAAAACCCCACATTTTAAAATAATTTTTCTCAAGTTTTTCAAATGGAACACCCTGTATATTATTTGGCTATTTGACGTAGAATTCATAGACAATTTTTTTTTGTAATACAAGCATATAAGTTATATCCAGCCGTTTTCGAAATAATTGTAAATATTATAAATTATGTTGTTTAAATAGAGTTTTTATTGGGAAATTTTGTTATAGGCGACTAGACTAATAATTGTAAACTAAAGTTAATGTTCAAAATAGCTTCCTTTTAGTTAATTTAATGATTTTCCTCTACGGCCAACAGAACTCTGAATTAATTTCCTTCATTAATAACGGGTTTATTGATTATCATCCTTTTTGTGTACGCAGTGCTTCCTGTTACTACAAATCTTTGCAACAACTTCTCGAAGGTTTTTGGTCTCGGCTTTCTCTCAATATCTGGATATCTTTCAGCATACACTCGGCTCGCGAGGAGGCAAAATAATTTTATTTAACTGTCATAGTGACAACCTAAACAAAAAGAAATCATGGCAACTCGATTAAGAATAAAAAATAAAATTAAATAATAAAAGTAGCAAAAATGTATGCTTTTAAAATTTATATCGAAATAACTAAAATACGGTAAACTCTAAGAGTAAAAGGAAGCTATTTTGAACTTTTACTTTAGTTTACAATTATTAGTCTAGTCGCCTATAACAAAATTTCCCAATAAAAACTCTATTTAAACAACATAATTTAAAATATTTACAATTATTTCGAAAACGGCTGGATATAACTTATATGCTTGTATTACAAAAAAAAATTGTCTATGAATTCTACGTCAAATAGCCAAATAATATACAGGGTGTTCCATTTGAAAAACTTGAGAAAAATTATTTTAAAATGTGGGGTTTTTGAAAGCTTATTATGAACACCCTGTATAAAATAAATAAACTCAATTACATTAATAGTATCTCTAGACCTCTTGTCTTTTTTTGATTTTTTTATTCAGGACTGCAAAACTTTTTTTTTTAGTTTTTAATTTATTTCTCCGAAACTACAGAACCAAATTAAATAAAATTTGAGGCACTTATAAACGATAGTAATACGAACCTAAATATGCAATAAAATAATGGTTGTGCCATTTAAAAAAATATAACTTTATGCTGTCACACTTTTTTGGGCCACCCTGTATAATGTAAAATATTTTTAAAACGTGCCGCTTTAATCCAATATCTCAAGCTGTTTCAATATTGGTGATAAGTTCTTCGATAACGATTTAATCTTCCGTCCACGCTTCGTTTGCGGACCCTGTATAATTTAAAAAAACTGTAACAATGTCTTTCAAACATTTTGTAATGCTCGTTTTAGTTTTAAGATAATTTTTCGCTATTTATTGTAATATGCTTCGTATAGATATAAGCCCTGCAACGATTTAGATACAGGATATATTCTTATATTCTAATATCACATAATTTCAAATAAGTGTTCGCAACGATTATTGGGTATTGGACAGAAGCCTTCCATCCTATCGGTGATAAGAGATTTAATTTCATATTGAAATTATTAGATGATACATTTTTTACCTACGTTTAAAAAGAGGCATTTAATCGTTTTATTTTTTCTATTTTTATTACAAATTTTATTTATACAATTTTTGTGACGCCGATGGTTATCGATAAGTGTTATAAATGCGGGAAATGTATTTTATCCTTTGCAACGAATAATGTCCGGCCGCGGGCCGAGACGGTTTCTCTTCAGTAACAATTATTTATATGGAAATAATTTGGAATCGGCTTTTGCGCCCACGCGTTCTATATTATTTATTTTAACGGATTTTTCAGTCATGCCTTGTTGGGACCTACACAATGGGGTTTAAACTAGTGTTGGGAAAAACCGACGATTTTAATAATCGAGTACTTGATACTCGAGCGATTTTAATAATCGAGTGAATCGCTCGAGCGATTAATCACTTGAAATTTTTATGACTAAGAAGAATGTGTTGATAAAACAGCAGGGGTTGTTTTTGTAAGTTTTATTAAGTTTCGTAGAGTTTTTATTAAGGAAGAACCACAGGGCCAATACTCCATTCATAAATCTGTTGGAAAGTGAGTTTGTGATTGTTTGAAATGTTATTGAAAATCAGTAATGGGTGGAAGAGTGACAAAACATGTTGGTCTCGCTAATGGCAACAATGTTGAAGTCTGGTTAAATCTAAGATCTTACAAGGTTAAATCCAATAACGTTTAAAAGGTTATGGAGCGGTCTTCATGGTTTCGGAGCGGAGCTAGTCTGGGCAAAAAGCCCAACAAGGGCGTATAATTTACTTTGAGATTCTTTACGTTTAACTATATTTTCTATTCAAAAAGTGTAGTTTCGAATATTGGATATTTATAAAAAAGATAGAAATATTGATCCAGTTTTTATATACAGTGTATCCAAGGATGGATTTAACTATTTATGCTTAGCATCAATATTTTTGGTGTATTCATTACTGGATGATACTCTCCAGATATAAAAGTGTATATTTCTAGCCAGATTGTCATATTTATCACTAAGACATCTTGCAAAATCCCAATTAAAAATTTGTAAATTTGACAATTACAACTGGTTTAAGGTTAATCCGCAATTGCTCTTAAAATAAGTTTATTTCTAATAATTTTACTATAAACTGTGAAAAGGATGATTCTTTAAAATAATATTATTATACTTAAAGGTATCAAATAAATCGTGAAATAATCCAACTGCACTCTGGTCATCTATCTTTAGTTTATTACCTGCTCACATGCATTGGGTGTGGCCAATTAGCTAGGAGGGAGAAACGGAATGGGTGATGCAAACTCAAAATCAAATATCTAAATATATTTACTAACCTGTGAAATTTTAATTTAACACCATTGCATCTTCTAGTGAAGTATTTTATGGCCGCACAAGACTCAACCATCTTGTAAATGCAAGATTTATATTAAGAAATAAACCAACTCGACTGCTTTTTGTCCGGACTAACACCACGGACCGGTCCATAACCTTTTAAACGTCAATGGTTAGTCAGAAATCATATCAATACAATCATATTAAAACATAACCATACTTACCGAAGAAAAGATAAATCCTTGCTTAAATGATCCACTCTTTTACAAACTATACATGAATGCACCATCATTGTGTATAATAAAGACGATTTTTCACCAATACTCACAAACAAAAAATAAAAACAACCAAGTATATAAACACTCCCTTAAAAGCGGTTAGCAGCGAGTAGCAACAGTGTATTCTTCTTCCATTGATAAAGTTTGATCGTTTGCCGTCGAGCGTACTATCTTTTAACTTGATGTTGTCAGAGTGCAGTCGGTTTATTTCAAACTTTTATGTATAATAATAATATTTTTTTTCTAAATCTCTCAAGGCCTATTCACAATTTATGTTAAAATTATTGGGAAATAAATTTATTTTAAAAGCAATTGCGGATTAACCTTAAACCAGTTGCAATTGTCAAATTAACAAATTTTTAATTGGGATTTTGCAGATACCTTAGCGATAAATAGGACAATCTGGCTATGCTGCAAGCATAACAGCAAGGTGGGGAGTGCACGTTTACAGGCCTTACGTCGACTTCAAATGTAAACAATTCTATCTGTAGTTTGTAAGATCTTTGGGAAGAACAGTTGATTCTGATTTTTTTTTAAATTACAAAATTCAAATTTTTTTAAAAATTTACAATCGCCGTAAGTAATAATAATTAACAATTAATTTATAACTCGAACAGTTTTTTGAATAATTGACCAATGTCGGTTATTTCAATAATCGAGTACTCGAGCGGTTTTTCGCTCGAGCGATCACAACACTAGTGATCTAAATATTTTGATGGACTCAATTTACGAACAAAGGATATTAATCTTGCATAGGCTAATTTACCTGATTTTGTAGTAATTGACTTTGATTTAGGTATTAGTTTAATTTTTAAAAAAATAGTGACGAGCGTATTATTGGCTTTGATTACATTAAAATAATGCTCCCAAATAACATTTTACTAGATTATCTAAAAACACTAGTAGACTGAACTTTCTAAAACATTTAGGTGAAATTTACAAAATTTGAAAAAGCGCGATTTCCGAAGAAAACAAAGCGCTATATATCGTTTTGCAAATACGATCCAAATTTCAATACATCACTTTATTAAATAACAAAAAAAGAAGTACCTGAAAATTTTATTAAGTGAAAATATTCGAACACTTCATCAAGAACCACTTGTTTTTGATATTGTTCGGCACATTAGTCTGAAACAGTGAAAATAATGCGGGCGAAAAATGAAAACCTAAAAACGAGATTGTCAGGTACTTATTAAATTTATAAAAAAAAATTTCATTCGTATTTATTAGTAAAATATCGATTTTTAATTACCTTATAAATGAAGACTAGTATCACAATGAATATTTTATATTCATATTAATTTTTTATTGCAAAATTATTATAAATAATGAATATTTGGTACAATTAAATTTATGGTATACAGGGTGTTTCCTAACCTCTATGAAAAAATGAAGGAGGTGAATGGTCACGTTATTTTAAAACGGAAATGCAGTATAAAAGTTTTTCGCATGTCGCTTCGTTTTCGAAATACAGGGTGTTAAAACAAATATTGTATTTTTCATTTTATTAATTAATGCCAAACGATATTCTAATGATATTTGTTAAACATAAAGGATTAGAGCACTCCACTTTGGGTCAATTTTAAATTTTACAATTAATTCATTCGACTGTGTATTATTCATGGTTTTAATACGATTCATAGAGGACATTTGCAGCAATTTATTTGACTTTTGTTCATATGAGTTCATTATTCAAAGTTTTTAAATCATATGCATCAGCCCGGTGAGACTGCTTATGGGGGGGATCGAAACACGTAAGAAGGCCTTGGAAGTGATGCTAAGCCTACTCTGCTCCATACGCTCACAAGTAACCTACTTTTATCTATCTGTTTCACTCCGCATCAAGCGTCAATATCAGACTAACGTAGAGTTAATATGAAATGCCAAAAAGTGAGTGTTTATGCAGACGACTTGTACCTGGTCATATTTGTCTCACTTTACTGAATTAGGGAAGGTTGCTGCAGACAGAGACAGGCATAGAATGCGAACAGCACGAATTGTTAAACAAGCTAACTTCCTTCGTCTGGCGGGAATGAAAATCAAGCAACATCTGATGTGTTTTAAAATGGTGGAGAAGACTTCTATTCTTTTCACGAAAAACGTCGTTTCCTTTTTGGTGCAAGTGAGTAATTTGTAATTGAAATATTTAGTCTTCTTTACTGAGAGTAAGGATCAATAATAATTTCTTTTCCTAAATCATATGGGGCCCAAAAATATGCTTGGACTTGAGGCTTGAAATATTTGCTAGGACCTAGAGCCCAGTTGAAGATGGTAATATATTTTATGTAAATTATGATTTACTTCCTATATTTTAATAAAACTACTTACAATCTTATTTCTGAAGTTTAATTTTTCATTTGTAGTTACGTTACTAGTTCAAAAAATGATATAAGAATGTGTGAGGATTATTTTAAAGTGATATTTACAGCTTAAAACATGTCAAAATCCTAATATTGATTTTCACCACTTAAGTAACTCAAATAAAAGGGCTTTGAATGTTTTTTTGTTTGTTGGTTAAATGTCACTTTAAAATATTGAGAGTAAAAAAAATTTGGACAAAAGTGACATTTGAAAAGCACGTGCGTTTGTCAGCTGATGCCAGACGTAATGGATGCCGGGTTTGTTCGTTTGTTCATACTTGCTTCGATTTATTAACACGGCTGTTTGTCTTCTTCCTGTTTATAAGCATTCGTTGATATGCATCATCAAATCATTGGCATAAAATAAATAATACAATATTTTTTTAACACCCTGTATTTCGAAAGCGAAGCGACATGCGAAAAACTTTTATACCGCATTTTCGTCTTAAAATAAGGTCATTTTTTCAGAGAGGTTAGGAAACATCCTGTATATTTGAATCATTTTTTTAAATTGTAAAACTGACACCACAGCGCCGTGAGCGAAAGTGACGACCCCGGTGCCCGATTGGTTAATGCCAGAGGAAAAAGATATCAAATGTACACTAATTAGGCGTGAGCCTGCACCGGATACAACCTCTGTCCACCACCAACGGCGGAGCGCAATTGTTGTGTTAGTATTTGATAGGGAACACGGTGATTCGAAGTGAATTTACCACGCCCATGCTTGCAAGAACATTTGATTATTTTTATCTAGCCTTTCCGTCCCTGTTTCAGACTCCTGTGTCATACAATACATGGGCCGAGCTTTTCGATATAAATTCTTTTTTTTGGTTGCTTAGCACGAATAGCATACGTCAATAAATTATTTATAAGAATTTCAAATCATTATTCGTAAAACATTGACCTACTTTTAGGTCTGCGGTGTCCAGTGCCTTTATGCCCAAACCTGGATCAGTACCTATGGTAACCAACCACTGTTGCCATGACAGCCGATATTGCCTGGTTACTAACCTGAATCAGTATCTATATGGCAACGTCACTGAGCAATCGTTGGCATCACAACAAATTTAGAAAGTAAATTTTACCAAGGTAAGAACATGGTTGCTGTCGCCTACCAATGGCAGCCATTAAGGCCCAATCAGAATTAATTTCTCTCATCATATTTTATCCAATTGTTATTATTATTGTAATCTTAACAAGAACGTAATGTGTTCAAGCTAAGCAACCAATAAACTCCTGTATTAAAGCTTAGTCCTTGTGCACTCGAATTCCTATCTCATGTAAATAGAACATTTTATACATAATATATATGTATTTAGGATTTAAACAGAGTTTTATCTATCTTACTGATAGCTAAGCGTTAAGTTATCCTTAGGATAAGTAGTTAATAACTTTTTTATTGTTAATTTGTGAGGTGTAAAATAGTTTATTTCGTATTGGCTTTGTACAAGAACACGAGAGGCTTATATATATATATATAATTATTTTGATTTGTTATTTCGTTTTTGTGTCGCTTTATTATTCTTTGTTATTATATATCAGTAAGTTATGTAAAAACGTAACTTTTGTAAAAACTTACACTTATTCATAGCAGCAGATTTATAACTATACATTATGGTAAAACAATAAAATTGTTAATAAGATTAGTTTTTTTTTGTCTGATAATCCCAAGAAATTATTCAAAGGCAAATTATTACAACATGGGACCGACCGTTAAGGCCGTATACAGTCGGGAATTTTTATGGCGCCAGCAAAGGCAATTATAATTCAAGGATTCAGGCGCAGTACACCGTTCTCCGCACTACAGTCAGAAATTCTACTCTTCTGACAATTAAAATGAGACGGATTCATGCGCAGTACACTGTTCCCGATCAGCTGTCTCACATTACCAGAAATGAGGCAGGCGCCATTTTAATTGCCCGTGCCGGCGCAATTGGGTAGACATGGATTATTCTGTTATTTTTAACTGTTTGTTATTTGGCCGAACCAGGTATGAACAGGTAATGACCATTTAAACCCACTGGTACTTAAATTAGCAGTTTACATTCTTTATTAAACTTATGGACTGCTAATTCAGCAACTTTTTGCACCTCCTATTTGTAAATAGCAGTAGCTGCTTTAACTGGTAATCAAAACGAACAGGTTTGCACATCTCTAATTCTGGGGATATTTTAGGGATTTCGACAGTACCCACTGCTGTTCTGACCGTTGACAATGCTCCAGCTGATCGAAAACGGTTTACTGCGCATGAATACGTGCCATTATAATTGCCGGCGCAAGAGGAAAAATTGCCGAGTCTATAGTATTATATTCTTTCGATTTTTCAGCAAATAAATTTTGTGTTGCTTCATTGGCTTTATTAATTATTTCGCCTGGACCGCATTCAAATGAGTTTTTTCCGCTAGTCAAATGGATTTTTAGAACGTTTTGTTGTAAATACAGAATGCGGGCCAAAAATGTTGTTGGTTCCGGTATTCGGCACTTTCAAATAGTGGAAGATACGCATTTAAACACGGGGTGTTATTATAATTATTTAAACCTCAAGTTGGTTCCCCGATATCGCGCATCATCGTGGCAGCGGACGGCACACCGTCGGGGAATGCTCTCATACAAATATAAACAGTGGCGGCCTGGTTTTAAATATGTGTGTGTGTGTGTATTAATAGTATCAGTGAGAATGCACGGTTAGGGGGGGGGGGGGGGGGATAAGAGGTTTTATTGCTGATAAATAGAATTATGTTACGTTGGGTCCATATTTACCAGCAGAATTTTATATACAGTGAGTCCCAGACGAAATGTCTAAATTCATTTAAAATTCAGCGGTATGTTTTTTCAAAAAACGCTCGTACCCGTCGATTTTGATTATTTAATTTTATTTTTTTTGTTGTAATTTTATGTATACAGGGTAGCTCAAAAATAAGTTACGACCATCAACTTCATTTTTTCAAATGAAAACATATATTTTTTATTTCATTTTTGAATTTTGCATTGAATTCTAAGCATGTTTCATGTACCATGTCCTATACATAAACTCAACAGTTATTGAAAAAATTAGGATTGAACATATCTATAAGTAAGACCTGTTTATTAAAAAAAACACAACAAAATCAAATTAAATGTTGAAAATGTGCGCCATTTACGGCTTGACAATATCCAAGACTATCAATAAACTCTCTTTGCACGTTTCCAACCATTTCCGGAGTTATGACACGCACTTCTCTTCGGATCCTTTCTTTCAACTCCTGTATATTGTTTGGCCTGTTAACAAATAATTTTGTTTTGAGGTAACCCCCACAAAAAAAGTCCAGCGGAGTTAGGTCTGGCGACCTAGCAGGCCATTCGATAGGTCCTCTCCTTCCAATCCATCGATTGGGAAAGGTTTCATCCAAAAATGTGCGCACAGTGGCCGCATAGTGCGGAGGAGCACCATCTTGTTGGAATATCAGTTCTTCTTCGGGGGAGTCTGGATCCAATGGATTCGGAAATAAAGCCACTAATGCTGGAATTAATTCTAGTTGGAGAAATTCGAGATATACTTGTCCAGTTAAAGACTGTTCAAAGAAAAATGGACCAATTACTCTTTCGCGTACGATTCCACACCAAACATTTATTTTCTTAGGGTACTGGCTGTGAACCTCTATCATCCAATGCGGATTTTCTGTTGCCCAATATCGACAATTTTGTCTGTTCACATTACCATTCAAATGGAACGTAGCTTCATCCGAAAAAATAATATTTTTTACTAAATTAATATCTAGATTGCACATATTTTGCATGCGTCCGCAAAACTCACTTCGCCTATCGAAATCATCTTCAAATAACTCATGCACTCGAATAACTTTGTATGGGTGATATTTGTGCTTTTGAACTACTCGGTGAACAACAGATTTCGGCATGTGTAAATCGGCCCCAATGTGCGACAGGGGAGTACATGGATTTTCTTCCAAGGAAAGCAAAACGTCAAGTTGTTCATTTTCATCTCGAGTAGGACGACCAGATTTAGGCAAATCTCTAACATGACCGAATTCTCTAAACTTAGCCTCTATTCTACTCACAATCTTTTGACATATGGGAGGACGATCAGGATGGATTTCATTAAATAATTGGGCTGTTTCTATTTGAGTACGTGTTTTATCACCAAACCCAACCATGCATAGAATTTCAATTTTTTCCCGTTCCGTTAACTTCACCATTATTGTGAAAACCGCAACTTTCAAACTACGCTTGACAATAATTATACTTATTTGAAATAAAATTGTCATACAGTTTCTATGGAAATAAACGGTGACAGTGAGACAGTACACTCTTACTTATTATGGAGCCCAAAATGCCATATTGCCAGAAGATTTGATAGATCGTTGGATTCCCTAAATGATATGTTCAATCCTAATTTTTTCAATAACTGTTGAGTTTATGTATAGGACATGGTACATGAAACATGCTTAGAATTCAATGCAAAATTCAAAAATGAAATAAAAAATATATGTTTTCATTTGAAAAAATGAAGTTGATGGTCGTAACTTATTTTTGAGCTACCCTGTATACATGAAATTACCACACAAAAAAAAATTAAAAAATCAAAATCGACGGGTACGAGCGTTTTTTGAAAAAACTTACCGCTGAATTTTAAATGAATTTAGACATTTCTTCTGGGACTCACTGTATATATTTGTAATTTTGTATTTTTCCAAACTTAATTAAGTGCTGGTTATTTGATCTTATCCAAAATCCACTATTATTGCTAAAATACAATAAATAGGTGCAAAAATAAGACAATTTTTATAGGTTTAAAAAATAGGTAATTATTTTTACCACTCTTAACAAACAAAACCTAAAATATAAAAAATTACTTGAATACAAAATATGCCATTCAAATAAAACTTAACTCTAACATTAGTTAACGAGAACAATGTCCTGCAGATCACTTTATTTTCCTTAAAACTAAAAAGTACAGTTCACACTTTAGTTTATTTAACAAAACGGAATAAGAATAACTTTTCAAAGTATTCCTAAACAAACAGAAATAAAATCCTCAAGAACTAAGATTAAAAATTGGTGGCTTCCAAAGGATTAGGTTATAGAACTTAAATCGTCACAAATGGTAAAAAGTAGTCAACAACACAACATATTTTCCGAAGAAATTTTACGGTGACAAAAGGATGCGTAAAAAAAATTGAAATAAACAAAAAATCGTAGGTCGTCACTGTCTTCGGTATCATCGTTTGACAGTTTTAACGGAGCTGATGATACAGCACGAGCCCAACGAACTCTGTGTCGAGCACTATTTAAATAGAAACCAACAATCATTCTGGTAAACTAATTTTCATCACAAAAGAAATATCGTTACCCTATTTTATCTCTACTTATCTTGAGATCCATCTTTTCAGTGTATATCTGTATTTTTTTTAATTCTAAAAACACATCTACGAAAATTAACAAAACTAAAATGTAAACTGGAATAACCAACGATCATTTGCTCAACATACTCTCGACCGCCATCTTTAATAGCCTGGCCTCTGTCATTTGTTTCAATGGGGGGTTCTTTTGCATAAAAGCGTTCAGCTGTTTTAGTAGTTCCCTCAGAACTTTCGGGATAAAGTGTTTCGTTTGAGGTGAGTCGGCAATTAGGGCGAGAAACGCTGCTCTGATAAAACTGAAAGAATAAAAAATAAACTAAACTGCTGGCCATTTGCTTTCGAGCAAGAAAAATTTCGCCTAAATTTAAAAGTTAATATTTTTTGAACCAGATATGACATCGATCTCCGGTTTTTAATGGTTGATAGATTTGTCCCTTAGGAAACAATCGCCAAAGTTGGATTGTCTTAAACTGTCAGAAAATTTTATATACAGGGTGTTAAAGAGGACGATGATTTTTGCTCCAATTTCAATAGCATGTAACTTTCACAATAATATTTTTAAATTTTATCACTGTACGTCAATTGAATCACTGGTTCATAACAAAGAAAGTAATATGTAAAATTTTTGATATCTGCTATATTTTAAGAGATACCGATTTTTTTGAAAAACTTTGCTTTTTTTCAACTTTTTGTTAGCTAGATCCCACTGTGCGTTGTATCGTGCAAACTTTGCAAGTGATTATTATACCTTATGAAAAGCTTGTTTATGTTCAGTAGCAACAATTGTACCTAAATGTTGTGATGTGCAGTGGCGTACTTATAATCACTTATATGTCTATGCTTTATGAGTATCTCACAATTTTTTTGTATTGGAAAGTACTCGCCTCTAGATTAGGCAAGATTTTCCTTATTTTTTAGTTGTTCATATCACGCTACAGGTATATTATACAGTGTCTACAAAATTTAAAAAAAATTAATTTTTTCAAACAATTAAATAAAAAAATTATCTTTTATAAAATTTTGTAGACACTGTACCTGTACCTGTAGCGCGATATGAAAAACTAAAAAATAAGGAAAAACTTGCCTAATCAAGGGGCGAGTAATTTCCAATACAAAAAAAATTGTGAGATACTCATAAAGCATAGACATATAAGTGATTATAAGTACGCCACTGCACATCACAACATTTAGGTACAATTGTTGTTACTGAACATAAACATGCTTTTCAGAAGGTATAATAATCACTTGCAAAGTTTGCACGATACAACGCACAGTGGGATCTAGCTAACAAAAAGTTGAAAAAAAAGCAAAGTTTTTCAAAAAAATCGGTATCTCTTAAAATATAGCAGATATAAAAAATTTGACAGATTACTTTCTTTGCTATGAACCAGTGATTCAATTGACGTACAGTGATAAAATTTAAAAATATTATTGTGAAAGTTACATGCTATTGAAATTGGAGCAAAAATCATCGTCCTCTTTAACACCCTGTATATAAAATCTTCTGACAGTTTAAGACAATCCAACTTTGGCAATTGTTTCCTAAGGGACAAATCTATCAACCATTAAAAACCGGAGATCGATGTCATATCTGGTTCAGAAAATATTAACTTTTAAATTTAGCCGAAATTTTTCTTGCTCGAAAGCAAATGGCCAGCAGTTTAGTTTAATTTGTAACTAATACACTCATGGGTTTGTTCGGATTTGTTTGTTTTACAAACCGCACACTTTTTAACTTTGACATTTTTATAATCCTCCGAAATTGTGTGTACAACTTGTACACATAAAATTAGTTGACACGTATTTCAGGATTGATTGACCTTAAATTAATGTTACGAAATACCATTTTGTTCTTTATCCTCTTATCTACAAAAATAACACCACCACAGAAAGTGTAACCTCTTTTAGTTCGGAAGTTATTAAATGCACAGCGCGCAAATTGCCCAAGCGCGCAGCCAGCGACGAGTCGAAGTGTATCAGAACTTACAAGCGACCTCCCTGTAGTGTGAATCATTAATATTTTCATTCCAAAAATGTTATGCAACCTCGCCTAAACGGTTATTGCACAGATAGACACCATCGATTTGCTTAAAAAGCATTATTTACAGTAAAATTTACAATCTCACAATCTTTGTATAGTTCAGGAACTTTAGTAAGGTGATAACTACAGATTCTTTGTTTAAGGGACTCATCGGTTGCTGGTAAGTTAAGAGCTACTAAATGAGACGGATCGAAAGGATTAAAACATCGATCTGTTCGAATTTTGATGATTCTTGCATTTAATCAAAACTCCACGTATAACTTTATATAAAAACAGTATGCTTATATTAATGAGATGAGCATGGCACTCTTTCGATCTTTCGAACAACAGAAAAGAATTATTAATGATTCACACTAGCCAGCTCGATTGTAAGTTCTGATACGCTGCGATTGACCGTATTTAATAACTTCCGAACTGAAAGAGGTGCCACTCTTTCGTAAAATGGGTTATATAGATAAGAGCATAAAGAACAAAATGGTATTTTTTTAAATTAATTTAAGATTGGTTATAACAGCATGTTAAAACTATTTAAACAAAAAGAATTAAATTGTTAATTGTTCACAATGACATTTTTTTTTATACACTTCGAAAGCTAACATATCAAAGTGCAAAACAAAAAAAGACAGACATTGATCCGATCAGTACAACTGGAGATATTAAATTTCAAACATCAAAAGATTGGAGAAAATCCGGCAAATTATGAAAAGTTCACGTGTGGATATTTTCGAAAAAAAAAATGTTTTCAGCAGAATCCTGAAACACGTGTCACCTAATTGTATGTAATATACAGGGTGTTATGGAATTGACGTATTATATATAAGCAGGCAATTCCTGAGATAAAGACAAATTGAAAAAAAATACCCAAAAATAGCGCTTTCAATTCATTCAGCGGTAAAAGTGACCTGACGTTAAACCAGAAAAACACCTGTGTGGCACTGCGATACATGTAAGCAATCAAGGAATTGTGGGCGGTGTTGTTATATGTACACCTTAAACTCTTTAGACAAAATAAAATAATTTAAACACTTTTCCATTCTGTAATACCTTTTTGTACAATTAATTGAAGAATATTTACGACGGACTATGTTTTAAACAACCCGAAAAACATATGGAATAGTAATAGCCACGTACGTCACTAGGTAAAATGCCAATGACCTCTTGACAGCGGATACGTTGTGTCTCGTCGATCACCAACACACTCAGAGCTGGGCAAATACTTTTTAAAAGTATTTAAATACTAAATACTTAATTAAATTCAAAAGTATTTAAATATTAAATACTTTTTGAAGTAATGAAGTATTTAAATCTTAATTACAAAAGTATTTAAATACTTTTTAGGTTTAAATACTATATTTAAATACTTTCTAAGTATTTAAATACTTTCTAAGTATTTAATTACTTTTAAGTATTTATAAATACTTTCTGAGTATTTAATTACTTTTATTTTTAATATTTATAAATACTTTTAAGAATGAAACACAAAATTTAAATACTTTGTAAACAATTACAGTCGAACCTCTATAACTCGAACCTCTCTTTAACTCGGACTTTTTAGTGGTTTTTGTACATTTTCCAAGATTTCTATGTACATATTTTAATGGTACATAGACATAATGTATGTAATAAAAAAAATGTTTTGGAATATTCATGTGGTTTTTCCTTCTCTCTTCCAACTCTCCGTAACTCGATCTTTTTTGGTTGTCCCTTCAAGTTCGAGTTATAGAGGTTCGACTGTAATTACTTTTAAAAATATTTAAATAGTATAGTAGTATTTTTGTCTCCTCTAAGTAGGCAGTTGAATAGGTAGGTACCTCAATCCTCAAAATAATTTAGAATCAAATAAGATTTAACAGCAATAAAAAGTGTGTTTTGTAATATTTTATTGATATTGACAGTAAATTTTAATTAAAAAACCACGACAACATAAACTTAAGGGTACAGGAATAAAACAGGAATTGTCCATATTTATCGAAATCGAGATTACTAGCGCAACCTGTTGGCACATGTTGTTACTTTCCATGGTCAAAATATTAGCCGAATAAAACTAGGAACGTCTGTAGAAATTAGAGTCAAAGTTTTACTGTACTGAAATAAAACTAGGGATGTCCATACTAAAAAATGCATTTTATCTCAAAACTCTGATTTTCTGACAATCCTTATTTTATCCCTGTATTCTTCAACTAATAACATAACAAAAGACTTTCTACCTAAACCTAATTACTCAAAATTTGTAATGCATGAATAATAATTTATAATGTAATGTTTTAAATGTTCGATGCGTTAGCTTTCATAAGAACAAGATTTTCGAAATTATCGTCTGATAAAGCATGTCGTCGTGGCGTATTAATGAATGTTGCAAATGAAAACATTCTTTCAACTGGGGCAGATGAGGGAAGAGTAGTGTTATATTTCAAAAATAATTTGTTGATAATGGGATATTTTCTCAGCATTTCTATGTCTGTTTGTGAGTCTTGTATATCTTGTGAATGCTTTCAAAGTGGGGACGATTTGCTTCCGTGAGAGAAAATGCAATGTAGTTAGTCTTTTGTACATTAAGTACATTCTTTTGTGATATGATAAAATTAAGATGCAAACTTGAAGCTGAATTATATTTTTAAAAAACACACTCTAATAAATACAAAATACATTAATAACTTCGTATATTACGTAACATGTGCTAAGTTTATCGTATTTTTAGTAATTACTTTTGCCTGATTTCTCCAGTTTTTTTTTCTGTTTCATCGTATATGGGGGGTAATTACAACCAAGGGCCCCCCTCCTTTTATACGCGCCTGCATGACCTATTTTCGAGATTCCTACGCCATTGATCAGGATGAACAGCTATGATTTTCGGTCCAGAATCATTTTCTGATCATCAAAGCTACCATTTCGTTCCTTCCACTTGTGTCGGCATCGTACGGAAACTATCTTTCGCTTCCTGACACGCGTGACAAGTGCAAACTTAGAATTTTCCACATGAACCATATTTAAATAGAAAACAGTACTTGAATAGTAAAAAGTATTTAAATACCCCAAAAAAGTATTTAAATACTCCAAAAAGTATTTAAATACTAAAAAAATATTTAAATACTCAAAAAGTATTTAAATACTAAAAAAGTATTTAAATACTCCAAAAAGTATTTAAATACTGAAAGGAAAATAAAAAAGTATTTAAATACTAAATACTTTTGCAAAGTATTTGTGAAATAAATACAAATACCTATTATAAAAAAGTATTTAAATACTCAGTATTTAAATACAAAAAAGTATTTAAATAAAAAAAAGTATTTGTGAGTACAAATACTGCCCAGCTCTGACACACTCTCAGCCATCCGCTCTGTTTCTTCGGTTTACGCGTGTATCTTGCCCGTCCATAAATAATCTTTGAATATTGTTTTTATTGACGCGTTTCTTCTGGACGTGAAATTTCGTCGCGTGTAATAAAATCTAATAATCTGTAGTATAATCTGTATTATTGTATTTTCAAAAGCTAACTATCGGTTCTGTTTCACTATTACTGTGTGTACATAAAGTGTTTCCAGGAGTGTTCCCATGAAAAAGAAAAAAAACTGATTGTGTTTGTGCCTGGATTTCCTCGCTCTTAGGTATAAGGATAAATACAAGTAGGTAGAAAATAATTTATTTTTATAATTTTATATGGAATTTCAGTTTTACATTAAGTTTGGCAACATTGCCATTGACTCTGGGTGAAATATTGTACAGTAGCGCGGACTGACCTGTGAGTAAGAGTGTTTATTACCCCACTTTTAAAACGGTCGATTTAAAAAAAAAATAAAACATGTAGCGCTCTCTAGGACACCCAAGGAGTCACCCATTTAAATATAATACGTCATTTCCATAATACCCTGTATAAGTTGTAATTTTTTTTCGGACGATTCTAAAATGTCAAGGTTAAAAAGTGTGCGGTTCGTAAAAGAAGGACCCATATGTAAGTGTATAAGGCATATTAAATCTTATCTAAAATAAATATTTTTCCTATATTCTTCAGTCCAAAAACGCTTACCTCAATTTTATCTCGGTGTTCTTATGCATTTCCATGCTGAGCTGTTGCATCAGAGCCAACAGTACGCTTTGCGTCAGCATACACTTCTCCCCGAACACCTTGTTCACGTCGACCCGTTCGCAAACGAAAATGACCAAATTTAGGTTTTCGGCAGACAGTGCGACTTGGAAGGCCTCGTCATAGTTTTGTTTAGCCAACGACTGTTGAATTTGAGCCAGCGTTGCTAACTAAAATAAATCCTAATAATATATTCACGGAAGTCTTTAGTTAAATTAGTAAAAGTGTCTTAATTATTAACTGAAATAATTAAAACAATTATTTTATTTATTTATTTAACGAAAACCTAGAATTAGATGAAAAGGCTAGAATTACAATCATTCCATAGGAGATTAATAACTAAATATTTTACTTATCTACAAAAAGCGAATGAAAAACACCGAAAACTAGCACAGAAAAAAGCAAGATAAGCATATAAACGGAATCTAAAAAGAAAAAAAAACTTAAAAGGGTTTGTTCTGTATTTCTAGAACGAGAAACATTTTGAAAAAACTTGTATGACTTAATGGGTCTAGTTTGATGTTTAGTATCACAAATTGCTCTATGGCCCATAAGTTATGGGACACCCTGTATAAAAGCACGAGGGGCCCGAGAAATATATTTTTTCCCCTAACGACGAAACGGAAACCATAATTTATTTTTCGGTTAACAGAAACTTCCTCGATTTAAAGAAAACATTTTCAAGTGCCCTCGTTAGCGGAAGCGATAAGCACCAATAAATATGCGAGGATAAACTGGAAATGGCAGTGCGTTAAAAAGCGTTTTAATTTAAATAATTTTGAGACATGCCATAAAAAAACTCTTTTATTCAACGTCAGTAATAACAAGAAAAACCCCCCAAAAAAAATAATAAACTATGTACTTTATCAACGGTAAAATAATAAAGGAATTATGAAAATAGTCGATGCACGTTTCGAGAATACTAACTCCCATCATCAGCACAAGAGCATCACTTGATAACAGCTCAGTGACAAATATCATAAAAAGGAAAGGCTGAGGAGTAACATTAAGCAGGATGAATAAAAAGTCTTCAACTCTCTTAATTATGTTTTAACCACTTGTTCACAGAACTGCTATCAAGTGCAGCTCATGTACCATAGCGCTGATGATGGACTTTTATTCTCGAAAGCTGTACAGGGTGTCCCATGATCTATACTTTTATACATTACATGTGCTCTTTTTGGGTCAAATGCTAAAATCAAAATTTGAAAATTTTCGCTCGCTTAAGAGATACGGGGGAAAATCAAAAAATTGACAATTTCAAAATTACCCTATATTTTCTTAGTTAAAAAAGAGATACAGAAAAATGTTTTATACAGAAGTTTCTTTATAATGATTGTTGAATAATCTGCCGTTTTCAGAATAAGTATACGGGGTCAGGTAAAAAAGTTATCGGACCTAACCTCATTTTTTAAAATGGAACACCCTGTATATTTTAATCTAAAAAATACTATTTTAGATTCTCCATTCAAATATATCCTGTATATTTTAATCTAAAAAGATACTTTTTTTAAATTATCTTTTCAAATTTACAACACACCATGGATAATATTGGTTTCCTAGGTGATTTATTTAAACTTTATAACTTTAATCCACAGTAGACCATGAAACAAAAGCTAATATCCTATACCCAATTCATTTCCAAGATAGACCGACCACAACATGTTAAATTGTTAAAACAGTTGTTCTGTGTGATAGGGTACCCACTTTTGTATCTGATAAATACCTCATTAAAAACAGGAAAATTTCCAAGTTTACTGAAAATTAGCCTCATTGTACCGATTCCAAAAGTGAATAAGCCGGAGACCGCCGCGCAATTTAGACCAATAAATCTCCTGCCAGTAGTGGACAAAATTATCGAGACTATTGTGTGCAATCAGCTTAAACAGTACTTTGAAGAGAATCAGTTGCTATTCGTGGGACAGTCCGGATTTCGAAGTAATCATTCATGTGAATCGGCCATCCAATATATTTGTGCAGAATGGAGGAAAAAAATCAATGAAGGAGACATAGTGATTGGTGTTTTTGTGGACTTAAAGCGAGCCTTTGAAACAATAGATCGCAACATATTGTTAAAAAAATTGATAGCATATGGGATAGGAGAGAGCGCATTAAGCTGGATTGGTGACTATTTAAATTATAGGTTCCAAAGGACAAAAATAGATAATACAGTGTCTGGAAATAGTATTACTAGACTAGGTGTCCCGCAGGGTAGCGTACTGGGTCCACTTTTATTTATAATATATATAAATGACATTTATAAGTCTTTAAAAAAATGTTTTGTCAGTTTATTTGCGGATGACACCCTAATTTCTGTTTCTGGTAAGAATTGGCGAGAAATAGTTACTGTTCTTAATAGTGAGCTCAGCATTTTATATGACTGGTTATGCCAGAATAAATTAAAGTTAAATGCAACAAAAACGAATTGTATGATAATTGGTTCAAAGACACAATGTAATGCTTTTAATGAGTTAAATTTATCGCTGTACATAAATAATACTCCAATCACATATGTAAGTGAAATTAAATATCTCGGAATAATTTTGGATCCGCAGCTCAATTTTTCTGCTCATGTTGACTATCTCTGTAAAAAATTGGCAAAAAAGATTGGGTTTTTTTATCGAGTATCTTCCTGTGTGTCTCAATGGACAAAAAGATTAATTTATAAAACAATTATTTTGCCGCATTTTAATTACTGTACGTCTTTGTTAATTTCATGTACGGGGGAGGAGATTGGTAGATTGCAGGTACAGCAAAATAAGGTCATGAGGATTTTGCTCGGATGTAATAAATATACACCAATAGATTGTATGTTAACAGAGTTGGGCTGGTTGAACGTCGGGCAGTGGATTGGAAGGGCGAACCTCATTTTAATATACAAAATGGAAAACAATTTATTGCCTCATTATCTCAACTCATATCTTGAGAGAAGATATGACTGTCACAATTATGGTATCAGATCAGCAAGAAACTACAACATTCACTATGTAAAATCTGTTGGTCTACAAAAAACTCTTTTTTATGAGGGACTTCGCCGTTTTAATGCGCTTCCCGATGTGATAAGGAGCTCACCTAGTTTGACTGTATTTTGTAGAAAACTTTTTGTGTATTTGCGAGGACAGAGCTTATGTTAGCATTTTGTATTTGTAAACAATGTATGTAAATATGTATTTATTTTGTTCTTTTTACTAGCCAAGTGCTAAATAAAGTATATATAAATAAAATAAACAAACGCACGTGATCGGTGAAACTAACAGTGAACAGGGCCGTGCTTATAATATTATAATTATAAAAAATTATGATCGCAATATTGTTGAATACAATTTGGAAATATCGGGATGTAAATAAGCATTCATGGTAAAATATAAAATAAATTAATAAATATATCTAGAGTTTCCGGAAAATACGTGTCGATGTACATTTTGTAAGAATTGTCAATTTATTCGAAACGAAAGAATCCGTGATCCAAATTGTCATTAAAAAAATTCTGTTTACTGATAAAGCGTGCTGTAAAAGATCCGAATTCACCAACCTGTATTGACCAACCTGTATATCTTATTGATCCTATTGTGATGAAATTATTCGGATAAGTTTGAGGAGTTATCATCGTCGCTTGAGTCTACAGTAACACCTAATTAGTCGTTCAACTTGTATCTCGATAATATTATCGAGTTCCCACACTCTGGTTTCTACTTGTTGTTGCACTAATACATTTTTGACTCTTCTCAGGTGTAATAGCTGCTAAGGCACGGTCAAAAAGGTCTTTCATAACGACAAACTTGTAGGTTGAATTATGTTTGGCAACAAAAGTCTTTAAAATTACTTCTTTCATCTCAAAACTAAAATGATTTTTCTTGTGACGTTTCTTAGATGGACTCAAATTAATATACACTTGGGCTTCGTCTGCAGTATCGGTGCTAGACATTCCTTTAACAAATATACTAAGGTATATGTTAAGTAGCACTCACAACAACAACAAGAAACAAAAAATTAAAGGACAAAAATAAAAATGGAATAATCACAACCAACGAACCAATACCAAACTTGGCCTCAATAACCAACGGACCTGATTTCAACTCTGTAAAAATTATAAGGCCCGCCCCGTCCCACGTTCGCTCAATATCGAGCGGCCAATGAGAATACGCATGCGCGGAGGCTCCTCCTACTCACTTGATGATCATGCGCAAACAGTGTTTATGTCTAGTCTATCTTGGAAATAAATAGACTTTAGAAGCAGCTATGTTGACTATTAATATTTAACGTCAATTTCATTTTTACATATTCATTTGCGAAAATGACCTATCAACATTTTGAAAAATTTGATATGATATCAGTTTATATTCAAAGTGTGAAAAAAATGAAGAAATGGCGCAAAATGTATATCCGGAATGACGGTAACCATTTAAGGACATATTCCGAACATTTGCGATGATTCCCGTTATCTTTTACCTTAATATAAATCTTTTATTTCGTTTTAAAGTAATAAAGAATAAATCGCCTAGGAAACCAATATCATCCATGTTATGTTATATATTTGAAAAGATAATTTAAAATAGTATCTTTTTAGATTAAAATATACAGGGTGTTCCATTTAAAAAAATGAGGTTAGGTCCGATAACTTTTCTACTCCGTATACTTACTCTGAACGGCTGATTATTCAACAATCAATATAAAGATCTTCTGTATAAAACATTTTTCTGTATCTCTTTTAACTAAGAGAATATAGGGTAATTTTGAAATTGGCAAATTTTTAGATTTTGCCCCGTATCTCTTAAGCCAGCGAAAATTTCAAATTTTGAGTCAAAAGAGCACATGATACCTACATTCCTTTTTTGATAGCACTAGCAATTACGGAGATACCCTATAAAAGTGTCGAAAATGAGTCACCCTGTAGACTTTAAAATTATCATAATAAGATAATATACACATTGTGAAGAAGACTTGACAGTTTTCTTTACCCGAATATATCTTGCGTGAGGTCCAGCATCGTGCGGTAAAGCACGAGTCACTACCGCAAAAAAATGTTTATTTTTCGTATAGAAAAAACAATAATATTGATCTCAAACTTCGGGTTTAGGGTTATAATGAAAACTGTTCGGATAAAAAATTTAAGCATACTTATAAGCAAAAAATAACGAAAAAAAAAAAACTAATACCGGCCGTACTTGCGCGGCATATTACAACTAAACGGAAAACGTACATGAGAATCGGCATGCGGAGCGGGAGTAACTGCTCTAGATCTTACTGCGTTGATGACACCCTCCTCAATGACGGCCGCGTGACTCTTGAAACCCTGTTTCACCTCCTGACTTACTATCTCTTTTATATTCAGGACCATTTTGTCTTGCATACTGAAATGGAAAAAAATCGGTATAAAACCGATAAGCAGCAAAGGGGATGGGAATTGGATTGGGAATTTGCTATACAGGTTGTTACCGTTAACTTATTTATACCTGCAAATACTGGGATGAAAACAAATCGAAGAAAAATAACCGTAAATGGCGCTTTGAGTTAATAAGCGAGGAAAATCACCTTATGTTATTATATTAGGAGAAACAAAAAAAACTACGTTATATTTCTTTTCCACTGTAGCTTCTTCAGATTGAGAAAGAATGGACATTTTTCTATATCTAACAAAATGTATATATAGTATATATACAGTGATGGGCTAAAATATGGAACAAATTCATTTAAAAATCAGGTATTAATTTTTTGTAAAAACGCTCGAACACGTCGATTATAATTTTTTCTTCCGGATTTTTTGCCTCAAAAAGAAATTATACTGGGTGTGTCAAAAAGTAGACGTAGGTATAATTTTGAAAAATTATTTTATTAAGTGTTGAAAATGCAAACCATTAACTTCTTGACAATATGCCAATCTACTTAAAAACCCTTCTAAAACATTATTTACAGTATTTTCATTAATTTGCCTAATTTCATATCTAATTTTAAATTTTAAGTCTTCCAAATTTTGTGGTTTATCCTTATACACTTTTGATTTCAAATAACCCCAAAGAAAGAAATCCATTGGTGTAAGATCGGGAGATCTTGCAGGCCATTCTATGGGTCCTCTTCTACCTATCCATCGTTTGGGAAAAATAGTATTCAAATACTCTCGTACTTGTCGAGCAAAATGAGGCGGAGCACCATCCTGCTGAAACCAAATAGACGCTTCTGGTAGATTAGACTGATTCGGATTTGGAAAATCCGCTGCTAGTGTGGGAATTAATTCATTTTGAAGAAATTGTAAATACCGGTCTCCTGTAAGATTTCCATCGAAGAAAAAAGATCCAATAATTCAATCATTTAATATCCCTGCCCAAACATTTACTTTTTGTGAGTATTGCGTATGCTGTTCTCTCATCCAACGGGGATTATTTGTACTCCAATACCGAAAATATTGTCTGTTTACCGAACCATTCAAACAAAACGTGGCTTCATCGCTAAAAAGTACGCTGCGATGGAAAAATAGATTTAAGTTGCAAATTTCCATCATAGTTTCACAAAACTGTAGTCTGCGGTCGGGATCATCTTCGTTTAGCTCGTGCAGCAACCTAATTTTATACGGATGGTACTTTTCTTGTTTCAATACCCGCAAAACAGATCGTCGGCTAACATCATTACTTCAGTGGATGCACTATGTGGATTATCTTCAACTTCTAACAAAATGTTCAAATTTGTAGTTTCACTAATTTTTGGACGACCTGACCGTAGACGATACTTTACATTCCCTGTTTCCCTGAATTTTTTCTCAATTTTACTCACTGTAGATCTTGTAATCCGTCGTTCTGGATACTTAGCGCTAAACAAGTTACAAACTTCTTCTTGACTTCTTGTTTTGTCTCCACATCCAATTAAAATTAAAATTTCGATTCTTTGAGTTTCATTTAAATGCACCATGATCACCGTTTTTCAAAATTATACTTAAAATTCTTTCTGATTGACACATGACTTGCTATCGTAGTAACAATTAATTTAAATTTACCTGTTTACCTTTAAATAGGTACATGTGCGTAATTTTTCTCTAAAACCGTTAGAGATAAGGATAGAGTATGCTACATGAATCATGCTCAGAATTTGACGTAGAATTTATGTGATAAGTAAAAATAGGGTGGTTCTATTTAAAATACAAAAAAATTTTACAACATCTACTTTTTGACACACCCAGTATAATTTCTTTTTGAGGCAAAAAATCCGGAAGAAAAAATTATAATCGACGTGTCCGAGCGTTTTTACAAAAAAATAAAACCTGATTTTTAAATGAATTTGTTCCATATTTTAGCCCATCACTGTATAATAGTAACACTGGGATTTTCCAAATGGTCAATAAAGTGATTATATAAATTATTTTATAGATTTATTTATACATGTAATAGCGGATTAGTGAAATAAGTTTAACAAAGGAGAATTGTTAAGGTCTATTTGATCATTCGGTAAAACATCGGTATTTTTAAGTTTATTTATTTCCATGGATTCTTACAGATTAAGTTTTATGCCTTTATTTTCAGTATGTAAGATTTGAAAATTTGAATCAAAACTATGTTGTTTTTCTTTTAAATGGTTGGAATAATTAGAATCTGTTTTATCTTTTATGTAACTATTATAATGTTCTTGTATTCTTTTTCCAAAATGTCTCCCTGTTTGGCCAATGTATGTTTTCGGACAATCTTTACATTTTAGTTTATACACCCTTAATTTTCTATTTTTATGATTTTTAATTTTATTATTTTTTATATATTTCCCTAAAGTGTTGTTAGTTTTGTAAGCTACCCTTAGGTTGAGTTTATTAAGCACCTTACCCACATTTTTACTAGGTTTTCCAATGAAAGTAACAACTTTAAATTTATCTGCTGACGTTTTACTATTTGGGAAAGTCTTTTTCTTTAAGATTTTGTTTATTAAATTCGATGAATAACCATTATTGACTGCTATTTGTTTAATGATATTTAGTTCTTTATAAAAGTTATTTTTGTTAAGTGGGAGAGTTAATAGTCTATGAATCATACTGTGGAAAGCTGCTAACTTATGTTGTATTGGGTGACAAGAAGAATTATGGATCGTTGTGTCTGTATGAGAAGGTTTGTGGAAAATTGAGAAAATATGTATATTATTTTCTCTTTTTACAGTTAAATCTAGGAAGTTAATGGAATTCTGGTTTTCTTCCTCTATTGTGAAATTGATATTTTTATGTAAACTATTGATATATTCGAGAAATATTTTTAACTGTCTGCCCGTTCCGAGAAAACATGTTAAGATGTAGTCAACATACCTGTGGAAATGTAACATAACGTAGTTTTATTGTTTCTCATAATATTAGTTATGGATTTCCACCATGTATTGGCTGAATCAATTAAATTATGTTATTATCATGAAAAGCCGCGTGTACTATTAAAAATTTGTAAACAAACCCATACGATTTAGGAAAGAGACGTCAGTCGTCGTTCAATCTCTAAAATACAATTTTTAAAAATTCTTACCTCAACATTTTTTCAATAAAAATTAGAACGAGATAACCGAACGTGTGGGTGACAATTTAAAAACTTGAAATGGCCATATATTAGAAACGAAAAACTGAAGAAAAAAACGCAAAAAACAGTTTCTATAAAACGAAGGGGGAACAAAAACAAGCATATTAGCCCACCCCTATCTGCAACCCCTTGGACAGGGTGAGATAAACCCTTAAAATCTTAAATAGAAAGGGGGTCGAGTGATACATCATTTTGAAGCTCTTGAAAAATGCTTTCCAATGGTACCATAGAAAGGTACATTTCAGGAAATTCTTCTCTGTTTATTAAGGAAAACAATAAATGAAAAGTCAATTTTGAAATTTTTTATTATTAGTTAATTAAATGTTCAAAATGATTTCCGTTGTTTTGAAGACAATAATAAATCCTACTTTCAAATTATTCGCGTACATTTGCAAAGGTTTCTCTGGATATAGCACGGCATTCCTGAACTATTCTATGCTGAAGTTGCTCTAGTGACTCAGGTTGCGTTTTAAAAACCACAAATTTTAGGTGACCCCACAAAAAGAAGTCAAGAGGTGTTAGGTCCGGGGATCTAGGTGGCCATCATTCAACAGGACCTCTTCTTCCAATCCACTGGTTGTGATAGTTATCATCCAACTACTGCCTAACGGGAACTACATAATGCGGAGGTGCTCCATCCTGTTGGAAATGTAGTAAGCGTTCTTCTAAAGATAAATTCCCGAGTATGTCCCTCTGATTTTCTAATTCTCGCACTATTAGTGGTTCGATAGACCTCTGTAGCATTTCAGCATACCTGTCGCCATTTAAATTTCCTTGTATAAATATTGGGCCGATAATACCATCTCCCAATATACCAGCCCAAACATTAATTTTCTGGGGGTACTGGGTATGCCCTTCTCTAAATACGTGGGGGTTCTCGTCATTCCAGTAACGACAGTTTTGCTTATTAATATGCCCATTTAAATAGAAGGTACACTCATCACTGAAGCAAATATTTTTAACTAGTCGAGGTTCTGCCGTAATTCTATCTGTCATTATTTCACAAAACTGTATTCTTCTGTCAGGGTCGTCGTCACCAAGTTCTTGCAGTATGTGCAGTTTATAGGGATAAAACTTATGAATTTTAAGTACCTTTCTTATTGATTCCCGAGATAATCCAGTTGCTACAGCTGCTTGACGAGTTGATAAAGTTGAATTCATTGCAAACTGCCCCAGAATTTCAATTTGCGCTGCTTCGTCGGCTAGTCTCGGTTGATTTCTCTTTATATTCGCGACAGAACCAGTTTCTTTAAATTTGGCTACTAGTTGGCGAACATACTCCGGGCTTACATTTTGACCTGGATGCCTTTCGTTAAAACGTTGAGCTGTTCTTAAAAAACATTGATCCTGGGAACCATAAATGAAAATAATTTCTACCCGTTCAGCTGTGCTGTACACCATTGTTAAAGATAAGAAGTGCTGCTTTTCGTTTAAACTGAACCGAAAGTTAGCTGTTCTTAAAATAATAATACTAGTAGAAGTTACCTTTAAGGTAAATTCTGTGATAATAAAATGCGAATATTTATAAACAAATTTTTTTTTTCGACAAAAAAAAATAGCAAATAAACCAAAACGAAATACCGAGGCTTAAACTGTTTAGAATTCTTAAGAGATATCTCTTAATATGCCAGGATATTGGTAGCAATCATTTTGAACATTTAATTAACTAATAATAAAAAATTTCAAAATTGTCTTTTCATTTATTGTTTTCCTTAATAAACAGAGAATAATTTCCTGAAATGTACCTTTCTATGGTACCATTGTTCTAAGCTAAGCTAAGTTTCAAGAGCTTCAAAATGATGTATCACTCGACCCCCTTTCTATTTAAGATTTTAAGGGTTTATCTCACCCTGTCCAAGGGGTTGCAGATAGGGGTGGGCTAATACGCTTGTTTTTGTTCCCCCTTCGTTTTATAGAAACTGTTTTTTGCGTTTTTTTCTTCAGTTTTTCGTTTCTAATATATGGCCATTTCAAGTTTTTAAATTGTCACCCTGTATATATCCGCGAATATGACAATGGTGAGGAATTGGTTGGAATATATTAACGTTTTTGTCGTCTTTATGTAATAATTCAAACCATAAAAACCCTTACCTTTTAAACACCGAGTTAAATTGCTTATGCATTTCTGCACTAAGAATGTCGCTCAATTTGTCAGAATTACCCTTCATATGTTCAGAAACATTCTGCATTTGCGTTATCAAATCCTTGCCCTTCTCTTGTACTCTCCTCTGTCGGTCCATATAACTTTCTACTGATGCAGTATCTAAAAAGTATAGGAAGTATAAGTTTTTCCTGTCATATACAAACAGTGAAATTCCAAACAATGCTGGAACAAACCCAAAAATTCGAAAATTGAATAACAACAATAAAATCCGGACAAAGATAATGCTAGAATTTAGCTGAATTATATTTTGTTTTGAAGTGTGATTTTTTCTTAACACAATATTTTTTGGTTCACGTCATTACCTGCATCGCAAAAGAAGATACAAATTTTTAAAGAAATTGTTGCAGTTTTTCAATTTTATTCACAATTCAGAACGACATTATTTTATGGAGTAGCATAAACAAATATCCAAAAATTAATAGCGCGTATTGCCACCTCAAGTTCTTATCACTTCTACCATGTGATGAGGCATGCTTCAATACAATAATGAGGCTATTAATGTTTGGATATTTGTTTATGCTACACGATTAAAAAATGTGATCTGAATTGTGAATAAAATTTTAAAACTGCAATATTTTCTTTTAAAAAATAGATAATGACGTGAATCAAAAACCACTATGTTAAGAATAGGTCACGCTCAAAGATCTTACAAACTCCAGATAGAATTGTTTACATTTGAAGTCGACGTAAGGACTGTAAACGTGCACTCCCCACCTTGCTGTTATGCTTGCAGCATAGCCAGATTGTCCTATTTATCGCTAAGGTGTCTGCAAAATCCCAATTAAAAATTTGTTAATTTGACAATTGCAACTGGTTTAAGGTTAATCCGCAATTGCTTTTAAAATAAATTTATTTCCCAATAATTTTAATATAAATTGTGAATAGGCCTTGAGAGATTTAGAAAAAAAATATTATTATTATACATAAAAGTTTGAAATAAACCGACTGCACTCTGACAACATCAAGTTAAAAGATACTACGCTCGACGGCAAACGATCAAACTTTATCAATGGAAAAAGAATACACTGTTGCTACTCGCTGCTAACCGCTTTTAAGGGAGTGTTTATATACTTGGTTGTTTTTATTTTTTTTTTATGAGTATTGGTGAAAAATCGTCTTTACATGAATGCACCATCATTGTTTATAATAAAGAATGGTGCATTCATGTATAGTTTGTAAAAGAGTGGATCATTTAAGCAAGGATTTATCTTTTCTTCGGTAAGTATGGTTATGTTTAATATGATTGTATTGATATGATTTCTGACTAACCATTGACGTTTAAAAGGTTATGGACCGGTCCGTGGTGCTAGTCCGGGCAAAAAGCAGTAGAGTTGGTTTATTTCTTAATATAAATCTTGCATTTACAAGATGGTTGAGTCTTGTGCGGCCATAAAATACTTCACTAGAAGATGCAATGGTGTTAAATTAAAATTTCACAGGTTAGTAAATATATTTAGAAATTTGATTTTGAGTTTGCATCACTATGAAAATTCGGTTTGTTTAAGAATGTACCAAATGTTTATCCACTTCGTTAGGATACTAAAGGGCCGTAGCCTACGGCAAATTTGGATACATGCCCTTAGAAGGAATAATTATAGTCCAGGTGATACAACAGTTATTTGTGAGAAACACTTCACAAAAGAAGATTATGTAGGTAATGTACATGGGAATAAAATACGAAGAAAGGAACAGTCCCGTCAAAATATTTTACATCTATATTTTTCTATATTTAAACAACGTTTGCAGTGTAACAAGTACGTGAAGACAGGTTTTATATAATTTATTTATTTATTTTTATATATTTGATCTAACTTGTTTAGGTACATATTATTTTAATTTACTTATTTAATTAATCACTTTAGTGTACGCCTTAGTGGCCTTAAACCAGTTGTAATTGTCAAATTTACAAATTTTTAATTGGGATTTTGCAAGATGTCTTAGTGGTAAATATGACAATCTGGCTAGAAATACACACTTTTATATCTGGAGAGTATCATCCAGTAATGAATACACCAAAAATATTGATGCTAAGCATAAATAGTTAAATCCATCCTTGGATACACTGTATATAAAAACTGGATCAATATTTTTATCTTTTTTATAAATATCCAATATTCGAAACTACACTTTTTGAATAGAAAATATAGTTAAACGTAAAGAATCTCAAAGTAAATTATACGCCCTTGTTGCCCAGACTAGCTCCGCTCCGAAACGATGAAGACCGCTCCATAACCTTTTAAACGTTATTGGATTTAACCTTGTAAGATCTTTGATTTAACCAGACTTCAACATTGTTGCCATTAGCAAGACCAACATGTTTTGTCACTCTTCCACCCATTACTGATTTTCAATAACATTTCAAACAATCACAAACTCACTTTCCAACAGATTTATGAATAGAGTGTTGGCCCTGTGGTCACGCTTCAAAACAAAATACAATGTAGCTAAATTCTACCGCTCAATTCATCCACAGAGCGTTAAGAAATTAAGGTTAAAAAAGTAACTTTTGTTTCTACCTGTATAATGATCACGACATCAGTATTTTGTGAAAATTAAAATTCAGGATATCATCCCAAGACACTAGTGTACACTTTGCTAAAAATTTCACCAAGACCGGAAAACAATTAAACAAGTTATAGGACTATAAAAAAGACTAACATAATTCATCAGGATATCATTTTAAAATGATCGTGTAGCGCATACTTACACTCTTTAGTTCCTTTTGTAAACGTTTCATTTATTTGTTGGAACATTTGGCCACAAACTCGCTCCCACGAAGGAACTAATGACTGTGCAATAATATCGCGGTAACATTTTTCCAGTGTCGGCGCTATCAGGTTCACTACAGATATGCTTATTGAATCCGTCAACGACTAAAAATGGAACAAATATTATTTTTGAACTTCATTTCGTATAAAAAGGTATAAACTTTTTTGATTTTATCTCACCTTACTACTAATAACTTTGGCAAAGTTCTCTTTAACCATGACATCGATATTAGCAAATTTGTGCGTATACTGACTATCTATTTGATGCATGTAGGATTCCATCAATTGATGAATTGTCGGTAATACCAAGTGTTTAATATCGTTGGTGACAGTTTGCTGTAATTTCTCCGTCACCGATTTGGAAAGAAGTTGTCCAATTGCCGAGATTAATTGTTCCTTGAAATTTAAAGAAGAAAGGTGGTTTAAAAAGGTTTGTTCGGGTATGTGTGGACAAATTGTGACTGTCAAGTACCTGATTTTCTCTATCTTTGGCTTTTTGCAACTGAACTACGTTTTCTAACATTTTGGCTATTTGTAGGTGCTGTTTCGACATCGCGTTGTCTAGTTCCTTCGAAAAATCTTCTTTATCAGTCTCTCTTCTACTATTCCTACCAATCTAAAAGAAAAATTAGAGTTTTTTGCATTATTTCTTTAGAAAATGACTGCGTAATGCAGGGTTGATCATTTTTCAAATTCATGATTGTTTCAATTATCAATTTTGAAGATCTACATATGATAAATATGCACACTTTCGTAAAGCGATTTTTACCTCGTGCAAATTATCAAACTTATGTAACTCAAGTCCATATTTTCGAACTTTTGAGCAGGTTTACACTAAGACGAGATTGCACAGGCTAGGATAAATGAATGGTCCACCTATTTCACAGTAAGTTACTTTGACATATTATATATGGACGGAAATTATTTGTTCGCGCCTGTACAGGGTAGCACATTTTCGTCATTTTCTGGGGGGTATTAGAGTTATTATCAAAGAATTTTAATTAGACACTCATTTTACATAGGCATGGCAAATTTGAGCCAAATCGGTTGAATAATTTAGGAATCATCCTAGGGAGAGACGTAGAAAGTATCTTTTAATTCACTTTTTGATGGATTTTAAATTTGATAAGGAACAAATGGCATCACCGCGAGCGAATCGGCGGGTACAAATATTTTTCTCGTAATTGGACACTCATTTTACATAGGCATGGCAAATTTGAGCCAGATCGGTTGAATAATTTAGGAATCATCCTAGGGAGAGACGTAGAAAGTATCTTTTAATTCACTTTTTGATGGATTTTAAATTTGATAAGGAACAAATGGCATCACCGCGAGCGAATCGGCGGGTACAAATATTTTTCTCGTAATTGGACACTCATTTTACATAGGCATGGCAAATTTGAGCCAGATCGGTTGAATAATTTAGGAATCATCCTAGGGAGAGACGTAGAAAGTCTCTTTTAATTCACTTTTTGATGGATTTTAATTTTGATACGGAACAAATGGCATCGCCGCGAGCGAATCGGCGGGTACAAATATTTTTCTCGTAATTGGACACTCATTTTACATAGGCATGGCAAATTTGAGCCAGATCGGTTGAATAATTTAGGAATCATCCTAGGGAGAGACGTAGAAAGTATCTTTTAATTCACTTTTTGATGGATTTTAATTTTGATAAGGAACAAATGGCATCACCGCGAGCGAATCGGCGGGTACAAATATTTTTCTCGTAATTGGACACTCATTTTACATAGGCATGGCAAATTTGAGCCAGATCGGTTGAATAATTTAGGAATCATCCTAGGGAGAGACGTAGAAAGTCTCTTTTAATTCACTTTTTGATGGATTTTAATTTTGATACGGAACAAATGGCATCGCCGCGAGCGAATCGGCGGGTACAAATATTTTTCTCGTAATTGGACACTCATTTTACATAGGAATGGCAAATTTGAGCCAGATCGGTTGAATAATTTAGGAATCATCCTAGGGAGAGACGTAGAAAGTATATTTTAATTCACTTTTTGATGGATTTTAATTTTGATACGGAACAAATGGCATCACCGCGAGCGAATCGGCGGGTACAAATATTTTTCTCGTAATTGGACACTCATTTTACATAGGAATGGCAAATTTGAGCCAGATCGGTTGAATAATTTAGGAATCATCCTAGGGAGAGACGTAGAAAGTCTCTTTTAATTCACTTTTTGATGGATTTTAATTTTGATACGGAACAAATGGCATCGCCGCGAGCGAATCGGCGGGTACAAATATTTTTCTCGTAATTGGACACTCATTTTACATAGGAATGGCAAATTTGAGCCAGATCGGTTGAATAATTTAGGAATCATCCTAGGGAGAGACGTAGAAAGTCTCTTTTAATTCACTTTTTGATGGATTTTAATTTTGATACGGAACAAATGGCATCGCCGCGAGCGAATCGGCGGGTACAAATATTTTTCTCGTAATTGGACACTCATTTTACATAGGAATGGCAAATTTGAGCCAGATCGGTTGAATAATTTAGGAATCATCCTAGGGAGAGACGTAGAAAGTCTCTTTTAATTCACTTTTTGATGGATTTTAATTTTGATACGGAACAAATGGCATCGCCGCGAGCGAATCGGCGGGTACAAATATTTTTCTCGTAATTGGACACTCATTTTACATAGGAATGGCAAATTTGAGCCAGATCGGTTGAATAATTTAGGAATCATCCTAGGGAGAGACGTAGAAAGTATATTTTAATTCACTTTTTGATGGATTTTAATTTTGAAACGGAACAAATGGCATCACCGCGAGCGAATCGGCGGGTACAAATATTTATAATTGAACACTCGTTTTACAGGTTTGGACTTTTCAAGAGCTGTAAAATTCCATGACTTTCCCAGGTTCTCTAGTCAAATATTTGGATATACTCCAAGTCAATTAAATATAAATTAGTATGTATATTTTTTTTTTCTTAATTATTTCATCTATTATATAGATGGCCATATATTATGGTTTACAAAAATTAAGAAACAGTCCGAACCCTGCTTGTGGACAGATACAAGAAGTCCGTGCTCCCGATTCTCCCAAAAGAAGTTACAAAGTGAATAATAATTTTTATGACCTACCGTCTGATTCAGCGTCTTCATATCTTGATGCAGCTGCTGCATCAGGACCTCCTGGTCCCTGATCATATTCTCCAAGGTGTTGATTCTCATGTAAACGGTCTCCAGGTCTTGTTTGTTAATATCGTTACTGCTCGCTTCGTTTATCTGCTTAATAATTTCCGTGTCCTTTACCAATGGGATTTTGGGCCAATTTACCGCGTCCTGGTACAATAGGGTACTATCAGTGGGGGCCGAGTAATCCTTTTGAGGGTGTTCCTCCTCGTCCTAAAAATAATTACAGATTTATTATAGTTTGGTAAAAAAAAACCGTCACAAACTTACCTCCGCTTGTAGATTGGCCAAATTATTAAAATATTCCTGAGTGGGAAAACTGCTGGCCGAATTGTTCAGAATTTCCTGCACCTCCCTGCTGGGACTAGAGCCGGCGCTCGCAAAGTTGTCTTTTTGGGGTCTCTGGAAATCGGTTTCTGCGACATCGTTCAGCTTGTCCAATGGATCGTTCTCGTTCGTTATCGAATTTCTTACACTAAAAATCGTATTGGTATTTTGGACGGGAGGAAAAATAAACTAAGACGGCAACGTGCAAGCCAAGGATCATAAAACAAGGAAGGATACGGCTCCGTTTAACAGTCTTTGAAGAATAAACAATTCACATTCGTAGGTAGGTTGTAAACAAAGATCTTACAAACTCCAGATAGAATTGTTTACATGTGTAGTCGACGTAAGGACTGTAAACGTGCACTCCCCACCTTGCTGTTATGCTTGCAGCATAGCCAGATTGTCCTATTTATCGCTAAGGTATGTGCAAAATCCCAATTAAAAATTTGACAATTGCAACTGGTTTAAGGTTAATCCGCAATTGCTTTTAAAATAAATTTATTTCCCAATAATTTTAATATAAATTGTGAATAGGCCTTGAGAGATTTAGAAAAAAAATATTATTATTATACATAAAAGTTTGAAATAAACCCACTGCACTCTGACAACATCAAGTTAAAAGATAGTACGCTCGACGGCAAACGATCAAACTTTATCAATGGATCCGATTATAGTAAAGAATACACTGTTGCTACTCGCTGCTAACCGCTTTTAAGGGAGTGTTTATATACTTGGTTGTTTTTGTTTTTTTTTTGTGAGTATTGGTGAAAAATCGTCTTTATTATAAACAATGATGGTGCATTCATGTATAGTTTGTAAAAGAGTGGATCATTTAAGCAAGGATTTATCTTTTCTTCGGTAAGTATGGTTATGTTTTAATATGATTGTATTGATATGATTTCTGACTAACCATTGACGTTTAAAAGGTTATGGACCGGTCCGTGGTGCTAGTCCGGGCAAAAAGCAGTCCAGTTGGTTTATTTCTTAATATAAATCTTGCATTTACAAGATAGTTGAGTCTTGTGCGGCCATAAAATACTTCACTAGAAGATGCAATGGTGTTAAATTAAAATTTCACAGGTTAGTAAATATATTTAGAAATTTGATTTTGAGTTTGCATCACCCATTCCGTTTCTCCCTCCTTGCTAATTGGCCACACCCAATACATGTGAGCAGGTAATAAACTAAAGATAGATGACCAGAGTGCAGTTGGATTATTTCACGATTTATTTGATACCTTTAAGTATAATAATATTATTTTAAAGAATCATCCTTTTCACAGTTTATAGTAAAATTATTAGAAATAAACTTATTTTAAGAGCAATTGCGGATTAACCTTAAACCAGTTGTAATTGTCAAATTTACAAATTTTTAATTGGGATTTTGCAAGATGTCTTAGTGATAAATATGACAATCTGGCTAGAAATATACACTTTTATATCTGGAGAGTATCATCCAGTAATGAATACACCAAAAATATTGATGCTAAGCATAAATAGTTAAATCCATCCTTGGATACACTGTATATAAAAACTGGATCAATATTTTTATCTTTTTTATAAATATCCAATATTCGAAACTACACTTTTTGAATAGAAAATATAGTTAAACGTAAAGAATCTCAAAGTAAATTATACGCCCTTGTTGGGCTTTTTGCCCAGACTAGCTCCGCTCCGAAACCATATATGAAGACCGATCCATAACCTTTTAAACGTTATTGGATTTAACCTTGTAAGATCTTTGATTTAACCAGACTTCAACATTGTTGCCATTAGCGAGACCAACATGTTTTGTCACTCTTCCACCCATTACTGATTTTCAATAACATTTCAAACAATCACAAACTCACTTTCCAACAGATTTATGAATGGAATGTTGGCCCTGTGGTTGTAAACAACGTTCCAGAAAACAATCGTGGGACTCTGAAAATGAGTATAATTTTTCTTTGTCGTTTTCTGTAAATTAGACAAAGACATTACGTCGACGTGCTTTTTATAAGGCTATTGGAACGGCCGTCTTTCATACCTGCTTTCTCGTTTGACAGTACCGGTTTAACAACTGTCATATCTGTCATTATTGTTGAATAAAATTCTTTGTGGTTGTTCAGTGTTTATGTGTTAAATTTAAGTATTGTTTGTGGAAAAAATAGTACTTCTTAACTCAATATGGCAAAACTGTGCAAAGTCTGCCGTAAACTGGATAAAAACACGGACTTTTGAGCCACGTCGGTAAATTGTTTATTTTTCCTAACCAAGACAATTCAAACCGATCAGCCGTTGTAACGAAAACGGGCTGAAGATTAAAAGACACGGAGATTCTAGCTATAGAATATTGCTGTGTATATTTGCGTAATAACAGGTGTCACATTGACATGTACAAAGCCGATAGAAATACCGGATCCATGTTTGTTTCAAGTCGGTATATAACCTTGTTTTGTAAAGTCATGTCATAGCTTGTTGAAAATTTAAAGGCTGGCTAAAGTCCGTCAAACGAATGTATTCATAAATGGCGACAGAGGTGTGATTATAATACCCCGATGATAAAAAAAACGACAGTTTTTCGCCGTCATCACTATAATTTTTTCGGAATACTTTAGAAATGTTAGGCACGTCTATTACAGTATGTCCACGGATGGGGTTTACAAGAGGACAAAGGGACTAAAAATTGAAAGATACGAAAAAAAAGTCACTCTTAATAAACGTTTTTACTTGTCTAGAAAATACGAATCATCATAAGAAACTTCAATTTTTTTATACAGGGTGGGTAAAAACTGCAAAAATGTTATTTTGCTTAAGAGTTTATTTTGAAAGATACGAAAAAAAGTCACTCTTAATGAATATGTTTTCTACACAACAAACCGAAGTAGAACAATTCTTTGAAAGGTTTATTTTCCAAAAAGTATTCTCTGGCACACCTCTGACTGGTGAACCTAGTTAAAATAATAATGACACTTAAGGTGATAGGTACTTGTTGTCAATGTCTTTATTTAATGAAGTTATTATTTAAGTAGAAATGCTATCTACGGAACAAAGAGTTTTTATAATACAATGTTATGGGGATGGTCAAGTTTCATACCGCTACGTCATGGAACAATTTACCGAGAAATTTGTAGAAATTCCATTAACTAGGATGGCAATCTGCAAGTTAATAAAAAAGTTCAAGAGAACTGGTTCGGTTGTGGACCTCAAAAAAAAAAAGAAACACGACCATGATGATGCTGCTACAGTCTTAGTTCTTCATTCTGTTGAAGAAAATCCTATGACGTCCCGTAGAAATCGTGTTACTCAGTTGGAAGTTGTGAAAAAAGTCAAATTCAGAAGATCCTTAAAGCAAATAAATTGTATCCATATAAACCGCACTTTAATGAAAGATTGGAAGAGGGAGATGACGCGAAACGACTTGATTTTTGCCTGTAGATAGGAGACTGATTGATTTGATTTTTATAAATGTATCATGTTTTCTGATGAAAGTATATTTTCAACAAATGGAATCGTTGCAACCCAGCACGTTAGGTACTGGTCTTTAGAAAATCTCGAATTCAGAATTATGACGGGAAGACAATATTTCACAAAAGTGAACGTGTGGTGTGCGATATCCATCCATGGCATTATAGGGCCATATTTTTTTATTATATTATTATAGATTATCATATTTAGAAATGCTGGATACATTTTTCAATGATGAACTCGAAAATTCACCATTAAATTTTCGACAAAATATGTATTTTCAGCAAGATGGTTGTCAAGTCATTTCGCTCGTGAGGTTAGAGAATGGCTTGACCGTAGATTTGGTCCAAGGTGGATTGGCAGGAATGGCCCAGTTTTGTGGCAACTGCAATACCAAATGATATTGAAGTGCTGAAGGGCAGAATTATCCAGGCTGTCCAATCGATATCTCAGGAAGAAATCAGAAATTCTTTCACTTATTTGAGAAAGCAATTGAATCGGTGAGTGAAAGAACAGTATAAGTACAAATCGTTAGTTTTCCAGAAATTAAATAAAACCGTTTTAAGGGAGAACTGTCAGTTTTACCGGATATTCATGCATTGTAAAGTTATAGCATTTATATTAACTGATAATATTACATAGATAAACTTTAAGGAAAAAAATGAAAAAAGCAGATATATACAAAAGAAAACTTGTACTTATACTGTTTTTTCACTCAATGAAAAAAATATTTAAAAAAAAGTCTTGTTTTATGGCTTTATTGAAATCATTTAACAAACTTATTGGTAAGAATCATCATTTTTTTATTTTCCAAGAAGTGATATGGTAATAAATTCAAGGGTTTCGTCGGAGACATACTGAATAATTTTTTTAAGATCAGCAATCTTCTTTTCATTAATAGGGACAGCTTTGTATGTGTATGCCCTTTTTGATGGTAATTGGGGTTTGACATTTGGCTTCATTAGGTTAAAAGTGCGCGTTACAAGTCCACCTATAAACTCACTAGTAACAACATACCCTGGATTATCACTAGTGTATGTAAACTGGCCATATTGTGAAATGGTAAAATTAGCTTTCTGTTGTTCAGTTGACTTGGAAGTTTTTTTATAAAATTGAGGCCACCAGTTCTTGAAATCAATAACATCTTCGTTACTTATAGTAGTAAGAGTAAATGGCAACACCTTTCTGGAACTCATTTGTTCATATTATTCTGGAAGATAGATCCGATCAGCACTTCTTATTACCCGTTTTACTGTCCCAAAATCCCTATCGCAGGGCAAAAATGAATGGCCACGAACAGGAAAGTAATGAACAATTTTCGTAAAACGCTTTGTTGCGGCAAGAGTCATTAAAAAGCGTACCATTGTGTGATTGCGATTTTGTCCTGAACACCCGTCGCAAAATAGGTGAAGTTCCTTGATTTCTTGTGGTATATTGTTTTTTATTTAATGCAAAAGAAAACTGCACACCTCGTCTGGGCCTTTATAAGCTTGTCCCTCGTGGTAGTTATAAAAATGACCGGTATTGGTTTTAAGGTTGTGAATTTGAAAAGAATACACCCACAGCTGTCGATATTAGAAAATTTCCTGTACGGGTATATTAGGTAGAGGTAGGTTTTGAGTGGATGAACAGTACATGCGCCGCACTTGTACTGATCTTTCACTCAGCCGAAAATTTAATAGTTTACCGTTGTGGTCGGAGGATGGCTAATGTACTGTTGTTTCAATATATGATAGGCCTTTGGATTTTAAGCGATTTGGCTATCTTAGTTTAAAATGCCATATTTGGCACTTGTATTGTTCTTCCACTCACCGATTCAATTAGAAAAATGGTTCGAGTATGGGGGTGGAGTTTTTGAATTATGAAATCGTTATCGTATTCTTTTCATGTTAATAAAAATGTATTATTATTATAATTACTTCATTAAATAAAGACATTGACAACAAGTATCACCTATTCATTATTCAAGTAAAAACGTTTATTAAGAGTGACTTTTTTTCGTATCTTCCAAAATAAAGTATGTTTACTCTTAAGCAAAATAACATTTTTGCAGTTTTTACCCACCCTGTATAAAAAAATTTAAGTTTCTTATGATGAATCGTATTTTCTAGACAAGCAAAAACGTTTATTAAGAGTGACTTTTTTTCGTATCTTTCAATTTTTAGTCCATTTGTCCTTTTGTAAACCCCATCCGTGGAGTATGTCCACGGATGGGGTTTACAAAAGTTATATGTATATGTATGTATAATGTTTATGAAATCAGTCTTTGTTTTGATATTTTTCTTCCGCGTAACTTTGATCGATTGGTATGATTTTTATGACGTGTAAGTGATGACGCATGGGTAAACATACACCGTTACTACTTCATGTAATGTGATCATACCTGCTGGATTTAGAAGTTTTTCCAGGGGAAAAATCGTCCGGAGTCATCAACGTCAATTTCGAATTACTTTGCTGTTGTTGCTGGATAAGTAACGTTACTGAATTTTGCAAATCGTCCAGTTGTGGTATCTTTTCTATAATAGTTTCGACCTAAAAGAACATAATTCAGTATCTACAGCCCTTCGTATAAGTGTGAAAAAATTTGGCACTATAAGGGCCAGAGGCATTGAGCAATGACATTCGAAAGAGGATATTAACACCACCAATCGTGTCATTGTCAAAAGTATCTCAAAAATCCCAGAGAAGCAAAGCTTGTCAAAATGTGACGGTGGCCAATTTTATATCTTACCTCCTCAAGGTCACCATTTTTTAAATCAATCAATTCTTCAACAACGTTTTCTGTCACGGTCACTCCCTTGTACATCAAAGCTTCAGGCTGGAAGGTAATGGTACATGCCTGGAATTTCTTCGTTTGTATAGCAAGCATCTTTATGCTCAGTACCTGCAATATATGAAAAACGAAATAAGTTTATTGATATATTATATCACAAATTTAATCTATTATAAACTATCCAAAATATTTTGAGCATGATATTGCTTGGAAAATAGTTGAAGGCACAATAATTCACTTGAAACACGAGACCGCGAAGCGGTCGGGGGTTTTTATTTGCCAAAAAGCACAATCAATCAAGAAAAAAGTTTTCCTATGTTGCCTAATAATTATTCACTTACTGTAATTTCAGACTCCTCATCAAATTCATCCTCGTTTTCATAAAGATCCTCGGTACTGTTATTATAACAGTAAGGAATATTCCTCGTGCATGCCTCCAGAATATGAAAACTTAAAAATGCAGCTGGCAGCAAGAAATGCGACAGTAAAGTAACGCAAACTAATTGCTGTTCGTCATCCCTAAAATAGGAATTTATTGAATCAAAAATTTGATCGTTCGCTTATACAGTTATTTTGCATTGCTTGATTCCATCACTAAATTCCACCTTTAAATTGAAAATTATATTTAACGTTCTTTCGGAGATTTCAGAAAATAACAACCCGGTTGCAAAAATATTGATAATATGAACCTTTATTTATACAGGGTGTCCCATAACTAATGGTACACAGGAAAACTGCAGATTCCTTGGGTAAAAATACGGCGATTTGGCCATACTTAGTTTAGTTCAATAGCTGGTAATAACCGAGATACAGGGTGTCTAAGTAAAAATTTAATTTTCAATTTTCCTAAATAACTTATTTCTGAATCAATATTTTTGCACAAAATTATGTGACTAGGGTTTTTTTGGGGAAAGGAATTTGAATTTGTTAATAATTTTGATGTACAGTATAGGGGGCGCTCTCTGCGGTACTCTGGATACATAAAAAGAAATGTAACTTTTTTGTGCCTTAGTATAATTATATTTTTATTAAAAATATCAGTTTTTCCGTCATTTTTAAGCAATAAAGGTATACTTTGTAGATGTCGCTCCGACTAACCGTTTTCGAGATATTTTCAATTACAATTTCTAATGCGCCCGTTTTAATTTTGATTTGTAAATGTGAAATTTGTCACATTAGGCTTTGGTGAAAACAAATACAATGAAAGCACATTGAAACCTCATTTATGTCAAAGTTTATTTTCATTTTTCAGCATTGTGGGTGTTTTTTAGGAGTTTTTGAAGATACTGTTATCAAGAATTAAACTAAAAATGCCGCGAAATAACTTGTTTTCTAACGGAGACATGATATAATTATTATAAGCACAAGAAAATTTCGGTTTTTGGAGATGTATCCAAATAGAAGGCAGCCAGATTTTAAAAATTTTAGAACCCTATACGACAGACTGCGAGAAACAGGATCCTTGGGTCCAAAACGTAATAGTGGAGGATCCTGTTTCTCCCAGTCTGTCGTATAGGCTTCTAAAAATTTTAAAATCTGGCTGCCTTCTATTTGGATACATTTCCAAATACCGCCGATGTGCCCCGCGTCCGTTAAAATTTTCTTGTGCGTATAAACATACCATGTCTCGCATTTCTTCGTTAGAAAACAGTTATGTCGCGGCATTTTTAGTTTAAATTTTGATAACAGTATCTTCAAAAACTCCTTAAAAACACCCACAATGCTGACAAATGAAAATAAACTTTGAGAAAAATGAGGTTTCAAAGTGCTTTCATTGTATTTGTTTTACCAAAGCCTACTGTGACAAATTTCACATTTACAAATCAAAATTTAAACGGGCGCATTAGAAATTGTAATTGAAAATATCTCGAAAACGGTTAGTCGGAGCGACATTTACAAAGTATACCTTTATTGCTTAAAAATGAGGGAAAAACTGATATTTTTAATAAAAATATAATTATACTAAGGCACAAAAAAGTTACATTTCTTTTTATGTATCCAGAGTACCGCAGAGAGAAATTATTAACAAATTCAAATTCCTTTCCCCAAAAAAACCCTAGTCACATAATTTTGTGCAAAAATATTGATTCAGAAATAAGTTATTTAGGAAAATTGAAAATTAAATTTTTACTTGGACACCCTGTATCTCGGTTATTGCCAGCTATTCAACTAAACTAAGTATGGCCAAATCGCAGTATTTTTACCCAAGGAATATGCAGTTTTCCTGTGTACCATTAGTTATGGGACACCCTGTATAATGACCTAGGATATCACTCTGAAATATTAGCACATCATTAAGGAACACCCTGTATATTATAAATATATTTACTCAAAAATACAGGGTGTTATCGAATTGTCTTATTACATTTAAACCTGCAAATACTGAGAGGAAATCAAATTGCAGAAAAATAACCGTAAATGGCGCTTTCAGTTAATAAGCGAGAAAAATAACCTTATGTCATTGTCATAAAAAGTCGTGTGCACTACTGAAATTTTGTAAACAAACCCATATGATAAGTCAGAGACGTCAGTCGTCAGCATGTTGTCAATATTACTTGTAAGTTCAAACTTGTATCTACTACAACTAAACCTATATCTACTACACATGACACCATATCAAGTACACACATATGCCTATGGGGTACATCTAGTGTTGTAAATGGAAATATTTCCGTTGGAAATATTTCCATGGAAATGGAAATATTGGAAATTTCCGAACTTGTCTCGGAAATATTGGAAATATTGAGAATATTGGAAATATTTTAAAAAATATTTAAAACTTGTTCTAAATGATTCAAAACAAATGTTTATTATTATATCTTTTATATTTTGTAACCCTATACTAATAATACAGTTTTCACAAACACATATGAATATCTCCAGCTCGACGATTCTCCGATTTATTGGCAACATAGGATTTCTACGGCTGGCACCTGGAAAGCGGGGAAGCCCCGAGCCCATCGGAGAATTCCCATTCGACAAAAATATCGTATAATTTGTTAAAGCAAGCAGTGCAAGCACATGAGTGCCGCAGTGCGTTTTAAGAGTAGATTTTTATACAGTAAATGTTGTGTAAAGTATATTTTGTAAGTTTTTAAAGTATATTTTTGATTCTTTGATAGTGTCGATGGTTAGTGAGTTTTAAAATGGGGAAAACAAAAGACATTGTTTGGAAGTATTGCATTTCTAAAGGTAACAATATTTACCAGTGCATGTATTGCAGTAAAACGTTCTTTAAAAATGCGTCCAGGATGAAGGCACATCTAAGTAAAGTTTGTAAAGGCTGTCCCAAGCAAGTAAAAAAAAAATTTATGCAAAATGACGAAGAAAACGGCTCATCAAGCGACAACGAATGTGTTTTGGTAAATGAAAGCATTTTGAGTGATAATTCCACTGTTGTTGCCTCTGAATCAGAACGCTCAGTATCAGAAATACTACCACCAGTACCGTCAACCAAACACATTTGACCCTATTTCTATTTTTTTGATGTTTAACATTTATTTGTGTTCGTGTATAAGAAGCGTTCTATTTTTTGTTGTTATTTTTTAAATAAATATTTAGTTTTTTCTTATTTTTTTTAGTCTTTAATTTGTTTCCAATATTTCCATATATTTCCAATGTTTCAGGAAATATTTCCGGAAATATTTCCAAACATATATTTCGGGAAATTTTACAACACTAGGTACATCGCGTTCGGGATGATCTTAGGGGGTTTTACCCAAGTTTTTAAAATAAAATATAAACTGTTTTAAAGGACACCCATTTAAATATAACCATTTTCATACCACCCTATACAGGGTGATTCACGACGAGCGTGCATTAGAACTTTATAGAGAACTACTGAATATATGTTTCTGAAACTTTGGGGATTTGGGTTTATCGATATGCTCTCTTTAACTAAAATATTGACATGTTTATTTATTTATTTATTTATTTATTTATTTACCATTAAGGAATACAAACGGGACTAACCCAGAGATAGTATTCACTAACAAATTTTATAATAATTATAATATTACTTAAGTAAGTATTTAACAAAGTACGCTATTTAATATTTATTTAATTTTTATTTTAAATTATAAACAGAACAAACGCATGTGTAATGTTAGACTAGGTGGTTTAGGTACAAAAGTCTTAGTGCACTACCAAGACTCGTCAGAGAAAAGAAACAAATATCCAGATCTATCAAATTTGAGACTGAATTGTAAGATTTAAGGCAGCGCTGCAAAGGCGCGTTTAAATGATAATTAGTGGTGCTTGGTTTGATACGGAAAAAGTTGTTATTTCTTGTATTGTATGATGGAATATTTATACCTATTAAGTGAGTAATTGCCATTGAATCGATCATGTTATTGACGATTTTGTGTGCAAACTTTATGTCATACATTTGTCTTCTATCTTGAAGTGATAGTAATGCTAATCTTTTTTTAATTAAAGCAGAGTTGTCGAGAAGAGGATCGAAGAACTTTTTGTTTAAATATTTTATAAATTTATCCTGTACTCTTTCAATTTTATTAATATATACGTCGTAATGAGGGTTCCAGATGACCGATCCAAAACAGAGCGTGCTATTAACATAGGACATATATAATGTACGTAACGATTCTACATGCTTAAAACCTTTACAGGTTCTGATAATAAAACCCAGAGACTTTCTTGCCCTTGTAGTTATATATTGGATGTGGTGGTCAAACAACATTTTAGAGTCAAAGTATACCCCTATATCCTTTATAACAGATACTCTAGCTAATGGTATAGTGCTGACTGTATAAACAGATAATATTTTATTCATATTTCTAGAAAACGTGATAGTGTGGCATTTCTTTAAATTTAGGTACAGACTATTGCGCTGACAATAGGAAAAGAGATTATCTAAATCATGTTGCATAAGCAGCGTGTCCGACAAATTCGTGATTTTAAGATACAATTTTAAGTCATCCGCGTACATTAGAAAATGAGAAAATTCAAAGCAACTCACAATGTCGTTAACATAAATATTGAAAAGCAGTGGTCCCAAGTGAGACCCCTGTGGCACTCCCGAAGTAGTCTCGGTAAAATCCGATTTGAAAGCACCGATTTTAACAGCTTGCCTTCTATTAATGATATAAGAAGAGAGCCATCTGAGCAGGCTACCGTGAATACCAACCCCAGCAAGTTTGTCAATTAGTATGTTATGATCAATTTTATCAAAAGCCTTGCTGAAGTCAGTATAAACAGCGTCCACCTGAAAACCCTCGTCCATGCTATCCAGTAGGTATTGCGAATAAGGAAACAAGTTGCTCTCGACAGAACGTTCCTGTCATTTCCGGTTATACCGGAAGTAGCTGCCAACTTTCGTTTTTTAAATACAACATGGTAATTTTTATTACATTTTTCGATTAAGCATTAAATACTAAGCACATTTTATAGAAAATGTTTTTGTCAGACTCTATTAGTTTTTGAGATATCTGGACTTTTTGTAATTATTTGGCAAATGCATGAAGATGAAATAATCCATATAATTTTTTTACCTTAGCGCTTGGACTAAAAAATTTTTCTTACCGAATAGCTAGAAGATCATCAAGTCTCAAAAACATTTCAAATTCGGCATAAAATGTACAGGGTGGTCACAATTCAAGCCTCATTGTGAAAGAATTCAAACATTTAAAACTTTCTTATTTTAAATGGAACACCCTGTATATTTTTATTTAATTTGATGGCAAATTAGTTGTTCTTTATAAATAGTATTTACCGTCCTATACCTATATCAAAGAGTTTTCTCAAAAAATCCAATTTTATTCCGAAAATACTATTTGTTCAAGTGTGTTATGAAAACGATTGTACTTAGGGGCTATATACTGATGTCTATACGGAGGAAAAGTGATTGATTGCTTGAAAATACAATATTCTAAAGTGTTTCTTAATAATTTATAAATAAAATGCAGTTGATTGTTTTAAATTTAATGATTTAAATATTATTTTTTTAAAAATAGCAAGGAAACAAGTTTATAAACTTTAAATTCTTTAATTAAAAATGTGTTTGAAAATTATACCTAATATCTTTTGATTATATTTTTAAAATATGTTCGAAATGATTGCCATTTTCTTCCAAGCATTTATGTATACATTTCATGATGTTATTTCTTGTAGCATTCCTAATTTCTTGTGAGAGATTGAAATGCTGCCTTCACCCTTTCAATTAGATTTTCCTTCGTGGTGATGGGACGCGCGTAAACTTTATCTTTAATGGTTCCACAGATGAAAAGTCCAGTGGAGTTAAGTCTGGCGAATGAGCTGGCCAGTGGAAGGGACCTTGGTGATCCACTGGTCATGAAAAAGTCTGTTTAGGGCAGTCTTAACAACTTGGACGTTGTGTGCTGGAGCCCCATCGTTTTAATACCAATCACTTTTCCTCCGTATAAACATCAGTATACAGCCCCTAAGTACAATTGTTTTCGTAGCACACTTGAACAAATAGTATTTTCGGAATAAAATTGGATTTTTTGAGAAAACGCTTTGATATAGGTATAGGACAGTAAATACCATTTATAAAGAACAACTAATTTGCCATCAAATTAAATAAAAATATACAGGGTGTTCCATTTAAAATAAGAAAGTTTTTAATGGTTGAATTATTTCACAATGAGGCTTGAATTGTGACCACCCTGTACATTTTATGCCGAATTTGAAATGTTTTTGAGACTTGATGATCTTCTAGCTATTCGGTGAGAAAAAAATTTTAGTCCAAGCGCTAAGGTAAAAAAATTAAATGGATTATTTCATCGTCATGCCTTTTCCAAATAATTACAAAAAGTGCAGATATCTCAAAAACTAATAGAGTCTGACAAAAACATTGTCTATAAAATGTGCTTAGTATTTAATGCTTAATCGAAAAGTGTAATAAAAATTACCAGGTTGTATTTAAAAAACGAAAGTTGGCAGCTACTTCCGGTATAACCGGAAATGACAGGAACATGTCAATATTTTAGTTAAAGAGAGCATATCGATAAACCCAAATCCCCAAAGTTTCAGGAACATATATTCAGTAGTTCTCCATAAAGTTCTAATGCACGCTCGTCGTGAATCACCCTGTATAGGCTATTAAAATATTTTGAACTAAATATTAATTGAAAAAATCGAGGAATTTGAAAGCTAAACTCACCGTTTTAGTTTCATAACATAAATACCACGATTATTTATATCAGAAACGACAAGATATTGTCCATTATAATCGATTGAAATGTTCAAAAATAAGTCTGGAATGATCCCTTTCGGGTTTGGTAGAAAATGTATGGTTTGTAGGCAAGTCCACGTTTCACACGACCAAAGCTTTATCTCGGAATTATTGTTGGCACCGGTTATTGTAAATTTCCAACACCTAAAAATATAAAAATTTAAACTACACACACCAGCCAACGTCGCTAGCTGCTAGTGTTTTACTTACTCTGAACTATATTCTAGAATGTTGTCAATAAAAATAATGGAAGTCAATGGTTTTCCGTCATGAGGCTGCCATTCATGTAAACATTTTTGTTTTTCTGTGTCAAACATATAAAGCTGAAAAAATCAATATGTTATATCTAATGTAATAGCAAAATCACAAAAAGACCAAATAATATATGGACATAAATATCCCAATTAATATATATCTTAGAATTTACTGATAAAAGCAATAAAGATGACTAGAATACCTGAAAAAATTTAACATATCCGCTCTGACAGGCAATAGCAATAGCTGTGCCGTCCGAGGAAAATGCTGCATCGATCAGATCTGAAGAATGGTTGATTTCAATGTACCCTTCATAGGAATCGTCTGGATCTAATGGACCTTCGTTGCCGTATTTACTATTCAACATAACAACATTGTATACTTCCGCTAAAAGATAAAGTTATAACGTTTTATTAAAACCTATTTATTTATTAGATTCTTAACTTATAATAATTTAAAAAAAAAACTGTCATAAAATCAGTTTAAGGCGATTGTGAATCAATAATCAGAGACCCCTAACAGACATACAGTAAAACAGGGGAAAGAATGAATTTGTGTCACCGCCTGTAACAGTAGGATTCAAATCGAGATTGAGTTAAAATCCTTTCTAGTGCGTTTCCCAGTATTTAAAAACAATTCCCCACACAAGCTAAATTTCAATTTTTTATCCAAATCTCTTACCTCTTGATCCATTTAAAACTACAAACATCTTTTCTGGATCATCGCTAGCATCACCATCCTCATCGTAACTCGGCAAATATGGGCACCAAATTAATCTAAAATGGGTCTTTGACCTGACAGGTTCTTCATGAAATACATGAAGCAGGAGAGTGTAACTGATGTTTGTGTTAAAGAATGGATAAAAATGAGTTTTTACGACGAAAAAAATTGCTTTGAAAATTTCTGGCATTTTTGAAATATTCTGTGAAAACCCCTTCTTTACTACTACTATGAAATGTACTCCAAAAATACTTTTTATCGAAATATACTATGTAAGTTGCATGGTATTTTTTGATTCTTTTTAGACCTGTTCAAAGCGTTGAGTAGATTAATCAAAAAAATCTAAATAAAATTCAAAATATTTTTTACTAAAGGAAGCAGTCATCCATGAAAAAATGTAAGCTTATGTCTATCAATTGAAATTAGTTTAAAGGATACTTTAACGAATCATCACCATCTTCTATATTGTAAATAAGAATGTTTCCTTCGCAATCAATACAGCCTAAAATAATCTCCGATCTAGAGTAAGCAAAAGAGAGGTCTTTAATATCCTCTTTAAGGTTTTTAATCAGAGTTTTTTTGCCATTTGCATCCTGATGTGCTACTCTGATCATACCACCTTCCTTTCCTAAAAGATTATAAACACAACAATGTCTTTGCTTGAACTATGTTTAAATAATCTGGTAATTCACCTTTCATGGCATAAGCAATAATTTTGCCATTAATGTGAGCAGCAACCAAATGGCCATGGTAATACTTAAACTCCCACTTGTAGTCAATTCGGTCAGTAAGCTTGACTTTAGAACTTCCATGGTCGTGATTACCTTCGCTGCATTGAATGTTGACGACTTGACCACGTATTTCAGTTGAATATTCACTTTCCGAGCCAGAGAACTTCCTAAAATGTAATTCGACTTGAATTATTGAACTAAAAAACTAAATAAATACCGGTGTAAAAGAATTCATGGGACAGAAGTAGAGACAAACATAACCTGCAAATGCCATAAAGAGAAAAATAATTATTCTCAAACTTACAGATTTTGTATCAAACTCTGGCTGGATGCGAGCGGAGATGACGACATCTTGTGTATGCTAAAATGTAACTGAAAACATTTGTTACTTTAAACCACTAAAAAGATGAAAATATTTTCTGGAGATGCCGATTTGCTAAATACTCACCGATTTTATACCATAGGCCAAAATCGAAACATTAAAATGCAACTAAACAGAAAAGCGGCTGAAGAGGCTTCTTCGTTCAACGAAACGGGCAATTTGGTTTCGTAAAAATTACTAATTTGCAATTTTTTTTGGTGTAAAATGTTTCGACTTTTCAACGCGGTCCGCGCAGTCGGCGCCAAAAGTCCAAAAGGCCGAACAGCAGTGTTGCCGGATGTAAAAAATAGAAATCGCCGGAAATGATTATAAAAATTCACCAGAAATTTTAAACGTTACTGCAAAATTTTATCAAAAAAAGGTGGAGTGTCCGGTTTTATGCTTTCTGAAACAAAAATAATATCGGAAAAACAAAAAAAAGGTAATAATTGAAAAATATAGCGAAATGTAATAACGTTCATTGTTCGACTATAGAAAACGGCTGATCCGCCGATAAATCGATAAGTTATTTGTAATATTTCTAAAATCACCAGAAATCGGCCCTTCCTAAAAAGTTTTTCACCAATTACCAGTTTATTTATAAAATCCTAAGATAAAATCAGCATACCTGGCAACACTGGCGGGTGGGTACATGAACTAAAACCACAGAGAAATGATAGGTGGTGCTGGTATTGTTTAATTTCGTTTTCAAAGAGTTATCTGTTTATTCTTTTTCATTAACCGATAAAACAAAGAGATATTAAAAATAAGGTCTTATATCACCGTAAAGATATTATACACAGTGTGTAAAAAGTCCCGGAACAGTCAATTATTTCAAAAATTGTGCACAATATAAAAAAACTTTGTATAAAAGTTGTTGGTCTTTGTAATTATACAGGGTTGCCCAAAAAGTCGTGGTAACCGAAACTTCATTTTTTTTAAATGGAATGACCCTTTTTTGATCATATTTTCTGATTCCTCTAAACATTCTAAACAACAATTATAGAACATGTCATATGGCTAAACCTATTAGTTTTAGAAATAATTTGAGTTGAAGGACATAAATGCGATAGGTACGATATTACCTTTTGCATTGTTTCGAGTCGGCTCAAATGTTTTACGTTAAAATTAAAAGAAAAACATTAAACTCGTGTAAAATGAACCTCACTCAAGTTGTGTCAAAATTTTAATAACAACTAAATTATTAAATACAAGCAGTAAAATTAACAATAACTTGAAAAGAACAAAAATAAAATTAAATGTAAGTCGTTATTTAATTAAATGATGAAAATGTCCTCCTCCCACAGTTTGACAATGGGCTAGGTTATAATAAAATTTGTCGATGACGTTTTGTAACATTTCTTGGTTAATAGATGCACATTCTTCAATAATTCTTCCTCTTAATTCATTCAGATCTGCAGGTATTGTCACAAATACTTTATTTTTTAGGTGTCCCCAAAGAAAATAATCAAGGGGCGTTAAGTCTGGCGACCTAGCAGGCCATTCTATGGGGCCTCTTCGTCCTATCCAGCGGTTAGGAAAAGTGTTGTTTAAATAATTTCTAACAGCTAGCCCAAAATGAGGAGGAGCTCCATCCTGCTTAAACCACGTATTGCGTAATAGTGGTCCTACTTCATTGTTTATTGCTGGCACAATTTCATTTTGCAGCATGTGGAGATACATTTCGGCATTCAAATTCCCCTCTATAAAGAAAGGCTCCACTAATTTGTTGCCAATAATTCCAGCCCACACATTTAATACTTTCTGGGGGTGTTGAGTATGTGTTTCTCTCATCCAATGTGGATTCTGATCAGCCCAGTAACGACAATTATGGCGATTGAGAGACCCGTTCAACATGAATGTTGCCTCATCCGTAAAAACTATTTGATTAAAAAAATTGTTATTTTCTTCATGTTTTTGCATCATTACTTCGCAAAATTCCAATCTACAATCAAAATCGTCTTCTGATAATTCCTGGACAAGAGTTATTTTATAGGGATGAAAATTACTGGTTTTTAAAATATTGTCAATTGATTTAAAACAAACATCAACTTGGGTAGCAGCTTTTCTGAGTGACAAATGTGGATTCTGAACAAAATGAAGTAATGTCTCTAATTTTTTTTCATCACTACTTGCCGACTTTGGTCTTCCGGAACGAAGTTTATCTCTGCAACAACCGGTTACCTCGAACCTTTGAACTGTTCTCACAACTGTAGATTTTGATATAGGCTCTCGGTTTGGAAAAATTGTATTAAATAATTCCTTTGTCTCGATAACTGATCTTTGTCGGTCTCCAAAACCTCTTATTATTAGTAAAGTTATACGTTCCCTTTCGCTGAGCGACATTTTGAGAATTTACTTTGACAGTGACGCAAAAAATTCTAGTACCAGCTTATAAAAATGCAAAAGGTAATATCGTACCTATCGCATTTATGTCCTTCAACTCAAATTATTTCAAAAACTAATAGGTTTAGCCATATGACATGTTCTATAATTGTTGTTTAGAATGTTTAGAGGAATCAGAAAATGTGATCAAAAAAGGGTCATTCATTTTAAAAAAAATGAAGTTTCGGTTACCACGACTTTTTGGGCAACCCTGTATAATTAGGGGAGAGGGGGGTACATTTGAACACGGGGCACTATTGAACACATTCAAATATCCCGCCCCTATTTAGTCTACGATGTCAATTCGGAAATAGATGTAGTAATAGAATCAGCCGCTAGTCTGGATGATCTCAATTTAGTCATGCTTCGTTGTTGAACGAGACTGCACGCATTTATTGTTTTCCGGTGGCCAACGTATTTATTCTGTTTAAATTTGGTAGTGAAGTTTCTTTTACTAGATAAACAGGTGAGTTGGTTTTGATATGTCAAAATAATTATTTTAGAATCTAGTATTGTTTGTTGTGGGTGAAATTGCTGAGTTCTTAATGCTTCTCATAATAATAAAAAAGAAATTATTTAATATCACTTGGGGCACGTTTGAACAATGAACAAGGGGTTCCTTTCAACATGTTCAAAGGTGCCCCGTACTAGTATAATTTTCTTTTTCTTGTAGGTAGTCATGGTACGTACTTATAAAAAGAAGCGCACAAAACCAGAAATTGTAGAGGAAGACATGCTGGCTGCCATACGCGCGGTTAAAGATGAACAGATGTCCATTCGAAAAGCCGCAGCAACTTATGGTTTGGTCCATACAGCTTTATATTATAGAATTAAAAAAAATAATGAAGATATTAACCGAAATTATAATTCTAAATATACTGCCAGGCAAGTTTTTACTATGCCACAAGAAAAAATGTTGGAAGAATACACACTTAAATGTTCAAAAATTAATTATGGCCTTACTTATATAGAAATAAGGAAATTGGCATATAGTTATGCAAAATTACTAAAATGTTCATATCCAAAAACTGGGATATCGCAAAAATGGCAGGAATAGATTGGCTGAAGTCTTTCATGAAACGACATGAGCGACTGACCCTTAGAAAACCAGAAAACACTAGCTTAGCGCGTTGTACTAGTTTTAATAAAACAAACGTCGAGGAATTTTTTAATAATTATGAACGAGCCCTACAAATTTATCCTTTTACAGCGGAAAAAATATTCAACATAGATGAAACCGGCATTACCACGGTAGTTCAGGCTCCGCACGTAGTGGCGAAAAAAGGTACTAAACAGGTCGGACAAGCAGTTTCAGCGGAGAGAGGGCAGTTGATCACAATGTGTGCTATTATTAACGCTTGTGGTAATACTATTCCACCAGTCTTCATATTTCCAAGAGCAAGATTTCACGACTCAATGCTTAGAGGTGCACCACCGGGAAGTTTAGGCCTTTCTAATAACCCCAAGAGTGGGTGGATGACTGCCCCTTTATTTATTAAAGTACTAGAGCACATACAAAAACACACGAAATGCACCAAAGTCGATCCAATTTTAATTTTGATGGATAACCATGAGAGTCACTGTTCTTTAGAAGCGGTTATTTATGCCAAGGAAAATGGTATGGTTTTAGTTACTTTTCCTCCTCACTGCACTCATCGCATGCAGCCCCTTGATGTTGCAGTAATGGGTCCGCTGAAATCAAAGTTGTCTGTAGCTCAAAATGATTGGTTACTTAGCAATCCCGGTAAAACTCTTACAATCCATGATCTTGCCGGATTAGCAAACATGGCCTACGCAAATGCATTTACCATCAAGAACATAGTTGCAGGATTTTCCAAAACGGGAGTTTGGCCTTTTTCAAGGAACGTCTTCTCAGATGATGATTTTGAAACATCATTTGTGACAGATAGGCCCATAGAAGCGGGAAAATTAGATTCCGAAGATAATAATGAACAAGCCGGACCTTCAGGCGTAGTTCATGTTCATAGTTCAAGAATAATTCAAGAGCCCAAGCTATCGGACTCTCAACCCAATTTTTTTAACGTCTCTTCCAATCCTAGCAGTAATATTCCAGAACCCGACATCTCAAGCCCAACTGAGCATTTGCGTACTGTTTCTGTTCTATCTCCAGAAGTTGTAAGACCCCTACCGAAAGCAGCACCTCGAAAAATTAACCCAAATCGACAACAGAGAAAAAGGAAATCTAGAATTCTGACAGAAACACCTGAAAAAAATAGAATAGAGGCTGAAGCTTTTAGTCGTTTAGCGAAGAAAAAAAAACCATCACTTAACTGGAAAGAAGACGAAAAGACTCTTGTCTAGTCTAAACAAACGAATAAAATAAAAACGTTAAACACCCAAACTGAGACCGATGATGAAGAAGATTATTCCGTTCATGACGAGTCTGATGGTTCAGAAGAATTTATTGATGAAGCAGATTTTGATGGAGAAGGTGAACGAAATCCAAAAGAGTTGGTAGAAAACGATTATATCTTGGTCAAGTTTGTGAAGAAAACGATTAAATATTTTGTTGCACAAATAGAAAAGAAATTAGATCCACAAGAATATAGAGTTAAATATTTAATAAGAAAAATAATAAAAAATGAGGAATCATTTAAATTTAATCACCCAGATGAGCCCGAGCGGAGCGATGTTAACATTAGCGATATCGTTCTTAAACTTCCAGAACCTCTGAAACATGGTGGTACTTTAAGAACAATGTCGCTATTGTCATTCGGTATTGATTTTAGTCAATATAACATAAACTAATATTCAAGTTCAATACTGCCCCCTGTATGTTCAATTCTACCCCCATGCGGGGGTAGGTTTAAACACATTTCGAGTATTAATAAAAAATGTATTTTTATTTCATAGTTAAGTTTCTTTGGTTTTAAGCTGTAGTAGTTGGTTCTACAGAGTTAAGACTATGTGTTTGTGAAATATAGTAAACATTACTTTTGTACTTTTTGAAATAAAAATTATTTTCTAAATATTGTTCAAACGTACCCCCCTCTCCCCTACAGGGATCTAAGTTTAATAAATTTCTTTAAGACCAACAACTTTTATACAGAAAGTTTTTTTATATTGTGCACCATTTTTGAAATAATTGACTGTTCCGGGACTTTTTACACACTGTGTATATGACGCACATTAGTTATGCCCGTTTAAAATTACGGTGCATAACATTTTTGGGATAGAAGATAAAATCCCTAACTAATTAAGAAGAACCAGTTAGAGAATTAACGTTGCTGGTGCCAAACAAAAAGAAATTTACTAACAGTTATATATTTCCAATAGAATCTTATTTAAAAAGAATAATACAAACAGGTACAAAATACAACTTAAAATGATGTACATATAAATTCATTTTATTCACTATCTTCCATTTTCACAGCTTGTAAGGCATAGTTTATAGACGTATCGGAGCACCAAGTCCAGTTATTAGTGAAAATGTTGTAGACCATACCATGCACAAGTTTAGTTCGTAAACTGCCTGAATAGAAGGAAAAACAGTGTCAAAATCAGTTCATCTATGCCATATTACACATTTAAAAACTACATCGCGAGCGCACATACCTGCGTAAATGTTGGGCTATGACAAATTGGGAAAGTTTTAAAGAAATCCACTGGACTTTTCAGTAAATAAAGTACCTACATAAAATTTGCGCTGTTTAACCGAGGGATTAATCCGATATTGATACTTACAATCGTCTAACATTCTTTGCAGCTTATGTGGTTCAATAAATTTTTGTAGCTGATGGGTGCCCTTGGGAACGATGTTAACAACATTTTCGACGAAGTATATTCCTAAAATGTTAGCAAGGACCGTTTTGTTCATGGTGGTTATAAAAATGGACCCATTTGGTTTCAGGCATTTTGCACATGCGGCGATGAATTTTTCTTTTTCCGACACATGCTCTACAAAAAAACAACAACAATAAGAACGCAGATACGGTTGGGCCTATGTGAAATGAGTGTCCAATTACGAGAAAAATATTTGTACCCGCCAATTTTCTCGCGGTGATGCCATTTGTACTGTCTCAAAATTAAAATCCATCAAAAAGTTAATTAAACGATGTTTTGTAAGTTTCTCCTCAGGATCATTCCTAAATTATTCAACAGATTTGAGGAGATATTTAACCATTCTTGGTGATGTAGGAGATAATAATGTTCCCGAAAATAATTAACTCAATAAAATCGCTTACCAATAATTTCTGATGCCGCTATCGCATCGTATTTATCACAATTATCTAATGCATGATCATCGATTGATGAAAAGGAATAGATTATAGGGAGATTGCTCTTTTCAGCGTGACATTTGGCCAAATCTATTGCACTAGAATTCGCATCTATGCCCGTGACTGCTGCCCCTAGTCTCGCTAGGGATTCTGATAGTATTCCACCTAAAAAAAAGTAAGTTGTGGGAATAATAATAATACCTAATACTCGAGCTTATTTAATTATCATTTAATATTAATGTGAATTTAAATAATAATCTGTAATATTAATATATCAATAACACCATAAAACATTTTAAACCAACGAATACTTATAAACAGGAAGAAGACAAACAGCCGTGTTAACACATCGAAGCAAGTATGAACAAACGAACAAACCAGGCATCCATTCCGTCTGGAATCAGCTGACAAACGCACGTGCTTTTCAAATGTCACTTTTGTCAAAATTTTTATTACTGTCAATATTTTAAAGTGACATTTAACCAACAAAAAACATTCAAACCCTTTTATTTGATTTACTAAGTAGTGAAAATCAAATATTAGGATTCTGACATGTTTTAAGCTGTAAATATCACTTTAAAATAATCCTTACACACTCTTATATCATTTTTTTAACTAATAACGTAACTACAAATGAAAAATTAAACGTCAGAAATTAGCTTGTAAGTAGTTTTATTAAAAAATAGGAAGTAAATCATAATTTACATAAAATATTTTACCATCTTCAAGTGGGCTCTAGATCCTAGCAAATATTTCAAGCTTCAAGTCCAAGCATATTTTTGGGCCCCATATGATTTAGGAAAAGAAATTATTATTGAAGCTTACTCTCAGTAAAGATGACTAAATGAATGTTTCAATTACAAATTACTCACTTGCACCAAAAAGGAAACGACGTTTTTCGTGAAAGATTAGGATATTAAAAATTATTTTAAAATTTAAAGATGCGTCTTCTCCACTTCTCCACCATTTTAAATCATATCAGATGTTGCTTGATTTCCATGCCCGCCAGACGAAGGAAGTTAGCTTGTTAAACTATTTAACAATTCGTGCTGTTCGTATTCTATGCCTGTCTCTGTCTGCAGCAACCTTCCCTAATTCAGTAAAGTGAGACAAATATGACCAGGATCAAGTCGCCTGCATAAACACTCTTTTGGGCTTTCCATATTAACTCTACGTAAATCTGATATTGACGCTTAAATGATAGAGTGAAACAGATAGATAAAAGTAGGTTACATGTGAGCGTATGGAGCAGAGTAGGCTTAGCATCACTGCATCGTGGTGCTTCCTTCTGTTCATAATTTTCACATCATATTTTTTGAAATTTCAGTTCAGCTAGAATGAGATCATTTTATAGTGCTATAAATAATTGAGTCACGAGGTACCGTTTTTTTTATGTTTCAAGAGTACTTTGAGTGGTGTTTAATAAACATGTAATTCAATTCCCAAGTACGTACTTAGAATACAATAAGAACCGTAAATCTGGTGGTCGTCACTCGTCCTATATTTTCGGACTTCTTTATTGTTAAGTAACTAATTGCTAAAAAAATGAGAAATCCGCCTTCCTTTATAATCATTGTAATTGGTAAATTCTTGCATTTTTTTTAAATAAATTTTGAGAATAAAAAACGAAATTGACCAATTCTATATAACAGAAGAGTTACAAAATTGAAAAATAATAATCATCAATGTTTCTTTATATCGAAGTAATTTGAGCGGCCTAATCCATTTATGGTTGAAAGATGCGCACGCGTACTATGTCTTACTTACATACATGGCCGATATCATTTTCAATAGTATCTTCTTACTGAGAAGTCCAATACATATCCTTAGATACACGCAAGGGCGGATCCAGAACTTCGGTTTGGAGGGGGGTGGGGGTCAAACTTCGTTTTCGGGGGAGGGGGGGTCATACAAGGAAATGTTACGAAAAATAATACCCTGCTGCGTTATTCAAACCGGTATATATGGTATTTTTCGTGTTAAATTGATGGTTTAGGGGGGTCATGACCCGCCTCCTGGATCCGGACTTGGATACACGTACCATATTATAGGTACAATGTACATAATATTGTGTAATACTACAGAAAACTATTAACTAATTAACTATGCATGCAAATAAATACGTTTAGTACTATCAAGTGTTTTATCTATCGCAGTAGTATTAAGTATCATGTACATCTTTTTGAATAAACTGTAGCTATTCTTAAACATTACGTCAAGAGCCGAGAAGAAGCTGATAATTCCAATCTCGAATAGAATTTCTGAACGCTTACACTTAAAAAATACAAGGACAACGATATCCTTGTAAATATACTTTTGTAATTTTGCGTAAATGCTGCAGTTATCAAAAGATACATAAATACATTTTTTTTTTAAATATACCTGATGGTGCGTCCGCACAGGATACATGAGATTACAAGGCATATTTTAGTGATTTTTTACGGCGTATCCATCCATGTCTTTAGTGAATTTTTGCTGAGTACCCATGTCTTTTAAACAGCCCTATTTTTTAAATATTTTTTCTGACTCTGATCATTTTAAAGCATTTTTAGGTATCAGTCATCACTGGTATCAGTCCAGTAGTTTTTAAATTACTAAGTAATTTAAAAAATCCTGGATCCATTTGATGTTTACTGGGTGGTATCCAAATAAAAGGCCTGCGTATCCTAATGGATACTCAAAAGTACGTTAAAAGATGCCTTGTGAGATTACCCATGTGTGGCCAAATATTCGCTTCCTTATTGATTTTAAGGAAAATATTTATTAAGGCTAAGTTTTGCAATTAAAATACTGTGCCAGTCAAACGCTTTTGAAAAATCTAAATATATGTAAATATCAGGTACTGCCGATGTAGACATTCCGAAAAGGTCGTTGTACACTCTCTGCTTTAAACCACCCCACAAAAAAATCTAATGGAAGCAAATCAGCCCAAAACCTCCGTTATTTATTTGAATAGAAATTCGGTTAATTATTGTATACAGGGTGTTATGGAAATGACGTATTATATTTAAATGGGTGACTCCTGGGGTGTCCTAGGAAGCGCTACATATTTCTTTTCAAATCGAACGTTTAAAAAGTGGGGTAATTCACCCATAGGTCACTCCTCGGCACAGTCATATTACACTGAGCAGCTGTGTAATAAACAGATGTTCTGGCCTAATGTTGCCAAACTGTTAGTGTAAAACTTTAGATTCTTATAAAAATAAATATTTAGCTACCTAGTGTCCAAATAGAAGTGAATCCAGGTGCCAGTACACTAGCAAGTAATCCAGGGCACATACATCTTCAGTATTTTTGGTTTTAGTTGGTAAAGCTTATACCCCACTAAAACCCCTTCTTCGTTTTTCTTCCAATCTCAGAACATGACCCTGTATATCGCCAGAGACACAGAACACATAGTGAAACACTGAACAAATTACTATAAATCACTTAAAGAAACACACACATGTTTCAAATTAGTTTTTTGAAGATAGGCCCTTGTCACACAAAATCGCTACACACTAATGCATTCTTTAACAAACACACAAATAGGAGATAGAACACAAATTGGCCCTTTATTAACTAAAACGTTCAGCAATTAATTTATCTGCTGCATCCAATGTCTTATATCGCAACTGATCCATATCTTCGACTTAATTTCTTTATTCATCGTACCGCATAGAAAAAAATTGCATGATGTAAGATCCGGTGACCTTGCGATTTCCGGTCTCTTACTAAAGGAACATTTTCTAATATGCCTTCGACTTGATTTTTCTGTATGTACTAAACATTTTCACACTTACTCGCACTGTTACAGTTGATTAAATATCCCGAAAAAACTCTTTCGTGCGAAGCCGCAGAGGAATATCTTGTTGTCAAGCAAATGTCAACTTCTAACCTTCTGTCGATTTATAGCAGAGATGGCTAATCTTTGGTTTTAAAATCCCGCTGTGAAACGATCGATTTAATTTTTTTAAGCTTTTCGAATGAAAAAGAGCACCAGAGCAGCGATTAACAAATTTTTTAATCTTTATTGGTATCTATAGCAGTAAAGGAAAACAATAAATGAGTGCTGTAGATTATTATAATTATTTATTTCAAACTTTTTGGTGAATGCGCTGGAATCTACCGGGAAAACACGTATTGCAATAGTACATCTCTACTTTTTGACAGCTCGTGTTTTAAATGTTTCAGTTCAGATGTCATTTTTAATTCAAAGAAATGTTATTTACATTTTACAATGTGTTTTTTAATTAAAAACAAAAGTTCATACAAATCTAGGCGAGACAAACACGATGTCTCCAACTGAATTTTGTGCATTATATCGGCCATTGTTCATGTGAAGTGTTTCGATTATGGTAATGGGTGATGTGATGTTTCTTTACTAAAACGCTGTATAAGTTTTTATAGAAATTGACACTAATTTTTAAATAAGACCGACAAGGTAAGTGTATGTGTGTGGCCTAAATTAAATTACATTAAAAAATCAGTCAGCCAATCATTCAAAAGTAAAAGGTCAAATTGACATTTGACCTAGTTACTTAGTTGCGTTTTTCAAACTTAAAGAGTGTAAGGTATAATTCTGACAACACCAATGAGAATTCGTATGTGTCGCAGTGCCGCACAGATGTTTCCCTGGTTTGACGTCAGGTCATTTTTACCGCTGAATGAATTAAAAGCGCCATTTAAGGATATATTTCTTCAATTTGTATTCATCTCAGGAATTGTCGATTTAAATATAATACGTCATTTCCATAACACCCTGTATTTTATAGCGTAGTCAATAACCTAAAACGAAATATTCAAATTATATACTTATAAGTGTTTATAGGTTTATTATCAAGATCATACGATTTTTATGACTTAGCTAATGCGTTTGCGACGTAAAATAAAGTTCATTTACAACAAATCCAGTTACAAACACAATGTTATGCATAATTTGAAATTATTTGCTGCGTCTCATCTTATTTTAATTATGAAAAATAATAAGTAATTATAACAGGGTGGCACACTCAGTTTGAATTGTATTAGACAAAATACGATAAGTTTTTCAGCTTACAATTCAGCCGTATTAATTCAAAGGGGCGTTCCACAACATCAATATTCTCTTTCAGACTCAAAACGCGACATTTTTGTGCCATTTTAACCTTAAAACTCACAAATAAACGGCGGACTGCTGTCGGGGAATCACACATACTTTCATTCGGAGAAGTCCTTTCGCGCTGCCACGCATACGCGATTGGTTGCCGGTCTGTCTTCAGAGAACTTTTGCACCGTACTTATTCGGTTCCCAAATACTTTTAAAATTTTTTTGTCCGTTTAAAGGAGGGTTTTCGCACTCTTTGTATGAAAACAGCCTGTCCGAGTCCGCCCAAGAGAGGTCGATTTTCATGGAATTTCATATACCTAGTTCCGAACTATGAAAAAATGTCCGCTTAATAGAGATGTCCGCTTATTAGAGGTGTCCGTAATGAGAGGTTTATTTTTAATTTTCCAAAATTATCTTTTACAGCAGGTATGATAATAAAGTCTTCATTTTGAAGAGTTAATTTGAATAAAATCGAACTACCTCTATCTTAATTTTGTTATGGCAATATCTCAGTTGATGAAGCGTACGCCTGTTTTCAGGACAGTATGGTGAGGAGCTCTTAAATATTCTCCTACGCTTGGTTTTAAAATACCGTATCATTTTTCCAAGGTTATTTTTACAAATCAATCATACTTGTTTGTGGGAAATTTGCAATTTACGCCGTATTTTTCAATTCAATTAATGACAAAATATTTGTCAACTAGTTAAGTACCTAGTATGTTGCAAATACTGAATCGTTGACCGACTTGCAACGTTTAATAGATATCGTTCATAATCACATCCACGTGTCTCAATTGTTATCATATCAAAGCAATCTGCGATTTATATTTGAATAAGCGAGTTCAAGAACGGGGATTGCAGTTTTTATTGCCTCAGGTTTAACCCCTTGCGTTGTAATCATAAAAATATCTGAAGGTATGATACAATAAGCACAAGGTATAGTATAAGTCAATTACCTGATTAAACCCCATTGTGTAGGTCCCAACATCGTCAAACCGCAATAAATGGGTGCACGGTCGACTTGAAAATATAGGAAAATATAGGGTGTCCATTTTTGGGTAGTTTTACGGGGTATCTCCGTTATTAGTAAAGATAGAAGGATGCGGTTTTCGCCAGCACTGCGCTACTTTTTTGTCAAACAGAAGATGCAGCAATCAGAATTTTTCTAGGCCGCCTTGTTTTTGATATACGGGACGTTTTTGAGAATTGTGCATTTTGGGACACCCGCCATATCTCGGTTACCCCGTAACGTATCAAAAAGAAATAAAATGTTCTGTTTGTAGTTTTTTACGTAGAATCCAGTGACGTACTCAGATTTTTCTACGTGCAATAGTTTTCAAGGAAAATAAACAAATTTGCTTTTTAAAATGGGTAACCCTATATATTTATTAATAATATAATTTAGTTTGTAACAAGCTTCTCAAAAATATATAACACTTTATTTTTAGTCTTAGTATTAGGCCCGAAATATACGTTTTTCAAAAATATACCAATTCTTTTAGTAGGCCATGACGGATATTAAAAAAAATACTGGTGTGATTAAATATTAGACACAAAAATTGAAAATTTATTGAACTCCCTCCTAAATATTGCTTAAATTGTTCTCCATTATGCCTTAGACATGTTTCACACATGGTTCTTATTCGCCTTAATAAATTAAAAATAATAAACGGCCACGTTTGTAAGTCCCTAAAAGCTCTGAATGGAATAAATTTTATTTTGAAGGTATCCCCATAAGAAGAAATCCAAAACCGACAAGTCGGGTGACCTTGGTGGCCATCTTACAGGTCCATTAGTTCCAATCCAGCGACCTAGGAAGTTATTATCTAGGTAGGCCCTTACAATTTGGGCATTGTCAACGGGCGCTCCAACCTGTTCAAGATGCAAGTTATTGAGACCAGCTAAGGACACATCTTCTATTATTTCTGGCACAACAATTTCCAAATATTTATTTGCATTAAGGCTTCCTTCAAATATATTATAAACTATTTTGCTATTCAGTATAAAGCATGAAACGCTAACGCCAAATCTGCCTTGCCGTTCGATTGGAAATATTACATGCTCATTTTCCCGAGACCAAAACCTCGTATTCTGTCGATTAAACATGCCAGCACTGGTAAAATGAGGCTTATCAGACAATATAACGGGTTTTTCAAAATTGTTTTCACTGTTCAGATTTTGCAAATACCAATTGCTCAATTCTATACGGCGCATGTGCATCACCAGGATGTAAGTTTTGTACACGGTGGAATTTATATGGCTTAAAATTGTGTTTTTTTAGGATTGTTTGCACTCTTGATTTAATTATTCAGACCGAACCTTCAACATTTCTGCAAGAACTACTTGAATTTGTTTCAATTGAAGCTAACACATTTATTTCATCAGTCTCGCGATTATCCTTGTGGTAGATTTTAGGGCGAGGTTTAGTAAATAAACCGTGTTCAATTAAATTTGTTCTGCAAAATTTGTGCTACAGTATTTCCCGGTCTGAGTTAAAAAATTTTTTAAAAGGCCGACGACTTAAAAAAAATTAAACCTGCAGATAAAGTAACATGTTCTTATATAAAAAAAAAAACAACAGTAAGTATGATGAGTAGGTAGGTACTACAAAATATATTATTTCATTTAAGTGACGAATATCATGTTTATCGTTTGTTAACTTTTAAAAATATATAGGTATACGTTTGTTTTGATGTAAACTGAGGTATCAAAAGATATTTAATAACAAAATTAAGTATAAAGGATTTGATATTCAAGTGCAAGTCACAATAACCTTAAGGCGCATAAGTTTATCTAGTAAATCTAACCTAATTTTTATAATCATAACATATCTGCTTAGTGCTTATGACCAAGGTTAGGTAAACCTGGTAAAATGTTTATTTGTATATATCTATAATTACAGGGGGTCCTTATGTGAGTGACTAGTATTGTGGAAACGACACTTTTATCTATTCGTATATCAAATCATACTATAACTAAAAACTCATTAACGAAGGATCAGCGCTGAAACTTCGAACGACAGGCGATTTTGCCGTCCAGACTAGTCCTTTGACATATCTCTATCTGTATAACGATACCGTCTATCGTGGTTCGGAATCTCGGCCCTATTCCAGTTTGTATTGAGAAGCGCAAAGCTCTAATAATTTAATTTGTATTAGGAAGAAAGGGGACAAGTTCATCGATAGCATAGCTATTATGGCACAGAAGTTAGGTTAATGTCATCCTCTTAAATTAAACGTTGGAAAAAAGTTTGACGGATTGTATTATTTGTATGTCATTAGTATTATCTACTTCTTTCTTTCTAATTAAAAATAATAGTAAAAATAAAAAGTCTATTTACTTTTCAGGTGGTATTAATATGGAAAAATTATTATTTCCCAGAACAGCCGATGATACCTTATACAATAATGGCGTATTTTTGTCTACACAGTAGCACTTTAAAATACTATTTCAGATTGAATGGTACTACCAAGAACCCTTTTCATTGATATGATGTCACCACCTGCAGACCGGTTTCGAACTCTTTTGTTCTCGTCAGTAAAGGGTAGGTGTTCATATCTAACATCAGAGAAGACTCTATACTTCACGCTGTAGTATCAATGGTAGTCGAGAAAATACAACGTTCAGTGCCATCTCTTAGCAGTCCCACACATTATCTCATCATATCTCATCTTTCTCTTTGAATGCACAAACATCAGCTGCCGACGCACATCTTCGCAGACTACATGAAGTATCACGCCTTAACAAAGACCTGGAAGAAATTTTGGCTTGGGGTGACAGTAACCAAGTCGAATTTAACGCTAAAAAAACCCAGGCAGCAGTTTTCTCTAAAAAGGTTAACATTACAGAACCGGATATAGTCATGGCAAGACACGCAATCCCACTGCCTTCATCTATTAATTTGCTGGGCGTCAATCTGGGAGGAAACATGTCTTGGCATAACCATGTTGTGGCAATTGCCAAAATAGCTTCTCAGAAACTTGGTGTACTCTTCCGAACCAGAAAGTTGTACACACCTCAACAACTTTTGACACTGTACAAAGCCCAGATTCGACCATCACTATAGTACTGCTCTGATGTCTGGAGCTCTGCACCCAAACATACTCTTCGGCTACTGGATTCCATCGAAAGGAGGGCCATCGTCTGATTGGAGACCACGAGCTGACGAAGAACCTCGACAGCCTAGAACATCGAAGACAGGTTGGGGGATTTGACTCTCTTTTACAGATATTTTCATGGAAAGTGCTCGGCCGACCTTGCCCTCTTAATTCCGCTCAGAGCGGCGAATAGCAGAAACGACCTACCTTCCCGAGGTCGTTTTTCCCAACGAATATAACTTCCAACGATTCAAACCCAATGTGAATCGCTTTTTGCGCACACGCACCACTCTCAGAGTACCCTAAAGGATTTTCTTATAGTGCTTGTGTTTGATCATAAAAAAACAAAAAAAAAACAATCTGAACAGACGTTATTTGAATAAATCAAAAATAAAAGTCTATTTGCTTTTCAGGTGTGATTCAGGTGATTTTGGTCGAATGCAAATAATAAACGTATTATATTCCTTTTTGTAAGCTTCGTTCGATTTTTCAGGCAATAAATTTTGTGTTGCTTCATTGACTTTATTAATTGCTTCGTCTGGAGCGCATTGAAATGAGTTTTCCTCTTCGGAATTGGAATTGTTTCTATTATTGAAATTTGTAAGGTAACAATAACAATGCGGCGCCCAGGCCCCAAACGACACCCCCCCAAACCGACAATGAAACACGAAGAATTACATGAAACATTGCGCGTTAATGCACAAAGATAATTTCTACCTACCACCACAGCCAACATCCAATACGGACAATCCCTTAAGAGGAGTTGCTGTATCCATATATTCCATATCAATTGTCCCTTCGTTCGCAAGTCCATCCCTTATAAACGGCACCCTTATTCTATTCATGGAGTGCAGGCCTTTTGTCTCGCCAAATTCATCCCACCAGGTTGCAGTTAGTTTTTCAAAATTTTCTATTTCTTGAGCGTCCACTGTCGAGGCCGACACAGATGCAAATAATCTAAAAATACAACTTAAAATAATTATTGACCTTAACTTCATGGAATCCGCTTTAAATCAATTTCCCTATTTTTAGGGAAAAAACGACTTGGCAACAACACAATTCTCCAATCGAGAACAAGGAATTTTCAAATCATATTCTTAGATATTGTATTTTTAAGGTCCTTACCGATTGTGCGATAGAGGTCGTGCGAGCCATCTTTTTAAAATGAGGGTCATGTCAATCTGAAACAAAAGAGAAACTTGTCAGGCTACAAACGATTTACTTACTTTTAAAGCAACACTGTCAATATAATTTCCGGAAGTATATAAGGTACGTTTCTCACTCTTTCGTTACCTTGATGGCAACCTTACCGCGTAGAATCCAAACATATAATAATATATGGGGTGTTCCGTTTAAAATAAACAAGTTGACACCGACTTCCGGAATAACCGGAAGTGCCGCCATATTAACAATATTTAACATTACCATTGAGTTCCATTCAAAATTTTCCTATGTATAGTTTTTCACATACAGGGTCCGCAAACGAAGCGTGGACGGAAGATTAAATCGTTATCGAAGAACTTATCACCAATATTGAAACAGCTTGAGATATTGGATTAAAAGCGGCATGTTTTAAAAATATTTTACATTATACAGGGTGGCCCAAAAAAGTGTGACAGCATAAAGTTATATTTTTTTAAATGGGACACCCAGTATTTTATTGCATATTTAGGTTCGTATTACTAACGTTTATAAGTGCCTCAAATTTTATTTAATTTGGTTCTGTAGTTTCGGAGAAATAAAATAAAAACTAAAAAAAAAAGTTTTGCAGTCCTGAATAAAAAAATCAAAAAAAAACAATCCAGAACAATTTTTCTAACCTCGGCATTGAGTGAAATTTATGACAAGAGGTCTAGAGATACTATGAAAGTAATTGCGTTTATTTATTTTATACAGGGTGTTCATAATAAGCTTTCAAAAACCCCACATTTTAAAATAATTTTTCTCAAGTTTTTCAAATGGAACACCCTGTATATTATTTGGCTATTTGACGTATAATTCATAGACAATTTTTTTTTGTAATACAAGCATATAAGTTATATCCAGCCGTTTTCGAAATAATTGTAAATATTATAAATTATGTTGTTTAAATAGAGTTTTTATTGGGAAATTTTGTTAGAGGCGACTAGACTAATAATTGTAAACTAAAGTTAATGTTCAAAATAGCTTCCTTTTACTTAATTTAATGATTTTCCTCTACTGCCAACAGAACTCTTAATTCATTTTCTTCATTAATAACGGGTTTATTGATTATCATCCTTTTTGTGTACGCAGTGCTTCCTGTTGCTACAAATCTTTGCAACAACTTCTCGAAAGTTTTTGGTCTCGGCTTTCTCTCAATATCTGGATATCTTTCAGCATACACTCGGCTCGCGAGGAGGCAATTTCGTGCACATTCACCCAGTATAAAAATCATATTTACCATTTCTAAAATTCGACATTTTGTGTAAGTTAGTACTTAATTTCGACGACTGAACAAATGTAAATAATTTTATTTAACTGTCATAGTGACAATCTAAACAAAAAGAAATCATTGCAACTCGATTAAGAATAAAAAATAAAATTAAATAATAAAAGTAGCAAAAATGTATGCTTTTAAAATTTATATCGAAATAACTAAAATACGGTAAACTCTAAGAGTAAAAGGAAGCTATTTTGAACTTTTACTTTAGTTTACAATTATTAGTCTAGTCGCCTATAACAAAATTTCCCAATAAAAACTCTATTTAAACAACATAATTTATAATATTTACAATTATTTCGAAAACGGCTGGATATAACTTATATGCTTGTATTACAAAAAAAAATTGTCTATGAATTCTACATCAAATAGCCAAATAATATACAGGGTGTTCCATTTGAAAAACTTGAGAAAAATTATTTTAAAATGTGGGGTTTTTGAAAGCTTATTATGAACACCATGTATAAAATAAATAAACGCAATTACTTTCATAGTATCTCTAGACCTCTTGTCATAAATTTCACTCAATGCCGAGGTTAGAAAAATTGTTCTGGATTGTTTTTTTTGATTTTTTTATTCAGGACTGCAAAACTTTTTTTTTTAGTTTTTATTTTATTTCTCCGAAACTACAGAACCAAATTAAATAAAATTTGAGGCACTTATAAACGATAGTAATACGAACCTAAATATGCAATAAAATACTGGGTGTCCCATTTAAAAAAATATAATTTTATGCTGTCACACTTTTTTGGGCCACCCTGTATAATGTAAAATATTTTTAAAACATGCCGCTTTTAATCCAATATCTCAAGCTGTTTTAGTATTGTTGATAAGTTCTTCGATAACGATTTAATCTTCCGTCCACGCTTCGTTTGCGGACCCTGTATAGATCGAGGCGGTTCCCGGTGGAACACCCTGTATATACTATATTATATATTTCATACTATATTATATTTTATTTTATAGAATTTTTTGTTATATCATTATTTATAACTTACTGACAATTATTAATGTTAATATTTTGTTTCGCCTCGTTTTTGGAGGTTTGTTACATTGTTTTTTTTAAAACATTGTCTTTCTTTTTCCAAAGATATCTTTTTAGCTCATTAGGATAATGATTAAAAAGTATTAAGTGTGTTTATATCATTCAAAAATAATTGTTATTACAGGTGAAAAGGATTTATTTCATGATAGATTAAAATGATATTTAACATCAACATCAACATTAATTAACATTAAATCAAGTAAGTTTAAAGATTACAAAAGACAAAAAATATTCCATAAAAATTAAAAATTAAATTGTGCCTAAGTAATAAAATTACTTGTATGCATCATAATACTATCTTATAGACTAACTACTTGACAAATTAGTGTTTGTTTTGATATGTGCATAATACAGTATATCGGTGAATAAGAATGAATAATTTTATTTAAAGATATGATTGAGGTTATTAAATTCCCTCGTTACATGATCTTGGCATGCTTTATTAAATTTGAATATGTTTAATATAGTCCTCACTGTTGCTGGAAGCAAATTATATATCTTAGGACCTAAATAGGCCACACTTTTTAAATTAATATTATTGTTGTTTACTGGGATGATCAGATCATTATTCATTCTAGCCCGTGTGAAGTAACCGTGATTTATAGTATTGTTCAAAGATTTATTTTTATGAACGAAGGCTGACACACTGACCATATACATAGTTCTAATGTTACACATGTCCCCAGAGAACAATAACTCTGAAGGATATAGTCTACCCCGCCGAAACATTATTTTTAGTATACATTTTTGAACAATATTCAATCGATAGAGAGCCCTATTGTACAGTCCCCCCCAGACCAAGATTCCATATCGAACCAGAGATTCAACAAGATTTTTATAAATTAAGATTAGGATTTTTGTGTTCAAGATGTCTCTGAGAATATAGAATTTATGGAATCATACAGCGAATTTTATTTGACAGGTGTTCAATATGCGATTGCAATTTCAAATGTTTGTCTACTATAATTCCTAAGTATTTTGTTTGTGATACTTCATTTATTTGTTGTTGGTTAATTTCGATATTTGTAAATTTTGGTCTGTTGGCGCCTGTTAAGGAAAACGCTATATAATTTGTCTTTGTCAGGTTAAGAGAGAGTCTAAAAGTTTCTAGCCAATTCCTTATAATAATCAAACCGTTGGTCATTTTGTCTCTGACTTCCAACCAGGTGTCACCACTGAAAACCAGGACGGTATCATCAGCATATGATATAATTGATCCTTCTACATCGAGCGACAGCATATACAGTTTATGTATATTATAAACAAAATTGGGCCAAGAACTGTACCCTGTGGCACCCCAATCTTTACAACCTGTTTGTTACTTAATGTATTATTGATTTTTACTATTTGATATCTATCCACAAGATAACTCTGAAGCATTTTCCACACGGTCCCCCTGACTCCACAACGCCATAGAACGTCCAGAAGCTTATCATGTGAAACCGTGTCAAATGCCTTTGCCAGGTCTATAAAGAGTGCAGCACCCTTTTTTCCATTATTTAGGTTACCAGTAATTTTAGATGTTAAACTGTACAAGGCGTCCTCCGTACTACAACCCGGCAAAAATCCGTACTGGTTCTCAGATAAAAGTTTGCTCTGCCTAAAAATATGAACAATCTTTCCTTGACGCATTTTTCAAATAGCTTTGCCAAGGAACTTACCAAGCTTATAGGACGATAGTTACTCACAAGTGTCTTTTTACCACTCTTATAAATCGGAGTTACAACAGACAACTTGAAATGGGTAGGCACGATTCCGGTTACGAATATTCTGTTAATTATATGAAGAAGTGGATTTATAATTATGTGGTGTGTTTGTTTTACTAATTCAGAGGTGATATTATCTATGCCTGGTGAACTATTACTTTTTAAGGAGAAGATATGCTTAATTAATTCGTTTTTAGTCACTGGAGTGGAGTTAAAAACATAGAATAATTGCTGTGAGAAATTCATATTGAAAGGATCATTAGGCATCGGAATCATGTTCGCCATCGTAATTCCAATATTTGTAAAATAATCATTACAATGCTCTGCCACAGCGAAATCATTCTCAAAGTCAGCACCTAGATCAGTCTTTATGCTAATATTGCTTAATTTAGAGGTATTTTCGTTTGTAGCTTTCTTTACTATGTTATATATTTTTTTAATATTCCCCTTATTTTGATTTATTTGAGTCTTATAATAATCATTCTTCCGTTTCTCTATTAATTTATTTAAGCTATTTCTATATCTTTTGTACTCAGCTTCCAATTGTTCGCTATAACTCCGTAACAATCTTCTTTTCATTTTGTCTCTATGCTTTATCGAAATTATTAATCCATTATTTATCCATTCCTTTATCTTTTTACACTGTTTAAATGCTACACAATATTCAGAGGTGGCTCTGAGTTTCAACTCAGTAAAAATATAAACAAACTTAGCAGTTGAGGACTCCGGATTTGCATCATTCAAAATATCAGACCAATCGTGTGCATTTAATGATTCTAAAAATTTATCAAGATCGAGTTTACTCTTTATTATGTTTTTGCAATTGTTGCTATTTTGAACGTTATTATTTGCTATAATATTTAGCATAATTGGGCAATGATCTGTCATATGTGAGTCTAAGACAAAGGAATGTATATTGTGAAGATTAGTTTGTAGTTTTTGATTAACAAAAATATGATCAAGACATGAGTCGCTATCGAATCTAGTTACAGAGTCAATATATGGTTGAAAACCCAGCTGTGACATCATTGTTAAATAATTGTGAGTATCATTATCTGCATGCAATATATCTATATTTACGTCACCAACAAAAATCTCTAAATTATTACCACTTTTCCTGCACCAACAAGATACATATATATGTCCGTAATAAAGTCAGACTTTAATATAGGGGATGGTTTATATACAGCCGTGATTCCTATTTTGATATTATTTACTACACAATCTAGTCTGCTCACTGTAGCCAGGGAGATTGGCAGTTTTGTGCTTGAGAACTCAACATTGATATGATTTTTTACCAAGATTATCACCCCATCATTTTTGTTAAAGTCAGCGTGGTTATAAAATAATTGATAGTTAGGAACATTACATTGATCCGTCGAAGGGACTCTGAAAGTTTCACTTAATATTATTATGTAATTAAAATGCGAACCAAAACCTTCAATTAGTAACAGTAAATTGTCAATGTTTCTAACTATACTTCTAATATTTACATGTAGAAGGTTAAACAAGATTCTGGAGTTTTGTACTCTGTCACGCAATAACTCGTCGTCCACCAATATTGATTTAGGATTATCCCCGCTTTCTAATGTCTCCAATATATCGTCTTGCTCCAATTGAACCATTAACTTCCGTAATCAATTCTGCTTTTCAAAAGATCTATATGGTACATAGTGGATGGGCATTTAGGATCTGATGCAGCATGAGTTATGCTATATTTCGTTTTAAACTTATCGTTTGCCAGTACACAGTTTTTAAATTTTTTTATTTGTTCTGTACATGCTGAACCTTCGTGACCACCGGAACAGTTTTCACATGATATTTGGTTTTCACATTCAGTACTTTTGTGATAAACATATTGACATTTAAAACATCTTTTTACACTTAGGTTCTCGAATACGCATATAGTAAGGCAATTCCATTACACCCTGTATATATCATTAATAATGTAAAAACAATAATATCTATCTATTCTCCGCAGTAAATTGCACCTGTCATTACGACTTGTTGATATACAAAGAAAACTATTCATGTACTATATTTGTTATAAATCAGCCACTTTTATGTTTATCTTTTTCCTAAATTTGTTGTTTCGATATATTTATAGGCATTTGGCCAAGGCAAAGGTTACTTAAATCAAAAATTCAGTCAAGTCGTGTAGATATTATTAAAAAGTAAACTCAAAGTCACGAATTACATAGATGTATAAAAAGTTACACATTTCGCTCAACTGGACATCATCAGACCAAAAATTTTAAAAATTGAAATAAGAATGAAGATAAAACCATGAAATAACGTCCCTAATTACCTTAAAATAAAATCAACACCACAATACAAACAACTGCATTATTTTAAGGTAGTTTAGTGACGTTATTTCGTGGTTTTATCATCTTTCTTATTTCAGCACTTTTTAGCACTTCGTTAATATACATATACAGGGTGTTATGGAAATGACTTATTATATTTAAACCGGCAAATCCTGAGATGAAAATAAATTGAAGAAAAATAACCTTAAATGGCGCTTTGAATTATTGTACGAAATATACACTTTATATGAAATTTGAAAATTTACGTGGCCGCTACTGAGGACGTTCGCAATCAACAGTTTATTGAGGCGGTGTTGTCATATATTGAAACACAGAATTTTTAAACGCACGTGTTCAGTTTTTGACAACAAGACGTCTTTGGCCCGCGTTATCACTTCTTTTTCAAACTTTTTAGAAAAAAAAAACTACAATTTTACTATCTTACCCTCGATCTTATAATCCGTTTTATAATTAAATTCCATAAAAAAATAAAACACAAAAAGTTTTTGCAACAGAACCAACAATAGGTAATATCACACAAATTTGAAAAAAAATCGGGTAATGCTACAACTAATAGAACGTTTAAAATTCGTATACATCAAGCACGTGGAACCCTCGACAGCGTCATCACTCCCGAGTCTCGAAACATACTCAAGCGACAATAGTCGCGCGCGGAAGGTATTCAAGCAAGGGCGAGACATGCGGTGTGATCTGACAACACTGTTAGTATACTCTAGCGACCCACATTGTTGCTAACTGAATCCAGATGGAACGGCGCGACAGCATGTGGGTAAAAAGGGTTATTACCATAGTATTTAGATATTCGATTAAAAAAAAGTATGTAGACTTTCTCTAGGACACCCAAGGAGTCACTCATTTAAATATAATTCGTCATTTCCATAACACCCTGTATGTAATTCGTGAGACCGTGACTTTGAGTTTAGTTATTAAATAGATCTCTTTTAGAAAATAGACCATTTCCTTGATTCAGGTAAGTAATGTTTCTAGAATGGTTTTTTTACATGTTGCTCCCCTCGCCCTTCGTACGTCCAAGTACCATTGGGCAAATAATCTGATAGTTAATCCGTATTTTATGCTTGTCGTCAAATAAATGTTTACCAAAAAGGCGCTAAAGTGACAGAGCCACCTTAAATGACGAAAAAAATTCCGATTATTTTATTAAGTTTTTAATTAAGTTCCTGGTTCCTAATTGGGAAATATTTAATGTTGAACATTATTTTTATTTTATTCTTAAGGATAGCACCTTAACCCTATAATCAAACTAGATTGGGACCCTTAAACTCGAAATACGACGGAACGGAAACTACCCAATATCTTAGAAACGATTAAAGAACATGTAAACACGATAGTGTTTTTGTCGATGAACTTTTTTTAAATAGGTACTTCTGGAGAGGAGATAATCTAATCGATAATTGAAAAAAATACATATATAAGAACAGCTTCTCGGGACCAGAATCTAATTAACGCGAAAAACTATTAAGCATAACTCAAAAATGGCTATAAAACTTTTAAGTATAGTGGTGATTTCGATTTGGTTGAGTAACATCTGTTTATCAGGTATGCAAGACAGTAGTAGTAATGCTGCTGATAGAAATATATTTTTTCTACGATCGTTATAAAAAATTATATTTTTTGTAAGCAAATGAATGCATATTTTAAATGGAACAAATAATTCAATTAACTCTTGCTTTTTGAAAAACATATCCTACAATAAGGGATGGTATTTTAGAACTCTGGCAAATTAGCGCACTGAAATTTGGTTTCGGTGTCAGGTAATACCGAGAGGCCTTTCACTCTGTTCCAACATATTATATAGGGTGTTTCAAAATACAAATATTTCGAAAATTATAAAAAGTTAGTTTTTTATTAAATGAAACACCCTGTATTTTATTTTTAATAATGAAAAATAACTTATTTGTATGTCGCTTTGTATGCTCAAGAGCTTTTAGAACAGCCGATAAATTGCAGGGTATTTCATTTAAAACACATACTTTTTATAATTTTTCCTGTATTTTGAAAGACCCTGTATTATTACATTGGAAACACAGTGAAAGGCCTCTTGATATTGCCCGACTCCTAAACCAAATTTCAGTGCGCTAGATTGTCAGAATTTAAAAATACCACCCCATTACGACATGCTTTTCAAAAAACAAAACATTTAATTAGGAATAGGAAAATGTTAATGAAAGTTATTAAGAAAATAACAGGGATTCTAAAAAAATAATAATACCCAGGGTGTTAAATTATCAAATTTCTTAATACTTTCTAGTAGAAGCGGCAACACTGCAGAGCTGAAAATATTTTTACAAAAGAGAGCATATCATCTTACATTGGAATATTTTTTTCTCTCTCATTCAACATGAAAATGGTCTCTTTAGTTTCTCTCGTCCTTTTTCATGCTTAAAACAATTAATTTATTATTGAAACTCATTACTATAAACATTGATAATGATAAATTTTGTTTCACCTTCACCTTCATTTAATAGGCAACCTTAAAATTATCCCTCCTCGTTAAACTAAGCCAGACAAGGTGGGTTAACAAGTGTACTAAAAGCCGTGTTAGAGTCGGCAATTTCTTCTCTTGCGCCTGCAATGAGAGTTATAATTGCACGGAACCGTTGTCGATCAGCTAGCGCAATTAGTCTTGCATTGTCAGAAATGGGTCGTGCGTCATCTTAATTGCCATTGCCGCTGCAAGTCTGGGTAGAGATGGCTTATTCTGTTATTTGTAACTGTTTATTATTTGGTCGAAGCAGCTAATGGCTATTTAAACTAACTGGTACTTAAATTAGCAATTCACATTCTTTATTAAGCATATGTACTGCTAAATCGTCGAAACTCTTTTGAACTGCTAGTTGTAAGTAGCAGTAGCTGCTTCAACTGGTAATCAAAACGAACAGGTTTGCCCATCTCTAATTCTGGGGGTATTTTAAGGATTTCGACAGTACCAACTGCTGTTCTGACTGTTGACAATGCGCCAGCTGATCGAGAACGGTTTACTGCGCATGAATACCTGCAATTATTATTGTCGCTGCAAGAGGATTGCAGCTGCAAAAGAATTGCCTCTGCAAGGGAATTGTCGTCTGTGATGTGGCTGATCGAGAACGACTTACTGCCCATGAATACGTGCAATTATAATTGCCATTGCAGGCGCAAAAGCAGAATTGCCTACTATAATCTTTTAAAGCCCTAATAGAGTCGGTCATTTTTTCTTTTGCGGCAATACAAATTGCAGTGAGGCATGCGCGGTAAATCGTTCTCGATCAGCTGGCGAAATTAGTCTTGCATTGCCAGAAATGGGCCTTGCGCGATTTTAAATGCCAATTCTGGATAGAAATGGATTGGTAATTCGGTAGCTGTTATTTTGAACCACCGTTTTATTTGATCGAAGTAGCTATGAACTGCTAATGGCTTTTTAAAATTACTGGTACCGAAATTAGAAGTTCACATTCTTCATTAAGTATATCTAGGTAGGTACTACTAATTCGTAGCAGCGTTTTTGAACTGTTATTTGTAAGTAGCAGTAGCTAGTTTAACAGCTAATTAAAATGAACCGGTTAGCCCATCTCTAATTCTGGGGGTATTTTAAGAATTTCGACAGTACCAACTGCTGTTCTGACTGTTGACAATGCGCCATGCTGATCGAGAACGGTTTACTGCGCATGAATACCTGCAATTATAATTGTCGCTGCAAGAGAATTGCAGCTGCAAAAGAATTGCCTCCTCAAGAGAATTGTCGTCTGTGATGTGGCTTTAAGTATAAGATTATAAGATTAGTGAAACAAACAATCCGACAATACGTACGTCAATAATCTGTGATAAATAACTTAAAGATTATTAAATAAATAAATATAAACGTTTTGTACGTTTCAAGATAAGACAGGAATTTAGAGTGCCTAGTACAACTGTACAAATAGAGGGTGTCAATTTGAAAACTCTCTACCCTAAATATCTCGCTTCGAGCAAATAATATTTGGACACCATTTTGAATTTGGATCGGAGACACGTCCATTTTATCGGGAAAGGGGGGCGCCTTTAAAGAATTTTTGCATTGTACGTGGCTTAACTCCCTTAACTACATGTTACCCTTGAAATCTTAAATGGTGAGCCAAGTGACACATCATTTTAAAGGCCACTTAAATCTCTTTCCAATAATACCATAATTTATTATTTTTGAGTTGCAGTCTACAAGAAATCGCGTGGACGTTATTCTGCACTGTGATTTATGGTTTTTAGCTTATTCCTATTAAAAAAAACATTGTTGTGGCAAAGACGAGGAAGTGGCACTTCCCGTACTTCCTCTGAATAGCTGCCATTGGTAGTAATACGTATGAAAGATTCGAGTTTTATTAGATGCGTACATTAAAAAAAAATAATTTCGAAAATTCATGTTAATTTTTTTTAAATTTTATTTTGTTTATTACAGCACCGATAGACGACGATGCACAGGTACAATGCGATCCGAGGGATTATGGACAAGGGAGCATAGTGTGCGTTTGTACCGCTGATTATTGTGACACAATACCGCGAGTACAGAAAACAACCAACACATCGACGTATATAAAATTTACATCCAACCGAGATGGATTACGATTTAAGAAAGAAACTGGTTATTTTCAGGTAAAAAAAATTACATGGTGGCATTTTTAAATTAAATAGAAGGGTAACTAAGAGCTAATACGATATTTTTACGGAGAAAAACTCCTTTAAATAAATAATACTCGGCCAAAATAATAAATGGGAGAGTAGGAAGAGGAATAACCCACCAACGTTATCGGAACTTTAATGTTAGAGCTCACGAGAGTGCCTCCACTTTAACTTCAAGCGATTTACGTCATAATTTTCACATTTGACTACATTCTTGGTCAGTTGGAAGAAAGTGATGTCTGTTGACGAAAGTTTGGAAGTTTTAAAATGACTTTAAAAGTCCAAAGTTCTATTCAATTTCGGGCTTTGGTCGTCTGCAAAGCGCAAAACCTGGCATTGTGTATTACCAGATGGCCAAAACTTAAAACAAATGCCATTCCTGTTCGATCCATACAAATTGCCTAGCTATTTATACAGGGTGGCCCATCGAAAACAGTCCAGCAAGGTTTACGGCTGTGTACGTGAAAATTAAAAAAAAACCTCGGAACCGTAAACTTGTGTTTTCAGGGGGACACGTTTCACTATTAATTTCATCCCTGTAACCTCAACCCCCCTAGCGGGGGCGGCTACTGCCCTTGTTTTTTCAAATGGGAATGGGTATGTTGTGATACATCTTTTTAAAGGGCATTAAATTCTTTTTAAAATGGCGCTTTGTTTTGTAAATTTGAGCTAAGCGCCGCCGATAAATTGCGTTTTAAAAAATGTAATTTTATTGAGTAATACTTACATGTTATCTTATTAAATGTTGAAAATGTCCGCCATTCACCTCCAAACAATAGTACAACAACTGTTCAAAGTGTTCTCGGACATTGTGAAGAACATCTGGTGTAATTTGTTGACATTCGTTAGTAATGCGGTTCCGTAAAAAAATTGTGTACTTGATGATGACGAACCGCCATTTTAAAGAGAATTTAATGCCCTTTAAAAAAATGTATCACAACGTAGGTACCCATTCCCATTTTAAAAATCAAGGGCAGCAGCCGCCCCCACTAGGGGGGTTGAGGTTACAGGGATGAAATTAATAGTGAAACGTTTTCCCTTGAAACACCTTTACGGGTCCGAGGTTTTTTTTTTTAATTTTCACGTACACAGCCGTAAACCTTGCTGGACTGTTTTCGATGGGCCACCCTGTATATCTAGTGCGAAAAGTTATTGTTTAGATGTCAAGTTTAGTCATCGCAGTGTTTTGCGCATTTGCGCCTGCCTAATTATCAATATCTGTTAATTCGAACACAATAAAAACGTACAAACGTACTATTTAATTATTTCAATGTTGCTATGAATTGCTGATAAATTAGAGTACAAATTTAAATAAAAGAATTGTCCCAACTTACATTTCTCGAGTTTTAAAACGTCCCAAGCTAAGATTGAACAAAAATATCGATCAATTGGCTGTTTTCGAGCTTCGCATATACACTTAGCAGCAAAAATAACGCACAATCAAAAATTATGCTCAATTTCAAACGTGATTTTCTCGCGAACCGTGAAATTTCGCTAATTCTTTTTTGAACTGCAGCTTTTTTCTTTGGTAATGTCACTGTGATAGAATTTTTTTATTCAGATTTCAGTTTTAGGCTTATATAGCGTGCAAAAATGAGAATAGTTTTTTCAATTGTAAAGTGTATTTTCTTTGATATTATGGATATCCGAGAAATTAAGGCAACAAAATGTTTAGAAAACATGAGGCTACCGTATAATTTCATCATACACCCGTTGCTGTTGCTAATGCTCCCTACAGGGTATCTCAAATTTAACGTAAAATAACTATTCTCATTTTTGCACTATGTATAAGCCTAAAACTGAAATCTGAATAAAAAAATTCTATCACAGGGCAATTACCAAAGAAAAAAAGCTACAGTTCAAAAAAAAAAATTAGCGAAATCGATTTATTGGTTCGCGAGAAAATCAAGTTTGAAATTGAGCAAAATTTTTGGTTGTGCGTTATTTTTGCTGTTAAGTGTACATCTGGACAAATATAACGTATACGGTGGTGCACCCCGGTAACCATTTTCTCAGTATAAGTCTACGGCTGACCAATAGTGGATGTTCGAGTTTGTTGACGTAAATGACTTGAAGCTACAATACGAACACAATACCGTAAATATTTGAATTGGTTGTAATTTTCTAGACTTTTAAATCTGACGAACCTACAAACAACTTTGTCTACGTGGATGGCAAAGAAAAATACCAGGAGATCATTGGCTGGGGTGGAGCTTTCAGTGACGCCACCGGTATTAATATTGCCACTATGTCGGAGGGAGTACAAGAACAAATCTTGAAGTAAGGAAAGAAAAACTTAGTTAAATTTACTATAAAACCATAATTTATGGCCGTGACTGGAATAAAATTATAGCAAAAGTTTAACAAAAATTTTCGGTAAAAATTACCAAAATATTTAGTAAACCATTTGTAAAATTTACTAAAATATTTTGTAAAATTTACTGAAATCTTTTGTAAAAATTTTTACACATGGTATTCCCGAGCGGTCACCCATACAAGTACTAATCGTGCCCAACGTCGCTTGACTTCTCGATCGACGGTATTTTTCCCTGTTAAATTCGCCACTGTTATATGTTGTGAAGAACGACATCCCGGGAACCAATACATTTTGGTAATTACTTGATTTACTAAATTTCTTAGAAATCTTTTACTTAAAAGATTTTTTTTAACAATGAATTATTATTTTTTTTTAGGTCATATTTTGGAGAAGACAGTATCGAATATAATCTATGCAGGGTACCAATAGCAGCTACGGACTTTTCCACTCATCCTTACACATATTCGGACGAAGAAGATCTCACTTTAGCAAATTTCTCATTGGCCGACGAAGATTTCAAATATAAGGTAGGTAATGTTAACAATACATTTTCATTCTTCCATTCCGGTTAAAAAAACGAATGACCCCAGTTGCCATCAAGCGATCACCTGGAGAAGACATGCGTATGATAGATGCACGCGCTGTTGTACTTAAATTGACTATCTTTATTAAAATACCGTTCCTGTAATTTATTTTTGTTCGGGTTTGTTCGAAGAAACTGAAGCCTTTAAAATTAATTGTTGCGATTTCTGTCTTTATTACTATTATTACGAACTACTACTGTTTTTATTTCAAACAAATAGTATTATAAAACCTCTACTTAGTGTAGTATTTGGGCCCATAATTATGCAACTTTGCCCCAATTTAACCGACGTCGGATCTCTTACCGTTTCTGAAATCTCAACGGCGAGCAACGAATTTGTCACACCCTGTATATTCGTATGGAAAACGCCGGAAATGTATTAAATCCTCTAGCTAGAGTCTAGACTCTAGACAATTAATTCAAGTTTACCATTATTCCAGATTCCCTATATACTGAAAGCGATGAACATGACCCAGCACGATCTAGAACTTTTCGGTTCCCCCTGGACGGCCCCATTGTGGATGAAAACCACGCCTCTCTACGCCGGAACTGGCACGATCAAGGAAGAATTTTACGACCAATGGGCGAAATACTTTGAAAAGTTCCTGGATCATTACAACCAAAACGGCATCAAGTTTTGGGGCGTCACCACAGGGAACGAACCTAGCTTGACCAAGTTTCCTCTACAGGCAACACCTACAGTTGGTTGGCAACCAGAAGCGATGGTAATTGGCTTTCTTTAACGTTTATTTATATAAGAAGAGTGAAAAGGGCACTTTATTTATAATAACTAGGCCGGAGAAAAGTTGTTTAGCTTTTTTTATTTATTCCTTATCGTATAAAAGGTTTGTTCATGCTTCAGTTGGTTAGGAAACTGAAACTATAGGTTTTAAATAACCTGTTGTTGATTTAAACACTCTCTGTTGCAGCGAACCTTCCTTAGAGATCACTTAGGGCCCACCCTAAGATCTTCTAGTCATCCCGAAGTTAAGATTATTGCGCTCGATGACCAGAGGGGATACCTGCCTGATATGAAACTGGTAAGTATTAAATAAACTTCTTGGTAGAAGAGGTATAATTTTTTTTGTACATTTTAGTGTCTGTTTTAATAGCGTTTGTAGTTTTGTAGATAAACTATTGTATGATGCGGATATTAAAAGTGCTTTTATTTTGTTGGGGTGGACACTTTTAGCCCTAACGTCTTAAATAACTATTGAAAAAAACAATATCTGAAGTATTTTTTAAACTGAAAGGTTAAAAAACGGATATATTGAATAGGAAAATATTTCAAAAGCTTAATTAAAATGTGACGCTGCAAAGAATGGGTAAACACTTATATTCTTAAACAATAGGATATGGTTTATCGCCAATACACACAATGTAATGATAATTGATAATTGTTAGTTTTTTATGTTATGTTAATATTTAGCTGGTTTCATCTAGATAATCAAAATTGTTTGTAATTTTTTATTTATACCGGGTGATGATGCCTCGTTAAGTCGAAATAAGAAATCCCATGTAATTTTTGACGTGGCTGAATATTCGCTCCTCTGTACATTTTTATAGAAAAACTGCATTATGACTTCTTGAAGAGGCCGACATGGTAAACAGATGTGCCGAGTTTGATTAAATTTTGGTGTGCCAAGCCTTAGCTATTCAATTAAACGTGATGGCAAAACAATCCATTGTGTACCTAAGGGTCGACATTTGAATGTTAACTTAAGTTAGACCGTAGATAAGGTAGCCTTAACGTTAAGTTAAACCTTAAAAAAACTATTATGTTTTAAATTAATTTGATGGTCAATTGACGCGTTAAGGGGAAGACTACCACGTTCTTACAGATCTAATCCTTTAGAAGAGAGTTATAAAGAACTTTTTCTATTTGGGTTTCATAATGGCTACATTACATACACATATACAGTGCGCGTCTAAAGTCACTTTCCCTCCTGTTAACTTTTGATTAACAAATGTGAGAATAATGAGATTTTGGGACGTTCAATAATTACTGAAATACTACTTTTTTGGCATAAATTCTTTACTTATTCTTAAAAGATGGCTGCTGGGCGCCATTTTGAATAAGATTTTTAAATGGCAGGTGGGGTCGTGTGACACCTCATTCGAAAGGTATTTTCAATCTACAAACAGTCCCCAAGTTTGAGAAAATTTTATCGATTCATTTCAAAATGGCGACCACTTTTCTTAATATAATTACATTTTTAGTAGTATGGCTAATTTTAGTACTTTATAATGCTCAAAAGTTGGCAACTACTTAATCAGATGCTCAAAATGTCCACCATTCACTTCTTGGCAGATGTATAGCCTATCGTGAAATTCTTCGCGAACATTATGAAACATTTCATGACTAATTGATGCGCACACTTGGATTATTCTTTGGCGCAAATCCTCTAATGACTGCGGTTGAGTTATGAACACTTTAGACTTAACGAATCTCCACAAAAAAAAGTCCATAGGAGTTAGGTCCGGTGAGCGAGCTGGCCATTCGATAGCACCACGACGACCAATCCAGCGCCCGGGATAGTGCTCATCAAGGTAGTTCCTAACATCTCTACTATAATGCAGCGGAGCTCCGTCTTGCTGAAATGCTATAGGCATATTACCAAATTCGTCAGGATTTTCCTCAATACACTCCAGAATTAAATGTTCTACGGTATTTTCTAGCATATCAAGATACAGCGGTCCAGTTAAATTTCCCTGTATAAAAAGTGGTCCTATAATATGGTTTCCCAAAATACCTGCCCAAACGTTAAGTTTCTGAGGGAACTGAGTATTGCATTCCCTATAAACATGAGGATTTACATCGCTCCAATATCGAACATTTTGACGGTTAACTTTACCGTTTAGAAAGAAAGTACACTCATCACTAAAACATATCCATTTATGGTAATTTCGGTTCCGGTTCAACCTTACAGCCATTAATTCACAAAATTTTAGTCTACGATCCGGATCATCTTCGGTTAACTCGTGTAACATTTTCAATTGGTAGGGATGAAATTTAGAACGTTTCAAAACTCTCTGAACACTTTTAGGACTTACTTCGCATTCAGCAGCTACACAGGATGTAGGCTGCATCGGGTTGATAATCAATTGAGCCACTATCTCAATCTGTTTATCCTCTGGTAATGAGGGCCGTCCACTTCTTTTAGCATTTCCAACACTTCCTGTTGTTTGAAACTTTTGAATTAATTGCCGCAAATATTGCCTTGAAATTGGGCGATCGGGATAACGTTCATTAAAAATGCACTCAGCAGCATGGTAACAACGTTGCGCTTCCCCAAAAATTAAAACTGTCTCTGTTTTTTCTTCCATAGGACGAAACATTTTAAATGAATTATTAATCAAATCTTTGTATTTTAAGACCACAGGTGACAGAATAAGCGATATAACTTAATGACAAATACTTATTTATTTGACAGGCCGAAACAAATTAATTTTTGGCAAAGCCTACTTTGCATTTACATAAAAAAATGTGGTCTATTGTACTCAAGATAAATGGCGGCTAGAAGTATGTTTCGACTTCTTGCAATGTTTTGATGTTGATTAACAAAATAAAGGCTTAACATTCTGTTGATCCTCACAACCCCCGAAATCGATAAAATTTTCTCAAACTTGGGGACTGTTTGTAGATTGAAAATACCTTTCGAATGAGGTGTCACACGACCCCACCTGCCAATCTTATTCAAAATGGCGCCCAGCAGCCATCTTTTAAGAATAAGTAAAGAATTTATGCCAAAAAAGTAGTATTTCAGTCATTATTGAACGTGCCAAAATCTCAGTATTCTCACATTTGTTAATCAAAAGTTAACAGGGGGGGAAGTGACTTTATACGCGCACTGTATACACTACATACAGATTTTTTCTACATTCAATAGTTTTCAAGGAAAATAAACAAATTTGCTTTTTCTAAATGGGTCACCCTCTATATTTTTTAATAATAAAATTTAGTTTGTAATAAGCTTCTCAAAAATATATAACACATTATTTTTAGTCTTAGTATTAGGCCCGAAATATACGTTTTTCAAAAATATACCATTTTTTTTTAAGTAGTCCATGACGGGTATTTAAAACAAACAAAAGAACACAGTCCTATGTGTCATAATAATAAAATCTTCTAATTCTGTCAGAGCATTCTGTTCCTCTAAGTTGTTTTAAAATTTCTAAATAATAGTGAAAAATCAGTTTGTCCTAATTATGGCAGAGCATGTAAACTTTGAGAAGTATCTACGACATGCTCGTTTGTTATAACCAGTGTAACGAAAATGCAGATGGAGCATTAGAAGTGTATTTGATATGCCCTTATGTAGTAATTCTATGAAATTTATAAATTTTCTTAAATTACTTGTAGATATCCCGAAAGACGACAACCGGATAAACGAATTTCTTCAGGAATAAAATCAAATTTAATTGAACACGGTTCATTTTCTAAACCTCGCCCTAAAATCTACCACAAGGATAATAGCGAGACTGATGAAATAAATGTGTTAGCTTCAATTGAAACAAATTCAAGTAGTTCTTGCAGAAAAGTTGAAGGTTCAGTCGGAATAATTAAATCAAGAGTGCAAACAATCCTAAAAAACACAATTTTAAGCCATATAAATTCCACCGTGTACAAAACTTACATCCTGGTGATGCACAGCGCCGTATAGAGTTTGCAATTGGTATTTACAAAATCTGAACAGGGAAAACAATTTTGAAAAACCCTTATATGGTCTGATGAGGCTCATTTTACCAGTGCTGGCATGTCTAAGGCATAGCGGAGAACAATTAGAACAATAATTATGAGGGAGTTCAGTAAATTTTCAATTTTTATGTCTAATATTTAATCAACCAGTATTTTTTTCAATATCCGTCATGGCCTACTAAAAAAAAAATGGTATATTTTTGAAAAACGTATATTTCGGGCCTAATACTAAGACTAAAAATAAAGTGTTATATATTTTTGAGAAGCTTGTTACAAACTAAATTATATTATTAATAAATATATAGGGTGGCCCATTTAAAAAAAGCAAATTTGTTATTTTCCTTGAAAACTATTGAATGTAGAAAAATCTAAGTACGTCACTGGATTCTAGGTAAAAAACTACACATTTTTAATACGTTATCAAAACCATCCCGTATATCAAAAACAAGGCGGCCTAGAAAAATTCTGATTACGGCATCTTCTGTTTGACAAAAAGTAGCACAGTGCTGCGAAAACCGCATCCTTCTATCTTTACTAATAACGGAGATACCCCGTAAAACTACCCAAAAATGGACACCCTGTACATATTTATAGTGACTGTAGACATTTTCTGGGCATTAATTGTTATTCCTGTCAGATTCTGTGTCGACACAATATTTTGTTCAATAATTTGAACTTTGGTCTGCTCGTACCATAACTCAAAGTTTTGCATATTCTTTTTAAAACTTTTTCTAGATTATTTTCTGCAATTTCTCGTATTTCTGACCGAGTACAACTTTCTTCCTGACCCATTTTTATTAACATTAATAATATATTTATTTTTAATTATGACGGATGGGAAGAAGCTTTGTTGTGTTCAATTGTTTCTATCATGGCATATTGGATATTGGATACTTGCAACATTTTATTAAATTGTAAAAGTATTGCCAACCCAAAAAGAAAATATTAATTCAAATGGAAAAAAAATCTGCTATTTTTTTAAAGTTTTTCAGACTTTAAAGACCCAAATAGAAAAACTATTATAAAATACACGGTTCATAAGACAATTAGAGCACTTGTATTGTAGAAAACTCCCCGCTTCGCGTGCTCTAAGTTAATGTCTTATGAAACTTGTATCTTAATATACTATTAATATATTGTCAAACTTGTGTTTCTGTATCTTAAGGCGACTTTGAAATACCTTAGTTGAATATTTTAGGATTGGCTCACCAAAATGTATTCGAACTCTGCACATGGGTTTAACATGTCGGCCTCGTCCACAAGTTATAATGCAGTTTTCGTAAACAAGCCTTGTTTATCGGCAAACTTATATGCAGATAGTACAATAACAAAAAAAAACGAATCCAGCTTATCTATTCAATGGGTTTTAATTTAACCTTACTATAATGTATTTATTTTAGATATTGAATGATTCCGAAACATTTTCGTACGTTGACGGCATTGGAGTACACTGGTACCAAGATTGGTACAAATCGGCGATATTATTGAATGAAAGTCATGAAACGTTTCCCGATAAATTCTTATTGGCGACGGAAGCGTGCGAAGGTAAAATTGTAATATTTAATTTAATATGTCATTCCCACATACATATATATATATAACAGTATATTGCCAATACGAACGTTCCAAAATACCAAAAGTGTCCCCGCTTTGGGAGATGGCGCGGGCCCATTGAGTTTGCGCAATAGAGTGGAAATTTTATCGATCGCATCAGAGCCGGCCCGACATTATTTGTTTGTTGTTATTCGTCGCCATCTTTGGTTCTGGATGCTTTTTTAAATTACAGAATAAAATCCACAGAAGATCCACATTGTTGTCGGTATATTAGTGCTTATAAACTTTCATTACCTAACAACAATTTTTGTAAAGGAGTTTTTAATTTGTGGCGATTCGATTCGCTGTTTGGTAGGTTAGTGGCTTGTTTTGTTTAAGATGTAAGGACACAAGTGCATTGTGCTTTTTTGCAAAAGTGGTGGATCAATACCAGGTACAGTACGTTTCACAAAATTTTGATACGACTTAATGATTTCCTGGGTCGGTCCCATTGTGTCGACAAGAGCTTGGCAATAAACAAGTGAAGTATGAAGGGACGGACTAAGGAAAACAAGTAATGATATGATTATATTAATGTAATCAAATGAAATAACATTTTTTTTTAAACTAGTCATATTTATTTACATTTATAATGTCATTCTATAGATAGTTCTGTTTCGCTATCGCTATCCTCATCAAAATTAATTATAATTGGATTAATTATACGATCCAGACTAATATACGAATTTTCTAGAGTTATTATGTGATGGACTGAATTTTTCCAACTACCTGGGGGAGAAATATTTTCAGACCTAACCAGTGATTTTAACTGGTGCCACATGGGGTTAAAAATGCAATAATAGGGTGGGAGCCGTAGCACTGTATGTCCAATTTCTTCTGCCAATGTGTCACAAACATATACTTTTTTTATACAAAATGTCTTTAAAACTTCTAAAAGATCACTTTTTTTTATAACTTTCTTCAAAATATATATCATTCGCCGCCATGTAGTTCTGAATCTCCAATTTTGTATTATTTGAGCTTGGAGCTTTATGTAATTGGCGACTGTGATAGCTCGCATTGTCCATTACTATCACGCTATTCTGAGGAATGTTTGGTAAAAGACAATTCTTGAACCGTTCCTCAAAAACTAACAAATTTTACCACAAAAAGATATTTAAATGTAAATTAAGCAACCTAACCTACCTGATGTGCCTATATTTAATTATAATTATTACAATCCGGTCCTTTCCACATAATAATAACAAACGGTCATAAATAATGGGATTGCCCCGGGTACTTTTACTGCAGTCATTAAGTTATATCTATTTTTCGTGAAACAATGTACATATATACGAAAATATGTTGCTTATCACATTATCCGATCTTCGGTACCGAATTTCACTAAAAAGTTTGTAAAAAAAGAAGAGAGTGTCACTCGTATACAATATTATATAATGTGGTCACTACCTAACCTCAAAATTAATGTATTTTTAATTTGTTGCGTTTAGTAGCTGATAATAATTCCCAAAATAGTCAATATAGTGATTCATTCCTAATTTTTGGCTTAGAAAAAAGTGAGGTTAAGAAACTTTGCAGATGGTATTAGCAATATACTGTTTATATATATGTGGTCATTAATAACTATAGGGTAGATATTCATTCTGGACGCTTGATAGCGTTGCAATTCTTTTCCTTTTGTTCAGACTGTAGCCTTAGTGATGAGCCGCGATACGGTGAAACGGGGCTAAGGATGAGTTTGACAAAAGGAGAAGGCCAAAAATTCTATATTTCTGATTCAGACGGTCCTTTATTTCTTTTATCTAAAAAATAGGTGACCGTAGGACAGTTCTAAAAGACTTTTTTTTTAGGAAGCTTTATCTTGGATACTGTTTTTAAAACTAATGTAATATTGGGATCGTGGGATAGAGCAGAGAGTTATGCCTATGACATAATAGAGGTAAGAATAACGAAAGCCATTATAATAGTATTCAAATTCGAATCTAGAATTAAACTAGGATATTGATTCCTATTTTTCTTTTCCTATAGTCCTTTATTTATTCTTCCAATTCTTTATACACTTACAATCAAAATAACTCGCAATATTTAGATGGATAGATAGATGTCACTTGATTATTACATGACAAAATAAAAACTTTGACTCTCCATCACCAAAATCAAATTAGTTAGAGAGTGTTTTAAAGTTTAAGTCACAAAACAGTTCTTGTTTCAACCTGTATACTGTATAGTATTATGAACATACTCTGCGAGATTATCGATAACTTTACCTACGATATAAAAAAAGAGTAATAAATAACGGACTTAAAATAAAATAATTATCCACGATCAAAATCCGTCTAAATATTCCGTCGATCGATTATTTTGACTGCGAGTGTATTACAAAGTAGTTGTAATTTCAAGGATATGAATCACTGGGTAACCGGATGGGTCTCATGGAACATGGTACTGAATCTAATCGGAGGGCCAACTTATACCTCCAATTTCGTAGACGCGCCTATAATAGTCAACCACACATCTGACGAGTTCTACAAGCAACCCATGTATTATGCCCATGGTCATTTTTCAAAATTCGTATCCAGAGGTTCAAACCGCATTTATGTGTCTGGATTGGACAATACCAACACTTCGGTGTTCATGAGTGGATTTAAACGACCAGATGATGGAATTGTGTTAATAGTTTTGAACAGGTAAGAAATTCATTATTGATTACACGTCGTAGAAGAGACATCAACTATCATACAACTTCATCCTTATGGAACGACCTTTCCGAGGTCGCGTTTCCTAACGAATATAACCTCCCACGATTCAAAACCAACGTGAATCGCTTTATTAGAAAAACATCCATTAAATAAAAATTTTATATTTTTCTCTTTTCTATAAAATGGCGTTACAGTGAAACCTCTCTTAGGCGGACACCTACGGGACCGTCTAAATATGTCCCCCTAATAGTGGTGTCTGCCCATGGGAAATTTGTTATTAGGTAATATGTAAAGACCAAGTAATTAAATGGTTTGCCGTTATTAACAGTCGAGCTGCGAAATGATTACTTGGTCAGCAATAGTTTACAATTGGTCAGTAGAAACAAACATGTCTAGAAGCAGTTTTGTGTTTTCTTTTGCCGAATACAGAAGGAAATCGGCTACAAAAGGTGTAGCGGGGGCGGGTTTTCACTTGTTTTCCCAGGGCACTGTTACGATTGAGAAATGTTTGCTGTCCATAAGTTGCTGACCAACTAGCCATTTTGGCTGACCGATTACATTTTTCCGTTCGCAAAAATAAGAATATTTTGCTAACCAGTTAAATGATACCCATATGTAAATGCAAAATTATTACTATGTATATGTATGTACAAATAAACATAACATAATAAAAATACACTAGTGTTAGTTAGGATATAGTACTAAAACAATCTAATAACGTAGTTTGACGTGTATGTGTTTTAAGGCTAATTTATAAACTCGACGGTGACGATTGACGGTGCAGTTTGACGGTGCTGTTTGACGGTGCCGTAAAAAGCTGGATTTATAAACTTGACGGTGGCGACGATAACACACAACTGTTTTTCTCGGCTTTTCTGTATTTTTATGTGATTATATTAATTTTGGTGTTTATGTAATCTGAATGATACTAGCAACACTTACAACAGTACACTTTAAAATGGTTAATAAGATGGTATAAAATAAAATAATATTTACTAAATATCACGTGACAGGCAAACACGATTTTGATTGACTGTGTAAACTTGCTACGAACGTTGCTACGACCGTCCACCGTCAAAAGATAAAATTGGTTATGTCGGCCGTCACCCACCGTCAAACTGCACCGTCATCGTCAAATATAAATGGTCTTATGCATTTCAATATGTTTAAGCTGTACCGTCACCGTCAAACAGCACCGTCAATCGTCAACGTCGAGTTTATAAATTGAGCTTTATACTTGCAATCTAGAAATGTAATTCCAAGTCTGATAACAATTCCATCGCTGTAGAGTGTAGAGTCACATCTATTCTTTGCATACTCTTATAATTCCTTTACCATACCAATGGCTTGTTGATAATTGGCGACATTTGTTTGATTACTGCATTCAACTTCTTCATCAGAGTCGTCAGATAGTGATGTGGTTTCAGTTTGGGCTACATAATCGGTAGGAATGGGGTCACTATCATCTTCTAATAGCACATTGCTATCAATGTTAATTAACTCGCCCAAATCATTGTTATCAAATTACAAACTTCCACAACATCAATATTCTCTTTCAGACTCAAAACGCGACGTTTTTGTGCCATTGTTTACGATTTTAACCTTACAACTCACAAATAAACGGCGGACTGCTGTCGGGGAATCACACATACTTTCATTCGGCGAAGTCCTTTCGCTCTGCCACGCATACGCGATTGGTTGCCGGGTCTTCAGAGAGATTTTGCACCGTACTTATTCGTCTCCCAAATACTTTAAATTTTTTTTTGTCCGTTTAAAGGAGTGTTTTCGCACTCTTTGTATGAAAACAGCCTGTCCGCGTCCGCCCAAAGGAGAGTCCGCCCAAGAGAGGTTGATTTTCATGGAATTTCATATACCTAGTTCTGGACTATGAATAAATGTCCGCTTAATAGAGATGTCCGCTTATTAGAGGTGTCCGTTATGAGAGGTTTCACTGTATCAAGTTTTGAATGTTATTTTTTATAGCTCAGATATCATGGTAGATTACTAGTAAGAAAAGTATCATTGCATAGAAAATTGGAATCAAAATTTTAAATTTTTTTTTGTTTCAGGTTAAACACATCGATTGCTATTAATATTGTGGATGAACAACGGCAAATAAGCGAATATCTGTCCCCCCATTCAGTGACAACTTTTGTCTATTGGAATTAAATTTGTAAAAATAGGAGGGTACCGCCATGGAGTGGGGGGGTAGGGGGGAATTAATAATTATAGTATTAAAAAAATATCTATCATCCAAACAGTTCACGACGCTGTTTTTGCAATAATTTATTACTTGTTGATAATAACAGCAAAGAGACTATTACTAATACAGTTACGGATTGTGCGTTTTTGTAGAATCTGTAAAATTGTATTGATTGACTACATCCCTTATAAGTACTTTAAAATTAATTTTCAATTAATTTAAAGCCATAAATTTCGAAAAAGGATTCACCATACCGAAAAGGTTTTGGTTAAACCGGTGTCGGCCGACAGTAGTTAATCGTCACCAACAGTACGCCACTGTGTATCTTAGTAAGTAAGTAAAATCTCGAGTATCTTAGTATTTATTTAGTATTTATTATTGAAATATGTAATATTGTAATCTAGTTAAATAGAAAAATTTTAGTACATATTTATTTATATAAAAAAGTAATTTCAGTTATACTATACATATACTTATTTAGTTGTTAAGTTTAGTTATTGCAGTGTTTCATATCTTTTCAAAAGCCAATTTTCACGGAAACAATAGTAAGTACCTACATAATTGGTCGGTCACTTGAGGGCATAAATTTTACCTACAGGTAACAATTGGTACCTCCCATATGATATTTTTTGTGACAGGGGTACCGATTCCTTAAATTCTCTTGACTGGAATTGACAAAATGTGATAAAAGTAGGTACTTACATAAAATGTATTAAGTAAGTCTATTTGTATCTACCTAGATCTAAGATGTTTATACCAATATATTTTTTCATAAATTAAAACTTCTTTTTGTTTGTTCCTGCTTCCTAATCTGATTTTTTAATATCCTTTTGGTTAGCTAAAATAAGTAATCCTAGCTAGTTTATAGCTAATGATTTGTTAAATTATTAATAAAACCATTAAAAAGTAAAAGCTAATCAACGTAGCATGAGGCCTGGCTCTCTTTTTGTTAATATGTTATGTTGGGTCCAAAAGCCTTGTCGGAACACACAGTCACAGAACCAGTTTGAAATTAGCTTCGAAAACAGTCATACTACTGGCCAACCGAGGCAATAATAAGACTTTTATCTAATCCTCCTAGTCTACGGATACTTCTAGAACTCTAGAATGTGTTTTGTAGAATGCAAACAGGCACAGACTCAATTTGAAATTAGCTTCGAAAATAGAAATAGAACTGACCAACCGAGGCAATAATGAGACCTTGATCTAATCCTCCTAGTCTACGCATACATCTAGAACTCTAGAATGTGTTTTGTAGAATGCAAATTGTTAAAGCTAGAGCTATAAAAGTACAATGTTTTTGTAATAAATGTTACTTTTTGTTTTTCTAGGGCATCTAACTACATGACTTTTATATAAATCTGTCGTATAAATCCTTACCTTTCCTCTGCCGAATTACACAGTAACTGATGTATTTAAGTTTAATTTACCAAAATAAACACCGGACAAATCGGACATAACCTAAAAACCAATTAAAAACATATGATTGAGAGTGACATTTGTGACTGTTATCGCCATCTCGTGTGAAATATTTATAACTCAATTCTCGAACTGTGATTTACAGTGACCTTCAAAAATAATGCACCATAGTCAAAGTAAAGATATCTTTAATTTTTTACAGAAATCCGTAAGTTTATAAACATATGCGGTTTATTGGAACAAAATATTAAAATTCAATAAGTTCAAACAGTCGAAATCAAAATTTCACCCTAACTGGAGCTAATAGCAAAAACAAATTGAATATTATGAATATAGACCCTTTTATAAATGTTGTTGTTATCGTATGTATCAATTATAAATGATAAATGTTTTTCATTCAAACAAATTTTTTAATTAATTAAAATAATCATATTCTTGACAAAATGGCGAGGGAACCAAACCAAAACCCAATACCTGCGGGGTTGCCTATATGACGGCGACAACATTGTGCGCAAGACAAACGACGAGCAATCTTTAAAAATATGACCGGTAATCCGTCCGCATCAACCCCTTTTTTCACTCATAAAATTTAACTTTTTACTGCGCCCAAATAATTCAAGGGCGGATCCAGAACTTCGGTTTGGGGGCGGTCAGATTTCGTTTTGGGGGGGGGGGGGTCATGCATGGAAAAATTACGAAAAGTATTACCCTGCCGCGTTAGTCAAACCGGTACCTATATGGTATTTTTCGTGTTAAATTGATGGTTTGGGGGGGGGTCAAGACCCCATCCCCCCCTGGATCCGCGCTTGCCATAATTTGTACATATCCATAGCTATTGGTCGGTGGGTTCTCCTTGTCAATAAATGTATCTAAAAACATATGACCCTTATAAAAAGTTTGTTCATTCTTCTAAAACTTACTTCTCACAAAAAATGTTCCAGTGAAAAAAGTTCTTCTCGCTAACTTATACTTTCAAAAAAAATTACCTATAAATTCAATGTTACCTGGTTATTATGACGTGCTCTTCGTCCTAGTCTAGTTTTTGTCAATACTTTTCCATCGTCATTAGGTTTCAAAATGATTCCACAGAAAGTAAAATTATAACGTTCCCTCCAGGTAACAAATTCAATAAATCCCTTTCCATGAATGACTACTACGAAACTCCCACAGCCAATTAGGGGTTGTTATTGTTGTAAAAATGTAAGACGAAGATTTCAAGGTTATAATTATATGCGTGGGAGGTATAATTTACTGAAATTAAACCACGTATCTCGTCATCTACATATTTACTATGTCCTTTTCAAATTAAATCTATTTTTATAGTTTACTAATATTTTACCAATTCGATCACGTGCCTACAATCTAAAATATAGGGGGAGGGGGATTTCCACAACACAATGGGGACAGGTGCAAAATTTAAAACCCATTAAAAAAATTTATTAGATATATCTACCAGGGGTTCCCAACCTGTGGCACCATAGAGAGTAAGCAGGAGGCGCCATGGTTGGTTGGTTGGGATCCTCTGGTATAGGTATACCATCGATCTAACAAAATCCTGAAATTTAAAACTGAAAGAAAAATTTACCTATACCACTTCAGATGTCAAAAGATCAGAAGGTATGTATGTTTATAATAAGCACCTTGTTCCTAAAGTGAAAGCCCATTCACGCATATCACACGGTAACGACCTTTTTTAGTTCACGAAACGAGAGGACAGATGATGCCTCGAGTTCCCAAAGTGCATTTTCGGGGGTCGACGACCCGATTCCGAGAATGCATCGGAGGTTGATGGCATTGCACAAGTCGAAGTTTGTTTTGGTATTTCTTTCTATTTGTTTAGGATTGGGAAACGAGCGGAGTGTGGTTATACTTAAATTTTTGAAAGCTGGCTAGAGAACAATCCATAAAGAAAATTTTATTTGAATCGAGCAACAATAGACCTTACTTAAATTACAATTGTTGAGGTGCATAAGAAGGAAATGAGTGTCATGCCAAAAATAGAGAAATTTAAGCCCACGAGCCGAAGGCGAGTGCCGCAATCAAAACTTTATGCATAAGTTTCATACAATATTTTTTTTATGATCGTGTCAGTTTTCTTTTTCGAAATTAAGAAATATATTTTAGTGTACCTATAGGTACCTATTAGGAATTAGGAATGCAGTTTGGGATTATTGCTTATATCGACCAGATTATTTAGAATTATTGTTAATTTTAGCTTGGAATAGCACGACCATAAAGTCGAAGATTTAAAAATGTTTTACCTTCTTTGAAAATACGTAACAATATTCGTTCGCTGAAACTCATTACTTGCTTTTAGTCCAATGCCGTTTAATAAGCGTATTATATTCCTTTTTGTAAGTTTCTTTCGATTTTTTGAGACAATATATTTTGTGTTGCTTTATTGGCTTTATTAATTATTTCGTCTGAAATGAGACTCCTTCTTCGGAATCGGATTATTTCTTTCCATTTTTGATGTTTTCAAATATTATTGACATTTGTAAGGTAAAAATAACAATGCGGCGCCCAGGCAACGAACGACGCGGATGATGTCATGACAACTTGATATTATAAGCATTCAGAGAGAAGTGAGCAAATGACACGTTACTGCAATTTTTTTTAACGCTAATTAGTTTTTTTAAATATTTCAACGATCGTAGAAAAAATAACTTTTTAGATCATGGAAAAGCATGATTGCTAGTTCCGTTGTCTGTCTGTTAGCTCCAAAGCTATGAAACTAGTTGACGAGGAAGGACAGCATTTTGTATGGGGTTGTTCGGTTTTGTCAAAAATTGACAATTTCAAAATTACCCTATATTTTCTTAGTTAAAAGAGATATGGAAAAATGTTTTATACAGAAGTTTCTTTATATTGATTGTTGAATAATCTGCCGTTTTCAGAATAAGTATACGGGGTCAGGTAAAAAAGTTATCGGACTTAAATTTTGATTTTACCATTTTAAGTTTGATCCAAAAAGAGCACATGACACCATTACTTTTTTGATAGGACTAACAATAACGGAGATACCCTATAAAAGTGTAGAAAAGGGACACCGCGGTAAAGCATTTTTCCCAAATTGGTATGAAAAATTTATTAAACATAAACTGACAACTTTTTGACTTTCTTGGCGTATTTTTCGAAATTATAGAAAATATTAAATAAAACCCTTTGGGAAGAACGTTTCGTTTAACTCGTAATCCACTGCAGGAACTCCCCTTAGCTCGCGTTCTGCAAAAACACCCGACAAAAATTCGTTTCTTCCAACTGATTATAATTGGGCGCTCAGCTCGTACACGGCCAATTCAATTTCGAGCTTTGGCCGTCTCCAAACATCCAATCTTGGAATTATGCAATTGATTAAAGCCCAAAGCTTAATATATTGCTTAGTTGTTAAGTTTAGTAATCGCAGTGTTTGCAATTTTCTTACATCTACGAGTTACCCTTATATTAGCTGATCTGGCTTTGAAACGTCCCATCCTGATATTTGTCCCTAACATATTAAATATGAAAAGAAATAGTAAAAGAAAATATTAAGAAAAAAAGCAGTACCTACCTACGAATATAAATTATACAGCGTCACTGCATTTCCCATAATAATTATTATCACTCAACTTCTTTCAGTACCTTCAGAGAGTACTTATTCGTTTCATATAACGCATTTTCGGGGGTCGATGACCGCATTCCAGAGTGCATCTAAGGTTGTTGGCCTTGCACAACCCGAAGTTTGTTTTGGTACCTACTCGAAATTAAATTTGTTCAGTATAGAGGCGCAACACGCGCTTGGATGACGAACGAGGGAAGATTCAATAGTACCAAGGCCGCATTGGCGTAGCAAGGTGAAGATGAGGGGTGAGGGGGTGACGCTCCTTCCCTTTTGCTGGAAATGCCCAACAAAATTTATTATTATATGAATGTTAATAATAGTAATGAGCAATAAATATAAATATTTATTAAAGTTTTCCTTACTTAAAATTACCACCAACAAAAAGGAGCAAATCGAGCCATCCAAATAACTATGGCCTGTGGCGCTATTTTATGGTTAAGGGTATTTGGGTCATTCTTTTACAAATCGCACGCTTCTTAACCATCACATTTTAGAATTATCCGAAAATTGTTTTACAACTTACAATTAGTTGACACGTATTACAGGATTTTGCTGAGAAAAATTTATTTTCCAAAATATCCATCCATACATGAATTTTTAAAAATTTGCTGATCTTCTCATTCTAGAAATTTAAAAGAAGTAATTAAATTGTTTTCCGTTATTAACAGTCGAGCTGCGAAATGATTACTTGGTCAGCAATAGTTTACAATTGGTCAGTAGAAACAAACATGTCTAGAAGCAGTTTACTTCAGAGGTCCCAGGCAGTGGCGGTTCTTCCACAGGAGCACATGCGCACGTGCACCCCCAAAACTAAACGAATAAAAAATATTAATTTATATTCATTGAATATTATTTATCGTATAAAGTCCGACCCTCCCTAATATTTTATCGCACCGTCAAACTAAAAAAGTCCGACACTCGCTAATATTTTACCATCCCGTCAAGCCAAACTGTATAGATCCGGCAACCGTGCCTCGGTCGAGGTAAATGACGATTGAGTTTGGGGCAAAAAATTGAAGTGAAGAATGCGGGAACACCTAAACCCGAAATTAATTTAACGCAGACCACAAAGGGTAAATCTAGGGACTTTATTAGAAAGTTTAAAAATGAAACATATGAAAAAAAAATTTATAGAGGGTATTCCAAATTTAATGAGGCTGTCATTGATCAATTTTCTACAATTAGGAACCGAAGAATGGACTTTACGTTTAAGCACTATTGTGTAGGGTCGATAAATGTTGTGTATTTCGATAAATGATGCTCGATTTGATTTTAAACCATTTTATTTAGGGATTTAAACTAAAAAACGCTGAAAATATGAAGAATGCCAACTTGTCAGTCTCGTGGCTCGATTCGTTCTCGTAATAAAACAGTTAACTATTATTCTCGTCTTGGTTGCGCCTAATGACGTAGCCGTAGATGGCGTAGTGGTATTAGACATCATTCGGTTTTCTTGATAGCTCGTAGATGGCTTTAGTAGTATTAGTAGTGGACTGTATAAATATTTTCGTACGAGGGTTGCATGGGACGACGTTAAGATCCGACTATACACACTAAGAAAACCTTTCTTATGTTCCAAACATTGTATTTTCTTGTGTAAAATTAAAACATAAATAAAAATTTGTTTTACTTAACGCATTTTCTTATTACTTTTTTTCTTTCTACATTTAAAACGCCTAGAAAGTAATTGTTTGGTCGTTACACAAAAATAAAATTTTAAAAATAATTTCACCATACTTGTGAACCCCCCCCTATCATAGGTCACGCCACTGGTCCCAGGGCACTGTCAATTTATGTAACTTTCTTGTGTTTTCTTTTGACGAATACAGAAGTAAATCGGCTACAAAAGGTGTAGCGGAGGCGGGTTTTCACTTGTTTTCCCAGGGCACTGTTACGATTCAAAAATGTTTGCTGCTATAAGTTGCTGACCAACTAGCCATTTTGGCTGGCAGATTACATTATTCTGTTCGCAAAAATAATAATATTTTGCTAACCAGTGAAATGATACCCGAAATTTAATATCTCCAGTTGTACCGATCGTTCAATGTTGGTCTTTTTTTTTATTTAACACTTTGTTATCTTAGCTTTCGAAGTGGATTAAAAAGAAATTGTCATTGTGAATCAATGCAAAATAATAAAATTTAATTGTTTAAATAGTTGCGATCGAAAATATTTAATAACTACTTATCTAATAGAGGTGCCACTTTTTCGTAATATGGGTTTAGCAGATAAGAGGATAATTTAAGGTGGGAGGGGAGGGGGGGGGGGGCATGTTTAAGCTGACCACCTACTAGGTGTAATGAAGCGTACAGCGTTGCCTTGGCAATTCTCACAACGTGGTTATGCCGAGAAATATTTCCTTCCAGATTCGCGCACAGCAAATTAATAGAGGAAGCCAGTGGAATTGCCGGTCCTGCCACGACTATATCCGGTTCTGCAATGTTAACCCTTTTACAGAAAACCGTACCTTACACTCTCCTTAACATTATACGTACTGTATTATAATATACAAATAATAATGAATATTTTATAGTTCGTCTCGTACGCATCTTTCACTTTCTCATTGGACAGAATCGACTTTTAAAGAACCGTTTCGGTAACTCGGTAAAAAGTGAACTCTCGAGGTCAATGAACGACGTAGTTGTCTGTGAATTACTTTTAGATAACATATTTTCAAGCCTCTGTTTTACAACAAAAATCCAGTTGTTCTGAGACATGGAAGACGACATTAAAGTAAAGAATAAATACATTTCCTGATTTTTAAGCGATTTATTCTTGGGGTTCAGTTTCGGGAGGAACGAAAACTTTATTAGCTTAAGATGAGGATCCCAAACAATCCCAAATTAGCAATCAGAGCCATCTATGTTGCACCAATGTAATTAAAAAATATGTCGCAGGTTAGAAAGAGACGAGAGTCATCAGCTGATCAATATTTCTTTTCTTGAAGTTTTAGCTGTTAATAATAAAGTTTTTTAGTTAATTTATTGATATTTAGATTGTCTGACATGTCGATCGGGGTATCAACAAGTTTCAGGAAGATCTGTGACAAAAATTTGAAAATTGTTCATATTTGAAAATTGTTATTATTATTCTTATAAAATTATATTTTTAACGCTATTTTTTCATACCGTTCTCCAATCCTTTAACTTTACAAATCCTGTTTTAGATTAGAAAAAAACTAAGTATATTTGTCTAAACGTTCGCATAAAATAGTGCCTGCTTGGCAACCAGTGATTAAACGCAGCTTTTAAACTTATCGCAAAGTTGCCAACTGTCGCAAATACTTCTACCAACGCCATGTAATATCTCAGGAGACACCCAGAAACAATTTAGAATAAACAAAAAGGCATCAACGTTACGTTGAAACGGTTTTCCTGCAGTAATACGAACTTTAGTCGTAAATAACCCAAAACTAAAAATAAAAGAAACGACTGAAGCCAGCAAAGGTTCGAAACCAGGTCACCCGAAGCGCTCGCTACGCACTTGTCCGTATGGACAGAGTAAGCGGGCGAGCTCTCCGTTCCCCTGGCAACTCCCTACTTTCCATGATTTCGGGAATAATTGATCGTTTGGCCCGTTGGACCCCCCCAAAATTCGGGAGTTCAACGCACTGAAGATGATGATGCACAACACGTAGCGGTAGAACTGTTGCCAGATTTACCCGTATCTCATACAGGATACAGGGTGTCCCTAGATGGAGTTAGCTATACCACAAATGGCCTGAATTTTTCATTCCTCGACAAAAATCTTTAAAAAAAATTTGTCATAAGAAAATTTAGCTTTGATATTGGCAACATCGATTTAAGCTAAATTTTCTTTAAATCTTTAATTATGACGAAAAACGTAGTTCTAATGAACATTTCCTAATGGCATTTTTCTTAAACACGAAAAATTAAGTTGACTTTCCTGTATAAAAGAACTAATTTTTTTTTAATGACAAATCTAAATTTTTTTTCAAGCAACATTTTTTTTATAAAGAATGACTTTTTGTCGAGGAACTAAAATTTGGTCAATTTGTGGTATAGGTAATTCCATCCAGGCACACCCCGTATATATACAGGGATTTTCCATATATTTAGATACCTGACTATGTTCGGCAGAAGCAGAAGTTCTAGTAGAAACCACCCGGTATAGTTGTAAATTTGAAGGATAAGGCGAAAGCTTAGTCAATGGAAATCCCTCAGGAAGCGCCAAGAGCGGTCTGGATTAAAAGGAATTACTAAAACAATTATTGTATCGCATAGCAGCAACGGCAGCGGTTAGATGGTATTCCAAATTTCCTCATTGGGAGTAACGCGCGAGCGTCTCCATACGGTGGTGACTTTATAATGTCATTACTTATATAAGCCCAACACTAAAGTAAAATGAAAACATCGCCGTTACAACAGAAACATAACTTGTAAGTAATCGCGACTACAGAGTAATGTTGAAGGTACCCACTACTACAGAGTGACTATAAAAATTACGGGCGGACGGAGGCCTGAACGTTTCGCCCGATACGCCATGTTTCGCGACGCCATTTTAGAAAAAGATATTCGCTTTATTATTAATTGTTTGATGATAAAAAAACTTGCTTTTTGTTATTTTTAAGCATTAGGGTATTTACAAAAATGCTTACCTCTTCAAATATAGTATATATTTATATTTTATTATCTTTCTAATACTTTTTTCTTTAAAAGGCTTCATTTTAAGGGCATATTTATCTAGGTATACCTACTGTAACGGAGCGGACCTAGGCCTCTTATTTTTCAATGAAATTCTGACCCACGTTAGGCAAAAAGATCTATTTACTAACATAAACTAATACTTAAAATAATCAGCAAAAAATTGTAAGGCGTGATTAAGATTGCATTATACTTATATTATTCCATAATTTCTTTATAACGGATATTACAAAACTCAAGTAACCAAAATAACGCGAAGAACTGCGCTGACATCCTGGAGAGTATAAAAACGCTAACCACCCCATATAAGAGGACTCTTTCCTTCAAAAATTGGTGGCTTAAAGTCAAAACGGACCCTTCTCCGTTTTGCTTTCTCAAAATTAAATAGAACTCTGATAAATCATTTTTTTCTTTTTCTCGTTCAGAGTTTATTCAAAATAAAATATTAACCTCGTTTGTACATATCATTCAGAAAAGATTAATTGTTTAAAGGGTGATTTTGTCAATATTAATCTGGTGCAACATGAAGGTAAATTATTAAACTTTCTGTGTGAATTCTTAATTATTAAAATCTGTTGCACTTTATAATTTATAAGAGACTACGTAAAGTAATTATCTGGAGATCACACTTTAGTTAAGTAAATAGTCAACTTCTATCTTTCCTACCAACACCTACCTTCCTACACCTTTTTACCTTTCCCTATAAAATCCTGATCATTTGTGGATTTTCGCTTATGTCGGAAAACCTTTTTGATCTTCCCTAAAATCCTGATCATTTGTGGATTTTCGCTTATGTCGGAAAACCTATTTGATCTTCCCTAAAATCCTGATCATTTGTGGATTTTCGCTTATGTCGGAAAACCTATTTGATCTTCCCTAAAATCCTGATCATTTGTGGATTTTCGCTTATGTCGGAAAACCTATTTGATCTTCCCTAAAATCCTGATCATTTGTGGATTTTCGCTTATGTCGGAAAACCTATTTGATCTTCCCTAAAATCCTGATCATTTGTGGATTTTTGCTTATGTCGGAAAACCTATTTGATCTTCCCTAAAATCCTGATCATTTGTGGATTTTCGCTTATGTCGGAAAACCTATTTGATCTTCCCTAAATCCTGGCCATTTGTGGATTTTCGCTTATGTCGGAAAACTTATTTGGTCTTCCTCACTTCCTACCATATCATACCATTTTCTTTTCCTGGCTATTCAAAAATATATCTCGGAATATCTATTAGTCTCATAAAATATTAAGCATCGTAATTTTATTAAATAAATTCGAATACAAAAAACTATAAAATAACAGATCGCTTTACAGGTTCTAATAAAGGGGATTTTCTTTAAGACCGGGGGCTGCCTGGTAATCAATTTAATTATGTTAAAGGTTACATTTTATAAATCTCTGGTCATTAAACATATTTCAAAAAAAACTAAGCTTTGCTAAAAATAATAAAATTCTTTATTATCTCTTGTAAAAAGGTATTTTTCCCGTTAGAATGAAGTGGACGTCTATCAGCGGACTCGATAGAAACCCTTCTTCTAAAGTACGGTACTACTCTTAGGTCATAAATCTTTCCTTTATGGGCCAATGTTCATAAACGACCCATAGCGGCCGAGATTTTAGGGTTTCGCATTGCGACAAATAATAATATTTTTTATAACTTGCACCTATGGTATTTGCCGATGTCTTACCCTTTATATATGTTTTATAGGAAAAACGTACTGATGGGAATCGGGACAAACCAACAACTTCAACAGGTTAGACTATGAGACCGAATATTGCAGGGAATCTCATTTTTATTTCACATTTAAATTAGCTCGGTTTCTTTAGGTTTTATTTCATATAATCGACTCACTTCTCCTTAGTGAGCGGCGCATTTTAACAGGGATTACAATGAAACTTATCTTAACTGAGTTAACGGGCGAAATATCGGGTGTTTGCTAATTTTATGTCACAACCTTTAAATTATTTTCATGGTAGAGATCATGAGCGTTCCCTCGAACATGGTTTAGGTTCGTAGGCCTGTAGGTTTATCATGCTCCCCCTTCGCACTATGGTGGGACTACTGTCCACGCTGGACACCGTAGTGAGTTCGCTCGCGGGGATGTGAGGACATTTACTGTGTTTTGAATGTGGCCTCGTTTTCCACTACCTTGATTTGTTTTTTTTTTATTAGCAACCCCGGTATCGATTATTTTATTACATAAAAGTGGCTGATGCGACGAGCCTACCCTTACTAAACAGTTACCAACTACACAACCACGTTTGAAGTAGTATTTGTAAAGTGTGGGCTCTTCCGCTGTTTCCTTCTACGTGGGACGGAGGGCTACTGCCTAGCGCGACAGCGCATTCCAGCAACCGCATTGAGGGAATCCTATAGAGAAAGGCTACTGCCTTGAGCGACAGCTCCACAGTCTCGTCCAGTGCACGGGGTAGGTGAACCTTTGGAAATTGGAACATACCCAGATTTTCTTTTACAACCGATAGCGACCGGATTTTCCAAATTATGCGTTAGCTTAAGCCACTCTTCGGGTAGCGTACGTTTCTAAATTTTTGCGAATGATTCATACTGGTTTTAACGAATCCCTGTTCAAATTCGACGCGTTGATCGGTGTAATACTTCATTTGACTTTTGTCAGCGAACTATAGGGTTACTCACACAACGTAGAATACACAACGTAGGGTTACACAACGTAGGGCAAATTTGGTCCCAGATCCAGACCGTCTAATGAGCTTTCCCGAAAAGGACATATGCATCCGCGGCCAAATTAAAATAACCTGCCTTCCTTAGGTTAGAACACTATTCTTAATGATGCATATGAAATTTAAGGTTAGGTAAATAGACTTCCCGCGTGGAGTCGTGTGGCACTATTTGTGTGTTAACTCTGACCTCTAGGTGACCCCCATTTTTTGTCTACTTTAAATAATTATAATTAGATGATCCATTAAAAAATCAACCAAATAATCTTATCCAAATTTAAAGATGATCGCGTTCTTTTACTTCCGCATTGGCGGGGGGGGGGGGGGGGGGGGGGTAACGTTTCACTACTTATATTATGAGTAAGTGAATTAAATATGAACTGACATATTAGAGCTCCATCTGATTACGGACGGAATAAATATACATTATTTTAGTTGAAAGAGAGATATCAAAATATGTTTATTTACAACCATGCATGTAATAATGACATTTTATCTATCTTTAAAGGTGGAAAGTTGGCGTTTTTTTACTTTTACTTTCCACCCGGGTGGAAAGTGCTCACTTTCCACCCGAGTGGAAAGAAATTTATTTTTCATTTTTTTTTAAATCGATATCTAAAAATAATATGCGAACACACTTTTTTAAAAATGCCAATAGTTTTGCGTGGTTAGATATGTCTCCTTTCTCCTTAATTGATAGAGTGGTCCTCAGCATTGAATATTGTGGCCAAATCGTTGATACCTTCTTTGTCTTGGCATTTTCACTGAAATAAGCTAGTAGCGCCGACTCAGAACCAGGAATTTGAACTTTGTTTCCCGTACACCATTCTTTGAAACAGTTATATGCCTTGTCATCATTTCTCGGGCGGCTTTTAGTTGGCAGAAGATCTGCTTCTACTATTTTTGCTGCTTCTCGAATTTCTGGCGGAGTAGCATCTGATCATTTTTTTGTTGTTAAAATAATATATTGTTTAGTGACATGGAAACCATATTCAAAAAATAATATTTGCCATCTTGATGTGTATTATTACCTACGTTTTTTTTACCACCTGCGGTTATTTGAAATTTCTGTCTAAATTTTCAATGGAAAAGTCAAAATGACATTTATCTTTTATTAAAATTTTAATTCAAAATAATAAGAAGTGGATGTTAGATGTGGTTGTAAATAAAATAGTATACAAACCTTGGTGAAAAGTTTCATTACTGACTGTCTCGAGATTTAGTTAATCTCGCCGCTTCGCGCCTCGGTTAACTACCGACTCTCTCGACAGGAATGAAACACTTTCCACCTAGGTACGTCATATACTATTAAGGAATGAAGGGAGTAAGTCCCATTTTGGTCGGAATTACCACACATTTACGATTTTGGAACGTTCTAGGCATGGTAGTGGAACGTAAGAATATTACTTCTAGCGACCATGCAGGCACGTAATCGTTACCACAAAATGATCCCCCATTTTGGTAACAACGTGGTGAAGAAGCGGTATCTGGACGGTTACCGATATCAGTAGCGGAAACTTATAAAAATCCTTATTAGTGACGAATACGTAGCGGCGACTAAAATTACTAATTGGAAATATTAGCAGCTTGTTACAATTTGCAAGTATATGATTCGCTGTTTGTTATTCAAAATACAATTATTATTGGAAAATATTTTTTCACGATTCGAACGCTTTTTTTAAAATCGAACTTTTAAGCATGGCAACACTGCAAAAAGCACGTGCCACACGGGTTTGATGATTACCCTAGTTTGTCGAGCTGAAACGCCCATGCCTGTTTCGTGTTGTCTTTGGAGGGTCTCCGAACAAAATAAGGAATAAGATAAACAAGGAAAGGTTATAGAATGCGTGGAGGGGAATATTGATCAATTACTTCTTTAGTTGCTGTTCTATTTTAAGAAAAAATTAAGCCCAAATAACAATAACTTCCTAGCATTCCATAGAATATTGTATTTGAATCGATGTTGCAGGCCGGTTAATAGCGGGCGTGACAAATTTAAATTAATATATTTTTTTGCAATTTCATTTTTCAATATAATCTATTGTTGCTTCAACTTTATTCAATTTGAAAAAAATATTTATAGTTGCCTCAAAATAGCCCGACTGAAATTTCTATCTCTATAAAGGCTGTATATTCTTACGGCAAATATTTTCAGCCTCAAGCTGCATAAATTGTTCTTGAAATTGTTCTTACAACCATTATGCCGCGTTCACACCAAACCAACCAAACGAAAACAAAACAGCAACACAATGTTTTTCAACAATTTAAAAACAAATCGGAAACATTTGACCAACTTTTATGTTTTATTTTGGTTTTTGGCGAATTATCGTCTTCTCGCCGCGGTGCGGTAAACATCAAAGGGTTTCTGTTTTGTTTCCATTTCCGGCAACACTGTCGGTGCGGTGTGTACGTACTATAAAACAAATACAAACCCAGCAGCACTGACAGGTAGAGGTTGAGAACCATCGATTGTTTATTGATATTGATCCACTGACTAATTCATTCATTCTTAACAAATAAAAGTTTTTAAAATTGAAAACCATTGTGTTGTTGTTTTGGTTCAGTTTTGTTCGTAAAACACGTCATAGTTACTACATAGGCATTTGTTGACATTTACCTCGCCAGTGTGAACGCAAGTTCTCGTTTTGTGTGGTTTCCAGAAAATTGCTAGGTGGTTGTGTTTCTGTTTTGTTGGATGTTTTTGTTTTGTTGGTTTGATGTGGACGCGGCATTAGAAGATTTATCAATATCCCCAGATTTCATTACAACGTGTCCAAGATAAGGAGGGCCAGTACAGGGATCTCGGAAACCGTAAGAGATACGAAGTCGGTTAAATAGAGGCAAAGTTGCGGATTTACGTGCCTAATAATATGCCGTTTAGAAAGTTTTAAAATTCCGAGTAGTTCCGGAGATATCCGGAAGAAACCCAAGTTCTGAAAAATCGTTTTATTGTTTTCCTGGGTTTTTTTGAGATCGAATTCTAAAGTAAATTGCATTTTTGCATTGCCACTTTTTCCGCTCTATCTAACAGCGTTAATTGTTTAGTAATCCGACGAGTCGTCTTCGAAGGGCCATTATCAACTTTCTTTTTTTAAATACGGTCCTGTTTTCCTGATATTGGCACTTGAGAGCTTTTTTCTCCCGAATGCAACGATGTATGACACATTGTGGTTTAAAGACGTTTCGAGGGTTTTTTGAACAACATCAGGAAATTTTGGGATACGGTCCTGGATTTCTCCTAATTTTGTAAATAATATCTGATAAGTAAGCTCTAAATTTTTTACTTATGTTGGACTAGTTCAATAAATAACAAATAATTTAATAATAAACCACAAATAAGTGAACAAAAATCATTCCAAAACAGTAATAAAACGAACAACGAAATAAGTAAGGAACTACATAATCAAGTGTTCAATGATTTTCGTTATTCTCTAAGCACAAATAACATTTTCTAACTGCCACATAAAAGTTTTTTGAATTAAAATAAAACATGGCTAGAATATCAAATTTTTCAGCATTTGTAAATTTATGTTCCATATTTTCTGGAAAATAGAAACCCTTTTAAAACGCTCTCAAACGATCACAATTTTTTTGTTTCAAGCGCCTACTTTTCTTTTAAATCCCGAATCAACAGAAGTTTGAAATAATTTTTCTGTATCTTGTTCACTTATTTGTGGTTTATTATTAAATTATTTGTCATTTATTGAACTAGTCAAACATTAGTAAAAATTTAGAGCTTACTTATGAGATATTATTTATAAAATTAGGAGAAATACGGGACCGTATCCCAAAATTTCCTGTAGTTGTTCAAAAAACCCTCGAAACGTCATTAAACCACAATGTGTCATACATCGTTGCATTCGGAAGAAAAAAAGCTATCAAATTCCAATATCAGAAAAACAGGACCGTATTTAAAAAAAGAAAGTTGATAATGGCCCTTCGAAGACGACTCGTTGGATTACAGAACAATTAACGCTGTTAGATAGAGCGGAAAAAGTGGCAATGCAAAAGTGCAATTTACTTTAGAATTCGATCTCAAAAAAAAACAGGAAAACAATAAAACGATTTTTCAAAATTTCTCCGGAACTACTCGGAATTTTAAAACTTTCTAAACGGCATATTATTAGGCTCGTAATGCGCAACTTTACCTCCAACCTTAACCGACTGCGTATCTCTTAAGGTTTCCGAGATCCCTGTACTGGCCCTCCTTATCTTGGACACGTTGTATAGAAGTTGCTTATAGAACCATATTGCTGTAAAATGTATCTTTTTTGATCTTTGACTTGATTGATCTTCTACAATTCTTAAAAAAACTTGTAAAAAATGATTTTATTTTGGTTGTTGTGTGGGAAGAAAAGAAAAACAATTAAAGAAAAATATATTTTTTTTAAATTCTATTTTAACTGTTACAAATATGTTAGGTTTATTTTTACTTCACCGCACCCTCATTTTCAGAATAATTTCCAAGTGCAGACATTTTTAAGAAGGTAGATCATCCCAGCGCACCAAGTTTACCAACATTTCCGAGTTTCATATTTATATCTCCGATTGTTTCGAATATATTTAGTGAAAACCATTTCCAGAGTCCCAGGAAACTGCAGCTTCTAGCTCGGTAATGTTCTTAACCTTTTCTCGGTACAATATACTTAATGACCATACTTGAGAAAGAATCATGTGTCGACGAGACGACTAGCGGTTATTAGATGGATTAAAGTAAAGATTGTTTCACGAAAAATGGATATAACTTAATGACTGCCGTAAAAGTACCTGGGCCATCCCATTATTTATGACCGTTTGTTATTATTATGTGGAAAGGACCGGATTGTAATAATTATAATTAAATATAGGCACATCAGGTAGGTTAGGTTGCTTAATTTATATTTAAATATCTTGTTGTGGTAAAATTTGTTAGTTTTTATTTCTTGCTGGAAGAGTTTAATTGTATTACCGATATTATTTTACCAAACGTATAAAAAAAACAGTATGTGGCGTCTGTGGAAAAACATTGATGGTGATTCTTCTAGTGTTGCAGTAAAACAAAAGCTCAAATAAAGGAAAAAGAATAAGCATTTTACATGCTGGGTCAGAAAACGGTTGGGTTCCAAATGCCTTGTGGCTTTCTGCAAAAAACATTAAAGACTCTTGTGTGGACTACCATGAAGATACAACGGCCGAACTTTTTGAGGAATGGCTCAAGAATTGTCTTTTACCAAACATTCCTCAAAATAGCGTGATAGTAATGGACAATGCGAGCTATCACAGTCGCCAATTACATAAAGCTCCAAGCTCAAATAATACAAAATTGGAGATTAAGAACTACATGGCGGAAAATGATATATATTTTGGAGAAAGTTATAAAAAAAGTGATCTTTTAGAAGTTTTAAAGACATTTTGTATAAAAAAAAGTATATGTTTGTGACACATAGGCAGAAGAAATTGGACATACAGTGCTACGGCTCCCACCCTATTATTGCATTTTTAACCCCATAGAGCATATGTGGCACCAGTTAAAATCACTGGTTAGGTCTGAAAATATTTCTCTGACTTTAAGTTCTAGTGTTGTAGAATTAATACGAAAATGCTTTAATGATTTTACCCCAGGTAGTTGGAAAAATTCAGTCCGTCACGTAATAACTGTAGAAAATTCGTATATTAGTCTGGATCGTATAATTAATCCAATTATAATTAATTTTGATATGGATAGCGATAGCGCAACATAACTAACTATCTATAGAATGATATTTTAAATGTAAATAAATATGACTAGTAATATTTAAAAAAAATGTTATTTCATTTGATTACATTAATATAATCATATCATTACTTGTTTTCCTTAGGCCGTCCCTTCATACTTCACTTGTTTATTGCCAAGCTCTTGTCTACACAATGGGACCGACCCAGGAAATCATTAAGTCGTATCCAAATATCGTGAAACGAACTGTACAGTTGATTTTTATTAATAAATTGTCGTGTAACTGAGCGATTTCTTACAAACTATAGCATACATATAGCTGCTTCATTACATGACCCACAAGTCCCATTTTTCTAAATCCGTTTAAAAATACAAAAGCACCGTAGATACACTACAAAAATGGCTTCGGCAACGTCGCGGTCGCCTAATAAAATGCCCATAAGCTCGCGTTCGCTAAAAGCTTAAACGCCATAAAGCATGAGGTCTCAATTCTCCATTTACTTTCACTTTATCCGAGTGTAAAAGCGAATCGATTTCACCCATATTTTATTTATAATTAGAGTCAGGTGGGGCGGGGGGAGAGAGAGGGCCGCTCAAAGTAAACACGCATTACGTGTGTATTTTCGAAATTGGGTCACCGAAGGCGTGGGTATCGAGTTATGCGGACCAGGAGCAGGACACTTTAAACAACATGTCTGTTTTCAAAATGATGATGATGATGGATGATGGCGAACGAGGAATCGATTCGTCCGTCCTGCCAATACATCATGAGCCAGTCGGTCTAATATGATAGTTTTCTACGATTATATGTAAAAACCCTATATTTGCTACAAACCAGAACAAACCCTATATTTGCTACAATAAAAGATGTGTAGCAGGTTATAAAGCTTACATAGCCATTTTGCGGCACCTATAATGTAACTTCCATTGATGTCCTGTTTAAAAAGCTTCTATAAAACACATTTATAATTTGGTTAAAGTGTCATCTACATCGTTTTTGTGACGTGGAGAACTGTAATTTTTATTTAAATATGCTCGCAATCGTGACGATCCTACGATAAAGAATCATACCTAATAAAATTGTGTTCTTAGAAAAATGTTTATCATACCCAAACAAATTGTGACTATTAAACAAATAAAATCATATCATACCTAATTAAATTGTAAGAGATGAGACCACTCATTGAAAGAAGCTGTTGGTGCCTATTTTGAAGGCCAAAAGCTAAATATAGTCACCATTTTGAAAACAGATGCGCCATTATGACCTGTTATTGTAGAGATAATTTGAGAGATAATCAGCTTTTGAATATTAAAATATTGGCATTTTATGAAATATTATTTCCAACTTGGAGAGAAAATGAGGAGACACACAGCCTTATAATATCTTGGAATGACCCCTATGATTTTCTATAGACTTAGAGGTGTATATCAGAAAAAAAGTTATATAATTTGGACCCACGCATAATAACAAAGAAACGAAAGTAATACCGCCGCTTTACAATGATATCAATGTAATCGCAAAAAATAAGATATTTTAGATTTGTATGAAAATGTAATAAAAAACAAGCAATAGTTCATATTTTATTCTCTAAACAATAGTTAAATTTTTAAAAGTTCCATACATATGCAGAAACTTATAACTATAAAGAGAAGCATAAAAGCATTAAACAAGAAGTGCCAAGAAAGCACCAAATTTATCAAAGAAGCATGAAATAAGCAAATTAAGTCAAAATTAAATTTATTAGCCAATGAGAAGAAAAAATTAAATAAGTTGTAATGGTTCTCGATATCTCAAGACGAAAAACCGGGGAATTACCTAGGAGTATACAGATTCTTCGGAGAATCACGCGACGCCTTCCGCAATTGCCGGATATAATTAATATGACTTTTTTTCCCGTATAATGTTTCGTATTATTTTTAAAAAATACGTAAAAAAGTTCAAATAAACACGAAGGGAGAAAAAAGCATAAAACCCCATAAAATATCATAGAAAATTAGTCTACAGGGTGTTATGGAAATGACGTATTCTATTTAAATGGGTGACTCCTTGGGTGTCCTAGAGAAGCGCTACATATTTTATTTTTTTTACATCGACCGTTTTAAAAGTGGGGTAACAAACACTTTCACTCACAGGTAAGTCCGCGCTACTGTACAACATTTCACCCAGAGCCAATGGCAATGTTGTAATGTAAAACGGAAATTTCATACAAAATTATAAAAATAAATTATTTTCTACCTACTTGTATTTATCTTTATACCTAAAGAGCGAGGAAATCCAGGCACAAACACAATCAGTTTTTTTTCTTTTTCATGGGAACACTCCTGGAAACACTTTATGTACACACAGTAATAGTGAAACAGAACCGATAGTTAGCTTTTGAAAATACAATAATACAGATTATTAGATTTTATTACACGCGACGAAATTTGACGTTCAGAAGAAACGCGACAATAAAAACAATATTCAAAGATTATTTATGGACGGGCAAGATATACGCGTCAACCGAAAAACAGAGCGGATTGCTGAGAGTGTGTTGTATCCGACCGCTGGTTGGTATTCAACTAACAGACGCAAGCGTTCGGCGCTATATGAAACTACTTCGCTCAGCCGATGTAAGGCGTCAAGAGGTCATTGACATTTGACCTAGTGACTAACGTAATTAATATTCCATATGTTTTTTCGGGTTTGTTCAGAATTCCTTGATTGCTTACATGTATCGCAGTGCCACACAGGTGTTTTTCTGGTTTGACGTCAGGTCACTTTTACCGCTGAATGAATTGAAAGCGCCATTTATGGGTATTTTTCTTCAATTTGTCTTTATCTCGGGAATTGCCGGTTTAAATATAATACGTCATTTCCATAACACCCTGTATTAATAAATTAAGAAAAAACAACTGAAAAAAAGACAAACTGGAAAACATTATAAATTTCTTTGATTTTTCGATAAATTCCAAACATTATTGTATTGGCAAGACAATCTATGTTCTCGGAACATGAATCTTATTTTTTCCGTGTGACATCCTGTCTAATTCTTTACCAGGGGCATAGTCACCGCGAGTCACCGCCTAAAAAAATTTAAATTATTTGTTTTGGATTTCTTGGAAAGCACTACCCAAAAAAAAAAATCAATTAGAGTATTATTGGAAACATACTTTAAACGATCTTTAAAATGATGTGCAACTTCTTCCCATTTTAGATTTTAAGGGTAACATCAACCCCTTCCAGGGGGTTAACCCAGGAAGGCTGTAAATATTCTTTAAAAGTATCCCCCTTCACAATAAAATTGACGTGTCCCCGATTTTTTAAATTATTTACTGTAAGCGAGCTATTAAGGGTGGGAAGTTTGTACATTGACCCCCTGTACATAACCTATTAATATTATTTTCCAATATTAATGTTAATTAATTGAAACCTTAGTAAAATTAGAGAAGTTTTAAAAAATAATAATTATCCCAAAAAATTCCCTGAAAAATTAATTAAAAATAGAAATATATAAAATTTACAACAATACAACCAATAAACCAAATACTGTCAAAGAACAAAAATATATCTCTCTTCCACATATTGCTGAAATAAATAACAAAATCAAAAAGGTACTTTAACCTTAAACCACATGACATAACCATAGCAGAAAAACCGTATAACGAAACAAAAAAACTTTTTAATAAATTAAAACCCATAGAACCAAAATTAAATCAAACAAATCTGATATATAAAATAGATTGTTCCGAATGCCCTAAAACTTATATTGGTCAAACAAAACAATATCTCAAAAATAGAATAAAAGAACTAAAACCAGTCTACGCCATACGAATCAATCCCAAACTGCTCTATCAATTAGATTACCGTCACAACTTTAATTTCGACGAAGTTCAAGTATTAGATTACGAGACAAATTACAAAAAACGCAATATCAAAGAAATGATTCATATAAAAAAAAACAATAATACGATTAATTTTAGAACTGATACAGATAACCTTAGTAATATTTACAATAATATAATTACATAAAACAAAATGCAAATTTTTACCATCATAAAAGGAACACTGATGGCACCAAATAATTTTAATATAGGAATTCCCAAACCCTATTGTAAAGGTATAAACAGGGCAAAAACCCAAAATGTAAATTATTTAAATATGCATACCTTCTATTTTATTGTAACTAAATATTAACCGGCCCTACTACTAAAATAGTTTAGTTCACATCCATTAAACAACGTGACAAAATGTTATTTTCAATGCTATCTTAGTGTAAGTGGGTGAGAATTGTACAAGGTATGTCCATTCTGTCATTTATATATTTTCTTGTTTTCGTTCTAAACATGACTAACTCTAACATAAAATAGGAATTTTGGTTTTAAAACCCATCAAATAATGTTTGCTTCTTTTTAATTTTGTTTATACACTTTTTTTATTTTTGTTCAAATAGTTCTGACGATGGTTTTAAATGAAATGAACCGAAACGTTAACTGAAAATTTTCATTTCAAAAGTGACCGAGACCTAGGAACAAACTACCTATAATTTGTTAAAAAACGGTCAAGAAAACAAAACTATAATCAATGTTAATCTTGTGAAATACGTCTGTTTAATTGGCATACTGTAATTAAAAAAAAATGTTTTGCCAATAGGTTGAAATTCAAGGGCATCATTTAATTGATAAAATAATACATGGCAAAGGTGCTTGCTTATCATTACAACCTATTTTTAACAATAGTATATTAAGATACAAGTTTCATAAGACATTATTTTAGAGCACGCGTTTAATTAATAATGGTGATAAATGAACCGTGTATTTTTATAATACTTTTTCTATTTGGGTCTTTAAAGTCTGAAAAACTTTAAAAAATAAAGTAGATTTTTCCATTTGAATTAATATTTTCTTATACTTTTACAATTTCATAAAATGTTACAAGTATCAAATATGCAATGATAGAAATAATTGAACACAACAAAGCTTCTTCCCATCCGTCATAATTAAAAACAAATATATTATTCAAGTTACTAAAAATGAGTCAGGAAGAAAGCTGTACTCCGTCAAAAATACGAGAAATTGCAGAAAATAATCTAGAAAAACTTTTAAAAAGAATATGCAAAACTTTGAGTTATGGTGGGAGCAGAACAAACTTCAAAATATTGAACAAAATAATAAATTAATAATACTATTGAACAAAATATTGTGTCGACACAGAATCTGATAGTAATAACAATTAATGCCCAGGAAATGTCTACAGTAACTATAAATATATATAAAGTAATATGAATAATACTATCTATATTGAATTAAAATTTTGTCGAATCCATAATGCCAGAAAACTAATTTCAACGAAATCAAAGTAAGCCTAAAATTCGAGCCCTACTTGCTGCCAACATAAAAAAAAAATTTCAGTTTCATAAAGTGACAGGTTATTAAATTTTCATATTTTCATTCATAATGTAGCCATTATGAAACCCAAATAGAAAAACATATTATAGGACAACACTAGATAAAAATGAGGAAGTACAATTTATGAATAAACCCAAAATGTAACCTAATTAGAAATTCTTGAGTTGCACCTCTGGACTGAAATAATAAAATTTCTGTATTTTATTTTGTATTTCTCTCCTGTTTTTTTAATATTATTCATAATTCTTCATGAAAGTTCAATGGCGTAATAGAAATTTGCCAACCTATTTCGATAGCCGCGAAATACAAATATACAATTTAGAAAATCATGTAATTTTTTAGAGTCGATTTTCACAGAGATCACTAAAAAAGAGAATTAATTATCGTAACCATTTTCCACGAGTTTTTAATAGTACATTATAAACTAACTAAACTAACAACTAAAAAGATACTTTAGTCACGTGGTTTATATACAACGTGTCCAAGATAAGGAGGGCCAGCACAGGGATCTCGGAAACCGTAAGAGATACGGAGTCAGTTAAATGGAGGTAAAGTTGCGCATTTACGTGCCTAATAATATGCTTTTAGAAAGTTTTAAAATTCCGAGTAGTTCCGGAGATATCCGGAAAAAAAACGAAATTCTGAAAAATGGTTTTATTGTTTTTCTGGGTTTTTTTGAGATCAAATTCTAAAGTAAATTGCACTTTTGCATTGCCACTTTTTCCGCTCTATCTAACAGCGTTAATTGTTTTGTAATCCGACGAGTCGTCTTCGAAGGGCCATTATCAACTTTCATTTTTAAAATACGGTCCTGTTTTTCTGATATTGGAATTTGATAGCTTTTTTTCTTCCGAATACAACAATGTATGACACATTGTGGTTTAATGACGTTTCGAGGGTTTTGTGAACAATATCATTGAATTTTGGGATACGGTCCTGTATTTCTCCTAATTTTATAAATAATATCTCATAAGTTACATTTTTACTTATGTTGGACTAGTTTAATAAATAACAAATAACCACAAATAAGTGAACAAAAAAGCGAAACATTATTTCAAACTTCTGTTGATTCGGGATTTAAAAGAAAAGTAGACGCTTGAAACAAAAGAATTACGATGGTGACGCGTGATTTGTTTCACTTGACATTCCCATTGTGATCGTTTGAGAGCATTTTAAGAGGTTTTCTATTTTCCAGAAAATATGGAACATAAATTTACAAATGTTGAAAAGTTTGATATTCTATTACATGTTTTATTTTATCTCAAAAAAAACTTGTTATGTGGTAGTTAGAAGATGTTATTTGTGCTTAGAGAATAACGGAAATCAATTTAAACACCTGATTATGTAGTTCATTACAATTTTCGTTGTTCGTTTTATTACTGTTTTGGAATGATTCTTGTTCACTTATTTGTGGTTTATTATTAAATTATTTGTTATTTATTGAACTAGTCCAACATAAGTAAAAAATTTAGAGCTTACCTATGAGATATTATTTATAACATTTATAAAATTAGGAGAAATACAGGACCGTATCCCAAAATTTCCCGATGTTGTTCAAAAAAACCTCGAAACGTCATTAAACCACAATGTGTCATACATCGTTGCATTCGGAAGAAAAAAAGCTCTCAAATTCCAATATCAGGAAAACAGGACCGTATTTCAAAAAAGAAAGTTGATAATGGCCCTTCGAAGACGGCTCGTCGGATTATAAAACAATTAACGCTGTTAGATAGAGCGGAAAAAGTGGTAATGCAAAAGTTCAATTTACTTTAGAATTCGATCTCAAAAAAACTCAGGAAAACAATAAAACGGTTTTTGAGATTTTCGGGTTTTCCCGGATATCTCTGGAACTACTCGGAATTTTAAAACTTTCTAAACGCCATATTATTAGGCACGTAAATGCGCAACTTTACCTCCATTTAACCGACTTCGTATCTCTTACGGTTTCCGAGATCCCTGTACTGGTGGCCCTCCTTATCTTGGACATGTTGTACAGTTTACCTACTGAAGTTGCCGCCGTATGGGAAACTTCCTTATTATTAGTTTCACGAAAAAAGGTTATTCTTTATAAAAAGTTCTGTATGGTCCAAAAACCTAAAAGGTAACCATCAGATGTTAATTATTTTCAGTCGTATACGAGTTTGTTAAAAAATGTAAATTTAGCTCAAGATTAAAGTAGATAGGTACTTTATTTTGAACAAACCCGAACAAAAAACAATTTGATGTTTGAAAAAGACATTTTTGAATTACACCTGAAAAATAGAAGACGTTTTTACCAAATTGATTTTTAAAGAAGTAATTTTTTGTCGATCATTATGCGGATCGACAGATACTAAAATCGTTTCATTTTTACTGAAAAATCGACATTCCTAATGCAACAAAAGTAAAACGCTTAAAAAATATTGTGCAATGAACCGATGATGCATTCTTGTCGCGCTGCCGAAAAGCTCGGACATCGACCCCCGGTGTCCTTCTGACGAGCAACGTGGCCGTTTTTGTCAGCCGGTAAAAGGAAAAGAACCTATCCTGCTGGGCGGCAGTGTAGAAAGTTATTGGTTTTCGCTGCTTTCTTGTTATCGAGAACAGAGCTAAAGACGCCTATACACGCAACAGCATTCTGTTGACAGATTGTTTCCTCACAAGTATACTCAGCGTTCCACTGATCATTCTGCTAAAAGAGTAGTTAATAATAATATTTTTTTAAGTAACAACCAATGAACCATAATTAATTAAGACCTCAAATCCCGGAATAAATTATACAAGAGAGTAAGAAAAATTAACTTTTTTTCTTAAATATATATTTTAAAACTAACAATCTTACTGTTTTTATTAATAAATTTCCCCGGGCCCTCCTGTTTGTCTATAGAATGCTCTGATCGGCCCAGGGCGAGAAGAGTGTGACCTTGTGTTCTTCCTGTCAGGGAATAAGTTAAAATTGAACTTCTTTAATCTAAATGTTTGAACGACCTGCTAAAGCCAAAGAAAATAAAAAAATATTAATAAATCACTAACTTGGCAACATATTTCGATAGCCCCTAATACAAATATACAATTTACGAAATAATACAATTTTTTTCCGCCGATTTTTTGAGATCACTAAAAAAGAGAATTAATTAACGTCGATCCATTTCTCTCGCGGTTTTAATAGTGCATTATAAATCTAAGGACTAAAAATACACTTTAGTCACGTGGCTTATACACTATTTTATGCACTTTGATATGGCAAATTGAGTCCATTAAGACGCAAAAAACGGTTTTCGATTAACTTATTCTTATTAACAATATAACAAAATATAAATTTACGTTTATATATTATTTGGTTGCATTTACCGTAAAGAACGACCAGTGTACTTTTCGGGGTTGTTCAAACCCAAATATTTTGCAATAATACAGGGAATTTTCCCAAATGTGTTTCTTCCAACAGGTTGTACAGTACAGCGGCCTTGTCTGCAGGTTTTGCGTTGCCTTTTCAGCCTTTTTTTTCAATTTCGTCGGGAATTTCAAAACCTTGTTCCATTTTTGATTTTTGACTTTGACACATTAAACATTTGAATATTTATCTCCCTAGCAACAAAACGCAGGCTATAATAATGTCAAGGTAATGTTGCAGGTAAAAATAAAAAATTGGTAAATCAAATTAAATTTTAAAAAAATATTTATTATTTAAAACGAACTGGTATGACATAAAAGTTTGTATGCACCACGGGTATTAATAGATATATACCATCGGGCCAGATGCCGTCGGCTTTGTAAGACTGTCGCCCTCAGGGCATAATCATCTACTTGCTAATTAGCCATATTAATCCCTCAAGGATTAAATTATTATCACTTAGGGATTAAATGTTTTTATAATCCCTTATTTTAAGGGTTTAAGTGTACAAACAGAACGATGCTTCTCGTCAGCAGGTTATACTTGCTTGCAATAAGTTACGATCAAGTTTAGGAGACGACACACTAGATGCACTGATTTTTTACGATTTCTTCTATAGTTGTTGCAGAATTATACCGTTGACTCTTACTGCCATAAATAATCTACCTGAATTAAACCCTATTGTATACGCCTGTACCTCTTCAAAGCTCAATAAATGGGTCAGGGCCGGCTTGAAAATGTATACCACACCACATGATTTATTTTAATAATTTAAAATAAATAGATAGGTATTTTTAGTTTTAGGTGCCTATAATAAATGTAAATTAATGATAACAATTAACGATAATTGAAAATGATATAATTTAAAAGTATGACTATTAGGATAACAAGTACAATAAAAATTAATTAAATTCTAAGAAACTATTGATAATTTATTCAAAATTTAACTCTGTATCACTATCACCATCTTCATCAAAGCCTAAACTTATAATTAAGGGTTGAAAATTTGTAATCATACAATTGTAAGAATTTTCCACCTTAAGTACATGCTGTACACAGTTTTTCCAGCTGTCTGCAGAAATGTTTCTTACTTTCGTTTTTAATTAATTCTACTACAGATGCATTTAATGTAGGAGAAATATTATTTCTCCTAATATTGGACTTTAATTGGTGCCATATTAGCTCACACTCGTATTCCTTATTTATTTTAAAAGCTTTTAATACTTCTAGCAGTTCTCGTTTTTTGTAAGTTTCTTCAAAATATAAATCATGTTCAATCATAAAATTTTGAATTTCTGCTTTTGTGTTATTAGAATTGGGAATGATTTTTGCTTGCCGACTATGATAACTAGCATTGTCCATTACAATGACACTATTTTCAGGTATATTTTTAAGGAGTTTATGTTTAAACCAATCGTCAAAAAGTTGTGCGTCGGTATCTTGATGGTAATCTAAAGAAGAATCTGCTATGTTTTTAGCTGAAAGCAACAGACAATTTGGAACAAACCCGTTCTCTGAACCAGCATGTAATATTGTGATTCTTTTGCCTTTATTTGATGGTGCCTTGGTTTGACATTTTTTGGAAGAATCATCCCAACCTTTTCTTGGAGTGTCATGGGTATCAAACCATGTTTCGTCAAGGTACATAATTGGACGATTTTCTTCTCTAAATTGTTTAACAGCTGTTAAATATTTAAGTCTCCATTCCCGACACTCCAAGGACGCCACATTCTACCACTAATAAGCCCAACTAAAACACATTTTACGCAATATTTTCCTAAGGCTTGAAAGGCTCCAAGAGATATTTGTTTCGTCTTTAATCAGCCGCTCTTTGAGGGAAATCAAAATGGGTACAGTTTGTTCCTCATACATTTGGTAAATCTTTCTTCTTAATACATCCATGTCATTTTCGTCAATGCTTCTAAATGTGCCAGAATCACTCCAATTTTTTCTAGGGTTAACAGGTTTAAGTACTATGTCTCTTACCGAAGATAAAGGAGTTTTTGTCAAAGTAGACGTCTCTGCTAAAGCATCCATCGAATTAAAATTTCTACTCAACAACGATTGATACACATTTTTAATTATTAGTTTGGCATCGGTAGATAAATGTTTCCTTTTAAAAATGACACTTGAAGATGCCCTCCTATCAGCACAATTCCAAGGACGCCACATTATATCACTAATAAGCCTAACTAAAAATTACTCGCCTGAAAACCACTAAAGATTAAAATTATTAAAAATCACTTTGTATTTATATATGCATCAGGCATAGGTATAAATTGAATTTGTATACCTGGTCCGGCTCTGCTCGAAAAGGTTTTAAAATTTGGGATTTGCTTATTTATTTTATGGTCGAATAGATAATGAGGTTTTATTGCAGTCAAGAGATCAACGATATAATTCTGCAAAAACTATACGTAAGATTTCGCAAACACAATCTCTCTCATGTTATTTTTTTGCGATTAGTCCCAGGATCCCGGAATTAGATACTCCATATCCCGAAAATTGGAATTGGAACAAAGCTTCGGTACTGGCTCCCCTCAAGAGTAATAAATTTTGGTATTATCGGCAAGAGAAATTAGGTGCCAGTTGACAAATAAATCAAATTACAAAGCCCGTAAAAGCCAGTTTTAAAATAAAAAGTTCTTTTTAAACCCTTAAGAAGAAGTTAAATTTCTGAGTACGCCAGTGGCGTTTAAGACAGACACACAGATGACATAGCCTGTCATCAAAAGTTCATCTTCAACTTGAAAATAACAATCGCAATTTTATTTTTGTTTTATAGAAATAATTATTGTAACAATCTTGAAAATAACAAGTTGATAAGAAGAGGGATTTATTTAAATGCAAACTAAACCTTTTACTTATCAAATTTCGGTTTATGTTTGTTATCCAGGATATTTTTCCGAACGGCTACATAAAAATTATAGATTTTAGAGCGATTTGACAACACAGCACGCGTTGGGTTACGCAAAATCAATCCGGACGGGAACACGCAACTTGCGTGGTCGGCAACGACGCATGGCCCCTCAAGAGCCCAAAAATTGTTTTGGTGCACGGAAAACCTCTTCTCTATTTTACAGGACCGGACTTTAATTAATTAGATCAATTTTTAACAAAAAAATCGCGCAATCAAAACTGAAAATATTATTTTTATTCTTGTTAGGAACTTTTCGTTATTTTTCCTATAACGATAATTGAAAATAAATGATGCGTCGAAATCAACAGCGAGGAGTATTTACTTGTATCGTTTTTATTGCTGCAATTATTTCGGGGAGAAAATTTTTTAAAATATTTTTTGGACTAGCGTTAAATTATACAGGGTGTTCAATGTATCGTATTCAGTGGCGGTTCTTCCACAGGAGCACATGCGCACGTGCACCCCCAAAACAAAACGAATAAAAATATTAATTTATATTCATTGTATTCACTGTATAGATCCGGCAACCGTGCCTCTGTCGAGGTAAATGACGATTATGACGAGACTTGCTCGCACGTGCGATTAAGTAGTGCAGTTTCTCTGTAGTAACAGGTGGTGCGGGTGTATGTTTTAATATTTTAATATTATATATTTATTAAGTGAAAATGAATAGTTGACGGTGGACTATTTAAGAAATAACTTTAGCTCTTTGAGCTTAGAGCAAAAAATTGAAGTGAAGAATGCGGGAACACCTAAACCCGAAATTAATTTAACACATACCACAAAGGATACATCTAGGGACTTTATTAGAAAGTTTAAAAATTAAATATATGAAAAAAAATTTAAAGAGGGTATTCCAAACTTAATAAGGCTGTTATTGATCAATTTTCTACAATTAAGAACCGAAGAATTTACGTTTAAGCACTGTTGTGTAGGGTCGATAAACGTTGTGTATTTCGATAAACGATACTCGATATGATTTTAAACCATTTTATTTAAGGATTTAAACTAAAAAACTCTGAAATATGAAGAATGCCAACTTGTCAGTCTCGTGGCTCGATTCGTTCTCGTCATAAACCAGTTAACTATTGTTCTTGTCTTGGTTGCGCCTAATGACGTAGCCGTAGATAGCGTAGTGGAATTAGACATCATTCGGTTTTCTTGTTAACTCGTAGATGGCGCTAGTAGTATTGGACATCATTCGGTTTTCTTGAGAGCTCGTAGATGGCGCTAGTAGTATTGGACATCATTCGGTTTTCTTGATAGCTCGTAGATGGCTTTAGTAATATTAGTAGTGGACTGTATAAATATTGTTACAAGGGTTGCATGCGACGACGTTAAGATCCGACAGCTATACACACTAAGAAAACCTTTCTTATTTTCCAAAAGTTGTATTTCCTTGTGTAAAATTAAAAAATAAATAAAAATATGTTTTACCCAACGCATTTTCTTATTACTTTTTTTCTTTCTGCATTTAAAACGCCTAGAAAAATTTCACCATACTTGTGAACCCCCTCTATCATAAGTCACGAGCCGCCATTGGATACATTGAACCGTTTTCAAATTTTGGCTTATTTTTGAAAATAAACTTCCACTTTTAATAACCTGTATTTCTAGAACGAGAACAATTTCGAAAAAACTTAAATGACTTAATTGGTATAGTTTCATGTTTAATATTTCCAGTTGCTCTATGGCCCTTAAGTCATGGGGCACCCTCTATATAAGAGCATAAATGAAGCAAGTTTGGTGTTTCGCATTCTTTATTTAGTGATATTGATTACTTTCCAGACGATTCGTAATAAATAACCATCATCAGGGTACCAACTTAAAGATCTAGTCAACTGCACAGTTAAGCAGATACACAAGTGAATCTATTTATCTATTGTTTATAGAAAAAACTAAGGATGAGAGGTTCCCGCATTAATCAAATTACGTAATTCCTTTAATCTAACTTTTGTAACCTGCCTAGTTCGTCTCTGTCCTACGCACTAATATTCGGCTTCCTTGCTCTGCCCGAATTTTATTACGCACCAGCTAGTTCAGTGACCGGCCTATGAAGGAAAAGGGGCCCGGGGGGGCCGCTGAGTCAATAACCGCTCTGCCCTACTTTACGCCCTATTTCCATTGGCGCCGGTTAGGCCGAGGGGGAGCACTCTCCCTTTCGTGTTGAGGGTGGAACAATGCTTAGCGCCACAATTCGAAAGAACATTTTTTTATGCTTCTCGTCATGACCGTGCCGATGGGGCGACCGGAATTTGTAAAACTATCGTACAAAATCGCATGAGTTGCAATGTGCGTTGGATCTAGAAGCAGCGCCTTGTTTCTACACTTAAACCCTCCAAACATTTAATCATTGAGGGATTAAAAAAATGTTTAGCCCCTCAACAGTAAATTTGTTGACCGTTAATGAAATTTAGTATTTTTTAAAATAATTTTAGGACTTAATTTTCCCTATCATAAAGTGCATCAAATACAGATCGAGAAGCGGATCTGTATCACCGACGTATCGGTAAGGGGAAAGCAATATCGTTTAAAATATGGTCTAGTCATGGGCGTGCTATTATTATTTTAAATAATGTAATAAAAATTATATAACATTCTTCAATAATTGCATTTTATGTTTGAAAGTATTTAACTATTCTTATCAAAGTTGCTTTTTATTAAATGTACATTTTTCAACATGGAAAAAACAGATACAAGATTAATTGATTAATGTTTATTTTCCAGTTTTGGTGTTATTAATGTCCCTTTCTAGCTTTCGCTTAAGTGGCAATTTAAATGTATTGATTTGTGATTCCTCCGAACAAACCCGAACAAACCCTATAAACATTTGCAATCACTTCACGGATCTGACTGTAAAGGTTTTTCCAGGAGTACCAATACTTCATTTTCACAAAGTTCAAAATTTTAAAATAACACCCTAAAACACGACACAACGAACACGTATTTATAATACACAATTTAATACAATAAAACAACTATTGCCCTTATTATCACTACGCAACTGGGTGGGTACATCCATCAAATATCGGGCATCGACGAACATGCCCGATGGACCGTCGGTCCTCCCAGCCGTTTTCTGCCGTATAACCTCGAAATAACATCAACCTCATTAACACCCATGCCCTGTTGACAATATGCAACCCAACATACAACAACTAATTTAATATCGAATTTAAATATCCCTGCAAATTTATTCCTGCCGAAACAATTTCTAGTGAAAAAAGAGGGTGAATTTTTTAAATATGTTGGTGTGGCCCTTTTATTTACGAATCAGAACCAAATGAAATCTGACAAACTGACATCGACCGTTGCCGGATGATATTTCGGGTGCCCTCTCGAAGATTCTAGACCGGAGTAATTATGGTTGCGGCTTTGGGATGTTCACGTTCCCGTCCACTTTTCTATTAAGGCGCCGTCCCTGTCGGTTACTGTACGCTCTGTTCATAACGTTCGTGTTATTGAGCTTTCTGGACAGCGTAAATATTATTTAAGATAATAATTAATTTTAGGATGAGGCGTCGCCTCCCCTGCTTTACCTATAAATTTGCCACGGCGTTATATTCCAGTTTCCAGTAGTTTATTTTAAAACCTATTATTACTATACGGCTAGCGTCCAAGAGCGACATTTGACGTTCCCAAATAGAAGCGGAAAATGTTATTTTAAGCCCGTTTGGATAAAAAAACATTCGAAATAATAAAATTATCATCCATACCGCGGACATCTAAACAAATACAGAATATATCAAATAAACCCGAGACCCGTATTCCTTTATACGAAGTAATAGAGCAGCCAAAGAGGCCCTATACGGAAATATCAGAACATATAAGAACCGTATCCCAGGGCATAAACAAGTCAATAACCTCTGTGGCCCAATTCGGAAAGCCTAAACCAAGGGAGATAGATAACTTTCCCTTTTGAGTTGAGGGCGAAACAATGATCTTGGACATTTCGATGCTCTTAGTCAGTGGCGTGGTTGAAATTTAAACAGTTTTTCAACCGTAAGAACACAGAAGTTTGGTTTGCTTGTTAGGTGTTAATCATGGTAAATATGTATTATTAAATTTGCGTTGGCACCCGTCATGGGTTACTATATCAAATTCCAACTAAATTAAATTACTTACCTATACAAATAACTATTATAGGTAGGTATTAAGGATGCAGTTAGTTGTCCATCACCAAATATTAAAATTATTTCTAATAAAACTACTATAATTGATCATAAAAAAAAGTCATAAAAAACATTTTTTTAATTAAAACCGAGAACAGACTGTTCTATTGAAACAACAAAACTGCAAATTATAAAATTAGTTAGATCAGGTACGAGCGACAAGCGCTGAAGTTACATACAGGGTGTTATGGAAATGGCGTATTATATTTAAACCGGCAATTCCTGAGATGAAAACAAATTGAAGAAAAATATCTAAAATCTAAAAATGGGGCTTTAATTTAATATGCCCTGTACATGACCTGAAGTAAAACCAAAATTAATCACGTGGTGACACTGGGAGACAAAACAACATATGGCGGAAAACGTCAGTGAATTTTGAGCAGGGTTGTCACTCTTTAGAAAGTCAATAACCGTTTGACAGATTGCAAGTTGTTTATTTTTCAGGGTACATTATTATAAACTTTTACGTTCAGTTCAGTTCGCTGTAAAACAATCTCTGAACTGACTCGAACCAACCGTTGTTCAATTCGAACGACACCCGTCGGAACTGAACAACTTAAATTCCACTTTACCCTTTAGAAAAAAAACTGCAATTTTATTTACCTTTTCGGCCTTATTTAAAACAAACTTAATTTATAAAAAAACTCCATGTAGCTAATGCAAACAAAAACCGGCACAATAACCTCACAAAACACAAAAACAAAAGCACAAAGTCACATTAGTTTTCGCGTAAATTTGTATGCATCTCATGAACACATCTAAGTACCATCCAATCTGAATTAATATTTTAAAGTGCTACTGTGTAGATAAATATACGCCCTTATTGTATAAAGTTTCATCCGGTGGTCTGGGAAATAATATAATTTTTTCATACATTGGTATTTAACATCTAAAAATTTCTAGTAATTACACGTTTCAGTCTATTTCGGGTTTACTCGGTCGATCGATATTGCGTTATTTGGAAATATCTAAAAATACAGCGTTGCCACTTTCGATGTTTTATAAGATTATATTCATAAATTGCGGAATTTCCTTTTGTAATATTACTATCCTGTATAATTATTGTCTCGGAAATGGTAAGGATGCACTCGACCCTTGGTTGGGCTCGTCTATGTTAAGACGGAAGGGGAGGTCCTGTTGCTATCAACATAATTATTTCATCATTATTCATCAAATGATTAAAAATTGTTTTAGGCCCATTAGAAATTAGCGTTTTCATGATTTCTGATTTTCTATTGCGAAATAATTTGTATCCTATCTTCTGTGTGTGCTGTTGTTCTATGTGTACGACAGTGTAATTATGCGTTAGTGTTTAGTGCTTTTGTGTAATCTGATAATAGGTACATATCTTCAAAAAAACTAATTTGAAACTCGTGGGTGTCTGTCTGTGTGTTTCTTTAAGTGATTTAGTGTAATTTGTTCTGTTTCACTATGTATTTTTTTTTCTCTCGACGATATGCCGGTTATGTTCCGAGATTGGAAATAAGAGGCCGAATGGGGTTTAGTGGGTATAAGCTTATTATGCAGTCCCACACTATCATCAGGGCACGTGATGAGAATAAACCTCTTCCCATAGAGAAAATAACTGAAGGTGTGCCCTGGATTCCTTACTCGTGTCGGCGGTAAGTAAGCTTTATTTTAATAAGAATCTAAAGTTTTACACTTTTCCACAATTGTGTTTATTACACAGCTGGGCAGTGTAATATGATTGTGCCGCGGAGTGACCTGTGGGTTTATGGGTGAATTACCCCACTTTTTAAACGTTCGATATAAAAAAAAATCTGTATCCGTATCCGGTTCTGTAATGTTAACCTTTTTAGAGAAAACTGCTGTCTGGGTTTTTTTTAGCGTTAAATTCGACTTGGTTACTGTCACCCCAAGCCAAAATTTCTTCCAGGTCTTTGTTAAGGCGTGATACTTCATACTGTCTGCGAAGATGTGCGTCGGCAGCCGATGTTTGCGCATTCAAAGAGAAAGATGAGATAAGTGTGCTAGCGTCAGCAAAACAAAATATCGGATTTTTCGTTTCCACTACAAGGTCGTTAATGTAGAGTAAGAAGGGAGTGGGAGACAATGGGGATCCTTGAGGAACACCGGCATTGATGGTGAAGGTGGGGATGGAATTAATATTATATATACACCAAAAATTGTTGCGGACCTCTTAATAATTTTAATTCCTTAATTTCATTTACCTAATTAACTTTCGTTGTTAGGAAAATGGAAACACGATAATATAACGAGGTATGAATTGACAATCGAAATGACGATCAAATTATTGAATCAAAATGTCTCAAAGTACAACATTTACGTATTGTTATTATAGTAACAATAAATTGTAGTTTAGTAGTTCATTGCTTTTAAAAGTAAAGGGAATTGTTTCAGTAAGTAAAAGAAAATATTTCACATGTATCGCCCAAAAACTCATTATACTGGGTGTTTCTTAATAACATGCTAATATTTAAGGAGGTTATTCTTGGGCTCATTTTCAGAAAAAACTTCATATGAACATATGTCTTAAACGTCTTAACTTTTGAGATACAGGGTATCAAAGATTTTCAAAAGTCTCCTTGTTTATTAATATCTGTTATGCTGCTCTAGATAGTTTTGTCACATTTAGTATAGTATTTGCAGAATTATACCGTTGATCTTTTGACTGCAATAAAACCTCATTATCCCTTCGACCATAAAATAAATAAGAAAATCCCAAATTTTAAAACCTTTTCGAGCAGAGCCGGACCAGGTATACAAATTCAATTTATACCTATGCCTGATGCATCTATAAATACAAAGTGATTTTTAATAATTTTAATTTTTAGTGGTTTTCCGGCAAGTAATTTTTAGTTAGGCTTATTAGTGGTAGAATGTGGCGTCCTTGGAATTGTGCTGATAGGAGGGCATCTTCAAGTGTCATTTTTAAAAGGAAGCATTTATCTACCGATGCCAAACTAATAATTAAAAATGTGTATCAATCGTTGTTAAGTAGAAATTTTAATTCGATGGATGCTTTAGCAGAGACGTCTACTTTGACAAAAACTCCTTTATCTTCGGTAAGAGACATAGTACTTAAACCTGTTAACCCTAGAAAAAATCGGAGTGATTCTGGCACATTTAGAAGCATTGACGAAAATGACATGGATGTATTAAGAAGAAAGATTTACCAAATGTATGAGGAACAAACTGTACCCACTTTGATTTCCCTCAAAGAGCGGCTGATTAAAGACGAAACAAATATCTCTTGTAGCCTTTCAAGCCTTAGGAAAATATTGCGTAAAATGTGTTTTAAATACCGAAGCATTGATAAAAGACAAACATTAATGGAATCTCAATGTTTACGAGAATGGAGACTTAAATATTTAACAGCTGTTAAACAATTTAGAGAAGAAATTCGTCCAATTATTTACCTTGACGAAACATGGTTCGATACCTATGACACTCCAAGAAAAGGTTGGGATGATTCTTCCAAAAAATGTCAAACCAAAGCACCATCAAGGCAAAAGAATCACAATATTACATGCAGGTTCAGAGAACGGGTTTGTTCCAAATTGTCTGTTACTTTCAGCTAAAAACATAGCAGATTCTTCTTTAGATTACCATCAAGATACCGACGCACAACTTTTTGAAGATTGGTTTAAACATAAACTCCTTAAAAATATACCTGAAAATAGCGTCATTGTAATGGACAATGCTAGTTATCATAGTCGGCAAGCAAAAATCATTCCCAATTCTAATAATACAAAAGCAGAAATTCAAAATTTTATGATTGAAAATGATTTATATTTTGAAGAAATTTACAAAAAACGAGAACTGCTAGAAGTATTAAAAGCTTTTAAAATAAATAAGGAATACGAGTGTGACAAACTTGCAGCAGAAAATGGACATACAGTGTTGCGTCTTCCTCCGTACTATTGTATATTCAATCCTATTGAGCTAATATGGCACCAAATAAAGTCCAATATTAGGAGAAATAATATTTCTCCTACATTAAATGCATCTGTAGTCGAATTAATTAAAAACGAAGTAAGAAAAATTTCTGCAGACAGCTGGAAAAACTGTGTACAGCATGTACTTAAGGTGGAAAATACTAACAATTGTATGATTACAAATGTTCAACCCTTAATTATAAGTTTAGGCTTAGATGAAGATAGTGATAGTGATACAGAGTAAAATTTTGAATAAATTATCAATAGTTTCTTAGAATTTAATTAATTTTTATTGTACTTGTTATCCTAATAGTTATACTTTTAAATTATATTATTTTCAATTATCATTAATTGTTACCATTATTTTACATTTATTATAGGTAACTAAAACTAAAAATACCTATCTATTTATTTTAAATTATAAATATAAATCATGTGGTGTGGTATACATTTTCAAGTCGGAACTGATCCCATTTATTGACCTTTGAAGAGGTTGAGGCGTATACAATAGGGTTTAATCAGGTAGTTTATTTATGGCAGTAAGAGTAAACGGTATAATTCTGCAACAACTATATACACTTTCTATTCAGCAGGAGGCATTTTATGATGAATAACATGTTTTTTTTATTCCGACCAGTGGCGTTCGTGCGAATATTGTCCTCGGTATTTTTGAAGAAAAGAATGGTACGCTACTTCTTTTTTTTTAAATGGATAAAATGGTCTAGTAGCTAAGAAGCAGATTTTGTGTTGTAAACATAAACAGTTTTGACAGTTGTCTACCTATTCTAGTTGTCACGTATTTAAGTCATTAACCTTAACAAATTATTTAAAAAAACGTGAAAATTTTTAACACCCTGTATCTCAAAAGTTAAGACATTTAGGACATATGTTCATATGAAGTTTTTTTTGAAAATGGACCATGTTTTTAAGAAACACCCTGTATAGTGATAGGCAAAAAGTGTGCACTTATGGTATTCTTTGTCCGTGGATTTCACAAATATCTTATACTGCGAAAATGTTCTACTTGTCCTTTAAGAGCTGCGTTTAATCACAGGTTGTCAAACAGGCTCTATTTTAGGCGAACGTTTAGCCAAATATACTTAGTTTTTTTCTAATCTAAAACTGGATTCGTAAAGTTAAAGGATTGGAAAACGCTATGAAAAAGTTGCGTTAAAAAATATAATGTTATAAGAATAATAATAACAATTTTAAATATGCACAATTTTCAAATTTTTGTCACAGATCTTCCTGAAACTTGTTGATACCCCAATCGACATGTCAGACAATCTAAATATCAATAAATTAACTAAATAACTTGATTATTAACGGCTAAAACTTCACGAAAAGAAATATTGATCAGCTGATGACTCTCGTTTCTTTCTAACCTGCCAAAAAGCGATGCAACATACATGGCTCTCATTGCTAATTTGGGATTGTTTAGGATCCTCATCTTAACTAAAACTTTAAATCTCGATAGCTAGCTATTTCCAGTAAATTATATGAAAAATAGGAATAAGACGTCAATTTTAAAGTGAATGGGGATCTTTCCACTGGTAGGGGAAGATGTTACCCTTAAAGTGTTAAAAAGGGAGGAGGTCAAGTTGCATATCATTTTAAAGGTCGTTTTATTTTTTGAGTTTCCAAGAACTAGCGCATATTTTCTAAAAATGTTTTGAAACTGATCTACCCCTGGTGTGTTATTCACCTGATGGAATCCATCACTCTGGCTGTAGTACGACCCTGTATACGTTGTGTTTATTTTGTAGGTTCTTTTAAAGTTTGGGACAACGGTAAGGTTATCAGGTTTTACTATTTATTAGCTTTATTCTGAGTATGATGTTTTTCCCTAAGTACTGATAGGATTCCGCAGCCAGGAATTTAAATCAAAGAGAGTTTAACCATTCACTTATTTATTACAAATTAATAATTTATCAAATACAAAGGTTTAACATTATTATAATGGTAATTATATAACCTGTTTCAGAATGTTTGTCTCCCATAATTTGGCCCGTTATTATTCACCAAATCTGTCTGCGACAGAATGGTAATGATTTACCCCCTTTACCAAAATATTATGTATTATATGTCTGCGACAATAATAGCATTGTTACCTGTTCTCTATCTATTATGTCCGCGACAATAATAGTAGATATCCGATATTTTTATTTCGCTTCTTACATGAACCTTTGGTCTGCGACCATTTTATTTACATTGCTCCCCTGATAATCTGCAATTTATTTTGTTCATATGACCCCATTTTCGTGTACGTATTTTTATTTAATTTACTTGTCGTTTTGTTTATGTAATATAACCTCAGATTACGTACACGTTTGATATAATGGTACTACGTAGTATTGTGAAAAGCCGAAAGACAACTGTCCAATAGGGTGTCCGACTGTCGAACATTTCAAACTCATAAAAGTGCAATAAAAATTAGGAGCCTGCTCGGTTTCCGCATGTGTCACTTTTCTTCTCAAGCGAGCATTGTTTTTCATGTACTGGAAAGTCGAAAGACACATCCGGTAGTGGTGTCCTACCGTCGAACATTTCATTCCTAAGAAAAACCCGTCACGCCTTTTTATCTGCACCCGTTATAAATTAACGTTCTACAGGCAACATCATACCAAATGATTTTAACCCTTTTTGGTAACAGCGATAACCTGCGGTTACTCTGTTATACATCATAGATAACCCTTTTTTAGAAACCCTCCCCTATTTCCTTACCGCGAATTGCAGATATTGTTCGAGGAAGGCTTTATTACTGCGTAATAAAGACCTACCTTTGTTTTCAAGAAACTCCTCTAAAAATTCACCCTGGATAGACAAACATCTGTTTCTTAAAGTGCAATAACTTACTAATTGACGACCCTTTTCATAACGAAAGCAAAAGTGTATTGATTCATGCCAAGCAGTGGTACCGTTATTCGCTTTTCACTTTAAAATAATGTTTAAGTTATTTTTGTCTTGCGACAAACCCGACATTTTAGATTAAACAAAACCGTTAATCCCGAATTACCCTTTCTAATTTTTTTAAACTAGAAACCTACCATTTTTGTCCTGAAGACAATTTATTTGGAAGACTGACAGACAGACTGAACTTGTAGGATATTTATTTACCGATATAGATTTTAATGAGATTTGTATTAATAAATTAAAATAGAAGATAAAAAGATAATAATTTGATTTTGGGACGCTGAATTTACTTCCGTAATTTTTTATATGTGACTATAGAAAAAGAGTGATATACTGAGAGTAGCATACCATACTGAATTTAACTCCGTTGTCAAGGATTCCTAGCGCATCGACATCGGCAAGCCGATGGGGCAACCAGAATACTCAACTCAACAAGTAGAAGAAAATTCTTTATCAAATAAAGATGTACTGAACACTGATTGGCCGCATAAACACTTTAACTTGTGAATGGGAAAAATTTGTATGTTGAAATTAAAGAGCACTGGCAGCGAAATGACTTGATTTGAGAACGGGAAATTTTGATTCTGAATCGGGCAGCGTAACGTCTTGTATTTGCGACAGTCAAAAATTGAATTCATTTTAAGCGTCGCGTCTCTCGCTTATATAGGCGCACCACTACCTTTGCTGTGTTGCGTCACTTTATGCACCCCTATTTTATTTTTAGCCTAAGGAATGTGACCTCCCTTGTTGATCCGTCGCTAATATGTTAGACTTTTTGCTGTTTTAGGCTCTTTTAAAATAAATGTAGGCTATGCATGTATTACTGGACCTAAATAGGCTATTTTATTTTCAACATCGACATTTTTTTAGCGAAAAATAGACCCGGGTCCGGGCCGTTTCAGTTTAGTTACCCCTAATTTTGGAAAATAACCATTTTAGGAAGTTCGGAATTAAATTTTAATATTTTTGACTTTTTAGGGAATAAAAACATGGTAATATGGATGGCTCAATTTTGTTTGTATGTATCTGTTTGGTTATTGGTTCCGGAGCGGTATGCCCAAGCACAATTACATCCGGACATTTATTTGACTCTGGTAAGATCTGACTACTATCGTAGGTTTCCAATTCTTTACCAGGAGTAAAGTTACCGCCGGAAAATTTACATGAATAAGTACACTTTTGGAATGCGATATCTTGGAAACTACTGTCATTTTTTTAAAGATTATCTCTTTAAAATACGGGCTGGGCTATTTTCCAAAAAAATATTAATTAAGCAGTGGCGGCCATTCAGAGGAAGTAGGAGTAGTGACATTTCCGCTATTTTCGGCTTCCCGTTTCGTACACCGACCATTATGATGGCCCAAAGGGTGTGGGTACAGTACGTTTCACGAAAATTGGATACGTCTTAATGATTTCCTGGGTCGGTCCCATTGTGTCGATAAGAGCTTGGCAATAAACAAGTGATGTATGAAGGGACGTACTAAGGAAAACAAGTAATGATATGATTATATTAATGTAATCAAATGAAATAACATTTTTTTTAAATATTACTAGTCATATTTATTTACATTTATAATGTTATTCTATAGATAGCTCTGTTTCACTATCGCTATCCTCATCAAAATTAATTATAATTGGATTAATTATACGATCCAGACTAATATACGAATTTTCTACAGTTATTACGTGTCGGACTGAATTTTTCCAACTACCTGGGGGAATATTCTACAACACTAGAACTTAAAGTCGGAGAAATATTTTCAGACCTAACCAGTGATTTTAACTGGTGCCACATATGCTCTATGGCGGTTAAAAATGCAATAATAGGGTGGGAGCCGTAGCACTGTATGTCCAATTTCTTCTGCCAATGTGTCACAAACATATACTTTTTTTATACAAAAAATGTCTTTAAAACTTCTAAAAGATCACTTTTTTTATAACTTTCTTCAAAATATATATCATTCGCCGCCATGTAGTTCTGAATCTCCAATTTTGTATTATTTGAGCTTGGAACTTTATGTAATTGGCGACTGTGATAGCTCGCATTGTCTATTACTATCACGCTATTCTGAGGAATGTTTGGTAAAAGACAATTCGAACCATTCCTCAAAAACTAACAAATTTTACCACAAAAAGATATTTAAATATAAATTAAGCAACCTAACCTACCTGATGTGCCTATATTTAATTATAATTATTACAATCCGGCCCTTTCCACATAATAATAACAAACGGTCATAAATAATGGGATCGCCCCAGGTACTTTTAGTGCAGTCATTAAGTTATATAAATTTTTCATGAAACAATCTTTACCAGGTAATATAGGTAAAGATTGTTCCAAAATTTTGGATTTTGGATGTACCCACACAAAGAAAGTGGCGTACTGGTAATGCATAATGTGGGGAGCCCCGTCTTGTTGAAATATTGGATTTTCTTCCTGGTAACGTTGGTCGTTTTCCATAATTTCCATCAGCGCTGGGTTGACAGCATTCTTCAACAAGTCTAAATAAGTATCTCCATTTAAATTTCCCGGTAAGAAAAATGGTCCCATTATGTGATCACCGAAAATACCAGCCCAACCGTTTAATTTCTGAGGATTTTAAGTATGAACCTCGTGGTAAATCCTTGGATTCGTAAACGGCGGTCATTAGCATCTTTATTCAATTCTTGGAGAAGTTGAATTTTGTATGGGTTCCATTTATAATGTTTCAGAATTCTCTGTACAGTGGTCCGCGAAATTCCAATTTTCAATGATCCTTTTTTTATTTGCCACTGAACCAGTTTGCCGAAATTTTGTCACTAATTCTAGGATATAACCATGATGTACGTGTCTATCTGGATATACTCTTGCACATTGATCGTTTATAAAATCAAATTCAATAATTTCCACTCTCTCCTGAACATAATAAATCATTTTTTAAGTCACGATCAAATCAGAAGAAAATAATAGCGCAGAAATAACATATGTAGATCTGGATCAACCACTTTACTGAAAATAAAGTTGAATTGACTGATACTTATTACTAAAAAAAAAAATTGTTTACGCACAAACCTGTGCACTTGATAAGAGGTGCAGTGAAATGTTTCAAATTCCGTTGCTCGGCGGCGCGTAGCTCAAATTTACAAAACGAAGCGCCGTTTTAAAGAGAATTTAATGCCCTTTAAAAAGATGTATCACAACATACCCATTCCCGTTTGAAAAAACAAGGGCAGTAGCCGCCCCCACTAGCGGGGTTGAGGTTACAGGGATAAAATTAATAGTGAAACATGTCCCCCTGAAAACACAAGTTTACGGGTCCGAGGGTTTTTTTCTTAATTTTCATCATGTACATAGCCGTAAACCTTGCTGGACTGTTTTCGATGGGTTACCCTGTATATGTGCACTTCCTCGCCTTTGGCCTGAAATATATCGACGCGTAACAATAGTCTGTGTGTTTAAGCATATTTTTCCATGGCTCTTCCTCTATATTTTCGGCAACGAGCCACCACTGTAGTTAAGTGTTAAAGTTACTTCAAACCTTACCGCATCAATTTTTTTGGTACCATTTACTATAAATTATTTTTGGATATTACATTACGAACTTTTGACATTTCTTTTTAGGAACAAAGAATAAAACGACATGGGTATCCAGTAGAAATACATAAGGTTACCACTGAAGATGGTTATATTTTGTCAGTGTACAGAATACCTCATGGTATGCAAAAATCTCAAGGCGAAAGTAAAAATCGAAGTGCGGTCTTACTGATGCACGGAATGGGTGGTTGCCCACATAACTGGGTAGGTATTGTATGTGTGAATTTGCGGCTCCGTTTTGTTGTCACCGAAAAACCCACACTTGATTTTGATAGCTTTTTTATTAAAAACAAATGCACATAAAATAATAACTAATTAAAATTATACAAATGAAATTACAAAAAGTGTCCATCTGCTTATTATGTCGATTATCCCGTGCTGACCGGGACGACACCCACGCGTTGGCTGCACGTACGGGTGCCTTTCTTGAACTCTCGAAAAAAATCTTGCTTTGCCCTGTTCCTCGGGACTTTTCTACCTCTTCGGGGAAAGGCATCTGGTTAAGCCAGGCGGATGGACCAACTTTTAATGTTTTAAGGGATGGTCGGTTGGAAGTTAAAATATTTTGATACACTGAAATGTTCTTAGAATGATGATTTCGTACATGCCGGCCCCCTTGAAAGTACTAACTTTCAAAATCAAACAAACTCTTAACTGATAGGTAAAACAGAAAGTTTATGCACAGCACGCTTTAAAATGCCGGAGGAAGTACGCACATCAACTACCCTGATGACTCCGTCCGAGCCTGGATAGAGCTGCGTAACCCTTCCCAGAGACCACTTCAATGGGGGAAGGGATTCGTCTTTAATCAAAACCATGGTACCCTCCTTGAATACTGAAGTATTGTCCTGCCACCATTTTGATCTGACGTTGAGTGTTGGTAGATACTCAGCTGACCATCGTTGCCAGAAGTGTTGGATTATCTTGGTCAAATGCTGATACCTGGTTAAACAATTGACTGAAGTATCCTTTTGGTCTTGTTGAGGTAATGCAACTAATGGGTCACCAATTAGGAAGTGACCTGGGGTTAAAGGATTTAGGTCTGTAGGATCATCGGATAAAGGACAAATCGGTCTAGAATTCATACATGCTTCCACTTGTGTTACAATTGTGGAAAGTTCCTCAAATGTCAAATTTATGTCACCGATTACCCTTTTTAAGTGATATTTAGCGGACTTGACACATGACTCCCAGAGTCCTCCAAAATGAGCTGACCGGGGTGGAATGAAGTGCCAAGTAATTCCGTCTTGAGACAATGTGTTGGAAAATATGTTTTGCTTTGATTTTAAAAAATTGGTTAATACCTGTAATTCCCTATAGGCTCCGACGAAATTAGTTCCATTATCGGAAAACAAATGTGTGCTTTTACCTCGGCGCGAAAAAAATCTCTTTAATGCGTTTAAAAAAACGTCGGTGGTTAAGTCTGAAACGACTTCTATATGTACCGCCTTTGATGCCATACATACAAAAATGCATAAATAAGATTTCATAATTTTACTGTTTCGTAATTTGGAAGCCTTTGTGTAAAAAGGTCCAGCGTAATCAATGCCAGTATTGCAGAATGGCCTTGAAGTTGTTACCCTGGTTTCTGGCAACTCTCCCATTAAAGTATTAATATTTACAGGTTTAATGCGAAAACATCTGACACACTTACGCACTACTTTTTTGACAGCGCTGCGGCCTGCAAAAGTAGCCAAAACTGAGAACGAATGTTAGCTAAAAGAGCCTGTGTGCCCATGTGAAAATTTATAATATGTGTTCGTCTTATTATAAGTTCAGAAAGGGGATGTTTTCCGGAGAGTAAAATTGGAAATTTTTTATCGTATTCCTCATGTGACTTTCCTATTCTACCACCTAGACGTAGAATACCTTTATGATCAAGGAAAGGGTTTAAAGAAAGAAGCTTACTTGATTTTGGTAAACATTTATCTTGTTTTAAACATTGTATTTCACGTAAAAAGTCTTGTAACTGTGCTTGTTTAACTAGAAACTCGAATGCTGATTCTAGCTCTGCGACCGATAGATTGCCTGTCATTTGTTTGTTGTTGTATTTGGTTGATTTTAAATTTTGGATAAATCTGAAACAATATGCTGTAACCCTTTTTAATTTAAGCAGACATGAATATCGTGCAAATAAATCTTCTTGACAAACGGCCATGTATATTTGCGTCTCGATTGTACGTCGCTTTTCTAGGGGTTCTTCTAATTGAACTGATGATGGCCAATGTTCTGTTGATCGCTTAAGCCATGCTGGCCCGTGCCACCATAATGATGATTCTGTAAGTTTTGCGGGAGTAAAGCCTCTTGAAATGATATCAGCAGGATTTTCTTGGCTGGGAACATGAGCCCATTTGTTTCCATTTGTCAACTGCTGTATCTCTGAAACTCTGTTGGCCACAAATGTTTTTAATCGAGCTGGTTCTGATGCTAACCAAGAAAGAACAATTGTTGAATCAGACCAATAAAATATGTCTTCAATATCTGTGCGTAGTGCTTCCATAGTCGCCTTCATCAGCTTTGACAATAATAATGCTCCACATAGCTCAAGTCTTGGAAGAGAAATACTTTTTAATGGAGCTACCTTGGATTTGGCGCATAGCAATATTGTAGCTACATTACCTGTATTGTCTGTGGATCTCACATATACGCAAGCACCATACGCCTGTTCTGAGGCATCACTATATCCATGTAACTGAATTGTCTTCGCTTCAAATATTAAAGCATGTCTCGGAATTTGTAATTCCGGTATATGTGATAAATCTTTATAAAATTCGTTCCATGAAATTTGTAATTCTGGGGAAACTGTGTCGTCCCAATCCAGTTTTTGTGTCCAAATTTTTTGTAAAATTATTTTTGCTATTATTATTACAGGTCCTATGAGTCCCAATGGATCGAAAATTCTACTAATGATTGATAAAATATTCCGTTTAGTGGGTTTGATCTCCATTTCAAGCGAGAAAGTGTATTTTAATATATCCTGATCAACTTGCCATAAAACTCCCAGAGTTTTTATTTGAGCGTTCTCAGCTATATAATATTCAATGCTTTCAGTTGATGGATCTGTCGTATCAAGAATTGACCTGTCATTTGATATCCATTTTCTTAAATTGAGACCTGATTGTGATAAAATTTCGGAAACTTCATTTTTCAATTTTTTAGCACCTTCCTTTGTATTTGAACCTGATAAATAATCGTCGACGTAAAAATCTTGAATAATTGATTGACTTGAGGATGGATATATTTGTTCAAATTGTTTTGCTGCCTGATGTAGGCATCTTATAGCCAAGAAGCTAGATGGTGCAGTGCCATACGTCACTGTATTGAGACGAAAATGTTGTAGCTCTTGTTCAGGTGATGCTCTCCATATTATTCTTTGAAGGTCACGCTGAGCTGGCTCTATCCAAACCATCCTATACATCTTTTCTATATCTGCGCCCAAGACATAATTGTGTTTTCTAAAGCGTACTAAAATTGAAAATAAATCATCCTGTATTGTAGGACCTACTTTGAGCTTCTCATTGAGACTAATGCCTGTATTTGTTTTGCAACTTGCGTCGAATACTACCCTGAGCTTGCATGTGACACTCGAATCCTTGATGACAGGATGATGAGGCAGGTAGTACACTGGTTGCTTATTTTGTGTAGTTTGATACTTTGGTATAGGACTCATGTGTCCTAAATTTTCATACGTTTCCATGAATTCAACGTAAAGTTTTTTTACTTCTGGTTTCTTATCTAATTTTCTTTCTAAATTGTAAAAACGCTTTACTGCTATGTGCTCGTTTTCACCTAGTTCTTCTATTCCATCTTTGACAGGTAAAGTGACTAGGAAATGTCCGTCATTATTGTATCTTGTAGTTCTAGCGAATGTATTTTCACATTCTTGTTCTTCAAGTGTGTATTTTTTTTTAAAAGGTGGCTCTTCAATCGTCCAAAATTTTTCAAGCTGATTGCTTAAATTGAATTCATTTTTATCCGACTGAAAATGCGATGTTAATAAATTGCAGTATGCACTCGAATTTGAGCTTGAAATATCCCTTGGGTTATGAAAATTAAATTTACCTGATACTATCCAACCCAGTTTAGTTTCCACTAAATAGGGTTGATTTCTTCCCATTTGAATTTTACCATTACACACTAACTCATAATAAATATCTGCGCCTAATAGTAAGTCGATGTTGCCCGGAATATAAAATGAGCCGTCAGCTAAAGTAATGTCTGGTGGTAAAATAAAATTGCATGGATTGATATATGAAATTGGAAGTTGACCGGTAATCTTATCTAGAATGTAAAAATCTAAGTTCGCGTGATACGAATTGTGAATAGAGTTAATTGTGGCTTGCGTCATTTTTGTAGAAGTTGCGATTGCTGAACTGACTCCTAACACTGACAAATTTATATTTTGTTTGCAAAGACCTATTCTGTCACACAGTTTACTTGTCATAAAATTTGTCATTGAACCTGGATCTAGCAGTGCTCTAACTTTATGAGGATTATTTTTGTTATCGAAAATAATAACGCACGCTGTGGCTAACAAACATGAAATTTTGGGTGTGGTATGACAAGAATGTGCTGAAATTGTGTCTATTTGTTGATCTAAATTTTGTGCAGGCGTTGAGTAATCTGTGTCGTGATTAGTGACTACATTTGTAGCTGAGTGATGTTGGTTTTGTTTGTGGCTATGCGATTGCGCATGCCCAAATTGAGTTTGAAATTGTGCTTGATTTTGTCTATTATTCTGGAAACGATTTTGTGAGTAATTTTGTGGGTAGTTTTGTGATTTGTTTGACATGTGATATTGTGATTGGTTTTGTGAGCCATGTGGTGTATAGTTTTGCACATGTGTATAATTTTGTGCATGATATTGTGCATTATTTTGTGAGTGATGTTGTGAATTGTTTTGTGAGTGGTCTTGTATTTGACCTTGTGAATACTTATTTGATTGTTGATTATATAAGTTTCTTTGTGAATGTATGTGCAATAAAGTGTTATGTGACCTGCCACAATGTTTACACCTGCTTGTCCAAGTGCAATGATCAGTTGTGTGATTTGATTGTAAACAAACCATGCATAATTTTAAATATTTAGCTTCATTTACTCTGTCAGAAACAGACATATTTAAGAATTTTCTGCATTGAAAAAACTTATGATTTTGATTGCAAAATGCGCATAATTCACTAGAAGCTAAATTCGTGAATGAGGTTGAATGTGATTTATATTTAGGATGCTTTGATTGGTCACTGTTGCTATGACCTCGCGTTTGACTTTTATTGTCAAAGTTACTGGACTGCATTGTCTCTTGAACTTGACATTTGTCCTTGAGAAAACGAATGAAATCTTCAAATTTTTTAATATTTTGCTTTAAGCTGTGAATTTCCCATTCACGTCTGGTGACACTATCTAATTTTGCGCTCACGATAAAAATAAGTAATGTATCCCATGTGTCCACAGGCTCATTTAGTGAATTTAATGCCTTTAAATCCCGCTGAACGCTGTCAATGAGTTTGCGCAATGCCGTGTATGCATCCTTTTGAATGGGTTGCATATTGACGATATTTTTGACATGATTATTTATAATTAATCTTTGATTTTCATATCTTTCGCGCAACAAATTTATTGCTACTTCATAATTATTTTCAGTGACTTCTAATGAGTGTATAACCTCTTTTGCTTCGTTTTTTAATGACGTCTGCAAGTAATAAAATTTTTGAATTTGGCTTAATCTAGTATGATTATGAATTAATGTTGAAAAGGTTTCAAAAAATGGCAGCCAATCTGAATATTTTTCTCCTGAAAATGTAGGTATTTCAATAGGAGGTAATTTGACATTAAAAAAATCGTTATTTTGAGTATTTGATGGGTTCAAGGTTGTACTGAGGTTTGTTGAAAATTGATGATCTATTGAAGGGTTAATAATTTTTTGTGCCTTTGATATTAATTTAAAAAATTTATTTTCAAATGTTACCCTCTCTGCCACTTGCGCATCAGAGCTATCTAACATTTCAATCTCGTTCTGCAGGGCATCAAAGCTGTCAAAAACCGACTGACATCTTTTTAAACGTTCGTTAATTTGAACCTTATCATTGTGATTTTGTGTTGCTTGTAAAAATGTCTCAAAACGGGTTAATTGACCTTTCAAACTTCCGCGTTGTACCAAATATTTTTTTAATACGTCGTCTACTTCGGACTCTGTAGCCATGGTAATATAAGCCTAGCCAAATATAGCAATAAACAATATATATCTCCCAAAAAATGTTTTGATTTTCTGAATAAGTGAAAACCTGTATGATTGGAGAGAATAGGTAAAAAAATATGATTAAAATGGGATAATGAAAGGAATTGATGACTCACCAGTGCTTTCCAGTGGTTGTTACCTTTCTGTGATGATTGTGTTATATTGTGGACACTTTTTTGCTGATTGATTGGTTGCAGTGCTCTGCTGCAATGCCTGCTGCTGATGTGGTTGTGAAATCACTATTTATGTGCAATGTTCAATGTGTAATGTTTGTATTGTTCGTTTTAGATACCAGCGTACCGCGATTTTAACGTGAATGCTTTGACACTACGCGGCGCGATGGTCCATTTTGACTCGAAGGACCAACTTGTATGTGTGAATTTGCGGCTCCGTTTTGTTGTCACCGAAAAACCCACACTTGATTTTGATAGCTTTTTTATTAAAAACAAATGCACATAAAATAATAACTAATTAAAATTATACAAATGAAATTACAAAAAGTGTCCATCTGCTTATTATGTCGATTATCCCGTGCTGACCGGGACGACACCCACGCGTTGGCTGCACGTACGGGTGCCTTTCTTGAACTCTCGAAAAAAATCTTGCTTTGCCCTGTTCCTCGGGACTTTTCTACCTCTTCGGGGAAAGGCATCTGGTTAAGCCAGGCGGATGGACCAACTTTTAATGTTTTAAGGGATGGTCGGTTGGAAGTTAAAATATTTTGATACACTGAAATGTTCTTAGAATGATGATTTCGTACAGGTATAGTTCATATTCTCAGGGAAAATATAAACAATAGTTCGTACACGGAAAAAAGAATATAGTAAAATTATTATAGTAAAGATTTGATTGTAAAATTCCCTAAAAAATATAGTATTAATTACATTTTTTAGTGGTAATTCTTACCAAAATAATATTGTAAAGATAATTCCTAAAAAAGTACCTATATACAGGGTGTTATGGAAATGACGTATTATATTTAAACCGGCAATTGCTGAGATGAATACAAATTGAAGAAAAATATCCTTAAATGGCGCTTTCAATTCGTTCAGCGGTAAAAATGACCTCAAACCAGGAATACATCTGTGCGGCACTGCGACACATACGAATTCTCACCGGTGTTGTCAGAATTAAACCTTACACTCTTTAAGTTTGAAATACGCAACTACGTAACTAGGTCAAATGTCGATGACCTTTTGACTTTTAGTGATTGGCTGACTGATTTTTTAATGTAATTTTATTTAGGCCACACACATACACTTACCTTGTCGGTCTTACTTAAAAATTAGTGTCATTTTCTATAAAAACTTATACAGCGTTTTAGTAAAGAAACCGGCACGTCACATAACCCATAACAATAATCGCAAAACGTCACATGAACAATGCCGCCATAATGCACAAAATTCACTTGGAGACATCGTTTTTATTAACATTGGCTTGTCTCGCCTAGATTTGTATGAACTTTTGTTTTTAATTAAAAAACATATTATAAAATATTTCTTCGAATTAAAAATGACATCTGAACTGAAACATTTAAAACACGAGCTGTCATAAAGTGAAGTAGAGATGTACTATTGCAATGCGTGTTTTCCGGTAGATTCCAGCACATTCATCAAAAAAGGTTGAAATAAATAATAATCTACAGCACTTATTTATTGTTTTCCTTCACTGCTCTAGATACCAATAAAGATAAAAAAAAACTTAAGGAGGTAAAGAAACTCACAGTCTGCTCCACTAGTTTAATAGAAATAAATAAAACTATAAACCATACATGTTTCGAAGGCTTAAGCCTTCATCTTCAGTGGAAAGTAAAACATCAAAGGGGGTGTACCTATGACATTGAAGTAACTAGCCAAGCAGGAAAAGAAAAACTTTTTTGAATATGTATAAAATTCAAGTATATAAAATAAAGGGTGAAAACTAAAGTTTATTTTATTCTAAGGTAAACATGAAAATTCTTTTTTTTTATTTCAAAAAGAAAAAACTTTTTATAATAAAAACCTTTTAAAACCTTTTAAAAGGGAAAAAAAAATATTTTCATTATGTTTACCTTAGAATAAAATAAACTTTAGTTTTCACCCTTTATTTTATATACTTGAATTTTTTACATATTCAAAAAAGTTTTTCTTTTCCTGCTTGGGTAGTTACTTCAATGTCATAGGTACACCCCTTTTGATGTTTTACTTTCCACTGAAGATGAAGGCTTAAGCCTTCGAAACATGTATGGTTTATAGCTTTATTTATTTCTATTAAACTAGTGGAGCAGACTGTGAGTTTCTTTACCTCCTTATAACTTCACTCCACTTTGAGATGGACTACTTCAAGAAAAAAAAAGAAAAAAAACTTGTTAATCGCTGCTCTGGTGCTCTTTTTCATTCGAGAAGCTTAAAAAAATAAAATCGATCGTTTCACAGCGGGATTTTAAAAACATAGATTAGCCATCTCTACTATAAATCGACAGAAGGTTAGAAGTTGACATTCCTCTGCGGCTTCGCGCGAAAGAGTTTTTTTCGGGATATTTAATCAACTGTAACAGTGCGAATAAGTGTGAAAATGTTTAGTACATACAGAAAAATCAAGTCGAAGGCATATTAGAAAATGTTCCTTTAGTAAGAGACTGGAAATCGCAAGGTCACCGAATCTTACCCCATGCAATTTTTTTCTATGGGGTACGATGAATAAAGAAATAGTTTATAAAGTCGAAGATATGGATCAGTTGCGATATAAGATATTGGATGCAGCAGATAAAATAATTGCTGAACGTTTTAAAGAATGCATTAGTGTGTAGCGATTTTGTGTGACAGGGGCCTATCTTCAAAAAACTAATTTGAAACATGTGTGTGTTTCTTTAAGTGATTTATGGTAATTTGTTCAGTGTTTCACTATGTGTTCTGTGTCTCTGACGATATACAGGGTCATGTTCTGAGAGTGGAAGAAAAACGCCGAAAGGGTTTTAGTGGGGTATTGAAATTGAAATTTCATCTGTCGCCACTTTTCAAATAAAACAGCGCCAGTTCGTATCGCCACCTATCGGTTGAGAGCCAAACTTTCCTCTCAACTGTTTCTTTTTATTTAAATCCCTGTTTTGAAAAACCTATATTTTATATTTTTACGACATATGACATTCCATAGCAGCACGTTCGGATTTTTGCTTATTCTTTTATTAGAACTTTTTTGATCAGTTCCTACTCCAGTATACCTCTTCCTTGTTACTAACATTTCATTTTACTCTCTCTCTCTCTTCATGTAACTATTTGTTACATTTTTGTTGCTTTTACCTGAATCTGTTAGCTTGTGACATTGGTTTTCTTTTTCTGACACTTTAACCTAAGAAATTTTTTAAAAAAATTTTTCTTTCATCTTTGAACTTCTTGCTAAGATGAACTGTCTTCACAAAATGACTAAATTTTACATAAAATTCAAAATTAAATAAAGTTTAATTATGCATTCTATTAATTTTTTAAGAAGAAAACTTTAGTTTTTTATTTTTTTTGCATAATTATATAGGGGGTTTTTCTTGTTCCTGCTTTGTTAGGTAAGAAAGGGGTTTCATACTTTTTACTTTCCTTTATTTAGTCAATTCCATTTCCTTCAACTATTTTTGCTTAAACTCAACTTATTTAAACATCTTTTTTCCTCTTTACAGTTTGGCAATGTCATGAGTTTCTTCTAATGTTGTATTTTTCACTGAAGATGAAGGTTTAAACATTTAAACCTTCGAAACATGTATGGTTTTTATTAACGGTTATTAAACTAGTGGAGCAGACTGTGAGTTTCTTTACCTCCTTATAACTTCATTCCACTTTGAGATGGGCTACTTCAAAAAAAACAAATATTTATTTTTATAAGAATCTAAAGTTTTGCACTAACAGTTTGGCAACATTGCGCCAAAACATCTGTTTATTACACAGCTGCTCAGTGTAATATGACTGTGCCGAGGAGTTGTGTGTGGGTTTATGGGTGAATTACCCCCCTTTTTAAACGTCCGATTTAAAAAAAAATATGTAGCGCTTCTCTAGGACACCCCAGGAGTCACCCATTTAAATATAATACGTCATTTCCATAACACCCTGTATAGTTAGAATTTCTAATAAATATAGTAAAATCAAGTAAGAACGAAACCGAACAAACCTGGCCGAAATGTGCTGCTTGGTAGTGTGATCGCTCGAGGTAGAAAACTGCTCGTATATTCGATCAGTTTTTCGCGCGATAGAAATACTTCTGTAGTTATAAATTCAAGCGAAAAATCGAAAATCGTTGCCTTTCACTCGATTTAAAGAATATACTTTTTTTTAAATCAGAAACAACAGCTCTTTCTTAATAAATACTCTAGACTTAACTTCTAAATGATACAAAACCAACCCTGGTGTTTTATCAACACATTCTTCATAGTCATAAAAATTTCAAGTGATTAATCGCTCGAGCGATTCACTCGATTGTTAAAATCGCTCGAGTATCAAGTACTGGATTATTAAAATCATCGGTCTTTTCCAACACTAGTCTTACTACGTATTTTGTTACATTTACTTTATTTACTACGTTTGCGACGTAACAAATGTAACAATGTAGTAAATTCAATTTTTCTGCGACATTAACAGCCCTGCTCTCGATTTACAATCTTTATTTGCTAGGTATTGCTGGGAGCAAAAGATTCTCTGCCTTACTACTTAGCTGACAGGGGATTCGACGTATGGCTTGGAACCGTTCGAGGAGGACTCAGTGCGTTCAAAAGGCAACATGTAAAATATGACTGGATAGACGATCCTGAATACTGGGATTTCAGGTAAAAAGTTATTTTAGAATAATATGGGAAGAAAAAGGAATGTTCATGATTTGAAATATTTCAAATTTAAACTAAACTATGAAATTAATTGAGATTATTGATAAAGCATGCAATACTTTCACTGATTGACTGTATAACCATTTTTTTTCAATTTAAACGTTATATACAGTTTTGAAAAAAATTAAATTCTTTTTCGAAAAATTCACGACAAGCTTGCATTAGAACTTTATGGAGAACTACTGAATATATGTTTCTGAAACTTTGGGGATTTAGGTTTATCGATGTGCTCTCTTTAACTGAAATACTCATATGTTCGTGTCATTTCCGGTTATACCGGAAGTAGCTGCCAACTTTCGTTTTTTAAACACAACATGGTAATTTTTATTACATTTTTCGATTAAGCGTTAAATTCTAAGCACATTTTATAGAACATGTTTTTATCAGACTCTGTTAGTTTTTGAAGATATCTGGACTTTTTGTAATTATTTGGCAAATGCATTACGATGAAATAAACCATATAATTTTTTTACCTTAGCTCTTGGAGTAAAATTTTTTTCGAGCTGAATAGCTAGAAAATCATTAAGTCTCAAAAATATTTCAAATTCGACAGAAAATGTACAGGGTGGTCACAATTCAAGCTTCATTGTGAAAAAATACAACCATTAAAAACTTTCTTATATTAAATGGAACACCCTGTATATTTTTGTTTAATTTGATGACAAATTAGTTGTTCTTCATAAATAGTATTTACTGTCCTATACCTATATCAAAGCAATTTCTCAAAAAATCCAATTTTATTCCGAAAATACTATTTGTTCAAGTGTGCTATGAAAACAATTGTACTTAGGGGCTGTATACTGATGTCTATGCGGAGGAAAAGTGATTGATTGCTTGAAAATACAACGTTCTAAAGCCTTTCTTAATTGAATTTATAAATAAAATGCAGTTGATTGTTTTAAATTGTTTTAAATTTAATGATTTCAATATATTTTTTTTAAATAGCAAGGAAACAAGTTTATAAACTTTAAATTCTTTAATTACAATATGTTCGAAATGATTGCCATTTACTTCCAAGCATTTATGTATTTCTGTCATCATACTATTTCTTGTAGCATTCCTAATTTCTTGTGCAGTGAGAGATTGAAATGCTGCATTCACCCTTTCAATTATATCTCCTTCAGTATCTCTTCAGTACATCAGTATGCAGCCCCTAAGTACAATGGTTTTCATAGCACACTTGAACAAATAGTATTTTCGGAATACAATTGGATTGGATTTTTTAGAAAACGCTTTGATATAGGTATAGGACAGTAAATACCATTTATAAAGAACAACTAATTTGCCATCAAATTAAATAAAAATACACAGGTTGTTCCATTTAAAATAAGAAAGTTTTTAATGGTTGAATTCTTTCACAATGAACCTTGAATTGTGACCACCCTGTACATTTTCTGCCGAATTTGAACTATTTTTGAAACTTGATGATCTTCTAGCTATTCGTTGACAAATAAAATTTAGTCCAAGAGCTAAAGTAAAAAAATTATATGGATTATTTGATCGTCATGCATTTGCCAAATAATTACAAAAAGTCCAGATATCTCAAAAACTAACAGAGTCTGACAAAAACATGTTCTATAAAATGTGCTTAGTATTTAACGCTTAATCGAAAAATATAATAAATATTATCATGTTGTATTTAAAAAAGGAAAGTTGGCAGCTACTTCCGGTGTAACCGCAAATAACAAAAGCATGTGAATACCATACATACCATATTTCGAAGCGAAATCAATATTCAGCCACTTAACGGCACATCATGCGATATACTTACTTGGCAAGAAAATATGTGTCCTTCAGACATGGACATTTTTCCCTATGTGATATGGCCATTTCCCTGCGGGGGATTCCCTTTGTTATATACTTACCCATATATTGTTTTAGTCTACATGAGATGGGAATGTATGATCTAGCAGCAAATATAGATTACATTATATCACACTCAGATCAGTCCAAAGTATTTTTCGTCGGTCACTCCGCTGGCACCCCGATGTATTTTATTTTACTCTCAGAAAGGCCCGAATATAACGAGAAGATCAAGATAGGAGTACAATATGCATCCGCGCCTATTCTTAAAAACATGGAAAATTCGTTTGTATTATTTTTATGCTCTTTGACAAAAGTATGGAGGGTAAGTAAAATAACATAATTAAAGACCATGAAACCATCGAAAAATAAATGGCTGCATTCAGCAGAGTCCATCGATTTGGATAATTTTATTTTTAATTATTTCAAACTATTCGGAGACAGTGTATACTATGTTTTTATAATTATAATTTAGTCCTTTCGTCATTTTATATAATTTTCACTAATCAACCTGACAAACAAAACTGACATAAATCGCTGTCAAATCACAAATCGCTTTTCAAATTCGATTGGAAAAAATGGCGTCCGATTTCCCATCGATTTGTGAAATCGATTAGCAGATGATTACTAATCACTTACAAATCGATGGGATCTGCTGAATGCACCCGTTGTAATTTATAAAGTCGGTACGGTGTATGAAGTCCGCTAAGCAGTAAAACCTCTCAAACAGAGTAGTCGGTGACTAGACCCGAACAAACAATAAATTATATTTTAGGTATTTTCTAAATAAAATAATTTAGCAAAAAGCATAACTACTTGTTTAAAATAGAACATATCATACTGCACTTCAGCAAATTTTAAGTATTTCTTAGAAAATAGTGATTATTATATATATTTAACTATAATGATCCCAAAATAACTAAATTCTAGGAAAAAGTACCTGAGAAAATCTTCAACTTATTGACGCTAAATGTTTTTCATTTGATAAATAGAAAAAACTATGAGTGAAAAATAAGCAAGATAAAAATATTTATCGCGGCACATAATTATAAAATTATTTTGTTTTGGAACCGCTGATTTTGCCCAGCCCACTACAATGAACCAGTGGATTGTTCGGTACGATCAAGTATAGCGAAGGTATTGTTAACTTAACCGTCTTGCTGTTTAACAACCTTTAATGATTTAATCCGATATCGGACTTCATAAAACGAACAGACTTTAGATTCCGTGTGCTCGAATTATACCGGGTGTGCGTCCCCTGGTCAGGGGACATAGGATATCCCACGTAAATTGTAAGATGATTAAATATTAGTTCCCCTATTTATTTTAGACACATTTCTGTACTTTCAGCAAATAGATGATTAAAAATTTGAAAAAGTTTCATGTCAATGTGAAGAAATTATTTGAAAAATTTATAAACGCTGCCAAATATTGACAAGTGTAAACCCAATTACAAATGCGATTACGGAATTAAAATTCATAACATCCTACTCCAAATATAAGCTAGTTTGAAGACGAAATTTTCTTAAGATCTTAAAAACGGTATCCGTAGAAGAGTTCAAATTTGGCTAACTTTTTATTCTCAATAGAGAATTATGGCACTTTCCAAATACTGACCGGAATTATTACTGATCGGCCTTATACATACATATAGTTAACGGACAGTCACTATTTCGATCGTGTATTAGAACGTTATGGCACATGGTATTAGCGTTGTGGAGGCACGTCCAGCTAGGGGTGTTATACGGAACAGCTTTTGTTTGTATCTGTCTGGACCTGTACCTGTTTCAAACAGAAACCTGTTCCAAAAACCTGTTCCAGGTCCAAACTAATCCGCCTCAAATTAAAACGCCGCACTGTCGCTATTCCGTCCGGCTGCAATGAGTGGGATGCAATAGGTACAGGTACAAGGACGCGTTCGTCTCCGTCCATTTTCGTGAAGGATCGGTATAAACCGGCAACATGTGATGTCTCTTCACAATTTTAAAATTTTCGCAACAGTTAAATGTTTTATGATTTTACCATAGCTCCAGAACATAGGTGGATGAGTTCTGCGCATCGTTGAAATATAAATTTTTGTTTTCAGTTGCGGTTTATTAAGAGTACTTATACCTAATATTTTGCGTTACATATTAATTAGTACTTTGTAGTAAACCATGATAAAGTGCACCAGCGTAGTGTGTATATATTTTTTTTAGTTGTTGTTTACAACACTAATTGTTGTTTTAGTATTTTTTATAAATATTTATTTTCGTTGATGTAGCCGTTCCAATTAGATAGATGGTCGAAAAAACAACACCTATCTCGATGGCAAGGGTTACCTGGTCAAATACACGCAGGGCCATCGAGGATACTATCGAATGGGATGCTAGCCCTAACACGGCCCCAGTTGAAACAAGTGATGGGTCTGCTAACAGGCCACTGCCACTTGCGAAAACACCTTCAACGGATGAGTATAAACAACGGATCCATTGAATGCAGACTCTGCGGCGAAGAGGATGAAACCGCCTCAAACATAATATACCGCTGCGCAGCACTGTCTCGTAGAAGACAAAATATCTTCGGGAACATACAACGTGGTGACAACCTCCCACATGACAAGCTTGGTAGAAGGTTACTGGACCTCATAGAAGGAACAAACATCGTCTAACAAGATCGGGGTACACAATAAGCCGGAAGGCTGCAGTGATAGAAGTTCGAGCCTTTAAACGGACCCCCGCCTTTAACCAACCAACCAACCAATCAATGAGTAGCTATTTATATGTTTTATTTTATTTTAGTTAATGTATTTTTAAGAATAATGATTTGGTTTTTATCCATTTAAAAAATAAAATATCCCAATTCCATTTCTCTTTAATTTTTTGTGATTTATTTAACATTGAATTTTTCAAAAAGCGTTTAAAATATCAGCTGCCACAGTGTCAGACGCTGGCCCCACGTTTAAATGTCAACCTAGCCGCTTGTAACCGTAACATATCGGTTTAAGCAAAACCTGTTGCCGTTCCATTCGCTATATCGTACCTACCGTACCTGTACCTAGCAACTTGAAAGATGAACTGAACAGCAACGAAACCAGCTGAACAGTGCCGACGGACCTGGACCTGGAATAGGTACCTGGTAATAGACAACAGGTAGGTGACACCTGTTCCAAAAGAACAGGTCCAGGTCCACTGTAACACCTCTATAATACGGCTACGCAGGCGTAGTGGTAATTATTTCGTTTTGAAAGGCAAGATATACCACGATTTTAGCGTTATTTCTTTGTGATGTTATTCCATATATTTTTCAGTCAATTTTAATTCCTTTTCCTTTAAATAAATATTTCTTTCTCGAAGTTGATAAATGACAGTAAGATGACGTTGTACTTTCCTATGCGAATTCCACAAAGAATAAGGTCATAAATACTGCCTTCCACTAACCAGTCACAAATAAGGGCAGGTTTTAGTTTATTACTAACCGTCGCTAATTATAGCCAACCACTACGCCTGCGTAGCCGTATTATAGAGGTGTTACAGTGGACCTGGACCTGTTCCTTTGGAACAGGTGTCACCTACCTAATCCGCGTACCTGTTGTCTATTACCAGGTACCTATTGCAGGTCCAGGTCCGTCGGCACTGTGCAGCTGGTTATAAGTATTCGTTGCTGTTCAGTTCATCTTTCAAGTTGGTAGGTACAGGTACGGCAGGTACGATATAGTGAATGGAACGGCAACAGGTTTTGCTTAAACCGATATGTTACGGTTACAAGCGGCTAGGTTGACATTTAAACGTGGGGCCAGCGTCTGACACTGTGGCAGCTGATATTTTAAACGCTTTTTGAAAAATTCAATGTTAAATAAATCACAAAAAATTAAAGAGAAATGGAATTGGGATATTTTATTTTTTAAATGGATAAAAACCAAATCATTATTCTTAAAAATACATTAACAAAAATAAAATAAAACATATAAATAGCTACTCATTGATTGGTTGGTTGGTTGGTTGGTTAAAGGCGGGGTCGGTTTAAAGGCCCGAACTTCTATCACTGCAGCCTTCCGGCTTATTGTGTACCCCGATCTTGTTAGACGATGTTTGTTCCTTCTATGAGGTCCAGTAACCTTCTACCAAGTTTGTCATGTGGGATGTTGTCACCACATTGTATGTTCCCGAAGATATTTTGTCTTCTACGAGACAGTGCTGCGCAGCGGTATATTATGTGTGAGGCGGTTTCATCCTCTTCGCCGCAGAGTCTGCATTCAATGGATCCGTTGTTTATACTCATCCGTTGAAGGTGTTTTCGCAAGTGGCAGTGGCCTGTTAGCAGACCCATCACTTGTTTCAACTGGGGCCGTATTAGGGCTAGCATCCCTTTCGATAGTATCCTCGATGATTTTCCAATAACGGCCCGTGCGTGTATTTGACCAGGTAACTCTTGCCATCGAGATAGGTGTTGTTTTTGCGGAAGAAACTAAAGTTTTACACTTTTAAACAGTTTGGCCACATTGTGCCTGAACATCTGTTAATTACATAGCTTGGCAATGTAATATGTTCATATATGAATGTGCCGAGGAGTTGTGTGTGGGTTTAGGGGTGAATTACCCCACTTTTTAAACGTTCGATTTAAAAAAAAAATATGTAGCGCTTCTCTAGGACACCCCAGGAGTCACGCATTTAAATATAATACGTCATTTCCATATGACCCTGTATATAGGAAAAAAAATTAATTTTTTTTTCTTGAAAACTATTAAACCTAGAAAAAATCGGAGTACGTCGCTGGATTCTACGTAAAAAACTACAAAGAGAACATTTTATTCCTTTTTTAAGTTACATGGTAACCGAAATACGGGGGGCTGTCACAAAATGGTAAAATTCTCAAAAACATCTCGTATATCAAAAACGAACGGGCATAGAAATATTCTTATTGGAGCCGTTTTTTTTACCCACAAAAAACTAGTAAAAGTGCTGCGACAACCGCATCCTTCTATCATTACTAATAACGAGGATGACCCCGAAAAACCCTCGAAAAATGGACGTGCCTTAAAATAACATTTTTTTCTTTGTTGCTTTTCAGGGCGTAATTAAGTATTTTGGGCTGCATGAACTATTTCCTCAGATGTATTTTTTGGTTCCTTTTTTCAAAGAAGCTTGTCAAGACCCAAAGTTCATTAAGATTTGCATTAATGTTGCAGGAATGATTGGAACTCACAATTCAGTTCTAATGGAAGAGGTAAGAGGTAATAGTCCGAGTAGATTATGTTCACCCCTATAACTTTGCATTCTATGAGCTGACGGATTCCATTTTTTCACTTCTGGTTTAACCAGAAATGACCTCAATTTTGAATGGAACACCCAGCATATTTTTGTCTATATCGATTCAGAATACCATTCCAAATTCAACGACATCCCATACATCCATGGGCGTCGTTTTGTAGGGGGGGTGCGCAATGACAAAATGAGTAATTATTTATGGACCACGCCCCACGAGCAATCCGAAAATACCCATCTAAATTTAATCCATAATTTATAGTAAATACTAGAAAACCCGAGCGGTAAGGTCAGTAAGGTGTTCATTATACCCAATTTAAAAAGCGCGACATTTTTACTTAAGTTACAGCAGACGAACAAAAGTAATTTTTTTTTCAAGAAGAGTTTTAATTTTTCTAAGGATTTTTCAGTATTTTTAAAATGATCTCGATTTGACAAGCTATATGCAAAAAGAGACAGCGCAAAACAAACTAAAAAATAATTCCATACCTATTTATTTTAAGTAACATTGATTAGTATGCTTATGTGTATTTTAATGGTATTCGACGGTTGTAATGCCAAATATGCAATAATTCCATCGTAAATAATTGCTTCAATGTCAAATAGTTCTTGCGGTAACAAATGTGAATAGCATTAAAAATTATTTTTGGTCAATAAATCGAAAAAATTTATTCCACTGATGTCCAAAAATCTAGATTTAATTTAAATAATAACGGTGCCAAAAATGTCTTTATAAATTTGTTTATACAGTGTGTTTACTTAAGTTGGAATCATATGGAAAACTTTTTTATTATTGGTTTTATGAGAAAAAGCTATTCGTTATAAAAAGTTCTGCATGATTTAAAACTCGAGATGCAACCTTCAGTTATCAAAATTTCCCAGTCATATACAGGTCGACAACTTTAACTGTAGCTACAAAAGGAATGCGGGCAAAAATATTTCTTGGGATAACAATGTTGTCACATATATTAAATTTTAATTTAATAACATGATATCAAGTAAACCCTAAAATTAAATATTCTATTATAGTTTCAATGTTCTTAAAACTTTCTTTTCATACTATTTATTTTAATATTTAAAAGCAAAATAAAATATTTTTTCATTAAAGTACTTCTAATCTAAAAATAGGGCAACATGGTACAATGTCAACGGTAACCATGGGTAACTGGTGGCTAGAGCTAATTTGATAGGTTATATCCCAGACAGAGGATGACGTCACGCGCCTGCTGACACGCCTATAGTGCCAGCGTGCTTGTTCGCCGATGTCCAATATGCCTCATCCAGTTGCGTAGTGAGGGTTTGTTTTAAAACTGTGATAATGAATGAATATACCCTGGTAAAACCCTTCATAGTCAAACCCGCGAAGTGATTGCCAATGTGTACAGGGTGTGTGAAGAGGAATCACAAATTAATACATTTAAATTGCCACTTAAGCGAAAGCTAGAAAGGCTCGCAATGTATACGGGATTAAGCGTGGGTGCAGTAAAAAACATGCACAAAGAAGATACTGAAAGGAAGAAAATAACCCGAATCAATTGTTGTCATCTCCTGTCAAAAAAGGTACCGTCTCTATGCTGTCGAAAAAATCGAAGGCTTCGACTTTGGCATTGTTAGGAGAACAATACAAAAGTTTTATTTGGAACTAAAAGTATTTCCAACCTTAAAAAAGTTGCTACAACAGCTGAGAAGTGACATAAACTTTCCATTTTCCCGTGAAACTTTGAGGTGCATGTTGAAATCAAATGGATTTTATTGGCGAAAATGCCAAAATAAGCGAGGAATATTAATGAAAAGGCCTAATATATTGCACTGGTGATACAAATATATTCATGCTATGAAAAAATATATATTATTACATTATTATGATAATAATAGCACGCCCATGACTCGGCCATGTTTTAAAAGATATTGCTTCCCTCTTACCGATACCGCGTAGCTATAGACTTGCTTGTCGAACTGTACCAGGTATATCAGAAATTACGAATTTTGCTCAAGAGTAAAGTACTTTTATTTTTAACAATACAGAAGAAAAGTTATTTTGACACACTATGACATTCCGTGTCAAATATTTCTTGTCAGTTCATCCTAGATTACGTTAAATTGTATCAAGCCAAAATAATTAATATGGAATGATTAGTAAATAATCACAAAACCTAAATTTTCATGCTAAATAACTGTAATTGCATGTTTGAATATAACTTTTATTTTAAAATATCTTTTCTTCATTATTGTTAAAAATAAAGGTACATTTCTGAAATACCTCGTATATGACCGGGACATTTTGATAACTGAGGGTTGCATTTTGAGTTTTAGACCATGCAGAACTTTTTATGAAGAATAACTTTTTTCCATAAAACCAATAATAAAAAAGTTTTCCATATGGTTCCAACTTAAGTAGACACACTGTATAGCAGCTTCGGATCCGCTATATTAGAATTTTTCTTTGTATGGCTTAGCTTCGATTAAGAGACATATTTTTGAAGAAACAATATCCGACTATGCACCGCCTCGAATGTCAAATTTACGTTAGACTATCTTTTCCGCTAACGAAATAAAAACTTATTGATGTATAATTTTGACAATGGGCGACAACCAAGCATGCTAAAAAGTCCGCTATGTTTAGGACGAACCACATAATGTGGGACGAACGCCGATGCAATAGCAACTATCAAATTTAACAAAAATAAAAAAAACATACGAACTACCTACCCGTACAAACCCGAACAAACCCGAACTAAAAGTTTTTTTATGTGTTATTAAGTTATCAAATTCCAGGGGGGGGGGGGGGGGTTAACTACCCCCTCTTGCCCCTTATAAACGACGCCCATACATACGTCACTTCTTTTCAATTTTATTTTTTCATCTAAATTGCCCCTTTATACTACGTTCTACTTTACTTACGTTTCTCACTTTTACTGAAATAACATTTCACCAGGAACATAAGGTTAGTCGTCATAGTTACCCTGGCGGAAACCTGTACGCATCAAGTATAAAGTGTGCAATTTCTCGATTTTCATTCTAGAATATCGCCGCTCTAGCTGTTACATCGGTTCCACGAATATCCACCAAGTTATTGATGCATTTTGTGGATAATGTGAACGATGGTAAGTTTCCCATTTTCAATTTCAAAAATCTACCCATAAACTTTGATTTAATCCACTCTCAACTCGTGCGGTTGTCGATTTCCCCAAAGTGAATATAATGCTGTATAATGTATAACAAAATACTTCTCAGCCTAGATGGACCTTTATAGTTGTTGCAGAATTATACCGTTGACTCTTACTGCCATAAATAAACTACCTGATTAAGCCCTATTGTATACGCCTCAACCTCTTCAAAGCTTTGGGATCAGGGCCGGCTTGAAAATGTATACCACACCACATGATTTATTTTTATAATTTAAAATAAATAGATAGGTATTTTTAGTTTTAGGTACCTATAATAACTGTAAAATAATGATAACAATTAATGATAATTGAAAATAATATAATTTAAAAGTATAACTATTAGGATAACAAGTACAATAAAAATTAACTAAATTCTAAGAAACTATTGATAATTTATTCAAAATATAACTCTGTATCACTATCACTATCTTCATCTAAGCCTAAACTTATAATTAAGGGTTGAACATTTGTAATCATACAATTGTAAGAATTTTCCACCTTAAGTACCTACATGCTGTACACAGTTTTTCCAGCGGTCTGCAGAAATTTTTCTTATTTCGTTTTTAATTAATTCTACTACAGATGCATTTAATAATGTAGGAGAAATAATATTTCTCCTAATATTGGATTTTAATTGGTGCCATATTAGCTCAATAGGATTGAATATACAATAGTACGGAGGAAGAGGCAACACTGTATGTCCATTTTCTGCTGCAAGTTTGTCACACTCGTATTCTTATTTATTTTAAAAGCAGTTCTCGTTTTTTGTAAATCATTTTCAATCATAAAATTTTGAATTTCTGCTTTTGTATTATTAGAATTGGAAATGATTTTTGCTTGCCGACTATGATAACTAGCATTGTCCATTACAATGACGCTATTTTCAGGTATATTTTTAAGGAGTTATGTTTAAACCAATCTTCAAAAAGTTGTGCGTCGGTATCTTGATGGTAATCTAAAGAAGAATCTGCTATGTTTTTAGCTGGAAGCAACAGACAATTTGGAACAAACCCGTGTCATGGGTATCGAACCATGTTTCGTCAAGGTAAATAATTGGACGATTTTCTTCTCTAAATTGTTTAACAGCTGTTAAATATTTAAGTCTCCATTCCCGTAAACATTGAGATTCCATTAATGTTTGTCTTTTATTAATGCTTCGGTATTTAAAACCAATTTTACGCAATATTTTCGTAAGGCTTGAAAGGCTACAAGAGATATTTGTTTCGTCTTTAATCAGCCGCTCTTTGAGGGAAATCAAAGTGGGTACAGTTTGTGCCTCATACATTTGCTAAATCTTTCTTCTAATAGATCCATGTCATTTTCGTCAATGCTTCTAAATGTGCCCGAATCCTCCGATTTTTTCTAGGATTAACAGGTTTAAGTACTATGTCTCTTACCGAAGATAAAGGAGTTTTTGTCAAAGTAGACGTCTCTGCTAAAGCATCCATCGAATTAAAATTTCTACTCAACAACGATTGATACACATTATTAGTTTGGCATTGGTAGATAAATGCTTTCTTTTAAAAATGACACTTGAAGATGCCCCCCTATCAGCACAATTCCAAGGACGCCACATTCTACCACTAATAAGCCTAACTAAAAATTACTCGCCGGAAAACCACTAAAGATTAAAATTATTAAAAATCACTTTGTATTTATATATGCATCAATCAGGCTTAGGTATAAATTGAATTTGTATACCTGGTCCGGCTCTGCTCGAAAAGGTTTTAAAATTTGGGATTTCCTTATTTATTTTATTGTCGAAGGGATAATGAGGTTTTATTGCAGTCAACAGATCAACGGTATAATTCTGCAAATACTATACCCGTCAATACAATTCATGCCAAAGGCGCCGTTCCGCTTTACCATACAGCAGCAGAATTATGCGTGAAGAAGCACAAGTCTCATCTGCTTGAACGTTCTCATAGACATCTAACACGTCATGGTATGGTTGCTATAGCAACCAACTATTTTAATAGACATTTTCATACAATCCTCTGACAAGCCAGCAAAGACTCAGTGAAGCTCTTCAGCTACAGGTAGACACAAATAAGAATGCTGATCGCTCTTCCTGTATTCACGTAGATTTTAATTTGTATGCAGAACCAAATATGGGTAACATTTTTTGTTGCGTTTGTCTATACTTAGATTATTTTGGAGTATTAAACCATTGAACTACTACAGGAGTAACGAATAGTACAATTAATTGATTCAGCCGATACTTGGTGGAAATCCCATAACTAATATGATGAGAAACAATAAAACAACGTTATATTTTTTCCACTATATTCTTAAAAATGACATGTTTCGCTATCACTGTAGCTTCTTCAGATTGAGAATGAATGAATATTTTTCTATATCTAACAAAGTGTACAATCTCAAAATACTATTACAGGTATAAAGACTGTGTAGGTGTAGGGGATATAATAGTAACAGTGGGATTTTCCAAATGGTCAGTATAGTGATTATATAAATTATTTTATAGGTTTATTTATACAAGTAATTGAGGATTAGTGAAATAAATTTACAAAGGAGAATTGTTAAGGTCTATTTGATCATTCAGTAAAACATCGGTATTTTTAAGTTTATTTATTTCCATGGATTCTAACAGATTAAGTTTTATGCCTTTATTTTCAGTATGTAAGATTTTAAAATTTGAATCAAAGTTATGTTGTTTTTCTTTTAAATGGTTGGAATAATTAGAATCTGTTTTATCTTTTATGTAACTATTATAATGTTATTGTATTCTTTTTCCAAAATGTCTCCCTGTTTGGCCAATGTATGTTTTCGGACCATCTTTACATTTTAGTTTATACACCCCTGATTTTCTATTTTTATGATTTTTAATTTTATTATTTTTTATATTATATTTCCCTAAAGTGTTGTAAGTTTTGTAAGCTACCCTTAGGTTGAGTTTAATACGCATATTACCACCATTGTGCTTAATATACTCAACCTAAGGGTAGCTTACAAAACTAACAACACTTTAGGGAAATATATAAAAAATAATGAAACTAAGAATCACAAAAATAGAAAATCAGGGGTGTATAAACTAAAATGTAAAGATTGTCCGAAAACATACATTGGCCAAAGAGGGAGACATTTTAATAGTTACATAAAAGATAAAACAGATTCTAATTATTCCAACCATTTAAAAGAAAAACAACATAATGTTGATTCAAAATTTAAAATCTTACATACTGAAAATAAAGGCATAAAACTTAATCTGTTTTGGAATTCATGGAAATAAATAAACTTAAAAATACCGATGATTTACTGAATGATCAAATAGACCTTAACAATTCTCCTTTGTTACATTTATATCACTAATCTGCTATTGCATGTATAAATAAATCTATAAAATAATTTATCTAATCACTTTACTGACCAATTCTAAAATCCCACTGTTACTATTATATCTAGTGTTGTGATCGCTCGAGCGAAAAACCGCTTGATTACTCGATTATTGAAATAACCGACATCGCTCGATTATTAAGAAAACCGCTCGAGTTATCTATTCAGACGAAAACTGTCGCTCGCCACTTATTATCTTTCACTCGATACCCGCGCTTCGCTTGACGCCGACGGAAATGCACCGCTGTAGTGTGATCGAGTTAAAAAAACTGCTCGTATATTCGAACAGTTTTTCGCTCGATAGGAATATAGTTATAAATTCAGGCGAAAAACCAAACAATATCGCCTGTCACTTGATAACCAACCTTCGTTATACGCGCCGTGCCATCCGATTGGCGACATTCGAGTTTGACGTTAAGCAGGTAATACGACATACGTCTTTCTTAAAGGCACATAAACGAGAAGGTGCATATAAAAAAGTATGCCAAATACCTTAGCGGAGTCATCGCGACATGGGTTTTGTAAATTTTTATTTACTATAAACTCGAGAAAACTTCTCAAAAATAACATAATAATAGAAATTGTTAATGAAAAATAGCAAAACGAACAAAATGGTTAACAAAATATATAGAAAAATGCGTTGGTAATCTTATAGTAAACATTTTTAAATCTAAACAGGAACTTTTTATTATTAAACTCAAGAAGACTTCTTAAAAATAACATACATTATAGAAAATGATAATTGTAAATAAGAAAACGAGCAAAATAGTTAACAAAACATAGGTATTGACAAATTTTTTGGTAACCAAAAGTAAACATTCTTAAATTTAAACAGGAACTTTTAGGTAACTATAAACATGAATTTAAAAAAATAATAACCAATTTTCTTATTTTGCCAGTCGCGTAACTAAGCCTAATTCAAAGTGGAAGAATTTGACAAGCTATTTTAAATATCTGCTTATTTTATGATCGTAGATTGAGAAAGATGTGAAGAAAAATAACTCTTGGTAATACTTTTTGTTCGGGTTAAAAAAGCACAATAATAAACCCGAACAATAAATACATATTTGGGTGATTTTTTGCAGTTTTTTTGTTTGGTATCGAGACACGTGGTAAAAATTCATTATTCAAAAATTTAAAAAAATTTTTGAATTTTTTTGGGGCTACTACAATTTTTTAGCTAAACCTATGCCCACCCGTAGTTACGTGCCAGCTAAATACCCTACCTGATTACATGTAAACGGCTAGGCTGCCGGTGGAGAGTCGGTGACGTCATCGCTTGGTGAATTGGAATTTCAAGCGATTCACTCGAGCGATGCACTCGATTATTAAAATCATCGGTTTTTCCCAACACCAATTATATCCCCTACGCCCTACACCACCTTTATACCTGTAATAATATTTTAAAATTGAACACTTTGTTAGATATAGAAAAATATTCATTCATTCTCAATCTGAAGAAGCTACAGTGATAGCGAAACATGTAATTTTTAAGAATATAGCGAAGAAGACCTTCTCCTACTTCCCCTGACTTCTCGAAGCTGGAGCCTACCCGCATGGCAGGCTACCATGGTATCCTGTTCTAGCATTATTTGTTTATTGTATAAGGTGGTTCAAGTGATTTTTCCACAGATACTTATTGATTTGTATTCATTATGATTCTAGATGATTTTAGAAAATATAATTATGGGGCAAAAAAGAACATGAGAGTTTATGGACAAAAGGAGCCCCCTAGGTACAATTTAAGTATGTCATTGGCTCCAGTGGCATTCTTCCATGGTCCTTCGGACGGCTTTTGCGTTCCAGAGGTAATTTTTTAAAGATTCGTAACGTTTTGTCTATTTTTAAGTAAGGATTCACTGAAATAACACATAATGTAATAAAAAATATATTTCGGATGAGGTAAGTTTTTTGGTAAAGATGAATTCATATTCTTTGATCGCATTTAATTATAAATAAATATAAATATAATAAAATCCTTTTTTGCGAATAATAATACCGTCAAAAATTTCCTGAGATATTCTTGTTTGGTACACCGAATTAATTAGGCCATTTTCGGCTTCCCGTTTCATACACCGACCATTATGATGGCCCAAAGGGTGTGGGTATATACCAGGTAATATAGGTATATACCAATCACATATATACCGGGTCCTGCATTAGTGCGTCGGGCATCCATAGCGTCCTTATTTACAACAGTAGAAAAAAAAGTTTAATACAAAAGTTGTAGGATGTGGGTTGATGCATATTTTAAAAATATTCGTAAATATACAGGGTGGTCCAAAAACGTGTGACGTCATAAAATATATTTTTTTTAAATGACACACCCTGTATTTTCTGGCACATTTAGGTTGCTTTTGGTGTTCTCTCTTATGTGCAAAAATATTTTTTTATTTGCTTTGATATTTTAGGAGCAATAAATAAAAAAAAGATAAGAAGATCGTTTTGCATGCTTGGAAAAATTAGATAAAAATCTCGTTAGATCTGTTCTGTTCCAGCTAAATAGTGTGAACAGTAATGCTAGAGAAGATATTTATGGTTTTTGGTAAATATCTCTAAAACCATTGAGAATTTTAATACATTCGTTATAATAAAATATGCTTGTAATTAAATTCTGCATTAAATAATGAAATAAAATACAGGGTATGCCATTTAAAAATACTAAGAAAAACTGATTTGAAAGTTGCCATTTTTGTAACCAAATTTTGAACACCCTGTATAAAATAAGAAAAACCTGTTTATTGTCAGCGTATTATTAGACCTCTAACATTACTGTTCACACTATTCAGCTGGAACAAAACAGATCTAACAACATTTTTATTCTAATTTTTCCAAGCGTGCAAAACGATCTTTTTATCTTCTTTTATTTATTGCTCCTAAAATATCGAAGCAAATAAAAAATATTTTTGCACAAAAGAGAGAACACCAAAAGGAACCTAAATGTGTCAAAAAATATAGGGTGTGTCATTTAAAAAAAATATTTTTATGACGTCACACTTTTTGGACCACCCTGTATATGTACAAATATTTTTAAAATATGTATCAATCCACAAAATGGTTAACAAAATATATAGAAAAATTCGTTGGTAATCTTATAGTAAACAGTTTTAAATCTAAACAGGAACTTTTTATTATTAAACATACATTATAGAAAATGTTAATGGTAAATAAGAAAACGAGCAAAATAGTTAACAAAACATAGATATCGACAAATTTTTTGGTAACCAAAAGTAAACATTCTTAAATTTAAACAGGAACTTTTAGGTAACTATAAACATGAATTTAAAAAAATAATAACCAATTTTCTTATTTTGCCAGTCGCGTAACTAAGCCTAAATTTTTGAAGGGCACACAGTGGGCACCTGATAATTCAAAGTGGAAGAATTTGATAAGCTATTTTAAATATCTACTTATTTTATGATCGTAGATTGAGAAAGATGTGAAGAAAAATAACTCTTGGTAATACTTTTTGTTCGGGTTAAAAAAGCACAATAATAAACCCGAACAATAAATACATTCTTGGGTGATTCTTTGCAGTTTTTTTGTTTGGTATGTATATGCATCAATCCACTTCCTACAACTTTTGTATTAAACTTTTTTTCTACTGTTGTAAATAAGGACGCTTTGGATGCCCGACGCACTAATGCAGGACCCGATATATAACCATTATATTTCTAGTACCATCTACAATTATGTCCCCGCTATGGGCATCGAAGGGGTAATAGTGAGTTTGCGCAGTTCGAAAATTTTTGCTTATGAAAGTATTCGACAGGACCGGATTTCAACGTTTCTAATGTAAATTTCACTAGTTAGTTAGGAAAAATATTGCAATCAAAATTTCGATTAGTTCGAATTAAGACGGCGTTCCATGCATACGATTTCTGACGATATGATGATCCGACGGTGCCCTGATTGGTGTAAACTTTTGGTGCCAAATTCCGTCCGAATATTTGTAACAATCGACACGATGAGCATTACTTTAACTTTCATCCGTTCCATTAAGAATGAATGACTGTATTTACTATTTTGGGAATTATTATCAGCTACTAATGCACCAAATTAAAAATACATTAATTTTAAGGTTAGGCACTGACCACATATACATATATTATATTGTATACGAGTGACACTTTCTTCTTTTCTTACAAGCTTTTTAGTGAAATTCGGTTCGGAAGATCGGATAATAAGCAAAATACATATTTTCGTATATATACCTGAAATACTTTATACCTGGTATTGATCCACGACTTTTGCAAAAAGGTATCATGCACTTATGACCTTTCATCTTAAATAAAACAAGCCACTAACGTATCAAACAGCGAATCACCACAAATTAAAAACTCCTTCACAAAAATTCTTGTTGGGTAATGAAAGTTTATAAGCACTAATATGCCGACAACAATGTGGATGAACCACTTTTTATTCTGTAATTTGAAAAAGCATCCAGAACCAAAGATGGCGACGAATAACAATAAACAAATCATGTCGGGCCGGCTCTGACGCGATCGATAAAATTTCCACCCTACTGCGCAAACTCAATAGTACCACGCCACCTCCCATAGCGGGGACACTATTTGTATTTTGGAACGTTCGCATTGGCAATATAATTGTTATATATATGTGGTACAGTACATTTCACGAAAATTGGATACGACTTAATGATTTCCTGGGTCGGTCCCATTGTGTCGACAAGAGCTTGGCAATAAACAAGTGAAGTATGAAGGGACGGACTAAGGAAAACAAGTAATGATATGATTATATTAATGTAATCAAATGAAATAACATTTTTTTTAAATATTACTAGTCATATTTATTTACATTTATAATGTCATTCTATAGATAGTTCTGTTTCGCTATCGCTATCCTCATCAAAATTAATTATAATTGGATTAATTATACGATCCAGACTAATATACGAATTTTCTACAGTTATTACGTGACGGACTGAATTTTTCCAACTACCTGGGGGCTGGGGGAATATCATTAAAGCATTTTCGTATTAATTCTACAACACTAGAACTTAAAGTCGGAGAAATATTTTTAGACCTAACCAGTGATTTTAACTGGTGCCACATATGCTCTATCTATGGGGTTAAAAATGCAATAATAGGGTGGGAGCCGTAGCACTGTATGTCCAATTTCTTCTGCCAATGTGTCACAAACATATACTTTTTTTTATACAAAATGTCTTTAAAACTTCTAAAAGATCACTTTTTTATAACTTTCTTCAAAATATATATCATTCGCCGCCATGTAGTTCTGAATCTCCAATTTTGTATTATTTGAGCTTGGAGCTTTATGTAATTGGCGACTGTGATAGCTCGCATTGTCCATTACTATCACGCTATTCTGAGGAATGTTTGGTAAAAGACAATTCGAACCATTCCTCAAAAACTAACAAATTTTACCACAAAAAGATATTTAAATATAAATTAAGCAACCTAACCTAACTGATGTGCATATATTTAATTATAATTATTACAATCCGGCCCTTTCCACATAATAATAACAAACGGTCATAAATAATGGGATGGCCCAGGTACTTTTAGTGCAGTCATTAAGTTATATCCATTTTTCATGAAACAATCTTTACCAATATACTTTTATGTGCACGTTTTTTGACGCATGTCGCTGGTCGTGAAAAATCGCAGCGTTTTCTAAACACATCTTCTATTTCTAAACAATCGTTCTAAATGTGAACTTTTATGCAACGATCGCGTTGCATAGTATATTTGAATTAAAGTAGTCATCCTTAAAATAAGTTTGACAGTATATTAAAGTTCTTTTTAACTCTTACTAAAGGAATTGACCTTTAAGAACTTGATAATCTTCCACTTACCGCGTCCATTTACCCTCAAATTAATTTAAAACATAACGAAGGTTTAGCAGAACGTTAAGGCTACCTTAGCTGTCTAACTTAATTCACCAGTATCTCCAGTATGGTCCGTAAGTTATGAGACACCCTGTATATAAAAATAATTATAGAGAGAGAACTTTTATTTCATTTTAAATTCGATCACGCTGAATATCGAACTTTAATCGTTGGTAATCTGACCAATGGCTCGATTAGCCTAAAGACACGATATTAGAGGATCAATCGTAATACCTTACTCATACATTTTCAGGCCATACAAGAATCAATAACTCTAATTCCCAATGTGATTCTCACCTACGACATTCAACATCCAAAATACACTCATATTGATTTCATTATGGCCCGAAATTCTACACATCTTCTTTACGCGCCAACTTACAAGCTGTTTAGAAGGTACGACGAGGGCAAGATTCCAGCCAATATTGGAAACAGAAGCATTTCCATAAATTAGTAAGGTCCAAGAAATTGTGAATAAACGATTTAAAATGTAGTAACTTATTGTTTCAATATTCCAATAAATTCCCCCTTAGGGTCGATTCGCACACATCAGTGACGACAAAGTGCCGTGTCCGGCACGTGATTTCACTGGCGAGATGGAAATTAGTCTTGCAGTTTCAAAATTATTTATAATTCAAAAACTCTTAAAGATAGGTATATGATATTATATAGAAAACTGTTCTAGATTTCTACATAGATTCCAAAAAAAAATAATATATAGGGTAATTCATTTAAAATTCCGAAGTTTCTACCACTTTCGGACCGTAGTCAGGTTAGCAACGGCATTTGGCAACGCGAGCTATTCGCGTCGACGGCGGCTGCCGCGGTCGTTCGGACCGCGTGGTCTGGTCAATCTGCACCATATCTGAATACATAATGTACATGTAATGTGCAGGCTCTTACGAATATTTTTAGTCTTTTGGAAGTGAAAAATAGGAAAGCGAGTCATTTCTTAATGACAGATATAATTTATTTTCTTGCAAATTAAACATATTTAATTCAATAAAGTTTAGAAAAGAGGGAAGTCTAAAGTGCCAAGTGGATAAACTGAAAACGAGTGGTAATATTTAAGAAATTATAATTCTAAATTAGTTGTTGACCATTTACAGCCACAAAACCCGCATTGTTGGGGGTTTTTTCACTTAAACTTAGGGATACTACCTCCCTTAGCACATTTTTGATGAAGAAACACAAAGGCCGACGTAAATTACTTCAGAAATGATTTTTGAAGTTGGAAAGAAACAGAATTTTAAATTTCTATATGAGCAGTTGACCATTTACCGCCACAAAACCCGCGTTGCTGGGGGTTTTTTCGCTTTAACTTATGGGTACTACTTCCCTTAGTACGTTTTTGATAAAGAACCAAAAAGGCCGACGTAAATTACTTCAGAAATGATTTTTGAAGTTGGAAAGAAACAGAATTTTAAATTTCTATATGAGCAGTTGACCATTTACCGCCACAAAACCCGCATTGTTGGGGGTTTTTTCACTTAAACTTAGGGATACTACCTCCCTTAGTACGTTTTTGATAAAGAACCAAAAAGGCCGACGTAAATTTCTTCAGAAATGATTTTTGAAGTTGGAAAGAAACAGAATTTTAAATTTCTATATTATATTATCAAAAACGTACTAAGGGAGATAGTACCCCTAAGTTAAAGCGAAAAAAACCCCAGCAACGCGGGTTTTGTGGCGGTAAATGGCCAACTGTTAATATAGAAATTTAATTTTCTGTTTCTTTCCAACTTCAAAAATCATTTCTGAAGAAATTTACGTCGGCCTTTTTGGTTCTTTATCAAAAACGTACTAAGGGAGGTAGTATCCCTAAGTTAAAGTGGAAAAACCCCCAGCAACGCGGGTTTTGTGGCGGTAAATGGCCAACTGCTAATATAGAAATTTAATTTTCTGTTCCTTTGCAACTTCAAAAATCATTTCTGAAGAAATTTACGTCGGCCTTTTTGGTTCTTCATCAAAAACGCACTAAGGGAGGTAGTATCCCTACGTTAAAGTGAAAAAACCCCCAGCAACGCGGGTTTTGTGGCGGTAAATGGCCAACTGCTAATATAGAAATTTAATTTTCTGTTTCTTTCCAACTTCAAAAATCATTTCTGAAGAAATTTACGTCGGCCTTTTTGGTTCTTCATCAAAAACGCACTAAGGGAGGTAGTATCCCTACGTTAAAGTGAAAAAAACCCCAGCAACGCGGGTTTTGTGGCGGTAAATGGCCAACTGCTAATATAGAAATTTAATTTTCTGTTTCTTTCCAACTTCAAAAATCATTTCTGAAGAAATTTACGTCGGCCTTTTTGGTTCTTCATCAAAAACTCACTAAGGGAGGTAGTATCCCTACGTTAAAGTGAAAAAAACCCCAGCAACGCGGGTTTTGTGGCGGTAAATGGCCAACTGCTAATATAGAAATTTAATTTTCTGTTTCTTTCCAACTTCAAAAATCATTTCTGAAGAAATTTACGTCGGCCTTTTTGGTTCTTTATCAAAAACGTACTAAGGGAGGTAGTATCCCTAAGTTAAAGTGGAAAAACCCCCAGCAACGCGGGTTTTGTGGCGGTAAATGGCCAACTGCTAATATAGAAATTTAATTTTCTGTTCCTTTGCAACTTCAAAAATCATTTCTGAAGAAATTTACGTCGGCCTTTTTGGTTCTTCATCAAAAACGCACTAAGGGAGGTAGTATCCCTACGTTAAAGTGAAAAAAACCCCAGCAACGCGGGTTTTGTGGCGGTAAATGGCCAACTGCTAATATAGAAATTTAATTTTCTGTTTCTTTCCAACTTCAAAAATCATTTCTGAAGAAATTTACGTCGGCCTTTTTGGTTCTTCATCAAAAACGCACTAAGGGAGGTAGTATCCCTACGTTAAAGTGAAAAAAACCCCAGCAACGCGGGTTTTGTGGCGGTAAATGGCCAACTGCTAATATAGAAATTTAATTTTCTGTTTCTTTCCAACTTCAAAAATCATTTCTGAAGAAATTTACGTCGGCCTTTTTGGTTCTTTATCAAAAACGTACTAAGGGAGGTAGTATCCCTAAGTTAAAGTGGAAAAACCCCCAGCAACGCGGGTTTTGTGGCGGTAAATGGCCAACTGCTAATATAGAAATTTAATTTTCTGTTCCTTTGCAACTTCAAAAATCATTTCTGAAGAAATTTACGTCGGCCTTTTTGGTTCTTCATCAAAAACGCACTAAGGGAGGTAGTATCCCTACGTTAAAGTGAAAAAAACCCCAGCAACGCGGGTTTTGTGGCGGTAAATGGCCAACTGCTAATATAGAAATTTAATTTTCTGTTTCTTTCCAACTTCAAAAATCATTTCTGAAGAAATTTACGTCGGCCTTTTTGGTTCTTCATCAAAAACGCACTAAGGGAGGTAGTATCCCTACGTTAAAGTGAAAAAAACCCCAGCAACGCGGGTTTTGTGGCGGTAAATGGCCAACTGCTAATATAGAAATTTAATTTTCTGTTTCTTTCCAACTTCAAAAATCATTTCTGAAGAAATTTACGTCGGCCTTTTTGGTTCTTCATCAAAAACGCACTAAGGGAGGTAGTATCCCTACGTTAAAGTGAAAAAAACCCCAGCAACGCGGGTTTTGTGGCGGTAAATGGCCAACTGCTAATATAGAAATTTAATTTTCTGTTTCTTTCCAACTTCAAAAATCATTTCTGAAGAAATTTACGTCGGCCTTTTTGGTTCTTTATCAAAAACGTACTAAGGGAGGTAGTATCCCTAAGTTAAAGCGAAAAAACTCCCAGCAGCTCGGGTTTTGTGGCTGTAAATATTCAACAACTAATATAGAATTATAATTTCTTAAATCTTACCGCTCGTTTTCAGTTTATCCACTTGGCACTTTAGACTCCCTTTATTTCATTTTCTCTCTTTTCTAAACTTTATTGAGTTAAATATCTTCAATTTGCAAGAAAATAAATTATATCTGTCATTAAGAAATGACTCGCTTTCCTATTTTTCACTTCCAAAAGACTAAAAATATTCGTAAGAACCTTCACATTACATGTATATTAGGTATTCAGATATGGTGCAGATTGACCAGACCACGCGGTCCGAACGACCGCGCCAGCCGCCGTCGACGCGAATAGCTCGCGTTGCCAAATGCCGTTGCTAACCTGACTACGGTCACTTTCGGTATGATCCGGCAACACCGCACCATCGAGAATATTTTATAAACGTAGAAAACCATCTCTTATAGCCACAGCCAAATTTTCAAAATAAAATCTCATTTAGTTCTCGAGATACTTCTAATAGGCCACTTTACTTGGGGCACCCTGTATATGCCTGGTTTTGATATCACGGACTATTCTAGGACTGTCAACAGAATTGTAAAATCCGAACGCATTCGAAAGATGTAAAATTGTCAAATAACATTTATCAGATTTCGGAACTCATCGTTTCCTTGGATTTTAAGGTTATATTTCCAACAATTCATCTTCGCTCTTAGTTGATGATGAGGATGAACTAGATGGTTCTATGATATTATTTGAAAATACAATGAACAAATGTAACCCTAAAACATACTCCTAGCGAGATAGAAATTATTCTTGTGGGAACTTGTAAAGGCCTATTCATCGCTTTATTGGGGTTCACGCAATAGCTGTACAATACCTTCGCTATACTTGATCGTACCGAACATTCCACTGGTTCACTGTAGTCAGCCGTGCAAAATCAGCGATTCCAAAACAAAATGATCTTAGAATTATATACCGCGATAAATATTTTTATTTTGTTTATTTAAGTTAAAGTTGTTCTCAGGTACTTTTTCCTAGAATTTAGTTATTTTGGGATCATTATATTTAAATCTGTATAATAGTGACTATTTTCCAAGGAATAATTAAAATTTGCTCAAGTGCAGTATGGTATGTTCTATTTTAAATAAGTAGTTATCCTTTTTGCTTTTAGTTTGTTTCTCATTGTGTGTGAATTAAAAGCAGTTATAAAGCAAAGTTATGGAACATGTTCACAGCGCCTAGAAGGTGTTTATCTCCAGGTGAACGCCGTTTGGTATTACAAGTGGAACGTTATTTTACTTAGAAAAAGATAACTCGGGTTCGTTAGTGTCTGTTTTGGCCGTGCAAAAACGACCATCTGATGCTTGCGGCATTTCAGATAAGACCTTAAGAAGACTTCGAAAAAAGAGCGAAGAAGAATTGTACAGACCATATACAAGGGTTTGACTCCATTCTAAAACCTTTGATTTATCCCATGGGATAAAACTATCGATTAGGAATATTGTTTATGATATGTATAAAGCTAAAGAATATGTTACCCTCAAAACTATTCTTGAAAAGATAAAGAAGAAAGAACTTTGCGATATTGGAACGACCAGTTTGTCCATCATTTTAAAAGAGCTGCGCTTCAAATACAAAAAAATGAACAACAGAAAAGTGCTTTCCAATAATGTTTCAAAAAGATGGCGACATCGGTTCTTTTTAGAACCAAAACTTTATAAAAAAAGAATTCGTAAAACTAATTTGCCTAAATACTATAGAAGCTAAAAATAATAATTTTTCTTTGCCTAAACTAATTTTCTATTTACTTTAAATTATTTTATTTAGGCCACAGCCTGGAAACTAATCATAACTGTCATTATTTATGACTATAGTATGACATAAAATAACAATAATTATTATAAAATCTCTAGAATTTAAGCAATCTTAAAAAACAAATCAAATAATATAGTCATCAATATCTGATGTGCAATTTTTACATTCATAGGAAAGCAAATTTCCTTTGGCACAATGTGAATGAATCCACATTTTACATGAAGTGCACTGAACCCATTCTTCACCAGGAATACTGGCAGAATAATGTTCACGCACATTGTGTCATCATCGTCAGTGTCATCAGAGCAATCCATCGCATCGCCTGAATTACTCTTACCTTTTCCTCTCCCCTTTCCTTTATTCTTCTTAGTGTTTTCTTCTTGTTTAAAACTCTTATCCTTTCTGTTCTTCTTTAAAGTCTGTTTACGTTGTTGTTCAAGTTTTACGACCATAAGTTTTTGTTTTTCAGGTGTATCTGTATTTAATAATATTGCCGTGAGCTGGTCCATCTGTAACGAAAGCTCCATAAAATTCCGAGTCAGGAAAAACATTTTCATTTAAAGGACAAATTCCCGTTGCTCTGAATCCGGCTTGTATATTATCGATAGTTATTGCCAGTGGAAGTGCAGTTCAAACTAATTCCGAGATGTCATATATACTTATAGTCTTTCCTGGATGACTAGCTAGCCAATTATCGGAAGCGGTATTAAAGTATCTTTTCAGGGGCCCATAAACAGATCTGTCATAATAATTCCTGATTGTTCTGTAAGAATAAATAAATAAAGTTTTATACAATGTGTCCGGAAAATACGCGTGCAACGATAAAATCTAATTATTTTGACGTTAGATCTCTATTATCCAACGTTGTATATATATTTTCCAAACACCCTGTATAAAAATATCATTTATAAACTAAACCACCCAAAGGACGGGGTAGGTTGACTACCTAGTCATTCAACCCCAAGTAAAGTTAGCCAACCAGCCCCAGACGCCATTATGTTTTAAAATATTCTGCCTAACCTATACACATTTATAGATCTGAACAAATTTGTTTCCTATACTATGATTAATAACTGGAGACTCGCATGGCTCTAAGATTGTTCTTATTTAAAGTACGGTAAGCACGGGAATGAAAAATGTATCAAAAAAATTAATTAGTTACCTATTATTAAAAACCACCTGTCACTCATAAATATTCAACAGCGATGTCGCGTAAAGAGCTACTGAGCGAAACGGGTTTTCTGCATCTTATGTGTAACGTGGTGCGCTCCTTCGCGGCATTCCTAAAGGCCGTATTACACTCGGGAATTTTTATGGCGCCAGCAATGTCAATTATAATTCAAGGATTCAGGCGCAGTACACCGTTCTCCGTACTACAGTCAGAAATTCTACTCTTCTGACAATTAAAATGACACGGATTCATGCGCAGTACACTGTTCCCGATCAGCTGTCTCTCATTACCAGAAATGGGGCAGGCGCCATTTTAATTGCCCTTGCCGGCGCAATTGGGTAGACATGGATTATTCTGTTATTTTTAACTGTTTATTATTTGGCCGAACCAGGTATGAACAGGTAATGGCCATTTAAACCCACTGGTACTTAAATTAGCAGTTTACATTCTTTATTAAACTTATGGACTGCTAATTCAGCAACTTTTTGCACCTCCTATTTGTAAATAGCAGTAGCTGCTTTAACTGGTAATCAAAACGAACAGGTTTACACATCTCTAATTCTGGGGATTTTAGGGATTTCGACAGTACCCACTGCTGTTCTGACCGTTGACAATGCTCCAGCTGATCGAAAACGGTTTACTGCGCATGAATACGTGCCATTATAATTGCCGGCGCAAGAGAAAAAATTGCCTAGTCTAATACGGCCTTTATACATTCGCATAGACTTGCCATCTTTCATCGCACGTAAATGCGCAACTTTACCTCCATTTAACCGACTTCGTATCTCTTACGGTTTCCGAGATCCCTGTACTGGCCTTTCTTATCTTGGACACGTTGTATAGTATATTACGATAATGAATTATTTTAAGAAACAAGTTTTTTTCCTTCTAAATTTGATCAAAGAATGAAATATGAACTTTATATACCAGTGCATGGCTTGACCATTGACCGAACGACGTTATTTTTATAGGTTTAATGATATTTTAATGATGTTACATGTTTTTGACATAACGCTTATTGAATTGTTTTCCAATAGAACACGTTCTAATTATTTAAGTACCAATATAAGTAGGTAGGTTATTTGTACTTTTTGGAAAGAGTTGTATAACTACTAATTAGAAACAGGGGCGTCGCTGCTGAATGGCTAATAGTAACAAAACAACAATAGTTGGATATTCTACCACCATTAAGAGCCCTTTTATTACAAAACACAAAAAATTAAGCAAAATATTGAAAAACAGGGTGATTTAAATGGATGACTGCTTGGGTGTCCTAGTGGAAGCCTACATACTTTTTTTATCGCAATCGAATTTCAAATACTTAAGTAAAAACCCGTTTAGTTTATCTCAGGTGTTGTCGCGCCATACACATCTGATTTCAGTTAACAAGCTAAATGTAAGTCAGTAAGCGAGTAGTGATGCCAAATCTGACCTCGGCCATTGGAAAACGTCGCTCAAAAGCGACGCGAAGCGGCATTACTTCAGGATGTGTTGATATGCGAAAGGGATATATCGCGTCCAGCGCCCGTTCCCCTTCAATTCCCAAGTGTTTGTATACGGATTTTAAATGTTAAGGTATTTATGACTTAATAAATAAAGTGTAAAATTTACCAATTGTAGCATTAACGGTTTTTTTGATTCTGTTGCGAAATAATTCATAATGCAGTGTGGTTTTAAGAATGAATTATAGTACCGTGTTTGACGTATAAATATGACAGCACCCCTGACATTCGCTGACGTCTCTTGAAACTTGATCTACCTTATTAGATTGTTGACATATCTCACCAGAGTGCGTACCATGTGGTTTTTCGGGTTTGACATAAGAAGGCTTATCTCACTTAATAATTTTCCTCGATTTCTTTTCGAGTTTAAATATAATATTAAACCCATAACACTTTGTATAAGCCAATGAAAACCCGTAAAAATAAATTAAATTTCAGTATAAGCAGATATGAGAACCATTAGCTCTAGGCACTCATGCAGGAATTGAGAATTACCCAGAAGCGCTCCGGCGCAACAGCTCCAAAAGGACGTATAGCCCGTCGATACGGCTTCGTAGCCGGCTCATTGGTGTCTCTCCGTTGCTAGAAATATTAGTGTTGTGATCGCTCGAGCGGAAAACCGCTTGATCACTAGATTACCGTCGCTCGTCACTTTATCTTTCACTCGATACCCGAGCTTCGCTTGACGCCGACGGAAATGCACCCCTGTAGTGTGATCGAGTTAAAAACCTGCTCGTATATTCGAACAGTTTTTCGCTCGATAGAAAATACTCTAGTTATAAATAAATTCAGGCAAAAAACCGAAAATCATCTCCTGTCACTTGATACCCGACCATCGATCTACGCGCCCGCACCACCCGAACTGTGCCGATTGGTGACGTTCGAGTTTGACGCTGAGAAGGTAAACACGACCTACGTCTTTCTTAAAGGCACATAAACGAGAAGGTGCATATAAAAAAGTATGCCAAATCCCTTAGTGGATTCATCGTGACATGGGCTTTGTTTTTAAAATCAGAATCAACTGTTCTTCCCTAATAAAAACTCTAGACTAAACTTCTAAAACTTACAAGAACAACCGCCGGTGTTTTATCAACACATTCTTCTTAATCATTCATCGATTAATCGCTCGAGCGATTAACTCGATTATTAAAATCACTCGAGTATCAAGTACTCGATTATTAAAATCATCGGTGTTTCCCAACACTAAAAAAAAAAATATGTTCTGGTTTTCGTGCCTTGAAACTTTAGGTAATTGATCCCCTAAAATGTATATTTGGTCCATAGATAACATCGATAATTATATTTTAATTTCAACTGTGTTTTTTGCGGAGATTCTGTCTTAGCCTTGCGCGGGAAATCAATTTTGGTTCGGAATTAGATCAAATCGGCACGAGCCGCCACTGAACTATCTATATTGGTCAAATTGTAATGAACGTTGTTTACTAAAATAAAAAATAAAACTACATTATCACCTAGAAATAAATTCACTTAACTATCCAGAAAATGTCGATCAACTAGTATTTTGTTTATGCAAATTTGTTAAAAATTTTAGCAATGTTCATTTTATTTTTGGTTTTTCTATCTTTACTTTCGGATTCATTTTGGGCAGTTGAAGGGTTAAATCCCGAAGTGCTGTTAAATTTTGTAAGTAAAAATTTATTTTTTTATGTCATACCAGTGCATTATTGTGTTTTTATACCTTAGATACCATCTACTATACATAATGGATTACTTTATGCCCCTGCGGGAATAAAGTACACATTATGGCCCCGCGCTGGCATTAAGATGCAAAAAACAGTTTTCGATTAACTTATTCTTTATTAACAAAATATAAATTTACGTTTATATATTATTTTGTTGCATTTACATAGAACTGGCAATTCTGGAAGGTTCCGCCGATAGCTAAATTTCCTGCAGCAAAGGTTGACTCATGATTCATTGTCTGGGTCTCTAGTTTCTGTAAGGAAATGCGAGATCCAGATGGTACGCCTGCCAACAAACATCCTTGAAACCTTATTGTTTGAGGATATGCTATCCTCTAAATATCCTTCAGCAACTGTGGTACTCTTCCATCTACCATGGCGCTTCAGCGCAGTCATACTTGCTCCAGCTTCTGCTAAAAGTTGACGTATGAGTCTCTGGATTTTGTCGGTAGCAGGATTTGCGTTGCCTTTTCAGCCCTTTTTTCAATTTCGTCGGGAATTTCAAAACCTTGTTCCATCTTTGATTATTGACTTTGACATATTAAACATTTGAATACTTATCTCCCTAGCAACAAAAACACAGGATATAATAATGTCACGGTAATGTCGCAGGTAAAAATAAAAAACTGATAAATCAGATTAAATTTAAAAAAAACATTTATTATTTAAAACGAACTGGTATGCATGACAAGAGTTTGTATGCACCACGAGTACTAATAGATATATACCCTAGGGTGACTTACGAACCCTCGGGCCAGAGGCCCTCGGCTTTGTAAGACTGTCGTCCTCAGGGAATAATCATCTACTTAGTACCCTTGTCCTAAATAACTATTACAACCTCATTCAGAAACACTTAAGGCACTTAAAGCCGATATTTCTGACATAAGTCATAAGATTGACAGTATATTAAAGTTCTTCTTAACTCTCATCTAAAGGAATATACAGTGAGTCCCAGAAGAAATGTCTAAATTCATTTAAAATTCAGCGGTAAGTTTTTCAAAAAACGCTCGTACCCGTCGATTTTGATTTTTTAATTTTTTTTTTGTTGTAATTTCATGTATACAGGGTAGCTCAAAAATAAGTTACGACCATCAACTTCATTTTTTCAAATGAAAACATATATTTTTTATTTCATTTTTGAATTTTGCATTGAATTCTAAGCATGTTTCATGTACCATGTCCTATACATAAACTCAACAGTTATTGAAAAAATTAGGATTGAATATATCTATAAGTAAGACCTGTTTATTAAAAAAACACAACAAAATCAAATTAAATGTGGAAAATGTGCGCCATTTACGGCTTGACAATATCCAAGACGATCAATAAACTCTCTTTGCACGTTTCCAACCATTTCCGGAGTTATGACACGCACTTCTCTTCGGATCCTTTCTTTCAACTCCTGCATATTGTTTGGCCTGTTAACAAATACTTTTGATTTGAGGTAACCCCACAAAAAAAGTCCAGCGGAGTTAGGTCTGGCGACCTAGCAGGCCATTCGATAGGTCCCCTCCTTCCAATCCACCGATTGGGAAAGGTTTCATCCAAAAATGTGTGCACAGTGGCCGCATAGTGCGGAGGAGCACCATCTTGTTGGAATATCAGTTCTTCATCAGGGGAGTCTGGATCCAATGGATTCGGAAATAAAGCCACTAATGCTGGAATTAATTCTAGTTGGAGAAATTCGAGATTTACTTGTCCAGTTAAAGACTGGACACCAAATATTTATTTTCTTAGGGTACTGGCTGTGAAACTCTATCATCCAAGGCGGATTTTCTGTTGCCCAATATCGACAATTTTGTCTGTTCACATTACCTTTCAAATAGAACGTAGCTTCATCTGAAAAAATAATATTTTTTATTAAATTATTATCTAGATTGCACATATTTTGCATGCGTCCGCAAAACTCACTTCGCCTATCGAAATCATCTTCAAATAACTCATGCACTGGAATAACTTTGTATGGGTGATATTTGTGCTTTTGAACTACTCGGTGAACAACAGATTTCGGCATGTGTAAATCGGCCCCAATGTGCGACAGGGACATGGATTTTCTTCACCATTATTGTGAAAACCGCAACTTTGAAACTACGCTTGACAATAATTATATTTATTTGAAATAAAATTGTCATACAGTTTCTATGGAAATAAACGGTGACAGTGAGACAGTACACTCTTACTTATTATGGAGCCCAAAATGCCATATTGCCAGAAGATTTGATAGATCGTTGGATTCCCTAAATGATATGTTCAATCCTAATTTTTTCAATAACTGTTGAGTTTATGTATAGGACATGGTACATGAAACATGCTTAGAATTCAATGCAAAATTCAAAAATGAAATAAAAAATATATGTTTTCATTTGAAAAAATGAAGTTGATGGTCGTAACTTATTTTTGAGCTACCCTGTATACATGAAATTACCACAAAAAAAAAATTAAAAAATCAAAATCGACGGGTACGAGCGTTTTTTGAAAAAACTTACCGCTGAATTTTAAATGAATTTAGACATTTCTTCTGGGACTCACTGTATAATAATAATAATAATAAATGCCTTTTATTAAATAAGTGAAATACAAGTAAATACATATAAATAATATGGAGTTAATTCGAGGCGCAGACTAGCCAAAGAATACACTACTGAACCCAAACAATCCAAACATTAAGAATAAAGAAGAAAAAAACAGTTGAATAAAATAAAAAAAATATATAGGAATAGTCAAAGTTACAAATTAAAACCGGCCCGCATAGAGGCAAATACTGAACTAACTCAGATATCGCATAACGATAAAAAAAGAAAAATAATAATAAAAAAAAGTAATAATACAATAAATCAATTAGGAATTTTGGAGATTGAGCAAATATTTCTTATACAAAATTTTAAATTTGTTAGAGTTGAGAGAAAGAAGATAATCCGGTAAATTGTTATATAATTTAATACAATCATAAGTGAATGTTCTCTGAAACATGGCACTATGATAATGGGGAAGAGTAATTTTATTAGAAAATCTTATGTTACGTGAATGTACATCATCGCGAAATTGAAACTTATTTTTTATAGATAGAGGTAAAACAGGGTCACTCAAAATTCCATGAAAGAAATTTCCCAAATGGAAAGATCGGCGATTGTGCATTTTGAGCCATCCAAGATCTTTAAATGTATGAGAAAAATGGTCATATATCTTTAAGGACGTGATAATCTTCCACTTAACACGTCAATTGATCCTCAAATTAATTTATAACATAGTTTTTTTATGGTTTACCATAACTAGGGAATTCAATCCCGCACCCAAACCTTAATCCCGCAAACCTGCGGGATTGAGCTCATCGATGGGATTTGCGGAATAACAAACAATGAACTGCGGTATTTTTGGCCAACGAGTCGGGGATTCCCCGCCATGCTGGCCTATTGAAAATACGTTAAACAGAACAGTTTTCTTGCGTACGTGCCAAAGTAAGGGCGTTGTTCTACTAGTATCTAGTGACATTTATCAAGTGGTTGAATATAATACATGGAATTTAAACAGCAATCACAAAAATGAGTATCAGTGTAGCTTACAAAGACAATAAAGGTTCAAGTTTAGTTTTTAATTATTTTTTAAAGTCTGAAGATGGTCTTACACCTAAATGTAAGTTATGCGTAGCATTATCAAAATCTCTGCTCGTTCCACCAAAGGTTTTCACACCCCCTTACAAACAAAGTATAATATTAATTTGAAAGTTCAGAGCAGCAGCGGTAGTGTTGATATTGATAAAATAACACAGGAAATGAAAACTAGTATCAGCAGTTCGAGTAGTTCCATTGCTAAGCGCTCAGATCTTAGTGGTTCTTCTGTGCTACCTAAAAAAATTAAAATTACAGATTTTTTTCATCTGTTAAAAAAGTTTCGATGGAGGAAAGAGTGTCTCGAATGGTAGCTAAAGATGGTATACCCTTTGGAAGGTTTATCACATCGACCGATATGCGCCGACTATTCGAGTCAGAGGGCCACAAATTGTGTAAAATCCCTTCCGCCGACAAGTGTCGAAGCTGAATGTGCGTTTTCAGCCGCAGGATACATGTGCAATAAAATAAGATCAAATCTAAAAGATTAAACATTAAACATGTTATCTTTTCTCCGAAAATACTTTCAAAATCAATGTCACATGTAACCGTTAAACTAGTCGTACTATTGTATTGTACCTATATGCAATAAATATTTTCCTGCTACTCTACTCTGTTTCTAATTGCATAAAACAACTTTTTATTAACATACAGCACCCACACAAACACGACGAACCACTGCCGCCCATCCATATGTGGTTAAGCTTAGTACTCCTCGAACTTCATTATTTAAGAATTCTTTCATCTGGAGGACTTCATCGTTGTGGAACGACCTTCCCGAGGTCGTTTTTCCCAACGAATATAACCTCCAATGATTCAAAAACAACGTGAATCGCTTTTTACGCACACGCACCACTCCCAGAGTGCCCTAAAGGATTTTTCCTATAGTGCTTGTGTTTGATCATAAAAAAAAAACATTGAGTCCCGTAAATCCCCGCGAATCCCGCACGTTTAATCCCGCAATGTCAATCCCACGAAATCCTGCAAATGCGGGATTCCGCATTTGCGGGATTGGATTCCCTAACCATAACGTACCTTAGCTAAAGTCTAACTTAAGGTAACATTCAAATATTGGCCCTAAGTGTCGACCATCGACAGGTGCGTGACTTGCGATTGAAAATATTTAATAACTACCTATCTAATAGAGGTGCCACGTTTTCGTAATACGGGTTTTGCAGATAGGAGGATAAAGAACAAAACGATATTTTTTAAAATTAATTTTAGTTGTGGGGCCGAGCATGTTAAAACTACTTAAACTTGTTAGCTTCGAAAGCTTTTCCGCACGCTCGTAGAAAAATGATTTTTCCTATAGTGCTAGTGTTTAATAAAAAAAAATTAATAAAAAAAAAAAAAAAAAAAAAAAATTTATGCTATCTTGATTATTTAAGGTTCCAAAAATACATTTGTACTGTAACTTTTTAGGAACAACGTGCAAATTTTCACGGGTATCCGGTCGAAGTTCATCAAGTAGTCACAGACGATGACTATATATTGACTCTATACCGAATACCTCATGGACTTGAAAAAGCACAAGACGAACCAAAAAATAAAAGTGCCATTTTGTTCATGCACGGAATGGGCGGGTGTGCCCTGAACTTCATCACCCTCGGTGCGAAAGTTGCTCCTGCATATTATTTTGCGGATAGAGGTTTCGATGTTTGGCTGATTTGTAGCAGAGGAGTCGATTGCCAAAATCCGAAAAAACATAAGAGATACGACTGGAATAAGGATCCAGTATATTGGAAATATAGGTAAATATTTGATTTCAATGACAGGGCAAGATGAGAATGAAGAAAATCATATTTCTATTTAAATTCGACTTTATTCGATACTTGTTGCTGCTATTGTATGCCCAACCGTTTCAGTGTTGTAAAAATCGTTAACAGAAAAGAATCATGTAATTTCCAATTAGAACAACTAAACTTATCAGTAATATAATTAACTTTAATACAGGGTGTTATGGAAATGACGTGTTATATTTAAATGAGTGTCCTAGAGAAGCGCTACATATATTTTTTTTCAAATAGACCGTTTTAAAAGTGGGGTAACAATGAATCACAGCACCATGTGGCAGTGTATCACAAACACCTGTTACGCGCAATGTTGCCAAACTGTGTAAGAATGTAAAACTTTAGTTTCTTATAAAAATAAATATTTAGCTTACTTAGAAAGTGAATCCAGGACGCAGACACCTTCAGTTCTTTTTTCTATGGGAAAAGCTTTATGCTCATCACGTGCCCTGATGATAGTGTGGGACTGCATAATAAGCTTATAACCCACTAAACCCCATTCGGCCTCTTCTTTATAATGTCAGAATATAACCGGCATATCGCCGAGAGAAAAAAACACATAGAACAAATTACACTAAATCACTTAAAGAAACACACAGACACCACACAGTTTCAAATCAGTTTTTTGAAGATATGCACCAATTATTAGATTACACAAAAGCACTAAATACTAACGCATAATTAATAACACTACCGTACACAGCACTATAGGATATAAATTATTTCGCAATAGAAATTCAGAAATAATAAAAACGCTAATTTCTAATGGGCTAATCAAATTTATTAATCCTTTACTGAAGAAGAATGATGAAATACTTATGGTCTATACCCTTCCTTCCCATCCTTCAATCCCTTTAAAATAAATAGTCTCGTCTAACTAGCGCGGTTGCCATTTCCGAGACTATCATTATACAGGAAAGTATTACAGAAGAAAATTCCGCAATTTATGAATATAATCTTATAAAACATCGAAAATGGCAACGCTGTATTTTCAGCACAAATAGCTAAATATCTATCGACCTAGTAAACCCGAATATGTCAAACGTGTTTAGTTACTTTCAAAATTTTTAGTTGTCAAAGTATGGAAATTTATATTATTTTCCAGAACAATAAGGGCGTATTTTTGTCTATACAGTAGCACTTTAAAATACTAAAAACTTAGATGTGTTCATGTGATGCATACCTACGCGAAAACTAATGTGAATTTATGTGGCTTTGTTTGATGTTTTGTGAGGTTATTGCGTCGGTTTTTGTTGAGGTTATTTATAAAGTTGGTTTTAAATAAGGCCGAAAAGGTAAATAAAATTGCATTTTTTTCTAAAGGGTAAAGTGGGATTTAAGTTGTTCAGATTCGGCGGTGTCGTTCGCATTGAACAAATGAGAACATACCTGACCATTTGTAAACTCCGCGGCGGTTCGTTCGAGTCAGTTCAAGTTTATAAATCAGAAATTGTTTCCCAGCGAACTGAACTGAACGTAAAAGTTTAGAAATGTACCTTGAAAAATAAACTTCTTCTTCTGTCAACCGGTTATTGACCTTCTAAAGAGTTTAACCGACAACATCGCTCAAAATTCACTGACGTTTTTGGCCATAACCTATCTCAATATTGCTTTGTTTACATAATTCACATCTGTCACAAGTTTGTTTATCTTTCTCCCAGTGCTATTACGTGTTTTTTTCTGGTTTGACATAAGGTGATATAATTCTGTTATTAAGTAAAAACGCGAATTATGGTTATTTTTATTCAATTTGTTTTCATCTCAGGAATTGCCGGTTTAAATATAATAAGTCATTTCCATAACACCCTGTATAATGTTATGCAGTGTTAAAATAAATCTCTGTTCTTCAGATGCCATATGGCAACGCTCTAGCCCGCGGTCTCTTTTGTGCTAAGGGAAAAAATTGTCAGGTCTTAAAACAAAAATTATCAAGTTTATATCCACAATATGTAGGCGTACCTTCAAAGAAGTATGAAGGGTACGTCCATACTTGAGAAAAACATAACTTGTTTAGTGTCAATAGAAATTATTAGCCAGTCCTGAACACTGTATTTTTTTCCTTCTGTCGTATTCCTCAGGTATATGGACGCACCCTTACAATATAAGTATAGAAACTTTTCAAATTTATTTTGCGATTTTGTCGACGATGCCTCTATTGTTGTTTTCTTTTCTTACCATACACTAGTGGCTCTGAACAAAATATAAGAACAATGGCTTAAAAAATATTATTTTTTTTTTAATAGATTAAAAGATGGATTTTGAAACTTACATCAAAGCCTATTATTAGTTTAGGTAGATAAGTTTATTAATAAAATAAAAAACAAACATTTTGTAAGGGCTCCCAAATGCTCTACAATATTTCATGTGTAACAGATGTACAAATCTTGAGTAAATACGTATTAATAATATTATAATATTAATATATACTTATAAATAATAAGGCTCCATTCCTATAATAACAATTTGTATGCATGCATCTCCCTCCTGTCCCTCCATTTTACGCCAACTGGTCAAAATCATGAAAAACACAAATTTTCACGCACAGAGAACAAAGATGAAAAATCCCGCAAACGGCGCAACAGCCAACAGGTTTGTTCGGGTTTGTTCGATCAACGAATACTTATTAACAGGAAGAAGACAAACAGCCGTGTTAACAAATCGAAGCAGGTATGAACAAACGAACAAACCCGACATCCATTACGTCTGGCATCAGCTGACAAACGCACGTGCTTTTCAAATGTAACTTTTGTCCAAATTTTTATTACTGTCAATATTTTAAAGTGACATTTAACCAACAAAAAACATTCAAAACCCTTTTATTTGATTTTCTAAGTGGTGAAAATCAATATTAGGATTCTGACATGTTTTAAGCTGTAAATATCACTTTAAAATAATCTTTACACACTCCTTGGTTTCGTTACACTATTCGGACACACTAATTACTTGTATTTTTAACTTTTTTTTTGTTTAATTGTGTAATATGAATACTTTTAAGTAAAATTAGATGCGGAAAACACACATTAATTCATAAAATTTGAGTTTAAATGCAAAAATGGTCGTAAAATTGTTGATTCTTAAACTTTACGCTGCGAACATGTCATATTTGCAAAATTCAGTATTTTAACAGTGTTGCCACATAGAAAAGCTTTCTGCAATAATAGTTTTTAGGTTGTTCGGGTTTGTTTATATCGATATAAGACCGCAGTTTATTGTCAATGTAGTTATGTCACGACTAAGCAATATCTTTTAAGAGGGTTAACTGCGATAGAAAGGCCCAAAAATATCCGTTTTTGTGCAAAATTTTCTTCCTATGTAGCTAATAAATGACAACGGCAACTCTGTTGAAGATGTCACTTTTAAGTCGAACACAAATTTGACATTGCATAACACTGTTGCCAAGAGCAGTTATACTTTGGTGTTCAAGGAAAAGGAAAGAACAAATCAAAATAAAATGGAAATAGCAAATATAGATAATGTTGACGCAATTACAAACAAGCATGATGTGGATTTTGCAAAATATTTACAATACAATACATAGGATTGATTAGAGATAATTTCAGATGCAAAACCAGAAATTGTCGTCTCGTATGCACTATTAGGCAGAGAGTTAATGCAAATGCCTTGAATTCCTGCTTTTATTGTTGCAAATGCCGGAAAGATTATCCTTTGTTTTCTTTTTTCAAAATATGAATATTCCTGTTAGGCAGATATTTAAACTACACCGGTGGCGACCACAAAGTGGTTGTGTTTGCGACCAGCCTGGCTGGTCGCAAACACAGCCACGCCGCCGGTGGCCGCTACACGCTGCGGGCACTATGTTGTACACAGTTCTTATGGGCCGAGGGATGGCGTTTTCAGTGGCTCGGTTGAGCTGCACTGAGTCCATAAGAGGCGCGTGGCGGAATGAGGTTCCAAAAGCTGTAGCGGGGCGGATTTTCACTTGTTAGGACATTATCAATTTATGTAACTTTCTTGTGTTTTCTTTTCCCGAATACAGAAGGAAATCGGCCACAAAAGGTGTAGCGGGGGCGGGTTTTCACTTGTTTTCCCAGGGCACTGTCAATTTATGTAACTTTCTTATGTTTTCTTTTGCCGAATACAAAAATAAATCGGCTAAAAACGGTTTAGCGGGGGCGGGGTTTTCACTTGTTTTCCCAGAGCACTGTCAATTTTTGTAACTTTCTTGTGTTTTCTTTAGTCGAATACACAAACAAATCGGCTACAAAAGGTGTAGCGGGGGCGGGTTTTCACTTGTTTTCCCAGGGCACTGTCAATTTATGTATCATTCTTATGTTTCCTGTTTCCGAATAGGAAATCGGCTACAAAAGGTGTAGCGGGGGCGGGTTCTCACTTGTTTTCACAGGGCACTGTCAATTTATGTGACTTTCTTATGTTTTCTTTTTCCGAGTACAGAAGGAAATCGGCTACAAACGGTGTAGCGGGGGCGGGTTCTCACTTGTTTTCCCAGGGCACTGTCAATTTATGTAACTTTCTTATGTTTTCTTTTTCCGAATCCAGAAGGAAATCGGGTACAAAAGGTGTAGCGGGGGCGGGTTTTCACTTGTTCTCTCAGGGTACTGTCAATTTATGTAACTTTCGTGTGTTTTTTTGCCGAATACAAAAACAAATCGGCTACAAAAGGTGTAGCGGGGGCGGGTTTTCAGTGGTTTTCCCAGGGCAGTGTCAATTTATGTAACTTACCCTAACTTTCTTATGTTTTCTTTTTCTACAACCATATCTTTCCATTACATTTTCAAAAATTGTTAAATTCCGTGGGTGCTCAAGTGTAGTCATTACACAGAACCTTTACTTTTTATTTTTGTTATAAAATTATAAATCCGGCAACATCGCTAAAAATGTTGGGGTCAGAAGTGTCAGAACCTTGTCAAATCACTCAAAAACCATAAAATCAGGATTTTTATTAATTAATTTCTTAAAAATTACTGAGTATTCCGCAAATTTTTTTATTGAATATTACTACTAAAAATGTATACTTTTAGAAAAAAATAGTAAAAATTTAAAATTCGTGTGTCAGAATAGTGTAACGGACCCCACTCCTTATATCATTTTTTTTTTGAACTAGTAACGTAACTACAAATGAAAAATTAAACTTCAGAAATAAGCTTGTAAGTAGTTTTATTAAAAAATAGGAAGTAAATCATAATTTACATAAAATATTTTACCATCTTCAACTTGGCCTAGGTCCTAGCAAATATTTCAAGCTTCAAGTCCAAGCATATTTTTGGGCACCATATGATTTAGGAAAAGAAATTTTATTATTGATGCTTACTCTCAGTAAAGATGACTAAATAAATATTTCAATTACAAATTACTCACTTGCACCAAATAGGAAACGACGTTTTTCGTGAAAAGATTAGAAAATTAAAAAATATTTTGAAATTTAAAGATGCTGCGTCTTCTCCACCATTTTAAATCACATCAGATGTTGCTTGATTTGCAATCATACCAGACGAAGGAAGTTAGCTTGTTTAAAAATTCGTACTGTTCGCATTCTATGCCTGTCTCTGTCTGCAGCAACCTTCCCTAATTCAGTAAAGTGAGACAAATATGACCAGGATCAAGTCGCCTGCATAAACAATCACTTTTTGGCATTTCATATTAACTCTACGTAAGTCTGATATTGACGCTTACATGATAGAGTGAAACAGATAGATAAAAGTAGGTTACTTGTGAGCGTATGGAGCAGAATTAATAGGCTTAGCATCACTTCCAAGGCCTTCTTACGTATTTCGATCCCCCCCCAATAAGCAGTCTCACCGGGCTACGCGCGATCGAAGGAGAATTGACGAATAACAATGGAATGAACCGCGCGAAACATGCACGAGCACGAATTCGGAACTTTCCGTGACCTTACGATCTTGTGATTTACCCTCGATATGGGATTTTGGAGCACGTTTCCTGAATTATTCCAACTCAAAATAATTTACACATGGTAATGAGTTAAAATAATGCACGTCCGGGTTACAACGACACTTTATAATCAATTAGTAAGTTTTCCCAACCCAGAAACTGAGTTCAGGTAACTCATAAAATAGTTACAAGTTGAGGAATTGTGGTGATCCCAAATATGTTTAAAATGTTGATAAATAATCTCTTTCTGGGTTGAGGCGAGCCAAAAGAACCTGAGTTATTGTAGCGTTTTTAAATAATTTGTGATAATTCGTAGGCTCAGTTAGAACAACATAGAGAGGTGGGTTGAGGTAGCTCCAATTTTGTAACTCACGACATTGGTAAAGATTGTTTCACGAAAAATGAATATAACTTAATAACTGCCGTAAAAGTACATGGGCCATCCCATTATTTATGACCGTTTGTTATTATTATGTAGAAAGGACCGGATTGTAATAATTATAATTAAATATAGGCACATCAGGTAGGTTAGGTTGCTTAATTTATATTTAAATATCTTTTTGTGGTAAAATTTTTTAGTTTTTGAGGAATGGTTCAAGAACTGTCTTTTACCCAACATTCCTCAGAATAGCGTGATAGTAATGGACAATGCGAGCTATCACAGTCGCCAATTACATAAAGCTCCAAGCTCAAATAATACAAAATTGGAGATTCAGAACTACATGGCGGCGAATGATATATATTTTGAAGAAAGTGATAAAAAAGTGATCTTTTAGAAGTTTTAAAGACATTTTGTATAAAAAAAGTATATGTTTGTGACACATTGGCAGAAGAAATTGGACATACAGTGCTACGGCTCCCACCCTATTATTGCATTTTTAACCCCATAGAGCATATGTGGCACCAGTTAAAATCACTGGTTAGGTCTGAAAATATTTCTCCGACTTTAAGTTCTAGTGTTGTAGAATTAATACGAAAATGCTTTAATGATATTCCCCCAGGTAGTTGGAAAAATTCAGTCCGTCACGTAATAACTGTAGAAAATTCGTATGTTAGTCTGGATCGTATAATTAATCCAATTATAATTAATTTTGATGAGGATAGCGATAGCGAAACAGAACTATCTATAGAATGACATTATAAATGTAAATAAATATGACTAGTAATATTTAAAAAAAATGATATTTCATTTGATTACATTAATATAATCATATCATTACTTGTTTTCCTTAGTCCGTCCCTTCATACTTCACTCGTTTATTGCCAAGCTCTTGTCGACACAATGGGACCGACCCAGGAAATCATTAAGTCGTATCCAATTTTCGTGAAACGTACTGTAAATGCATTTTTGTCAGTGTAGTTTTTAATTTAATACATTTTTTTCCCATCGCGCTTCATACGGAAACGTTCAAGTTAAACTGGGCAAACAATACATATTTCATTTTTTAGCAACCATGAAATAGGGCACTATGATTTACCCGCCTCCATCGATTACATAATAAGAGTAACAGCCCAAAAGAAAATCTTTACCATTGGTCACTCAACCGGAGGACAAGTGTTGCATGTCCTGACCACAGAGCGTCCAGAATACAACGATAAAATAAAAATAATTACACATTATGGGGCATCAACTATCGTTAACGAAATCGATTTCCCACTATTAGGAGCGATGGGTAGTGCAGCAATATATTTTAGAGTAAGTAGCCTTTTTAATCAATAGACAGTTATTTATTTTATTTATTTCTTAATTGCACAGCCGGAGACAAAGCGAACTTACTTGCTGGACTATTTTCTTCGCATTCCACTGTAGATTTCCAGGGAAGAACACCACCCGACATTCGTGCAGTTCAATCCGAAATGACCGAGATCGTGTTCCGTCAGCGTCCCGTCAAACGAATCCTGAAAGGGTCTCGACGTCAAGAAAGCTTCTAGTCCAGACGAAATTCCTGTTATAGTTCTCAAGAGATGCACCGATGAACTAACACCAGTATTTTGTAGACTTTTTAACTTATCCTACAAACAAGGAATATTTCCATCGTGCTGGAAGGCGGCGCGAGTCCAGCCTATACCAAAGAAAGGTAAGAGAACCCGGCCTAGCAACTATCGACCAGTCGCATTGCTGTCAGTTATATCAAAAGTAATGGAGAAAGCTACTAACCAACATCTTCTAAAGTACCTGGAAGGCTTCAACATTATCAGCGATCATCAATATGGTTTTCGGAAGTCCAGATCAACTGGAGATCTTCTACCTTATGTCACCCATATTTGGAACAACGCAATCGAACATCATGGGGAGTCTCGGGCTGTTGCACTGGATATTTCTAAAGCCTTTGATCGTGTTTGGCATGAGGAACTTCTAAGTAAACTGTGATCCTATGGTATGCCCAGTCGATTCTGTGCTTGGTTGTCTAGCTTTTTTTAAGGACCGCTCTCTGCAAGTGGCGATTGACGGATTTCTCTCAGACACCTTTACCATCAATGCCGGTGTTCCTCAAGGGTCCATATCAGTGGCGTAACTACCGGTATTCCATGTGTTCCAGGAACACAGGCCCCCGAGCTTTGGGGGCCCCGAATGTGCCTCCAAAGCTCTGGGACCTGCAAGGCTGGGGCAAAGCTGCACAAATTTTTGTGACCATCACCTTTTTGGTGTCGTAGATTACGGAAAATTCATGAAAAATCACATTTTTAGCAATTCAGATGGTAACAGTATTTGCGAATGCAAAAAGTCGAAAAAAATCTTGTTAAATGTTATAAAACCTGTAATGTGACTGTCGGCTGTAAATAAACTTATGTTCTACGCTTAGAAATGTCGTTTTCTATAAAGTAAGGGGGGGGGGGGCTACCGTCACCGAACACAAGTTTTTCTGACGTAGTTACGCCACTAGTCCATATTGTCTCCCACTCTCTTCTTACTCTACATTAACGACCTTCTAGTGAAAACGAAAATTCCGATATTCATTTTTGCTGATAAAAGCACACTTATCATCTTTCCCTTTGAATGTACAAACATCGGCTGCCGACGCACATCTTCGCATCTTCGCAGACAGCATGAAGTACCACGCCTCAACAAAGACCTGGAAGAAATTTTGGCTTGGGGTGACAGTAACCAAGTCGAATTTAACGTTAAAAACCCCAGGCAGCAGTTTTCTCTAAAAAAGTTAACATTACAGAACCGGATATAGTCATGGACTGACACGCAATCCCATTGGCTTCATCTATTAATTTGCTGGGCGTCAATCTGGGAGGAAACATGTCTTGGCATAACCACGTTGTGGCAATCGCCAAGATAGCTTCTTAGAAACTTGGTGTACTCTTCCGAACCAGAAAGTTGAACACACCTCAACAACTTTTGACACTATACAAAGCCCAGATTCGAACATCACGAGAGTACTGCTCATGTCTGGAGCTCTGCTCCCGAACATACTCTTCGGCTACTGGATTCCATCGAAAGGAGGGCCATTCGTCGAATTGGAGACCACGAGCTGACGAAGAACCTCGACAGCCTAGAACATCGAAGACAGGTTGGGGATTTGACTATCTTTTACAGATATTTTCATGGAAAGTGTTCGGTTGACCTTGCCCTCTTAATTTCGCCCAGAGCGGCGAATATCAGAAATACACGACGAACCACTACCGCCCATCCATATGTGGTTAAGCTTAGTACTCCTCGAACTTCATTATTTAAGAATTCTTTCATCTGGAGGACTTCATCCTTATGGAACGACCTTCCCGAGGTCGTTTTTCCCAACGAATATACCACTCCCAGAGTGACCTAAAGGATTTTTCCTATAGTGCTTGTGTTTGATCATAAAAAAAAAATTGCAGGAATATTTCCCGGCTACAAGGCAGGGCAAGGAAATACGTTCACATCATATTATTGGAACTTAGGATCGAATAAATACATAAAAAGAAAACTGAGCTTAGAAAATGAAAACAAATATAAATAAACAATAAATCTACATTATAAATTTCCAAATAAATTTTAGGATAGAAAGTTTTTGGGGGAAAAACTATGCAAACCGTCTAGTTAGGCACCAGTTTTTTAACTGTTGATATTTTATCCTCTAAACGAATTTCAAGTCAACTTCACACACCGGTGCATGAAGTACCGTGTAATCCTTAAGGGATTTACTTCATGCACACTGCCACAAGAGCCAATGTAGGTACCTATTTAAAATTAAATTAAATTTCATTTTTAATCTTATTATTATTCTTACATTATATTTTTGAACGCAATTTTTTCATAGCGTTTTCCAATCCTTTAACTTTACGAATCCAGTTTTAGATTAGAAAAAAACTAAGTATATTTGGCTAAACGTTCGCATAAAATAGTGCCTGCTCGGCAACCTGTGATTAAAGGCAGCTCATAAGCAACTTTATCATAAAAAATAATAGGTTGATTGAAATTATTGTAATATTTATTAGACGAATAGGAATAGTGGTAAATAAAAAAATTGGTCACTTTAGCCAAATATGGAAACTTTGGTAATTAAAAAAAGGAATACAGTTTATAATATTTGTATTTAAAAATGTAGGCGCCCCAAAATGACTTCACCCCTCCCGCCCCCAAACCCTGCCTCATGCCACTGGATAGAAACTAAACTTACTATATTTTAATTATCTTTTTATCTGTTATTTTAGTAGAGCCGACCCTGTTTACAATTCTTGCAATTTTACTTGGTTTTATTACAGTTACAAACTTTTTATTTCTTTTTAGAATGCGATTAGTAGCTTGGGACTATATAATTTGCCGCAAAATGTATATGATGTTGTTGTATCCTTCTTTAGGACTTTCTGTGCGGACCCGGATTACACAAAAGTTTGCTTCAGGATTATTCCTGGTGGAATAGGAAATACTAAATCGACACTCATAGAAGAGGTATAGTAGGTACTAATTAAAACTACTTACGTCTTTCTTCTAAAATGTTGTGATTGGTTTATCTTTCTTCTAAAATATTGCAATTGGTTATGTAGAGACACCGTTGCCAGTTTCTCGATACCATTGCGATCAGTGGCGGTTCGTGGGTGAAAATATAAGGGAAAAACCAAATACCAAAATATAATTTTCTTTAATTTACCTATTTTTTCTATATTAAATCAATCCTTTTGAGAGCTCGTTTTTTATCGATACAATTTTTCATGTTTTCGAAAAGTTTTATTTTGGAAATTTAGCGAAATGTATTGTATGAGTAAAATTTCAAAAAAAAACATAACTTTGAACGTTACAACGAAAAATTGAATCGATAATTCAAACGACGCTCGAGTTATACAACGTGTCCAAGATAAGGAGGGCCAGTACCGGGATCTCGGAAACCGTAAGAGATACGAAGTCGGTTAAATGGAGGTAAAGTTGCGCATTTACGTGCCTAATAATATGCCGTTTAGAAATTTTTAAAATTCCGAGTAGTTCCAGGAAAAAACCGAAATTCTGAAAAATCGTTTCAGTGTTTTCCTGAGTTTTTTTGAGATCGAATTCTAAAGTAAATTGCACTTTTACATTGCCACTTTTTCCGCTCTATCTAACAGCGTTAATTGTTTTGTAATCCGACGAGTCGTCTTCGAAGGGACATTATTAATTTTTTTTTAAATACGGTCTTGTTTTCCTGATATTGGAATTTGAGAGCTTTTTTTCTCCAGAATGCAACGATGTATGACACATTGTGTTTTGGTTTAATGACGTTTCGAGGTTTTTTTTAACTACATCAGGAAATTTTGGGATACGGTCCTGTATTTCTCCTAATTTTATAAATAATATCTCATAAGTAAGCTCTAAATTTTTTACTTATGTTGGACTAGTTCAATAAACTAATTTAATAATAAACCACAAATAAGTGAACAAAAATCATTCCAAAATAGTAAATAAAACGAACAACGAAAAAAGTAAGGAACTACATAATCAGGTGTTCAAAATGATTTCCGTTATTCTCTAACCACAAATAACATCTTCTAATTGCCACATAGTCGTTTTTTTGAAATAAAATAAAACATGCGATAGAATATCAAACTTTTCAGCATTTGTAAGTTTATGTTCCATATTTTCTGGAAAATAGAAAACCTCTTAAAACGCCCTCAAACGATCACAATGGGAATGTTAAGTGAAACAAATCACGCGTCACCATCTTAATTTTTTTGTTTCAAGCGCCTACTTTTCTTTTAAATCCCGAATCAACAGAAGTTTGAAATAATGTTTCTGTATTTTTTGTTCCCTTATTTGTGGTTTATTATTAAATTATTTGTTATTTATTGAACTAGTCCAACATAAGTAAAAATTTAGAGCTTACTTATGAGATATTATTTATAAAATTAGGAGAAATACAGGACCGTATCCCAAATCTTCCCTTCAAAAAACCCTCGAAACGTCATTAAACCACAATGTGTCATACATCGTTGCATTCGGAAGAAAACAAGCTATCAAATTCCAATATCAGAAAAACAGAACCGTATTTAAAAAAAGAAAGTTGACAATGGCCCTTCGAAGCCGACTCGTCGGATTACAAAACAATTAACGCTGTTAGATAGAGCGTAAAAAGTGGCAATGCAAAAGTGCAATTTACGTTAGAATTCGATCTCAAAAAAACCCAGGATATCTCCGGAACTACTCGGAATTTTAAAACTTTCTAAACGGCATATTATTAGGCACATAAATGCGCAACTTTACCTCCATTTAACCGACTTCGTATCCCTTACGGTTTCCGAAATTCCTGTACTGGCCCACCTAATCTTGAACACGTTGTATTTATTATTTCCAGAACGTAAATTAAATATTGTAATAATTCCTGAAATACTCTTAATATATACAACACACTAGACTAGACTTCAAACCTTTTGACGTTTCGTAAGTTTAAGCCTAGAATTTCAAAAGAAAACAAGTCAACAATGTCAGTAAATAGGAAAATACATTACAAATAAACAGTAAGTACAAATTTTTCTACTTAAACCTACCTTTAAAGTAGTCTTTCATTTGTCACAGGTAAATAATAAGGAAAATCTAAAAAAATATGCATTCATTCAAACATGACATTTATTAAAAGTCATTTTCTAGTACTCGGCCTCCTGAGAATCGCTTTTTAAAAATGTTTTGAACCAATGACACAGTTTTATCACTTGTAGAAGATGAATAATTACGTGTAATTGGTGTAAATGAAACAATTGATTGGCGATGGAAATAATCAATAATATCGTCATAGAAAGGAACGCTAATTTTAACTTATTTTTGAATAGGTCAAAGAATATGCATACCTTATATGTCTGTCCTTGGCAATTGTATTTCTAATAAACCACAAACAATGTCACTAACTGGTTCAAATGAATTTATTTTGTTTCACAATCAAATAATTAACCACGAAATAAAATGAATAATTACTATCGTACTCGTCAACATAAATCATGCCAAAGGCGGAATTCCACATTGCCATATTAAACTAACAGCAACGGAATTATTCGTGAAGAGCACAAGTCTCATCCCCTAAAACGTTCTCATAGACATCTAACACGTCATGGTAGCAACTAACTATTTTCACTTTCATACCATACCATCCGGTGACTAGCTAGCGAAGACTCCGAGAAGCTCTTCAGCTATATGTAGACAGAAATAAGAATGCTGTCCCTCTTCCTACACTTGCGTAGATTTTAATTTGCACGCAAAACGAAACTGGGTAACATTTTTTGTTGCGCTTGCCTCTACTTAGACTATTTTGGAGTATTAAATCATTGAACTACTAGCGGAGGAACGAATAATACAACAATTATTAATTCCAAATGCCAATGTATGGAAAAATTATTATTTCCCAGACCACCCGATGAAACCTTCTACAATAAGGGCGTATTTAGTCTACATAGTAGCACTTTAAATACTATTTCAGGTTGAATGGTACTACCAAGAAAAGGAAGCGTTTTATATTGATAGAACTGGCTGCATGACTAATTAGTCAAATGCCAATTAAATTAAATTAAAAAAAATATATTGATAGAATATAACCACCTGCAGACCGGTTTCGAACTCTTTTGTTCTCGTCAGTACAGGGTAGGTGTCCATACCTATCATCAGATAAGATTCTAATATAGGCGCGGAACTACTATGCAGTAAGACCATGCAACGCAGGGGGGTCCAGGCGTCCAGGGGGCCCTCGGCCCAAAGTAGCCTCCCGTTACGGAATGCGAGGCCCTTCGCCACTTCAAAAAGTGTATTTTTCTTACGCAACACTAATTTATTATGATTTTATACTATCATCAAGAAAAGGTGTTCCTACACATCTGTCGTTCGCCTTAGATTTTAAGAACCTTCAAAAAAAATTTTTGTAATAAAAAAGCATAGGTACCTATTCGTCTTGCAAATAAGTTATGTTTTTGTCTTGTTTATGTTGAATAACTTAGTGTCGCGCAACCCAAGTGCTGAGCTCCTCTGAAAGTGGGGCCCCAAGCCCAGACCCACCGGGCCTAGCAGGAAAATAGGTCCTGGATAATGTTTATAGTAATAAAGAATTAACAACTACAACGTTTTAAAGTTTTTATGACACCATAGGTATTTTTAATTGAAAGCAAACTTCCTATTCCTAAACAAATAATTTAAGGAAATTGAATATAAAATATCCCTAGCGCAACGAAATAGGTGCTCCGGAGCGACAGCAAACTGGTCTAAATACAGTACTTGTTATTTATAAATAATATTTTTTATACTTATTTGGCGGTATGGCGGTGCTAAGTTTTAAAAAAATTATTTCTTACGGAGAATTATTAACATCAAAAGAATAACTTACTAGTAATATACTAATCTACAAACAAAATTAATTGAAAAGTTGGCCAATGGTTCAATTTAGGGAAAATACATTTACATAAACGCATTGAACAATTTTTCAAATAATTTTTTTGTAAATTTTTATTATTAGTAAGCTGAAATAAATACATTCCTTTTATTCAAATATCATTTATGTTTCATTTTATACAATAATTGTTTCCATGGCTAACTGCGACTAAACATTGTGATATTCAGTAATTAACTGCTTAGAAACATTTGGTCAGAAAATTAGTTATGAATGGTTAATCGAGTAAAATATCAAAAAATCTCTTAACATATTTTTTGGTCAGAATATAAGAAGATTTAACACAAGGGTGGATGGGTGGACTTCGGTTTGGGGATCAAACTTCGTTTTGGGGGGGTCATACAAGGAAAACTTACGAAAAGTAATACCCTGTCGTGTTAGTCAAACCGGTATTTATGGTATTTTTCGTGTTAAATTGATGCTTGGGGGAGGCTTGTGAGTCTAAATTATTTGAGGAAAGAAAAAACTTTTTTTGCGACTTGTTTAAAGTAACTTCTAATTGTAACCTGCCCTGTATGATATTCTAATTATTCGATCTTATTAAGTATTTTTAAATTAATTTTACGAGAACTTATACTTTTATAAATATTTCCTGGAAATTTGGATTAAAAGTAATTTTAAACAATAAAGTTATTCAGAAAAGAATAGTGTGGTCACTTTTTAAATCATTTTATAGGGGGCCCAACAAATATAATTTTGCGGGGGGGGGCAAATTTTGAACCGCCACTGCTCTAATACTTCACGCTGTATTATCAACGGTAGTCGATACAATACAGTGGGACTACTAAGAGATGGCGCTGCGCTCTGTATTGTCTCGACTACCGTTGATAATACAACGTGAAGTATTATAGTCTTCTTTGATGAGCTCTCGAAATTTGTTCACTCGATTAACTTCGAGTGAAAAAATCTCTAGAGCTGGCACCCAACATAAATGTATAGCATAGCTAAATCAAAATCAGAATATGCAGTTAACCAGTCATATAGCGAAATCGAGTTATAGGTATGATACCTAATTCAGACGGTGAGTTTTAGTCAGTCGGCTCGTCTACCTCGTAGGCGAAACTTACACTCTGTAAGTTGACATTGGTCTGGTCTTTCCCCGCAATGTTGCTAACCTGACACTACCTGGCCCCCGCGAGGGTCAGGTGTCTGTAAGCAGATTTCTCATCGTGTGTCCAAAAAAAAAAAAAAAATGATGATACGTATGTACACCAGTGCTGCCAGATTGACGGATTAATCCGTTTTTGACGGATTTTTGCTACCCTGAGAAAAATTAAACGGATTTTCGACGAATTTTTGAATATGGAAGAATCTTAATGCATGTTTTATCATGATTCAGCTAGTTTTGTTACCGTAAATAGTTGTTACTGTATGAATGATGGCCAGCATGATGGGCGTTTTCATTTCTCAAGTTGGTCAACGATGTAACCAATTTTTTTCTCTTTATATCTCTATATACTCGTATTGGTTACTAGGGTTCATGGCGCAGCTACTTCTGAACAACCAGTAACAACGCAACTTTCAATCGATTTATCCAATAATTTTTTATGAATAAAGTACGTAATTCACGCGAAAACGAAAAATAATACCTTTTTAGAACAAATTTGCATGAAATTAGATAAGTTTAACTATTTCTACACAAAACGGATTTTTACGGATTTTTGAAAGCCTTCCCCCACCCTTTCCCCAGTATTCTACGGATTTCCCGACGAACCATTCTGGCAGCACTGATGTACACCTATCCTGTACTGACGAGAACAAAAGAGTTCGAAACCGGTCTGCAGGTGGTTACATCCTTTCAATGGAAAAGGCTTCCTTTTCTTGGTGGTACCATTCAATATGACTAAATAATATTTTTTCCATACATTGGTATTTTATATTAATACCACCTGAAAATTATAGACTTTTTATTTGTGAATTATTAATTCGATAAAAAAATTATATTGAAGTTAATTTAATTTATTGAATAAAAATAAAGTGATTTTTTTTTACTTCCTTTTTCTTTCTTCTTGAGGAAGTGGCCATTTCCCTACTTCCCCTGACGTGCCCCCACTGATTGCCATGACACCCTGTATAATATTTAACGAAAATGTTGCCTACTTCATGTGACTAATGACATTCAATTTAACATTTTAGGACCTCGTAGAAGTAATAATGAGTAATTTTCAAAGGTTTTCTATACAGCAAGTATGGCACTATGTATTTAACTTGAATACAGGTAATATTATTATTTATTATCTGATCGGCAAGTAACAATTTACGTATTAATACAAAGGGGCGTAACTACTGGAAATTTAATTGTGAAATATATAGATTGTTTAGCGTCTAAGTTTCAATTATGATCATATTTGTAGTTACAAACGTGTTAATAGATATTGGTAGAATACAACGTGTCCAAGATAAGGAGGGCCAGTACAGGGATCTCGGAAACCGTAAGAGATTCGAAGTCGGTTAAATGGAGGTGAAGTAGCGCATTTACGTGCCTAATAATATGCCGTTTAGAAAGTTTTAAAATTCCGAGTAGTTCCGGAGATATCCGGAAAAAAACGAAATTGTGAAAAATCGTTTTATTGTTTTCCTGGGTTTTTTTTATATCAAATTCTAAAGTAAAATGCACTTTTGCATTGCCATTTTTTCCGTGCTATCCAACAGCGTTAATTGTTTTGTAATCCGACGAGTCGTCTTCGAAGGGTCATTATCAACTTTCTTTTTTTAAATACGGTCCTGTTTTTCTGATATTGGAATGCAACGATGTATGACACATTGTGGTTTAATGACGTTTCGAGGGTTTTTTGAACAACATCAGGAAATTTTGGGATAAGGTCCTGTATTTCTCCTAATTTTATAAATAATATCTCATAAGTAAGTAAAATTTTTACTTATGTTGGACTAGTTCAATAAATAACAAATAATTTAATGATAAACCACAAATAAGTGAACAAAATACAGAAACATTATTTCAAACTTCTGTTGATTCGCGATTTAAAAGAAAAGTAGGCGCTTGAAACAAAAAAATTAAGATGTTGACGCGTGATTTGTTTCACTTCATATTCCCATTGTGATCGTTTGATAACATTTTAATATATATTTTCCAGAAAATATGGAACATAAATTTACAAATGCTGAAAAGTTTGATATTCTATCGCATGTTTTATTTTATCTCAAAAAAAACTGTTATGTGGCAGTTAGAAGATGTTATTTGTGCTTAGAGAATAACGGAAATCATTTTGAACACCTGATTATGTAGTTCCTTACTTTTTCCGTTGTACGTTTTGGAATGATTTTTGTTCACTTATTTGTGGTTTATTACTAAATTATTTGTTATTTATTGAACATAAGTAAAAATTTAGAACTTACTTATCAGATATTATTTATAAAATTAGAAAAAATACAGGACCGTATCCCAAAATATCCTGATGTTATTCAAAAACCCTAGAAACGTCATTAAAGCACAATGTGTCATACATCGTTGCATTCGGAAGAAAAATTGCTCTCAAATTCTAATATCAGAAAAACAGGACCGTATTTAAAAAAATAAAGTTGATAATTGTTCTTCGAAGACGACTCGTCGGATTACAAAACAATTAACGCTGTTGGATAGAGCGGAAAAAGTGACAATGCAAAAGTGCAATTTACTTTAGAATTCGATCTCAAAAAAACCCAGGAAAACAATAAAACGATTTTTAAGAATTTCGTTTTTTTCCGGATATCTCCGGAACTACTCGGAATTTTAAAACTTTCTAAACGGCATATTATTAGGCACGTGAATGTGCAACTTTACCTCTATTTAACCGACTTCGTATCTCTTACGGTTTCCGAGATCCCTGTACTGGCCCTCCTTATCTTGGACACGTTGTATACTGCTTTCGAATTTAACAAACATTTAGATAAGCATTCAGGGCACGTTGCTTGAACGGTATAACTTTGGACGACATTTGTAGATACGCCCCTTTGAATTAACACGGCAGCATTGTCCAGATGTGTTTCCGAAGCCGACACAGTCTGCTCCATTGGTTTAATAATTAATATTGAAATTATTATTCCAAACATGTTTCGAAGGCACTCATCTTCAGGGGAAAAATAGATATACGGAAACTTATGACACTGTCAAAGTAAAAAGGGAAAATATAAATATAAAAAAATAAAAAATATTTTAGAAAATTAATTTGTAATACAAGACATGACAATGGCGGAGGCAAACTTTATTGGGGGGGGGGGGGGGGGGTTCAAACAAGAAATACTTACAAAAAGTAATAATACCCTGCCGCGTTAGTCAGTCAACCTGGTATATATGGTATTTTTCATTGTTAAATTGTTTGGGGGGGGTCAGGACCCCATGACCCCCTCCACTGAATCCGCGTGTCAAGAGAGCGAATGGAGATTTTATTTAAGCGCAGAAATACAAATAAGTTTAAAAAAATAAAGCTCTATTTTTCCGTAGAAAAAATATTAATTATGTTGAACCACTAATAAATATATATTAACGAGAAATTGCTCCATACCCATGTTTAATCATTGTAGTTTTGGATAATACTACTCTTCTGTGGAAACCAAATTTTTAATCATTGTAGTTTTGGGTAATACTACTCTTTTGTGAAAACCAATTGGCTTCCTTCTTGTATAATTCCTAAAAAGAGTTTTGAAGAAAAATGAATTTACGAATTACTAAATTTACCTTTTAGGGGATTTTCGAAAATATGATTGGGGACCAAGGAAAAATATGGCATTGTACGGCCAAAAGGTCCCTCCGCTCTACAACATGTCGGCATGTACGTGTGCCAATGCTTTCTTTTATGGTGTTACCGATTCAACCAGTACTCCAGAGGTAAGTTGATGGTGGGTAATGGTTAGCTTAGTGTTGTGATCGCTCGAGCTATAAATCGCTTGATCACTCGATTATTGAAATAACCGACATCGCTCGAGTTATCTATTCAGGCGAAAACCGTCGCTCGTCACACGAGCTTTGCTTGACGCCGGCGGAAATGTACCGCTGTAGTGGGACCGAGTTAAAAAACTGTTCGAACAGTTTTTCGCTCGATAGGAAATACTCTAGTTATAAATTCAGGCGAAAAACCGAAAAATATCACCTGTTACTTGATACACAGTCTTCGGTCTACGCGCCGCGCCATCCGATTGGCGACGTTCGATTTTGACGCTGAACAGGTAACACGACATACGTCTTTCTTAAAGGCACATAAACGAGAAGGTGCATATAAAAAAGTATGCCAAATCCCTTAGCGGAGTCATCGCGACATGGAAAGTTTTGTTTTAACTGGCTGGCCAGCGGCGTAGTTTAGGTCTCCGATTGTAAATATTAAAAAATTAAAGGATATAATTTTTAAATTTTTATTTACTATAAACTCGAGAAACTTCTCAAAAATAACATAATAATGGAAATTGTTAATGAAAAATAACAAAACTAACAAAATGGTTAACAAAATATATGGAAAAATTTGTTGGTAATCTTATAGTAAACATTTTTAAATCTAAACAGGAACTTTTTATTAACTCAAGCAATAAACTCGATCACACTACAGCGGTATATTTCCGCCGGCATCAAGCGAAGCTCGGGTATCGAGTGAAAGATAATAAGTGACGATCGAGCGACGGTTTTCGCCTGAATAGATAACTCGAGCGGTTTTTTTTAATAATCGAGCGATGTCTGTTATTTGTCGCCGAAATAACGATATCTTTCCGCTTTTGTTATCTTTGGAAGCGCGGTTGTCTCGCCTGCGGCGCGTTGTTCATCAATCGTTATCGTGGGTCCCTCGTATACCCATTTTTCCCCTTGCTTATTTATTGCCAGATCGCTGCTTTTTTCGCTATTTTTGTCCCACTGGAATTCTAGGCCCGAAGGCGGTGATTCCCCACCCAGAGTTGTTTTTAAAGCCAACAACATACGTTGGCGAGCAGCGGACCTAACATTTAGGTCGTTGTATGGAACATTAAGGTACTGGTCGACACTACCAGTGAGGTCGACAGTCCGATAAAGTTCATTAAAGTCAGCGCTAGATATGGTATCACTTAAATTATCGTTTTCCGCCATTTTTCGATATTTCGACGTTTCGATTTTCGTTAATAGTCAGGGATGCCAGCCGACGACAGGTGTCTGTCGGTCTTAGTGGGGCCCACCACCTTTCCCCGCCAACTGGAAGCTGTCAGCAGTCCACCAATTAAGATGAAGATGAGGGCAAGAATTTTGTCTTAGAATTAAAAGGATTGATTTTACTGTTATAAGTATAGTTGTTGGAACGTAGGACGAAGCCTAACTATTGTTCGAACTATACTTTTGAGTTTATTGGCACGGGCACGTCCAATTGAATATAACAAGGCAAGTTTGTTATATTGAACACGGAGGGCTTTTTGCTTATTTAATTTTAAGTCTTTTGTCTTGAGGGTTATTTATGGGTTAGTCTTACGTATGTCGAGTCTCACGACCGGGGCGATTTTCGATTAATTACTTTTATTTTCTTTACAATAAAAAAAATTAACCTGAGCTAGCAATGGCCCTCTACTAAGAGGGAATTAACCAACCTAACTGTCTTCTAAGACCCTACACGCGAATCCTAGCTTTGTCTTAAATATATCAACTTAAGATTTTTTAAGAACCCTTACTACGCGCCGGACTTAGAAAAAATCCTAATAGCCGTTACTGATTATTCCTAGCGCAAGGCGTCTATAAAGGAATACATCGGTAAAAACGAATATTTTTTATTAAGTTATTTCGGGCGCTAATGTCTATAACGAAATACTTATTGATTAACGCAATATTTCTCTCAACCTGCGGTTTTTTGAGAAACTTATGCGTGTCGCATCTTTAAGAAGTTTTTTCGATTTTTTTTTTAACGCCACGCTGGCCGACGCCGCCCTCAGTGCAGGGACAACGATGCCATAATGACCGAACAGAAATGACTATTCCGTTTGTCTCTCTACCTTAGCTTCCACCTTATAAAAAGGACGCTATTTTAACGAACGCTTAAGAGACAAACTAGTCCTACTCCGACCGAATTTATTTACTTCTTCTTTGCTTCAAAGATGTCTTCTTTTTTGGCCTTTTCACTTGACAAATATTAGCGATATTTGCCAAGGCGGGCGACTCAATACACTTCGTTAGGAGGGATCGACTTATTAGGAGGTATTCTCCCGATCGAAATAATATTGAGCCTGTGCAACACCGTCTAGATTAATCCGCCGGTATATAGATGATACCTTGCGAGGAAGAATCTATAAAGCTCACACTGAAATCGCGGGGGACCGAGCCAGGGTATACGCACTGGCCTGCTGTTCCAACGGTGGAAGCTGAATTAGAAAGTTTATACTCCGCGTTAAAAAACACAGAGTGTTAAATCCCTCGTTGTACGGGTTTCTTCAAAGTTTAAACTCTGTATTCAAAAATACGAGTGTTCGTGAAGACTGTACTGGACTTTTTCCCAGCGAACGATCTCGCGGAGATTGGTCTCTCAAAGCAACCAGAATTCAACTGCCGTATTCGATTTTTTAACATATAGTTTTCGTCATTCCATCTAATCTCGTGCCGACGAAGCGTTTTGATAAATGGACAGCGGGAACCACACACAGCTGTTTACGTTGCAGAAATATAAAAAGCCTCTGATTTTGCATGTTGAAAGATTATATTATAACCTTGTTAAATAAATCGTGCTATAAAAATAATCCTTTTTTGGTAACATATTATAGGAAAATATGTTGAATTATTAAAAAATAATCCAACGTAAAAATCCTCCTTATTTTCTTAATTTAAAAAAAAAAAACCATTTTTACAACACCCCCCCACCTAGGCGAAAAAATAATTCCCAAAGGATTTGTATTTTTCAAGAATGCCTTCAGATGAGTCCGAAGAGCGGGATACATTTTAATAATTAAAAGACAGAACACTTTCCCATTCTTCACCCGTCTTCTTATACAGTTCTCCCCAATGATTGCTGTGCGCCGACGGCCTTTTCCCACTGGGCTTCAATGAAGAATTGTAAAACCATTTACTACTATGCTTTTCTATAGATTCCACTAGAGCTGGTTTCACAGGTGTAGTTTTCACGCGTTTAAATGTATATACTTTTTCCGGCTCCGGGGAAGAGTTTTACATACTCGTGATTATCCGTTCCACACGATCAACAGTGTTCTTCCGGACCTTTCGAATTTGCTCACTCCCCGCGGTGTTGATTTCATCTATTTTGAGCAGCTGTCGGGTGAGCAACTCCTCTAGGAGTCGACTCTGCCGTTCGTCCTGCCCATTTGTCAACGCGATAACCCGTTGCTGAATCCTGTCAATCTCCGTATTAATTTCACTCAGCGTGTTTAAACTGCGGTACTCCTCAGCAGGTATTTCTAGCTTCTGCTCGAGTGAAAAAATATTCGGGATATTTTCCGGTTCCGGCTTCAAGTCGCGTCTTGGTTTGTCAACTCCCTTTTTGATTTCAACGGGCCTTAAATCGTCCGTGCGCACGTTTATTGAATTTCCACTCATTAGAATTTTGCAAGTTATATCTTCCGTAACTTTAACAGCCTCATGGGGGCCTGTCCGGGTCGGCGCGAAGGTTTCTGGGACCTCTTGTCGCGCATCAACCCGATCGCCTCCCCGGAATTGTACCTTCTGAGGTGTCTCTTGGTGATATTCTAAACTTTCAAACTCCAATTGTCGCTCGCGCGCATGTCTACGTCTTTGGCGCCGTCGTTTCCGCTTTGATACTCTCGGTGATTGCCTTACAAGTAACGGCATTAACTCAATTTCCGGAGCCTGGGAAAATTCTACTGAAAGTGCTTCAAGTTTCCCGGAATCCGCCAGGTCGACTTGCAATTCTTCATCTTTCGTAGATACATTTTTTCCCTTTTGTTTCCAGAATATGGCCTGCCTTTCATGCTTGCCGATATCCATACAATGTCTGGAATAATCAATAGTCGCTTTTTCTTGCATTAAGAAAGGGGTACCCAGTATAATATCCGCAGTGAGGCCAGTCACTACATCGTATGGTAGTTGATATACGGCGTTGCCTATTGTGGTATCCAAAACAATGGTTCCGATTACATGCGCAAAATTCTGGTTTGTCGCAAGACCCAATTTTCTTTGAACAGGGGTCCACTGTTTGTTTTTTATTAGATCTTCACTAATTAAATTTAAATCCGCTCCGGTGTCTATCAAAGCTTCCTTACACTCACCCTGTATATTGACTTCAATCATGGGTCGCAACTGCGAAGTGTATCGCACCATCGGGCATACGTAGTCTAAGGGGCCGTCACTACTTGGAGAGCAACGGCCCTTATCTAGTTTTTTGGCTCCGACTCCTCAGCGACATTGGTTATGGCCCGCAGTTGACCCTCACGCCCTTTATTGCGTTCCTCATTTTTTCCTGAAATGAGTGTCTCTCTTGAGGGTGCATATTTGGGTTCGATGGCCCTTTTCGGACACTCCTGATCCCAATGGTCTCCCCTACAATATCGGCATCGGCGCGATGGTTCAATATTTCGAGGTGGTTGTCGAACTTCAATTTGTTTCAAATTTTCCTCTTGTTGTTTTTGCGTTTTTTGGCGATTGTTATTTTTTTGTTGCTCGGCCTGCGACGATGCTGACATTTCTTGAAAATCCCCCTCTATCTGGGACGATAATAAAACCAATTCTTCGATATCAGTGATCTGCATACCTCTCAGGTATGGTCTTATCGCCGGCAGCAATTGTGGAATAAGCAATCGTACGCACTCAACATCGCTTCCTTCTGGCTCCACTCGGTTGAACAGAGCTCTCTTCTTTAATATGAATGCCTCTACGGGTTCCCTCAAAGCTTGTTTTCGCCCGTACAGGTCCGCTTTCAGCTCTGCCAAAAGCGCTGAATTATTAAAGCGTCTATTTATACGCCCCGCGAACTCCCCGTATGTCAATGTAAAACCTCGTAGGGTATTGAACCACGCCTTGGCGGGGCCGTAGAGACACTCACACGCTATCCTAAGCCTGTCTCTATCATCTGATATTTTATTTTGAGCGAAATGAGTCTGTAACTCATGCAAGAAGACAATTGGGTCCTCATGCACTTCGCCGCCAAATGACGCGCGAAGGGGAGTAGCCCGGGGCATTGTTAACCCCCCCAGGCTCTCAGCTATTTTAGCGAGATTAAGGGCCATTAAATTTTGATTTTGAATCATCAAATAATTGAGATCAGGTGTTGTTGTATCTTGCACTAACTTTTTTACATTTGACTCTGTATTATTAAGATGGGTTACGGGGGCGGCGCTCTTTTTAGGGTCCGCAGATTTCACTTTCTGCCCAAGCCTGCCAGAGTAGCAAGGGGCCTCCGCATCATTGACTTTAGTCCCCACCAGGGATGCCATGTCGCCGAAATAACGATATCTTTCCGCTTTTGTTATCTTTGGAAGCGCGGTTGTCTCGCCTGCGGCGCGTTGTTCATCAATCGTTATCGTGGGTCCCTCGTATACCCATTTTTCCCCTTGCTTATTTATTGCCAGATCGCTGCTTTTTTCGCTATTTTTGTCCCACTGGAATTCTAGGCCCGAAGGCGGTGATTCCCCACCCAGAGTTGTTTTTAAAGCCAACAACATACGTTGGCGAGCAGCGGACCTAACATTTAGGTCGTTGTATGGAACATTAAGGTACTGGTCGACACTACCAGTGAGGTCGACAGTCCGATAAAGTTCATTAAAGTCAGCGCTAGATATGGTATCACTTAAATTATCGTTTTCCGCCATTTTTCGATATTTCGACGTTTCGATTTTCGTTAATAGTCAGGGATGCCAGCCGACGACAGGTGTCTGTCGGTCTTAGTGGGGCCCACCACCTTTCCCCGCCAACTGGAAGCTGTCAGCAGTCCACCAATTAAGATGAAGATGAGGGCAAGAATTTTGTCTTAGAATTAAAAGGATTGATTTTACTGTTATAAGTATAGTTGTTGGAACGTAGGACGAAGCCTAACTATTGTTCGAACTATACTTTTGAGTTTATTGGCACGGGCACGTCCAATTGAATATAACAAGGCAAGTTTGTTATATTGAACACGGAGGGCTTTTTGCTTATTTAATTTTAAGTCTTTTGTCTTGAGGGTTATTTATGGGTTAGTCTTACGTATGTCGAGTCTCACGACCGGGGCGATTTTCGATTAATTACTTTTATTTTCTTTACAATAAAAAAATTAACCTGAGCTAGCAATGGTCCTCTACTAAGAGGGAATTAACCAACCTAACTGTCTTCTAAGACCCTACACGCGAATCCTAGCTTTGTCTTAAATATATCAACTTAAGATTTTTTAAGAACCCTTACTACGCGCCGGACTTAGAAAAAATCCTAATAGCCGTTACTGATTATTCCTAGCGCAAGGCGTCTATAAAGGAATACATCGGTAAAAACGAATATTTTTTATTAAGTTATTTCGGGCGCTAATGTCTATAACGAAATACTTATTGATTAACGCAATATTTCTCTCAACCTGCGGTTTTTTGAGAAACTTATGCGTGTCGCATCTTTAAGAAGTTTTTTCGATTTTTTTTTTAACGCCACGCTGGCCGACGCCGCCCTCAGTGCAGGGACAACGATGCCTTAATGACCGAACAGAAATGACTATTCCGTTTGTCTCTCTACCTTAGCTTCCACCTTATAAAAAGGACGCTATTTTAACGAACGCTTAAGAGACAAACTAGTCCTACTCCGACCGAATTTATTTACTTCTTCTTTGCTTCAAAGATGTCTTCTTTTTTGGCCTTTTCACTTGACAAATATTAGCGATATTTGCCAAGGCGGGCGACTCAATACACTTCGTTAGGAGGGATCGACTTATTAGGAGGTATTCTCCCGATCGAAATAATATTGAGCCTGTGCAACACCGTCTAGATTAATCCGCCGGTATATAGATGATACCTTGCGAGGAAGAATCTATAAAGCTCACACTGAAATCGCGGGGGACCGAGCCAGGGTATACGCACTGGCCTGCTGTTCCAACGGTGGAAGCTGAATTAGAAAGTTTATACTCCGCGTTAAAAAACACAGAGTGTTAAATCCCTCGTTGTACGGGTTTCTTCAAAGTTTAAACTCTGTATTCAAAAATACGAGTGTTCGTGAAGACTGTACTGGACTTTTTCCCAGCGAACGATCTCGCGGAGATTGGTCTCTCAAAGCAACCAGAATTCAACTGCCGTATTCGATTTTTTAACATATAGTTTTCGTCATTCCATCTAATCTCGTGCCGACGAAGCGTTTTGATAAATGGACAGCGGGAACCACACACAGCTGTTTACGTTGCAGAAATATAAAAAGCCTCTGATTTTGCATGTTGAAAGATTATATTATAACCTTGTTAAATAAATCGTGCTATAAAAATAATCCTTTTTTGGTAACATATTATAGGAAAATATGTTGAATTATTAAAAAATAATCCAACGTAAAAATCCTCCTTATTTTCTTAATTTAAAAAAAAAAAAACCATTTTTACAACATATTTCAATAATCGAGTGATCAAGCGGTTTTTCGCTCGAGCGATCACAACACTAATTTTTGCTATCTTCGAGAAAATCGTTCTAAATTGGTCACAATCGTAAAAGGATTCGGTCGCGAGTCAGCAGTATCCACGCTGGCGTACCTGGTATTTGCTGCGTTTCTTCCAACTACAATGTATTAAATAAATGTAAAATTTTAGTTATATAATAATTAAATTTAGTTATTATACACAATAATGCACACTTTACTAGGGTTGCCAGATGGACAATGTGTAAAAGTAGGACAATTGTATAAAGGAAGCCTGAATTTTTATAAAAAGCCGGACATTTTTGCGTTTCAACAACTAAGTATATAAAAATAAGCTTGTGTTTTCAGTATTGACCAAAAAAAAAGCTAAAATAAACAATGATTAAATAAAACACATATGTTTCCCCAGAAAACAAAAATCTACTATACCAACACGACTATAGTCTATTCATTTTCCCAATTCAGAGGAGCAAAACAAATACACGCCATGGACGCGTGAACAGCACACAGGGTCGCATTAAGAACGATATAACAGTACAATCTCGAACCACGCATGAATAGATCTGAAATAATAAATAATATCGTCGATTGCCCAATAACAGTAAGTCTATCCATCGAGCACGTGACTATCAACCGCTGATGTTTGTTTATTCTCCTGAATTGATAAAGTGAATAGGTTTAGGGTATTTTCCTAGTACTACGATAAATCCATTCTATTAATTTTTATTTGCAGGATAATTTGGCTACAATGAATCTCCTATCAAATACAATTTTGGATTATGAAATCGGTCCCAAATTTCATCATTTGGATTTTATCTTTGCAAGAAATTCCTCTCATTTAATATACGAACCGACAGTCAAATTATTTAAGGACTACGACGATGGAATGATTCCAACCGAGACAATAAGAAAAAGAAAGTCAACCCATTAAGATGTACATATATAATGTAATTTTAATAATAAATTTATTAAAAGGAAACTAAAACAAAATTCCTGCAAATCTTTAAAACATGACTTCGAGATAGTTATAAGCCACGCCTGCCTGTGTGGAATCATACCTAGTGTTATTTATACCATTTTTTGATTTTAGAAACAATGGCTGCATTCAGCAGAGTCCATCGATTTATAAGCGATTTTTAATGGGTGACCTCACGACGCGCATCGATTTGTAGGTCTGCTGAATGCTTTTTGTTGTCAGTTTTTTGTTTGGTTAGGATACCTCTTCACTACCTGAGATCCTGTATATATAATATGTTTTTATAATTATATAATCAAAAACAATTCAGCAACGTCGATATTGGATTCCAAAAAAGCTTTAAAAACTGCACATTTTTTGTAATTTAACCAACTTTGTAGAAATTACTCTTACAATTTCGTTCGTTACAATTTGAAATACTGTTTTTGAGATCCTGTATAATATGTTTTTATAATTCACTTCTTTCGTCGTTTTTTATAAATTTTACTCCTCAATCTGACAAAACAAAACTGTCATAAATCGCTGTCAAATCACAAATTGCTTTTCAAATTCGATTGTGAAATCGATTTTTTTTAAGTGCATGCAGCAGATGATTACTAAAAGTCGGTACGGTATATGAAGTCCGCTAAGCAATAAAACCTCTCGAGCCGGGTGGTCGGTGGCTCTCAAACAATAACTTATATTTTAGGTATTTTCTAAATAAAATAATTTAAAGTATAATAAGTAGTTTAGGTAAAGAAAATAATTATTTTTAGCTTTTATAGTATTTAGGCAAATTAGTTTGTCTTCGTCAAGAAAAACAACTTGCCTTGACAATTCCTATTTTTTGTTTCTTAAATATTCCCTTAAAAATTGCCATCTTTTGAAACATTATTGGACAGCTCTCAAAGCACTTTTCTGCTGTTGGTTCTTTTATATTTGAAGTCCATATCTTTTAAAATGATGGACAAACTGGTAGTTCCAATATCGCAAAGTATTTTCTTCTTTATCTTTTCAAGAATAGCTTTGAGGGTAACATATTCCTTCGCTTTATACATATCATAAATAATATTCATAATCGATAGTTTTATTCCTTAGGATAAATCAAAAGTTTTAGAATGGAGTCGAACCCTTTTATATGGTTTTTGCACTGCCAAAACAGACACTAACGGGGCCGAGTTATCTTTTTCTAAAGTAAAATAACGTTCCACTTGTAATACCAAACGGCGTTCACCTGGAGATAAACACCTTCTAGGCGTTGTGAACATGTTCCATAACTTTGCTTTATAACTGCTTTTAATTCACACACAATAATGAGAAACAAACTAAAAGCAAAAAGCATAACTACTTATTTAAAATAGAACATACCATCCTGCACTTGAGCACATTTCAATTATTTCTCGGAAAATAGTGATTACTATATAGATTTAACTATAATGATCCCAAAATAATTAAATTCTAGGAAAAAGTAACTGAGAAAATCTTTAACTTATTGACGCAAAATGTTTTTCATTTGATAAATAAAAAAAACCATGAGCGAAAAATAAACCAAAAAAAAATATTTATCGCGGTACATAATTCTAAGATAATTTTGTTTGGGAACCGCTGATGTCGCCCAGTAACATTTAGCCGAATACAGTGAACCAGTGGAATGTTCGGTAAGATCAAGTAGAGCGAAGGTATTGTTAACTTAACAGTGCAACCTCGATAATCCGGATTAGTAAATAATACATAAGAAACGAGACAGTTTTTTTTATTGAAAAACAAAACATTTAATACAAAACAACTAGAAAATAGTACATAAACAAAAATTATTTAAAACAGAAGCATACTTATTAAATTTTATATTATTTTGTGGAGTAATTTGTAATTTTTGTTTGCTTGAATTACCGAGTACTATCAAATCCTGATCATAAAGTATACAATGCAGTTGAAATGTCTGGCCGGATTATTGAAGAATCCGCTGTAACGAAGGTTCGGATTATCGAGGTTGCACTGTATACATATTTTTTATTTAATGGGCGGCTTTCTTAAATCATAACATTTCGAGTTATTAAAGAAATTAATTTTAGACGTCAATCCTATATCTCATGAATCAAAAACAATTCAGCAACGTCGATATTGGATTCCAAATAAGCTTTAAAAACTGCACATTTTCTCTAATTTAGCCATTACTCTTATTTCGTTCATTACAATTTGAAATAGTGAAGGTTGGCAACTCTAGTTTATTCGACATTGCCATGTGCTATATTAGATTAGTCGCGAAATCTTCCTCATCGTCTTTCTCACTTTCGAGCAGCCACTGGCATACAATCGTATAACTGAGACAACATATTCGCAAGTTTGATGCTATTTTTAAACAGATTAAAAATCACAATAATGAAAATATTGGGTAAACACATTTAAACGGTGCAATTTTATACACGTGTACCAGTAGCGTACTCATATCTGCTATTTATAGTTGATAGGCGAATATGTATATATTTCCCACGTAATTAAAAATTCTCCCTTGAATTATTTATTTAAGATGAGGATCCCAAATTAGCAATCAGCGCCATCTAAGTTCCAACAATTCAGTTAAAAAATGTGATGATTCTTGGAAAAATAGACGAGAGTCAATGGCAGATCAATATTTATTTTCGTGACGTTTTAGCAGTTAATTTATTGATATTTGGATTGTCTGACATCTTGATTGGGGTATTAAGTTTCGGGGATATCTGTGAGACGGTGTAGTGCGCATGACTCCGTGCAATTATAATTGCCGACTCTAATACGGCTTTGAGGGCATGGACTTTCCGCAAAGAAAATACTGTCCGAACTAAAGCACCTTACTGATTGGCACCAATGTTTTTTCTAACTAAGCAAAAGCAAATACTTTTTAAACCTAACCACATATTTACTGTCTGGCTTGTTCAAGAATCATTTTTTACTTGCAGAGCAGGGACATCTATTTTCCAATGCCATGAATTTGAATAAAATTTAAAGGAAACGAAGTACTATGTCATTATTTTTTAAACAAAAATATGAAGAATAAACAATTCATATTTAACTTTCCAGAAAAGCAATCGAGGAGCTCTGAAAAGTTGTATAATTTTTTTCTTTGTCGTTTTCTATTAATTAGACAAAGATATTATGTCGCCTTCGAGCGTCAGAAACGTACTTTTAATATAACCCTTATTGGAACGACCGTCTTTCATACCTGCTTTCATGTTTGACGCTACCGCTACTGTCATGACTGTCGTCATTGTTAAATAAAATTCTTTGTTTGTGTGTTAAATTTCAGTATTGTTTGGGAAAAAATAGTAATTATTAACTCACTATGGTAAGACGCAGTCTGCGATAAACTAGATTAAAATATACATGTTTGAGTCACGTCCGTCGGTTGTTTGTTTGTCCTAACCAAGAGATATTAAACCGATCAGCTGTTGAATGTGAATGAAAACAAAAACACCCTAAATATAAAAATGTTCTACAGATAGAATCCTCATCTTTTTTGTTGTGTTTATTTTCGTACTAACAGGCATTCACCTGAAGACGACTGGAGATACTTACCAGTTCAAACGTTGTGATTTAAACGAAATAAAGACAATGGAAGTCCAAAACACGTCTATCACTCAGGCATCACATTGACGTGTACTAAGCAGATATAAATACCGATTTTATGTTTGTGTCAAGTCGATAGTTTTAACCATAGGGAATGATGGTTGCAATAATAAAGGCGCAATTTATTATGAATATCCGTAATATTGAGAAAATCGCCGCAACGTGCCAACACCGCATAATTTTACGTTGTTTTTCCATCCGACAAGCAGGCAGTCCCGGCACCTTGGCCTCGACAAATCCGGCGCGAGGCGGCGAAGGACTTGGGCGTTTCGAGAGCGCCACGTGCAGTTTACTGCTGGAGCGGGGTTGTCAGGTAAACAGTCTGGACTGGATATTTTTTGTAAATATTTTATTGGAGTATTTTGTTTATTCGGCATTGGGGTAATCGGGTATAGTTCTTTTCAAATTATAAGCTCCATGGTCGCTGCCATGTATTGACAACTGCCTAGGTAATTTATTAATTGTCTAGGCACCGCTGGGGTATCGAGTAGTACCGACAGAATAGCTGAAACCTGAAACGTGGCAAGGAAGCTTATTATTAGAGATAATACAAGAAATACTTGGTACATGGTATTGTTTACCCAGTTTTATTTGAAAGGTTCCTTATGAAGGGCGAGGGGAGAAGAATGTATAAAAATCATGCTAGAAAGCAGTGGTGGTTCTTCCATAGGAGCACATGCGCACATGCACCCCAAAACAAAACCATTAAAAAATATTAATTTATATTCATTGAATATTATTTATCGTATAAAGTCCGACCCTCCCTAATATTTTATCGTACCGTCAATCTAAAAAAGTCCGACCCTCCCTAACATTTTATCATCCCGTCAAACCAAACTGCATAGATCCGGCAACCGTGCCTCGGTCGAGGTAAATGACGAGACTTGCTCGCACGTGCGATTAAATGATGTCCCAAGTATTTTACGCTCGGGCTCCAGTCGATCAGTTTGTTTCCAACAGTGACTCTGCCTTCCGGTCTTCTGAACCTTGAACAGTTCTTGGTAAAGTAAATTGCCTGGGTCTTGTCTGGATTGATTTTTATTTTCCATTTGCTGAGCCATTTTTCCAGAGTGATGATGTTTTGTTTTAGCTTCAGCATTATTTCTTTCGGGTCTCTTGCCGTTGTTGTTATCGCTGTGTCGTCTGCGTATATGTATTCTTCACTAGACGGATGCGTTGGGATATCTGAAGTAAAGATATTGAAAAGTAGGGGTGCTATTGCCGAATCTTGTGGGACTCCGGCCCTGATTATTTTAGATGTTGAATTATGTTCTTCAACATATGTTTTAAAAGATCGGTTTTCAAGATAGGAGGCTATAAGTTTTATCATATAGTTTGGTAGTTAAGTAGTGCAGTTTCTCGGTGGTAACTAACAGGTGGCGGGTGGCAGCGGGGGATAGCGGGGCTATTGCGATTTAACATGGAAAAGGCTCGATTCGTTCTCGTCATAAAACAGTTAACTATTGTTCTCGTCTTGGTTGCGCCTAATGACATAACCGTAGATGGCGTAGTGGTATTAGACATCATTCGGTTTTCTTGATAACTCGTAGATGGCGGTAGTAGTGTTGGACATCATTCGGTTTTCTTGAGAGCTCGTAGATGGCGTTAGTAGTATTAGTAGTGGACTGTATAAATATTGTTACGAGGGTTGCATGCGACGACGTTAAGATCCGACAGCTATACACACTAAGAAAACCTTTCTTATTTTCCAAAAGTTGTATTTCCTCGTGTAAAATGAAAAAAATAAATAAAAATATGTTTTACCTAACGCATTTTCTTACTACTTTTTTTCTTTCTACATTTAAAACGCCTAAAAAAATTTCACCATACTTGTGAACCCCCTCTATCATAGGTCACGAGCCGCCACTGCTAGAAAGCCATAAGCGTGCTCGATAATATCGATCACGACACGACACTAATAACGTGTTTTTCTCTGCAGAATAAAAAATATAAGATCTCGAAACCTCGAATTTTAACGCGAATAAGCGCAGTTTTTTTCAATACCGGACCGAAACCGAAGGTGGGAGGGGGGGGGGGTTCATCGAAATTTTGGAGGGGCTTAGACCCCGCCCTCAAGGGTCCTAAAAAACAAGACACGAAAAAAAATATTATGTTGGTCACCAGAATGTGGTTTATTATTTAATACTGTATAAAATAAGTTCGTGTTTCCAAAAACATGTAATTGATAATGAAAGTATTCTTTTCGTTCCTGGCGTTTCTATAACTAGTTGCTTGTTAAAGATAAATGATTTAACAAACCCTATTGTCGCCGCCACTGGATGGCTCGGACGAAATCAATTTACTCTCATCGAGTTCTATTTTTGGATATTATTATAACGGAGTGTACGAAATTTTGGGGCTCCCTGTATCTGTCAAGTTTTTAAAAAAGTAATTTTTATATCTCTGCATATGCGATAGTGCAGCCAAAACCTTGAACATTTGGACTAGATAATAAAAGTATTATTTTTTTTAGTTTTCGTATCAAAATAGGATAACTGGAGTACATTTTTTTATGTTGTTTTTAACATCAAAATTTAAGTAAATATCTACTTTACATGTTGAATCATCATACTATAAAAATAGCATCACAATCGTCCATCATCTATGAAAGAGTGCTTCTATATTCCGTATTGAGACCAAAAAACTAGAGTTTGTATTTGACCTGTTAATAAAAATTAATTATCACTGATTTTACCATTTACTTAGTTTCATTATATTTATAGTAAATGTAGTAAAAACAATTCAAATTCGTTGTTAAAGTTAATTCATCTGAAGAAATTTGGGTTTAATAAGCGGAGGCCCGGTACCCGGAAAAAATACTATAGTAAAATTATTATAGTGACAGTAATCAAGTCGAATTTAACGCTAAGAATGTCCAGGCAGCAGTTTTCTCTGAAAAGGTTAACATTACAGAACCGGATATAGTCATGGCAGGACACGCAATCCCCACTGGCTTCATCTATTAATTTGCTGGGCGTCAGTCTGGGAGGAAATATGTCTTCTCAGAAACTTGATGTACTCTTCCGAACCAAAAAGTTGTACACACCTCAACAACTTTTGACCCTATGCAAAGCCCAGATTCGACTATCACTAGAGTACTGCTCTCATGTCTGGAGCTCTGCACCCAAACATATTCTTCGGCTACTGGATTCTATCGAAAGGAGGGCCATTTGTCTGATCGGAGACCACGAGCTGACGAAGAACCTCGACAGCCTAGATTCTAGAATATCGAAAACAGGTTGGGGATTTTACTCTCTTTTACAGATTTTTTCATGGAAAGTGCTCGGTTGACCTTGCTCTCTTAACTCCGCCCAGAGCGGCGAATAGCAGAAATATACGATGAACCACTGTGTGTCCATATGTGGTTAAGCTTAGTACTACTCGAACTTCTAATTTAAGAATTCTTTCATCTGGAGGACTTCATCCTTATGGAATGACCTTCCCGAGGTCGTTTTTTCCCAACGAATATAACCTCCAACGGTTCAAAGCCAACCTGAATCGCTTTATTCGCACACACACCACTCCCAAAGTGCCCTAAATATTTTTCCTATAGTGCTTGTGTTTGATCAAAAAGTAAACATTTTATAGTGAAAATTCCTATAAAATATAATATTAATCAGTGGCGGCTCGTGATCTATGATCACAAGTATGGTAAAATTATTTTTAAAATTTTATTTCTGTGTAACAAAAGCAATTACTTTCTAGGCGTTTTAAATGTAGAAAGAAAAGATGTAAGTAAAACATATTGTTATTTATTTTTTAATTTTACACAAGGAAATACAACTTTTGGAAAATAAGAAGGTTTTCTTAGTGTGTATAGTGCTTAAAGTTGATCAATAACAGCCTCATTCAAGTTTGGAATACCCTCTATAAATTTTTTTCATATATTTAATTTTTAAACTTTCTAATAAAGTCCCTAGATTTACCCTTTGTGGTCTGCGTTAAATTAATTTCGGGTTTAGGTCTTCCGGCATTCTTCACTTCAATTTTTTGCTCCAAACTCAAAGAGCTAAAGTTATTTTTTCAATAGTCCACCGTCAAACTATTCAGTTTAACGTAATAATTATATAATATTAAAATATTAAAACATACACGCTCGAATTTCTAATTAGATGCACGAACAGACAACGGCGCGACGCACACAAAAACTGTGCGCCTTTTCCATGTTAAATCGCCATAGCCCCGCTATCGTCCGCTGTCTCCCGCCACCTGTTACTACAGAGAAACTGCATTATGCCCCGCCTACTTAACCGCACATGCGAGCAAGTCTCGTCATCAACCTCACGGCTCCGGCACGGTTGTTTGGTTGACGGTACGATAAAATATTAGGGAGGGTCGGACTTTATAGGATAAATAATATTCAATGAATATAAATTAATATTTTTTTATTCGTTTTGGGGGTGCACGTGCGCACGTGCTCCTGTGGAAGAGCCGCCACTGGTATTAATACATATTACAGTACCAAAGTTATATGATAAACATTATTTACAAAAAACTATAATTAGGATTTCTAATAAATTTACTAATATCAAATTACTGCTCAAATATATTGCAAATTTTACAAGAATTTTTCATATAAATGGTTTACTAAATAGACCGCTTTTTAAAAAATTACTTTTTGATGCAATTTTAAGACGAATCATCGCTGAAAAGTTTTTTAACCCAAATGACAAAACGTGTTTATTGCCTCCAAAATTTCAAGAAAATATTGTGAACCGTTTTCAAGATAAACAAGCCTCTTTCAGACGCCTATGTTTTTAAATATACATTTTGTTGGGAGTGACCCCCCCCCCCCCTCTCTAGCTACGCCACTGGGCAAAACGCCTCTTCTTTTTAAGAAAGTTTATTATGTCGCATTTGGTAACGCAGCTCAGATGCATTCGCTGCTACTTTCTCGTTATTTGTTATGCACGTTGCACTTCAAGGACCATAAATTATACTTTATCTCGGCTCGGGATATTATTATGTCGTCGTCAATAAATATCTGCATCAGCATCTAAAATTACAAATTGTACCACGCAGCCAGCACATTGAAAAATATATTGGCCAAGGCGTAATTATTGAGCATCACTATGACATGTTCTTTTCTATTTATCTTTTGCACCAGGAAGATGAACGTTGTAATTCCTGTAATTATAGAGAGAGGGTGCGCAAAATAATTGATGAATATGCGGTATTATCCAGTATCAACCGACATACAGGTCGACAAGTGAACCTGTGTCTCCGACGTATCGGTAATGGGCTTAGACAAGGGAAGAGAGGGGACGGGTAATTCCGCTTTACGAGCCGTCGCAGAAAGTGAAGCCTAAAATTGATACGCCGCCATTTTTTAGGTGCCAGACAATCGAGGTGGCACCTAGTGTATTTCAGTGATTTGTGGTGTGAAGAGCTATCAAAAGAATTCAGTGTATTTATAGAAATATGGTGTATTGTTGTGCCTATGGCTGTAAAAGCCGAAGTGAGCGAAAGAAGGTTGGAATCACTTTCCATCGGTAAATATTCTACTTGTATCTTTTGCATGCATTTATTTTATATTAGATATCTCCGTTGTAAGTTTAGAAGTATATATTATTTGAAACTATGTTTAAGCCCATAGTTGAAGCTACCTTCCTTTGTAATTTGTACTAGATTTGTTGCAATTTTCATTCAAGATTTCTAATAAGAACCAGGTAATTGCCCTTGGAGAGGGTGTGTCACTCAATGGCGTACCTGCATGATTTGTATATTTTGACAAAATTAAATTATTTCTTATTTAATATTGGTTAATTATTAGTGAAAGCATTATATTAATTCGAATGTACAGTTCGACAACCAAGTGTACAGCTACGCGGTATCGGTAAGGGGGAAGCAATATCTTTTAAAACATGGCCGAGTCATGGGCGTGCAATTATTATCTTAATAATGTAATAATATATATTTTTTCATAGCATGAATATATTTGTATCACCAGTGCAATATATTAGGCCTTTTCATTAATATTCCTCGCTTATTTTGGCATTTTCGCCAATAAAATCCGTTTGATTTCAACATGCACCTCAAAGTTTCAAGGGAAAATGGAAAGTTTATGTCACTTCTCAGCTGTTGTAGCAACTTTTTTAAGGTTGGAAATACTTTTAGTTGAAAATAAAACTTTTGTATTGTTCTCCTAACAATGCCAAAGTCGAAGCCTTCGATTTTTTCGACAGCAACGACGGTCCCTTTTTTGACAGGAGATTACAACAATTGATTCGGGTTATTTTCTTCCTTTCAGTATCTTCTTTGTGCATGTTTTTTACTGCACCCACGCTTACTCCGTATACATTGCGAGCCTTTCTAGCTTCCGCTTAAGTGGCAATTTAAATGTATTAATTTGTGATTCCTCTTCACACACCCTGTACACATTGGCAATCACTTCGCGGGTTTGACTATGAAGGGTTTTACCAGGGTATATTCATTCATTATCACAGTTTTAAAACAAACCCTCACTACGCAACTGGATGAGGCATATTGGACATCGGCGAACAAGCACGCTGGCACTATAGGCGTGTCAGCAGGCGCGTGACGTCATCCTCTGTCTGGGATATAACCTATCAAATTAGCTCTAGCCACCAGTTACCCATGGTTACCGTTGATATTGCACCATGTTGCCCTATTTTTAGATTAGAAGTACTTTAATAAAAAACTATTTTATATTGCATTTAAATATTAAAATAAATAGTATGAAAAGAAAGTTTTAAGAACATTGAAACTATAACAGAATATTAGTTTTTTATATACTCAGGGCCGTTCCTGGCGAGCGTGCAGGGCGTGCATGCACGCAGGCGCAAAATTTTTAGGGGCGCAAAATCGATGGTCATTCAGTATTCTTTATTACAAATTTAAAAAAAATCATATATTTTATCATTTTAATATGTCTAAAAATGTTACCAAACGTTTGCTCAGTAAGTGAAACTAGGTGGGAAAGTAGAATTAAAGCAATTCGTCCTCTTAGATATCAGTTAGAAGAAATTTGTAATAGCCTAGAATTTTTGACAAAAGATACATCACGAGACATCAAAAGACAAAACATAGTGCACAATCTTTATTGGATAAAATTAAGACTTTTAAATTTATTTGTTCGATTTTAATCTGGCATGATATTTTAGAAAAAATTAATATAGTAAGTAAAATACTACAAGATCCGAATAGAAACTTAAATGACTGCCATAAAGAAATTGAAAATCTTAATCTTTATTTTAACGAAAAACGTTCAGACAAAAATTTTGATTTGCTCATCAATAAAGCTAAAGAAGAAGCAGCAAAAAACGATGTAGAGCAGATATTCCCAATAGTACGGCAACGAAAATGTAAGCAACAATTTTCATATGAAAGTAAGGATGAATCTGTAGCAGATCCAAAGCAAAAATTTAAAATCGATTTTTATTTTCTAATTTTAGATACAACCATTCAGTCTTTACAAAAGCGGTTCGAGGATATAAACAAATTTCAAAATTTATTTGGGTTCTTATGTAATTTTGAAAATTTAGAATCTGACTTAATTAAAGAATCATGTGTAAATTTAGATACCGAATTGCAAGTTGAGATTGATAGAGTAATATCTAAAGACATTGACGGCTTAGATTTACATAATGAAATTTTAACATATAAGATTCTTAATCCTAAAAATACTACTGATTCATCCATTCCCATAGACATTTTAAATTATATAACTAAAAAAAATCTACAGTCTCTTTTTCCAAATTTATTTATAGTCTTACGGATATACCTTACATTACCCATTTCAGTAGCTTCAGGTTTTTCTAAGGTAAAACTAATAAAGAATTATTTAAGGACATCTATGAGTCAAGAACGCCTATCAGATTTGGCCATTATTTCGATCGAAAATGATATTTCTGAGGCTCTTGATCATAATCAGATGATCAACGAGCTTGCATCCGTGAAAGCCAGACGTGTATTATTTTAGGTATATCGTTTCTTTTTTGTTTTGTTTATTACAAAAATAGTATTTTTTCATTTTTGAAACGTTTAATATTGCTGTTAGGTACCTACTATATAAGTATTAGGTATAATATTGTTTATGTTTTTGTTGTTTATTTTATTTACATTAATTTTATTCTCTTTTAATTTTCTTGTGAATATACTTACCAAATATTTTTTGTGATTTTGTTTGTTTTGGTAATTTAATTAATAAAAAATTTTCTAATTATTTTTTATCAGTTTTCTTACAATTCAAAACATTACCAGTTTTTCCCGAAATATATTTTTAAAAATAGGACAATTTTTTTAAACTAGGGCGCACCAAGGAAACCTGCACGTAGGCGCCAAACACCCCAGGAACGGGCCTGTATATACTTATGACAATTTACTTTAAATGGGTAAATTTAATTTTAGGGTTTACTTGGTAACATGTTATTAAATTAAACTTTAATATATGTGAAAACATTGTCAACCCAAGAAATTTTCTTGCCCGCTTTCCTTTTGTAGCTATAGATAAAGTTGTCGACATGTACCTTCTACAATTTATTTTAAATGCGTACATGTAATTTTAGGGTTTTCTCTAAATTATTAAATTAAAATCTAATATACTCGTATGTGACTCGCTTTCACAATTTCCTCTCAAAATCGTCTATTTGTGTGACTAAAAGAGTGTAATTTGTCCAGCTTATCGTGTAATTTACAAATTCAAGCCTAAATTAAACAGAAAGGCAATCATTTTGTTTTTAAAAATAACTACCAAGAATATACGTAGATCTCCTGATTCGGCGATTACTCACAATTATTGCCCTTTACTCAGAAAATTACTCAGACTAGTAAAATACGCATAAATGTGAGGAATAACTCACAAATTGGCAACCCTGTTCGCAGAGCAGTTAGAACTAGTTACGAACTGTCTGAGGCATGCGCCGTTGGTTTGGTAAGAACATAACCACAATCTGTGACCGTTGACGAAAAATTCGGTGTTTGTAAACCAAAATGTATCGATTGCTAACTGATTTGCAACCGTATCATCTTGGTCGCCCATTGATGCTGTCTCTTTCTAACGTCAGAGGCGAACATTACTCTCGAAACCCGCGCAAGTCGGAGGAATTGCTAGAAATTTATCATTAAAACTAAAAATGCGCGTAGCAGCTACGGAATCCTCTTAAAATTATGGAGTGGAAATCAATTTAATGCGTAAATTAATAAAACGTAGGCTTTGTTTATGAAGTATTGTGCATATTAAAGATTTGTGCTGAAGATAAACTAATAATCTAATAATAAAGCTACGTTCCCTATTTGTAATTATTGTTCTCCATTTATTCTTATTATATCACACATAATGTAATTTACACCTATAGTTCGCTTATGCTGGAACACAGCTTATAGATCGAGGCGTTTCCCGGTGTGACACCCTATATATTTTTTAAATATCGATTTCTTTTATTTAACAAAACGTAAAATAGACTAAAATAGTATAAAGTACATGTTTTTGAAAGCGATTATAGCACTTGTGTTTGTGAACCCGTGCTAAAATAAATGATGCTTTATAAAACTTGTACTATATCATACTATTATATTAAAACACATTACACTAGTTTTGATTGTTATTACTATATTACAATGATAAGACCACGAAAAAAATCAACTGGCTAGACAAAAAGTAGAGCAACAGCCTTGCCCAATACAAAAATCGCTAAGCCAAGCGCTCCTGACCCACGCCAATCGCCAAAATCGTCAACAGCGCCGTGCAATAGCAGCACGACAAAATTATTATTTACTTACTCGATATTCTTCTAAAAGTTTCGCAATTTAGAAATTTTTGTAGAAATCCTCAAGGGTAAAGTAAAAACATCCTTCGGGCGATTATTATTCGGAAAAAAAACTTAGTAATAAACAACAAAACGATTAAAAAGACACAAACAACTTATTGTTATTTCGAACGAAACGCCGCAGTCATTCGCCGCCACGTGTCGGCTTCCACGAGCCGCAAAACTCTGGGACAGGTCACGGTAGGCGAGCGGTGATGGCGCGGGGCGAGGGGATCGCGATACGACGGCGTTCGGCTACATTCGTTGCCGCGTTCGGCGTCCCAGTAAACATTAGTCAGATTTTGGCCATGGTAAGAGCGGCAGAAAATTAAAAGTTCTCCGTATTGTTATTAGGAATATATTGCTTATTATAAGACTTATTTACTTAAATCAAAGTAGTTTAATCAAAATATAAATAAAACTACGAGACTTTAATTGTTAGTGTTAAAAATCCAGGGAGTAGCTGTATGGAAACGATACTAAATTCTGCTCAGAAGTTTTAAAGTACCTTCCCCTAATAATGTAAGTATTTTTTAAAAGTTTAAATGTAGGTATATTCTTGATGTTTAAATTTACATCATGTGCAAAATATAAACAATAAAAAATTTGCCTAAAAGATAAGATACATTTAAAAATATTTTTTTTAATATCGACCATTAAACTGTTTAAAATCATGTGTTTCCTAGCCGACTATTTTAGGATAATAGGTTGTTGGTGCTTTAAAATGGTTTAAAAAATTTTGCAAAATTCATTAAATTTTTCCCATTTTATGATCTTCAACCAAAGTGGGGTATATAATTTATTATTAACTGGTTAAGTACGAAAATAATTGCACACACAATTTGGAAAAAATAAAGAAAGCCTAATAAAAAAGGAAAACGCCGAAGAAAGGGGCATAATAATTCCAGGCAAAATAAATTTAATTTTCAGCGCGTGCCAGCGTTGCCAAACTTTGCCGCTGTTGTTAGTGGTTTATAAGTAGACAAATTTAATTTATGTTTAAGGTTATTATATTTTGCAATGCTATTGGTGGCAGGCAGGTTTGTTTTAAATAGGTTAATAGAAGTAATTTTTTGTAAAATTTGATTCATGTCTGATTGCCGGCTACAATATGTCGTTTTCGTCTAAATTTAATATTTTTTCGTATTTTTATCAGGAATTGCCTTTTTTTACAAATTTGTGGAATAAACATTTATTATAATACAAACTTGATGGATTTATTCTAGTTATTATCATTTTAAACCGCCTACTATTAATTATAGACGGTTTTAAATTTAAAGTTTTTAGAAAAGACTATAAATGGTATTTTTCCAAAAGAAAAAACTTCAGTTGGTCAGACAGAATTATTACAAAAGGGATCATAATATGGCATTTTTATGTTATCTTTGAACTTATGGCAGAAAAATTATCTCTTCCTAAATAAATAGGAACATAAAACAACAACAAATCGACCCAATGTTCTTCCAAAATGTATAAGTTTCAGGTTTTCTGTTCAAGAAATCACGAAAATAAGTAAATATAGATTAGGCGGCAACGTCGCGGCGCGGCGAGGGGTAAGAGGACCGGGCAGCCCGCGACCTACGTCTCGTATCGGGTTGTCGAGGTCGGCGCTCGGTGTAAAAAATCAGCCAAGGCGGCCACGTGGAGGCGAATGACTACGGAGGAACGCTCGTGGCGTTTTGCATTGAAAAGACGTATGCCGGGTCGACACGAGGAACGAAACGCCCCAGTCGTTCGCCTCGATGGTTGCAATCGCGGCTCGTGTAACGTTGTTTTTGAATAGGCGGCTGTGGATGGGTATTGCCCGGACGAGAATCGGTTGTTCTTTTTTTTTGACGGGATTTTTTTGTTTCGCTTCTGCAAATCAGGTTAATTAACAATAATTATTTCAAATTTATTAAAATACTTTCTCGTCTGCTTTTCGGGGCTTGTTGAAATTGCATTTACAATTAATCTAGACGGTAGGGAATTTTGATGTAAACTGCCCCCTTACATTAATCACAATGTTGTGCAATGTATACATGATTGTTGTTATTAACAGTTTAAGCCCCTGAATCAATAAAAAATATCGTCGTGTGCAGAGCACCCGTACAAATTACTCAGTATTGATGTTTTTATTTGATCAAAATTATCTTTAAATGCACTTTCTGAGTTAGGGGTGAAAAAAAACTTAAATTAAGTACCAATAATTTTTTTTATGATCAAACAAACACTATAGGAAAAATCCTTTAGGGCGCTCTGGGAGTGGTGCGTGTGCGTAAAAAGCGATTCACGTTGGTTTTGAATCGTTGGAGGTTATATTCGTTGGGTAAAACGACCTCGGGAAGGTCGTTCCATAAGGATGAAGTCCCTTGAAAGAGTTCTTGAATAATGAAGTTCGAGGAGTATTAAGCTTAACAACATATGGATGGGCGGCAGTGGTTCGTCGCGTATTTCTGCTATTGGCCGCTCTGGGCGGAATTAAGAGGGCAAGGTCAGCCGAGCACTTTCCATGAAAATATCTAGTCAAATCCCCAACCTGTCTGCGATGTTCTAGGCTCGTGGTCTCCAATCAGACGAATGACCCTCCTTTCGATGGAATCCAGTAGCCGGAGAGTATGTTTGAGTGCAGAGGTCCAGACACGAGAGCAGTACTCTAGTGATGGTCGAATCTGGGCCTTGTATAGTGTCAAAAGTTGTTGAGGTGTGTACAACTTTTTGGTTCGGAAGAGTACACCAAGTTTCGGAGAAACTATCTTGGCGATTGCCACAACGTGGTTATGCCAAGACATATTTCCTCCCAGATTGACGCCCAGCAAATTAATAGATGAAGCGAGTGGGATTGCGTGTCCTTTCATGACTATATCCGGTTCTGTAATGTTAACCTTTTTGGAGGAAACTGCTGCCTGTGTTTTTTTAGCGTTAAATTCGACTTGGCTACTGTCACCACAAGCCAAAATTTCTTCCAGGTATTTGTTGAGGCGTGATACTTCATGCTGTCTGCGAAGACGTGCGTTGGTAGCCGATGTTTGTGCCTTCAAAGAGAAAGATGAGATAAGTGTGCTATCGTCAGCAAAACTAAATATCGGATTTTTCGTTTTCACTAGAAAGTCGTTAATGTAGAGTAAGAAGAGAGTGGGAGACAATATGTTATTTTCACACCTCAAAATGGCCATGTGTATTATTTGTTACAATAAACCCCTTGAGCATAGCCCTATTGAATAGCCTCATATTCTGGCTCGACGAGCAAGTCAAGTACTATCTCCCTTTATGGGCGACCATTCTATTTTTTTACTCTAATATTTTGTGTAGCCAGTGGCGTATATAGGAATTTGTTTCGGGGGGCCCTACATAAAAAATATAGTAGCGCTTTCGCAGGAAACGAAATTTGTGCAAATTGACAAGTTTTTTCATTTATTAATTAAAAAAATTTCAACCCTCCAGGTAATTGGTTCCTAAAAACGAATAATTAACCGCTTTTAGGATAAAACTAGCAAGTATCGAAATATTGATCATAAAACAAAATGGTGAATGCGTCACTAGCCCTGACTTAATTACTAACTTTATTTTTTTTAAATTCCTACAGGTCCACCACGGCCAATCCATTCATTATTTTCAAACATTTAATATGTATCTCGAGCTTGTTGCCCAAAGTATCGCGGGGCTTCATCTTGCTGAAACCATAGTTTTTTTTTCATTATTACCCAGGTCGTGGTGGTCCCGTGAACTGACCTGCGAGATCTGTATTTAACCCCGTTAAATTTTTTTTGTCTGTTGGGTTAAAAATAGATCAAGTTCAAGTTCAAGTTTCAAAAATATGTTTTATATTTAAACCACAAAACTTTAATTACAAAAAATCAACTGGGGTGTCGGGGTTTGTTATTTATGTTTATTACAATATGGTAAGAAATGTTTTAGCGCGATCGACTCGAGCTTCCATTGGATACCTTGCCATTATCGGGATGTGTACAGTGTGTACAGTATATACAGTCTCTTATGTATTAAAATATTGATGTATTTTTGGTAGAGATGAAAATTTTGGAATTTCTATTTATAAGATTTTAACCAAACTTAATTGATGAAGATTATGATAAAGTCTGTATTATTGCCAATTGAGAACTTTCCGACAGGTATGATAATAAAAATAAGGCAATTAAGTGTCGGAATTATTATAAAACGGAGCATAATTTTGCCTGTTTATATTTTCACTTTTTTTTAAAATAACATAAAAGAATATCGACATATTAAGTACACATCGACTTTATTTTCGGAAAACTAATAAATATAAATCCTAAGATTAGATATTGGGCAAAAAGATAAAACAACATAAGACATAGGAATACTGCAATAGGCAAGTTTCCTGATAAGTATTTAAAAAATATATGATTGCTGGATGTATTCAGTCGGTTTTATAACAGTACTTAGTTAGTTAATATTGGCGCGAGTGCATCTGTGTAATTATTGATAAATTAATATTTAGTTTTGTGATTTTTGATTTTTATTTTTGAATGCTTCTTTGGGTTATAACTTCTTGAGTAATCTAAGGGAAGCAATGTTCCATATACTTAATGATCGAGATTGTGAGGACTTAAGAATAGATAAACTAAAGTGTCTATTAGAGCAGGAAGATATTAATATACGTGATAATGATGGGAATACCCTTCTACACATGGCGGTGTTATCAGGCTACTGTAAGGTTGTGAAGTTTCTTCTCTTTAAAGGAATCGATCGAAATAAAAGAAATAAATCCGGACGAACGGCATTAGACATTGCTAAGGAACTAAACCGTTCGGATATTATTAAGGTCTTTGGCGGGTTCGATGCTGATGTGTCAGAAGTAGATTCATTACCATCAGTAAGTGGATTAGTTGAGTTTAAGACTAATGAAATGGCTGAAATGGACGTTGATAATGATGATGCGAATAATAATGATAACGTAGATTTTACTAGCTTAAAACGTAGTGCCGAACCTTTCATAGAAAGTCCAAATCCGAACAAGAAGAAAAGGATCGATTCTTTTCGAGACAATCTAGCCTTTCCTGGAGGTTATAAAACTTTTAATGAACATGGTATAATTTTTCAAAATAAATTATTGATGTTATTTTTTTTGCGTGCAAAGGACTTAAACTATAAGAACTTTCGACTTGCTACAGAATTTACCGAGGCCGGAGTCTTTGATGATATAGCATTACAATATGAGAATCAAGAGGGTAATTGGAGGAAATGTCGACTTTTACAAGCCAAACATCAGGAATTACAAGGCAAGGAAACTGAATTAAAAAGGATTAAGAGGTCAGATTTGTTATCGCTTAATCAGAAGAATGATAATTTTTGTCTTAAAAAATATTTTTGTTCTTACCTCAAAATTGAGCAGCGGCGTAAGCAAAAATCGATTTATAATGTGTTTTCAGGTTGCCAAATACAAGACGTTATACTACTAACAAACACCAGTTTGAATAGTGATTTAGTAGAACATTACCTATCAAAGATAAGCATTGAAAAAGATGAAATTTTTAAAGTTGATAAAGACTTTCAAAACCAGCCGCAAGCTTTTCAAATAAAGGACGATACCGATTTGGTAAAAGAATTTAAATTGATAGCAGAAGATGCCTGGGATTTCAATAGATTAATAGAAGCTCTTGCTCATTACCTGTCTGAAAAAAAATTATTGAACTTAGATACCTTCCTTAAACAGTATTATTATCCCCTCCTGCACGAAATCTTTGAAGTAAACCATTCAGTAAGAGATTATGTGAAATTTAATGATGACTTTCTCAATCTTGTCGGCAATGACTTTAGGGATCATTTTATTAAAGAAATTGCATTCAGGGATTTATACGATACTGATGAAATAAAAAATATTAGAACGTTCCGTCAGCTTACAACTGAAACAGAAGAAGATTTTCTACCGGAAGATGATAATACTTTACAAACAATGGCTGACAGAATTGCAGAAAAATTAGTGAATGAAGAGGCATTGATTCCTTGCGATTTTAAACATCATCGTGCCCTTGCAGAACATGTTTTTTTCTCAAAAAATACTGAACAAACCGGAACAAATACAAAAAATACAAAATTTCGTTCAGATTTCATTAAGCCCAGTGACAAGAAACCTTTTAAATCTCTAAAACTTAAACTTAAAACCTATATCAAGAAATGTTTAGGCAAAAAAAATATAAAAGAAAAAATAACAGATGAATATTTAAAAAATGTTAAGGTTATTTTATCGGAAGATTTCGGAATAGTCTCTTTGCCTAACGATCCTGAAATTTTAACTGATACAGCTATAGAGCTAATTAACTTTTTTAAACATGGCAGTCCAAATGACAGCAGTAATTACTTGAAAGTTTATTTCCATGATCTCACGAGGAACGTAATTGATACAGAGGCAAGTAAATTTCGAAAAGACTTTGTTGCAGGCATTAACCTCCGACCTGCTTTAAAAAAAATTCGAAAAATTCTTATTTCAAAAATTATAACGAAGGAAACAATGATTGATACACTAAAAACATTGAGAGACCGCAAAGTAGCTGTTTCGAAAACATTCTTAAATAATTACATTTCAAGAAATGTTAACATTACAAATGCTGAACTGTTCGCTAGACAACTGGCAAAAATTATCAAGGACCAAAACGATTTAAAAAATGTTACTATTAATGATAATTCAGTTCCAAAAGACCAGCTTAAAACCTTTAAGGAAAATATTTGTAACATATCAGGACATGTTTTAGTAACTTATTCTAAAAAGATACGGGTTAGTTGCAGTTTTATTAATGGTTACGATTTAGAAAAGAATTTAAAAGATTTTAGAGGTTATTTAAAACGATATCTAAGAGGAGCTATTTTTGAAAATCTGTTTGAAATTCAATTTGATATCGCATTTCCAAAATTTATTCCTTGCCCAGAAGGTGCTTTGTATGCAAAGTTACCAGCACAGTGTAGCGAGACAGATTTTACACAGTTCTTCAATAAGTTCAAATTAATAGGAAATTATCTAAATAGACGGGAGTTAAATACAATATTAAAATCTGATATTGGAAATACATTTGAAAGGATTGACGTTGATATTATAAATGATTATTTTTATGTAAGGATTCATGATTGGATGTCGGACAGAGTGGGAACATTTCTAACACCTTCCAAAGCAGATAAACTCTTTGAAGATTTGCGAAAAAGAGTATTACCATGGGTTATGGAAACGCTTAACAGAAATCACTTACCAGAACCATCAGGGAGTCTAAAGTTTAAACCTTACGATATAATTACCCAGTTCTTAAGGACTCGGGGTCAGGAACAAGTTCTATATCTAGCTTGCTCTAGCCGAATAATTGGAACTATCAGAGTAAGGCAAACCTTCAATTATTTAAAGCAAAAGAAGAAAATGTTTCCTGATTTGAAGCGGTATACTTTCGAGGATGGTCATATTTTTATGAATGTTCGAGAACTAGACGTAAGTTTTGATGACATATGTCTATGCTCTGAAAGTAAATATAATTACAATCTTTTGGTTATCGATTATGACAATACTACACCTAAGGACAATGAGAACGTTGCTAAAATATGTAAAATTTTATTAAGATTTCCACGTAAGAAAATTATTTTAATTAGCGAAAAGGAATATTCCAATAATTTTTTAAAAATTAGTGAAGAGCGGATTAAGAATCATCCGGATACGAGCTCGTTTAAAGATTTAGTTTCCCAAAAGGATCTTCTGGACAAAAAATGTATTATTTTCCAAGGCCATTCAAATAAAATTTCCTTTTCCGATATCATCGGCGAATCTAATGAGCGTAATGAAATATCAAATACGTTTTTTGACTCTCATACATTGGTTCAATATTTAGAAAACAAGGATATTAAAATTGGAAAGGATTTAAAAACCATGAAAGACCTTGACAAGGATGTCGATTTTTATATAAATAGAGATTTTTATCACCCCATGGTTTTAAATTTCTCCAAGTTTAAAGCAGGTATCGACAATAACAGGCTACATGATAAGTGCTTCATATTTAATATTAAAATGAAGTGGCCATATGCTTCTACTTCTGATACCGTATACTTAAATGGACAAGCAATAGGAGACGAGTCTACAAGAAAGTTTAATGATCTTCGTGCGAAATGGACGGAACGTGATGGACCAATACATTTGCTTAAAAAATGTGGAGACACTTTAATTTTAAAAAAATCTCATGGTTCTATTGATAACCTGATAAAATATCAAGCTAATTTTAAAAGTAGAAATGTTAAGGAGACGATGGAAAAAGTAACAGAGGACGCCCTTATTGATAGAGAATCCGGTAAAGTTATAGTTATAGCTGATAAAGCTGGAATGGGCAAAAGTGCAACGTTAATTCACTTGGGTAAAAAATTTAAAGAATTGTACCCATCTAAGTGGGTTATTAGCATTGATTTAAAAAAGTATGAGGGTGTTCTCGAGAAAGAGAAGGAAAAACTTAATAACAAGGACATGTATCGTCAAACACAAGATAAACTTAAATGGGCACAGAATTTTCTTTTAAATAAATTATTGTATTCCGATGAAGACTCTAGGCTAAATAATTGCGAAAAAAATATATTTGAATTGAACTTAAAACTAGATTCCAAAGTAGTTTTATTATTTGACGATTTTGATCATATTACAAGGTTTGACGACATCATAATTGATTTAATTAAAGCTTTAGCTTTAAAAGTGGACAAAGTGTTCGTTGCTACCAGACCGACCATGCGGGATGTGCTGGAAACTGAGTTCAGTGTGTTTTCTTACATGCTACATCCCTTCGAGTTTAAAGATAGAATTGATTTTTTTATGCAATTTTGGGAACAAAAATTAAATAAGGAGGAGTATGAAATAAATAAGTTCAAAATAAAGTTTTATGCAAGGGAAATAATGAACAAACTATCTTCATCTCTACCGTACAAAGAACAAGAGTTCGTCGAGATTCCTTTACTAACGAAACTTATTACAGTAATTTCTCAAAGTAGAGAAGACTATAACTGGAAGGGTTGCAAAGAATATTTAAAGGACGACAATGCGTCATTGACTTTACCAGAAAAGCTAGATTTATTAGAGATATATAATGAATTTATTAAAATAATGCATCACAGATATTATATAAAGCATAATTTAGAAATATATACATCTACTTCAAAGGGTAGGGAGAAATATCGCTCGGAAGAAATACAATTTCACAAGGAAAATCAAATTTTAGCTTTAAGGGCATTGTGGTTAGGAAAATTAATAGATTATAAAAGGCTTAAAGATATTATATTGGAACACAAGAAAGATAATCGAGGGTTGGTAAGTGAAATGAAAAATAATGAGCCAGTGTTTATTCACCACACCTTTGCCGAATATTTTGTGGCTGAATATATAAAAGAAAAAATTAAGCAGAAACGAAAACAGCAACTAGAAGAAATGTTGTATTCTAGGATTTTAGTGTTACCGCAATACAGCATCGTGCGGATTTTCTTGTATAACATGAACAGAAAGAAGCAATTGGAGGATGCAACTTTATGTGTTTTCTTAAATGCTATAGAAGAATATGACCAAAGAGTTGACCATTTAAATATTTTAGAAAAAATTCTTTCTGCTGAGCATTTAGATTATCGTTGTGCAAAGCAATTGTTAATTATTACCGATCTATTAAAATCGAAATTGAGTTCTGAAAAAATCGAGAAGTTAGTTACGAAAAATTGCATTAAATATGCCTTAAATAAAAAACTGGTCAACTCATACGACTTATTATTGAAGATGGTAAAGAATTTGAAAATATTAGAAGATCTTTTTGACATTGTTTCTAATAGGGGAACAGTTTTAGAGATGTTATATATATATAAAGATAATTCATTTACAAATGTAGTCAAAAATCGTTTGAAGTTGCTTAGTAGAAGTGATACAAATGATCTGCGTACGCGTTTAAAGGAAAAATGTAAGCGTTTACAGGAAAAATTACAAGCTGGCTGAAAACAACAAGCAGGTATTTTTAGAAAATTTAGGTTTGTTGAAAGGAAACGACATTGGTCTATACAAGGTGTTATGAAAATTAGTGATCGGCCGATACTGATTTCTTTTGCCGATACCGATATTTTAGTCGCTATTTAGTAGTTATTCAATATACGTCGATATAAGTGAAAATTGTCAATACTGACAACGTTGTAGAACATCTTAAGTCAAATACTGGTATCGACGCGGACGTGACGTGAACGAATTTCGGTAATTCCCCACCCGAGTCCAAATACCAGCGGTAATTATCCGCTCTTCACTAATTACTGCTGTCAGTGCCTTGCGATATTTGAATTTTTTGCAATACAAGGAGAAAAACGATGAGAGAAACTAGTGATAATAGTAAAAATATATATCTGTATTTTTTAAACCAAAAATATGTCACAATTACCAAAGCCGCAGGAAATTCTTAAAAGTGAGTGAATTAGAAGTGAATAAAATAGTTAATCTTAAATATGTCTATATTCATCGGCAAAATTTTCCGATGCTTATATCGGTATCGGCTGATCACTAATGGAAATGAAAATTACATATATTCAAATTCAAAAAATTCAAATTCAAAATCTTTTATTTCTTCAATTTAACAGCACTAGTCAAGAGACATGACAATAATTGAAGAAAACGTTAAAAGTAAAGTTAAAAACTAGATACAATTCAACTATATAATACGAAACTAAATACAGAAAGAGAAAAAAATTTAAATAAATTTTGTTAATCATGTTTGTCACAAGCCTTAAGAAAATTTCTGTAAGGAATAGCAGTTTACCTCCAACAAAAACTCCTTCAACCTTCTTCTAAATACATTTAAATTAACGGCATCTCTAATTTCAGCATTTAATTTATTGAAAAATTGACAGCCTGTAAAAAATATACATTTTTGATATTCGGCAGATCTGTGGTTTTCAGGTGATAAGAGAGTTTTCATTTTCAGTCTAGTATCATGATTATGATTAGATCATACTTCGTAAATGTAAATGCCTGCGACCGTCAAAATTCTCAATCTTTTAAAAGCTTCCCGACATGAGCCTCTATATGACAGTCCTGCAACCACGCGGACAGCATATTTTTGCAAAATGAAGACTACATACACTAGCACTCCTCCCCCAATTGAGAATACTAAACCTAATTCGCGAGTGAACATTGGCAAAATAAAGGGTTAAGAGCACTTTTTGACTACAGTGCAGTCGCAAGAAATTAAGGGCGCAATCGTGAGCAAAGCCCCTCGATTTGTGGTAGCCATTTAAGATTGCTATCAAAAGTTACACCCAGCAACTTTGCCGTTTCAGACAATCTCACAGTCAATCCAGATTCGTCACGAAGAGCAAAATCAATGTGAGTCGACCTCAATGAAAAATTCACAACTGTAGTCTCTTATCCCTATTCAGATTTAGCTTATTTTTTTCAGACCAAAAAATATTTAAATTGTTTTTGTATTCCAGAGAGATTTTATTTAAATCGACCGTTTAAACAAATTGAACCCCTAAAACTAGACCACAAGCGTCGAAAGTCATTGACAACCACCTGTTTACTTCACAAGTGTTGTCAATAATTCAAGTTTATTTGCAAATCGACCAGTGATAGGATGCAACATTTTCTTATACTCATTTAACCTTAAAAAATCTAGAATATCGCTGCTGAAGAACTGGTCTGGCACTGGCCCACCAAACTCTGTGTGATGTAATAGAAAAGAAACTAAAAATAAACCGATCGGTTTTGATAAGACGCGGGTGCATTGGCCTCTGTTTGGTGACCTATCTATTTAAATATTTATTGTAAGCACACTCTTTATTTTATTCAAATAGAATACCTATACATATATATCTTATTTAAAGAATTTTGATATGTTAATGAAAAATGTATTTTTAACAAATCTTTGAAAGTACATTCAATAATATATACGGGCATCGTCCTAAAAACTTGTTGTTGAAGTTGTTACCAGAGTATATTCTATCGAATCTATTGAATGTTGTGTACAAGGGTATAACTAAAATTTGTATGTGTTAATCATACTAAAACTAAAAATAATATCTCAAGTACTTTGGGAGATTTAAAAAAATAAGAATTCAATGATGAAGGGATTCTGCCAATAACAATGGTAATAACAATAACGATGGACCTACCTACAGTAATGATCTACTTGTTTATGATTGTTTACAAGTCTTTGGTGGAATCGATATTGTGCTATGGGATTGAGGCTTGGGGATGTTTGTATGGATCGGCATTTGAAGCCGCTGAATATTGTTCAAAACCATATACTAAGGGTGATTTATAAAAAACCGAGACTATATCACACTTCTCTTCTTTATTCTACTAGAGTGCTGAGTATAAGGTGTATGTATATTGTAAATGTGTGTAAATTTATGAGAAAAAGTAGTATGTATGTAAAATATTCCACAAACACGACGTCCGTGGAAATCGTTGAGTTTTAAATGATTTTTTAAGTTTAAGTTGTAATTTAATAATTTTTTAGTATAATATGTACTAGATGAGTCTCCTTAAAATTCGCCCTTTTAAACACATTTGGCTTATTTAGTTTGACAGGGACGGACTAGACGTAACACAAAAATGCAATCCGTCCTTGTCAAACTAAATAAGCCAAATGTGTTTAAAAGGGCGAATTTTAAGGAGACTCATCTAGTAACCATTATACTAAAAAATTATTAAATTACACCTAGTACTTAAAAAAATATTTAAAAATCAACGATTTCCAGGGACGTTCGTTATGGGCCCGTATCTCGTATTGCCGAAGGAAGAAAAAATTATATTAACTTCTCCTGTTATTTTTCAATGTTCTATCTGAACCCGGGAGATTGCCCACATATTCTGGGTATAACAACTTTGGTTTGATGTTTGAGGTGTTGTTTGGGGATTGAATGATTTTGTCTCTTCAATTTTTGATAGTCTGGTTGTTGTGTAACTTTTAGAATAGTATCGAGTGAATTGTTTTAGTTATAGTTTTAGTTGTAAGTGTATTGGACAAATACTAGATACTTAATTTCCCGATATCGATTCTGAATATTTAATGAGCATTTATTACTTGGCGTCTTTTAAGAACATATAATAATTAAGGAACACCTTGTATAAAATATATACCTACTCCGGACGACTAATATAAATGTTAAAAGTACTTTTAATATATAAAATTAGGCGTAATAATTATATAATATCCTATATAAGTACGTATGTTTTATAGTAAATACTGTATTCTTATTAAAATAATATTATTCTTGCTGTCATGTAAGTACCTAATGCTGTAAATGTCAAAGAAAACGTCCACAGCACTGTATTTGGAATGGTTAACCCTACACGAAGGAAGAAAAGAAGCCAAACACAAATCAATTTCTAAAAAAAGGGGCCCTTCCTCTAAACGTCGAGGGTTCAATGACCCGATGGTTGTACGGGGTTCCCTGCTCGCGTTTTGCTAACAACAGCGGCAGTGCGGTGGCCCGGGTCAAAAACCGAATAGGAGATCCCCTTTGCCCCCGGCCCTCCGCGCCGGGCGGGGCCCGATCTCCCTCTTTGTCTCGCACGCATCGCGCGTTTGTCCGCTACGCACAATCGCTGCGTTCAGTTTGATTCGGGCCGTTTGCGTGGCCGGTCGGGCGATCTCGCGATGGAGCTAATGGCGAAAGAGAAAGTTTTAAGCGAAAAGATGATCCGCAGCTTATTGATGAGATGCGCGGGTGGTGGCAAAAGGGAAAGTGTTCAGGATAGCTGCAAGGATGATGGTGGGTTTGATTTTTTTTTTGCTATTTTTATATTATAATGATCTACAATACATTTTACTGGCAGGCCGATAATTTTTATTGTCTTTTTTCGAAAAAAAAAAAGTAGTGAAACTTTTTGAATCCTTTTGTAACTCTACTATAACCCAAAAATACTAGGTATTGCTTTTAATTCCTATGGAAAACAGTTTCTAGGGTACTAATAATTCGGGCGAATCATATTTGCAACGGTGTAACTCTGCGACACCGCCGAAAGAAAATCCTAAAAAATGTTTCCTTTTTTTTATTAAACCCAAATCTTGTTAAAATCCTGTTAAAAAAGGTCTTATGTCACGGTTTCAACTATATTTTTAACGCGACTGTTAAAAATATGAATACGATTACGAATGTAGGTCAATGTAGTTAGTTTGTTCGGAGGTTATTGTTAGAAAAGTGCGCAAACTCGATGGCATAGTATTTTGAAGATATATTTTTCGTACAGAGTGAATTTATAAAAAAAAGTTCGGTATATATTTATTTTAGATTATTTTGCTGATTGAAGTAAACGTAATAATATATGGTGTTTTGTTAAATCCAGTACCTATAAGGTGTAGATACAGTAGACTCTGGATTATCCGAGCTAACGTGGGCTGTACCCTAGCTCGGATAATCCGGCTTTTTTGATTTTTTGATGCGACTCTTTAATTAAATATGTAACCTATAACAATTTGTACCTACTAAACACAAACCCCCAGGTTTGCATCGAAATAAAATAGGAAGGGAAATCCCCTCTAAGGCAATTCTGGGCTTCCCCGTGAAGAATACATACATAATATATGACGCCTGATGCTCGAATAATACGGGGTCGCTCGGTTAATGCGGATTTCAACGGCGGTATACTCAAATCGGATAATCCGGCCATCGGAAAACAGGATAATCGAGAGAGTCTACTGTACTTTAGAAGTGATAATTAATGAGTTTCAAAAGAGCGGTGAGTCTGACGCCGAGACTGTTTCCATGTAGAATTGATGAGCCTAACATGAACCTGTTTTAAAGTACCAACAACCCGCAATAATACAAAACTAAATGCATATAAAAAACAACTGTATATAACGTTTTCCTTTTTTTTTACAGAAAAACAGTGGTCAATGCCGGAGATGGTGGGATTTTATAGTCAAGCGACCTTGCCAGTATCTCCCGCCCTGCATTCCGTCACCGAAGACCTGTCCGTTAAGAAGTTGGTGTGCAGTCCCGATCTACCTCTACCCGCCTTTCCTTCCCAGGCGCAACAACCTTCGGTCGCTGAAGAGTGCCCCACGTGCCGCAAGATGTTCTCCTCCAAAACTACCCTGCAGACTCATCAACGCCAGGCCCACATAAAGGACGAGGGAGCCGATCCCTATCGATGCAATATCTGCTCCAAGACTTTTGCCGTACCGGCACGACTGACCCGTCATTACCGCACGCACACGGGTGAAAAGCCTTTCCGATGCGAATTCTGCGATAAGAGCTTCAGCGTAAAAGAAAATCTAAGCGTACATCGCCGCATCCACACCAAAGAGCGGCCTTACAAGTGCGAGGTATGCTCGCGAGCCTTCGAGCACTCGGGCAAGCTGCACAGACACATGCGCATTCACACCGGCGAGCGTCCGCACAAGTGTACGGTCTGCTCGAAGACCTTTATCCAGTCGGGACAGTTGGTAATTCACATGCGCACCCACACAGGAGAAAAACCGTACGTCTGCACGGTATGTCAGAAGGGATTTACCTGCAGCAAGCAACTGAAGGTGCACTCCCGCACTCATACCGGAGAGAAGCCGTACTCATGCGAGATCTGTGGCAAATCGTTTGGCTACAATCACGTTTTAAAACTGCACCAAGTAGCGCACTATGGCGAAAAGGTGTACAAATGCACTATTTGTAATGACACCTTTAACTCCAAGAAAAGTATGGAGTTACACATTAAAAGTCACTCTGATGGTGTGTCCGTGTCTGTACAACATCCTCCACAACCACCAACGCCGCCGTCCTCCAACCCGTCCAGCGAATCTGGAGCCAGCGACAAAGAAAACTCGAAAAGTTCCATGGAGGAGGATATGCCAGTAGGATATAAAGAGGAGTTGATGGAACACCAACGACCATCAGAACCTGACCTTTATTATTTGTACTCGCGTGGCGGATTATCGCCTGCCTACTTACAAACCTCCTACCCTGCATCGTCGGCAGGCGTGGAGCTACTCGCCGCCGCCGCTACAGCCAGGGAGAATGCCGAGTTTTACTCACCCTCTGGACAAGATCTTTTACTCAGTTTTATGAAGACTCCACAACCTTTAAGACATCCTGCTTATTTCCCTGCAGGTCCTGTACCGTCGACACCTTTAACTGCTGGAGATGACATTCGTAAACGTGTGGAAGCCGCGTTAGTACTGGAAGACATGAGCTACTCGGAGGATGACCGAGTTATGACCCCTCCAAGTTCGAATCCAGTATCTCCAGCTCCGTCGGTGACGCCGCCCGCTTCGCCCGACCCAGAGCTGAGTTTACCACCCAGGAAAAGATCTAAAATGATCCAGAGGTCGATGGAAGCCACGATAGACTTATCCCCGGTGCGATATAGTGTGATTCAGTACGCAGGGGCGTCTTAAGACTGTGCAATAGACACGAGGGACATTTTGTTGGCAATTATTAAAAGTTTTTAACACGTAATATACCTGAAACCAACATACAGTGAATAATGAGCCATTTGAGCATATATTTTCGAACATTGTTTAGCGTTTAAATATTTTTAACGGGCGAAAGGTTCCGATTTTTTTGGCGTACTGTTTTTAAAGCTTTATCCTATTTCTTATTTTAGCAGATGTTTATACAAGTAATATTTTTTTCTTTCTGTGATAAGACTGTTTTTACGTGGCGTTTCTATCTTATGGCAGTGCCTGTGGCGGGAGCCTTGCAATAACTATTATTGTTTGTATGAAATCTCGAGAGATTCAAACCAAATTGTACTTTTGAGGAAGGAAGTTTTATCCATCTACTCGATGCGTAATTAAGCCTTTATGGCATGAAATAAAATTTAGATCGATAAGATTTTTATTCTGCACACTAAATTTGACATTTCTGAGAGAACAATTTACATTAAAAAAGTATTTTTAATTTGGGACTCTGAGTTTGTATATATTAGGTATATACTGTTTTATTTAGTCGGAAATGTCAGATAATAATTCCAAATTAAGGTGTTTTGGTTGCGATTTCTCCACATTTTTTTTATTATTAAATTTATCCCATATAGTAATGTTAAAATAATTTTTCACAGATTCCATAAAAATCCTGTCATCAGTAACTACAGCCATAAGTAATGATGTTTAATATCGCCATCCCTAGATGTTGTCGCGGGTTGCATATTTAGCGTAATTTAGTGTTCCTTCCATTGGTCAGATCCTAGCCTTACTGATGAGCCATGATTGGACGAAACTCGTCTAAAGATTGATCTGTAGAAATGAAAGGAACATTCCTTATTCTGTCTTATGGTTTTGGTTATAAAAATTACTGCCCAATTTTTTTAAAAAATGGAACAAATTTATAATGGGGGAAAAAAATGTTGGAGAAACCGTTGATAACCGGAAATATAAATTTTTATATATTTATATTTTTTGTTATATTATCCATTTTCGATCCAATCGATATATGGGTGCTAATGTCGTAGTCGTGTTTTCTATTGTTTTTAAATGTTACTTTCCATAATAAATTATAATTAAAATAAGTAACGTACTGTACACCTAAGTCTGAGCCGTTGGTTTAACGTTAACCAAGCGGTCTAAATTATTGTATTCCTTAAGTAATATGTCGTAGTAGTTGTATATCTATCTCTATAATAAAATCACAAAATAAAATACATATTTTAAAATATTATTGTCTTATTTCGTTTTACACTAGCTAGATTATATATGTATAAGGGCTCTTAATTGAATTTTAAATTAGAAATTTTCAAAAAAATTCTATTATAAAATATTTAGAAAAGATTATCCCAACGACTGATTATACTATACCATAATCAATTATGTAATGATGGCGCCTGGAAAATCTATTTTCTTGCAAGACGTTCTTTCATTAGTAATAACTATCAACACTACAATTCCACAATCGCATTCAAATCACAAACCCAACATAGTTTTGTAGTACTTACATCGACATCTATGTTGGTTCTGCTCAATAATAAATTGTTCGACATCAGGGATTTCTAGGATTTAGTACTACACTTTTCCGCCATCTATCGGTCAGAAACAAGACAGCCTGGTATCTGGTATTGGTCGGTATTTTATATAAATGAGAGATATCTATTTCCATGCGAGAACGCTGTAAAATTTACGGTAGAAGTTATAAGGCAAATGGGCAGATAGAGCAAGGCATAACATGAATTAAAGTTTTACTGGCTCTCTAAAGAGGAAGCGACAGAGAGAGAGAGAGAGAGAGAGAGAGAGAGGTACATTCATATAGAAGGTGTCAATTTTATAACTTCTCGCTTCCAGGAAATTATATTAAAAATCGGAGATATGCCCTTAAAATTTATTGTTTTTATTGAATATTTGCAGCCTTAGTGGTTTAACCCCTTGGCAATGGTAGATGTTACCTTTAATAAATGGGAAGGGGGGTTAAGAGCAGTGGCGGCTCGTGACCTATGATAGAGGGGGTTCACAAGTATGGTGAAATTATTTTTAAAATTTTATTTTTGTGTAACCACCAAGCAATTACTTTCTAGGCGTTTAAATGTAGAAAGAAAGTAATAAGACCATGCGTTAGGTAAAACATATTTTTATTTATTTTTTAATTTTACACAAGGAAATACAACTTTTGGAAAATAAGAAAGGTTTTCTTAGTGTGTATAGCTGTCGAATCTTAACGTCTTCGCGTGCAACCCTCGTAACAATATTTATACAGTCCACTAATACTACTTAAGCCATCTACGAGCTATCAAGAAAACCGAATGATGTCCAATACTACTACCGCCATCTACGAGTTATCAAGAAAACCGAATGGTGTCTAATGCCACCCATCTACGGCTACGTCATTAGACGCAACCAAGACGAGAACAATAGTTAACTGTTTTGTGACGAGAACGAATCGAGCCACGAAACTGACAAGTTGGCATTCTTCATATTTTCAGTGTTTTTTAGTTTAAATCCTTAAATAAAATGGTTTAAAATCATATCGAGTATCATTTATCGAAATACACAACATACACAATAGTGCTTAAACGTAAAGTCCATTCCTCGGTTCTTAATTGTAGAAAATTGATCAATAACAGCCTCATTAAGTTTGGAATACCCTTTATAATTTTTTTTTTATATATTTCATTTTTAAACTTTCTAATAAAGTCCTTAGATTTACCCTTTGTGGTCTGCGTTAAATTTTTTCAGGTTTAGGTGTTCCCGCATTCTTCACTTCAATTTTTTGCTTCAAAGTCAAAGAGCTAAAGTTATGTCTTAAATAGTCCACCGTCAACTATTCATTTTAACTTAATAAATATATAATATTAAAATATTAAAACATACACGCTCAAATTTCTAACTAGATGCACGAACAGACAACAGCGCGGTGCACACAAAAACTGTCCGCCTTTTCCATGTTAAAATTAATTGAATCATAAACGAAATTTCTGTAAATTGACAACATTTCGTTTCTTGTTTCCACTAATTTATCAATTAAAAAAAATTTCTACCATAAACTTCAGGTAATTGGTCCCTAAAAACGAGTAATTAACACGTATTTATAAAACACAATTTAACACAATACAATAACTATCACTACGCAACTGAGTGGGTACATCCATCAAATATCGGACATCGCGGAACAAGCCCGATGGTCCATCGGGTGTCTCACGAGACGCATGCGTTATCAACTGTCTGGTAGATAACCAATCAAATTAGCGCTAGCTACCTGTAACCATTGACAACGGACTATGAAGTACTTTAATCACCAAAAATATATTATTTTGTATTTAGATATCAAAATAAATACTTTGAAAAGAATTATTCCAAAAACTTGTTACATTTACTTAAAAATGTCCAGGACAAATGTGAATTAATATTTTAATACCAGTATGCCCATGATATATTATTACGTATGACAAACTTTTTGAAACGCCCTGTACAACCAAACCCAATGCTGTTTATTTATCTCTGTCTCTACAACAATGTATATTCATCATCAGTGATTGGTTCCCATCAATTTGGAAAAGTAACGCAGTGTTTTATTATGCCAGTTGGGCGCATTCGTCGTTTCGAAATTTTAATTGTTTTGGTTTTCCTATTTTCGGGAATAGGAAGAGAAAATGGGGTCTGTCATTTATACAGAGCGTTTCCATAAAATAATCATTATTGTATCCAGTGAGAATAAATATAGGTTCGAATGAATTCATTTACAGTTTAACTTTTAAATTTCCCAAAAAACTTTTGTATACCGCAAATCAAATTAGAAATGGTGGGTTCCAATTTAAAAAATTCAAGTGTCACATGAAACTTTTTTTGTGCCGCCCTATATAAATGAAAATAAGTTTAAAAAATGCAAACCTAAAATTTTAAATCGACGGGTCAGAGTTATTTTTCGACAGATTAAATGTTTATTATGTTAATTATTATTATTTTATATTTACCATCACTGTTTATTAATAACCCAACTAGCATCAAAGTTGTAGAAACTGTGACTGATTGACACTGCTACTATGACTTGGTAAACAGGTGGTAATTGGCACCATATTAATTACTATAAAGTTTAAACTACTGCTTTAGTAGAATTTACAAAACACTTACTGGGTATAGTGACTTTATGGTGTAATTCCTTTAAGGTCAGTATAAATCTTACTGGAACTACAGCGCGTCAACAATTAGCTACTTATATAACATAAAAACTTTAAAGTAAAAAGAAAACGACAGAAATTTAACCTGGAAGTGGGCGCGACTACAAAGTAATGTTAAAGGAACCCACTACTACAGAGTGACTGTAAAAATTACCATACAGTAACCTGTTCGTAAGTGTTACAGTTGTTGCAGCGAACCCTCGCGCCAGATATGTCAAGTGTCAAGTGACATTAATGACTTGCCTGCTTATTTCTGGTTATTTATTTTGCCTAGATTTGTATGACATTCCAGGACCTTCCAGGACCGTACTACAATAGTACGTACGTTTATTTTAAAAATGAAAGGAGTCTATTTATATTTTTAAATACATTTTTGATTATTTATTATAGGGAATAAAACACACAACACATTGTATTTTTTTGTTATTTATTTATTCAAATATATAAAATAAAGTCATTATCTATAATTACATGTCTAGTAGGTACCTCTATATTCACAAAAATAGGAAGTACGTGAATTTTCAACATCCACTTTAATAAACAATATATTTAGTATTCTCTGCAAAGTTCTAAAAATAATGAACTTAGGATAAACATATTATTACACACTACATGATCAATAACACTGGGAAACAAATTTCAACTTTTTTTTTGTTTCCTGGACAAAACCTATTTTTTTGGATTCAACTGTACCCAAGTAACTAAAAAATACCTATTAAAGATTTTAGTTGGCTCGCAAAAAAAAAAATCTCAATTATTTGTTACAAAATTTTAATTCATAGGCATATACAATGGACATACAAAATACAGATAACAATATATTGTTGGTTCAACAAAAGCAACTAAATAGCACATTTTTATCATTGAATCCAAAGTTTAGACACTCATTTTGCGCTTCTTAGCTTGCCTTTTGAAAGCAGCCTCTGGGGCATCTCTCGTAATAGTCCAGCAGTAGTCGGCTAACATCTCACAGTTCCATTTTCCCTGATATCTTCTTTCCATGTTCGAAATATCCTGGTGGAACCTCTCACCGTGTTCGTCACTTACAGCACCACAATTTTCCGGAAAGTAATCCAGATGAGAATCCAGGAAATGAATTTTCAACGACATATTACACCCTAGGTTTTGGTAACACAAAAGAAGTTGGGCAACCAGGTCTTTATAATTTTCTGCTTTTATGTTTCCCAAGAAATTTTTTGCAACCATTTTAAAGGCATCCCAAGCGTCTTTTTCCTTGCCTTCAAGTATGGAATCGAATTGCGCATCTCCGAAAAGTTTCCTAATCTGGGGACCCACAAATATTCCCTCTTTAATTTTAGCGTCACTGATTCTAGGGAACTTTTCTTTTAAATAACTAAAAGCACGGCCTTCTTTGTCCATTGCCTTCACAAAATTTTTCATAAGTCCCAATTTTAGATGAAGTGGCGGTAGTAAAATCTTTTCTGGGGCAACTAATGGCTGGTCACATTTTTCTTTCCTGGCTCAAAAGACTCTCTCGGTGGCCAAATTTTCTTTCTGTAGTGATCCGATCGTGCTCGACTGTCCCATTCGCAGAGGAAGCAGCAGTATTTGGTATAACCTAGCTGCATTCCAAGCAAGATCGCCACAACTTTTAAATCCCCACAAATTTGCCATTTATATCTTTCATATTGTATGGTCTCAAGTAACAATTTCAAATTGCTATATGTTTCTTTCATATGGACTGCATGACCAATTGGGACTGAAGGCAATTTGTTTCCATTATGGAGTAACACAGCTTTAAGACTTACTTTTGAGGAATCAATGAAAAGTCTCCAGTCTTTTGGATCATAGTCCAGATTTAAAGCTGCCATTAATCCCTCAATGTCCCTACAGGCTACCAAATTGTTATCCATGTTAAAAAATGGTGTTAGGTTTTTCTGACGGCTTCGGTACACAGAAACTTTTACTTCATCTTCAAGTAAATTCCATTGTTGCAATCGAGAGGCCAATAGTTCTGCTTTTGTCTTGGGCAGTTCCAAATCCCTTATAAGGTCACTTAATTCACTTTGACTTATTTTGTGAGGCTTTTTACTTGGAAGTTCACAGACAAAATCGGAGTCTTGCGAGGTTGATGGGCCGGCGACATTTTCCGGTACACTACCGTTTGAATCCTCTTGATCATCATCAGAATGAAGGGTATATTCCTGAGGTGGATTAGGTATAGGCAACTCGTCACTATGAGGCACCGGGCGTATGGCGGATTGTAAATTTGGATACTGTATCGCAGACCTTTTTTTCTCTGAAAAGCCTTTTTTGATGGGAGGTGTCAAACAAAAGTAACAGTCAGTAACGTGGTCTTTCGGTTCTCGCCAGATCATAGGAACAGCGAAGGGCATCTTACGGTTTTTTCCACTTAGCCAGCCGCGAATGTTGGACGCACATTTGTAGCAGCAGATATGGGGAGCCCAATTTTTATCCTGGTCTCCAACTTTGCAGCCAAAATACAAGTGGTAAGCCTTTTTTATTAAAGGGCTAAGCGTACGTTTTTGTTTCACAAAAGTCATTTCACCACATATATAACAAAAATGATCCGGCTTATTTACACAAACTCGCGACATGTTGCTCAAAACTCTCTAATTTCTCAAATACGAACAGCTCTCGATCAACTGGTGGTTGAAATACAACTAACTAACAATTTAGGATTTATATTATATGTATTTAAACCCCTTATAAAGTACACCTGTTATAATAAATCCAGGTATTTCTCATTTAATGGTGAAATTTTCCCATATATTAAGGGCAGGTAGGTAAATTATCATAATTGGGATGGATCTATAAAACCGGAGCCAACTGAGCCTTTTGCAAGACAGATTGTTAATTAGTATAATAAAATAAGTAAGATTTTGCTATTTTGGTCTCGGAAACATTTTTGCTGTTCCCCAGTGTAATTGCACTTGAATTCTGACCAAAACTATTAAAAATATCATGCAGATATTTCCTACTTTCCCAGCTAATCAAACTGTTTACATTCAAGTCGCCACACAAAAGTATTACCTGATATTTAACTGAAATAAATCTGAACTCACTCGGAAAGAAATAAAACATCTAGAAATTTTTTTATTAATATTAAAATTTACCTTAGTTTCTCTAACGGTGGCATCAGCTGAGGTAGAAGGCAGACAATAATTATGCTCCATAATTATTATTTTCGTCTAAAAACAGATAAATAAGATATTAACCTATAAATTTTTCGTTACGTTGCTCGTACTTACTGTGGTTTACCAGATACACAAACAACTCAATATGAAATACACTTTTAAAACTTATTAGCACCAATCAAACTGGAAAAATATAAAAACACAACCCGCTGAATGCGGTTCGAATAAAACTGGGGTATTTCATTAAAAGTCCCCAAACAGCTGATCGATGACATATTGCTGATGTCAACTGTCGAAAAAGCTTGAGGGTTCGCCGCAAAGACTATATCTACGGACGGATGGAGGACTGAACGTTTCGTTCTCGTCCCTGTTCGCGAGGTCAAAACCGAACTCGCTTCCCGACACGCCATGTTTTAATCAGGGATCAATGGCGAGTAAGTTCCATTTTGGTCGGAATTACCATACATTTACGGTTTTGCAACGTTCTAGGAACGGTAGTCCAACGTAAGAATGTTAGTTCCAGAGACCATACAGGCACGTAATCGTTACTACAAAATGATTCCCCATTTTGGTAACAACGTGGTGAAGAAACGGTGCTTGAACGGTTGCCTATACGTACTAGTAGCTGGAACTTATAAAGATCTTTATTAGTGGCGAATACGTAGCGGTGGCTAAAATTCTAGTTGGGAATGATGTTTATAACTGAACTCATCAAAAAGAGTTTAATTAATTAATTAAAGAAATATTTATTTAAAGTATTACAAGAACAAAAATCTATATGCGTCCGAGGACTAACGACAACGACGACGATACTATAGTAAACCATGATACAATAAACACAAGGTAAGATATCGCGCAGGAAGAGGCGTCGATTAGTGACTGACTCATTATGTGTGCACGGTTATGAGGTTTCAATATGATTTGTTTTGAAAGTACCGGATTTTTTTCTTATTTTAGTGGTATTTGCTCAGGTTTGTGTATTTATAAAAATAAATATCCTAATATTAATTTGTTATGGTGTGGATAACCAGAAAAATAATTTTGACATTTTTATGAAATTTATATGAAATAAATATGTATACCTAAATCTGATGATATTATTCTTTCATTTCACCCACTATCAAATTCACAAAACCTATTCATACATTTAAAAGAGAAACGCAACAACAACGTAAATCTCCATAAGCAATATAAAAATATCTCTGGCTGGTTCAAGTAGATCATCGGATACCTTTTTTTAAAATTTTTACGAAGGAAGAATGAATATCAAAAAAATTGCATCTTGTTTGAATAGGTAACCTATAGGGAGTGTCTAAAAGCCGTATTAGAGTAGGCAATTCTTCTCTTGCGCCTGCAATGGCAATTATAATTGCATGTATTCATGCGCACTAAACCGTTCTCGATCATCTGGCGCATTGCCAACAGTCGGAACAGCAGTTGGTACTGTCGAATCCCTAAGATAACCTCAGAGTTCGAGATGGGCACACCGGTTCGTTTTGATTACCAGTTAAAGCAGCTACTGCTACTTACAAATGGCAGTTCAAAAAAGTTGCGACGAATTAGCAGTACATATGCTTAATAAAGAATGTGAACTGCTAATTTCAGTACCAGTTAGTTTAAATAGCCATTAGCTATTCATAGCTGCTTCGACCAACTAATAAACAGATAAAAATAACAGAATAATCCATCTCTACCCAGACTTGCAGCGGCAATGGCAATTAAAATGGCGCTCGAACCATTTCTGGCAATGTAAGACTAATTGCGGCAGCTGATCGAGAACAGTTCCGTGCAATTTTAATTGCCGCATGAGTAGAATTGCCTACCGTAATACGGATTCCATGCTCGCAATGCACGAAGTATTGCGCCAGCTGATCAACAACGACATTGCACCTCTTGCGCCGGCAATGGCAATTATAATTGCATGTATTCACTAAACCGTTCTCGATCAGCTGGCCCAATACGGCTCGCGTTGCCGGCGCAACGCTAGAATGGAATCCGTATTACAGTCGGCAATTCTAGACTTCTGACAATTAAAATTGCACGGATTCATGCGTAGTACACCGTTCTCGATCAGCTGTCTCGCATTGCCAGAAATGGGACACGCGCCATTTTCATTGCCATTGCCGGTGCGAGTCTGAGTAGAGATGGATTATTTTGATATTTTTAAATGTCTATTAGTTGGTCGAAGCACCTATGAACAGCTAATGGCTATTTAAGCTAACTGGCACTTAAATTAACAGTTCACATTCTTTATTAAGCATATGTACTGCTCACTGGTAGCAACTTTCTTGAACTCCCATTTGTAAGTAGCAGTAGCTGCTTTAACTAATCAAAACGAACAGGTTTGCCCATCTCTAATTCTGGAGGAATTTTAGGGATTTCGACACTAATAACTGCTGTTCTGACTGTTGGTAATGCGCCAGCTGATCGAGAACGGTTTACTGCGCATGAATTCGTGCAATTATAATTGCCATTGCGCCGGAAATTTTTATTGCCTACCCTAAAACGGCTTTAAGAGAAAAAATTGCCGCCTCTAGTACGGCCTTAATGTCCTATGGAATCAATAATTTTAAAAGAATGCTAATTATTTCAAATATTTTTCTGAGATGTTAATTTTATGAAAAATAATCACAATAACATAATGATTGATTGCACACGGCCTTTGGGTTTCAAATTTATGTGCCGCTTTTGGTTCTCCTTTACGGAACAAGTAAAGGAAATTCTATATAATAGTTTTATGATTAGACCTACTTAATGATGTTTGTTTAGATATCTCTGGGTTATTAAATTTTACTATTTGCACATATCCTTATGGTTATTACTTGTTGATTTGTGCTTATTATCTGCCTAATAAAGCCTGGTTTGTTTTTATTTACATTTCGAATTTAGGTAGCTTTAACTTGGGTGGGTTTAAAGTTCGGGGGCAAATTGATAGTGATAATAATTACGGAAAAATGACGGGTGACATCAGTAGCGGCCCCACCTAAGTTTTATAGGTTTGTGCAACCCCTGAAAAATAACTAAAAGAAATAAATCATGAAAACTACAAATTACTATTTGTTAAATGCGTACCTACCGAAATTCTACTATACAGTATGTCCGGGTTTGTTCGCGTTCGCGTACCATACCCAGCACCCCAAGTCACTTCACTGGATTTCGAAGGTTTGTTATTGTTTAAATAAATACTTTTACAGCTGTTTGAAATAATATACCTATTAAAGCACAAGTTTAGTTTATACTAAGGTAAATGACCCTATATTTGACATGTTAAGACACAAACTAATTTAAAAGCCATGTTAAAATGAAGACCTCAAATTTGACAGGTTAAAAAAGGTTTTGGACATTAATTTGACGCTAATTTGTACCTAATATTGACAGTGTACCAAAAATTGACGGTTATGTGTACCTATATTAAACATTCTTTTTATATCAACTTTGTAAGTAATTAAGTAAGTACTTATACTTAAATAGGTACGATTAATGAATGTTAGTGAGTACTTATACTCATTTTTAGTTTTAGGTGGATTTATTCTGAGGTATTAAAGTAAACAAAAAACAACAACGAATTTTATTTTAAAAAAAATTGACATAAAAGTACGAAAATGAATACAAATAAATGTCTGCAAATAAATTTACGTAGGTCATTACAAAACTCATATATTTTTCGACTTCGGGCACAGAAAAAATGCCTCTATTATTTACAGAGGTTGGAGGAATAATTTTTGCCTTTAAGTCTTTTAAAGGGTACCATAATTCGTCCGGGTCACTAGGCCATTTCCAATAGTTTAGGCCACTTCGTACCATAGCGGTAACGAAGAACTTGTTGTAGTTTGAAACTTTTGTGACCTGTCCAGGAAATTTGTCACCCTCATATTCAACTATAACGTAATCATTGACATTAATTTTTGTAAGAACTTGTTGATTAGACTCCATTGTTTCTTTTGTAATTGTAGAGTTTACTTTACTACTTCTGCGAAGTTTCTTAATGACAATATTTCTTTCCTTATTTTCATCCATTTGTTGCTTTTTCTCTTCCCGTTTTCTTTCATTTTCTTTCTTCAAATAATATTCCTTCCATTTTTCTGACGAGCAGACGCTTGGAATTTTTTCTCGAACCCTAATTGACTTTTTATTAGTATTTTCTTCTGGCCAAAATAAAATAGACCTAAAGGGAGAAGGTATCACGGCATTATTGTTTTTGTTGGGTTTGATATTTTCAGAATTATCTTTATTTGTGTCGTTATTATCTTCGTTTTCATCTTGTATCTCCACTTTGTCTTTTCTCTCTTTTCCATTTTCTCCATTAATATTTTCAGTAGTTGACTCCAGTTCACATCCCTTATTTCCATAAAACACTATTATATTTCCCGAAGTATTATTCATAATAAAATATTCATTTATTTCATCAAACCATTTCTTTATCTTGGTTTCCGAAACAGCTGCCCTAGAGCTTGTTAAGTTTTGAGCCATCCGTTGACTTATTTCCGAGTGCCGTTGTAAAAATCCCTCAAACCAATGCCTTCCTGGTCTACCATTCGTAAAATTAGTGGACCTCTTCAGTTTCTTTACAAGCATGGCTACACTATCAAGTAATTGATCTTTTGTAACGGGAAATCCTGTTTTAGCGACATTGAGTATCCGGTGTACTAATACATTTTCTTCTGCTTCAGTTAAAGTGGTGCTAACTCCACTTTTGCAATGAAGGGGAAATTTTCCAGAGACTTTATAGGAAAGAGTAATTCGTGGTACTTTGAACTCTTTAGCTGCAGATGCACAAGAAACACCATTATTTACAGCCTCTATGGCTCTGCTTAGATCTTCCTCAGAGTATTTTCTATATTTTTTTTCATTTTCAGTCATATCTGAAAAATATTTAGCCTCATAAGTCTGCAATTATTCATGCCTTCCAGAGGAACATATTTTTGACACCCCATGACCCAAAAATTGACATGTATGTCAAATTTAGGGTTTTAAAATTTCCTAGGTCAAACAATTAAAACGAGATGTAAATACAAATTTTACATGGGATGGCAAAGGAAAATAAAGCTATCTTTAAATTTAGATGGTCGTTCCTATATTTGACACCCTATGTCGAATTTAGGGCACTCTAGTTTAAGTATGTCCCAAATTTTGACACCCCAAAAAAGTAAGGCTAGGGCAATAAAATGGTTGTATTTTTCATAAAATATTAATTTTAAGTCTCCTTGAATGATAAAACATGCATTAGAAGATTTATAATACCGAAAGGAACCATATGGGTTATATTTTAAAAGTAGTATGTTTTGTACTTACCTTAAACGTATTTATAAAGCCGCGACACAACAACAGGTGATCCCCAGGTCAGACGTATTACAAATGAGTTTTTGAGAGATGTCCTTGCAACTAGGCGAGAAATCACCACCAGTTGGTATAAAATATAGATAATAGATGGCGTTCTTACCGAGAATTTATCAAATAGTTAAATTATTTGCTTATTTTTTTACTTTAACGGTAAAACCAGTCAAATATATGGACACTGTCAAAATTAGGGTCATTTACCTTATTTATACTTTTATTTTACGCCTCTTTTATAAAAAAATTCGAGAAATAATTAAATGGTTTGCCGTTGGTTCGCATCAAAAAATAGCCATTAAATCATTTGATCAGCATAAAAAGATTTTTCTTGTAATAAATAAAAATTGGGCTGCAACACTTGTTCCGCAAAAAATGCTACAAACTGTCAACAATTTAACCGACATCAGTCCGCTTGTAATATCATGTGTTCGCTTAATTAACAGTCGAGCTGCGAAATGATTACTTGGTCAGCAAGATTTTACAATTGGTCAGTAGAAAAAAATCATGTCTAGAAGCAGTTTACTTCAGAGGTTTGCATATTAAAAGAATGGTGTGTTTTCATTCGGTGTAGCACTCAAGGCCCAAAAGGTGTAGCGGGGGCGGGTTTTCATTTGTTTTCCCAGGGCACTGTCAATTTATGTAACTTTCTCGTGTTTTATTTTGCCGAATGCAGAAGGAAATCGGCTACAAAAGTAGCGGGGGCGGGTTTTCACTTGTTTTCCCAGGGCACTGTCACATTTCACGTTTTATTGCTTTGAACAAAGTCAGGAGAAACAAAAACCTAAACGCAAGAATTTAGATTTCTCCAAATATTTTGACCCTGTGTTTATTTTGGATTTTTTTTGCAGAGGGTCCATAATTACTCAACTTTGTCCCAATTTAACCGACTTCGTATTTATTACCGTTTCCGAAATCCCAATTTTTAAGGCCGCATTAGTAACACCCTGTATTTGTAAAATATTATACTGCGGTGTTTAGCAACGAATACTTATAAACAGGAAGAAGACAAACAGTCGTGTTAACAAATCGAAGCAGGTATGAACAAACGAACAAACCCGACATCCATTACGGCTGGCATCAGCTGACAAACGCACTTGCTTTTCAAATGTCACTTTTGTCCAAATTTTTATTACTGTCAATATTTTAAAGTGACATTTAACCAACAAAAAACATTCAAAACCCTTTTATTTGATTTACTAAGTGGTGAAAATCAATGTTAGGATTCTGACATGATTTAAGCTGTAAATACCAAATTACTCACTTGCACCAAAAAGAAAGCGACGTTTCTCGTGAAAAGATTAGAAAATTAAAAATTATTTTAAAATTTAAAGATGCTACGTCTTCCCCACCATTTTAAATCACATCAGGTGTTGCTTGATTTCCATTCCCGCCAGACGAAGGAAGTTAGCTTGTTTAATAATTCATGCTGTTCGCATTCTATGCCTGTCTTTGTCTGCAGCAATCTTCCCTAATTCAGTAAAGTGAGACAAATATGACCATGATCAAGTCGCCTGCATAAACACTTACTTTCTGGCATTTCATATTAACTCTACGTAAGTCTGATATTGACGCTTAAATGATAGAGTGAAACAGATAGATAAAAGTAGGTTACTTGTGAGCGTATGGAGCAGAGAAGGCTAGCATCGCTTCCAAGGCCTTCTTATGTGATAAAAAAGAAAAGAACGGTTTCATAATAAGCTCAGCCTCAGTGCGATATGAAGCCAAAGTAGAAAAAGTATTCTTCAACACCCGTGTAATATAAAGGCACTTTCTAGCCAATTTGGCAGTTCTTTTCTCATTCTCGTAGGTGGTCGAAAGAAAATTATATATTTTGTTGACAGGAAAAGTTTAACTTAAAGTTTAATTTAAAATGTGGTGCGGGATTTTCTTTTCATCGCGCTGATTCCCAGAAACATTTTCTTAAAGCTTGTAGGATGGGGGAATGTTTTTAAATTTATTAATTTTCAGGGTGCGGTTAGAGTTGTTCTCCCATGACCGAGATTGGGCAACGATACCCCTGGAAACTAGGATGTTTTCTAAGCCAGCTCGAACTATAGTAACTTTTCCCAGTATCAACACAGTCACGATATTTATAAATATTAAATCAACAAACAAAAGTTACATAGCCGAAGCAAAGAGAAATGTAAACCGGCAATTAAACTAAAATCTGAACGGTTCTTGTGTTTGCGTCTATCATGTCAGAGGTTTGTATTAACAAACCAAATAGAACCCCACTTTGAGTTAAGCATCGGCGCGATGCTACTGGTGTTATTGTGTTTACACATTTACATGGGCTAACAATAATATTTTTTCTTGTACGTGGGCTTCCTAATTGCGGGAAACAGTCATTTACAAAATACACAAAGAAAAAGATTTTCGGAAATAGGTCGATGACTTCGTGGAAACAAATATTTTTTTAAGATAATTTTTTTGAAATATCTCTTAACAGGAAACCTAAAAGCCGTATTAGAGTCAGCAATTCTGCTGCAATTGCGGTAAAAATTGCACGTAGGCATGCGCAGTAAATAGTTCTCGATCAGCTGGCGCATTGCTATAAGTCAGAACAGCAGTTGGTACTGTCGAAATTCCTAAAATACCCCCAGAATTAGATATGGACAAACCTGTTCATTTTGATTAGAAGTGAAAGCAGCTACTGCTACTTACAAATAACGGTTCGGAAAAAGTTGTTACGAATTAGCAGTTTATATGCTTAATAAAGAATGTGAACTGCTAATTTCAGTACCACTTAGGTTAAATAGCCATTAGCAGTTCATAGCTGCTTCGACCAAATACAAAACAGTTAAAAATAACAGAAACCCATCTCTACCCAGAGTTGCAGGGGCAATCGTAATTAAAATGGCGGATTTCTGGCAATGCAAGACGTATTACGAGAAAAACGCAAAAGACCGTTTTCATTTGGAATTGACCAGGTTAATCAAAAAAAAAATGTCAATAACCACTTTTTTGTAATAAATGTCAGAGGACCAGTGGCGGCTCGTTTACAAGTATGGTGAAATTAATTTTAAAATTTTATTTTTGTGTAACGACCAAACAATTACTTTCTAGGCGTTTTAAATGTAGAAAGAAAAGAAGTAAGAAGAAAATGCGTTAGGTAAAACATATTTTTATTTATTTTTTAATTTTACAAAAGGAAATACAACTTTTGGAAAATAAAAGAAAGGTTTTCTTAGTGTGTATAGCTGTCGGATCTTAACGTCGTCGCATGCAACCCTCGTAACAATATTTATACAGTCCACTACTAATACTACTAAAGCCATCTACGAGCTATCAAGAAAACCGAATGATGTCCAATACTACTACCGCCATCTACGAGTTATCAAGAAAACCGAAAGATGTCTCATACCACTACGTCATCTACGGCTACGTCATTAGGCGCAACCAAGACGAGAACAATAGTTAACTGTTTTATGATGAGAACGAATCGCGCCACGGGACTGACAAGTTGGCATTCTTCATATTTTCAGTGTTTTTTAGTTTAAATTCTTAAATAAAATCGTTTAAAATCATATCGAGTATCATTTTTCGAAATACACAACATTTATCGACCCTACAAAATAGTGCTTAAACGTAAAGTCCATTCTTCGGTTCTTAATTGTAGAAAATTGATCAATAACAGCCTCATTAAGTTTGGAATATCCTCTATAATTTTTTTTTCATATATTTCATTTTTAAACTTTCTAATAAAGTCCCTAGATTTACCCTTTGTGGTCTGCGTTAAATTAATTTCGGGTTTAGGTGTTCCCGCATTCTTCACTTCAATTTTGCTCCAAACTCAAAGAGCTAAAGTTATTTCTTAAATAGTCCACCGTCAACTATTCATTTTAACTTAATAAATATATAATATTAAAATATTAAAACATACACGCTCGAATTTCTAACTAGATGCACGAACAGACAACAGCGCCGCGGTGCACACAAAAACTGTGCGCCTTTTCCATGTTAAATCGCCATAGCCCGCTATCCCCCGCTGTCACCCGCCACCTGTTACTACAGAGAAACTGCACTACTTAATCGCACGTGCGAGCAAGTCTCGTCATAATCGTCATTTACCTCGACCGAGGCACGGTTGCCGGATCTATACAGTTTGGTTTGACGGGATGATAAAATATTAGGGAGGGTCGGACTTTATACGATAACTAATATTCAAATTAATATTTTTTATTCGTTTTGTTTTGGGGGTGGACGTGCGCATGTGCTCCTGTGGAAGAATCGCCACTGCAGAGGACATGTTTGCAGTATTTTATACTATTTTTCTATTTTACGTCTTTTTTATAAAAAAATCCTTAAAATATATATATATGCCATTTTGTATTTTGTATATCTAATTAACAGAAAACGAAAATAAAAAATTATACTAATTTTCGGAGAACCCTGATTGTTTTTCTGGAAAGTTCTTTACAATCCACCTAAGAATGTGAATTGGTATTCTTCAAAGACTGTGAGCCAAAGTCGAATCTTCCTTGATGTAAGATCCTTGTGCCTGGGGGCAAGAGCGCCGGTAGAAAAGTTTGCAAGAGGGTGCAAAATTTTTCTAGAAGATCGAGGATGAAGTGGTTGATGCATTTGGTAAGCAGCCCAGAAGATTTATAAGTTTGTTTAAAATTTATACTAATTAATTTTTTGTGTATTGTGTAAATAAAAAAATACAATTAAAATAATGCCAGAGCTATGAGGCCGATGCAAGTGTACTCTCTTGCACCCCCCTCTCGACGCTCATGGGCACTTGTCTTATATTTTTTTATAAGTAGTGTTTCAAAATGCGACCCTTTTAGTTCTGTGAACCTAAAATCTACATTTCTTAGAGAGAATAATTTTGTCTTGCGGTCGATGACTTTATCATTTTATCCTCCCGATTCCAAATGCGGTGACCTCCACAAATTAGATGATGATATTTAGAAAGATAAGGGTTTATATAGCTCTGGGTTATGAACTATTTATTTCTGAAAGGTCTTTTTCGTTTGCTTACAGGCCGTTATCAAACGTTTTGTAATTTATATTGGTTACACGAAGATAATATTTCGTATTTTTATGTTCCTTGCGGCAAACTCAATTAAAAATACGTTCGTTAAATTTATTTATTTTTTAAAACTTGGAACGCTTATCTTTATCTGATTTTCATTTGTTTTCAATTTTTAGCGTACGTTCAAAGAAACAAAGTTTCATACATTAACTTTTTTTTTAATCAAATCAGGCGTTCTTTTAATAAATGTTCAAACATATCGCCATTGACCTCTAAATATTTTCTGCTTCGTCTATAGGAAGAGCGCCCGTTGCTCTCCTGATTGCTTCATGTTTTTCTTTAACATCGGCTAGTATTTCTAATAGGTTGGTGCATCCCGAGTGACGACTTTTACTTTTTAAACTTAAAACAAAAAACACTTTTTATGTAGAGCGTACCTGACTTTTTGTTTAACAAGAATACAATTTTCTATTTGGGTTTCATAATGGCTACATTATGAAACGCAAAAAAATTAAATAACTTGCCACTTTATGTAACTGAAATTTTATTTCTTTCATGTTGGCAACAAGTAGGGTTCGAATTTTAGGCCTACCTACTTCGATTTCGTTGAAATTAGTTTTTTAGGCATTATGGATTCGACAGAAATTTTTTATAGAAAACTTTAAAATACTAACCTTTAACCTTGCAAATAGATCATTTTTAATAGATATTTATCCAAATACCTATACTCGGAAATATATAACATGCTGACGGTGTCCGTCAACTAATTTCTAGTCACAATTATAAAATAACATAACCTAAAAATAATAGAAATATGTTCTATTTCTAAACTTTTATTCAATAAAGTACTTTTTATTTTTAATTCAATATAGTATTATACCTACATATTACTTTATATATACATATTTATAATTAATGTGGACATTTTCTGGGCATTAATTGTTATTCCTGTCAGATTCTGTGTGGATACAATATTTTGTTCAATAGTATTATTTATTATTTTGAACTTTGTTCTACTCGCACCATAACTCAAAGTTTTGCATATTCTTTTCAAAAGTTTTTGTAGATTATTTTCTGCAATTTCTCGTATTTCTGACGGAGTACAACTTTCTTCCTCACTCAGTTTTATTGACTTTAATAATATATACAGGGTGTAACTAAATAAGTGTAAAACATTTAAGGGGGTGATTCCTCATCGAAAAAAAGATAGGATCTTTCATATAAAGAAACTTCATTGAAGCATCCCTTGTTAAGATACAGCCCCTTAAAGGGGGTACATAAAATTTATAAATAAACAAAACTAATTTATTAATAACAAAACATACAACATCTAGAAATCATAGTAAATGTTCAATATGTCTACCTTCAGACATTACGCATGCGTCTAGACGTCGGCGCATTGAGCAACGTATTCGCGCGTTTTATGGCGATATGTATCTTGTTCGAAAAATAATTTTTTTCTGCGAACTGGTTTATTTTGGGCAAAAAATTCAAGAGACATTTTTTGTTTAGAATAAAACAGGCTATCGGAAATAAATTTTTAGATGGTAAACAAATAATAAGACAAAAACTTAGATTGGAAATAAATTTTAGGGGTTGCGTTTTCCACCCTTACAACCATGGGGTAAACCAAATAAATTACTGGCTGAGTGTCTTTTTGGTAGTAGAAAATGTCAGGTTAATTTCAATATTTATGTACTCCCTTTAAGGGGCTGTATCTTAACAAGGGATGCTCCAATGAAAGATATGAAAGATCCTATCCTTTTTCGATGAGGAATCACCCCCTTAAATGTTTTACACTTATTTAGTTACACCCTGTATATTTTTAATTATGACGGATGGGAAGAAGCTTTGTTGTGTTCAATTGTTTCCATCATGGCACATTTGATACTTCTAACATTTTATGAAATTGTAAAAGTATTGCCAACCCAAAAAGAAAATATTAATTCAAATGGAAAAAATCTACTATATTTTTTAAAGTTTTTCAAACTTTAAAGACCCAAATAGAAAAAGTATTATAAAATACACGGTTCATAAGACGGTTAGAGCACTTGTACTTTAGAAAACTCCCCGCTTCGCGGGTAGTTTTCTAAATTAAACGCATGCTCTAAGATAATGTCTTATGAAACTTGTATCTTAATATACTATTATCTTATTTCGTATTAACTGGCCAATAAGTAAAAAATTTGAACCATTTACAAGAACGATAGATAAATTTTTTAAATTGTGGTATAACGCGAAAGCCAAGAAAAATCTGTTAAGGACTTAATGAGTTTTGGCTTACCTTAAAAACGCATAATACGCGAAAGAATCACAAATATAACGTGTGTAAAGTGCTGAGATATTAAAAAAGTGTGCTAAAATCTTAAAAGTAATGTAACAATAATGTATAAGTTGTCCCATTCCCGTTGCGGCTTTCACATTAGTGTCCTATTTTTTTAACAAAACAAAAGATATCGGTGTCACATTTGTCATGGCTTAGTTTTAAATCTACAGGGTGATTTTGATCATCTTCGCTTATTAGACATCCCTCGTAGTTTCGTTATGTGTTAACTGATTTTGTTAGAGATTGTTCAGTAGCATAGCCAGTTTTTGAGTATTACCTAGTAATTTTTTAAAAATGGAACACCCTATATATTATTTTTTTTAATTAAGCAAACTTTGGGTTTAACAAAATGTATAGTTGTCTGTCTATATTTATATTCAAAAATAAGCTAAAAATGCGATATATTTAATAATTTACGTTACTTAGGGCCAATTTTATAAAGTGGGTTTAAATCGCACTGTACGGTTTAAACCTCAGATTTTTGAAAACAGTGATTTTATAAACTAGGATTGACAGCGAGGCTCGACTTAAGAGCAACCGTCCTGGTAATAAGTTAATGGGTAGAAAGAGTACCGCTTAAACTCAATAATACGATTTAAGACACAGGACACAGCATTATAACCCTAATATTTGAGTTTGTTTTTTATTGTTTCTGGCTGCACTAATTACTTTAATAATGGATATTTTTGAAATTTTTAATGAGTTATTAACGGACGACGAAGATGATTTTGTAAATATTATTGAGCAGCGTAGGCGTGACGGAATAATTCGGATGCCTCAATTACATGAAAAACTTAACAAATAAGTATTTACAAAGGTTCAGGATTTCAAAAAAATTGTGTGGAACAATTGTTAGGTCTCCTAAATCATATTTTAGAGCGTCCAACAAACCGATGAGTATATATAATATACAGGGTGACAATTTAAAAACCTGAAATGGCCATATATTAGAAACGAAAAACTGAAGAAAAAAACGCGAAAAACAGTTTCTATAGAACGAAGGGGGAACAAAAACAAGCGTATTAGCCCACCCCTATCTGCAACCCCTTGGACAGGGACATGGTACCATAGAAAGGTACATTTCAGGAAATTCTTCTCTGTTTATTAAGGAAAACAATAAATGAAAAGACAATTTTGAAATTTTTTAATTAAATGTTCAAAATGATTGCCACCAATATCCTGGCATATTAAGAGATATCTCTTAAGAATTCTAAACAGTTTAAGCCTCGGTATTTCGTTTTGGTTTATTTGCTATTTTTTTTGTCGAAAAAAAAAATTTGTTTATAAATATTCGCATTTTATTATCACAGAATTTACCTTAAAGGTAACTTCTACTAGTATTATTATTTTAAGAACAGTTAACTTTCGGTTCAGTTTAAACGAAAAGCAGCACTTCTTATCTTTAACAATGGTGTACAGCACAGCTGAACGGGTAGAAATTATTTTCATTTATGGTTCCCAGGATCAATGTTTTTTAAGAACAGCTCAACGTTTTAACGAAAGGCATCCAGGTCAAAATGTAAGCCCGGAGTATGTTCGCCAACTAGTAGCCACCAAATTTAAAGAAATTGGTTCTGTCGCGAATATAAAGAGAAATCAACCGAGAATAGCCGACGAAGCAGCGCAAATTGAAATTCTGGGGCAGTTTGCAATGAATTCAACTTTATCAACTCGTCAAGCAGCTGTAGCAACTGGATTATCTCGTGAATCAATAAGAAAGGTACTTAAAATTCATAAGTTTTATCCCTATAAACTGCACATATTGCAAGAACTTGGTGACGACGACCCTGACAGAAGAATACAGTTTTGTGAAATAATGACAGATAGAATTACGGCAGAACCTCGACTAGTTAAAAATATTTGCTTCAGTGATGAGTGTACCTTTTATTTAAATGGGCATATTAATAAGCAAATCTGTCGTTACTGGAATGACGAGAACCCCCACGTATTTAGAGAAGGGCATACCCAGTACCCCCAGAAAATTAATGTTTGGGCTGGTATATTGGGAGATGGTATTATTGGCCCAATATTTATACAAGGAAATTTAAATGGCGACAGGTATGCTGAAATGCTACAGAGGTCTATCGAACCACTAATAGTGCGAGAATTAGAAAATCAGAGGGACATACTCGGAAATTTATCTTTAGAAGAACGCTTACTACATTTCCAACAGGATGGAGCACCTCCGCATTATGTAGTTCCCGTTAGGCAGTGGTTGGATGATATTTATCCCAACCAGTGGATTGGAAGAAGAGGTCCTGTTGAATGGCCACCTAGATCCCCGGACCTAACACCTCTTGACTTCTTTTTGTGGGGTCACCTAAAATCTGTGGTTTTTAAAACGCAACCTGAGTCACTAGAGCAACTTCAGCATAGAATAGTTCAGGAATGCCGTGCTATATGCAGAGAAACCTTTGCAAATGTACGTGAAGAATTTGAAAGTATAGGCTTTATTATTGTCTTCAAAACAACGGAAATCATTTTGAACATTTAATTAACTAATAATAAAAAATTTCAAAGTTGTCTTTTCATTTATTGTTTTCCTTAATAAACAGAGAAGAATTTCCTGAAATGTACCTTTCTATGGCACTCGACCCCCTTTCTATTTAAGATTTTAAGGGTTTATCTCACCCTGTCCAAGGGGTTGCAGATAGGGGTGGGCTAATAGGCTTGTTTTTGTTCCCCCTTCGTTTTATAGAAACTGTTTTTTGCGTTTTTTTCTTCAGTTTTTCGTTTCTAATATATAGCCATTTCAAGTTTTTAAATTGTCACCCTGTATAATATGTTTAGGTATAATCCTCCTAGTAATAACCCTCTATTATAAAATTGTTATAATTTACCTGTAAGTTAATCCCCTGATTATTGTTCCGTTTAAGTATTAATTTAAATCCAAGACTTAAGATCAGTTTATAAAATTGGGCCTTAGAACATTAACCATTATGCCAAAACTTGACGACAGATATCTCCTATTTTTATTATTTATGGAATACCTCCTACGTAAGAGTTTTATAATGTGATTTTTATTTAATTATTCTTGACAATGGCAGTGTATGATATAATGAGAAGATGTTGGCATATTTTATATAATCCAATTTGATATTTAGAATAGCTGTCAATATTCTGAATTTGTTTCTAATAAATTGACCATGGCCTACTGTTTCATAAGGAACTTAAATTATTAAAACTATCGTCTCGTTAAAAATGGGGCACTAAAGTGAAAACTTCATCATTCTATCTTGATGACAACTCTAATACCTCCAGAAAAATAAAAAGTATCGAAAAGGGGACATCCTGTACAGGGTGTCCCATTTTTCACACTTTTATAGGCTCCGTAATTGTTAGTGCTATCAAAAAAGTAACGAGGTGTATTTTGTAATTTCAAAATAACCCTATATTTTCTTAGTTAAAAAAGATACAGAAAAATGTTTTATACAGAAGTTTCTTTACAATGATTGTTGAATAATCTGCCGTTTGAGAATAAGTATACGGGGCCAGGTAAAAAAGTTATCGGACCTAACCATATTTTTTTAAATGAAACATCCTATACATTTTAATCTAAAAATATAGCATTTTAAATTCTCTTTTGAAATATATAAAACACTACATGGATGATACTGGTTTCCTAGGCGATTTATTTAAACTTTATTACTTTAAACCACAGCAGACAATGAAACAACAGCTAATATCCTAGAAACAACTATGTTGACATTCTAGTTGTTATTAACATTTAACGTCAATTTAATTTTTTACATATTCATTTGTGGAAAATACTTGTCAACATTATGAAAAATTATCAGTTTATATTGAAAGTGGAAAAAAACGAAGAAATGGCGCAAAATGGATATTTTGATCGCTATCCGGAAAGACGGCAACCATATCCCGAACATTTGCGATGATTCCCGTTATTTTTTACCTTAATTTGAATCTTCTTTTTCGTGTCAAAGTAATAAAGTTTAAATAAATCGCCTAGGACACCAATATCATCCATGGTGTGTTATATATTTGAAAAGAGACTTTAAAATGCTATCTTTTTAGATTAAAATATACAGGGTGTTCCATTTAAAAAAATGAGGGTAGGTCCGATAACTTTCTTACCTGACCCCGTATATTTATTCTGAAAACGGCAGATGATTTAACAATCATTATAAATAAACTTCTGTATGAAACATTTTTCTGTATCTCTTTTAACTAAGAAAATATAGGGTAATTTTGAAATTGTCACTTTTTGATTTCCCCGTATCTCTTAAGCGTGCGAAAACTTTCAAATTTTGATTTTACCATTTTAAGTTTGACCCCCCAAAAAGAGCACATGACACCTACATTACTTTTTGGATAGCACTAACAATTACGGAGATAAAAGTGTCGAAAATGGGACACCCTGTACATGACCCCAAAAATTTATCAGAGAAAAAGTTGTTAAGAATAAAATTTTATGTCACAATTTAAAATAACAGCCATCTACGAATAAAAAATATTTTCATCCGTTCCTTCTTGCCCGCTACAATACAAAATAACTGTGTTACAAACTTTCCGGAAATCATCCACGACATTGCAACATTGTACGAAGACCTTTACCAGTAGAGTACAAAATTTCAATATGCCTCCTAAAGGCTCTCAGGATGTGCTTGAGGCTCAGGACCTCATTTACCGTATCGCTCTTCCTGGCAATCTCCGATTCTATAGCGCGCACTCATCATCACAGACGGCTTTGATAAAGCTCTTGTCTCGTGCGATACTCACTTGTTTTCGGATCTCGGTGCTTTTCGAGCCGAGAGAGACCCGCCCGCTTGATAATTCGAATTTTACGCGAAAAAAAAGTAGATTAATAACAATTAATGAGTAATATCGAAATTATTTTAACTTGTGACTTTAATTTAATTAGGTTAATTTGAATTTTTTGCGCTCTTTCAAAAGGTTAATAATATAATTTCATAGTGACATATTTTCAATATTCTATGTTAAATTTTGTGATTTTTTGTGTAGTGAACATGGAGGTTGGATTTTATTTTTGTTACTAGAGAGAATGGGAAGAAAGAAGGGATCGAAAAGACGAGCAGTTGAAAAAATGGAAGGTAAGTTTAAGATTCTCTGGTTTTATTGGTTGTAGACGAAATATACAAGGTGTTAATTAAAATTTCCCATCCTTAACAGCTCGCTTCTAAAGGTGCCAATCCCGAGATACCGAAATCCCGGGATCTCGAAGAAAAATTAATCTCGAATATCCTGAGATGACGGATTCAAATCCCGGGATAAATTATATTATAAGAATTCTTTAAAAATTAACTTGTTTTTTAAATATTTGCTTTAAAGCTAACAATTTTATTGTAAATTATATTTTAATACATCCTTAACCATGTTTCGATAGCCCCTAATACAAATAAATATACAATTTACAGAGATCGCTAAAGAAGAAAATTAATATTAGTGGAAAGAGATTTAATGACCTTTAACCCAACTTTCCATTTAGAATTTTAAGGGTAACTTCTACCGCTTGTTCACATATCTCTTCAAATAAATTCAGGTAACAAATCATTCCTGTATGTCCTATAGTTGATGTGATCCCTGTATAGGGGCACTCTTATCCAAGACACCTGTATGCCGTATGCCTCATTCCCGATCGTATGCACCTGTAGTAGTATAATTAATAAAAGTCCTCTTGGACTCTAGAACTGTAATAATTCTTACCTATAGTTCAATAAAATATTTATTTTAGATAATTCATTTCGTAATTTAAAAAGGATTTTTAATTATTCAAAAATGAGCCAAAAACCTCTTAACACCTATTTGTAATATGAGCTTTTAAATCCCCTAAAGATAAACAACAGCTGTAACCAGGTGGATTCGGCTAGAATTGAGCCCACCCATCAGTCAGTTGTTTTGACAACGGCTCAAATTCACAAATAATCATTTTCTTTCATCCACAATTATAGAGATGCGAATTGATGTTTTTATATCGATAGTACATCCTATCATTATCAAATTGTTAATTTAGAAGGAGAGGTAAGTACTTTTTTTACTGTATGAGTTCTATTCATGTTCATATAGATGTTAAATTTTTTTTTCATATCTATAAAATATACATTTCCTAGTCTACATAAGTATATTGATATATGTGGAAAATTGATCGAAATAACACAAATATCGATACGCTATTTTCATCCTTAAAGAAAAAACATCAAAATAATATGCTTCTTACCTAAAATTAGGTTTTGCGTGGGAGCTCTTTTGTACAATAGGCTTAAATTGAGTTGACAATAAGAAAAAGTTTGTATTCGTGTCGGTTAAAAAATTTTCTTTTGATCCAGCGATGGATTTTTTAAATGACAGGAGCAAAAACTTTCTTAGAGTCTAAATAGGTACTTATGTTAACTAAATTAAATTTCGCTTCGGCAATAAATATTACAAAAGAAAGTTTTACAATTGGATTTTGGGTTAGCAAGGTTATTTTATATACAGGGTCGTTGACGGTGAGTGGCCTATTTAAAGATCTCGGGAACTAAAGAAGATATCTGTGTGAAATTGGTACTCGTTTTGAATGAAGATACTAAAATAAAGACTTATATCACTCCGGTTGTATTGGTAAACTTTTCTTTTAGGGGTTAGGGTTATTTTAAATAGAATACGCTGTATAAATTTCCGAAAAATTCTTGAACTGAAATTTTGAGAAATTTTTGTATTATAGGGGATTGCTTAAAAAGTCCGGATACACGTTAGCCTTTCACTTGATACCCGATTTTCGCTCGACGCCGCATGCCACGCGAAATATGTCGATTGCAACGTTCGAGTTTGACGTTTAAAAGGCTGACACGACATATGTCTTTGTTCAAGGCACATAAACGAGAAGGTACATACAAAAAAGTATGCCGAAATCCCTTAGTGGGTTCATCGCGATATTGGTTTTGTTTTGACTGACCAGTCAGCGGCGATTGTAAATTTTAAAAGAATTAAAGGATACAATTTTTGTAAAAATCAAAATCAACTGTTTTTCCTTAATAAGAACTCTAGACTAAACTTCTACAACTTACAAAAACAACCCCTGGTGTTCTATCAACACATCCTTCTTAGTCATAAAAATTTAAAGTGATTAGTCGCTCGAGCGATTCTCTCGATTATTAGAATCGCTCGTACTCGATTATTAAAATCATCGTTTTTCCCGACACAAATGGGAATGTTCATGGAAATAGATAAATGTGGTGCTTAATAAACTCAACCTAAGGGTAGCTTACAAAATTAACAACACTTGGGGAAAAATATAAAAAAGTAATAAAACTAAAAATCATAAAAATAGAAAATCAGGGGCGTATTAACTAAAATGTAAAGATTGTCCGAAAAAATACATTGGCCAAACAGGGAGACATTTTGGAAAAAGAATACAAGAACATTATAATAGTTACATAAAAGATAAAACAGATTCTAATTATTCCAGCATTTAAAAGAAAAACAACATAACTTTGATTCAAATTTTAAAATCTTACATACTGAAAATAAAGGCATGAAACTTAATCTGTAAGAATCCATGGAAATAAATAAACTTAAAAATACCGATGTTTTACTGAATTATCAAATAGACCTTAACAATTTATTTCACTAATCCGCTATTACATGTATAAATAAATCTATAAAATAATTTATGTAATCACTTTATTGACCATTTGGAAAATCCTAGTGTTACTATTATATTCCCCCCCCCCCCCCCCCTCCCTACACCATCTTTATACCTATAATAATATTTTAAGATTGTACATTTTGTTAGATATAGAAAAATGAAGAAGCTACAGTGATAGCAAAACATCTCATTTTAAAGAATATAGTGGACAAGAAATATAACGTAGTTTTATTGTTCCTCATAATATTAGTTATGGATTTCCACCAAATATCGGCTGAATCAATTAATTTAATAGATAAATGTCACTTAAATTAAAATGATACTAGATAAATGTATAATACTGAGGTATTACCAGGTTACTACAATAAAGGTAAAATAATTTTCCGTATTTTCATCCCTATTACTATTAATGACATCGCAAATCTTGGAAGTAAAACAGTTCCTGCAGGATAGAAACCCATCTATTGTTTGTGTAAGTGAAACACATATCACACCCGAAATAGATGTTAAAGAAGTAGACATACCTGGTTATCAGACAGTGATCTGCTACTCGAACAGCAGACACACGGGTGGCACACTTATATACATAAGAAATTTCCTGAATTTCACAGTGATCATTGATGAGGCAGTTGATTACAATTTTTGGATAATGGTTATAAAGGTACAGGTTGGAAAACAGCCACTTGTGGTGGGAGCTATTTATAGATCCCCAAATGCAAACTGTAGGGAATTCCTGAATTACTTGGAAGAAAAACTTAGTGATGAAATTATGCATCAGCAAAAAACAGTCTTCTTGGGAGATCTGAACATAGATCTAATAAATAAAAACAATGATGCTAAGAAATTAAGTCTAATTATACAAGCAGCGGGTTTTTCACAAATCGTCACAAAAGAAACAAGAACTACTAATTTGTCATCCACACTGATTGATCACATTATTACTAATGACTTTAATACCAAAGAAGTTCCAAGGGATTTTCCATCATTAAGCGACCACGAAATTATTGGTGTGAACTTTGAATTTGAGGATACTACCGATAAAGCCAGGTTTATGGTCACGAGAAAATTGAATGCTGAGGCAATTTACAGCATAATTCAAGAACTAATTGGAGCTGATTGGAATTATACCTCTACAGATGTAAATATGATTTACTTAGATTTTCTTGATATTATTCAAAAGGCAGTGGATAAAATAGCACCTAAACAAAAATACAATATAGTAACAAAATATCCATGGATTACAAAATTAGTGAAGCAGGCACAATGTAATAGAGATAGAGCGTACAACAAGTTTATACTGACTAAGAAGGAGGAAGATTGGAAAGACTATCAAACTAAACGTAATGTAGTTACTTCCTTATTGCGTACTGAAAAAACAAAGTATTATGATCATAACATAGATAAGTGCAAAGGAGATGGAAAAAAGATGTGGAGAACACTAAAAGATCTGGTGGGGAATAATAATAAACAAATAGTCTTCGAAGATATTGATTATGGAACTTATGATGGGCCAGTAGAGGAGAATTTTAATAATTTCTATGCGGACAGTATAGATGAAATTTCAAATAGCATAGAAAACAAACATTGGAAGAGCAACATAGATGGAAATGATAAACATAAGTTTGCCAATTTTAAACCTGTAAGTTTCTCGGAACTTAAGAAAATTGTTTTTGGATTTAAAAATAAAAGTACCAATGATGAATCATTAAATATTAAGTTGGTTAAGGACCTCTTCGGTGTAGTAGGATATGCTCTTCTTTATTTAGTTAACACCTCGTTACAGACTGGGAGAATCCCCGATGAAATAAAAAACAGTGTTATAATTCCTATACCAAAAGTTACTGCACCTAAAAGTCCATCAGAATTCAGGCCAATTAATTTATTGCCCATGGTAGATAAGATCATTGAAACGATAGTCTGTCGACAACTAAGGAACTATTTTGAAACTAATCAGTTATTGTTTGTGGGGCAATCTGGATTTAGGAGTAACCATTCGTGCGAGTCGGCGCTGCAATATGTTTGTGCAACATGGCGAAAAGCTCTGAATGAGGAGAAAGTGGTGCTTAGTGTATTTGTTGACTTGCAACGAGCGTTTGAAACAATCGATCGTGGAATTCTTATTAAAAAATTAAGACTATATGGTGTAGAAGGTAGAGCATTGCATTGGATTAATGATTTCTTAAGTGACAGGTATCAAATGACTAGAGTGGACGACAAACTATCAACTAAAAGGGAAAATAAAGTGGGTGTTCCGCAGGGAAGTGTGCTGGGTCCATTACTGTTTATTATTTATGTTAACGATATTCATATAGCTTTAAAAAACTCGTTTGTGAATTTATTTGCGGATGATACCCTTATTTGTGTATCAGGAAAAAACTTTAGGGATATAACTGATCTTTTGAATAGCGAACTTAAAATAATGTATCACTGGCTTTGCCAAAATAAATTAAAACTGAACACATCAAAGACAAAGTGTATGATAATAGGTTCAAAAGTAAATTGTAAGAAGTATGCCGAATTAGGATTAACCCTTAACATAAATGAGTCTGAAATTAGTTTAGTGTCGGAAATAAAATATTTGGGAGTCTTTTTGGATCCTCAGCTTGTTTTTACGAATCACGTTGATTACCTTTGTAAGAAATTAGGGAAAAAAATTGGTTTTTTCTGTCGCGTTTCGGATTGTTTGTCCCAGTGGGCCAAGACACTGGTTTATAATACAATCATCTTGCCTCACTTTAATTACTGTTGTTCTTTATTAATATCTTGTACTCAGGAAAATATACACAGGCTGCAGGTTCAGCAAAATAAGGTTATGCGAATTATTCTTAAATGCAACAGGTATATCCCGGTAAGAACTATGTTACAGAGGTTGAATTGGCTGTCTGTGGAACAGAACATTAGAAAGGCGAACTTGGTTTTAATATATAAAATTGAACATGAGCAGCTACCAATATATTTTAATGCTTTTCTTAAAAAAAGATCAAATTTTCATAGTTATGACATTCGCTCTGGGCAACATTATAACATTGAGTCAGTTAAAACCACATCTCTACAAAAATCGCTATTTTTCGAGGGAGTTCGTCTTTTTAATGACCTCCCTGAGGGCATTAAGGAGGCAAATGGGTTAAATGTCTTTAAAAGAAGATTGTTTCTTTATTTGAAGGATATGTAGAGTAGAGTAGGATTTATCATTTTTGTAACTGACATATAAACACTGTTTTGTAACTTGTATTTTTTAGTAATAACTAGCCAAGTGCTAAATAAAGATTATTATTATTATTATTATTATTAAATAATTCCATGAACATTGGCATCTTGTTTAGATTGCGATATCTCGAAAACGGCTGAAGATCGACATAGGTTATGTTAAATGAAAAGTATTCAAAATTTCAAGTAGAATTCAAGAATCGAATAAAATTTAGGGTGTTCCATTATTTTTGCCAACCGTGTATTATAATTGCTCTAATGTCAGGATTACCCATCCTATACCTTACAAACTTGCAAGTTTACTGCTTAATTGTAATCTAACATAAATTTTTTCTCCATTCATCATTAAAAAATACCCCTTCATTTATAAATCACTCATTATAACAATTTACGGGCCTATAATTGCCCAGCGGACAAACAAGCTTTATAATTATTATTTAATAAACCTTCCACGGAGGTACTGCTATCGCACTCCATTAATATCTTTTCGACAGGGGCCTATTAATAAGAGAACGAGCGTCCGAAGGAGAGCTTGCCCCTTCTCTGGCCTGCCAAATGACCAAATAATTTGATCAATTACACTGGACAACAAATTAAATGTATCTAAAATAAAATCTAATAAATCTTACTATTTTAGGTGTGCTTAAACCGAAAATAATTTTTTTTATATTAGTTCACGTTTAAGAGATACGTGGCGTCATGCGCCCCTAATATATTAACACTGGCACCGCAATAAACCACGTGGTATATTTGTATTGTAATAACAATATATGGATCTCACATTGCCAAATCTACATTTTCACCAAGTTAACGAAATTTACCACGACAACACCGCATGGTGGGTCCCCAGGGATGATCCCCCATATGCAAAGTCCTATTGCTTAAAATAAGAGCGATAGCCATTTAAACCCATGTAAATTCACTTTCGTGTCTGCCAGATGGATCATTTGGGTATTCTTAAATCGGAAGTAGAATATGCTATTAAGACCGCAAAAAACAACAAAGCTGTAGGACCCGACAATATTCCGATGGAAATGTGGAAGGCATTAAACGACAAAAAACTGACCAGCCTTACAGAATTTCTAAATGGAATATATGAAACAGGTGAAATTCCAAGAGAGTGGCTTAAATCAGTGTTTATTCCGCTGCCTAAAAAAAACAACCCTAAATCATAGGATGATCAGCCTGATGAGTCACACGTTGAAAATCCTCTTAAAAATTATCCAACAGAGAATATACCGCAAATGTGAGGAACAGTTGGATGGGATGCAGTTTGGTTTTAGAGAGGGATTAGGAACTAGAGAGCTCTGGTCGCTTTGAAAGTAATGCTGCAGAAGTGCAGAGAGTACAATAAAAATGTATTCGTCTGCTTCATCGACTTCCAAAAGGCCTTTGATCGAGTTCAACACGACAAACTTATCGAGAACCTAAAAAGTATTAACCTGGATCAAAGCGATGTACGGTTAATAAAGAAGTTATACTTTAACCAAACAGCAGTAGTGCGGGTTGAAGATATGGAGACGAACGAAATCAAAATCCAGAAAGGCGTCCGACAAGGCTGCGTCCTGTCCCCGCAACTGTTCAATTTGTACTCCCAGTTTGTGGTTCGAAGGGCGCTGGAAGAGAGAGAAGAAGGGGTGAATATTGTAGGGACACTAATTAATAATCTTAGATTCGCGGACGATACTGCAATAATGGCGGAAAGTGCAGAAGAGCTACAAACACTATTAGAGAAAATTAACCAAGCATGCGAAGAAGTAGGACGTACCATTAACATCGAAAAAACCAAATTCATGGTAATAAGTAAAAACCCGAATATTCACCCTGTTATCACAGTAAATGGAAAACAAGTAGAGCGGGTTCAAAAATACAAATATCTCGGAACAATAATTAATGACCTACTAGATCCAGATGAAGAAATCAGGATCAGGATAGAAATGGCTCGAAAGACATATATTGCATACTCTTCAATGTTCACAAATAGAAATCTGTGCCTGAGGATTAGACTGGGGTTCGTGGAGTGTTATGTGCGGTCAGTGTTACTGTACGGGGTGGAAACCTGGACCATGAAAGCCCAAACTATCAAAAAGCTTGAAGCGTTCGAGATGTGGATATATAGGCGCATGCTAAAGATACCTTGGACACATAGAATTACGAACGAAGAAGTACTAAGGCGCATCGGACATGAAAGGAAGCTATTGAAAATTATCAAGATACGTAAAACAGCATACATAGGTCATATTCTGCGCAACGACAAATATATACTGCTGCAAAACATAATGCAGGGAAGAATAGAGGACAAGAAGGGATAGGGAGTGGACAGGAATGAATGTTGAAGAATTGTTTCATGTGGCACGAGACAGAGACGCATTCAGAAATGTGGTCGCCAACCTTCAATGAGAAGACGGCATTAGAAGAAGAAGTCTGCCTTATACTGAACAGTCTCTGTATAATAAAAATCTATTCACATTTAAATTTACCTAAATAGGGATATTGTCTACTAGGATTAAGATTGCAGCAGTGGGACCTAAATGAAGCCAAGCTAAAAAAAAAAGCTAAAAAAAGAAAATTTCAAAATTGTCTTATAAATGGTATGTTTCTGTACTGTTAGATAATTAAAGCTATTTTATTTTATTTATTTTTTATTTATTTATCTATTAGAAGACGATGTCTCTGTAAGTGTTTTTCGTAAACGCCATAAAGGCCTAGCACCATTTTTGACATGTGACACGACAATATGAAGTTCCTATTGATAACCATAAAATATGATGAGCAGCAATGGCAGATATGTGGCGACTTAAAGGTTGTAGGACTGTTACTTGTGTTGCACCTAGGCTACACCAAGTTTTGCTGTTTTTTGTGTGAATGGGACAGTCGGGCAAGGTGACTTCATTACAATAGACAATACTGGCCCGTTCTATCGGTGAAGAAAATATTCAGATTGGTTCATTATTAACGAAAAAACAGCTTATTAATTTGGACGTTCATTTTTGAATATTCGATAATTAATTGGAGTAGGGTGGTTACCTATAATGTTAACAATTAGGGAGTAATTTTCCGGGTTTCTCACCAACAAGTAAAAACCTTGTTCCCAAGCTGGATTGCAAGTGTGTCTTTTGACTCTGCTTTTGGTTTGATTTTTTCCTGCAGTTAGAACCAAGTATGGGTCCGGTTTCTTGTAGGATTTTACTTTCTAGAAATAAGAAAAAGTTTAATTATTAATAAAAATGCGAATATCAATGTATTGATGACGCATTTAATTTTATGAAAATTTTCACCCTTAAGTGACCACATTATTATTTCTGACCTTATTGTTTAAAAAATTTCTGATTATTTAATATTTTTGTACAAACAGACAATCATTAGATCCAGGGCAAAAGAATGTACAACATAGGCCATTGGTAGACTCCAAAACGATTTTGTTACCACCTCTGCATATCAAATTGGGCCTAATGAAACACTAGCATTTCAGTACCTACGCCAGCTAAGTGCAATAAAAATTAAAGAAGGTATTTTTATTGGGCCACCGATTCGAAATATTCTGAAAGATGAACACTTTGACAGCACTCTAACAGATATTGAAAAAAACGCTTGGAATGACTTTCACATCGTGGTCACTAGTTTCTTGGGAAATAAAAAAGCTGACAATTACTTTACTCTTGTTGAAAATATGCTGTCGTCGTATCTAAAAATGGGTTGCCCATATCTCTGAAAATGAGGCGTATACGGAAAAAGTTTATATGCACTTATAGTACCCTTCTCACGTGGTTTCTTCATATCCGGTTTGTACGGGTAAGATTGTATATTTTAATCTAAAAAGATACTATTTTAAATTATCCTTTCAAAAATATAATACACCATGGATGATATTGGTTTCCTAGGCGATTTATTAAACTTTATGACTTTAAACCACAGTAGACCATGGAATAAAAGCTAATATCCTAGAAACAACTATGTTGACTATTAACATTTAACGTCAATTTCATTTTTACATATTCATTTGCGAAAATTACCTATCAATATTTTGAAAAATTTGATATGATATCAGTTTATATGCAAAGTGGAAAAAACGAAGAAATGGCCCAAAATGTTTATTTTGTTCTCTATTTGCTGATGATTCCCGTTTTTACCTTAATCTGAATTTTTTATTTCGTTTCAAAGCAACAAAGTTTAAATAAATCGCCTAGGAAACCAATATCATCCATGGTGTGTTATTTATTTGAAAGGAAAATTTAAAATAGTATCTTTTTAGATTAAAATATACAGGGTGTTCCATTTAAAAAAATGAGGTTAGGTCCGATAACTTTTTTACCTAACCCCGTATACTTATTCTGAGAACGGCAAATTATTCAGCAATCAATATAAATAAACTTCCGTATAAAACATTTTTCTGTATCTCTTTTAACTAAGAAAATATAGGATCATTTTGAAATTGTAAATTTTTTCATTTTCCCCCGTATCTCTTAAGCAAGCGAAAATTTTCAAATTTTGATTTTACCATCGTAAGTTTGAACCAAAAAGAACACATGACACCTACATTACTTTTTTGATAGCACTAACAATTACGGAGATACCCTATAAAAGTGCCGAAAATGGGATACCCTGTGCACACATTGTATTGCATTTAAATCTTAAAGTTAATTTTAATCTTGTATTAGTATGTAGTATAAGGACGGGTTCATCAGTTGAGTGTTATCGTCATTTAGCTTAGAGCTAAATTATAACTATGAGAGCTTCATTCATTCCGTCCGTGTTATACCAAGGTAAGTGTCAAAGTTTGAGGTTAATTAATATGAACTTGAAAGTGCTTATTTTGGAGTTGATCCTTGGGTTATTTTTAAAATTGAGGTTTCTTTTTCTATCCTCATCCATGTTAATATAGTCTTATGATTGTGATTGTGATTGTGATTCTCCACCAAAACGCAGATTTTTTTGTCAAACAAAATTTGCAGGTTTATAAAAAATACCTTGCACTGTAACACCAACTTTGACCCAGAGCTAACGATAGCCCAGGGCTAAAGATAACACGCCACTGATAATCGCGCTCTTCACCGTAACATTGTAAATTTTGAAGACGACTGTATATAAAAACTTAATTTTTATTGTAACGATTAAATCTGTATTTCAGTGTTGCAAGTTTTTGTAACAGGGATGAACATAGTATCATTGATAGAGAGAGAGTGAGACCAGCACATTGTGTACAATGTTTTAACAAAGTTTTTAAATCCTGTTGTTCTGATTGTTGTTTATGCTTTATTTAACCAATCAATAAACTCGTAGCTTTTTATATTATCTTCCATTTGCTAATAATATCCTTATCTAGAATTAATTCCGGAAAAGTGCAAGTGTATATTATTAAAATATATCAAACAAAAAATATTTTGTTAATAACTACGACATGATCAATATTTTCTCTTCCTACTGCTAATGGATTTTATGTCAACTGATATCACGTGCATAAATATGTTAATAAAAAAGAAATTGATTTGCCAAATCTGAATCACTCATGTTTTGACTCTACAGAGTGAATCTGGAGGAATGGACCTTCCAAGAGCATATTGTATAGTAAGGGGAAGACATGCCCCACCAGGAGAAATTCCCCGCTTGTCTAGTTCGAATTGTATGCAGGATTGCGCAACGCGGTTGTCCATGGTGTTAAATTTCGTTTTAGGGAGGGGGTCATGCATGGAAAAGCTACGAAAAGTAATACCATGCCGCGTTAGTCAAACCGGTCTATATGGTATTTTTCGTGTTAAATTGATGGTTGGGGGGGTCATGACCCCCCAGAACCCCCCCCCCCCCCCCCCTGGATCCGCTCTTGGTCCAATAAGTTGATTCTAGTATCAGGATTTTGCTGAAAAAAAATTGTTCTCGAAAATATCCGCACATTAATTTTTGATAATTTGCTGGATTTTCTCCAATTTTCTCATAATTTAATATCTCCAGTTGTACTGGTCGGATCAATATCGATCTTCTTTTTTTAAGACTATGTTACGTTAGCGGAAAATTGTAATTGCAAACAAATAAAAATTAATAACAATTCAATTGTTTAAATAGTTTTCACATGCTCTTACCCATCTTATATTAATTTTTAAAAATACCGTTTCGTTCTTCATCCTCTTATGTACACAACCTATTTTACGAAAAAGTGCTACCTCAGCGTGCGACTTGTCGAGGAGTGGCAGAAATACGTTTTCGAACGACGGCGCAAATGATGGAAATATTAAGATGAGAATCCCAAACAATCCCAAATTAGCAATCAGAGCCATCTAAGTTGCATCAATTTAATTAGAAAATATACCGCTTTTTGGCAGGTTAGAAAGCTACGAGAGTCATCAGCTGACCAATATTCCTTTCGTGAAGTTTTAGCCGTTAATAATCAAGTTTTTTAGTTAATTTATTGATATTTAGATTGGCTGACATGTTGTTTGGGATATCAACAAGTTTCAGGAAGATCTGTGACAAAAATTTGAAAATTGTTCATATTTGAAATTGATTCTTATGATAACATTGTATTTTTTAACGCAATTTTTTCACATCGTTTTCTAATCCTTTAACTTTAGGAATCCATTTTTAGATTAGAATGAAATTGAGTATATTTTGCTAAACGTTCACATAAAGTAGTTCCTGCTTGGCTAACTGTGGCTAAACTCAGCTCTTGACGATTTGCACTGCACCGAGCTCGACAAGTCTCGACCAGTCGCTCTGGTGCATTCCCCGCGTTCTGCGTGACTTGAGAATTGAAATAACTTCCGAACTAAAAGTGGTACCACTTTTTCGTAAAATGGGTTTTGTAGATCAGAGGATAAAGATCAAAATGGAATTTTTTAAAATTAATGTAAGATGGGTTACTATCATGTTAAAACTATTTATTCGTATTAACATTTTGAGTTTTCCATTGAAAAATTAGACAGAAATTTCAAACAACCGCAGGTGGTAAAATAACGTAGGTGACAATACACATCAAGATGGCAAATATCACTTTTTGAATATATTCCATGTCACTAAACAATATATTATTTTAACAACAGAAATATGCTATCAGATGAGGAATTTGATTTTGCTGCTACTCCACCAGAAATTCGAGAAGCAGCAAAAATAGTAGAAGAAGATCTTCTGCCAACTAAGACCCGCGCGAGATATGACGATGGATATAACTGTTTCAAAGAATGGTGTACGGGAAACAAAGTTCGAAATCCTGGTTCTGAGTTGCCGCTACTAGCTTAGTTCAGTGAAAATGCCAAGACAAAGAAGATATCAACGATTTGATCACAATATTCAATGCTGAGGACCACTATATCAATTAGGGAAAAAGTAGACATATCTAAACACGCAAAGCTATTCGCATTTTTAAAAAAGTGTGTTCGTATATTATTTTGAGATATCGATATTTAAAAAAAATTACAAAAAAATAATTTACTTGCCACCCGGGTGGAAAGTAAAAGTAAAAAATACGTCAACTTTCCACCTTTCAAAGATTGATGAAATGTCATTATTACATGCATGGTTGTAAATAAACGGTTTTACGGTTTTATTTGTAAAAGTGCGGCAACTGTCCCAGGCTTACCCTATTATTATGAAGAATCGAATCAATGTTACGGTTATGATGAACCTTTAGAGTTTTAGACGACTGTTTTACTAAATAAATGAAATTATTTATTTCTCTTTCGGTAATAACTATCGCTTCTCTTTGCTTCTTTAGGAAATCAAATTATGTATATCGGCATTCTCCTATTATAAAGGATTATCGTACGATTAGAATATAATGTAAAATATTAACAAAAAATAAACAAATTTAAGTCCGTAATTGGTGTAGATAAGCAAATTAGTTTTCAACGAAATATCATCTGGTATCTAAATCGATAAATAATAATAATTATAATTATTTATTACTGGATAATTTTTATTTTGAATCTTAAGATAATTTTGAATATTGTTGCGTATAGGCAGGGATGGTCATTTTTGCCTCTATATGAGGATAATTTTTTTTTATCGCAAAATAGGTATGCAAACGCATCGTTATTTTTTCAAAAGAGAGCTCAGTCCAGGCTCATCATCGCCTGACTAGGACCACGTAAATGTAAAGTAAAAACTATAAATGATAAAATACAGGGTGTTACATAAACTACCCGACAATAAATTTCGAACAAGAATAATGTTAGTCAAGTTTATAGTCATGTAACTTTTTAAATCGTTTTCCGATCATGGTGAAATATTCAGCAAAGTATAGAATGCCGGAAACTTCAGTATTTCAGACACATAATGAGGAATCCAGATAGATACGGGCTACAAGGCAAAATTAATAGGAGGAGAGCACCTGGCCGAAGGAGAATATCTTGGTTGGCAAATCTGAGAACATGGTTTGACAAGTCATCAGCAGAACTCTTCCGAATCGACATCAACAAAGTAAGAATAGCCATGCCGATAGCCAACATCCGGAACGGATATTCATTTTTTTTTATGATCAAACACAAGCGCTATAGGAAAAATCCTTTTGGGCACTCTGGGAGTGGTGCGTGTGCGCAAAAAGCGATTCACGTTGGTTTTGAATCGTTGGGGCATATTCAAATAAGGAAGGAAATTTTTAACTATACTAAAACACAATTTATATTATATAAAAATAATCAAAAAAGTTCGTCTCTAACATAAGTGTAATAGGTATTTAAAATACCTCTAAAATGCTTGAAGAAAATGAATTATTGACGGCATCCAAGAGCTGATTGTTTTTAACTGCCATATTATAAAATTATTTGCAAGTTAAACCAAAATTTGTTTAAATCTCAAGCTCTGCTTTAATATGGTCAACCAAGAGCTTATTGTGGCTGTAGCTCCAGGCCGCATTGCACAAAAGAAAAAACTCTTTCAGAGTCAGCATTTTGAAACATATATTAAAAAAACAAATTGTATTATTTTCAAAAAATTATTCATTTCGGGATTAGCTATGAAAATGTTATTCCATTTGTGAATAGAGCCTCCAGGTAATGTGCAAGCTTTCTCAAAGGTGGGTTTCATTATACAAAGTTTAAAAAAAAAAATGTTGTGGAAAAAACTCAAGTAACATTCAGCTTTCTGTACTATAAAATTATCTTCAGGAAAAAAGACCAGAAGGGAAATGGGAATTTGTTTTTCCCGAGAAATCGAAGATGGCGCTGAGTTATATAGCTTAAAGACAATTTATAATTTGAGTATTTATGAAATCCAGGATATTAGGAGTCCTGTCACAGGTCTCCGCAGGACGCTTATATTCGAGCATCAAATCCAGGAAACCTGGCAACCCTAGTTGCAATACATGCTTGTACTTCATGGATATTTGTTCATGCTACGCCATGCATTGAATAACTGCAAAAAATTTGCATCTTCTTGTAAAAATGAGATAATGATTTGAACCAAATATATTGTATTAACAAAAAGGTCACACAAGGTTCAAAACAAAGCATAATGAAGCTAAATCATACCCCTAAAATTTTCCACAGGGAAAAACATTTAAGAAGTTAGAGGACTTGACACGGGGAGTGTATAAAAACTTAAAATTCGTCTGATTTTCATCAGAAAAACTAAACAGCTAGCAACAGCGCCAATATCGTCATTCGGTGCGTATGATCCTCTTATATAACTCTATCAAATTTTATTTATATCGGCCAATAAATTGTTGAATCTTAGTTACAGAACTAGATTCAAAAGTTTTGCATCACTCTGATTTTGGCATGTTAAGATAATTTCAGGATTGCCTTTTTTTTCTAAATGTTTATTTATGTTTATCAGTTAAAACAATACCATTTGTTTGTAGCAAAAAAATACCATAAAGACATTTGTTTAAGATAACATTTTCAGTGTTGTATTTTGTTGGCGCTGGCCAGGTAAATTTTTCGGTTCAGTGTATAAAAATGAATCGCCGAGTAATATCTGAAATTGATCGTGCAAGAATAGTAATAGCTTTAGTTGAGGAAGGTCATTCCCAAAGATTTATTGCTGAAAGAATAGGGGGTTTTCAAAGTGATGTATCTCGCATATGGAATCGCTATCTAGAGACCAATTCTGTGCAAGGCGGACCACGAAGTGGTAGAAGGCGTATTACTAGCGAACAGCAGAACCGCTATATTACGTTAACAATTCGGAGAAATCGTACTATGCCAGTCCCACAACTTCAGAGAGATGTTACGCATTCAATTGGGTTCGCGTATCCGTCTCTACCCTAAGAAGACGCATTCTTGAATCCGGTTTAAGATGTCCGCGGCCAGTAAGATTTCCCCAACTACAATATGACCACCGAGTTCGTTGACTGCAGTGGGCTGAAACGCACGTTCGCTTAACCGAAGAATTTTGGAATTCTGTCCTATTTTCCGACGAGACCAGAATTTGTCTGGTAAACGATAGTCGCCTGATTCGTGTTTGGAGAGAACCAACAAGAGCCGCCCAACTTGCCCATGCTCGTCCCCTTCCTCCATTCGCGGGAGGAGCGCCATGTTTTGGGTAGTTATTATGTCTGACGGGCGTACTGAGTTAGTCCACGTTCAAGGCACAATGACTGAGAGGGACTGTTGGTAACAATTTTGTGTTTATGGACGACAATACCCGGCCCCATCGTACTAGAGCTGTGGATGAATACCTAGAAAGTGAGGGAATCAATCGCTTGGAGTGGCCTGCTTTGTCCCCTGACATGAATCCCATAGAACGTGCTTGGGATATGCTCTCTAGGGCAGTTCGCGTTAGAAGAAATCCCCCTAGAACTCTCCAGGAGCTTGTCGTCGCTGCTACCGAGGAATGGCAGGCTATTCCACAAAAACGCACAGCATGCGGCGTCGTCTTCAAGCTTGCATTGAGGCTAGAGGAGGAAATACACTTTATTAGAAGCTATATTTTTTTAAATTTCACATATTATACAATATAAATAAATTTTACTTTTGTTATGGTTTTTTTTTGGAAGGTTTAAAATGGTGTGGTAAAATAAAAATTTTTAAAACTCATTGATTTTTATTTTAAACTTATCAATGAACTAATATTTAGTCTATTTTCGCAATGACTTATTCGAGAATCAGAGTGTGCAAAACTTTTGAATCTATGTGTATATACACACACTGTATAGTAAACCAAGAAGTCCATCGATTGTATCTGAAACAAGAATTATAAAGACCAACCGCTATTAATGTCAATATTTTTAAAAACAAAACCGTTTATAATGGGATTCCATATAATTAAAGATAAACAAAGTTTACAACATTATAAAATAAAGAATTTATTGTTTACTTTCTAGAAGTTATGTGCGCGACCTGTGACCTAATATGGCTGACGGATTTAAATCGGAAGGCTCTTACACACATCACAGTTTCGATTATGATTTATTTTATATTGTGCGGCGTGATATTGATAATAAAGACATTTGGTATAAAATAAAATAACGATTCGGTACAAGAAAATGATACTTATATTTGAACTTTAATGAGAAATACTTCTATATATGGAGAAGTTCTCCTTTTTTATGAACAATACCCTCGTCATAGAAATGTCACGCCAGTCACAACGGAAAATACATATTAGTGTGACGGATGTAATGCGAGAATCTTAATTGACTCATAAGGGTCGTAACGAGCAATATTTGCAATATTCTCTGTACTATAAATGAAAAAAATAGCACACCACAATTTTAGGGATTTCAAATTATCAATATTTAGTGATAAGACAATCTATAGGTAAGTATTTCATAGAGGAAATACAGATGAGTTATACGTGTTCGTCGTCAGAAATTAGTATTTTTGATCTAATGCTTTTGGAGAAAATGTCGATTACAGAAATAATCTTTTATTTAGAATCGTAATACCATAACTTATGACCCCTAGAGCAACTGGACATACTAAACATCAAACTACAGTGAAACCTCCCTTAGGTGGACACCTACGGGACCCTCTAAATGTGTCCGCCTAATAGAGGTGTCTGCCCATGTCAAATTTGTGATTAGGTAATATGTAAATGCAAAATTATTACTATGTAGGTATATGTAAGTACAAATAAAAATAACATAACAAAAATACACTAGTTTTAGTTAGGATGTAGTACTAAAAAAATCGAATAACGTAGTTTGACGTGTTTGCGTTTTATACTTTCAATCTAGTCAACCAAGTCTGATAACAATTCCATTGCTGCAGAGTCCCCTCTATTCTTTGCATACTCTTATAATTCCTTTATCATACTAATGGCTTGTTGATAATTGGTGACATTTGTTTGATTACTGCATTCAACTTCTTCATCAGAGTCGTCAGATAGTGATGTGGTTCCAGTTTGGACTACATAATCGGTAGGAATCGGGTCACTATCATCTTCTAATAGCACATTGCTATCAATGTTAATGAACTCGCCCAAATCATTGTTATCAAATTATAAACTTCCCCAGCATCAATATTCTCTTTCAAACTCAAAACGCGACATTTTTGTACCATTGTTTACGATTTTAACCTTACAACTCACAAATAAAAGGCGGACTGCTGTCGGGGAATCACACATACTTTCATTCGGCGAAGTTCTTTCGCGCTACAGCGCATACGCGATTGGTTGCCGGTCTGTCTTCAGAGAGTTTTTGCACCGTACTTATTCGTCTCCCAATTACTTAAAAAATTTTTTTGTTCGTTTAAAGGAGGGTTTTCGTACTCTTTGTATGAAAACAGCCTGTCCGCGTCCGCCCAAAGGAGAGTCCGCCCAAGAGAGGTTGATCCTCATGGAATTTAATATACATAGTTCCGGACAATGAAAAAATGTCCGCTTAATAGAGATGTCGGCTTATTAGAGGTGTCCGTTATGAGAGGTTTCACTGTACATCGATTAAGTCATATAAGTTTTGCGAAATACAGGGTGTCCAGAGTGAAAGTTTATTTTCGAAAATAAACCATACTTTGAACACGGTTCCCGGTATATGTTATTTTTCGTGTTCCATTGTGTGCGCCCCTCAGGACACCCCTCCCCCTTGGATCCGCGCTTGATTCGTGAAAGATTTTAGATTCTCAAAGAAGGTAAATAGGTTACCTAATTGCTCGATCTTAAATCTCTAACCGTTTTCGAGATATTTACAGTTTTACTTCTATTTTTTGATGCACTGTGATTCCCTCTCTCGTAAACGGTTATTGATATTAAGATCGAAGTAAACCCTTTTTAGTTTAGAAATTGCCCCTTCTTTGATAAAATCTACAGGTGAAAAAAAAAAATCATAACCCCAGTGTATGAAACTTAAAATTTTCTAAAAATTCATTTTTCTTACCCATAAAAATATCATACCGCCAACTTTCAATCCGATACATTGAGCCGTTTTCAAACTATGGCTGATTTTCGACAATAAACTTTCACTTTCAACACGCTGTATTTCTAGAATGACAGACATTTCGAAAAACTTATATGACTGAATCGGTGTGGTTTGATGTTTAGTATCTCCAGTTGCTTCATGGCCCATAAGTTATAGGACACCCTGTATATGTAATGCTTATAATTCTTACTTTTTAAAAGTTGAAAAGGGCTGAAAGTTGACTTCTTTCGGCTCAGTGAATTAAAATTTAAATAATAATAAGGAACCGTCTACTACATGTTAGATTTTATTCTATAACTTTGTGGTTGTTTCTGAGACTTTTTTCTCCGTACATCACTTTTCGTAACGTTTACGGCTTATTGTTCATCTCATGGTTCAAATACCTTCAAATTGGTGCAATTTTTAAATTTTACAAACGTAAATATTATTATTGTTACGAAACGCTGATGGTTGCAAATTAAATCGTATACAAACCTCCCCAAAGCAACTTTATGGCTATTCGGATATGCCACTGGTGTCCGTTTATAAGCTGTTATAGCTGTACCGATCCACATACATACATTTCCTCCTATCTGTATTTATCCAAGCCTTTTACTTTTACTATGTTTTACTGACGTGATATTGGTTTTGTTAAATCTATATTAATTTTACCCACTGTAATTAGAATTGGGCCAAAATTTATGACTTTATATGCGCAATATTTGCAAGTGTTATTTCGGATCTGTTTCGTTCGCAAGCCCACTCCTCTTGATAAGAACCAATGGAACAAACAACAAAATATACAGTTGCAGTGGCACGACAGCGGGGGGCAGAGATTCCACAATGCAACCCAACCGGCTCTATTTTATTATGTTTATGTCAGAACCTGTCCCAGCCACCAAAGTTCCCTAGTATAAGACTTGGTTAGAGAGATTAATAGCTACAATATACGCTGTAAGAACGTCAAATTAGAAGACAGTTTTATAGAAGTTCTTTTAAACATCTGTAAGAACATCAATAGAACTTACCTTATACAGAAAAATGGTTCTATATGCTTTCTAAGCTGTATAACTTGGTTATTGATGGTTCCTAAATGCTATAAAGCACTTAAAATATGTGCTTTATTCTTTTTTTTTACTGGCACTATAGGAAAAATCATTTAAGGCACTCTGGGAGAGGCCCGTGTGACGTTGTCTTGAATCGTTCGGAAATACATACCTCTGGAAGATCTTTTCAGTGGAAATAATGAAGTTCGATCAGTACTAAGTTTAACCACATATGGATAGGCGGCAGTGGTGCGTCGTATATTTCCGCTATTCATCGCTCTAGGTGGAATTAAGTGGAGGTAACATCAATCTAGCATTTGCCATGAAAAGATATGTAACAGAGAGTCGAATCATCAACCTGTTGTCGATGTTCTAGGCTATCGAGGTCTTTGATCAGCTTGTAGTCTCCGATCAGACGAATGACTCTCCTTTCTATTGAATCCAGTAGCCGAAAATTATGCTTCGGTGCAGAGTTCGAGAGAAGTATTCGAGTGATATCCGAGTCTGAGCTTAGTATAGTGTCAAAAGTTGTTGAGGTGAATACAATTTTTTGGTCCGGAAAACTACTCCAAGTTTCTGCGAAGTTGCCACAACGTGGTTATGCCAAGACATATTTCCTCCTACATCCCAGCAGATTAATAGACAAAGCCAATGGAATTGCGTGTCCAGTCATGACTATATCTGGTTCTGGAATGCAAGCCTTTTAGGGAAAATTGCTATCCGGGTTCCAGGTCCTTGTTGAGGCGAGATACTTCTTGCTGCCTGCGAAGATGTGCCTCCCATAGAATCGCAGTTTGCGTAGGAACCCTTCATGCCAAACACGATCAAAGGCTTTAGTAATGCCCAGTGAATGTGTATTGGTCCGGGACTCGTTGGTCCAATGATCGGTAACAAAGACTATAATGAAGTCTCCTGTTGCTGTACGAATATACAGGGTGGTCCATCGAAAATTATCCAGCAGGGTTTACGGCTGTGTACAAAAAACCTAGTACCCGTAAACTTGTGTTTTCAGGGGGACACGTTTCACCATTACTTTCATCCCTGTAACCTCAACCCCCCTAGCGTGGGCGGCGGCGCGTAGCTCAAATTTACAAAACAAAGCGCCATTTTAAAGAGAATTTAATGCCCTTTAAAAAGATGTATCACAATATAGCCATTCCCATTTGAAAAAACAAGGGCAGTAGCCGCCCCCGCTAGGGGGGTTGAGGTTACAGGGATGAAATTAATAGTGCAACGTGTCCCCCTGAAAACACAAGTTTACGGGTCCGAGTTTTTTTTTTTATTTTCACGTACACAGCCGTAAACCTTGCTGGACTGTTTTCGATGGGCCACCCTGTATATTATAAACATAATAGTGATTGAGTGATTATTACCGATAATTTGTAATGAATGTGCGTTTCTGATGTTGTTGCAATTGTTTCACTATGGCCACAATAATAATTGTCATTCTCTACCGGGTTCATTGCAGTGGCGGCCATTTAAAGTAAGTTGCCACTTTCTCCCCTTTGGCGTGAATTATATTGACGCGTAACGATAGTCTGTGTGTTTAAGAATATTTTTCCTTGGCTCTTCCCCATTATTTTCGCCCACGAGCTGCCACTGGTACAGGGTATATTCATTATGGACGGCATTCCCTGAATACTGGAATGTAGAAGGCCGCACACATACACACTGGTCCGCTATCGGAAATATTTTCAATTGAATTCAACCCATTTAGGAAAATTCCAATATGACCGTGAAGATGCAAAATAATACATACTACTACATCCTTGAAGCTAAAATAAAATAAGGTAAACCACAATTTTTCATAATATTTTTATGAACCAATATTTATAAAACTTATATACTCAAAACTAAAAATGTTTATGTTCGAAAAACAGAAATCCCAATTTTTCATGTCTATAGAAGCTTACATGATTTATTATTACTATAATTTTGTTATTATTACAAAAGAGCAAAAAACTATTTGCTTAAATCTTTTTAAAGTTTTCTAATATACATTAATTAATCATAAATGTGAATCACCTAATTTAATTGAAAGATTGTTCTTGGAAAAATTGGTAATGTAAATTACGATGAATAAAAGTTTATATTTACAACTTTAATATGCACTGCTTACTACTCTTAGGTACTTCTGAAAGGTTGAAAAATGTCACTTTTTTAACATTCACTTCCCTTCTACGTTAGGAAAGTTTACCTTCTTCCTGTGAGCAAGAAATTAATAAAAAATTAAATAAAAGTAATAATTTCGGTAATTTCTTTAATTTTTCTCCACAAAACTAGTGATCCGGAAATTGTGTGTGTATGTGGTGGGGGGGGGGGGGCAGTTGACTGGTTGGTTGGTTTGTTAAAGGCGGGGGTCGGTTTAAAGACCCGAACTTCAAATCACTGCAGCCTTTCGGCTTATTGTGTGCCCCGATCTTGTTAGAAGTGAAAGATTCCTCCTTCTATGAGGTCCAGTAACCTTCTCAGTAACCTTCTACCAAGCTTGTTATGTGGGAGGTTGTCACCACGTTGTATGTTCCCGAAGATATTTTGTCTACGAGCGGTATATTATGTGTGAGGCTGTTTCATCCTCTTCGCCGCAGAGTCTACATTCAATGGATCCGTTGTTTATCCCTCATTTTTTTGTTTAAGTATTTTTTTAAAAAGTCCCAAAAAAACCTCCAGGGTGTCTTTGGCAGACTCTCCTCGAAAAAAAAAATTACTTTTGTTCTTCTATTGTGACTTAAGGTAATCATGTCGCAGCTTTTAAATAATAACGAGAATAGTGTCAACATTTCTGGCAAGTTATCAGGTTTGTTCGGGTTTGTTACCGTCGGATTTTTCTAATATTTACATAAATTATTGACCATTTAAGTTTACAAAAATACTCGAGATAAGTACCCACCCCTAAAAAAGCTAAATACGGCACTGCGTCAAGCTGAGTTGACATCATTAGGGAGAAACTGATCTGTAATTCACAGTTTTGATCTTTTTTTCTTTTACACATTTTGACGCGTTTAAGTGATCAAGATAAATTGATCGAATGAAAGAAATGCGGGCATACGAAAAAATACTCAAAGGCGGAAGAATAATTATTCTTATCTCCCTTAGGGATGTTCGTGGGATCCTTCCCATCCTGGTGTAAGGCCGCCCTAATTTAAACGTTCATAGTATTATTTAAAAAAACTTAAGATAAGAATGTCTGGTTGAATTTATTATTAAATTAATTAAGTCGAAAAATCAGCGCTTTAATCTACAAAATTAGCATATTAGTAGCATAGAACAAAGAAAAAATTAATAACCTAATGAAAAATAATTTATTTATTTTATTTAAAAGAGTAAAGTAGCAAAAATGTTTTAAACTGCATTAGTTTATTTAAACGATCAATAAACGCCCAATAAATCTGAAGCGTAAACTTAAAGAACATAAATAACGTTTCTTTAGCAAATATAGGAATTCGTTATGCCTACTATAGCAGATAGAATGTCAATAATTTAGCGGATTTCGATACGGTTATTTTGTGAAGGAAAGTTATATAGACAGGGTGTCCGCTAATTAATGGGACATGGAAAAATCACAGACTCCTTACGTAAAAATATTAGGATTTAATTATCCGAAAGTTGATATTAATATCTCAATACAGGGTGTTAAAGTTAAAATTTTGTTTTTGTTTTTCTCTAATAACTTTGACAGAAACCAACGCTTTTTTCAAAAATTGGCAATTATAATTTTTTTAGGATGAGAAACTGTTTTTTTGGTGAAATTTTAATGTACAATGTAGAGGGCGCTGTCTGCGGCATTTTTTGCAGATTTATTAGGTCATAACTTTTTTGTGCCTCAGTGTATTTAAGTTTTTAATGAAAATAATATTTTTCTCATATTTATTACGTAAAAAAGGTATACTAATTTCAAATCGCCCAAAGTTGCCGTTTCGGAGATATTTGCATCTAAATTGTTTAGTGCAAACTGTCCAATTTTTTCTTCTTAAAGTAACCTATGAGAAAACATGAAATTTAGAGATGCAGTTATGGAATAGAAAATGTTTCATTTTGGAGTCTATCGTAAGTTTGTGTTTTCATTGCTGTTGGTTTCTTTCGACACGATATTTTCTAGGTCAAAGTTATTTTAATTAAAGTTAAAGGACAATCCGATTGGAGTATTTATTATTCCCAATTGCCATTCCTAGAACATTAATTATCTTGTAAAAGTTATTTGGTAAGAAGTAACAAAATATTATTTGCTTACCTGAGCTAACGCACTAACCAATTTCAATGCAAATATCTCCGAAACGGTAACTCTGGGCGACCTGAAATAGGTATACCTTTTTTACGTAATAAATATGAGAAAAGTATTATTTGCATTAAAAACTTAAATACACTGAGGCAAAAAAAAGTTACGACCTAATGACTGCCCAAAAAATGCCGCAGACAGTGCCCTCTACATAAAAATTTCACCAAAAAATTAGTTTCTCATCCTAAAAAAACTATAATTGCCAAATTTTGTAAAAAACCGTTGGTTTCTGTCAAAGTTATTAGAGAAAAACAAAAAAGAAATTTTAACTTTAACACCCTGTATCTCAGTTAATATCAACTTTCGGATATAGATAAGTATCATTAAATCTTAATATTTTTACGTAAGGGGTCTGTGGTTTTTCCATGTCCCATTAATTAGCGGACACCCTGTATATAGGGTGTCCGGGCAAATATGTGAAATCTCCCGTATATGAAGAAAACAAGTGAAAAGAGTACTACAAGTTCATATAAACTTTGTTCGTATAGGCCTCCTCTTCGGAGATATGGGCTCCCAAAGAGCTCCAATGGAATCAAGTTATTTACACATAATTATTGAACGACCAGGTTTAAATTACCAGGTCAAATTACTATCCAAGAAAGTGTTGTGAATTAAGCTGAATTTATAAACTCGACGTTGACGATTGACGGTGCTGTTCGACGGTGACGGTACAGCTTAAACATATTGAAATGCATAAGACCATTTATATTTGACGATGACGGTGCAGTTTGACGGTGGGTGACGGCCGACATGAACCAATTTCATCTTTTGACGGTGGACGGCCGTAGCAACGTTCGTAGCAAGTTTACACAGCCAATCAAAATCGTTTTTACCTGTCACGTGATATTTTGTAAATATTATTTTATTTTATACCATCTTATTAACCATTTTAAAGTGTACTGTTGATAATTGTTGATAGTATCATTCAGATCACATAAACACCAAAATTAATATAATCACATAAAAATACAGAAAAGCCTAGAAAAATAGGTTATGTTATCATCGTCGCCACCGTCAAGTTTATAAATCCAGCTTTTTAGGGCACCGTCCAACAGCACCGTCAAACTGCACCGTCAATCGTCACCGTCGAGTTTATAAATTGGCCTTTACTCACAGATGCTCAGGGACGGACTAGCTGTGACACTCTTTATTTTAACGCCCTGTATGATAAGAACTTTGGATAACGGTTTTTACATACCTTTAACTATTGACTAAATATTAAGTACTCTTTCATGTCGCTAATCCTAACCGTTTTTGAAAAAACAACATTTCATATATTTTGCGTAGTTCAACTTCTTAACTCAATATGGTATCTGTGCCAAGTCTGTCGCAAAGAGGATAAAAGTATCTTGACTTACGTCCGTCGATTTATTGTTTTTCCTAACAAAGACATATCAAACACATTGACGTGTATAATGCAGATAAAAATAAATTTGAAATTTGTTTCAAATCGGCGGTTCAACAATTTTTATGAAACAAAATTTATCATTATCAATGTTATTAATATTGAATTTCAATGTGAATTTAATTGTTTTAATCAAGAACGTTTGACAGAAAAAATGCAAAAGATTTTATTTCTAATAGAGGTCTTTCCCTATATCCTTGTTCTTGTATATTATAATGCTCATTAACACATAATTGAAATAAAAATGCAGTGTCTTGAAAGCACGCGAGCGAAAGCGGTCGTATAATAAACGCTAATAATTTATTTCATTTCACACCAAAGCTGCAGGAGGTCCATAAGATACAGGTAAATAAATAAGGAATGATTTAAATCATTCGAGTGGAATATGCCTTTGGAGTAATATTGCAAAAGTTTACAATATGTAAATAAAGGATACAGTTACGTTATGTTACATCTTAATTTGCACTTTTCGAGATTTGTGTTGTCTCATAAATGTCCCGATTTCTGCTTCTTCTCTTTATGAAAATGAAAGGAAAAATATAATATCTAAACTGCTGGCCATTTGCTTTCGAGCAAGAAAAATTTCGCCTAAATTTAAAAGTTAATATTTTCTGAACCAGATATGACATCGATCTCCGGTTTTTAATTGTTGATAGATTTGTCCCTTAGGAAACAATTGCCAAAGTTGGATTGTCTTGAGCTGTCAGAAAATTTTATATACAGGGTGTTAAAGAGGACGATGATTTTTGCTCCAATTTCAATAGCATGTAACTTTCACAATAATATTTTTAAATTTTATCACTGTACGTCAATTGAATCACTGGTTCATAGCAAGGAAAGTAATCTGTCAAATTTTTGATATCTGCTATATTTTAAGAGATGCCGATTTTTTTTAAAACCTTGCTTTTTTTCAACTTTGTCGTTGTATCTGTGCAAACTTTGCAAGTGATTATTATACCTTATGAAAAGCTTGTTTATGTTCAGTAGCAACAATTGTACCTAAATGTTGTGATGTGCAGTGGCGTACTTCTAATCACTTATATGTCTATGCTTTATGAGTATCTCACAATTTTTTTGTATTGGAAAGTACTCGCCCCTAGATTAGGCAAGTTTTTCCTTATTTTTTTAGTTTTTCATATCACGCTACAGGTATATTATACAGTGTCTACAAAATTTTAAAAAAGAGATAATTTTTTTATTTAATTGTTTGAAAAAAAAAACGCATTAGCATGGCTGACTTGATATTGTTTTTTTTTCGTGATAATCTCGATTCAAATTAATACCCTCGGATGGACGGGGTTTGGTTTGACGGCAGCTAGTGATATTTAATATTAAAGTGCCTTTCAATGTAAGTTTAATTTTAGGAATAGTCTCGTGTTAGAAAGTTATAAATTAATAAATAAATTTTTTCAAACAATTAAATTAAAAAATTATCTTTTTTAAAATTTTGTATACACTGTATAATACACCTGTAGCGCGATATGAAAAACTAAAAAAATAAGGAAAAACTTGCCTAATCTAGGGGCGAGTACTTTCCAATACAAAAAATTGTGAGATACTCATAAAGCATAGACATATAAGTGATTATAAGTACGCCACTGCACATCACAACATTTAGGTACAATTGTTGTTACTGAACATAAACAAGCTTTTCATAAGGTATAATAATCACTTGCAAAGTTTGCACGATACAACGCACAGTGGGATCTAGCTAACAAAAAGTTGAAAAAAGCAAAGTTTTTAAAAAAAATCGGTATCTCTTAAAATATAGCAGATATCAAAAATTTGACAGATTATTTTCCTTGCTATGAACCAGTGATTCAATTGACGTACAGTGATAAAATTTAAAAATATTATTGTGAAAGTTACATGCTATTGAAATTGGAGCAAAAATCATCGTCCTCTTTAACACCCTGTATATAAAATTTTCTGACAGTTTAAGACAATCCAACTTTGGCAATTGTTTCCTAAGGGACAAATCTATCAACCATTAAAAACCGGAGATCGATGTCATATGTGGTTCAGAAAATATTAACTTTTAAATTTAGGCGAAATTTTTCTTGCTCGAAAGCAAATGGCCAGCACTTTATATTTAGAGACCCAAATAGATATAAAATACATGGTTCATAAGACAATTAGAGCACGTGTACTTTAGAAAACTCCCCGCTTCGCGGTCGTTTTCTAAATTGAATGCGTGCTCTAAGATGATGTCTTATAAAACTCGTATCTTAATATACTATTTTACGATCAAACACAATCACTATATGAAAAATCCTTTAAGGCACTGTGGGCGAGCCGCGTGTGCGAATAAACCGATTCACGTTGGGTTTGAATCGTTCGTTGGAGGTTATATACGTTGGGTAACACGACCTCAAAGAGGTCGCTCTACAGGATGACGTCCACGAAAGAGTTAAGCATAAGTTTCTGTGAAGCTGCCTTGGCTTGCCACGGCGGTGGTTATGCCAAGACAAATTTCCTCCCAGATTGACGCCCAGCAAATTAATAGACGAAGCCAGTGGAATTGCCAGTGGAACCCCAAGGCAAAATTTCTTTCAGGTCTGATAGATGATGCACGATTTAATCAATAAAATTTAAGTTACAATATTGGGAACCAAAATGTAATTTTTATAAATATTAATAACAAATAAAAATTGTTTCTCTTCTTTTTCAGATGTTACTACGCTGTCCTCCGCTGCAGGTAGGTCTTAGTTGATAAGATGGCTGGATTGTGGCAAGGGGATCAGGTAAAAATACCTATGAACAGTGACTCTCTCAGGAAAATCGTGCGGGGGTGGCGGGGATTATAATTATTATTATTATTATTTGGTGAAATAATATATTACATAACGAGTGGTGAAACTGGTAGATTTCAAACGAGGAGGGGGATTAGGGTTAATTTGTTAATTATGAAAATTTTACATTGAATATATTAAAATAATATTCAAATTATTATTAAAACATATCATTTATTTAAATCATGTTTATCCACCCTGATATCGTAAAAATCATAAATAAATCGGTATTAATCCCATTTATAATTTACCCAAGCAGTTATCATGTTTAATCAGTTGCCTAATAATTATTTGTTCGGGTTTGTTATGTATGTATGTAATATGTAATTTGCTTAATGTGCAATATTGCAATTCTCGTGTGATATCAGACACTTTCAATTGTTTCTTTGAAGGTTAGAGACAATGCTTTATCATGAGTGATAGACGTGTTTTGGACTTCCATTGTCTTTATTTCGTTTAAATCACAACGTTTCAACTGGTAAATATCTCCAGTCGTCTTCAGGTGAATACTGAGCAAGTTACTAAACTACGAGAGTATTTATACTAATAAGGGGGGTGAGAAAGTTAATGAAGTATGACCGAGGTGGGTGCAGTCATGCGTCAATACTAGAGGACGTACTTAAACTAAGATTACATTTGCTTAACAGGGGTTTCCAAATGTTCCTTATATCTAAAGAGGGTTTGCTAAAACAACCAGGATTCTGAGTGATGACAGCTGCTTCTTTGAATTTCCTCTTTCGCCAATGTTCTTCTTTAAGTATGATACTTGATTGTCCCCATTGTAAGTGGTGGCCGTGGGTCCAAGCGTGATCTGCTGCTCCGGATCTGTTTGTTTCTCCCTTTCGTGTGTGGCTCTGATGTTCCTTGATCCTTGTTTCCAATGGCCGTAGGGTTTCACCAACATAGGATTGTCCGCACTCGCAGGGTATTCTATATACACAATTCTTTGTGTCTTTGTGGTTGGTTGGTTTTGTCTTTGTCAGGTGGTTTCCAATGGCCGTAGGGTTTCACCAACATAGGATTGTCCGCACTCGCAGGTTGTTCATATGTTGTAAAAAAGTTTGAAGTTCGTCATCGCTTCTGTTCCAAATAATGAAGGTGTCGTCTACGTAGCGGAGCCATAGTTTAGGTTTTATTATAGCTTTTTTAATAGCTTGGTCTTCAAACCATTCCATGTAAATGTTGGCTATTACTGGGGAGAGAGATGAGCCCATTGGCAGTCCGTCCATTTGTCTGTAGAATCTATCCTTTTCCTGAAAGTAGGAATTATTCAGGCAGCATTCCAGTAGGTCCATTATGGCTTTGATTGGTAGCGGGGTTCGTTCTTCGAGTGTCGGGTCATCTTCAAGTTTTTGTCGTATAATCTGAAGAGTTTCCTTTACTGGGACGTTGGTGTAGAGACTCTCCACATCGAAGCTAACCAATCGATCTTCAGGTTGTATTTCATTTCCACTTATTATCTCTACGAAATGCTGTGAATTTTTGACGTAAGATGAGCTATGTCCTTGTAGAGGTTGTAGTATCGGGAGCAGAAATTTGGACAGTTCGTGTGTTGGGGAATTTCGAGAGCTCGTAATAGGTCGTAAAGGCATATTGTGTTTATGTATTTTTGGTAAGCCATATAGATGTGGGGGTTTACTGTGATGTGGTGTTAAGCGTGAACATGTTCTATCTTTTCTAGACGTTGTAGTCCAGAGAAACAGGAATACCATCATCACATCGGTATACAGGAAACAAACTCACACAGGACAATACCTTAATTATGCCTCGAACCATTCGAATAATACCAAACATGGGATAGCTAAAACATTGGTTGACAGGGCATTCACGCTTTGCAACTCACAAGAGGCTATCACACAAGAACTTAACAACATCACAAATGACCTAGGAATGAATGGTTATCCCCAACGACTGGTAGACCAAGCCATCAAAAAGCGTCAAAATCACAAACAAAGAACAAGGGATGACACCAAAGTTGGACCGACCATAAACATACCCTATGTCAAGGGGGTTTCTGAAAAGATTCGACGAATAGGACAACAATACAATATTCGAACAGTATTCAGCTCCAAAGACTCTTTAAGAAGCCACCTGACAAAGACAAAACCAACCAACCACAAAGGCACAAAGAATTGTGTATATAGAATACCCTGCGAGTGCGGACAATCCTATGTTGGTGAAACCCTACGGCCATTGGAAACAAGGATCAAGGAACATCAGAGCCACACACGAAAGGGAGAAACAAACAGATCCGGAGCAGCAGATCACGCTTGGACCCACGGCCACCACTTACAATGGGGACAATCAAGTATCATACTTAAAGAAGAACATTGGCGAAAGAGGAAATTCAAAGAAGCAGCTGTCATCACTCAGAATCCTGGTTGTTTTAGCAAACCCGCTTTAGATATAAGGAACATTTGGAAACCCCTGTTAAGCAAATGTAATCTTAGTTTAGGTACGTCCTCTAGTATTGACGCATGACTGCACCCACCTCGGTCATACTTCATTAACTTTCTCACCCCCCTTATTAGTATAAATACTCTCGTAGTTTAGTAACTTGCTCAGTATTCACCTGAAGACGACTGGAGATATTTACCAGTTGAAACGTTGTGATTTAAACGAAATAAAGACAATGGAAGTCCAAAACACGTCTATCACTCAAGACACTTTCAAGCCAAGTTAACCGTGTTAACAAAAATGAAATATATTACAGGGGGTCCCATAATTAATGGTACACAGGAAAACTGCAGACTCATTGGTTAAAAATACTGCGATTTGGCCATACTTAGTTTAGTTCAATAATAACCAAGATACAGAGTGTCCAAGTAAAAATTTAATTTTCGATTTTCCTAAGTAATTTATTTCGGAATCAATATTTTTGAGGAATTTGAATTTGTTAATAATTTTGATGTAGATTGTAGGGGGCGCTCTCTGCGGTACTCTGGATATATAAAAACAAGTGTAACCTTTTTGGGTCTTAGTATAAATATGCTTTTATTAAAAATATCAGTATTTCCATCATTTTTACGCAAAAAAGGTATACTTTGTAAATGTCGTTCCGCCTAACCGTTGTCGAGATATTCTCAATTACAATTTCTAATGCGCTTAAACGTATTTAAATTTTGATTTGTATACGTGAAATTTGTCACAGTAGGTTTTGGTACAAAGCAAATACAATGAAAGCGCGTTGAAACCTCATTTCTCCCTTTTTTCAGCCAGACGAACTAGTATTTCTTCTTCCTGCTCGGGTGTAATAATCTTCGGACGTCCTCTACTATTAAGTTTTGGACGCAAGGATCCTGTTTCTCCCAGTCTGTCGTATAGGCTTTTAAAAATTGTAAAATATGGCTGTCTTCTATTTGGATACATTTCCAAATACCGCCGATGTGCTCCGCGTCCGGTAAAATTTTCTTGTGCTTATAAACATACCATGTCTCGCATTTTTCCGTTAAAAAACAAGTTATGTCGCGCCATTTTTAGTATCATTTTTGATAACAGTCCCTTAAAAACACCCACAATGCTGACAAATGAAAATAAACTTTGAGAGAAATGAGGCTTCAAAGCCCTTTCATTGTATGTATTTTTACCCAAGCCTACTGTGACAAATTTCACATTTACAAATCAAAATTTAAACGGGCGCATTAGAAATTGTAATTGAAAATATCTCGAAAACGTTTAGTCGAAGCGACATTTACGAAGTATACATTTATTGCTTAAAAATGATGGAAAAACTGATTTTTTAATAAAAACATAATTATACTAGGGCCCAAAAAAGTTACACTTCTTTTTATGTATTCAGAGTACCTATCAACATCTACATCAAAATTATTAACAAATTCAAATTCCTTGCCCTAAAAAAAACCTAGTCACAAAATTTTGTGCAAAACTATTGATTCAGAATTAAGTTATTTAGGAAAATCGAAAATTAAATTTTTACTTGGACTTTTGAAATTTGTAAATTTGGACATTTTTTCTTGGATTTCGGTTATTACCAGCTATTGAACTAAACTAAGTATGGCCAAATCGCAGTATTATTACCCAATCTGCAGATTTCCTGTGTACCATTAATTATGGGATACCCTGTATACAGGGTGTTATAGAAATGACGTATTATATTTAAACCGGCAATTCCTGAGATAAAGACAAATTGAAGAAAAATACCCATAAATGGCGCTTTCAATTCATTCAGCGGTAAAAGTGAACTGACGTCAAATCAAAAAAACACCTGTGTGGCACTGCGATACACGTAAGCAATCAAGGAATTCTGGCCGGTGTTGTCATATGTACACCTTAAAAAAAAAGACAAAATAAAATAATTTCACTTTTCCATTCTGTAATACCTTTTTGTACAATTAATTGAATAACATTTATAATGGACTATGTTTTAAACAACCCGAAAAAACATATGGAATAGTAATAGCTACGCACGTCACTAGGTCAATTGCCAATGACCTCTTAACGCCTTACATCGTCTGAGCGAAGTAGTTTCATATAGCGCCGCACGCTTGAGGTCTGTTAGTTGAAGACCAACCAGCAGCCGGATACGTTGTGTCTCGTCGATCACCAACACACTCTCAGCAATTCGCTCTGTTTTTTCGGTTTACGCGTGTATCTTGCCCGTCCATAAATAATCTTTGAATATTGTTTTTATTGACGCGTTTTTTCTGGACGTCAAATCTCGTCGCGTGTAATAAAATCTAATAATCTGTATTATTGTATTTTCAAAAGCTAACTATCGGTTCTGTTTCACTATTACTGTGTGTACATAAAGTGTTTCCAGGAGTGTTCCCATGAAAAAGAAAAAAAACTGATTGTGTTTGTGTCTGGATTTCCTCGCTCTTTAGGTATAAAGATAAATACAAGTAGGTAGAAAATAATTAATTTTTATAATTTTATATGGAATTTCAGTTTTACATTAAGTTTGGCAACATTGCCATTGGCTCTGGGTGAAATGTTGTACAGTAGCGCGGACTGACCTACGAGTAAGAGTGTTTGTTACCCCACTTTTAAAATGGTCGATTTTAAAAAAATAAAATATGGAGCGCTTCTCTAGGACACCCAAGGAGTCACCCATTTAAATATAATACGTCATTTCCATAACACCCTGTATATAAAAAAAGGAACAAATTCTAATATTCGACACTGACATACTGAACAGTATGCTCGGCTAGGTCCAGGACCAAACAACAATAATGTTATTGTGCTGCTGTATAAACACACAAATGTACATACAAATCTACTGGGATTCGTTGTAATTATAATTATATTCTCAAATATGCAAAACCTCCTTATTAAAGGGTTCTAATTGACAACATTAGTAAGAATGAAACCATCTAAGAATTTTAATTAGATCTCAAACAAGGACTCTTTGTTACTAAGCAGACGATTCTGCATGAATTGTAAATATGTGTGGAGTACGAATATTTTGTAAGTTACAAAGTATGGGTAACTTGTTTTATTGCCTCTGACGTACCTTTCATTTCCAGTTTTGTGTTTTAATCACGACCTAATTAATTTTTGCATGGGAAAATGCTGAAGAGGGTAATTATAGTTAATATACCGTGTACTGATATGATATCTCGATCAAAGTGCTCGGTAATACGTTAAAATCGTTTTTCTATTTTAGTTTCATATCAAAGCTAGTTCTATACCGTTTTCAGTATAGAACTGAACTTATTATGAAACTTTTTTTTTCTTTTTTAAAGGTTGGCATTATATGATTGGTTGCAGAAACAATTATTAAACTAACCTCACACCTGTCAAGTGTATTTTCTTTTTAAAGCTGAACTCAGCACTATAATATTTTATAAATACAGGGTGTTATGGAAATGACGTATTATATTTAAATGGGTGACTCTTGGGGTGTCCTAGAGAAGCGCTACATATTTTTTTTAAATCGAACGTTTAAAAAGTGGGGTTATTCACCCCTAAACCCACACACAACTCCTCGGCACATTCATATATGAACCCAGCTGGGTAATCAACAGATGTTCAGACACAATGTTGCCAAAATGTTTAAAAGTGTAAAACTTTAGTTTCTTATTAAAATAAATATTTAGCTTACTTAGAAAGTAAATCCAGGACGCGATTACGGAATCCAAGGCACAGACACTTTCAGTTCTTTTTTCTATGGGAAAAAACTTTATGCTCATCACGTGTCCTGATGATAGTGTGGGAGTGCATAATAAGCTTGTCACTAACCCCCAACATTAACGCATAATTACACTTTACAATAACGCAATACACATTTCGCAGAAGAAATAATAAAAACGCTAATTTCTATGGGCCATTAACCCTTTACTAAAGATAAAATGAAACAATTATGTTAATAATTGACAGGATTTACCCTTTGAAATGAATGGTCTAGGCCACCTTCGGACCAGTCGGACTCTCCGCTAGTAGAGCCAGCACGGTTGCTATTTCCGAGACTACAATTATACAGGAAAGTATATAATATTATAGAAGGAAATTCGGCAATTTATGATAGTCGCTTATAAAACATCGAAAGTGGCAACGCTGTATTTTTGAATATTAGCCCGATTGTCCAATATCAGCTGTTTAAAGAAGCCGGCCGATACCGATCGAGAGATCCAACGTTTTATTTATTTTTATAAATTTTAGATGTTAAATACATTATTTCCCAGACAATAAGTGCGTATTTCTGTCTACACAGTAGCACTTTAAAATACTAATTCAGATTGAACGGTACTTAGATGTGTTGTGACGCGAAAACTAATGTGATTTTGTGATGTGAGTACTTGGTGTTTTTTATAAATTAAGTTGGTTTTAAATAAGTCCGAAAAGGTAAATAAAATTGCGGTTTTTTTTCTCAAGGGTAAGTGGCATTTATAAACTTTTAAGTTGTCCAGATCTGACGGGTGTCGTTCGAATTGAACAAATGAGAACATACCTGACCATTTATAAACTCCGCGGCGGTTCGTTCGAGTTAGTTCAAGTTTATAAATCAGAGATTGTTTCCCAGCGAACTGAACGTAAAAGTTTATAATAATGTACCCTGAAAAATAAACAACTTAAAATCTGTCAAACGGTTATTGACTTTCTAAGGAGTTTACCCTGAAGATATAACAACACTGTTCAAGATTCACTGCCATATGTTGCTGTGTTTACCTGCTGAACAGGAGCACCACGTGCTAATTTTTGGTTTGACATAAGGTCATGTACAGGACATATTAAATTAAAGCACCATTTTTGGATATTTTTCTTCAATTTATTTTTATCTCAGGAATTGCCGGTTTAAATAATAATATAATACGTCATTTCTATAACACCCTATATATGAACTTAGAGATTTACAATTTCCCTTAACCCAGAAAGAGTTTAAATCGTTTTGGTTCGTATTGTTATTGACAACATGGCAGACATGGATAATTGATTGAAGGCTTCTTTGATAAAATTATAATTTGATAGTACCAACATAAAATTTAGACATAAATATTTATGAAATTTAAATGTCAAGATATTATAGCACTTGTCCCCTTAGAGGCGTCCACACAGGTTTTACCTGACTTCTTACCTGACGTCTTAACTTACCAGATGCTTTAGCTATTTAAGTTAAACTGAAGTGTTGTCAGGTTTGTTCAAATTACCAGAAATGAAAATATTAATATTACCCAAAAAAAGGGGACAAATCATACTCTTATGACCGTATTAGTAAAAAAAGGTCATCATCGTACCAAAAAATAATTCGATGAGCAAAAAAAATGAAATTGCGCCTATAGTATATTTACTGCAAATCAACAGAATTAATCAAAAAACAAAAAATCACCACTAATCGAACTTTTTTAAAAAGTTGTCACCAATAGATTATTCACAAAGTTACTAGATCTGGTGACATTTCACCAGACTTGGCAACACTGTTAGACTGTCAGGTAAACCCTTATGTGTGGACGCCGCTATTAAGACGTCAGTCCAGACGTAAGGTAAAACCTTATGTCGCTCATTTACGTCAATACCGGCACAACTCAAAAAACTTCAATTTGAGATAATTAGGTTGGAAAGTTATTAGTGTTAATGTTGTGTTTTGGATCCGCAAGATATAACAGCAAAATTTCTAACTGCACTTTCTATTACGATAAAGCTACTAATTATAATAAATTATTTTTTAAATTTTTGAAGGAAAAAAAGTTTTATGGGTTTTTAGTTGTGTCGTTATTTGTAATGTTATGTGTAGTAATATCAGCGTGTCATCAAAAATACTTTAGCATTTGTAGAAAAATCCTGAACAAAATAGTAATATTTTGAGATGCGTCACTCTTTCTGACAAAAAGCACAACATTTACCTCAAGTCACTCGGCACAACTGTTTCATAAATTCGACAGGCTGAATCCTGCGATGAGCCAACGGCAGTAGCGCCTTCTCTCGAAAACCACTATAACTACGGAAATGCCGTTGTGTCATGATAGCAATAATCTCAACAATAAGAATTTTTAAGTTGTGCCGGTATTCTTGCAGCGATGTGTGGACGCCGCTTTAGAAAACTCGTCGCAAGCGAACTGCTAACATGGACGCGTGCTAAAATATGATGGTTTATAAAACTCGTACTTTAATATACTATTTTCTATTGCGGTACTTTAAACGACGTAACTGTTGAAATAGTGCGCTAATTGAGTATCTTAGAGCATTGTTTTTCGGGGGATTTTTGTATTAGAGCGTTGGTATTACTGATTCATGACAAAAAAAAAATATTTTTATTTAACGTCGTTTGTGTTCGTGTTATTTAATATTGTTTGACTTGACATATTTTGATATTTAAATTGGCAATGTTACCACATTAAACCTAAAAGTTCCATAACTAGATTTTCAAAACTTTCATTTTGCAAATAAAATTAAAATTGGGCCGAACTAGAAGAAATAGTATAAAATCCACGTTTCATAAGGCTACGTAATTTTTACACGAGTTTGAAAAGCGACAAGCGAAACGAAGCGGAGGAAACTTTATTACTAAATACAATGTTCAGTCAATTGTTCGGGTTCATTCGTGTTTGTCCTGGAATATCAACTTTTAACAGTCGTCGCCATTTGAGTCGGTAAAACAATATTATTCGAGTGAACAATGGTTCAAAAAATAACAACCTTTTTTTCAGTTCTTTGTATTGGCAAGTAGACAGTTTGTGTGCTCTTGCGAACTAGTCAATCGCCTGGTAAAATATCATGAAAAGAGCAATTTTTATTTTTATTCCAATTTTCCATTTCCCTGAATTTTAATACCACACGGAACAAACACTATAGTAAAATTAATTTGGTAAAGATTCTATTGTGCGATTTCCTATAAAATATTGTAATAAATATGGCAAACAAAGCCTTTTAGGACATACGTATAGGAATTTTTCGATTTAAAATTGGTCTAAGAATTACCCGTTAAAATAAGTAGATACATATTCACTGGCGGTTCTTCCACAGGAGCACATGCGCACGTGCACCCCCAAAACTAATAAAAAAATATTACTTTATATTCATTGAATATTATTTATCGTATAAAGTCCGACCCTCCGTAATATTTTATCGTATCGTTAATTATCGTATAAAGTCCGATCCTCCCTAATATTTTATCGTACCGTCAACCAAACTGTATATTATAGGCTCTCGATCCGGCAACTGGGCCTCGGTCGAGGTTAAGGACGATTATGACGAGACTTGCTCGCATGTGCGATTAAGTAGGCGGGGCATAATACAGTTTCTCTGTAGTAACAGGTGGCGGGAGACAGCGGGGGATAGCAAGGCGATGGCGATTTAACATGGGAAAGGCGCACAATTTTAGTGTGCGCCGCACCGTTGTCTATTTTCAATAAATACAATATTGGTGCGTGCTTCGGTAGAAATACCCGTCTAAATCATGAACCGCCATGATATGAGATTCGTTCTCATATGATGCAGTCGTCTGAGTCGTCGTCAAAGTTGTTTGCATTCCATGGGCATTTTTTAGTACAAGACAGAAAAAGAGTATTTCCGGGATAAAACTTGATTTTCGCACGGTTTTGATTTTGTCTTTCTCATGGTGATTATTGGTGAAGGAGGGGTCGAATAAATACGCCCATAAAAATATGGGGTTCCATTTGAAAGTCTCAACTTATTTAGAAATTTTCCGTTGCAATGCGATGCACCGGAGTTATTCCGGGGTACCAACACCGTATATACAGGGTGTCCCATAACTAATGGTACACAGGAAAACTGCAGATTCCTTGGGTAAAAATACTGCGATTTGGCCATACCTAGTTTAGTTCAATAGCTGGTAATAACCGAGATACAGGGTGTCCAAGTAAAAATTTAATTATCAATTTTCCTAAATAACTTATTTCTGAATCAATATTTTTGCACAAAATTTTGTGACCAGGGTTTTTTTGGGGAAAGGAATTTGAATTTGTTAATAATTTTGATGTAGATTGAGGGGGGGGCGCTCTCTGCGGTACTCTGGATACATACAAAGGAATGTAACTTTTTTGTGCCTTAGTATAATTATATTTTTATTAAAAATATCAGTTTTTTCGTCATTTTTAAGCCATAAAGGTATACTTTGTAAATGTCGCTCCGACTAACCGTTTTCGAGATATTTTCAAATACAATTTCTAGTGCGCCCGTTTAAATTTTGATTTGTAAATGTGAAATTTGTCACAGTAGGCTTTGCTAAAAACAAATACAATGAAAGCACTTTGAATCCTCATTTCTCTCAAAGTTTATTTTCATTTGTCAGCATTGTGGGTGCTTTTAAGGAGTATACGACAGACTGGGAGAAACAGGAACCTCCACTATTACGTTTTGGACGCAAGGATCCTGTTTCTCCCAGTCTGTCGTATAGGCTTCTAAAAATTTTAAAATCTGGCTGCCTTCTATTTGGATACATTTCCAAATACCGCCGAAGTGCCCCGCCCGCGTCTGTTAAAATTTTCTTGTGCGTATAAACATACCATGTCTCGCATTTCTCCGTTAGAAAACAGTTATGTCGCGGCATTTTTAGTTTCATCTTTGATAACAGTACCTATCTTCAAAAACTCCTTAAAAACACCCACAATGCTGACAAATGAAAATAAACTTTGACAGAAATGAGGTTTCAAAGTGCTTTCATTGTATTTGTTTTTACCAAAGCCTACTGTGACACATTTCACATTTCAAATCAAAATTTAAACGGGCGCATTAGAAATTGTATTTGAAAATATCTCGAAAACGGTTAGTCGGAGCGACATTTACAAAGTATACCTTTATTGCTTAGAAATGACGAAAAAACTGATATTTTTAATAAAAATATAATTATACTAAGGCACAAAAAAGTTACATTTCTTTTTATGTATTCAGAGTACCGCAGAGAGCGCCCCCCCCTCAATCTACATCAAAATTATTAACAAATTCAAATTCCTTTCCCCGAAAAAACCCTAGTCACAAAATTTTGTGCAAAAATATTGATTCAGAAATAAGTTATTTAGGAAAATTAAAAATAAAATTTTTACTTTGACACCCTGTATCTCGGTTATTACCAGCTATTGAACTAAACTAGGTATGGCCAAATCGCAGTATTTTTACCCAAGGAATCTGCAGTTTTCCTGTGTACCATTAGTTATGGGACACCTTGTATATAGGGTGTCCCGAAATTAAGGGGCAATACTTTACCACCATATTCTCCGGCTAAAAATAATAGAATTTTGTCATATGGGCATATGTGTAGAAATGCATGCAAATGGGGCTACGGCCCTTAGAATGGAAGACTTTTTTTCTAAATATGTTCAAAATCGTTCCTAATAAAATTTTGAAATTAGGTATGGTGTATAAACTTTTGACGATAAATCAGTATCTGAAATGAGAATTTCAAAATTTTAATCGTAGGCGTCACATACTGGGGTGGTTAATGGTTAAAATAATCCCACTTTTTTAATTAGTAATTCTTTTTTTAATTTTCTTTAAAATTCTCAAATATCAAAGTATTTTACGTAAAAATGGCTCTAGTTCATATTGATAGTTTTTGAGTAAAATGGTTTTGGAAAAAAAATTACGTTCATAATTAATATTAAAAAATTGTAACGAAGTTACTAATTTTATTTTTATTAAATAATTCTCACCATTAAGAAAAATTTAAAACAAGAACTACTCATTGAGAACGTGCTCAAATAGACCTCCGTTTTCTCTGATACAGAGTCTAGCTTTACGGCACTGTTGTGTAATTTCTTTTTCAAAACGATTTTACTCAAAAACTCTAAGTTTTATCAATATGAACTAAGAGAGCCATTTTTACGTAAAATACTTTGATATTTCATAATTTTTAAGAAAATTAATAAAATAATTACTAATTAAGAAAGTGGGATTATTTTAACATTTAACCACCCCAGTATGTGTCGCCTATGATTAAAATTTTGAAATTCTGATTTCAGAAACTAATGTAGCGTCAAAAGTTTATACACCATACCTAATTTCAAAATTTTATTATGCATGGTTTCGGAAATATTTATAAAAAAACGTCTTCAGGGTTCCCCATTCTAAGGGCCGTAGCCCTCTTAGCATGGATTGCTGCACTTATGTCTATATGACAAAATTCTATTATTTTTAGCCGGAGAATATGGTAGTAAAGTATTGCCCCTTAATTTCGGGATACCCTGTATATAATATAATCCACTTTATTTCTTAAGGATTATGTTGGAAAGGCCCTTATTTGACCATACGAATGTCTAGCGATTTATTTTTAATCGCGTCAGCGACATTGACGCTCGTCTCCTTAGATCCCGACCACCTTGAAAAGACCGACGTGATGTCGTGTCGTCGGTGAAAAGAGACACCTTGTTTTAAATTAAAAACACTTAATTCTATATCCGATCTAGCGAGGTGGAAAAAGAAATGTTTTTTCAAGGAGCGCTTTGACAACTCGCATATCTGTCGTCGGCGATTCTAAACGCTGTTGGGAAAATAAGGGATGATAGTCTATAATCGCTCAGTAATTTGTCAAATTTATACAGGGTGTCAATTTGAAAACGTTCCACCCTTAATATGCCGCTTCCAGTAAATAATATGAAAAATTGGAAATAAGCCTTAATTTTATTGGTACGGTGGATGCTTTTAAGGAATATCTGCCACAACCCCGGAAGGGGTAGATGTTACCCTTAAAATCTTAAATGGGAAGGGGAGGGGCAAGTGATACATCATTTTAAGGATAATTTAAATCTTTTGTACAGCGAGACTGCCAGTTATGAGAGATACTTATTTCTAATAGCTTGTAGACACAACTAGTGTTGTGATCGCTCGAGCGAAAAACCGCTTGATTACTCGATTATTGAAATAACCGACATCGCTCGATTATTAAGAAAACCGCTCGAGTTATCTATTCAGGCGAAAATCGTCGCTCGTCACTTATTATCTTCCACTCGATAGCCGCGCTTCGCTTGACGCCGACGGAAATGTACCGCTGTAGTGTGATCGACTTAAAAAACTGCTCGTATATTCGAACAGTTTTTCGCTCGATAGGAAATACCTAGTTATAAATTGAGGCGAAAAACCGAAAAATATAGCCTGTTACTTGATACCCGACCTTCGTTCTACGCGCCGTGTGATCCGAAATATACCGATTAGCGACGTTCGAGTTTGACGCTGATCAGGCAACACGACATACGTCTTTCTTAAAGGCACATAAACGAGTAGGTGCATATAAAAAAGTATGTCAAATCCCTTAGCGGACTCGTCGCGACATGGGTTTTGTAAAGTTTTGTTTTAACAGACTAGCCAGCGGCGTAGTTTAGGTCTCCGATTGTAAATATTGAAAAATTAAAGGATATAATTTTAAAATTTTTATTTACTATAAACTCGAGAAAACTTCTCAAAAATAACATAATAATAGAAATTGTTAATGAAAAATAACAAAACGAACAAAATGGTTAACAAAACATATAGAAAAATTCGTTGGTAATCTCATAGTAAACATTTTTAAATCTAAGCAGGAACTTTTTATTATTAAACTCAAGAAGACTTCTTAAAAGTAACATATATCATAGAAAATGTTAATGGAAAATAAGAAAACGAGCAAAATAGTTAACAAAAAATAGGTATCGACAAATTTTTTGGTAACCAAAAGTAAACATTCTAAATTTAAACAGGAACTTTTAGGTAACTATAAATATGAATTTAAAAAAATAATCACCTATTTTCTTATTTTGGCAGTCGCATAACTACGCTTAAATTTTTGAAGGGCACACAGTGGGCACCTGATAATTTAAAGTGGAAGAATTTGACACGACATTTTAAATATATACTTATTTTATGCTCGTAGATTGAGAAAGATGTGAAGAAAAATAACTCTTGGTAATACTTTTTGTTTTAAAAAAGCACAAGAATAAACCCGAACAATAAATACATATTTGGGTGATTTTTTTTGTTTGGAATCGAGACTCGTGATTATTCATAAATAAATAAATTTCTGGAATTATTTTGGTGGCTACTACAATTTTTTAGCTAAACCTGTGCCCACCCATAGTTACGTGCCTGCTAAATACACTACCTGATCACATGTAAACGGCTAGGCTGCCGGTCGAGCAGTCGGTGACGTCATCGCTTATTGAATTGGAATTTCAAGCGATTAACTCGACTATTGAAATCGCTCGAGTATCAAGTACTCGATTATTAAAATTATCGGTTTTTCCCAACACTAGACACAACCCTAGATTTGAAAATGAGGGTTTCCATATTGTATCATTGGGTGTAAAACTAGTAACAAAAAGTAACTGAATCTATTTATTTTTATTTATTTATTAATAAATTATTGCATGTTCAATATTCTCATCCTTCTCTTCATCCTTATGTCCACTTTTTCTCGTTGTCCTCTTAATTTGGCCAGTTTTAGCCACTTTTTGATGATATCGGATATTTCGGAATCGGTTATCATTTTGGTCTTTGTTACTAGCGAACTGCAACTGGAAAAAAATGAACAAGTCTCAGAACTAATTTGTAACTTGTTAAAAACAATAAAATTAGTTTTACCTGCGGCGGTAAGGTAATACTAACTTTATATTACTTTAACCAACTGTAGTTCTTTATATGTATATTTTTTTTTTCTTGCGCCAATCCAGCTATACTTGTCAGCAGCCTGGTTCTGATAAGATTCGAAGAATATTCACAACACATATCAAAATTTGAAATTTTGCTTACACACTGCAAGACACTATATTATAATAGATCAATTTCTATACTAAAAAGGGCAATAAAAGCATACAGCAACAGAAACAGTCAAAGCGAAACTGCGCCATTCGAAAAAGAAAGGTTATGTATCTCTGAATACCGAGCTGCATCGTCGATATTGGAATTCCAACAAGAATTCGATTATTGGAATTTTGGATGAAATGATTTGTAAAATTTGTAAAATTGTTTCAATAATCAATAAACTCAGTTCAACAGGAAAATATCATATGGTTCGGCGTAATTGAAAATTCCCGTGGCGTGCAGCAAATTATGCAATTATTTAATATTTGTAAAATGTTTTAGAGATGTACCGGAAATATCTCTAGAAACACATTTATCCAATGGCCAGAAAATTTTAATTTAGAAAAATGCGTGAATATCTTATAGATATCGCAGAAATAACTAGAATCTCACAGCAATTCTGGTGAATTTTTAGACATCTCGAAATATCTCAAGAAATATCTGAGATATTATGATCAACATGAGAGCTTTTTGATATACAGGGTGTTATGGGAATGACGTATTATATTTAAATCGGCAATTCCTGAGATGAAAACAAATTGAAGCCAAAAATTACCACGTGGTGCCCCTGTTCGATAAAGGTAAAGACAGCAACATATGGCAGTGAATCTTGAACAGTATTGTCATATCTTCAGGGTAAACTCTTTAGAAAGTCAATAACCGTTTGACAGATTTGAAGTTGTTTATTTTTCAGGGTACATTATTATAAACTTTTACGTTCAGTTCGCTGGGAAACAATCTCTGATTTATAAACTTGAACTGACTCGAACGAACCGCCGCGGAGTTTATAAATGGTCGGGTATGTTCTCATTTGTTTAATTCGAACGACACCCGTCAGATCTGGATAACTTAAAAGTTTATAAATGCCACTTACCCTTTAGAAAAAAAAACGCAATTTTATTTACCTTTTCGGACTTATTTAAAACCAACTTAATTTATAAAAAACACCAAGTACTCACATCACAAAATCACATTAGTTTTCGCGTCACAACACATCTAAGTACCGTTCAATCTGAATTAGTATTTTAAAGTGCTACTGTGTAGACAAAAATACACCCTTATTGTTTGGGAAATAATGTATTTAACATCTAAAAATTTTAAAAATAAATAACGCGTTGGTTCTCTCGATCGATATCGGCCGGCTTCTTTAAACAGCTCATTGTGGACAATCCAGCTAATATTTAAAAATACAGCGTTGCCACTTTCGATGTTTTACAAGCGACTATCAAAAATTGCCGAATTTCCTTCTATAATATTACTTTCCTGTATAATTATAGTCTCGGAAATGGCAATCGCGCTGGCTCTAGTAGCGAAGAGTTCTCGGAAAGAAAGTTCGGCGACTGGTCCGAAGATGGGACTAGAACATTATTTCAAAGGGTAGTTCCTGTCAATTGTTAACATAATTGTTTCATTTTATCTTTAGTAAAGGGTTAATGGCCCATAGAAATTAGCGTTTTTATTATTTCTATTGCAAAATGATTAAGTGCTCTTGTTCTATGTGTGTTATTGTAAAGTGTAATTATGCGTTAGTGTTGGGGTTTAGTGATAAGCTTGTTATGCACTCCCATACTATAATCAGGACACGTGATGAGCATAAAGTTTTTCCCATAGAAAAAAGAACTGAAAGTGTCTATTCCCTGGATTCCTTAATCGCGTCCTGGATTTACTTTCTAAGTAAGCTAAATATTTATCTTTATATTATAAAGTTTTACACTTTTAAATTAAACATTTTGGCAACATTGTTCCTGAACATCTGTTTATTACCCAGCTGGGCAATATAATATGTTCAATGTTCATATATGAATGTGCTGAGGAGTAGTCTGTGGGTTTAGGGGTGAATTACCCCACTTTTTAAACGTTCGATTAAAAAAAATATATATGTAGCGCTTCTCTAGGACAGCCCAATAGTCACCATAACACTCTGTATCTGGTGTTGTGTGGGGTAAAAATATTTACAGAGTGAATGAATGAATACACTTAATAGACAAAATACTAGCTAGAAATGTATTATAATAGATTCAGCTAACCACCCTGTATGGACGAATGAAAACAGTCGTCATTATTTTATTTAAAACATGCGTGTTTCCAATCATTTCAATTCGTTTGAATGACACGCCTTGATCTCTTGACGAGACGATGACAAGAGTAAAGTGTTGCCAGTCAGCGGACCACACCTAAATTAAAAATGATTAATAAGACCGAGAATATGAATTTAGGTGAAAAACCCAGTTACATGGTAAATATTTACAAAAAAAGTCAGTGGAAAGCTGAATTGTACAGGATGTCCCATTTTCGACATTTTCTGGGGGGTGTTAGAGTTTTTATCAAAGATTGAATGTTGCTGAGCTTATTTTATTGTCCACTATTTAACAAAACGACAGATTCCGGTGTCAAATTTGTCATGACCCTCTTAGTTTTTAATTTACAGGGTGATTTTGAAAATACTAGCTTTTACGCGCTCGTTACGCGTTAGCTTATCAAGAAGGGAAAAACTGATCTTGTTTAGAGACTTTTACGTAAAGTTCAGTGGCGTAGCCAATTTATCTTTAAAGAGATATTAACAAGAGTAAACTTTTTTAAATGAGACATCCTATTTGTATATATTTTTTAAAATAATTGAGCATACTTTGGGCTCTCTAAGAATGTATAGTTGTTTATATTCAAAAGGAAGCTAAAAGTGTGATATTTTTAATGATATAACTATGTACTTACTATAATAAATTTAATATACATGGTGTTCCTTAATGACGTGCTAATATTTTACGGTGTGATTCCTTAGTTCATTTTATAAAGAAAAGTTCATGTGAACATATATCCGTCACGGCTTAAATTTTTTGCTACAGCGTGTTGAATTTTTATTTTTTAAATGGTAATTTTTTAATATCCTCGAAAGTACTTTAGTTATTATTTTAAATTTTGGTATGTGTTAATAGGATATAGAACCACAAATTTTAGTTACAAAAGTTATTCAATTGTTCCACCAGTCAACATCCAAACATGTCCTCTGATATTTTTTACAAGAAAGATGGTACGCCACTGACATTTTTCCATGTGGAATATTTTTCTGATTAGCCTGATCAATTCATGAAAAAGATCTCTTAAGTTTTTCTCGTCAGACGCACTGTTCTTGATTAAAACCACTAAATTGATATTGAAACTCATTATTATTAACATTAATGATAAATTTCGTTTTATAAAAATTTGAATATTTGAACGAGTGGGTAATTCAATGGAAAGACGGGCGGAAGCATACCTTTTAAGGGAAGGTGGCCATTTCCAACAATTTTTATAAAACAAAATTTATCATTAATTATTTTATCAATGTTAATACTAGTGAATTTCAATATGAATTTAGCGGTTTTAATCAAGAACGGTGCGTCTGACGAGAAAAACTCAATGAACCGTTTTTATGTAGAATTGACCAGGCTAATATAATATCCACATGGAAAAATGTCAGTGGCATACCATCTTTTTGTAAAAAATATCAGAGAACATGTTTGCAGGGACGCCACTGGTGGAACAATTGATTAACTTTCTAACTAAAATGTGTGGTTCTATATCCTATTAACACATACCGAAATTGAAAATAATATCTAAAGTACTTTCGGAGATATTAAAAAATAACCATTTAAAAAATAAAAATTCAACACCCTGTAGCAAAAAATTTAAGCCGTTACGGACATATATTCATATGAACTTTTCTTTATAAAACGACCTAAGGAATCACACCCTGAAATATTAGCACGTCATTAAAGAACATCCTGTATACCGTAAATTATTAAAAATATCTCATTTTTAGGTTCTTTTTGAATATAAACAACTATACATTCTTGTAAAGACCAAAGTATGCCCAATTATTTAAAAAAATATATACATATAGGGTGTCCCATTTAAACATTTTCACTTTTGTTAATATCTCAAAAACTAAACTTTTTAGAGAGAAATTGGCTACGCCACTGAAATTTACGTGAAAATCTCTAACAAGATCAATTTTTACTTTTTTGATAAGTTAACGAGTAACTCACTAAAAAGAGAGGATTTTTAAAACCACTCTGTAGATTAAAAACTAAGAAAATCATGACAAATTTGACACCGGAATCGTCCGTTTCGTTAAAAGTAGCATAGGAAAGTGAAAACCGGAATATTCTATCTTCGATAATAACTCTAATACCCCCCAGAAAGTGTCGAAAATGGTACACATTGTAGGTACAGTTGTAATAACAATTTTTCATAAGAACAAGTAATTTTTACTACAGTTGAACCGTAGAAAGAATAAAAGGATACCCATAATACTTGAATCCTTACAAAGAGAAAATCAGGAAGTTGGTTTGTCCGTAAAGCAAATACGGCTCGTACTCTGCAATCAGATCCATCACGAATGTTAAGTTGCATTGTAACGTCATTTTCTGGTCCCATTAAGACCATTTCGAATCACGTTCATTCAATTTGATCAGACATAAATCAGTTCCATCGTTTTAAAGAAACCAGTTTTTTTTTATTCTCTTGGGAATGATTGTAGTGGCAATTCAGATCAGAATATTATTAGTCCGGTTTATACAGGGTCTTTCTTAATAACATTTAAGGAGGTTATTCTTGGGTCCATTTTAAGAAAAAAAACTTCATATGAACATATGTCCTAAACGTCTTAAATTTTGAGATACAGGGTGTTAAAGATTTTCATGTTTGTAAAATAATTTGTTAAGGTCAATGACTTAAATACGTGACAACTAGACTAGGTAGACCACTATCAAAACTGTTTATGTTTACAAAACAAAATCTGCTTATTACCTACTAGATCCTGTTTAATCTTTGTTAATAACTAATTTCATAAGAGAGTGCAAATGAATGAATTTAATTTTTTTATACGAAAACTGTAAGTCAAACGACAAAAAATCAAGAGACGACATTTGCTCTGGAAGGAATGAGAATTTCAAAAATAATTTTTATTTAAAAGGAAAGAAGTGGCGTAACATTCTTTTCAAATACCAATATGGAAAATTATTATTTCCAGACCACCCGATGATACTTATACAATAAGGGCGTATTTTTGTCTACACAGTAGCACTTTAAAATACTATTTCAGATTGAATGGTACTTCTAAGAAAAGGAAGCCCTCTCCATTGAGAGGATGCAACCACCTGTAGACCGGTTTCGAACTTATTTGCTCTCGTCAGTACAGGGTAGGTGTACATACCCATCATCAGAGAGGACCTTTAACTTAACGCCGTACTATCGACGGTAGTCGACAAAATAGTAGTCCCACACAATCTGAACAGACGTTACGAGAGCAAATAAGTCCGAAACCGGTTTACAGGTGATTGCATCCTACCAATGGAGAGGGTTTCCTTTTCTTGGTAGTACCATCCAATCTGAAATAGTATTTTAAAGTGCTACTGTGTAGACAAAAATACACCCTTATTGTCTGTATTGTATAAGTAAAGTATCATCGGGTGGTCTGGAAATAATAATTTTCCATATTGGTATTTGATATTAATATACCACCTGACAAGCATATACTTTTTATTTCTTAGATGGATTAACATTCTTTTCTTCAAAAAGAGCGAGGGCAATTCCTGCACGAACGCCACCGGTCGGAATGAAACACCATGTTATACATAATGATGAATAGAACGTGTGTACCAAATTTCACAAAATTATCTAGAGTAACATCACAGATACAGTGAAACCTCTCATAACGGACACCTCTGATAAGCGGATATCTCTATTAAGCGGACATTTTTTCATAGTCCGGAACTAGGTATATGAAATTCCATGAAAATCCACCTCTCTTGGGCGGATTCTCCTTTGGGCGGACGCGGACAGGCTGTTTTCATACAAAGAGTGCGAAAACCCTCCTTTAAACGGTCAAAAAAATTTTAAAAGTTTGGGAGACGAATAAGTACGGTGCAAAAACTCTCTGAAGACAGATCGGCAACCAATCGCGTATACGCGGCAGCGCGAAAGGACTTCGCCGAATGAAAGTATGTGTGATTCCCCAACAGCAGTCCGCCGTTTATTTGTGAGTTGAAAGGTTAAAATCGTAAACAATGACAGAAAAAAGTCGCGTTTTGAGTCTGAAAGAGAATATTGATGTTGTGGAAGTTTGTAATTTGATAACAATGATTTGGGCGAGTTCCATTAACATTGATATCAATATGCTATTAGAAGATCTGACGACTCTGATGAAGAAGTTGAATGCAGTAAGCATGCAATAGTATGGTAAAGGAATTGGTGACTTGGTGAAAAGGTGACTCTACAGCAAAGGAATTGTTATCAGACTTGGAATTACGTTTCCTAGATTGCAAGTTTAAAACGCAAACACGTCAAACTACGTTATTAGATTTTTTAGTACTACATCCTAACTAAAACTAGTGTATTTTTGTTATATTATGTTTGCATTATACATGCATATACATAGTAATAATTTTGCATTTACATATTACCTAATAACAAGTTTCCCATGGGCGGACACTTCTATTAGGCCGACATATTTAGACGGCCCCGTAGGTGTCCGCCCAAGAGACATATCACTTTATTAGTAAAAAAGAAGATTTTTAAAAATCTTTAACACCCTCAAAAGTTAAGACATTTAGGACGTATATTGATATGAAGTTTTTTTCTGAAAAAGGACCCAAGAATATCCTCGTTAATTATTAGCATGTTATTAAGTATCACCCTGTATAGTCGATGGTAGGTTAAGGTGGTATGGTTTATGAGTCAATTGACCCTCAAAATAATTTTAAAACATCGTTTTTTTAAGATTTACTATAACGTTAAGGCTACCTTAGCTGAGGTCTAACTTAAGGTAACATTCAAATATCGTCCCTAAGCGAAGTTGTGGAATCAGCCGTCAGTCAAAAATGCGAGTATCTTAGCATGGATACGGGGGGGGGACGTCAGAATTTCACTTAGTTGTGACAAATCGTGCAACTAAGTTACTTTTCTTAAAGTTGGGTCAGAATTTGTGCTTGTCGTAAGCGACTATCCCTATGAACGTCAAAATTACCAGTGACAAGCTATTTGTCTTGTAATTAAATTTCAATTGAGCGTTTTCGTTACGGTCGCCTTCCACCATAATTAAGTTATACTAGATACTAGCTTCACTTTAGTCGTAAACTTGTTAAGTTCCGTTAGCAAATTTGCCAATCGAAGTCAATAGGTGGAAACGAGGAATCTAATTTATATGATCGATAAATGCAAAAATTAAACTGGAACGTAAAGAATTTATACTTTTGTATAGAGTGTTCGGTTCCGTCGACAGTCTTCGCAGTTCTTTTTAGAGGATCAAGAACGTTTTTGCGTGATGAGATACAAAGACTTCAGATGGTTTAAAGTGTTCACAGAAGCATAATCTGTCACCGCTGACCAAAAATTCGGTGTTCGTACAGCAAAATGTATTGATTGCTAATTGATTTGCAACCGTGAGAGTAATCCGCGTGCTGGTATGAAATTTTAGGTTTGGATTCTGCGCTTTTGCTCGATCGGCCGTTTGTTTACTGTTTACTTGTTGGTTTTATCGATTCGTTTTACCTTCTTTAGTTTTGGATCAACTTGCTTTCCCATATTCTTTAAATAGCTATTCCAAAACGAATGGCTGACTCGAAATAAAGCACAAATGAGCAAATATTACATCATTTATTTGGCGTATCTCAAGTAATTCACAACACTTTCTTGGATACTAATTTGAAGGGTCTTACCGGGTATACACCGTGTCCAAGATAAGGAGGGCCAGTACAGGGATCTCGGAAACCGTAAGAGATACGAAGTCGGTTAAATGGAGGTAAAGTTGAGCATTTACGTCCCTAATAATATGCCGTTTAGAAAGTTTTTAAATTCCGCGTAGTTCCGGAGATATCCGGAAAAAAAACGAAATTCTGAAAAATTGTTTTATTTTTTTCCTGTTTTTTTTTAGATCGAATTCTAAAGTAAATTGAACTTTTACATTGCCACTTTTTCCGCTCTATCCAACAGTGTTAATTGTTTTGTATTCCGACGAGTCGTCTTCGAAGGATCATTATCAACTTTCTTTTTTTAAATACGGTCCTGTTTTCCTGATATTGGAATTTGAGAGCTGTTTATCTTTCGAATGCAACGATGTATGACACATTGTGGTTTAATGACGTTTCGAGGGTTTTTTGAACAACATCAGGAAATTTTGGGACACGCTCCTGTATTTCTCTTAATTTTATAAATAATATCTCATAAGTACGCTCTAAATTTTTACTTCTGTTGAACTAGTTCAATAAATAACAAATAATTTAATACTAAACCACAAATAAGTGAACAAAAACATACCAAAACAGAAATAAAACGAACAAAGAAAAAAGTAATGAACTACATAATCAGGTGTTCTGAAACACCATGGCCAGCACGTTCGTCTGATATCACACAGTTAGATTTTTCCTCTGGGGGTATGTCGAAAATTATGTTTATAAATACAACTTCGAAACAGAAGACGAACTTAGGAGGTTGGTGCTTGGAGCCTTTCAAAGTATTACGCCAGAAATTATGTAAAAATTTTTTAGAATCGACAGTTAGAAGATGTTATTTGTGCTTAGAAAATAACGGAAATCATTTTATAGTTTTCTTACTTTTTTCGTTGTTCATTTTATTACTGTTTTGGTATTTCCTATATCAGGAAAACAGGACCGTATTAAAAAAAAATGAAAGTTGATAATGGCTCTTCGAAGACGGCTCGTCGGATTACAAAACAATTAACGCTGTTAGATAGAGCGGAAAAAGTGGCAATGTAAAAGTGCAATTTACATTCGAATTCGATCTAAAAAAAAACAGGAAAAAAATAAAACAATTTTTCCGAATTTCGGTTTTTTCCGGAACTACTCGGAATTTAAAAACTTTCTAAGCGGCATATTATTAAGCACGTAGATGCGCAACTTTACCTCTATTTAACCGACTTCGTATCTCTTACGGTTTCCGAGATTCCTGTACTGGCCCTCCTTATCATATTAAAAAAAATTTTTAATATACCTGGTTGATCAATAATTATGTGTAAAAAATTTGATTACATTGGAGCTCCTTGGGAGCCCATATCTCCGAAGAGGAGGTCTTATATGAACTTGTAGTACTATTTTCACTTGTTTTCTTCATATCCGGGAGATTTCCCACATTTTCTCGGACACCCTGTAGATTATCCATCAAAACCACTTATTATATGTAGTTAGTTTCTGATATGAAAAATTATCGTACAAAATGCCAATATCGTACATTCACTATCATCGTATCAACAAGGATTGTCGTTCATCTGGTAACACTAATCCGCAAATCAAGCCCAAATCAGGACATCTGGCAACGCTGGCTTTATATCATAGCGATAATATATAATATTATGAAAATTTGAACTATGTACTTATTTTTAGGAGATTCTACATTTCCTGTTTATTGTTTAATTTTTATAATTCTCGTTTAACTGGATTAAAATAGCGACCAGATGCACCGTATCACGATTTACCCGGGGAGCATCGAATGAAAGAAGTGTTTATATTTTTCGCATTTAGACCGTTTGATGCTAATGTGACAGCTAACATTTCTATGGATTTATTAACATTCGGACTGTGGGAGAAATCGTAGGTCAGATCTCTACAGGGTGTACCGCGAGCATACGCATAGTTGAAATTTATAGGCAATTCAGGACTATGTATGTGGCTATCCATAAGTTACATGGTGAAAAATCACGTTTTCTGCAAAGGACAGTAAATTCCGGACAAAGATAATGTCGGTCAAGTTTATAGACCTGTAACTTTTTAACTATTTTTCCGATCTTGGTAAAATTTTTAGTAAAGTGTAGACTTGTGTCTTGGAACGATAACCTGTTTTGATTATTCTACAGATAGAAACAAAAATTACTTTTTTCCCCATAGTTTCTCAACGGCCTGTGGAAAAATTGAGCGGTAGGATTTATATTTTATTTTGAAGTGTAACCTTTTATTAACACAATGTTTTTTGGTTCACGTCATTATCTGATTTTTACAAGAATATACAAGTTTTGAAAAAAAGTCGTGCAGTTTTTCAAATTTTGACAACGGCCATGCCTGAAGAATGGGAAAATATTCCTCAAGAAGCAATTGAAAACTTGCTATCTTGTCGCGGTATTCAGGCTCGGAGTGGGTATTTTCCCTAATGGTATTTTTCTTCAAGGTATATACAGAGTGTCCTAGAATAGGGTTCAGATAGAACACTTAAAAATAACAGGAGAAGTTCTTATAATTTTTTCTTCCCACGGCCTCCCCTACGAAGATATGGGCCCATAACGAACGTCCCTGGAAATCGTTGGTTTTTAAATAATTTATTAAGTACTAGGTGTAATTTAATAATTTTTTAGTATAATGGTTAGTAGATGACCCTTTTAAACCTATTCGGCTTATTTAGTTTGCCAGGGACGGACTAGACGTAACACATAAATGTTTTTTTTGTACACCTTGTGTGATGAAGGAACGACAATAATATTTTTGGATACTCTAAACCATAAGCTGAAAAATGGTACTCTTGAGCAATGCCGATAAAGTGAACTGTTTTCGAAAAAAAAATATTTTTGTTCAATATGGTTTTTTGCATTAGTTGTTGTTTTATGTTCATAAAATTCCCTCATTGTTGTTATGGTTTTTTTCACATGTACCGATTTAAACAAAGAATATTTATGCCAGTGTCAGTTTATGGTAGTATCTTGAAATTAGCGGTTTTTCTCCTTTGTCTTATTAGTTACTAACTTAGTAATGAAAAAATTATTAAATTACACCTAGTTCTTAAAAAATTATTTAAAAAACAACGATTTCGAGGGACGTCCGTTATGGGCCCGTATCTCCGTAGGCGAGGCCGTAGGAAAAATTTATTGGTACCTTTCCTGTCATTTTTAAGTGTTCTATCTGAACCCAGGAGATTGCCCAAATATTCTGGAACACCCTGTATATTGTATGGGTTGGTTTACATAATTTTTAGATATCTGATCATGCTGCTCGATAGATTGTGAATACAATTGAAAAACTGCATGACATTCTTTCATAATTTCAATCTTCTTTGAAGAAGCAGATAATGACGTGAACCAAAAAATATTTTGTTAAGGCAAGGTCACGTTTCAAAACAAAATATAATGAAAGTAAATTCTAACGCTCAACTTTTCCACAGGGTGTTAAGATATTGAAGGTAACAAATTAACTTTTGTTTCTGACTGTATAATGATCTACACATGAGTATATTTTGAAAATTAAAACTCAAGATATAATAATAATAATAATAATAATAATAAAGACTTTTTATGAATATGTTTCTGTCTAAGCTTGAGGGTCTGGGCGTTGAGGCGCATTGCTGTCCTGGTTACGTAGCTACCTAACAAGTCGATCCCAAATTGTTCGATTCAACAATTTTCAATCCAGTAGTATACTGGTCCGGTCTGGAGTTCCGCAAGTGTCCCATTTGGGCCCTCTTCTCTTTAATTTGTTTATTAATGACTTGGGGATGCAATATGATTACTGTCAGTTCCTCCTGTTTGCTGACGATCTGAAACTATTCATAAAAATCTCCTCATTTGAGGATTTCTTAAAGCTCCAGTCGGACTTGTATAAATTGGTAGCATGGTGTAAGATCAATGGTATGGACATTAACGCCTCAAATTGTCACCCGATAAATTTTCATAGGTCTAGGTCTGAGTTTGAGCAGCAATATTCTTACTATTGTTCCCGAAGCTAAGGATTTGGGTTTGACTATGGATGTTAAGCTTACTTTCATTCCTCACATTCAGAACACCATATCAAAATCTCTCCAATCCCTAGGATTTATTAAGCGCTTAACCAGTGACTTTACTAATACCAAAGCTATGAAACAATTATATTGCTCATTAATAAGAACCTATCTGGAATACACCTCCTGGGTCTGGAATTCTTGCTATAATGTACATATCTTGAATATTGAAAGGGTTCAACATAACTTTTTGAATTACATGGCCTATAAACTCAATACACCACAACTAGATTATTCTCAGCTTCAAGCAAATATCCAGATCAAAACCCTCAGGCTACGTTGGGATCATAGGGATCCTATAATGTTGTATAACATATTACATAACAAATATAACTGTCCTTTGTTACTTGATAGAATAGGATTGCACGTACCATCTAGGGAAACACGTCAGAGGAATACCTTTTCTGTACCACCTCATAGAACTAACTATGGCCAAAATAGCTTTGATTGCTTTTTAAGTAGATCAGAATATTTTATGAGGCAACTACTGACTATAGATTGACTTCTCTATTATAGTATTTATCACTGAATTAACACTATAAACTTTCAATTCATTATAATTTTTTATTTTTTATTCTACACAATTTTAATAGCTTACACTTGTAATTTTTGTAAAATTGGCCGTTAATAAATAAATAAAAAAAAATTAAAATAAAATATAAATCCTAATTACAACACTGAAAAAGGATTAACAACAAATGTAGAAATAAAGGAATTTTCTGAAGTCGCGACAAACCCAGAGTGGCGAAGTCTAGCCAAGAAGGCTACGCTTACTCAACCACATTCTGAATTTAATTTGCCTCAAAATATATTAAGGAAACTTAAAATAAATGCAAAAGCTGCAACTACCTGTAGATTCATTTGTTACTGAAGAGGTAAGCACGAAGCTTGTGCCTTGAACTTGTAGATATTATATGACTTAAATTCATCAGGAATAGAGTTATATAGTTTTATAGCACTATAAGTAAAACTTCTTTGCAATAATGATGTTTTATATTGAGGCAAAGTAAACCTATTGTTGTATCTAATATTTCTATGATGAATATCAACCCTGGAAATTAATTTATTTTTTTAGCTTTTTAGAACTATTTGGCAAAGTGAGAAGTTTATGAACAAAATTTCCTAGGTGGTGGCTACATCTGTTTCTAATATTGGGCAATTTACACTAATTTATTTTGTGAGATATACAGGGTCCGCAACCGAAGCGTGGACGGAACATTAAATCGTTATCGAAGAACTTATCAACAATACTGAAACAGCATGAGATATTGGATTAAAAGCGGAATGTTTTAAAAATATTTTACATTATACAGGGTGGCCCAAAAAAGTGCGACAGCATAAAGTTACATTTTTTTAAATGGGACACCCAGTATTTTATTCCATATTTAGGTTCGTATTACTATCGTTTATAAGTGCCTCAAATTTTATTTAATTTGGTTTTGTAGTTTCGGAGAAATAAATTAAAAACTAAAAAGAAAGTTTTGCAGTCCTGAATAAAAACATCAAAAAAAATAATCCAGAACTATTTTTTTAACCTCGGCATTGAGTGAAATTTATGACAAGAGGTCTAGAGATATTATGAAAGTAATTGCGTTTATTTATTTTATACAGGGTGTTCATAATAAGCTTTCAAAAACCCCACATTTTAAAATAATTTTTCTCAAGTTTTTCAAATGGAACACCCTGTATATTATTTGGCTATTTGACGTAGAATTCATAGACAATTTTTTTTTGTATTAGAAGCATATATATTATATCCAGCCGTTTTCGAAATAATTGTAAATATCATAAATTATGTTGTTTAAATAGAGTTTGTATTGGGAAATTTTGTTATAGGCGACTAGACTAATAATTGTAAACTAAAGTAAAAGTTCAAAATAGCTTCCTGTTACTCTTAGAGTTTACCGTATTTTAGTTATTTCGATATAAATTTTAAAAGCATACATTTTTGTTACTTTTATTATTTAATTGTATTTTTTATTCTTAATCGAGTTGCCATGATTTATTTTTGTTTAGATTGTCACTATGATAGCCAAATAAAATTATTTACATTTGTTCAGTCGTCGAAATTAAGTACTAAATGACACAAAATGTCGAATTTTACAAATTTGGAAATGGTAAATATGATTTTTATACTGGGTGAATGTGCAATAAATTGCCTCCTCGCGAGCCGAGTGTATGCTGAAAGATATCCAGATATTGAGAGAAAGCCGAGACCAAAAACCTTCGAGAAGTTGTTGCAAAGATTTGTAGCAACAGAAAGCACTGCGTACACAAAAAGGATGATAATCAATAAACCCGTTATTAATGAAGAAAATTAATTAAGAATTTTGTGGCAGCAGATGAAAATCATTAAATTAAGTAAAAGGAAGCTATTTTGAACATTTACTTTAGTTTACAATTGTTAGTCTAGTCGCCTATAACAAAATTTCCCAATAAAAACTCTATTTAAACAACATAATTTATGATATTTACAATTATTTCGAAAACGGCTGGATATAACTTATATGCTGGTATTACAAAAAAAAATTGTCTATGACTTCTACGTCAAATAGTCAAATAATATACAGGGTGTTCCATTTGAAAAACTTGAGAAAAATTATTTTAAAATGTGGGGTTTTTGAAAGCTTATTTGAACACCCTGTATAAAATAAATAAACGCAATTACATTCATACTATCTCTAGACCTCTTGTCATAAATTTCACTCAATGCCGAGGTTAAAAAAATAGTTCTGGATTGTTTTTTTGATGTTTTTATTCAGGACTGCAAAACTTTTTTTTTTAGTTTTTAATTTATTTCTCCGAAACTACAAAACCAAATTAAATAAAATTTGAGGCACTTATAAACGATAGTAATACGAACCTAAATATGTGATAAAATACTGGGTGTCCCATTTAAAAAAATATAACTTTATGCTGTCACCCTTTTTTGGGCCCCCCTGTATAATATAAAATATTTTTAAAACATGCCTCTTTTAATCCAATATCTCAAGCTGTTTCAGTATTGTTGATAAGTTCTTCGATAACGATTTAATCTTCCGTCCACGCTTCGTTTGCGGACCCTGTATAATCATGCTTCCTTATTCAAATTAACCTACAGCAGAAATATCATTCCAAGATACAAGTCTTATAAGGCCTCTTGGTGAAAATGACCTATTTCTTTAACAAGTGTACACTTTGTTAACAATTTCACTAAGATCGAAAAAATATTTTATTTACAATCATGCATGTAATAATGATATTTCATCTTTCTTTGAAAGGTGGAAAGTTGACTTTTTTTACTTTTACTTTCCACCCGGGTGGAAAAATATCTCAAAATAATATACACCTTTTTAAAAATTCTAATAGCTTTGCGTGTTTAGATATGTCTACTTTTTCCCTAATTGATAGAGTGGTCCTCAGCATTTATTATTATGACCATATCGTTGATATCTTCTTTGTCTTGGCATTTTCACTGAAATAAGCTAGTAGCGCCGACTCAGAACCAGGATTTGCAACTTTGTTTCCCGCACACCATTCTTTGAGACAGTTATATGCCTTGTAATATCTCGCGCGGCTTTTAGTTGGCAGAAGATCTTCTTCTACTATTTTTGCTGCTTCTCGAATTCCTGATGGAGTAGCAGCAAAATCAAATTTCTCATCTGATTTTTCTGTTGTTAAAATAATATATTGTTTAGTGACATTGAAACCATATTCAAAAAATGATATTTGCCATCTTGATGTGTATTGTTAACTACGATATTTTACCACCTGCCGTTATTTGAAATTTCTGTCTAATTTTTCAATAGAAAAGTCAAAATGACATTTATCTACTCTTAATAATTTTAATTCAAAATAATAAGAAGTGGATGTTAGATGCGGTTGTAAATAAAATAGTATACAAACCTCGGTGAAAAGTTTCATTACTGTCTCGAGATTTAGTTAACTGACTCTCTTGGCAGGAATGAAACACTTCCCACCTCGGTACGTAATATACTATAGAAAGATACAGGTCTATAAACTTGACTAACATTATCTTAGTCCGGAATTTATTGTCGGGTAGCGTAGATTATTTCTCTATTCTGCTTTGAAGCAATTATTTTTCGTTTTATCCGATGCGCTTAACCACATCGCTTAGGCACAAATCTGGAATGGAAAATTTTTGCTAGCAGTAAAATCAGTTTTTCAAATGGAACAAAATAAAATAAGTTTTCGACTTATACACTCGCCTGCACAAAATTCCGCCACCCTGATATTTTGGTCAAGTTTGATATTTGTAAGTTTTTTATTTTTTATGCGATTTTCATGTTTCTGTTATCAGTTTGTAGATCCGTTTATTGTGCTTGTCCTTAATTATCTTATAAAGTAACATTTTTCGATTATGCTATATTATACAGGAGGAGATCAAACTGTTGTGTTTTATCGTAATTTCAAAATTCCCTGTAGGAAAATTGAGGAGGATAATTTTATTTACATACTGTTCCTTGTAATCTTTGATGTATTCTAAACATTTCGATTTTTGATTTACTCCATTATCTAATTTCTGCTTTGAGCAGCAAAATCCTACACGAAACGCTGATTTGAAGCCTATTTTCATTAAGAAAAACAAACATATATCATAAAGTTAACTAACAAAAACGTGTATTTCCTCCTCTCGCAGCAATGACAGCTTGCAGTCTTCGTGATTTCGAACGAATAAGGTTACTTATCCTTTCTTGAGGGATAGCCTGATATTTTTCGGTCAGCTCCAGTCGTAAGTCTTGCAAGGTTTATGGTTGTACCGGGTGTCACACTAAGAATGGCTCTCGGCCGTATCTCTGAAAGTGTTAGTCGTATGGCTTGCGGAAAAATTTTTTAAAAGGAAAAGTGATCATAAGAAATTGCTGGAAATTATTTTCAAGTTTCTCAGTCGAGCGCTAGAGGGCGCAACCGTAACGGTAAATCCGTAAGCTCAGTTTTTTCAAAAGTTGCCGCGTTAAGGTATATTGAAAATAGCATTTTCGTATACTTTAAGGTTTTATGAATAAAATTTACTTATGATATATTTTTGTCACTTTTAAAATAAAGTGGTGGGGGAAGGTTGAACATTATTTTAAATAAATGCCTACAACTACGGGTTGGCTCAACAGAATTTAGTGAACTTTGTTTTGTTAAAAAGAGGTTCCCTTACTCTATACTTTACTCTATAAACTATGACAATATGACTTTTAAAGTAGGCGCTAGAGGGAGCTATTTTACAACTTAACAAACATTGCGCATTTTTTCAAAAATTTTAAATGCAACAGTATATTTAATTTTACTTCACAATCACAAAGATTAATAAAAGCCTACAAAAGTGGCGAAAACCACAACTTGATATCTTTTTTCAAACCGGAGATATTAACAAGAACAAAAATAAACACGGACAAATATGATTATATTTAAGTTTCAACGGTACAGGTTTTCTCAAAAGTCAAATCGACCTTGGAAAAACAAAATATAATTATATATATAATATAATTTTGACGTAATAAAAACTTTGACGTGAAAGCACCTAATTTTAAATTATATTTTGTTTTTCCAAGGTCGATTTGACTTTTGAAAAAACCTGTAGGTACCGTTGAAACTTAAATATAATCATATTTTTCCGTGTTTATTTTTGTTCTTGTTAATATCTCCGGTTTGAAAAAAGATATCAAGTTGTGGTTTCCGCCAGTTTTTTAGGCTTTTATTAATCTTTGTGATGAAGTAAAATTAAATTTACTGTTGTATTTAAAATTTTTGAAAAAATGCGCAATGTTTGTTAAGTTGTAAAATAGCTCCCTCTAGCGCCTACGTTAAAAGTTATATTGTCATAGTTTATAGAGTAAAGTATAGAGTAAGGGAACCTCTTTTTAACAAAACAAAGTTCACTGAATTCTGTTGAGCCAACCCGGACTTGTAGGCATTTATTTAAAATAATGTTCAACCTTCCCCCACCACTTTATTTTAAAAGTGACAAAAATATGTCATAAGTAAATTTTCTTCATAAAACCTTAAAGTATACGAAAATGCTATTTTCAATATACCTTAACGCGGCAACTTTTGAAGAAACTGAGCTTTACGGATTTACCGTTACGGTTGCGCCCTCTAGCGCTCGACTGAGAAACTTGAAAATAAATTCCAGCAATTTCTTATGATCACTTTTCCTATTAAAAAATTTTTCCGCAAGCCATACGACTAACACTTTCAGAGATACGGCCGAGAGCCATTCTTAGTGGGACACCCGGTACAGGAAGACGACAAACGGCCCTTTTAAATTGATACCAAAGATGTTCGATTAGGTTGAGATCCGGGATACATTCGGGCCATTCTAATCTTGGAAGTCCAACTTCATCCAGAGATTCGTTCACTACATGTGCAATTATGATATACCTAGTGTTTGTTTTTCTTAATGAAAATAGGCTTCAAATCAGCGTTTCATTTAAAATTTTGCAGCTCGCAGCAGAAATGAGATAATGAAATGAATCAAGAAACGAAATGTTAAGAATACATCAAAGATGACAAGAAACAGTATCCAAATAAAATTATCCACCTCAATTTTCATACAGGGTGTTTTGAAATTACGACCAAAGACAACAATTTGTTTTACTCCTGTATAATATAGCCTAATCGAAAAACAAAATCATTAAGGAAAAACACAATAATAAGATCTGCAAACTGATAACAAAATCATGAAAATCGCATTAAAAAAAAAAAGTTATAAAATATCAGAATTGACCAAAATTTCAGGGAGGTGGAATTTTGTGCCGGCGAGTATATTATGTAACTTTCTACCTTTATTTTAACATGTAGAATCACCTCTGCAAGCATCCGAACGCATTGTATAAAAAAGTGTGCAGACGTTTAGAAAAAGCACGGTACAGCAATGCAATTTGAAAATCTGGCCAGTCGAACTGTTGCTCAATTAACTTTTAGTATCTTTTAATTAAAAGGCGATCTCTCGTCTTCTTTTGCACATCGAAACTTCAATCGGCTTCGCCGCCGCTAACATGACGGCCATTGTAAAAACAATGAAGCCTTTGAGTGGTCATGCTCGAAAGAGCCGTATCAGCTAATGCCATTTAGGTTTTTTTCACTAATTGACCTCAAATTGGTAATGGTATACAGGGTGTTTAGAAAGATTTTGTCAGTTTAGGTCAAGATGTTGAAAGTCAGTTACATTTAGTGTTGTGATCGCTCGAACGAAAACCCGCTTGACTACTCGATTATTGAAATAACCGACATCGCTTGATTATTAAAAAAAAAATCTGCTCGAGTTATAAATTCAAGCGAAAATCGTCGAGTTCTTCGCTCGATAGGAAATACTACTCTAGTTATAAATTCAGGCGAAAAATCGAATCATTGTCTTTTACTTGATACCCGATCTTCGCGCGTCACCCGAAATGTACCAATTGGCGACGTTCGAGTTTGCCGCTCAGAAGACTAACACGACATACCTCTTTCTTAAAGGCACATAAACGAGAAGATGCATATAAAAAAGTATGCCAAATCTCTTAGTGGATTCAGCGCGACATGGATTTTGTTTTCACTGGCTAGCCAGCGGCGATTGTAAATTTTAAAAAAAATAATGGATATAATTCTGTTAAAAATCAGAATCAACTGTTCTTCCTTAATAAAAACTCTAGATCAAACTTCTAAAACTTACAACAACAGCCCCTGGTGTTTTATCAACACATTCTTCTTAGTCATAACAAATTCAAGTGATTAATCGCTCGAGCGATTCACTCGATTATTAAAATCGCTCGAGTATCAAGTACTCGATTATTAAAATCATCGGTTTTTCCCAACTCTAGTTACATTGGGTTTGCGATATTGCCAGTAATTGAAGAAAAGTTGAATATAACTAGTAATAAAACTATTGCCATCACATTTAATTGAATCGCTTAGGATTGGCTCGCCAAATTCCGCTTCCGGAAGTTATAAATGCAGTTTTTCTATAAGTGTACAGGGGAGCCACCTCAAAAATCACCCTGTATATGCATAAACAATGATTTGTCGAGATCTGTTTGAACTAACGAATTTTTCCGTTTGTTATAGAGTCGAGGCTGCAAATATTTCATCCCGGTTCGTGTACACCTGGAAAATGCAAAGGAGAGACGGCGTGTAAAAACTTTCCCAACAGCACGTATACTTGCGTGTGTACACACGATTCCCTGCCACCGACACTAAGTGGCGAATGTCCGAGGAGAATAGGTAAGTAACTAAACAAATTTAAAATTATGTCAAATATCACTATGCTCACTTGCAAAGAAAGCGGCCATTACGAAATTTTAATAACGTTTTAGGGTTAAGATGAGGATCCCAGACAATCCCAAATTAGCAATCAGAGCCATCTATGTTGCACTTTGGCAGGTTAGAAAGAGACGAGACTCATTAGCTGATCAATATTTCTTTTCGTGAAGTTTTAGCCGTTAATAATAAAGTTTTTTAATTAATTTATTGATATTTAGATTGCCTGATATGTAGATTGGGGTATCAACAAGTTTCAGGAAGATCTGTGAGAAAAATTTGAAAATTGTTCATATTTTAAATTGTTATTATTATTCTTATAATATTATATTTTTTAACGCAATTTTTTCATAGCGTTTTCCAATCATTTAACTTTACGAATACAGTTTACCTTAAAATGTAAGAAAACATCAATTATTTATAATTTCCGCTTATTTAAATAGAGATTTTTAAAAAACTTTTAACAGTCGCCATTTTAAAATAGCTTGACAGAATCGCGCTAAAATTTATGAGCATACTGTACGAGATATTAGTTTTCAAATGATGTAATATGTTTCTATTTAAAAAAAAATCGATGTCGTCATATCTTTGACAAATGTCTATAAAAAAACAAACGAATAACGTCAAAATGTGAGCATATATAAAGCTAAATTGACGTGTCCGAGCGTTTTCCCCAAAAGTTACAGGTTAAGGCTATACCTATTAATTTTATTCCGGACTTCTGGGCAACCCTGTATAATACATATTATTGTATTACTGGATTCATAAATAAATGTGACAATGATTGAGCCAATTTCTTGGCACTAGCTTTCAAACTTATGCCAACGTGCATCGCCGTTTTTAAACTGGATTTGATTTGATTATGATTCCCCTCTGCCAGCACCAAAATTTAAACAGAAAGTAGTAGCACAAGCACGTCAAAACTAATGTTTTGTAAAAATATGTTTCCATATTTTAGCTACCCCGTACAATGACATGACCTCATTAGGGTAATAACGACATTTGTATACCTACTCGACAATGGTTTTTACCGGACTAAAATGTATTATGCATCTATCGCGTGCATTCGATTTGTTTAGCATGTTTCAATGAAAAGCGACATTTGACCTTACCATTTTAGGAACGATCGTGTCTATGCACTAAACATACTGTATACGATGTGGATGATATATGATATGTTCATTAATCAACGTTTCGCAGTTTGCAACACGCCTGTTGTCGTAGGGGGATGGTCGGGTACAATCGGACGGCACTAGGTCACGAACACCGGTTTCGCCTAGTTTTAGATTGATATGTTACAGTACAATCGCGATAATATGAATAAGCACTCCTATGAACCACACAGTAATTTAAGAGATGGCTTCGTCTGTCCTACTGTTCAACTGCCCTAATGTTCATTTGCCCTACAACTCGACTGTATTCGGGTGATGTTCGGTTAAGCTCGTATGACCTAATCCGCTGGGAACGCCTTTTCCCCCTGTTTACATGCATTTTTACGACATGCTGGATAGATACTTAAAATATTGCTCTTAGCGTCGAACGATTGAATGGTTATGTCATATTTATTTTCATATTAGAACTGTAATATTTTTGGGATTTCCTGCACCCTACCTGACTACGCCTTTAGTTGTAGTTATTTTATTATCGAAATTCTTACATAAGAAGAAAATTAATGTGTAATATTTATAGATGCACCTTTTGGAGATGATTTCCTATTGTATTTTAATTTGAAAAAACAAAATTAGAGCGCAAGCTGGGCGACAGCTACTCTACATAAAAATAAATTAGAGAACTATAACAAGTATTTATTATTTCTATCCTGATGTTCATCTGTCCTACACCATCTCATTGGCCAATATATTTATTGCAAAGAACAAATTTCGAATCATGCTCGAACCCGAAACTTACACACTATACCAAATAATTTTTCCATAACGAAACACATACGAAACAACAAAGAAAGCATGCATATTTCATCCTTGTTTGTCGATTTCCGCTCCCTCCGCGTCGCAAGGGTGGGTAGGGCAATTGCAGTAACGAGGATTCCCGGTTCAACATGAAGTGACGTCCGAGTGGTTGGGCAGATGCACTTCAGGACAGATACTCTCGTTAGAGAGCAAACATTTTTAGTGAGACGGATGGTATTGCTTTCTACTTCCACATAGCTACTCTATGTTGGGCTTGATTTGAAGAAAGTTGCCAAGCAATATTTGGATTTTGTGTCATTTTATTTCCATTTTATGGTTCGCGAACCCCTAAGTAACTGCTCGCGGACCCCCAAGGGGTCCGTGGACCCCAGTTTGAGAAACCCTGCTAAATGGAATCGTTCTTAATACATTAATAATTGAAAATATACTTCTTGTCTTCCCTTGCATGCGAGATATTTATTGAACAGATAAACATTCAATTTGGATGGGTGATAACTCAACTTTAATAAAAATATATATATTCTTTTTACATGTCCGATACTAGTGGAACTTCCCCCGACATGGATTTGTTTTGCTTCTAGGAAGAATTCCACAATACATCTTTGTGTTTCTTAATATACTGAAACATTCATTTTAGAAACCTTACAAAAACCACTCTGCCGATATGCGATGAAAAAACTACATCGCGTCTACGATCTATGGTCAAAGTCACAGATTGCTATATTGTAGAAAAACGTATGCTCACGGGCAACCAAACATTATCATATTGCAGGTGGCCCGGTCACTATACAGGATGATTCACGACGAGCTTGCAGTATAGAACTTTATGGATAACTACTGAATATATGTTTCTGAAACTTTCGGGATTTAGGTTTATCGATATGCTCTCTTTAACTGAAATATTCATATATGTTTTTGTCATTTCCGGTTATACCGGAAGTAGGTACCTGTCAACTTTCGTTTTTTAAATACAACATGGTAATTTTTATTACATTTTTCGATTAAGCGGTAAATTTTAAGCACATTTTATAGAACATGTTTTTGGTCAGACTCTGTTAGTTTTTGAGATATATTGACTTTTTGTAATTATTTGGTAAATGCATGACGATGACATAATCCATATAATTTATTTACCTTAGCTCTTGGACTAAAATTTTTTTCTCACCGAATAACTAGAAGATCATCAAGACTCAAAAATATTTCAAATTCGGCAGAAAATGTACAGGGTGGTCACAATTCAAGGTTTATTATGAAACAATTCAACCATTAAAAACTTTCTTATTTTAAATGGAACACCTTGTATATTGTTGTTTAATTTGATGGCAAATTAGTTGCTCTTTATAAATAATATTTACTGTCCTATACCTATATCAAAGCGTTTTCTCAAAAAATCAAATTTATTTCGAAAATACTATTTGTTCAAGTGTGATATGAAAACAATTGTACTTAGTATACTATAATAATTATATTTTTAAAATATGTTCGAAATGATCCATTTACTTCCAAGCATTTAGGTATTCTTTTCATCATACCGATACCCAAGATCGATGTCGTCATATCTTTGACAAATGTCAACAAACGAATAACGTCAAAATGTGAGCACATATAAAACTAAATTGACGTGTCCGAGCGTTTTCCCCAAAAGTTACAGGTTAAGGCTATATTAATTTTATTCCGGACTTCTGGGCAACCCAGTATATATACTATGTACATATTTATAGTTACTGTATTCCTGTCAGATTCTGTGTCGACACAATATTTTGTTCAATATTTTGAACTTTCTTCTGCTCGCACAATAACTCAAAGTTTTGCAGATTCTTTTTAAAAGTTTTTCTAGATTATTTTTATGCAATTTCTCGTCTTTCTGGCGGAGTACAACCCATTTTTATTAACTTTAATAATGTATTTGTATTTAATTGTGGCGGATGGGAAGAAGCTTTGTTGTGGTAAATTGTTCTGTCATGGCATATTTGATACATTTTATTGTAAAAGTATTGCCAACCCAATAAGAAAATATTAACTGAAATGGAAAAAATCTACTATATTTTTAAAGTTTTTCAGACTTTAATCGAAAAGACTTTATTACTCACTGGCTTTTACACCAATCAGAGAGTCTGGCCAACTTTCCGAAATAAAGCAAGCTAATAAATCCGGCTACGGAACAAAAATGTCTATCCAAATTAATAATAATGTAACAATAGATCAAATTTTGATTAATTTTGAATAAAACTTCAAAGATATTTTTCTTAAAATTTTTATTTTTTGACTTAGGTCACTGTGTTGATAGCCTTATTTTATTGTTATCGCGCGGTTCAAATATTCATCGTCCATTTACTCTTATTCTTTTTTCGTCCTTTTCTTATTTATTTTATTTTATCTGACTATTATAATTATGCTCGAGACGTTCCGCTTGTCAAAGATAAGATTCAGTAGATTCGTATCTATTAACACACCTACTTATCTCGCGTGGGTATAAAAAACACAATAGAAAAGAACTATATCGCATTATCCCGTTTAGGCAACATGTGGTGCCAGAAAAAGGAATAATCAGTCTTTACCTTTACTGATTTACACTGCTGGTAGAATGAACTGTAAATGTGTTTAAATGGTTCGATTTTTTTTAATATTGCATGAAAATTGGAAAGAAGTCTAAAAGTGGACGTTGTCTAGATTAAACGGGTTTGATAAGATAATGTCTTATGAAACTTGTATCTTAATATACTGTTGTGATACTGCTCTAGATATTTTAGTGAACTTTGGTACACACTTTCTATTCACCAAGAAACATTTTATGATGTATAACATGTTTTTTATTCCGATGACCAGTGGCGTTCGTGCGGGAATTGTTCTCGATATTTTTGAGAAGAATGGTACGCCACTTCTTTTTCTAAATAAAAATTATTTTTGAAATTCTCATTGACCTTAACAAATTATTAAAAATGAAAATCTTTAACATCCTCAGAAGTTAAGACATTTAGGACATATGTTCATATTAAGTCTTTTCTTAAAATGGACACAAGAATAACCTCCTTAAACATTAGCATGTTATTAAGAAACACCCTGTATAATGTGTATTGATAAATATCCTTAGAGCTTTACTAACTTTAAAATTACTCATACATATCGACTATAATTTTCCTGATCATAGTCTAACTACATATTCTGCGATTACATTTTATAATAAATTACTAATGAAGATGAATGGTGTTAAAAAATTAGGTATATTTAAAAACTTTGCACAATTATTTATGCAACATACCCGTATACCGTAAATGAGCTTCTAAATTGGGTGGTAATGTGTTTTGTATTTTAAAATTATTTATTATGACGTAATACAAACTTTGTTTCTGTACAAATGTGTTTTGAAATAAATGCCTCTTATCTTATATTATCTTAATAAGGTATTATCTTAATAAGGGGAATTTTGTCTGTCACTTTTGGAAATTAAAAATTATAAATTAAAAATGTAAAAGTTAACTAGGATTCTATGATTAGTAATTTAAAATAAATAAATGTCTTGTTTAATTTGATTGTGTCTATCTTCAGAAAACTAGTTTGGTACTTCCCCATGAGTTTCGATAATAAATATTTAGTTAAAATTACTTTGTGTAGAATTTCAATTCATTTTGTGAACATTGTATGTATATTGGGAAAGGAACGTAAGTCACAACATGATTTGGTAAATTACTGACGCATAAGTTTGTTTTGATTATAAACAATGGGTGTTTTGAAAGGTGTAAGAAAAAACGAAGATTACAGATTTGGTTACATGATGAGATTTAACGTGGATGAGATTATACATTAATTGTATTTCTTTTTATAGTGACCAGTATGATTGGAAACTTATGGTTCATTCAACTTAAAACACTTGTTTGTGTGTGTTCCCTGTTATCATGTCATTCTAAATCAAATATTATTGGCTGCAGAAATGTGAATGTGATATATTCAACGATAAAAGTATATTATACATCGAGGTGGAAATAAGTGTTTCATTTTTGTCGAGAGAAATGAATAGTTCATTTCCTCATTTTTCGAGACAGGAATGAACCTTTTCACCGATGTTTATATGCTATTTTATTTACAATCATACCTTTCAAATGCACATGATGTTTTTGTGACAAATACAGTGTTACCATTAAAGTTAGAACCATATGGGAAAAAATGTATTGTTCGATTTTATATAGAGGGTGTCCACTAATTAATGGTACTTGGAAAAACCACAGACTCCTTATGTAAAAATATTAGGATTTAATTATACTTACCTATATCCGCATCGTTTTTCAGCGGTGGATCCAGTCAGACAAATAGTAAATCGTAACCATGACCCTCATAAACAAATATAAGAACAATGAAATCTTAGCTCAACTGTAGGCAACCCACAATACGTGTGTATTGTGTATCATGAATGGTCTAAGTTGATATTAACTGGGATACATGGTGTTAAAGTTAAACTTCATTTTTGTTTTTTTCTAATAACTTTGAGAAAAACCAACGGATTTTAACAAAATTTGACAATTATGATTTTTTTAGGACGAGAAATATATTTTTTTGAAATTTTATTGTACAATTCAGGGGGTGCTGTCTGCAGCATTTTTCGCACATTTATTAGGTAGCGTATTTACGTTTTTGAAAAATTATACTTTTATCATATTTATTACGTAAAAAAGGTATACTTAGTTCAGGTCGCCCAGAGTTACCATTTTGGAGATATTTTCATTTAAGTTGTTTAGTGCACCCTGCCCAATTACTATTAATTTGCAAACAAAATTTTTTTTTAAAGTAACCTAAGAGAAAACAAATGACAATTAGAGATGTAGTTGCTATGAGACCTCCATGTTGATATTTGTTTGTTCATTATTGTAAGATAGCGGTGTGTTTAGTGGCGTCTGTGAGTCGGACGAACGTCGAAATATTTTCAGCTGGAACAAGAGTACCTCTCCCTCCCCCACCCTCCGTTTTCGAGGATGCTGAACACGATGGGGTTGCGCAACTCCTGAAAACGGCCAAGAACCATCCCCCAGAGGGATTCAACGCGCTTCAAGAGGTTTCCCTGCAAAGAAACACACTGTCCGAAAGGGGTGAATTTTTTTTCAAGTATCAGCGGCAAATATATACAGGGTGATTCACGACGAGCGTGCATTAGAACTTTATGGAGAACTACTGAATATATGTTCCTGAAACTTTGGGGATTTGGGTTTATCGATATGCTCTCTTTAACTAAAATATTGACATGTTTCTGTCATTTCCGGTTATACCGGAAGTAGCTGCCAACTCTCGTTTTTTAAATACAACATGGTAATTTTTATTACATTTTTCGATTAAGCATTAAATACTAAGCACATTTTATAGAAAATGTTTTTGTCAGACTCTATTAGTTTTTGAGATATCTGGACTTTTTGTAATTATTTGGCAAATGCATGGCGATGAAATAATCCATATAATTTTTTTACTTTGGCGCTTGGACTAAAATTTTTTTCTCACCGAATAGCTAGAAGATCATCAAGTCTCAAAAACATTTCAAATTCGGCATAAAATGTACAGGGTGGTCACAATTCAAGCCTCATTGGGAAAGAATTCAACCATTAAAAACTTTCTTATTTTAAATGGAACACCCTGTATATTTTTATTTAATTTAATGGCAAATTAGTTATTCTTTATAAATAGTATTTACTGTCCTATACCTATATCAAAGCGTTTTCTCAAAAAATCCAATTTTATTCCGAAAATACTATTTGTTCTAGTGTGCTATGAAAACAATTGTACTTAGGGGCTATATACTGATGTCTATACGGAGGAAAAGGGATTGATTGCTTGAAAATACAATATTCTAAAGTGTTTCTTAATAATTTATAAATAAAATGCAGTTGATTGTTTTAAATTGTTTTAAATTTAATGGTTTATATTATTTTTTTAAAAATAGCAAGGAAACAAGTTTATAAACTTTAAATTCTTTAATTAAATATGTGTTTGAAAATTATATCTAATATCTTTTGATTATATTTTTAAAATATGTTCGAAATTATTGCCATTTACTTCCAAGCATTTATGTATTCTTTTCATCATGTTATTTCTTGTAGCATTCCTAGTTTCTTGTGAGAAATTGAAATGCTGCCTTCACCCTTTCAATTAGATTTTCCTTCGTGGTGATGGGACGCGCGTAAACTTTATCTTTAATGGTTCCCCAGATGAAAAAGTCCAGTGGAGTTAAGTCTGGCGAACGAGCTGGCCAGTGGAAGGGACCTTGGTTTGCGATCCACTGGTCATGAAAAAGTCTGTTTAGGGCAGTCCTAACAATTTGAACGTTGTGTGCTGGAGCCCCATCGTTTTGATACCAATCACTTTTCCTCCGTATAGACATCAGTATACAGCCCCTAAGTACAATTGTTTTCATAGCACACTTGAACAAATAGTATTTTCGGAATAAAATTGGATTTTTTGAGAAAACGCTTTGATATAGGTATAGGACAGTAAATACTATTTATAAAGAACAACTAATTTGCCATCAAATTAAATAAAAATATACAGGGTGTTCCATTTAAAATACGAATGTTTTTAATGGTTGAATTCTTTCACAATGAAGCTTGAATTGTGACCACCCTGTACATTTTATGCCGAATTTGAAATGTTTTTGAGACTTGATCATCTTCTAGCTATTCGATGAGAAAAAATTTTTAGTCCAAGCGCTAAGGTAAAAAAATTATATGGATTATTTCATCGCCATGCATTTGCCAAATAATTACAAAAAGTCCAGATATCTCAAAAACTAATAGAGCCTGACAAAAACATTTTCTATGAAATATGCTTAGTATTTAATGCTTAATCGAAAAATGTAATAAAAATTACTATGTTGTATTTAAAAAACGAAAGTTGGCAGCTACTTCCGGTATAACCGGAAATGACAGAAACATGTCAATATTTTCGTTAAAGAGAGCATATCGATAAACCCAAATCCCCAAAGTTTCAGGAACATATATTCAGTAGTTCTCCGTAAAGTTGTAATGCACGCTCGTCGTGAATCACCCTGTATATACCCCCCGTTTTCGAGGATGCTGAGCACATTGGTGGTGTTGGATATCGCGTCCGACCCCTCCCCCCTCTCCCCTCGTTTTCGATAATGTTGAGAATGGAGAAGATAGTTGTACTTCTCTTTTTGGTTGTAATGATCTCTCATTCCGGTTAAACTTAAAAAATATAATCAATTAGTTTGCGCGAAAAAACGCGAAGGCATGGTCAGTTTATTTTAAATTTTTTTAAGAAAAAAAGTTAAATTTTTTTTTAATTTCAATTAAATAAAAAAAATCATAAAACAGAAAGAATCATGTAAAAAAAACAACTTTTAAACACTTTTTTCGAAATTTTTTTTATTAAAAGGTAATGTCGTTCCGGTGAGTATTGGTTGGTGGAGGGGTTGGAAGGGGTCGAACGCGATATCCAACACCACCAACGTGCTCAGCGTTTTGAGGGGTTGCGCAACCCCAAAGAGAAATTCTGATGCCGCCATCGTGTTCAGCATCCTCGAAAATGGGGGGGGGGGGGGGGGGGGTCCCCTTGTTCCGGCTGAAAATATTTTCGGGGTTTTTTCCGACTCACAGACGCCACTAGTTATTTGGAATTCTGTTTAGGACGAAAGGTTTCGCCTAATCGGTCGTAAATATTTTTGCAGATCTTAAAATCAGGTTGTTGGATAGAGTTCCGAATATCGTCTCTGGACACCTCGTCCATTTAAATTTTCTTGCACGTATACATACAATATATCCCGTATTTCTGCATTTGAAAACAAATTGTGTCTCGACATTGTTACTTAACTTACGATAAACTCAAAAATGAAATATTTTCTCACTAGCAACTGCATCTCTAAATTTCAATTGTTTTCTCATATTTTAATTTAAGAAAATAATTTTGTTCGCAAATTAATAGTGTGTGCAGGGTGCACTAAACAATTTAAATGCAAATATCTCCGGAACGGTAACTCTGGGCGACCTGAACTTAATATGCCTTTTTTACGTAATAAATATGAGAAAAATATTATTTTCATTACAAACTTAAATACACTGAGGCACAAAAAAGTTATGACCTAATAAATATGCGAAAATGCAGCATGCAGCGCCCCCTACATTGTATATTAAATTTTCATAAAAAAATCAATTTCTCGTCCTAAAAAAGCCATAAGTGTCAAATTTTGTGAAAATCCGTTGGTTTCTCTCAAAGTTATTAGAGAAAAACAAAAATTAAGTTTTAACTTTAACACTCTGCATCTCAGTTAATATCAACTTTCGGATATAGGTAAGTATCATTAAATCCTAATATTTTTACGTAAGGAGCTTCAATAAACACCAAAAATGACGTAATTAAATGGGACAATGTGGCTGTTAACTGTAAAATTTTACATTTTCCCAATAAAATGTCGAGAAATGGCATTTATTGATCGAATTTAAAAAATATATATCGTTCCTCCTGAAACACCCGGTTTATGGTTCCTATTTCTATGAGCCAAAATACAAGATTTCTTTGAGATAAATTGTCGCAAAAAATAATTAGTAGGGTATCAAGATTTGGGGACAATTTTGTTCTAAAATAAAAACTTAAAACATTGCTGCCACAATCTTCGTGAAATTTTTGTAGTATACTTTATAATTACGTCATTCTATTGCAATCGACACCTATAATTAACGTGAAATTGAAAATACAGCAGCACGCCAAGAACAATAAAATAAAAGAACAAGTATCGCTTAAAATGCTATCAAAGTGCCAATTGTACTGCGTTTATTGTCTCCTATAAAAGCTTTACTGCACTTCTCGAGAGCCTGCAAACATCTGGATAAGGCGGACTTGTTTATATTTTTTTAAACAGAAACCTACGTTAAAAATAGGTTTTTTGAGTATTGTTATTACAAGAAAAATGTTTTACTGGCGAAGTACGTTAAGTGCAGGTGTCTATAATTTAAGGACGCATAAGTTAGATTTATGTCGTTTACATTTAAAAATCGTTTCATCTATTTGTCTACAAAAAAAAAACGAAATGTGGTCAACTGTGCCCACATTCCGTTTCCTGTTATTATTAATTTTTTAATTCATTTAAAATAGCAACGTTTTTTTTAATATTTCTTGTTATTTTTAAGCTTTACAAACAGCATTGAAATTAATTAATTGTTGGCCTCAGGGATGGCGAACCTTTTTGAGACGTGGCCAAATTTTGTTCATATTTTTTTAGTAATAGCTCGTTAAATTTTAAAATTTTTAACCGAGTATTTTTAAAACTAAACATCTTCAAAATTCAGTTGGCTTAACGGGTGAAAATGGGCGAAGTTTGACGATTTAAAATTTTTTAGTGGGGTTAAAAATATACGATACAAGTGCTATGGAAGTATCTTTCTACAAACATAACTGAATACAGTAGACGCCAGTGGCGGTTCTTCCACGGGACGCACGTGCACCCCCAAAACAAAACGAATACAAAATATTAATTTATATTCATTGAATATTATTTATCGTATAAAGTCCGACCCTCCCTAATATTTTATCTTACCGTCAAGCTAAAAAAGTCCGACCCTCCCTAATATTTTATCATCCCGTCAAACCAAACTGTATAGATCCGACAACCGTGCCTCGGTCGAGGTAAATGACGATTATGACGAGACTTGCTCGCACGTGCGATTAAGTAGTTCAGTTTCTCTGTAGTAACAGGTACCGAATGGCAGCGGTGGATAGCGGGGCTATGGCGATTTAACATGGAAAAAGCGCACCGTTTTTGTGTGCACCGCGCTGTTGTTTGTTCGTGCATCCAGTTAGAAATTCACCTAAACCAACACCTAAACCCGAAATTAATTTAACCCAGGCCACAAAGGGTAAATCGACCCTTGCGGAACTCAACAATGTCTACGATATAAAAATATATAGAGGATCCTTCTTCGCTATACATTTAATTCTTACAATTTATATTAAAAGTAAGCAAGATACTTGGAAACTCAAACCTCGCGTTTTTTGTCTATATCAAATCATTAAAACCTCCAAAAAGATTACGATCAACTCGATTTTACTTTAAAAGTGGTTTACTTTATTTTTTTTTGAATTTGCTGACGCAAAGAAAACGGAAAAAATTGGTCCTCCTAAGGTTGCGGTCGGTATTTTTGCTTATTTTCTTCTGCTGTAATTTCTCAATTAAAATTTTTTTAACTGAGTTGACTTTAATTGGTTGTTCGATATTTCATAAAAAAAGAACAATAATGACGTCAATAACAGTTTTTTTTATTTATGTATCTAGTTGTACCAAATATGAAAACATAAAATATTATTATAGGGGTGGGGCTAGGGGGCCTTAGCCCCCCCTCCAAAAAGCACATACATCTCTAAGATTATCTGTAGAATCCCCATCTATTCTTATCTTTCGTCTGTTTCTGTCTTCATTCTAACCTCTCTTCGGTTTGATATGTTTTGGTTAGGAGAAGCAAACAATTGATGGACGTGACTCGACGAGTATATATTTCTATCCAGTTTACGGCAGATTTGGCACAGTCTTACCATATTGAGTTCAAAATTATTATTTTTCCACAAACAGTACCTAAATTTAATACACAAACATTGAAAGGCAACAAATAAATTTATTTAATAATAACGACCAATAACGACAGTTATAAGCAGGTAGTGTCAAGGTGATATCTTTGTCTAATTAACAGAAAATGACAACGGAAAATTATGCTATACTTGTTTACAACCTACCTAAGAATGTGAATTTCTTCGAAGACTGTGCCTTTAAAATTTTTTACTACTATTTTTTCTACTATTTACTAAATAGCATTGACCAAATTTAGCAAAATTTGGGCGTAGTTCTCAAAATTGTCTCCAGCCCCAAATTCTGGATCCTCTACTGACACTACCCAATGATGATAGTATTAATGAAATATTAATTAAGAGTTGGGGGGGGGGGGGGGGGGGGGTTGCGGTATGGAGCAACTTTCCCAACGAACGTAATTTTGAACTACAAATCTATGTGTATGGCCAGACATAGACAGTTAACAATATAGATGCCTAAAATATAAATAGAAAAACACACAACATTATAAAATTTAAAAAAATTAAAATTTTGAGGCTCGCCCAAGAATTGCCACTTGATATTTAGATAATATAATAATAATAGTTTAATCTTTTTGTTCCTTTCAGTTAATGAATTACCTGGAAGAATACCAAATGTTCAGCCGCCATCCATTATAAAACAAATTACAGTTCCAAGTGCTAATCATACATCGACCTTTCCAATGGTAAGTAAAAATTTGTAAAATATTATAGTGCCATGTTCAGATTTAAAAATAAAGCGAACCTGACATGTCTGCGGTTAGCTAAGTAATTGATTCCGCAACCAATCATACATGATCGCTTTACCAACCTTTAAAAAGAAAAAATGGTTACATAAGAAGCGTATTACGACACTGAAAATGATATCGAAATAGCTTTGATATGAAACCAAAATAGAAAAATAATATTATGTACAGATTGTTTCACGAAATATGGATACGACTTAATGATTTCCTGGGTTTGTTCTGCCAATGTGTCACAAACATATACTTTTTTTATACAAAATGTCTTTAAAACTTTAAAAGGTCACTTTTTTTATAACTTTCTTCAAAATATATATCATCTCCAATTTTGTATTATTTGAGCTTGGAGCTTTATGTAATTGGCGACTGTGATAGCTCGCATTGTCCATTACCACGCTATTCTGAGGAATGTTTGGTAAAAGACAATTCTTGAACCATTCCTCAAAACTAACAAATTTTACCACAAAAAGATATTTAAATATAAATTAAGCAACCTAACCTACCTGATGTTCCTATATTTAATTATAATTATTACAATCCGGTCCTTTCCACATAATAATAACAAACGGTCATAAATAATGGGATGGCTCCAGGTACTTTTACTGCAGTCATTAAGTTATATCCATTTTTCGTGAAACAATCTTTACAATATATGTTTGATTTGGAAAAATGTTGTTTTATGCTGATATTTGTATTTTTTGCACAAGATTTATTTGCCTTTTATTTCAGAGGAACCAATCATTAGCAGTTACAGACAGTCCGCCATATTTAGCCCATTTCGCAGTGCCATTGGTGGCATTAGTTTTAGGATCAGTGTTGTTCGTTGTGGTAGTTTTTTACATCAAGATAAAGGCTAGGAGAAGAAATGAAGCGGTAAGTACCTGCTCCTTGGTGAAAATAAAATTCATCTTCATCGACAGAAAGAATTTATATTAATCAGTGCCAGATTAGGGAAAAAGTGAGCCCGCGGCTAAAGGTCCACAAAAAAAAGAAATACTTACAAGTATTTAAATACAGAAATAGATATTATAATTATTATTTTGAAAAATGATTTCCTTGCTAAGAAATTAAGTGCATTCAATTCATACTGGGAAATATTTGCTTTGAAAATATATTTCTTTGCGAAAGATTTGTTCTATTTGAGTATTATATTTTTAAACTAAGTATTTCTTTTTCTGTGTGTCGTATTATACAGGGTGTTAAAAATTCGATGTTCACCATTGGGATCTCATATAAACGATAAGCGATACAGCAAAGGTTAAATTGGAACAAAGCTATGTAATTCATAGTCGACCAATATGCCATGAAGAAATTAGGAGCATTCCGAGTGCTTCCGAAGATATTCGTCAAAAACCGAACGTCGCCGTTTTAATTTCCAATTTAAAGAAATAATTAAAATAAATTTTTGCACTTGCCACTTTCCATCATCTATAAAGCAGTGGTCTTATATTTCGTGTCACACGTTTCGTTTTTCAGTTGTCATCCTCAGGGTTTTTTTAAAAATAAATACCTATGTTTTTTATTGCATTTAAGTAAACTTGAGATCCGGTGTAATCATGGTACAAAATTACTTTCATTAAATATCAACGTTTCTACCCCTTAAAAAACATCTTCAATATGTTATTTATAGAACTTTTTGAATAGGCATTGAAAGCATTTTTTAAAAATTGTAACAATATTTTTGAAACATTAATTAAGTAAATAGAATAGAAGCTATAACTAAAATAATAAATATTACATTCCGTGATTAACTATGTTAAAAGAAGGGTGAATTCTCTTATTCTCTAATTGATTTCAACAGCTTTCTCGATAAGGGTTTTTAGAAAGAGAAAAATCGTTCTCTTTCTATTACAAATTTTCAAAGATAACGGAAAAAATAAAAAAAGTTTTTAAAATAAAATATTCCTGAATATAAATAATAAAAGTATGTTTGTATTAATAATACATCGGCTATTAACGTTATATAAATGCAATAAAAAATACAGGTTGGTATTTGAAAAAACAAACCTGACGATGGCCTCTGAATGACGAAACGTCGCACACGAAATCTAAGAATCCTGCTTTATAGAAGATAAAAAGTGACAATGGCAGTATCAAATTTATTTTACATTATCTCTTTAAATAGAATCAGAAAAAATAAAAAACCAAAAGAGCGATTTTCGTTTTTTTTACGGATATCTTCGGAATTACTGGGAATTTTTCTAATTTCTTCATGCCATATTGGTCGGCTATGAATTGCGCAACTTGGCTCCAACTTAACCTTTGCTGTAATTACCGTATATCGATCGAATTTTTAACTCCCTATATAGGCGTAATTTCAGGGTTCGTGGGTCCTTTGAATGACGGGGCCCCCTCCTTAATCCAGGACTGATTCTAACGGAGAAATAAAAGCTTTATAGTTTAGAATTTAACTTGCTAAACTTTTAAACGTTCAATTTTCATACCTGTAAAAAAAGTTTTACCTAAAAATTATTTTTTTCTCGTAATTCCAATCTGAAAATCTTAATTAATATTTTTCCCAGGAAACGTTGCAGAACTTTTAAAAATTGACTTTATTGTGTATCCACACACCTTTTTCAAACACCACAAAGTAAATTTCTTTTAAATTTGTTTGTTCGATAACATTTCATTATAAAAATAAAGTTCGGAGTAAAATCTGAACGGTTTCCAAAGTGAAGCTGAGAATTTTTAATCGCTTAGAAGCTAAAACCAAGGATGTAAAGTACGAGGTTTTAGCTGACAGGTACCGCTGAAGATACCGCCCGGAGCATGGGTACCGGCTTCAGTTAAATTGTTTAGTATTACTATACAGGGTGTTATGGAAGTGACGTATTATATTTAAATGGGTGACTCCTGGGGTGTCCTAGAGAAGCGCTACATTTTTTTTTTAAATCGAACGTTTAAAAAGTGGGGTAATTCACCCCTAAACCCACCGGTCACTCCTCGGCACATTCATATATGATCATATTACATTGCTCAGCTGGGCAATCAACAGATGTTCGGGCACAATGTTGCCAAAATGTTTAAAAGTGTAAAACTTTAGCTTCTTATAAAAATAAATATTTAGCTTACTTAGAAAGTAAATATAGCACGCGATTAAGGAATCCAGGGCACAGACACTTTCAATTCTTTTTTCTATGGGAAAAACTTTATGCTCATCACGTGTCCTGATGATAGTGTGGGAGTGCATAATAAGCTTATCACTAAACCCCAACACTAACGCATAATTACACTTTACAATAACACACATAGAACAAGAGCACTTAATCATTTCGCAATAGAAATAATAAAAACGCTAATTTCTATGGGCCATTAACCCTTTACTAAAGATAAAATGAAACAATTATGTTAACAATTGACAGGAACTACCCTTTGAAATAATGGTCTAGTCCATATTCGGACGAGTCGTCGAACTTTCTTTCCGAGAACTCTCCGCTACTAGAGCCAGCGCGGTTGCCATTTCCGAAACTATAATTATACAGGAAAGTAATATTATAGAAGGAAATTCGGCAATTTATGATAGTCGCTTATAAAACATCGAAAGTGGCAACGCTGTATTTTTAAATATTAGCCCGATTGTCCACAATGAGCTGTTTAAAGAAGCCGGCTGATATCGATCGAGAGAACCAACGTGTTATTTATTTAAAAAAATTTAGATGTTAAATACATTATTTTCCAGACAATAAGGGTGTATTTTTGTCTACACAGTAGCACTTTAAAATACTAATTCAGATTGAACGGTACTTAGATGTATTGTGACGTGAAAACTAATGTGATTTTGTGATGTAAGTACTTGGTGTTTTTTTATAAATTAAGTTGGTTTTAAATAAGTCCGAAAAGGTAAATAAAATTGCATTTTTTTTTCTAAAGGCTAAGTGGCATTTATAAACTTTTAAGTTGTCCAGATCTGACGAGTGTCGTTCGAATTGAACAAATGAGAACATACCTGACCATTTATAAACTCCGCAGCGGTTCGTTCGAGTCAGTTCAAGTTTATAAATCAGAGATTGTTTCCCAGCGAACTGAACGTAACAGTTTATAATAATGTACCCTGAAAAATAAACAACTTGAAATCTGTCCAACGGTTATTGACTTTCTAAAGAGCTTACCCTGAAGATATGACAACACTGTGCAAGATTCACTGCCATACGTTGCAGTGTTTACCTTCCGAACAGGGGCACCACGTGCTAATTTTTGGTTTGACATAAGGTCATGTACAGGGCATATAAAATTAAAGCACCATTTTTGAATATTTTTCTTCAATTTGTTTTCATCTCAGGAATTGCCGGTTTAACTATAATACGTCATTTCCATAACACCCTGTATAATAATTATTTATTTAGGCATATTCTATGAATTTATGTATTTCCTTCATTAACTGACTGTCTTAATTATTAAGGAGAAATACGCGAAATGTATAAAACTAATTATAATAAGAACAAATTTAATAGATAATGATATTGTAAAAAAGGTTTCGTCGATATATGCATGGGTGGCTTTTTACGGACAAGGTGTAACGAAAACTTATTGAAGTATGAACTCAACCACTACGATTTTGAATAAACTATCTAAGCTTGAGACTTGGGTTAGTATTCAGGACAAACCTTTTCATTCCCTTAAGGGATTTTTTACATTATTGGTTGTCGCTTGTATATATATAAGAATGTTAAACTAAAAGAAATCAATAGAAAGGCGATAGGTTTCTACTTCACACAAACAACATTACTATATTAAAATATCTAGAACACAATTGACATTTTACATTTTAGAATTCTTATATGATTTGTTTCTTAATCGAATTCCACCTATATTTTTTCTAGATGACATGCTACACTCCCCGAGAATAAAATCCGGACAAAGATAATGTTGGTCAAGTTGATAGTCCTGTAACTTTTTTAATTGTTTTACGATCTTGGTGAAATTTTTAGCAAAGTGTAGATTCGTGTCTTGGAATGATATACTGAATTTTACTTTTCAAAAAATACTGATGTGTTGATCATTATACATTATAGTCAGAAACAAAAGTTACTTTTTTACCGTTAATTTCTCAAGGCCCTGTGCAAAAATTGAGCAGGAAAATTTTACTTCATTATATTTTGTTCTGAAGTATGATCTTCTCTTAACACAATGTTTTTTGATTCACGTTATTATCTTTTCTTAAAAGAAGATACACATTTTGAAAGAAAGTCGTGCAGTTTTTCAATTTTATTCACATTACATGATTTTATCGAGTATCGTGAACAAAAACTAATAGCGTGTATTGCAACCTGGTATTTTTATCACTTCTACCCTGCCACCCAACGAATACTTATAAACAGGAAGAAGACAAACAGCCGTGTTAACAAATCGAAGCAAGTATGAACAAACGAACAAACCCGGCACCCAATACGTCTGGCATCAGCTGACAAACGCACGTGCTTTTCAAATGTTACTTTTGTCCAAATTTTTATTACAGCCAATATTTGAAAGTGACATTTAAACAACAAAAAACATTCAAAACCCTTTTATTTGATTTACTATAAGTGGTGAAAATCAATATTAGGATTCTGACATGTTTTAAGCTGTAAATATCACTTCAAAATAATCCTTACACACTCTTATATCATTTTTTGAACTAGTAACGTAACTACAAATGAAAAATTAAACTTCAGAAATAAGCTTGTAAGTAGTTTTATTAAAAAATAGGAGTAAATCATAATTTACATAAAATATTTTACCATCTTCAAATGGGCTCTAGGTCCTAGCAAATATTTCAAGCTTCTAGTCCAAGCATATTTTTGGGCCCCATATGATTTAGGAAAAGAAATTATTATTGATGCTTACTCTCAGTAAAGATGACTAAATGAATATTTCAATTACAAATTACTCACTTGCACCAAAAAGGAAACGACGTTTTTCGTTAAAATTTAAAGATGACGCGTCTTCTCCACCATTTTAAATCACATCAGATGTTGGTTGATTTTCATTCCCGCCAGACGAAGGAAGTTAGCTTGTTTAACAATTCGCGCTGTTAGCATTCTATGCCGCTCTCTGTCTGCAGCAATCGTCCCTAATTCAGTAAAGTGAGACAAATATGACCAGGATCAAGTCGCCTGCATAAACAATCACCATTTGGCATTTCATATTAACTCTACGTAAGTCTGATATTGACGCTTAAATGATAGAGTGAAACAGATAGATAAAACTAGGTTACTTGTGAGCGTATGGAGCAGAGTAGGCTTAGCATCACTTCCAAGGCCTTCTTACGTGTTTCGATCCCCCCCATAAGCTGTCTCACCGGGCTGCTGCCACCTGGTATTTGAATGAAGTTTTAGCTGGATTTATAAACTTGACGTTACGATTGACGGTACTGTTTGACGGTGACGTTACAGCTTAAACCATATTGAAATGCATAAGACCATTTATATTTGACGTTGATGGTGCCGTTTGACGGCCGACATAACCAATTTTATCTTTTGACGGTGGACGGTCGTAGCAACGTTCGTAGCAAGTTTCCATAGCCAATCAAAGTCGTGTTTGCCTGTCACATGATATTTAGTAAATATTATTTTATTTTATACCATCTTATTAACCATTTTAAAGTGTACTGTTGATAAGTGTTGATAGTATCATTCAGATCACATAAACACAAAAATTAATATAATTACATAAAAATATAGAAAAGCCGAGAAAAACAGGTTATGTTATCGTCGCCACCGTCAAGTTTATAAATCCAGCTTTTGAATTGCCTCTTGAGGAATAGTTTCCCTTTCTTCAGGAATGGCTGTTATATTTAATTTAAACACCTTCTTTCTACTTTACGGGTTGTAACTGGGTATTTAGACGAGGTGAACATTCAGATTTGAATGTAATTGAACATGTACAGTTGTATTCATTGAAAATGGGGACACTAAATTAGTTATAATGTTAATCGGTCTTCATTGATTTTGACTTCATCAAAAATTTAGTGTTGACAACGCTGTCACTGTCAGAATTCGCAAAATGCCTCGCTATTTAACAGAACTTGAAAAAGTTCAAATAGTAGCCAGAATTGAAGATCGGTGGTCAACGTGCACTAGCAAATTTATACGGTAAAGGCAAGAACACAATTTTAACAGTAAAGCAACTTTGGGGACAAGAAGTCTTTGAAAAGAAAAACTAGTTCTGGTCAGACCCGCATTTCCGACCAAAAAGAATCTGAACTGAAAAACTGCGGAGCTGTGTAAAAAATAATGCTCACGGATGAACGAGACAGTCTCGGATAGTTCTCGCCTTAAATTATATATTCCGCGACTGTCAGTTAGTTGTGGAATGCGGCAGTGCTTACTGACGAAAAGATTTTTCAATCTAAATATGTGTAATAAATTCGGGTATCTATACGTTATTATGGAGACCATGCACAGATAAACGAAATAGAGGAAGACCACCTACACGATGGACCGACGACTTGAAAAGAATTGCAAACAACTGGATCCAGACAGGTCAAAATAGAGCCAGGTGGCAAGCCATGAGGGAGGCCTATGTCCAGCAGTAGACGTCTTGAGGGCCGAGGGTATTAGTTATGTTACGTTGAATAAAAAATATGTGTTATTACAGAAATACGTTTATACATTTAATTAGGTTATTTTATTTTGATTAGCGACGCCAATGCTTATTGCTCATAACCTTAAAAACAATAAATCAATTAGAAAAGCCTGATTTATGCAAATAGGGCAAAAATAGTCATAAGACTTGTTCCCATTTTCTATGAATACAACTGTACGCATGGGATATGATATGTAGAATTGCCCACAATCGACTCCCATAAACATTGCCTGATCTGGGAACATACTTCCCATCTCCTCAACAAGCGATTCAAAACTGCATCGAAAGCATGCCCCACGTAGCATGGTAGAAGTAACAAGAACACGATGTTGTAATACACGCTATTAATTTTTACTCGATAAAATAATGTTATGTTGTGAATTGTGAATAAAATTTAAAAACTGCACGAGTTTCTTTCAAAATTTGTATCTTCTTTTACGAAGCGATATAGAACCAAAAAACATTGTATTAAGAAAAGGTCACACTTCAAAACAAAATATAACGAAGCTCAATTCTACAACTCAATTTTTCCACAGGGTGTTAAGAAATTAAGGGTAAAAAAGGAGCTTTTGTTTCCGCCTGTATAATAATCACGATATAATAATAATTTTTGAAAACTAAAAATCAGGATATCATTCCAAGACACATGTCTACACTTTCAAAATTCTCATTACCATCATAAGATTGAAAGATATTCATTTTTCGGCCGCTCATAAGCAGCAGAGAAGAAAATTTACGAATTATAAATTCAATTCTTAAGAAATTTGATTTCCAAATTTATACACTTTTTTTAATCAATGCTAAGAAACCCTATATAACTCAGACAAGGAAGTCAATAGAACAACCGATGCTACAAAATACAATTTTTTTATTAATTTTTTTGGAGCTCATTTATACATTTTTTCCCAAATATATTCAATGAGATTTCGGTCGGGCCTGTTAACTGAAAAATGTAGGCACATTTAATAAAAATTGTGTATTTCATGAAGTAACAGATATAAACAATTAATTCTTATTTCAGGCATCACCGATCAACCTAAAACACAGCCTGTTAATACCTGACAGGTACGCGCCCAATCCACAGTACTCGGCCTGTTGTAGTACTGACGTGCCAGTCATACGCAAGGAGACTCTGAAGTTCCTTAACGAGTTAGGCGAAGGGTGTTTTGGTAAAGTTTTTAAAGGTAATTCCACACATTAGTATTTGAAATTAATACCACCTGAAAAGCAAACAGACTTGTTCTTTCGATTCATAATTAAATTTATTAGCTAAAACAATTTTTTCAACAATATCCCTTTAAAAAGATTCATCGGAAAAGGAATTAACCACAAAAATATTAAATAAAGACGAGAAGCGTCATATACAGTGAACTCTCCATTAAGGTGCACCTCCTCTATATGGACAGTTCGTATATTTCGTACAGTTTTCTAAGATCGTTACAAAAACTATATTTCTTTTTATGCAAATGAATGTATAAAATTGGTAATTTCTTAACAAAACAGTAATTTAGCATTAAAAAAGTTTGCATTCATTTCTCTCTGAATGCCATTAAGTTGCCATGAAAACAGCATCCGTGTCGGTTGTTGCCTGGAGGCTGCATTGTTATTGTTACCTTACAAATGCCAATAATATTTGAAAACATCAAAATTAAAAAGAAATAATTCTGATTTCGAAAAATAAAACTTATTTCAATTCGCTCCAGGTCAAATAATTAATAAATTCAATGAAGCAACACTAAATTTATTGCTCGAGAAATCGAAAGAAACTTACAGGAGGGAATATAATACGTCTATTAAATTGCTTCGGACCAAAACCAAGTGAAGATTTTGAGATTTTCAAGGACGGTAAAACATTTTTAAATCTTCGACTTTATGGTTGTGCTTCCAAGCTAGAATCAACATTAATTCTGAATAATCAAGTCGATATAGGCAAATATCCCAAACTTATCGACAGTGAGTTGGCTATACACCATTACATATTTTTTAATTTCAAAAAAGAAAACTGATACGATCGTGGGAAAAATATTCTCACATACTGGATTGCGGCACTCGGCTTCGGTTCGTGCGATTAAATTTCCGATGCGTGACGAAAAGAAAGAAGTACTTTGTTACATAAATAACTATTGAATCAACAACGAACATGGATACTGAAACAAAATTCTTATGAACAAATGTTTTAATTTTTTTTTCGGACATTTCCATAAAATTTATTAAAAATATTTTTATTGTGTAAAAGCCCACAAGATAAGCGGTAGGTGGGGTAAAACGGTAGGTAATTAGTATTTTAGGGTTTGGTGCAACCATTTAAATGTTTCAAGAACCTACTAACCTACGCCACTTTTAAATTTTAAAAACGTTAGTTTTATATTATAATAATTAATTGAGAACGTTATTTCAGTGGGTAGGTAATACACTAAAAACCATTACGATATATAAAGGGTGTCCCAGAATATGTGGGCAATCTCCTGGGTTCAGATAGAACAATTAAAAATAGTAGGAGAAGTTCTTATAACTGACGTACCTGGAAATCGTTGTTTTTTAAATAATTTATTAAATACTAGGTGTAATTTAATAATTTTTTAGTATAATGGTTAGTAGATGAGTCTCCTTAAAATTCGCCCTTTTAAACACATTTGGCTTATTTAGTTTGCCAGGGATGGACTAGACGTAACACAAAATTTTTTTTTTGTTTTGTTGTACACCTTGTATGATGAAGGAACGACAATAATATTTTTGGATACTCTACACCTTAAGCTTAATTGTACTATTGATTAATGTCGATAAAGTGAACTGTTTTCGAAAAAAAATGTATTTTTGTTCAATATGGTTTTTTACATTATTTTATGTTTTATGTTCATAAAATTTCCTCATTGTTGTTATGGATTCTTTCACATGTACCGATTTAAATAAGAATATTTATGCCAGTGTCAGTTTATGGTAGTGTCAGTTTATGGTAGTGCCTTGAAATTTGCGTTTTTTCTCCTTTGTCTTATTAGTTACTAACTTAGTAATGAAATTTACGTATGCTGAATATAAATCCTATTGAACAAAAATATTTTTTTTTTTCGAAAACAGTTCATTTTATCGACATTGATCAAGAGTACCTTTTTCTCAGCTTAAGGTTTAGAGTATCCAAAAATATTATTGTCGTTCCTTCATCATACAAGGTGTACAAAAAAGCATTCTTGTGTTACGTCTAGTCCGTCCCTGGCAAACTAAATAAACCCAATGTGAATATTAAAGAGACTCATCTAGTAACCATTATACTAAAAAATTATTAAATTACACCTAGTACTTATTATTTAAAAAACAACGATTTCCAGGGACGTCCGTTATGGGCCCGTATCTCCGTAGGCGAGGCCGTAGGAAGAAAAATGTATAGGTAATTCTCCTGTTATTTTTAAGTGTTCTATCTGAACCCGGGAGATGGCTCACATATTCTGGGACACCCTGTATATCTGTCTCTACCCTACTTTATTTCTTATAATACTTGTATCAAGAAATACAAAATACAATAGATATAATAATTACTTCCTCTCATACAAACCGCAACTAAAACCAACAAAACCTAAAAGAGGAAATGCTTCATGTGGAAGTTTTCAGCCTACTCAGTTACCTGAAAAGAGTCGACTGCTTGCGGGCGAAATTACAACAATATGAATTATATTTTAGAAACAATTTTAAATAAATTTATTTCATTTTACAATGCTTTGAGTGATGTTTTGGCTTAACCATTGGCGTTCAAAAAATTTGGTTACACTTTTTACGCTACAACTATCTAATATTTTTAACGCTCTGTAGAAGAAAATATCACCAGAAACTATGCTAGCTACTTAATTAAAGAAAATTATAGTTTTGATGAAGACGTTATTTGTTAGAATCCTTCCAAATCAATAACACTTAAATGCTCTAATGCCCTGTTAAGCGACCAGATAGGTCTGAGCAATCTCCTTTATTAAATTAATGCTTTTAAGTTAAGTTTTCTTAGAATATCACCCTTCTCTCGAGTTGTTAGGTCGATAAAAACAAGCAATTTTGTAGTCACCTTCTGACCAATGTAATAGAACCCAAACAGCTATATAAAAAAGGGAAAATAAAATATACGTTTTTATTTATTTTGTTACTTTTATATCTTTAATCATAACAAAGTTACTGTTGTAAATTGTACACAAAGTTGCACATTTAATTTGGATAACCTTGTATATTAATATATTCTAAATTATCGAAGATTGTGCATATTTCACAATGAGAACCTGTCATCCTTTCTCATCTCATCTTGTCTCATGAAATAAATGTCTCATATATTTTTTTATCAATCTCGTATAAAAACAACTTTTCAGACCAAAATAACTTTTAATTGTTTTCTATAAAGTTGTTTTTATTCCATCACAATTTGATATAATATGGAATAAAATGCAAACTCCTCATATATTTTTTTATCGATCTCGTATAACAAACAATATTTTTCAGACCAAAATAACTTTTAATCTTTTTCTATAAAATTGTTTGTTTTTATCCCATCACAATTTGATATAATATGATACTCATCTTATTATGATTTAAACCTAACACAATATAATACATTATGATGGTTTGATATTACCATAATTTAATCAAACATGAGTGTCATTTCTTTAGGTTTTCTTCTTACCAAAAAAATAATTTTCTCGTGTTTCGCTTTCACAGTAGCATCGTCTAATAATCTGAATGCATATTTCAATGATAAATAGTTATTAAATTTATTAAATGAGAGTTTTACAGAACTTAAGCTAGGTATTAAATTTGCAATTAAATAAATAAAAAGGAGAATTATTGAGCTTCAGTTATTAAGATGTAAGTTGGAATTTTTAACAATTTATTTCCATGGATTCTAGCAATTGTAATTTTACCCTTTTGTTTTCCGTATGCACATATTTGAAATTCGAGTAAAAAATACTGGGTTTTTCAATATTTTTGGGTTCGTTTATTCGAATCTGCAAAACCTAAATTAATGGCTTCTTTATACACAGGTCTTCTCCCTTAAAATCCCGTCAATTAAATTTAATAGTAAATAATTTATTGCAACTTGTTTTATTATGTTAAATTATTTAAGAATATCGTTTTTCTAATGAAAGTATAGTTACTTTATGTTGTATGGGGTGGTATCAAAGATAGAATCATTTTTTCCTTTACGTTAAGAAGTAGATAAAAATTCGAAATAGAAAAGTTGTAGAGTTCATTAAGCTGTACATTCTAAAATTATATTGGTATATACAGCGTGGTCCACAAACACGTGGCGAATATAACTTAGGTTTATTTTAAGTGGAACATCCAGTATTTATATCAATTTTTGGATTATGAGTAAGATTCCGAATATTTTTTTATATATAATGTTATATATCTAAATCTTATAGTTTTCCCGATATTTTCATTTTTTCAGCAAAATGACAGTTTTCAGCATTGGATTTAATTGTAAATACCTACACTACCTTTGCAAATTATAGATTCATATTTGGAATGGAGATTACATGTAGCTAAGGCAAACAAATTATGGAATTAAATTTACCTAAGTTTACACGGTGTTCAAAATAAATTTTCGCATATCAGTAACTTTGATCTAAAAAAATTTCGGTTCTTTTTCAATAGCACAGCCTGTATATTTTATTTTCCTCTGATAGAATATGTAATTCTCTTTAACTCTTGTTTATATGTTCATTCTATCTATCTATATCTATAAAATTACTCTGTTTAATATGCTTATTTTTAATAGTTTTCGACATATTTTAATTTTTCTCTATTTTTCATTGTTCATTTCCTACATTTATGTTGTAACGTCATAGTTCTCCCCCCTGTATACTCCAATATAATTGTAGAATATGCACCCGAATGATCTCTACAACTTTCGTATTTCCAATTTTTATCTAATTGTTAACTTAAAGGGAAAATGGACTTTACTCTATCGTTGACTCACCCTGTACTACTATCAAAAATTAAATTTTAAAATCAATTAACTCAAACATAATAATGTTATTTTTTGACAAACGTAACCGAATGCCTGAAAAACATGCCAAGAAATTTTTTCGTTGCTCTTGGAATAGATCAATTTTATTTAGAAGAATAATATCACGGTCAAGTCAAGTATTTATTCGTTGCAAATTTTTAAATTACTTTACAAGATATAGGGCCATTAATTCTTATGACGGGTTTGCAAAGATATTTTTAAATTTAATAAATCAACATACAGACAATTAGACAACTAAATAATTCCATCAATAAATAATTCATTATAATTTGAACAAGTGAATATTTTTAGGGGAGCTTCTTCGAGTCCCGGACCAGAAACCGGACGTGGTGGCCATCAAGGTTCTAAAGGAGTCGGCGAGCAAAGAGGCAGAAGAAGATTTTTTCAGAGAAGTGGAGATAATGAGTGCATTTGAACATCCTAACATTTTGTCATTTATTGGAGTTGTTTTGCGAGGTAATGCATTTTTATATCTTGCGTAAAAAAGTTATATTGAGAGCTCGAGAGTGGTAAGAAGTTTATTATACACGATTACGAGGGTTACGGTTAATTCGAAAGCGTTTGTATAATTCTGAACACTTGATTAGTATCTGAGTACGTACTCATACGGTTATCTCATGCTCCATTCGATAAATTTTTATATACCATATCTATGACAAAATATACTACACACATTGCAAGGCATCTTTTAGTGACGTGCCCATGCGTATCCATGTCTTTAGTGAATTTTTGCTGCGTATCCATCTCTATTTTTCCTATTGCGTATCCATCTCTATTTTTCTTATTGCGTATCCATCCCTATTTTTTTAATATGTTTTCTGACTCTGATCATTTAAAAGCATTTTGAGGTATCAGTCATCACTGGTATCAGTTCAGTAGTTTTTAAATTACTAAGTAATTAAAAAAATTCTGGATCCATTTGATGTGTACTAGGTATCCAAATAAATGACTTGCGTATCCAAATGGATACTCAAAAGTACGTTAAAGGATGCCTTGACACATTGAATTGTATAATTCTACGTTGCCCAGTTTCACTATCGGAATCAATTGTTTCTAACTAATTATTTTTAACTATTTGTAACGATTGCGTGTTAGTATATTACATAGTGGAACAATTTTATTAAAATTAAACAACCACATTTACTAGAATTAAAAAATATCGCTGCAACAAATATATACGCAACAGATATTTATTAATTTAATTATGCAAATGTTTCAAATTAAATTTGAAATTCTCTATTTTAAAATTATATTTCTATTTATACCATATTCGCTCGTGTGGTGATCCTTTACCCAAAGATAAGACAAATAGTTCCTATCAATATGTGTCTGCAGGTGCTTGGTTTGAAAGATACAGGGCAGGATGCAGATTTTTAAATTTTTCGATACTTTCAAGGAATTTCCGACACGGAAATGAAAAGTACCTAAAATAGCACAAAAATTTAGCAATAAAAATGAGTGAATATGTTTACCAGGGACGTACGTCTGATAAGTAGGTAGGGTACTGACGTTTCCACATTTTGATAGCACAATTTATTAGAAATTTACATGATAAATAAAAAACATCTCTTAGTATTTATTTGAAGTCAGCTTAGGTTTACAAGATAAATGTAATTTTATCAGGTGGGAAACGTAACACGATTTTAGCAAATGAGTATTTATTGCTATCAAAAGATATCTACCCAATTAATTTACAATACATTTTTAATATTGCTAAAATATGTGTTCTTTAAGTCGCTCGTGGTACCACGGTACCACTAGTAATTTCACGACTAAAGTCATTTTATTTTCGTAAATAAGGTATTATACACGGTAAACTCAAAATGCAGTACTTGGTAGCAGAAGCATGTCAAGTTATGTGGAATGATAGCAGGCAGCATTTCAAAAATCACTTTCAGCGAAGGAAAACAGGAAAATAATTTTTATTTATTCTTGAGCTGAGGAGCTCCGTAAATTTTTATATTTTAAAATGACATGAATGTCTATAAAAAGTCTGCAACTTCCATTGCAGACGCAATTCTTCTGGCTGCTACTTGTAGACTCATCTAGTAGGATATATTAGGATCCCACAAAACCGTCTCATTATGGTATCAATATATCAATAAATTTAATTGTGTCTTTGTCACAAAATTTTGGCAGTTTGCACACAACTATCATCTTGCTCTGACCCATGTCAACACGGCCGCGTTGACATGGGTCCACGAGAGGGTGGCTCACGTTCGTATTCGCAAACCATGTCAACGCGGCTATTTTAAATACTACTAAATACGTATTTTCAGTTATTATACTGGGTGTTTTGGGAGGAACGGGAAATATTTTAGTGAGGTGTTCTAGAAGTCGATATAAGAAAAAGAGATCTAGAAAATTACTTTCTTTCCGAGATAGAATAGGATGTCAAAAATATACAGGGTGTAACTAAATAAGTGTAAAACATTTAAGGGGGTGATTCCTCATCGAAAAAAAGATAGGATCTTTCATATAAAGAAACTTCATTGGAGCATTCCTTGTTAAGATACAGCCCCTTAAAGGGGGTACATAAAATTTATAAATAAACAAAACTAATTTATTAATAACAAAACATACAACATCTAGAAATCATAGTAAATGTTCAATATGTCTACCTTCAGACATTACGCATGCGTCTAGACGTCGGCGCATTGAGCCACGTATTCGCGCAAATATTCCTGGAGTCTCCCTAATTACCCTGCACGCATCGATAATGCGGTTTCTTAAGTCCTCTACATCGCGAACAGGAGTACGATAAACCAAATGCTGCAAATGGCCCCAAGTTGAGAAATCGAGAGGATTGAGATCCGGGGATCGAGCGGGCCAATTCTGAGGTCCTCCTCGACCTATCCACTGATTTGCATATGTTTCAGTTAAATGCTGACTAAAATGGGCGGGAGCCCCATAATGCATAAAAAACATATCCCTTCTGACGCCCAAAGGAACTTCCTCCAGCAGTACGGGATACACTGCTCTTAAAAATTGAACGTATGCCTCACCATTTAATCGAGGAGGTAGAAAATGAGGCCCAATTAAATAATCCCCAATAACTCCGACCCACACGTTAAGAGAAAACTGTTCTTGATGGTTAGTTTCGACAATAGCGTGAGGGTTAATTATGACAATTAATAATCTTGTCCCGAGAAAAACTACATTCGTCTGTGAATTCGATCGTCTTCAGAAAGTCACGATTTCTTCTAATCATTGCATCCAATTGCAAAATTCAAGACGGTTCCAAAAGTCTCGCGGTAACAGTGCCTGTACTCGTTGCAGATGGTAACGGTATAAGAGTTGTTCCTTTAAAATTCGAAATACCGTCATATGATCAACATTTAGCTGGAAAGCAATCTTTCTAGTACTGGTAGTAGGTTGTTCTTCAAGCAAATTAAGTACTGCTTCCTCAAGCTATGGTGTTCTTACTTCTCGATGGCGACCACAATCCTGCGTTCTTTTGTCGAATGAACCATATTCTCGTAATCGTTGATGAAGTCGGGCAAATATTCTATGTGAAGGATGCTGCCGTTGAGGATACATTTCAGCATATCTTCTAGAAGCATCTAACCCATTCCCATGCGACAGACCGTAAACGCAATGCATATCATCCATTTCCTCATTTGTGTATGCCATTTTAATAACAAGTGAATTATTAAAGTAACAACAAATTAAGAACAGAACAACAATACACAATTAGTATTAATTCAATTTCAAAAATTTACAAACTGACAGCTTGATACCAATTTAATTGTCACTATCGCTAATAGCGGCCTACTGGATAAATTAGTTTCGTATTTTAGTTTTATGGCGATATGTATCTTTCTAATTTTTTGCTGCGAACTGGTTTATTTTGGGCAAAAAATTCAAGAGACATTTTTTGTTTAGAATGAAACAGGTTGTCGGAAATAAATTTTTAGCTGGTAAACAAATAATAAGACAAAAACTTACATTGGAAATAAATTTTAGGGGTTGCGTTTTCCACCCCTTACAACCATGGGGTAAACCAAATAAATTACTGGCTAAGTGTCTTTTTGGTAGTAGAAAATTTAAGGTTAATTTCAATATTGTAACTTTTTTAGTGCTTGTGAAAAAAATTGTTAAACAAATTTTATGTACCCCCTTTAAGGGGCTGTATCTTAACAAGGGATGCTCCAATGAAGTTTCTTTATATGAAAGACCCTATATTTTTTTCGATGAGGAATCACCTCCTTAAATGTTTTACACTTATTTAGTTACACCCTGTATATACAGGGTGTTTCTTAATAACATGATATTATTTAAAGAGGTTATTCGTGGGGCCATTTGCAGAAAAAAACTTCGTATGAACATATGTTCTAAACGTCTTAAGTTTTGAGATACAGTGAGTGTTACAGATTTCCAAAAAATTTTTCTTCTTCAATACCTCGAAAACAAAAATGATATTATACAAATCATAGATATGCACCATACTGACAAAAATACGTTTTCTCGAATTAAAAGTTTTTAGAAATATACGCCACTAATATCTTTCAAAATAGGTATGTGTCTTTTAATCGAACGTCATTATTTCTTAAAAGAAAAACACCTCTTGAGTTTTCTGGACACGAGAAACCGTTTTCAAGTAACAATTAAATGTATTTCTGATGTCTTTCTTGCAGAAGGCACATCCTGTGGTATCATCAGCCCAATGATGGTCTTTGAATATATGGAGCACGGCGACCTAGCCGAAGTTCTCCGGGCACAACGTCGGCTTTCTCCGAGCACCTCCTTGGATAACCAGAGCAATAGTTCGTTACCCCCTCTTTTGGAGGCTGCGGACTTGCTGAGCGTAGCGCTACAGATAGCTTGCGGTATGGAGTATCTGGCCGCGCAGAGATTCGTCCATAGAGACTTGGCATGTAGAAATTGCTTGGTTGCCGATGGGCCCACTGTGAAAATCGCTGATTTCGGCATGAGTAGGGATGTCTATACTTGTGATTATTATAAGGTAAGGGTAAGTACATAGGTAACATAGGTAAAATTTATACCTATAGATTCAAAAGTTTTGTATCACTCTGATTTTGGCATATTAAGATAATTTCAAGAATGCATTTTTTTTCTAAATGTTTATACAGGGTGATCCAAGATGGGTGGCGAGCGGCCGTATCTCCAGAACCATACATGCTACAACTTTGGGGTAAAAAATTTATTAAGAAATATGACCAAAAAAATTAGCTGGGAAATATTTTTAAGTTCGTAATTTTACCGCTAGGGGGCGTAATCGCTATGCTACGATACAACTGCTAATATCTTCAAAACAATGTAGGTCGAAAATTTACTTTTTATAATTTCTGTAATATCCTCTATAAAATTTGTGATAACAATTTTTTTGTAGTTACTATGGTAACGGAGGGGGGAAAGGTAACAACTAAAAATACTAAAAGGGCCGTAACTTCGGTTTGCGTTACCAAAATTTAACAAACTATGGCTTGTTGTAAAGAACTTTTCGTCCTGATTAAACGTTATTATTAATAATTTAAAAATTAGTTCGTGCGGATGATAAAAGAGGGCGTTATTTTTTTTAAATATTTCTTCTTTCGATTTCTTGAAAAGTTTAAATGCAAACAGTCATTCATTTTCACTCTATTTTATAGCTCATTTGTTACTAAAAATTGCGGCGAAAACCGGAGGTCATTATCTTTTGTCTTTTAAAAGTTATCGCAAAAATAGTGGGAAACTGTAATTTCAGTTTAGCTTTTACCAATAATTTGCTATTTTCTTATATGAAAACGTTGAAATCCTAGAAAATGGACAATTGTAAAATAAAACAAAAGAATAAATAATATATGTAATAAAAACAATTACAGGAGGATATTACAGAAATTATAAAAAGTAAATTTTCGACCTACATTGTTTTGAAGATATTAGCAGAAAGTAAGGATTTTGTATCGTAGCATAGCGATTACGCCCCCTAGCGGTAAATTTACGAACTTAAAAATATTTTCCAGCTAATTTTTTTGGTCATATTTCTTAATAAATTTTTTACCCCAAAGTTGTAGCATGTATGGTTCTGGAGATACGGCCGCTCGCCACCCATCTTGGATCACCCTGTATATTTATGTTTATCAGTTAAAAAGAAATACCATTTTTTTGTAGCAAACAAAATATTATCAAGACATTTGTTTAAGATAACATTTTCAGTGTTGTATTTTGTTGGCGCTGGCCAGTTAAATTTTTCGGTTCAGTGTGTAAAAATGAATCGCCGAGTAATATCTGAAATTGATCGTGCAAGAATAGTAGCTTTAGTTGAGGAGGGTCATTCCCAAAGATTTGTTGCTGAAAGAATAGGGGTTTTCCAAAGTGATGTATCTCGCATATGGAATCGCTATCTAGAGACCAATTCGGAGCGAGACAGGTAGAAGACATGTTACTAACGAAGAGCAGAACCGCTATATTACATTAACAATTCGTACAAATCGTGCTATGCCACTCCCACAACTTCAGAGAGAGTGGAAATAGAGTTCGCGTATCTGTCTCGACACTAAGAAGACGCATTCTTGATTCCGGTTTAAGATGTCGGCGACCAGTAAGAGTTTCCCAACTACAATATGACCACCGAGTTCGTCGACTGCAGTGGGCTGAAACGCACGTTCGCTTACCCGAAGAATTGTGAAAGTCTGTCCTATTTTCCGACGAGACCAGGATTTGTCTGGTAAACGATAGTCGCCGGATTTGGAGAGAACCAACAAGAATCGTCCACCTTGCCCATGCTCGCTCCTCGACTCCATTCGCGGAAGGAAGCGCCATGTTTTGGACAGATATTATGTCTGACGGGCATACTGAGTTAGTCCACGTTCAAGGCACAATGACTGGCGACAGCTATATTATGGATATTCTACATCCTTATGTTAGAACGTGGAGAGGGGCTGTTGGTAACAATTTTGTGTTTATGGACGACAATGCCCGGCCTCATCGTACTAGAGCTGTGGATAACTACCTAGAAAGTGAGGGAATCAATCACTTGGATTGGCCTGCTTCGTCCCCTGACACGAACCCAATAGAATATGCTTGGGATATGCTGTCAAGGGCAGTTCGCGTTAGAAGAAATTCCCCTAGAACTCTCCAGGAGGTTGTCGTCGCTGCTACCGAGGAATGGCAGACTATTCCACAGCATGCGGCGTCGTATTCAAGCTTACATTCAGGCCAGAGGAGGAAATATATTTTATTAGAAGCTATATCTTTTTTAAATTTCACAAATTATACAATATAAATAAATTTTACTTCTATTAAGTTTTTTTCTTGGAAGGTTTAAAATGTTGTGGTAAAATAAAAACTTTTAAAACCCCGTTATTTTTATTTTAAACTTATCAATCAACTAATATTTAGTATATCTTCGCCATGACGTAATTACTTATTCGAGAATCAGCGTGATGCAACACTTTTGAATCTATGTGTATGTGTGCATATACAGAGTGTTTGGTAAGTTTAGGGCAATATTTCGCTAGCAAACAGGGGAGCGGCGAGTAAAAATAATACTAGCAGTTCATATAATCATCCAAATGCTCCTCCTAACAAAGAAATCAGGCCTCAATGACGCACATTTTCGATTATAACTTTTAAGCAACTCTGTATATTTTATTGAAATTTTTGTATCTTTGTATAGTCCATATGGACTAAGAAATTCATACTAGAATCATTCTCGTATATAGCCAGAGAAGCCAGGAACAAACTTGGCAACGCACTCTCATGTTTTAATTTGGGAAAACAAAAAAATATTTTTTTAAATATTTTTGACATTTCTTTTAAAAGAAAATACTTTTCATTTGCTTAAAAAAAAGAACAATTTTCGAGATAATCAAATTAGCGCAATCTAATAAGATCAACACATTATAAGCAAATAATATTATAATTATTTTGTTACAGATTGGTGGATCTAGACTGCTACCAGTACGGTGGATGTCACCGGAAAGTGTGGTGTATGGTCGCTTTACACTAGAATCCGATATATGGTCCTATGGCGTGATACTATGGGAAATATACAGTTTCGGAAAACAACCATATTATGGACATAGTAACGAAGAGGTAAGTACAATTATGTTTAATAAGGTACGGAAAGGTTATATAAAAATTATACCTTCCAGGCATATTATAATAAATCATGTCAAATGTCTATAACTTAAAAAAAAATATCCTGTATAAAAAATTTCTAGAATTTTTATGAAATAAAAGACCCATACTTTCCAAATTGTCAAATTTTTAAGCGCATTAGTTACAAAATAATAGTGTTGTGATCGCTCGAGCGAAAAACTGCTTGAGTACTCGATTATTGAAATAACCGACATCGCTCGATTATTAAAAAAACCGCTCTAGTTATAAATTCAAGCGAAAATCGTCGCTTGTTACTTATTACCTTTCACTCCACACCCGAGCTTCGCTTGACGCCGACCGTAATGTGCTGCTGCTTGGTAGTGTGATCGCTCGAGTGAAAAGCTGCTAGTATATTTGACCAGTTTTTCGCTCGATAGGAAATACTACTCTAGTTATAAATTCAGGCGAAGAATCGAATCATGCCTTTCAGTTGACACCCGAAATGTGCCGATAGGCGACGTTCGAGTTTGACGCTCAGAAGGCTGACACGACATACGTCTTTAGGAAAGGCACATAAACGAGAAGGTGCATATAAAAAGTATGACAAATCCCTTAGTGGAGCCATCGCGACATGGGTTTTGTTTTGACTCGGATTGGCTAGCCAGCGGCGATTGTAATTTCTTAAAAAATTAAAAAAGCATGTAATTTAAAAGAAAAATCAGAATAAACTGTTTTTCCTTAATAAAAATTCTAGATTAAACTCCTAAACGTACAAAAACAACCCCTGGTGTTTTATCAACACATTTTTCTTAGTCATAAAAATTTCAATCAATCAATCAATCCATTATTAAAATCGCTCGAGTATCAAGTACTCGATTATTAAAATCATCGGTTTTTCCAACACTACATGTGAAATTACGTTTGATATATTTTTTTATAAAAAATTCCTTTAATTAATTTTATCTCCGAAACGATTGGAGATGGGTATATGAAATTGTTAACAAAAGTTGCTTGGTTTCCCATGTAGAATCGAAAAATGCCAAAATATACAGGGCATCCCTATTAAAAAAAAAAACAAAAAAAGTGTTATTATTCTTCTGGCAACAACAACTGAAACAAAAGAAGATATAGGACTATGATTTTCACGTCTTTCTTGCAAATTTAGTCTACTTTCCCATTATGGTATCATAATTTTACCGTATGGACTAAGTTTTAGGAATAAAATAAAAGAAACCGTCATTATTGCAAATTGTGCTCTCTAGCAACTTTATTAGGAACTATCGTGTACAACTGGGTACGACAATTAAAAGTACTTTCATACAAGCGAGCTAAAGTTTACAAAAATTGAATAAGTCGTTTAGACGTTTCAGCAATTTAAATGGTTACACTTTCAATGGCAAACAAGCCCCCGCTCTTATCAACGTCGGGTGCGCAAAATGAGTCTTAGACCAAAATGATACGTTTTCAAAATCTCTAACTATGTCACCACCTTGCAGCGAAATGCGGAACTTAAAAATAATTTCCAGGATTTTCTCATACCCACTTTAACAAATGAAATTTTGTTCCCTGAATTTCTATGCCAAGAAACACCCTGTATAAATCAAGAGGATATCTAAATCTGGATAGTTTTTACAAAATTAGAAGACTTCAATCATGAAATTAATAAAGCAATAAAAAATCGTGTGTAAAGTAACGATACAAACATAATATCAGAAACATTTAAAAAAATAAAATTAAAAGTGATATAGCGAAAAAATAAATTTTATTTGACGGCATAAATATTTATAATAAGTTACCTAAGATTTTCAAAAACACTCTAGTAAAATTATTTAAAGCAAAGACCAACAAACTTTTTTCCGGAAAATATAGAAATTAGTTAATTAAAACCCACCATTTGAATAATTTGTACGTATGATTCTAGTGTGATTTTATTAGTAATTAAAGCAGAGTCATCAAAATAATATACAGTAAATCTTCTCATGTGTTAATTACAACTTTGTCTTCCGGCATTTCATCTCGTACCGTTCTTTGCTATTAAAAGTTCTTAATCTTGACGTAGACATCTATGAAAACTTCTACCTTTTTAATGTCAAAAGTTTTCTCACAACGTTCATCTTAAATACGGAGTTCATACTGTTACAATATTTTTTTCTTAATTTGTTTAAAACACCTCAAGGTATAAAAATTAATTAATTTTGTTGTCGTGTTATTATGATAAACGTTAGTAGCTGTCTTAGAATCATTATAATCCTTGCGCACTTGCTTATTTCGTAGCTATTTTGTTTCACAATTGTAACCTATTATCATGGTTGGTTGGATGGTTGGTTAAAGGCGGGGGTCGGTTTAAAGGCCCGAACTTCCATCACTGCAGCCTTTCGGCTTATTGTGTACCCCGATCTTGTTAGAAGATGTTTGTTCCTTCTATGAGGTCCAGCTACCAAGCTTGTCATGTGGGAGGTTGTCACCACGTTGTATGTTCCCGAAGATATTGTGTCTTATACGAGACAGTGCTACGTAGAGGTATATTATGTGTGAGGCGGTTTCATCCTCTTCGCCGCAGAGTCTGCATTCAATGGATCCGTTGTTTATACCTATCCGTTGAAGGTGTTTTCGCAAGTGGCAGTGGCCTGTTAGCAGACCCATCACTTGTTTCAACTGGGGCCGCGTCAGGGTTAGCATCCCATTCGATAGTATTCTCGATGGTTTTCCAATCACGGCCTGCGAGTGTATTTGACCAGGTAACCTTTGCCATCGAGATAGGTGTTGTTTTTTCGACCATCTATCTAATGTTGTCTTTGTTTGATATTCGAAAGGCCGGTCCTGGGCCCCTGAGACTTTGAGCGGATCCGGCTCTCGCTTTTTCATCCGCTTTTCCATTTCCTAATATCCCTGAGTGACCAGGGACCCACAAGAGTTCTACCTTGTTCCTTCTGGCCGCCAGTGCTTTTAGGTTGGTATGGCACTCCAGTGTAAGTTTGAAGTAAACCGATTGGAGTTTAGAGCCTTAAGAGCAGCTTGGCTGTCCGACAGGATGTAAATCTTTTGGTTGTGGTAGCCCTTTTCAAGATTTTGTAGTACACATGCTTGTATGGCATGAACTTCCGCTTGGTATACTGTGGCGTAGTTCCCCAGAGGAATGCTTATGCCCATCCTGGGTCTTTCCCCAAATATACCTGCGCCCACACCGTTGGCGCTTGAAAGGCTATTATCATAGAAATAAGTAAACCTAGAATGACCACCAAGGCAAAAAATGTGCTATCGTTATGTGCCGTCAAAGGTTCTTTAAGGACCCTAGACGTCGCCACCTCCAGAATATGATGCGGAATTATTTTACAGCCCGTGTTAAACATTAGCCAGAAGAATTTCTTAGTGCCGGTGACGTGGTCTGGTGAAGATCGCCAATATCTACGAATAAATGAAGCCGACAGCGTTAAATGGCAGTGAACAGTATAATATTATATGCTATGATACAGGGTGTCAATTTGAAAATTTTTCACAATTTTTATTGTAAGAAGAGCTCCTTTAATGGTACTATTGGAAAGATAAAAGACTTAAACAACCTTTAAATTGATGATGAATAGAAATAAAAATTCTCTTCAAATAGAAACTAATTTTTTCGCGAAGAATATAACCGCCGGCGCACAGCCATTTAGGCGAACTCCTGCGGGACCGATATCAGGTCAAATGATTTCAAAATTAATTTTTTAACAAACCCGAACAATATTTTCGACTGTGAAACGATATCGTATGTGTGATTTTAGCTGCAGCATACGAATTTTGTAATTATTTTTCCACAATTATTATAAATAAATTGACTGCATTATACTATATACAGAGTGTTCCATAACTTATGGGACATATATAGAGCAACTGGACATACTAAACATCAAACCAGACAAATTGAGGCATATAAGCTTTTTCGAAATGTTTCTTTGAAAGGTTATTTTCAAAAATAAGCCATAATTTGAAGACGTACACTGCAACGTACCGGATTGAAAGTTGGCGGTATGATGTTTTTGTGATTAAGAAATGGGAATCTTTACCTGTTATTAAGTATTTTTAATCAAAGGCGGGAAATATCTAAACGAAAAAGGTAAACCTGCTTGCTCGATCTCAAAATCTCTAACCGTTTTCGAGATACAGTGAAACCTTCATTAGGCGGACACCTACGGGACCGTCTAAATGCGTCCGCCTAATAAAGGTGTCCGCCCATGGGAAATTTGTTATTAGGTAATATGTAAATGCAAAATTATTACTATGTATATGTATGTACAAATAAACATAACATAACAAAAATACACTAGTTTTAGTTAGGAGGTAGTACTAAAAAAAATCTAATAACGTAATTTGACGTGTTTGCGTTTTATACTTGCAATATAGAAAATGTAATTCCAAGTCTGATAACAATTCCATTCCTCTATTCTTTGCATACTCATAATTCCTTTACCATACTAATGGCTTATTGATAATTGGTGACATTTTTTTTGATTACTGCATTCAACTTCTTGATCAGAGTCGTCAGTAGTGATGTGGTTTCAGTTGGGACTACATAATCGGTAGGAATAGGGTCACTATCATCTTCTAATAGCATATTGTTAATGAACTCGCCCAAATCATCGTTATCAAATTACAAACTTCCACAACATCAATATTCTCTTTCAGACTCAAAACGCGACATTTTTGTGCCATTGTTTACGATTTTAACCTTACAACTCACAAATAAACGGCCGACTGCTGTCGTGGAATCACACATACTTTCATTCGGGTTTGTTCGGGTTTGTTCGCGCTGCTACGCATACGCGATTGGTTACCGGTCTGTCTTTTTTTGTCCGTTTAAAGGAGGGTTTTCGCACTCCTTGTATGAAAACAGCCTGTCCGCGTCAGCCCAAAGGAATTTCATATACCGAGTTCCGAACTATGAAAAAATGTCCGCTTAATAGAGATGTCCGCTCATTAGAGGTGTCTGTTATGAGAGGTTTCACTGTATTTCTATTTTGACTTTGATTTTTTTGATGCTTGTAATGTTTAAATGGAGGTATTTAGTTTATAAATTGTCCTTCTTGGAGAATTTTGGATTAAAAATACTTAATAACAGGTAAGAAAATCATAAAATCATAGATTTATTAAACCCAGTCTAATGTCACTAGCGCCCTCTAATGTGAAACTTAAAATTTTTTACATATTTCTGACTCATAAAAACCTCATACCGTCAACTTTCAATCCGATATATAGAACCGTTTTCAAATTATAGCTTATTTCGAAAATAAACTTTCACTTTCAACACCCTGTATTTCTAGAACGTCAAACATTTCGAAAAAACTGATATAACTTAATGGATCTGGATATCTCCAGCTGCTCCATGGCCTATAAGTTATGAGACACCCTGTATAAGTAAACATTAACATATTTCCTTTCTCACAATAGAGCTGTAACCGTTGACGTCACAACCTGGTTACAAAACAGTTAATTTATTATCAATTTTCTCAGTATTTTAACGGAGCTATCTTGTTTATTTTCAGTGTTTTATTAATTATTTTTAAGCACATTTTAATGATCTTAAAGTTATATGAAATTCACTGTTTTAATTATTTTCTAATTAAACTGTGAGGGCCTGTTATTCGACATGTAGCGTTAATTTTCTTAGATGCTGACTAATTTTCCTATAACCAAATTGAAAAAAACAACTAATCATCCATTTTTTTTGTTTGGTTTGAACCTTTTAGCTATTTTTTTTTTAATGATCAAACACAAGCACTATAGAAAAAATCCTTTAGGGCACTCTGGGAGTGGTGCGTGAGCCTAAAAAACCGATTCGCGTTGGTTTTGAATCGTTGGAGGTTATATTCGTTGGGAAAAACGATGAAGTCCTCCAGATGAAAGAATTTTTAAATAATGAAGTTAGAGGAGTACTAAGCTTAATCACATATGGATGGGCGGCAGTGGTTCGTCGTGTATTTCTGCTATTCGTCGCTCTGGGCGGAATTAAGAGGGCAAGGTCAGCCGAGCACCTTCCAAGAAAATATCTGTAAAAGAGAGTCAAATCCCCAACCTGTCTTCGATGTTCCAGGCTGTCGAGGTTCTTCGTCAGTTCGTGGTCTCCGACCAGACGAATAGCCCTCCTTTCGATGGAATCCAGTAGCCGAAGAGTATGTTTGGGTGCAGAGCTCCAGACATGAGAGCAGTACTCTAGTGATGGTCGAATCTGGGCTTTGTAGTGTCAAAAGTTGTTGAGGTGTGTACAACTTTCTGGTTCGGAAGAGTACCCCAAGCTTCTGAGAAGCTATCTTGGCGATTGTCACAAAGTGGTTATGCCAAGACATATTTCCTCCCAGATTGGCTCCCAGCAAATTAATAGATGAGGCCAATGGGATTGCGTGTCCGACCATGACTATATCCGGTTCTGTAATGTTAACCTTTTTAGAGAAAACTGCTGCCTGGTTTTTTTAGCGTTAAATTCGACTTGGTTACTGTCACCCCAAAACCAATATTTCTTCCAGGTCTGAGGAGTGATACTGATGCTGTCTGCGAAGATGTGCGTCGGCAGCCGATGTTTGCGCATTCAAAGAGAAAGATGAGATAAGTGTGCTATCGTCAGCAAAACTAAATATCGGATTTTTAGTTTTCACTAGAAGGTCGTTAATGTAGAGTAAGAAGAGAGTGGGAGACAATTTAGACCCTTGAGGAACACCGGCATTGATGGTGAACGTGTCTGAGAGAAATCCGTCAATCGCCACTTGCAGAGAGCGGTCCTTAAGAAAGCTAGACAACCATGCACAGAATCGACTGGGCATACCATAGGATCGCAGTTTACCTTACAAACCCGAACAAACCCGCAATTCACTAATCATCTTTAAAATATTGAGAATGATAAACAAATAGGCATCACCTAAGGCTCGTTCTTAGAGCTACGTACATCATTTTAACCAATCAGGATCGTTTTAAGTTATTACCCCTAAACTCCACCAAAGTATCGTTCAGTTAGTGTCGCTATCGCTATCGTTGAACTATTCCAACTTCACTTCGATTTGCATCAGTCGTATTTTGAATAATTGTTTACGTATTTTTTATTTCGTTCGTTTGAAATTTGAACCTCAATTTTCCGAATTTACAGATTAGGTTTAATTATTTGGACGTAAAAAAAATTGTGAATACATATTCTTTCTTTTAAAAGTTTATCGTTAACTGTTTTATTGTTACAAAATATTTAACTAACATTTTTTTTTTTGATTACATTGTGCCTTTTTTTACTATATTTCCAGAATATACAGGGTGTTCCTTAATGACGTGCTAATATTTCAGGGTGTGATTCCTTAGGTCATTTTATAGAGAACAGTTCATATGAACATATGTCCGCAACGGCTTAAATTTTTTGCTACAGTGTGTTGAATTTTTATTTTTTAAATGGTTATTTTTTAATATCTCCAAAAGTACTTTAGATACTATTTTCAATTTTGGTATGTGTTAATAGGATATAGACTCATAAATTTTAGTTACAAAAGTTATTCAATTGTTCCACCAGTGGCGTCACTGCACACATGTCCTCTGATCTTTTTTACAAGAAAGATGGTACGCCACCGACATTTTTCCATGTGGATATTTTTCTGATTAGCTAGGTCAATTATACATGAAAACGGTCTTTTGAGTTTTTCTCGTCAGATACGCATTTCTTGATTAAAACAATTAAATTCAAATTGCTTCATTTAGCAGTATTGACGAATAATACGCACATAGGACATTTTTACAAACATTATTTTCCAAACAATACTTATTGACATAAAGTGAGTCGTTGGTGTGCAAAATCATCTCATAAGTATTATTTCTTCGATTTTCAGTGTTTCAACGAATTTATTTTATTTTTTCGCTGTTTTTATTCGAATATGGCGAATTATTTTTAAGAACAAAATTTATCATTAATTATTTCATCAATGTTAATAATAATGAGTTTCAATATGAATTTAGTGGTTTTAATCATCGTCTGACGAGAAAAACTCAAGAGACCGTTTTCATGGAGAATTGAACAAGCCAATCATAAAAAATATCCACATGGAAAAATGTTAATGGCGTACCATCTTTTCTGTAAAAAATATCAGAGGACATGTTTGCAGGGACGCCGCTGGTGGAACAATTGAATAACTTTCACTAAAATTGTGGTTCTATATCATATTAACATGTACCAAAATTGAAAATAATATCTAAAGTATTTTCGGAGATATTAAAAAATAACCATTTAAGAACTTTTCTTTATAAAATGACCAAAGGAATCACACCTTGAAATATTAGCACGTCATTAAGGAACACCCTGTATGTGTGTATTTTGAGGAGTAGAATACGAAAATCAAAAATAAAATTTACCCTTTTCTCAGTCATCGAATAATAAATACTTTTCATTTGCAAAACAACAACAAATGAGAGAGAAGTGCAAAAGATAGAGGTGGTGATATGCAACTAGCGATAGCCGTAGCTCTGAGAACGAGGCTTTAAGGGAAACCAATAATTTTGTCCACAATCAGCTGTTCGACGACCCAGCAATGTTAGCCCGTCGTTGACTATGATTTATTAGAAGTTACTAAAATATAAATCATACTAATATTAGAAATAATATATTATAACACTGCTCTCTCAGTCATAGCGGTGACAATGTATGAGGCAGCAAAATAATTAAAAATATAGGTCACCACTGTCGTATAAAAGTACACTAGAACTAACTAGTTTAACACATATATATTGTTCGTTTGATGGCGAAAAATCCAATTTGTATCGGTCTTAAGAGGCAATTTATTTTATTTTACATGTTGGAGGGGAAACTCTTTTTCAGAAAAAGTTAATTTTTTTCTATTACCCATTTCACCCATTTTCTTTCTCTAGTGGATTCTTAAAAGATTGCCGATTAAAATTCTCGGCCAGACAATTTATTCCTGTATTTTCTATTATTCTTTCAGTCAAGTCGGAAATGGTTTAGTATTTTTAAACATGTGACTCCTTAGGTGTCCTAGAGAAAGTTTTTTTGGTTAAATAGGAAGGCTGATACACAGTGCGTGTCTAGACCTTGATCGTTGAAAACTGCTGAACGCTTCAGTCTTGTTCGTTTTTATACGAATTTTAAACCTTCTGGCTTAATTAAGGTGTTAAATTTACCAGTTGTAGCACTACCGTTTCTCTGTTGTGTTGTGAAATAATTTGCTTTTATGTCCTTGTGATTTCAAATTTGTATAATAATATTATTCTTTGTTTTGGAAAACATACATTTTTGCCGTCATTGTTATGTAAGTTATGGAAATAATTGTTCAGTATTTTATAATATATTTTGAGTTTGAAGTGTAAAACTGAGTCAGTTTTGTCAGTTTAACTGACGAAGCCTGTAGAGAGCAACAGACCTACCATATTAATTTCTTCATAATATCTTGCAGTGCCCCCACGAATTTTGCTTATTTATTCAATTGTTATTTTTCGTCGATTTGTTCTCCAGAATATCCTGTAGTTCAACAATGGGAATAGATCATGTACAGGGTGTCCCATTTTCGATACTTTTATACGGTATCTCCGTTATTGTCAGTGCTATTAAAAAAGTAATATAGGTGTCATGTGCTCTTTTTGGGTCAAACTTAAAATGGTATAATCAAAATTCGAAAATGTTCGCTCGTTTAATAGATACGGGGGAAAATCAAAAAATTGACAATTTCAAATGTACCCTATATTTTCTTAGTTAAAAGAGATACAGAAAAATGTTTCAAACTGAAGTTTATTTATAATGATTGTTGAATAATCCGCCGTTTTCAGAATAAGTATACGGAGTCAGGTAAGAAAGTTATCGGACCTAACCTCATTTTTTTAAATGGAACACTCTGTATATTTTAATCTAAAAAGATAGCATTTTAAACTATCTTTTCAAATATATAACACACCATGGACGATAAATACCATATCCAATTTTTCAAAATGCTGATAAGTAAATATCATCCATGGTGTGTTACATATTTGAAAGGAGAATTTAAAATTGTATCTTTTTAGATTAAAATATACAGGGTGTTTCATTTAAAAAAATGGGGTTAGGTCCGATAACTTTTTTACCCGACCCCGTATACTTATTCTGAAAACGGCAGATTATTCAACAATCAATATAAAAGAACTTCTGTATAAAACATTTTTCTATATCTCTTTTAACTAAGAAAATATAGGGTACATTTGAAATTGTCAATTTTTCGAAAATTTTCAAATTTTGATTTTATCATTTTAAGTTTGACCCAAAAAGAGTACATGATACCTACATTACTTTTTTGATACCACTAACAGTTACGGAGAAGAGTCGGAAATGGGACACCCTGTATATACCATACAAATTATTATAAAAAAAATTAGTCGCAAGAAAGAGCTCAAAACTTTTCTATTTTTCCTCAGGATTTGGTCTTTATTTTATTACTATTTGCAGAATCAAAATGTACCTAAAGTTATATTTCTAGTGCATAGGATTGCACTTACGCTTTAATGTTTGCTGCAAAAATACAAGACACTTTCAAAATCTAACCCGCGCTTGATTTTGAAAATAATGCCATATTCGATTTTAGGTTTCATTTAATTACCTAAAGTCTATTTATTTTCAAGAAAAACACGACCAAAACAAAATCACGGCTTGTGCACGTGATTTCGCTAAAAGTTAGATTGATCAGGGCCGCATTTAGAATCCGTGAAAAATGCTATATGACGAGTTACCATTTATATTTAGGATGTGTTGGTTAGGTTAGTTTGACGGTTGCAAAAAAAACACTTTAAAACAAAAAAGCACTATATCACTAGTCAGATACGTCTGAATCACTAGCTGTATCCTCGTTTTCGCTTATGTGAATAACAAGACGTTCCACTTGGATCTCCATAATGTTGTCCAGTTCCCACATTTTGTTTTCCACTTTTCCCTGAACATGTGCAATACATTTCTGCCACTTTTCAGAAGTAATATTTTCCAATGCCTGTGTAAATAAATTTTTAAGATCAGGAAGTCTATAGGTAGTTTTTCGTATCCGCCCATATGAGCTCAATTGGGTTGAGCTCACAATGATAAGGTGGCAAACGAAGAACTGTTTTGTTTTGACTTTTAGCCATTTCGTCAACCACGTACTTGTTAAACTTTGACCTATGCGGTTTAACAAGATCCAACAGCTGGTATTTCAGCATTTTGTCATCAAAGTCGATTTGCTTTGAGCGGAGCCAGTTCTGAACATCCACTTTCCTTGACGCTGTTGTTGGGACCTTTTCTAGTTTTCGAGGGTGGTATGAAGCATTGTCAAGAACTATAACGCTGTTTTCCTCAAGCCGAGGCAAAATGTTCTCAAACCACTTTTCAAAAGATTCCCCGTTCATTTCCTCGTGGTAATCTCCCGTTTTTTTGGACTCAAAGCACCATAAACCGTCACCAACAAAACCATCTATGCTGCCTATATGGCAAATTATAAGTCTCTTTCCTTTTCCTATAAGAGAAAAAAACATCCTGCATAAAATACCACATCTGTTTGGTCTCTATAATTTATTTAAAACAATTAAAATCAGTTTAAAAATATATATTTTTGGCCTACCTGTAGGGTTTTTTAAACCAGTTGAAAGGCCATCTAAAAAAGCTCTTCTTGACGATGCCACACTTTCATCCACCCAGGCTTTTGTTGTGGTGTGACCAGCATTCACCCATGTCTCATCTAAATAATAGATTTTTTTGCCTTCCTCTCGGTATGCCTTGATTGAAGTCAAATAATCTCTCCTCCATCGTACTATTTCTTCCCTGTCCGTCAACATGCTATGACGCCCTCGCTTTTGATATTTAAATTTTAAATGTTTTAAAAGTTTATAAAAAGTTGACCTTGCAAAGTTCGGTAAATCGGTATCATCGTTTACCACCCTTAAGACCTTGTCAACAGTTGGTATTTCATTGCGAAAAAAAAACTGGTGGACTTTCCTTCTGATCGCATGTTTTTCACCCTCGCCCAGTTTTTCGATGAGGTTTGTGCGATTCTGGTTTGTTTTTGGCTCTGCTAACGAGTTCGATTGTTTGTACTCCTTAAGTACGGTAAATACAGAGGAGCGAGATACACCAGCTTTTTTTGCTACATTTTGAACAATTTCCTCTTTAAAAAAATCGGGATGTTCATTCAGTTCGGCCTTGTAAACATTCAAAATGACCTCCTTCATTTCAACACTTGAACGTTTTTTCGACGGACTTAAAGTCATATGTTCCTGGGCTTCATCCGCAGTGTCTGTACTGGACATTTTGCTTTTTAATAAAAAACAACGAGCAGTAACACACTAATAACAAATAGCAATAACAACAAAATCAACAAATAATAACAACAATAACCACCGGTTACTACAAATAACAATAACAACAAATATTAATAAAAATAATATATTCTTTTAAGGCACTATTAAAAAATCTATTAAAAACACGGAAATCGTCAAGGAAACTTATTACAATACTGTATAAAAACAATAGCCAGACCGGCTGGAGACGGAGATCGTACCCTCTTTCTCACACCCTCGGCACGACCAATGAGATGGGGTACGCTTGAAGCGACCCGCCCCTATCACGCGCTGGTCATGCGGCTACAATGTTTACGTCGTGTTTTTCTTGAAAATAAATAGACTTTAGTTAAAATTTGAAATACATTTAATGTATTTTAGATGTATATTTAGGTCGTAATTAACGATAAATGTGCCAAAATCTCAGCTCACTGTGTCAAATAGTCTCTAAGCTTAATCGAATTATTTATTAATTTAACGTGTAAACTGGGTATCCGAAGCCATAGCAACACAGTCACCAAGCAATTTATTAATATCGTTCCTATTTCAGGTGGTTAAACTGATTCTTGATGGCATAATGCTTATTCCTCCCGAGGACTCCCCGCCGCTTATTTGCGAGCTTATGAAAAACTGCTGGAAAACGGAAGCCAAACATCGAATTACGTTTTCATTTATTAAAGAAGTACTGGAAGAGGCGTATTGCACCAAGATAATGGACAATAAAGAATTTAATTCGAACAAGGTAAGTCTGTAGTATATTATTGGCAAGTGGTAATCAACGATATTATTTAGGAGGATGAAATTTGCTGATTACGCATAAGGGTAATTTTTAGAATTTTTAGAATCGTCCGAAATTTGTTTTTAAAAAATATAAAACTATCTCTTATCTACAAAATCCATTTTACGAAAAAAGTTATATCTCTTTTAGTTCGGAAGTTATTAAATGTTTTCGAGCGCAAGTCACGTAGCGCGCAGAACAAGAATTTGTGTCAATAGAACATTGAAAATGTCACAACTTGGATTTATTTTTCTTATGTTTCAGTTTTTGGAATTTGGACTACAAACTTGGCGAGAGAGTATAAGATTAAAGTCTAAACGCTTTTTTCAAATAACTTTTCTTAATATCTAGTCATCGACCAGTTTTTCATGACAACATACATTTTTTCCTTTTTTTCTTTTTTTAGGTTACTAATCATTCGAAAAGAATTTTTTAATATTTAAATAATAAAAAAAAGTTTAAGATTTGAGTAATTTATTTAAATGATCCTCGTACATTATAGATATTATTTGTCAAATAACTTTAAGTAGAACTGGAAAATACTCCCTTATTTGTGCGAGGCAAATTCTTTTAAGTATATGTGGGTAAATATAATTTTCTGGGACAAAACACCAGTCGGATCTCGAGAAGATTGATTTTTGAGCATTTGTATATGTATGTTGAACTGATTTGAAAACAACGGCATCTGACTATAAATTTTAATAAATATTTACTCCTTGACTGCCCTAAAAGTTAATAATTAACATTTTGAATTACCGATTAGAAAAGTGTAAGTCATATACACAGGAGTGGTGATAAGAATTCTTACACACAAAAACACAAACCAATATCGAGTCACCTCAAAAATTACATGGGATTTCCTATGACCATCTTAACGGTGCATCACTCGGTATACCGGGTTTTTTAGCTATAGCTCACCCCTATCACTATTTTATTGTTTAAATTACAGAAATGAAAATTGGTGGGTTTGTATGTATAGTATTTGCAGAATTATACCGTTTATCTTTTGACTGAAAATAAATAAGGAAATCCCAAATTTTAAAACCTTTTCGAGCAGGTATACAAATTCAATTTATACCTATGCCTGATGCATATATAAATACAAAGTGATTTTTAATAATTTTAATCTTTAGTATTTTTCCGGCGAGTAATTTTTAGTTAGGCTTATTAGTGGTAGAATGTGGCGTCCTTGGAATTGTGCTGATAGGGGGACATCTTCAAGTGTCATTTTTAAAAGAAAGCATTTATCTACCGATGCCAAACTAATAATTAAAAATGTGTAAAGAAGTAGAAATTTTAATTCGATGTATGCTTTAGCAGAGACGTCTACTTTGACAAAAACTCCTTTATCTTCGGTAAGAGAGATAGTACTTAAACCTGTTAATCCTAGAAAAAATCGGGATTTACTAAGAAGAAAGATTTACCAAATGTATGAGGCAGAAACTATACCCACTTTGATTTCCCTCAAAGAGGGGCTGATGAAAGACGAAACAAATATCTCTTGTAGCCTTTCAAGCCTTAGGAAAATATTGCGTAAAATGGGTTTTAAATACCGAGGCATTGATAAAAGACAAACATTAATGGAATCTCAACGTTTACGAGAATGGAGAATTAAATATTTAACAACTGTTAAACAATTTAGAGAAGAAAATCGTCCAATTATTTACCTTGACACTCCAAGAAAAGGTTGGAATAATTCTTCCAAAAAATGCCAAACCAAGGCACCATCAAATAAAGGCAAAAGAATCACAATATTACATGCTAGTTCAGAGAACGGGTTTGTTCCAAATTATATGTTGCTTTCAGCTAAAAACATAGTAGATTCTTCTTTAGATTACCATCAAGATATCGACGCACAACTTTTTGAAGATTGGTTTAAATATAAACTCCTTAAAAATATACCAGAAAATAGCGTCATTGTAATGGACAATGCTAGTTATCATAGTCGGCAAGCAAAAATCATTCAAAATTCTAATAATACAAAAGCAGAAATTCAAAATTTTATGATTGAAAATGATTTATATTTTGAAGAAACTTACAAAAAACGAGAACTGCTAGAAGTGTTAAAATCTTTTAAAATAAATAAGGAATACGAGTGTGACAAACTTTCAGCAGAAAATGGACATACAGTGTTGCGTTTTCCTCCGTAATATTGTATATTCAATCCTATTGAGCTAATATAGCACCAATTAAAATCCAATATTAGGAGAAATAATATTTCTCCTACATTAAATGCATCTGTAGTAGAATTAATTAAAAACGAAGTAAGAAAAATTTCTGCAGACAGCTGGAAAAACTGTGTACAACATGTACTTAAGGTGGAAAATTCTTACAATTGTATGATTACAAATGTTCAACCCTTAATTGTAAGTTTAGGCTTAGATGAAGATAGTGATAGTGATACAGAGTTAAATTTTGAATAAATTATCAATAATGTCTTAGAATTTAATTAATTTTTATTGTACTTGTTATCCTAATAGTTATACTTTTAAATTATTTTCAATTATCATTAATTTTATCATTATTTTACATTTATTATAGTTACCTAAAACTAAAAATACCTATCTATTTATTTTAAATTATAAAATTAAATCATGTGGTGTTGTATACATTTTCAAGCCGGCCCGGATCCCATTTATTGAGCTTTGAAGAGGTTGAGGCGTATACAATAGGGTTTAATCAGGTAGTTTATTTATGGCAGTAAGAGTCAACGGTATAATTCTGCAACAACTATAATATTTTTTTGCATTTTATGACATGACGGATTCTATTTTGTCCCTTTCGGTTTAAGCGGAAATGACTTCAGCTTTAGATTTTTAAACGGAACACTCAGTATATTTTTGGCTATATCGATTAAGAACCCAACCATTCCAAATTCAACGATGCCCAATACGTTACTTTTTGACACTTTAAATCATTTTCTTCTTATATATATATATTCTATAAATTATAGCGGATTTTAAATTTGTAATTATATTCATTTGTAGTTTACATTATGGCGACATCAGTAACTAGATAAATGCAAAGCCGTTTCAGCGTCTTGTTGTATTTTTATTTTTAATAAATTATCTCTCCTTTTGACATAAGGGTGTGTGCTATCAAATTGTTGGAACAGAAGTGCTCTAGTAGTTGCCCGAGTAAGCCTATATGTTTCTATTTGAAAAAATTTAGTTTTCTGGGTAAACGCCTCCTTAAAATGTTAAAAAGTTTATAAAAAATTTAAAACACCATATAACTTGAAAATTGCATTTTAATCAAGAATTTTGCTTAAAAGTAAATCATTTTAGGAAGTTCATAGCAATCTAGATGAAAAAATAAAAATGCGAAGAAAAATTATTTAATGCGTCAAAAAGTGACGTGTCTGACCGGTTTCGTTGGATATAGCCAATATACTGGGTATTCTATTTAAAAATCCACAGTTGAGGTAATTTCCGGTTAAACGGGAAGTGAGAAAATGGAGCCCGTCATGTCATAAAATGCAAACTAATATCACATACAAGCCCATCCAATTTTATTTCTGTCATTTAAACTAGAAAAAGTTATAGAGGTGACGGTTCCTCGTGAAACACCCGGTATAGGAAAGTGTTTTCATTTAGAAACTTGGGAATCACAAGAAAGAGACATAAAGATGGGAAAACTTTTATTCAGGAATTTCCATTAGCAAAGTAATTTATTCAAATTTAAGAATGAAATATATTATTTAGCTATTTTTAACGTTGCTTGCTATTTTATTTAATATTTTATGCCATTTTTCCGATGGGATCTAGAACATTTGCAAATTGCCTAGGGTATTAAATATTTACATCTTTTACGAACACTCTTTGCAATTGCATATTTTTTTTTTAAAAAGAGGGAACGAACTGAAACGAAACTAAAATTAATTTATATTTTTATTTAATAAGTACGAGTCGTATACGAGTTTTTAGTGTTACAAGGCGATATCTTTACAAAATAATTAACCCTTGGATTGCATCAATACAAACACCCGTGGATTTATACACGGTGTTCGAATAATGCATCAGGATACTGAGAGAGATATCGCTTCCTCATGCGGCGCTCGCCGTTCCAAGCTTCTTTAAAGTTGCCTTTGATAAGAAAGTGTACACACCTGGACTACACCGTTGTATTTTTTCATGTATCCTCTTAACAATTTTATAATCAACTCGAAAATTATAAATTGTTCCAGTTTATAACACACGGATTGAGAAATCCGAAATCTTCCTTTTAAAACTTGATACGATAGGGTAAAGAGAAAAATGTAATTTTAATTTTTAATAACGAAAGTGGTAAAGGAAACCTCAAATGCAGTCTTGTTTGTTTTGCTAAAGAGAAAATTCAAATTACATTTTTTAGATCTGTCGTCCTTTGTGATAAAGGAAAAATAATATAAAAAAATTTCCTCACATTTTTTCTAGAACATTTTCGGCAAGTATAAAATTACGAGGGGCTGTTGAGAAGCTTTCTCACTAATTATTAAACAAAATATTACCTTTTTAGTAATTAGAAGAGGATTAGTTTTGACACTAGTGTTAAAAATAAATACAAGGATCTTTTAATTGAGTTATAGACAGCGAGTTTTTCCGTAACTAACTAACAACAAAGAAATAAGATAAGTTACTTGATTTGATTGATTTTTAAAGTTTTAATTTTGAATTTATTAGAATAAGTAGTAATTTTTTTTAGTCATTTTAGTTTCTTGTTTAATAGTGTTCGTAGAGAAAATGTTGTAAGATGCGCGTGTTAGAATTGCTTTTATTTTGAGAGAACTTACAATAACACACTAACCTCATACTATTATACTTTGTTATATGAATTTTTTTTACTATACTTACAATTTATTGTAACGTGATTTACTCATATTTTATACATACAGATTCAATTTATTAACATATGATTTACAGTTCTGTGACATAATAATATGTATACTCAATTCAGTAAAATATGATTAATATGTTTTTCATATATTCAATCGCTGGTAATATACACTGCCGAATTATTTAACGACTCAACTCAACAATTTTATGGATTTTCAAAATTTGTTGCTCGGTTTAATTCATTTTTTTTAATCTAATTGTAGATTTTTTCTTATTCTGCCTTTATGGATTTGGCAAAAAAGGAACTTTAATGTTATACCGGGTAATATAAAACTATTGTGTTTTTTACGAAAATTCAAACCACCCTGTAGATTATACTAGGCATTGCATGATATTACAGATACAGCCATATGAAAGTTTAATATCAAATACCAATATGGCAAATTATTATTTCCAGACACCCGATGATCCTTATACAATAAGGGCGTATTTTTGTCTACACAGTAGCGCTTTAAAATACTATTTCAGATTGAATGGTACTACCAAGAAAAGGAAGCCCTCTCCATTGATAGGATGCAACAATCTGTAGACCGGTTTCGAACTTATTTGTTCTCGCTAGTACAGGGTAGGTGTACATACCAATCATCAGAGAGGACTTTAACTTAACGCCATATCATCGACGGTAGTCGACAAAATACAGCGCGCAGCGCCATCTCTCAGTAGTCCCACACAATCTGAACAGACGTTATTTGATTAAATCAAATTTTAAAAATCCATCTAAGAAATAAAAAGCCTATGCTTGTCAGGTGGTATTAATATCAAATACCAATATGGAAAATTATTATTTCCGGACTTATACAATAAGGGCGTATTTTTGTTTACACAGTAGCACTTTAAAATACAGGTGGTTGCATCCTATCAATGAGGAGGGCTTCTTTTTATTGGTAGTACCATTCAATCTGAAATAGTATTTTAAAGTGCTACTGTGTAAACAAAAATACGCCCTTATTGTATAAGGATCATCGGGTGGTTTGGAAATAATAATTCTCCATATTGGTATTTGATATTAATACCACCTGACAAGCATAGGCTTTTTATATCTTAGATGGATTTTTGAAAGTTTAATATTTCCTTTACCGTTTCTTTGTCGATTCATTTGTTTATCTCCTCATGTTACTTCATGAAATATACAATTTTTATTAAATGTGCATAGATTTTTTAGTTAATAAACCTTTTCCAGGATGTACTCTTTGAGCTTTTTAAGGGTTTTATAAGAACTTCCATATCAAATTTATATCACCCAGCTCCGCAATCATCCTCCATTGATTAAAGTAGTTTTATTTAGACCTAAACGTCCACCTCCATCGAGCAGAATTTATGAAATAATTAGAGTTTCTTATGTTCACTTTCCTTTCCGTTTTATGTTTTGTGGGTTTGTTCGGGTATATTAATAATCGGTTTTAATTGTATCTCGAAAAGTATTTATTTAACTTCTGTAAATAAAATATTTTCTTTCAGTTTATACCACAAATTGTGTAGGAGTAATATTTTATTTTGATACTGAAATATTAATTATTACCCATACTTCTAATTCTCAAAAAAGACCATTATATTATCTTTCCAGGCACGTGCCTTGACAACCACTTAAACTGGCATTTAATATTACTAAAAGGAATTAAGCATTCTATAAACGGCCGTATTTATACAGGGTCTGCATCAGTATAACAAGAACTTTAATTATAGTTTTGCGCCGAAAATTGAAAATTGACAAATAAAATAACAAATTATTTACCGAATTTGCCATCTCATTCAATAATTTAAATGTTTCAAAAATCTATTAACCTGAATAATTTTAAAAACAAAAATTTTATTACTATTACAAAATGTTGATGGTTATAAATAAAATCGTAACAATATACGATTACCACCGAGTTAACATTTACTCTGCAACCTGAAACTTTTTATTGTATTCTTCAAACTTTATCAATCTACAGTAAATAGGATAAAGTTTGAGTTGTTGTTATTGAAGAAATTATCTTCATGTTGTAAAATTTCGTACCGAAATTCATATTTTCAAAAGGTTTGTTTGTTTGAAGTTAGATATAAACGTAAACTGCTGCTGGCAGATTAGTTGTTCCAGAATTGTTGACGTGTGCTTTGATTTTGACGGGAAACTTGAGTAGTCTATGGAGGGTTATTTCTCGTAGCAAATGATTTCTTTATATTTGTAATTAGGCAATTGTTTGTCGACTGTCAGCTAAGAAAGATTTCGACGATTGGTCAAAATTTACGTTAAAAAGTGGATTTTGATCCTTATACACTCTCAGGATGTCCCTGATAAGAATGCACTCTCATTACCACTTTTTCTTCTCTATAAGAAAATTTAATTAAATTTTCAATCCGACGTTGCGTTTTTTCGCAACCATTATCAACTTTGTTTTTTCTAAATAGTAGTAACATTTTATTTTATGTTTTTTTTATGGTCAAACACAAGCACTATAGGAAAAATCCTATAGGGCACTCTGGGAGTGGTGCATGTGCGCATAAAGCGCTTCACGTTGGTTTTGAATCGTTGGAGGTTCTATTCGTTGAGAGAGACGACCACGGGAAGGTCGTTCCATAAGGATGAAGTCCTCCAGATGAAAGAATTCTTAAATAACGAAGTTCGAGCAGTTCTAAGCTTAACCACATGTAGATGGGCGGCAGTGGTTCGTCGTGTATTTCTGATATTCGCCGCTCTGGGCGGAATTAAGAGGGCAAGGTCAGCCGAGCACTTTCCATGAAAATATCTGTAAAGGAGAGTCAAATCCCCAACATGTCTCCGATGTTCTAGGCTGTCGAGGTTCTTCGTCAGTTCGTGGTCTCCAATCAGACGAATGGCTCTCCTTTCGATGGAATCCAGTAGCCGAAGGGTATGTTTGGGTGCAGAGCTCCAGACATGAGAGCAGTACTCTAGTGATGGTCGAATCTGGGCTTTGTATAGTGTCAAAAGTTGTTGAGGTGTGTACAACTTTCTGGTTCGGAAGAGTACACCAAGTTTCTGAGAAGCTATCTTGGCGATTGCCACAACGTGGTTATGCCAAGACATATTTCCTCTCAGATTGACGCCCAGCAAATTAATAGAAGAAGCCATTGAGATTGCGTGTCCGTCCATGACTATATCCGGTTCTGTAATGTTAACCTTTTTAGAGAAAACTGCTGCCTGGGGTTTTTAGCGTTAAATTCGACTTGGTTACTATCACCCCAAGCCAAAATTTCTTCCAGGTCTTTGTTGAGGCGTGATACTTCATGCTGTCTGCGAAGATGTGCGTCGGCAGCCGATGTTTGTGCATTCAAACAGAAAGATGATATAAGTGTGCTATCGTCAGCAAAACTAAATATCGAGTTTTTCGTTTTCACTAGAAGGTCGTTAATGTAGAGTAGGAAGAGAGTGGGAGACAATATGGACCCTTGAGGAACACCGGCATTGATGGTGAAGGTGTCTGAGAGAAATCCGTCAATCGCCACTTGCAGAGAGCGGTCCTTAAGAAAGCTAGACAACCATGCACAGAATCGACTGGGCATACCATAGGATCGCAGTTTACTTAGAAGTCCCTCATGCCAAACACGATCAAAGGTTTTAGAAATATCCAGTGCAACAGCCCGAGACTCCCCATGATGTTCGAATGCGTTATTCCAAAGATGGGTGAGATAGGCTAGAAGATCTCCAGTTGATGCTTTATTAATTCCACTTTATATTCTGAATTCAACGATACACCAAGGTTCGTAGTCTTTGAAGAATATACAATTCACATTCTTAGATAGGTTGTAAACACTTGGTGAACTCTGAAAATTAGTATACTTTTTCTGTGACGTTTTGCATTAATTAGAAAAAAAATTACGTCGCCTTCAAGCGTTCGGAACGCTCCCAAATATCTTCGGAAATATTAGGAAGTTCTTAAATTAGAAAACATGGTGTTGGAGAAGTGCTACTTTTGACTAATTTCACCGTTCCTGTATGTCCTATGATTAACGAGGTTCTTGTTTGTCCTGTGATTGACGAGGTTCCTGGAGAGTACATTCTTATATCGGATACCCTGTGTGTAAGGCAGGTTAGTTGAATATCTACCGAAGATTATCTTTTAGATTTTCAGGTAGTGTTGTGATTTCTTCGTATTTTTATTTTTTTAAATTTTAATAATGTTGTTTTTGTTCTATTGTCTTTAGGCGCTGCAAATACCCTTGTTCTTTATATTGATATTTTCCTTCATCCACCCACAGAAGTAGATTATCCCCACGAAAATATATATTTCAAAAAAACATGTAGATATTTTTCTACGCTTTATCTGAAAAAAAAATTTCTATTTTTGTAAGGTAGGTAGGTATAAAGAACGTATTTTTGGGAACGAAGTTATATAGTTAAAATCATACGGACAAACAAATATGTAACCTTCTGCGTCCCTTTTCCAATAGAGCAGTTTTGCATGCTGCATTAAATACAGAGTTTGTCCGCGGTAAAAAATACCTATTAGTTTAGTATTATTAATTTTATTATTTTTAATTTAATTAATAATGAGAAGTAATTAAATGGTTTGCCGTTATTAAAAAGCATGTGTTCGCTTAATTAACAGTCGAGTTGCGAAATGATTACTTCGTCAGCAAGATTTTACAATTAGTCAGTAGAAAAAAACCTGTCTACAAGCAGTTTACTTCAGAGGTTTGCATATTAAAAGAATGGCTATCCAATATAAATCATTGAATTGCGTTTGTTTTGAATAATCGGCAAATATCGTTATTGTGGGCGGAGCGAGAGTAGTCGCGTGATACGAGTAGCTAATTGCGTCCATGTGTTTTCATTCGGTGTAGCAGTCAAGGCCCAAAAGGTAGCGGGGTCGGGTTTTCACTTGTTTTCCCAGGGCACTGTCAATTTATGTAACTTTCTTGTATTTTCTTTTGCCGAATACAGAAGGAAATCGGCTACAAAAGGTGTAGCGAGGGCGGGCTTCCACTTGTTTCCCCAGGGCACTGTCACTATTTCACGTTTTATTGCTTTTTTTTGATGACCAAGATTAAATATTTTGCTTACCCGCTGATTGCTTACCAATATCTAATTAAAAGTGGATCGTTCATATCAGCGTATATATTTAATTTGCGTACCAAAATAATTTAGAACACTCTAGTATGATATTAATTACTGACCGATTCAGAAATGTTTGCTGTCCATAAGTTGCTGATCAACTTGCCATTTTGGCTGACCGATTACATTTTTCTGTTCGCAAAAATAAGAATATTTTGCTTATTAATAATTTACTATGACTTCCAAGAAACTTTGTTGATATTAGAAACAGTGATCGGTCGATATGGTTTTTTTGATGATACCGATATTTTAGTTGCCGATACTAATATAATATCGATAAGGTTTTACCTGACGTCTTAGGTCTTCTCAAGCAAGTTTTACAACCCACTATGTGTGTAGAACATAGTTTCGTCAAATTTCGTGTTCATATTTCAGATCAGTTTTGGAAGGTCGCTATGGAGGAAATAATGTTTTTACATTTTAATTCTTTGCCCTCATTCTTTCTATCAAGACAGATTCGTAATAAGACGGACGTCTTGCCTGAACAAGTAAAAGTTCAGGTAAAACCTTATGTTAGATTCTATCCACACGCAATGTTTAAAACTTTAAAACTTTTTTTGTTTCAGCATAAAAATGAAGAAACGGACGAACCGACATTGTTCAAATACAAGAACGAATTTAAGAGAGCGCAGCAAAACACGTCGAGCATTAAAAAAGTGGTAGATACAGCCATAGTTTCTAAGAGAATAACAGATCAAACGCAAAACAAAAATCTGCCTCGACCACCGCCATTGCCAAAATCCCTTTCCGTTTCCAATACGGATCTTTTGGATTCGCAAGGGTACTTGTTGCCGAAAGAGATCAAAGAACCAGTGCAGTACCTAAGAACTTTACCAGACTGATTACGAGATAAATATTCGTGGATGTTTTTAAGAAATATCTCGCCAAATGGAAACGAAAAGACTTACGGAGCCTGTGAAAGTAGTAACCTTTAAATTAGGATTCGATGGTGTTTAGACTGTTTTTAGGGGCAGCAGGATGTAAGACAGCAGGAATAATGAATTCCATTCAAAGTCATTCTGTAATTGAATTTCTAGCGCTACATCCAAAATAGTAATAATTTGGGAGACTTACTCCAAATATAGTGCAATTCGTGTCTAGCAAAAAATAAACTTTTAACAGGACATGATATCCAACGGTTTATAATAACGTTGATTTGTGGTTGTGAAATAAAAATGCGCTGTTGTTATTCGCAGAAGCTTCATGGACAAAAATAAGTTCGACCGATCTATTATTATTATCGCCGAATTTCGGCACGACACGACCCATCACTGTATCCGGGTGTCCGTTAATTAATGGGATATGGAAAAACCACAGACTCCTTACGTAAAAATATTAGGATTTAATTATACTTATCCATATCCGATTGATATTAACTGAGACACAGGGTTTTAACGTTTAAACTTAATTTTTATTTTTCTCTAATAACTTTGAGAGAAACTAACGTTTTCTTACAAAATTTGGCAGTTATAGTTTTTTTAGGACGAGAAATTGCGTTCTTTGTGAAATTTTAATGTATAATGTATGCGGCATTTTTTGCATATTTATTAGGTCATAACTTTTTTGGGTGTTTTTAAGTTTTTAATGAAAATAATACATTTCTTAATATTTATTACGTAAAAAAGGTATACTAATTTCAGGTCGTTCAGAGTTACCGTTTCGGAGATATTTACATTTAAATTGTTTAGTGCGTTAGCTCAGGCAAGCAAATAATATTTTGTTATTTCTTACCAATTAACTTTTACATGATAATTAATGTCCAAGTAATGGTAATTGGGAATAATAAATACAACAATTGGATTGTTCTTTAACTTACTTAAATTAAAATAACTTTGACCCTAGAAAATATCGTGTCGAAAGAAACCAACAGCAATGAAAACACAAACTTACGATAAACTCAAAATGAAACATTTTCTGTTCCATAGCAACTGCATCTCTAAATTTTACTTGTTTTCTCATAGGTTACTTTATGAATTTTGTTTGCAAATTAATAATAATTGGGCAGTGTGCACTAAACAATTTAAATGCAAATATCTCTGAAACGGTAACTCTGGGCGACCTGCAATTAATATATATTTTTATTTCAAAAATATGAGAAAAGTATTATTTTCATTAAAAGCTTAAATACACTGAGGCACGAAAAAGTTATGACCTAATAAATGTGCAAAAAATGCCGCAGACAGCGCCCCTACACGGTACTTTGAAATTTCACCAAAAAATCAGTTTCTCGTCCTTAAAAAACCATAATTGCCAAATTTTGTAAAGAACCGTTGGTTTCTGTTAAAGTTATTAGAGAAAATTTAACACCCTGTATCTCAGTAAATATCAACGTTCGGATATAGGTAAGTATAATTAAATCCTAATATTTTTACGTAAGGAGTCTGTGGTTTTTCCATGTTCCATTAATTAGCGGACACCCTGTATGTACACGTACAGGGTGTGGGGGTATTATTAAAGATTTCACTTTAGTGTCATACAACGAAACGTGTAATACGTATAGATTTATAATTAATTTTTCACAGGGTAAATAAACGCAGGTGAAAATAAATTTTCTGGTGCCTTAGTAGTTTAATTAATTTTTTTATGACATATTAGTGTACGACTCTCAAAGACCAAGATATTATTCAAGCAAAATTGTTTCACAAAATGTAGTTCGTTGAAGGACTCATATTTCAATATCCATAACATGTATTTAGTATGTACAGGGTGTGCCATTTTCGACACTTTTATAGGGTATCTTCGTAATTGTTAGTGCTATCAAAGAAATAATGTAGGCGTCATGTGCTCTTTTTGGGTCAAACTTAAAATGGCAAAATCAAAATTTGAAAAATTTCGCTCGCTTAAGAGATGCGGGGGAAAATCAACAAATTGACAATTTCTAAATTACCTTATATTTTCTTAGTTAAAAGAGATACAGAAGAATAAGTTATACAAATGTTCTTTATAATGATTGTTAAATAATCTGCCGTTTTCAGAATAAGTATACGGGATCAGGTAAAATACTTATCGGACCTAACCTCATTTTTTTAAATAGAACACCCTGTATATTTTAATCTAAAAAGATAGCATTTTAAATTCTCTTTTCAAATATATAACACTGCATGGATAATATTGGTTTTCTAGGCGATTTATTTAAATTTTATTAGTTTAAACCACAGTAGGCTATGAAACAGAAGCTAATATCCTAGAAACAACTATGTTCACATTCTAGTTGTGATTAATATTTGATAGGTCCGTGGTGGTTCAATCCTCAGACTTACTGGGTACTACTGTATTTCCCTAGGTGGTGGTCGCTGGTTCGTTTTAGGGTAAAATGTAAGGTTAAACAATTTGTAGGTTAAAATATATCTATTATCTTCGGGCAAGTAATAAAGTACAGAAAGTACAATTTCTACTGTATATACAATCTGTGATGTTGGGCTTACTTACATGGTAGTCTTAGTACTAATTATCTTTAACACATTGTTCACTAATCTGTTGTGTGAGACGACCTGTTGTGACTCAGTACTTAGACGTTAAACTGGTAGTAAAATGGTAGTTGACCTCAATGTCGGTAGAAAAGAATGACCTCAATGTCGGTAGTTAATATTAGTATTTGACCTCAATGTCGGTAGATAAGAATGACCTCAATGTCGGTAGTAAGAATGACCTCAATGTCGGTAGTAAGAAAGTATTTGACCTCAATGTCGGTAGATAAGAAAAGTATTTAACTTTAATGATTGCAAAGCCCCATCGCACTTGTCCGTACAACCTTGTCGTTCCGTACCGCACACTCTGAAGTATATCTTTACAATGGTAATAAAAAGCGCGTCTCGGACCGACCGAGATTGCACGTGCATTAGTTGGCCAATAGAAAGACGAGATGGCCGTCGAGACCTGCCGGTTGACTGGCGTTGGTAATATAGATGGAACGCTAAACAATCATTAGCAATATGTCGAATGTAGGTGAAAACTAGACAGGTCGACTGTACAGATTTTCTGAACTCTTAGATTATTCATTTTTAGTGTTTTAAAATGCATTTAAATATTCTTCGCTAGCAGGTGTGACAAAGAACGAATATATTGTGTGTCACTTCGGTACATGCAGTATTTAATACGACGGGAGATGTTTGCTTATCATGTCTGAAGTTGGAATGTAGTACAGTTGTGTCAAAATATGCAACTATGGTTTGATGTTGATTTGGGCATTTATATATTAAATATTCCTTGATTATGCAAATATTAGGCTCTGAAAGTATGTTTATGATTGGTATATAGCGCAAATTACATGAACGGAGTTATTGTTAATGGTTAAACTGATAGATTATTTGGCTATTATCGATCCGTGCCTATTCTGACGTGTTATAAATTGCATGGACATGTTTTGTAAGTTCTTGAATATAATAAGCGAATTATTAAGCGTGTTGTTAGTGGGATACGGGTACTGTTTCACAACAATATTTAATGTCAATTTCATTTTTACATAAACTCATTTGTGAAAATGACTTATCAACATTTTGAAAAATTTAATATGATATCAGTTCATATTGAAAGTGGAAAGAACGAATAAATGGCTCAAAATTTATATTTTCGCTATCCGGAAAGACGGCAACCATTTAAGGACCTATTCTGACAGCTCTTTTACTATGGCGAGACTAAAAACTTGAAAAATTGAAGAAAATTCTAAATAAATCGCCTAGAAAACCAATATCATCCATGATGTGTTATATATTTGAGAAGAGAATTTAAAATGCTATCTTCTTAGATTAAAATATACAGGGTGCTCCATTTAAAAAAATGAGGTTAGGTCCGATAACTTTTTTACCTGACCCCGTGTACTTATTCTGAAAACGGCAGATTATTCAACAATCATTATAAAGAAACTTCTGCATAAAACATTTTTCTGTATCTCTTTTAACTAAGAAAATATAGGGTAATTTAGAAATTGTTAATTTTTTATTTTCCTCCGTACCTCTAAAGCGAGGGAAAGTTTTCAAATTTTGATTTTTCCATTTTAAGTTTGACCAAAAATGAGCACATGACACCTACATTACTTTTTTGATAGCACCTTGTACATTTATTTACAGAAAAATTATTGATTTCGTTCAACTATGATTTATTTAAACAACATTTCGAATTATTTATTTTAAATGTTGAAAAATATTTAAAAGTTTTATGTAGACAAATTTTTGTCTGATATACAGGGTAAGTTTCTTAAAATGTGTTAAAGGCGATATCTCAAGAACCGTTTAAAAAACCGATTAAAAAAATTTAACGAAATTTTGGTGAAATAATAGGATGATGGGAGGGAGGTGGAAGGGGAAATATTTCAACCCATTTTTGACAGTTACCCCCTCTCTCGAGATTAACGGGCGAGTGATGATTGTGGAATTTTAAATAGGATGATGTACTTCTGTTATGATTGATAACCGGAAAATATATTTTGACATTTGTCGCACGACTACTCGTTTGGCTGGAAAATTGTAAAAAAATATTTTTCCATGGATAATTGGTATTAGGTGAGGAAATATCAAAAATAATTATTTGAAAAAAATGTGTTCACACTTTAATCTTATGAATCTTTGAATCCAAAATTCCAAAAATTATAGTTTTCAAATTGTATTTGTTAAAATTTAAAATTTATCTTTTCACCATGTAACTGGGTGTGGAAGCCCTGTACCTGGCAACCCTATTCGCCATTTATAGTTAATTCTGGCATAATATGCTTACGAAAGGCCGTTTTCTCTAATTTTTTGAACAACAACGGACTTTCATGAAACTAAGTGTGATTATATCCCAAAATTATTCCAGAGAATGTAGTTTTTAATTCTTTATTTCGTAAGAGCAACTTTGGGAGACACGTTAAATCTTGAAACTATGAAACTAATGAAAATAATACAGGATTTCTTTCTGGAAAACATAATTTTGGAATTTTGCATGGATCCAAACGAACAAGCAAAAGAGTATAAGATTAAAATCTAAACACTTTTCTCAAATAACTTTTCTCGTTATCTCGTCATATGATACCAGTTTTCCATGACAAAATATATATTTTTTTCAATTTTCCGGCGAAACGAGTGACAAATGTCAAAATACGTTTTTAGGTCTCCAATCATGCAGAGAAGAAGAAAAGTTGATATTAACTTATGTCCTAAAGCTCTTCATTTTTGAGCTACAGAATGTTAAAATTTAAACAATAACTTTTTTTTATCAAAAACCAAAAAATTTGTAGCTCAAAAATGAAGATCTTTAGGACATAATATGTTAATATTAACTTTTATTCTTAAAATTACCCACGGATTCACAACCTTAAACATCGGTACTCAATTAAAAGACACCCTGTATAATAATATAATTTCAACTTATTGAATATCCTCCCTCACCTTTCAAATAATTTCGAATTTAAAACCTGCTGTAAATAATAATTCAAGTGTCACTGATAAGCAGGCAAAGGGAATTCGTTAACTCATATCATCTAAAGTTGTAGTTTCAATCCCCATCAGAGTGTTCTTTGTGGAACTTGAAAGAACCATCATAATTTGAAGCAAATATTAAAAATTTTTGTGACATCGCCTTATAATACATTAAAAAACGGTCATCCATTAATGAGGTTTATACAAGGATCTCCAACTTACATTGTGAACTGCGGATTATACAGGATCTTACAAATTATAATAAAATGTGTGTGTAGTACTTACAGGGTTATGCTAACTGTACAAGGTGCCCGGTAAGTAATATAGGGTAATATTTTGTAAGCGTGTCAATGGAGGGCAAAATAATACTGTCTAATAAAAATATAGGGGCCCCAAAGACACCTGGAGATTTAAGTTTTTGGTTGTAACTTTTAAGCAACCTTGTATATTTGAATCAAATTTTGTAACTTTATAAAGCTCACGTGGACTGAGAAACTTATACTAGAATCATTCTAATTCATAGCCAGGGTACCTCAGGAACGAGCACCGCACTCATAGGGCCAAAATATTTCTCGGTATCAATTTTGGAACACTAAACTTGTAATTTCTATTTAAAAGGTGCCCTCTAATTATTTCGAGATAATAACATTCTTATACCGGGTGATGCATCGTCGAGTTGAACATAGAAAAGCCAGTGTAATTTTTGATATAGCTGAATATTGTCTCCCCTGTACATTTTATAAAAAACTACATCATAACTTCTTGATGAGGCCGACATGGTAAACCTGCACAGTTAGAATATATTTTGGTAAGCCAATCTAAAGGTATTCAATTGAATGTGATGGCAGAACCACGAAACTGTCATAGTTCAGGTAATACAGCAAACACCAGCAAATAACTTCTATGACATTATTGCCAAAAATTGACATAAAGGTTGAACATAACCAATAATGAAAATATTGTCACTGACTTACTCAAACTGATTCAAACTCGGCACATGGGTCTATCATGTCAGCCTCTTCAAGAAATTATAATAAAGTTTTTCTATAAAATGTACAGGGGAACAAATATTCAACCACCTCAAGAACTACATGGGATTTCTTATGTTTAATTTATCCATGCATCACCCGTTATAATCTAATAGTTAGCTAGCAGTTGGAAAAAATCGATTTTTTTCCGAAAATGGTCGATATTTTTTAAACAAATGTATGATACTTTTATTAAAGAGAAATGCCGAAAATTTGAAAGATATTTTTTCAAAATTGACATTTATAAAAATTTTGACCCTATGAGTGCCAAGTCCGTTCCTGGCAGCCCTGACTAAGTACTGGAATAATTCTAAGTTTCTTAGTCAATATGAATTGTATAAAGTTACAAAATTCCATTGAAATATACAGGGTTGCTTAAAAGTTCTTCAGGTGCGTCATGGGGGGCTCGATGATATCTTTGATACGAGGGACATTAGGAAAAATGGTTATAATATTGCCCTATACTTACCGAACCTCCTGTATGTTAGTTGCTTAAAAATTAGTAATAATATATTACTTAAATATATGTTTATTTTTGATCTATTTTTGTAAAATAATTGTAAATATTATATATTTAAAATAATAACTAAAGAATTAATTAAATATAATGTTGAACTTGTTCTAATGTCTCTTGGTGTAGAATAATAAATATTACCTAGAAGTCCATGAAGCAAAATATTTTACACATAACCTAGGAGGAAAGAACCAACAGATATACCCTAGCACGAAAGAGCCAGAATATTTTGCTTAAAAGGAATGCGCTTTTATTTAATTCAGGTGCATATAATGCGATGTGAAGTAACCATAGAACTGTCAAATTCGAATATAGCTATTAAGAAGTAAACTCAAAGTCACGGTCTCACGAATTACATACGTATATGTATTTTAGCGAAGTGTTAAAAGGTTACATGTTTCGTCCAACTGGACATCATCAGACCTAAAATTTAAAAAATTAGAATAATATAATATAGAGACGTTATTGCGTGGTTTTATCTTCTTTGTTATTCTAATTTTTTAAATTTTAGGTCTGATTTCTGATTTGAATTTTTAGTATTATTTATTGAGAACGAGTTTTCAAATTGACACCCATTGACATGCACTTTTGAAAAGAAAATTGACATAAATAAAACAGACTTAATTTACCTACCAATACTTTATTTACTAGACCGGGTGGGCCACGTCGGTTAAAGATTGATGTACTTTTTAACAAGTTTTGCATACAAATTTGTGTTTAGCTGCCGTAGCACTAAAAATACCTTGTCAGAGCTGTTTTTAGTAAAAGTTATGGTCTAAATTAAGAGGCGGAAATACGAGCAAAACATATCAAACTGGAACAACTTATTACATAGTATATTATAGTCTTGCCAACTAAGTATAGTTCGCGACCAAAACGGATGGCAGTGACGTAACAGTCGAAACCATGGAAACTGCCAAAATGCTGTTGGTACTGTTGTTTTGTATTTTAGTTAAGGTTGGCAAGACCGTTACCTGTTACTGATTGTACTGAATCTGAGGTTATTAAATGTTTACCAAAGACTTTATCATTAAAATCTATTGAATGTAGTAAAATTTATTGTTGTTATAAGTGTTGTACAAATTTATTATTGTAAAATAAAGAAATTTTGAACCAAGCAATGTTTTATTACCTATTTTTTTAAATAATTATGCAGGGTTTAGTAAGAATAAAAGAAAATTGAGTTTCAATCAAAGCAACAAAGCTATTTAATAAACTTATTATATTCCTTTTTGTAAGCTTTTTTCGATTTTTCAGGCAATAAACTTTGTGTTGCTTCATTGCCTTTATTAATTATTTCCTCTGGAGCACATTGAGATGAGTTTTCTTCTTCGGAATCGGAATTATTTCGTTCCATTTTTGATGTTTTCAAATATTATTGACATTTGTGAGGTGACAATAACAATGCGGCGACCAGACAACAAAAGACACGGATGCTGTTTCCATTGCAACTTGATATTATAAGCATTCAGAAAGAAGTGAAAAATGACACGTTATGGCAATTTTTTAACGCTAAACCACTTTTTTTAACTGGTTAAGAAATGACCAATTTTATGCATTCATTTTCGTAAAAAAAATATAGTTTTTATAACGGTCGTAGAAAAAGACTTTTTTTATATCTACAGCCTTCGCTGCTAACGTGGTTTTATCTTATTTGATATCACGGATCATAGTGTCATATAGATGATAACGCACATTCAATTTTTCCCATTTTTTTATATGATCAAACACAAGCACTATAGGAAAAATCATTTTTCTATTTGGGTTTCATAATGGCTACATTATGAAATACAAAAAAATTTAATAACCTGCCACTTTATGGAACTGAAATTTAATTTTTTTTTATGTTGGCAGCAAGTAGGGTGCGAATTTTAGGCTTACTACGATTTTGTTAAAATTAGTTTTCTAGGCATTATGGATTCGACAAAAAATGTTTATAGAAAACTTTAAAATATTAACCCTTAACCTGAATAGATGATTTTTACTAGATATTTATCTGAAATATCTATACTCGGAAATATATAACATGCTGACGATGTCCGTCAACTAATTTCTAGTCACAACTATAAAACAACATAACCTAAAAATAATAGAAATATCGTCCAGTTTATGCTCTATTTCTAAAGTTTTATTCAATAAAGTACAATTTTTATGTTTAATTCAATATAGTATTATACATATTACTTTATATATACATATTTATAGTTACTGTAGACACTTCCTGGGCATTAATTGTTATTCCTGTCAGATTGTGTCGACACGATATTTTGTTCAATAATATTATTTAGAATCTCGTTCAATATTTTGAACTTTGTTCTGCTCGCACCATAACCCAAAGTTTGCATATTCTTTTGAAAGTTTTTCTAGATTATTTTCTGCAATTTCTCGTATTTCTGACGGAGTACAACTTTCTTCCTGACTCATTTTTAGTAACTTTAATAATATATTTATTTTTAATTATGACGGATGGGAAGAAGCTTTGTTGTGTTTAATTGTTTCTATCATGGCATATTTGTAAAAAATTGTAAAAGTATTGCCAACCCAAAAATAAAAATATTAATTCAAATGGAAAAAATCTACTATGTTTTTTAAAGTTTTTCAGACTTTAAAGACCCAAGTAGAAAAAGTATTATAAAATACACGGTTCATAAGACAATTAGAGCACTTGTACTTTAGAAAAGTCCCCGCTTTGCGGGTCGTTTTTCAAATTAAACACATGCTCTAAGATAATGTCTTATGAAACTTGTATCTTAATATACTCTGGGAGTGGTGCGTGTGCGAATAAAGCGATTCACGTTGGTTTTGAATCATTGGAGGTTATGTTCGTTGGGAAAAACGACCTCGGGAAGGTCATTCCATAAGGATGAAGTCCTCCAGATGAAAGAATACTTAAATGATGAAGTTCGAGGAGTACTAAGCTTAACCACATATGGATCCCCTGCTCACCTGTAAATGCCTGACAATAAAACAAACACTTCAATCACCTCTATTATTTTGTCAAAAATCCCCGTCACTGTCAAATAAATAAATTATTTTTAAAAAGTGGTTCTTAAAAATGCAAAAGACGTTGAAATGGTCGGCGGCTCAACCGATTAAAAGGCCTGATAATATTATTTCATCAAAAGCAAGAGAAACTGGAGACTATGGATTTAAACCTTCCTATCTATCGGTAAATTTATTTTAAAAATATATTCAGAAATGTTTTCCGATTATTTATATTTGTTACCGGTCGGTTTATTTTATTATAGTTGTTTTTAATTAAAATCAAACATGTGAGGGAAATTTAACATTATATTCCACATCAGTAAATTTAAATTTAAATATTTATTCGTGTTAAAATATCGGATCTGATGGAATGTTCAATTCATATCATCGTCGACGCTTTTAAAATTGCATTTTACGTTTGTAATATTGGGTCCGTTACACTATTCGGACACACGAATTTTAAATTTTTACTATTTTTTTCTAAAAGTATACATTTTTAGTAGTAATATTCAATAAAAAAATTTGCGGAATACTCAGTAATTTTTAAGAAATTAATTAATAAAAATCCTGATTTTATGGTTTTTGAGTGATTTGACAAGGTTCTGACCCCAACAATTTTAGCGATGTTGCCGGATTTATAATTTTATAACAAAAATAAAAAGTAAAGGTTCTGTGTAATGACTACACTCGAGCACCCACGGAATTTAACAATTTTTGAAAATGTAATGGAAAGATATGGTTGTAGAAAAAGAAAACATAAGAAAGTTAGGGCAAGTTACATAAATTGACACTGCCCTGGGAAAACCACTGAAAACCCGCCCCCGCTACACCTTTTGTAGCTGATTTGTTTTTGTATTCGGCAAAAAAAAACACAAGAAAGTTACATAAATTGACAGTACCCTGGGAAAACAAGTGGAAACCCGCCCCCGCTACACCTTTTGTACCCGATTTCCTTCTGGATTCAGAAAAAGAAAACATAAGAAAGTTACATAAATTGACAGTGCCCTGGGAAAACACGTGAGAACCCGCCCCCGCTACACCGTTTGTAGCCGATTTCCTTCTGTATTCGGAAAAAGAAAACATAAGAAAGTCACAAAAATTGATAGTGCCCTGTGAAAACAAGTGAGAACCCGCCCCCACTACACCTTTTGTAGCCGATTTCCTATTCGGAAACAGGAAACATAAGAATGTTATATAAATTGACAGTGCCCTGGGAAAACAAGTGAAAACCCGCCCCCGCTACACCTTTTGTAGCCGATTTGTTTGTGTATTCGACTAAAGAAAACACAAGAAAGTTACAAAAATTGACAGTGCCCTGGGAAAACAAGTGAAAACCCGCCCCCGCTACACCTTTTGTAGCCGATTTATTTTTGTATTCGGCAAAAGAAATCATAAGAACGTTACATAAATTGACAGTGCCCTGGGAAAACCACTGAAAACCCGCCCCCGCTACACCTTTTGTAGCCGATTTCCTTCTGTATTCGGGAAAAGAAAACACAAGAAAGTTACATAAATTGATAGTGTCCTGGTAAAACAAGTGAAAATCCGCCCCGCTACAGCTTTTGGAACCTCATTCCGCCACGCGCCTCTTATGGACTCAGTGCAGCTCAACCGAGCCACTGAAAACGCCATCCCTCGGCCCATAAGAACTGTGTACAACATAGTGCCCGCAGCGTGTAGCGGCCACCGGCGCGGCGGCGTGGCTGTGTTTGCGACCAGCCAGGCTGGTCGCAAACACAACCACTTTGTGATCGCCACCGGTGTAGTTTAAATATCTGCCTAACAGGAATATTCATATTTTGAAAAAAAGATCCCGAAAACAAAGGATAATCTTTCCGGCATTTGCAACAATAAAAGCAGGAATTCAAGGCATTTGCATTAACTTTCTGCCTAATAGTGCATACGAGACGACAATTTCTGGTTTTGCATCTGAAATTATCTCTAATCAATCCTATGTATTATACTGTAAATATTTTGCAAAATCCACATCATACTTGCTTGTAATTGCGTCAACATTATCTATATTTGCTACTTCCATTTTATTTTGATTTGTTCTTTCCTTTTCCTTCAACGCCAAAGTATAACTGCTCTTGGCAACAGTGTTATGCAATGTCAAATTTGTGTTCGACTTAAAAGTGACATCTTCAACAGAGTTGCCAGTTGTCTTTTATTAGCTACATAGGAAAAAAATATTGCACAAAAACGGATATTTTTGGGCCTTTCTATCGCAGTTAACCCTCTTAAAAGATATTGCTTAGTCGTGACATAACTACATTGACAATAAACTGCGGTCTTATATCGATATAAACAAACCCGAACAACCTAAAAACTGTATTATTGCAGAAAGCTTTTCTATGTGGCAACACTGTTAAAATACCGAATTTTGCAAATATACATGATCGCAGCGTAAATTTCAACAATCAACAATTTTACGACCATTTTTGCCTTTAAACTCAAATTTTATGAATTAATGTGTGTTTTCCGCATCTAATTTTACTTAAAAGTATTAATATTACACAATCAAACAAAAAAAAGGTAAAAATACAAGTAATTAGTGTGTCCGAATAGTGTAACGAAACCGTAATATTTAATAAAATTGCGGATTTATAGGTAAAGTCAACATTTTATTTGAGAAATATCTACAGGGTGTCCCCCACTAATAATGGAAACAAGTATTTGCTGAATTTCTGAATTACTGGTTTTGGAAGATCCTAGGGCGTACTTTTCTATTGCTAAAAACTCATTGGCGTACGGATTTATAGGGGTTTTAAAATAATAATTATAAGTACAGGGTGTCCCATTTTCGACACTTTTATAGGGTATCTTCGTAATTGTTAGTGCTATCAAAAAAGTAATGTAGGTGTCATGCACTTTTTGGGTCAAACTTAAAATGGTAAAATCAAAATTCGAAAATTTTCGCTCGCTTAAGCGATACGGGGGAAAATCAACAAAGTGACAATTTCTAAATTACCCTATATTTTCTTTGTTAAAAGAGGTACAGAAAAATATTTTATATAGAAGTTTATGATAATGAATGATTGTTGAATAATCTGCCGTTTTCAGAATAAGTAAACGGGGTCAGGTAAGAAAGTTATCGGTCCTAACCTCATTTTTTTAAATGGAACACCCTGTATATTTTAATCTAAGAAGATAGCATTTAAACTCTCTTTTCAAATTTATATCACACCATGGATGATATATATGATATAAAATTTTTCAAAATGTTAATAAGTCAATTTCACAATTAATATGAATTTATGTAAAAATGAAATTGACGTTAAATGTTAATAACAACTAGAATGTCAACATAGTTGTTTCTAGGATATTAGCTTTTGTTTCATGGCCTACTGGGGTTTAAAGTAATAAAGTTTAAATACATCGCCTAGGAAACCAATATTATCCATGGTGTGTTATATATTTGAAAAGAGAGTATAAAATGCTGTTTTTCTAGATTAAATTATACAGGCTGCTCCGTTTAAAAAAATGGGGTTTTATAATAACTTTTTTACCTGACCGCGTATACTTATTCTAAATACGGCAGATTATTCAAAAATCATTAAAAATAAACTTTTATATAAAACATGTTTCTGTATCTCTTTAATTAAGAAAATATAGGGTAATTTGGAAATTTTCAATTTTTTGATATTCCCCGTATCTCTTAAGCGAGCAAAAATTTTCAAATTTTAATTTTGCAATTTTAAGTTCGACCCAAAAAGAGCACATGACACCTACATTACATTTTTGATAGCACTAACAATTACAGAGATACCCTATACAGTAGGTACCTTTGACGACTATTTTGTTTCAATACATATCAGAACTCGATTTGGCATCCTGTAAAACGACCAACTACGATATTTCAGTAAATGACACAACCAGTAGCGTGCGTAGCAATGAGGAAGTGAAATTTGTTTTTGTACATCTCTTCGAACAAAGTCAGAAAAGAGTAAAAATCGGAACGCAAAATTTAAAATTTTTCCAAATATTTTAAAGCCCCTGTGGTTATTTTAGATGTTTTTGGGTCTTTTTTTTTACGATCAAGCACAAGCACTATAGGAAAAATCCTTTAGGGCACTCTGGGAGTGGTGCGTGTGCGCAAAAAGCGATTCACGTTTGTTTTGAATCGTTGGAGGTTGTATTCGTTAGGAAAAACGACCTCGGGAAGGTCGTTCCATAAGGATCAAGTCCAGATAAAAGAATTCTTAAATAGTGAAGTTCGAGGAGTACTAAGCTTAACCACATATGGATGGGCGGCAGTGGTTCGTCCTGTATGTCTGATATTCGCCGCTCTAGGCGGAATTAAGAGGGCAAGGTCAGTCGAGCCGAAAATATCTGTAAAAGAGGGTCAAATCCCTAACCTGTCTTCGATGTTCTAGGCTGTCGAGGTTCTTCGTCAGCTCGTGGTCTCCAATCAGACGAATGGCCCTCCTTTCGATGGAATCCCGTAGCCGAAGAGTATGTTTGGGTGCAGAGCTCCAGACATGAGAGCAGTACTCTTGTGATGGTCGAATTTGGGCTTTGTATAGTGTCAAAAGTTGTTGAGCTGTGTACAACTTTCTGGTTCGGAAGAGTACACCAAGCTTCTGAGAGGCTATCTTGGCGATTGCCACAACGTGGTTATGCCAAGACATATTTCCTCCCAGATTGACGCCCAGCAAACTAATAGATGAAGCCAGTGGGATTGCGTGGCCGTCCATGACTATATCCGGTTCTGTAATGTTAACCTTTTTAGAGAAAACTGCTGCCTGGGTTTTTTTAGCGTTAAATTCGACTTGGTTACTGTTACTGATTAAATATTTTGCTTGCTGATTGCTTACTAATATCTGATTAAAAGTGGATCGCTTATAGCAGCTTATACAGGGTGGCTTTTATGTATGGAAACCGTCTATTATTTGCTAAAGTAAGATAGCTAGCGAAGAATGTTAAATACCAAACTTTTAGGGTTTTTAGAAATCTATTATACTACACATAAACTAAGTACAGGATCAGTCAACAAGTCATAGAAGAACAGAGTTACTTTATTTTAAATGAAACCCCCTATATATTATTCAATATTTCAATTATTTACAAGATTTAAAAAAAAAAATGTTAAGCACACCACATACCCAATCTTAACCGTTATCGAGATATCGAGTTTCGAATTTCGTTTTCCAATAAATCTAATAACAATAATAAAAAAGACAAACTAAGTTTTAGTAAACAACAATTTAAAATCCTATTTTATAAGGTGCTCAAAGTGTCCACCGTTTACCTCCTGGCAGTAATGAATTCGGTGAACAAAATTTTGTAGCGGATCTAAAAGGAGGAGCAATACTGGAAATTTCATGCATTATTTTTTGTTGCAAATCCTCGATATTTTGTGGCTTATTATTGTACACTAAATTTTTGATATGGCCCCACAGGAAAAAGTCAAGAGGGGTCATATCAGGAGATCTAGCAGGCCATTCAATTGCACCTCTGCGCCCAAGCCATTTACAAAAAAGTTTCCTCTAGATATTCCCTCACCATCCGTCCAAAATGTGGTGGAGCCCCATCTTGTTGAAATCATATTTGTTCAGCCGGTAAATTGGGATTATTATGGTTCGGGAATAATCGTCTGAGCTGTGGAACAATATTCTCTTGTAAAAGTAATAAATATCGTTCAGAGTTCAAATTTCCATGTATAAAATAGGGTCCTATGACGTTTCCACCAATAATGCCACACCAAACATGTTCCATCCAATGTGGATTTTGGTCTGACCGATATCTACAGTTGTGTCGATTTACGTGCCTGTTTAAACAAAACCTCATCAGAAAATAAAATGTGGTTGACAAAGTATTTTTTTTTTGATTCAATTTTTGATTCAATTTATCCATAATGATTTCGCAAAACTGAATTCTGCGATCAAAATCGTCTTCACTCAATTCTTGTAACAAATGAATTTTATACGGTTTGAATTTTTCTCTTTTGGTAATTTTTTGAATGGAATATCGACTCATATTATGATTTAAAGTCCGCTGTTGCGTCGAATTTATTTGATTTTCTACCATATCTAACATGAGATTTAGAGAATTTTCTTCATTAGTAACGCTTACCGATCTTCCATTTTTTAATCGATCTTTCACACCTCCAGTTTCATGAAAACGCTGCAATGTTTTGGAAACAGTTGATTTAGTTATAGGTTCCCGATCTGGTTCTGTTAATAATAATATTTTAAATATCCAAATACCTTAAGCGTCTATCATAAAAATAAAGGCCTACGAAAATGAAACATAAAAAATTTTCTTGTTGGTTGTAAAAATATTCACCCCTTTTAGGAACCTTCCGAAAACATGAAATTTATCATGTCAAATGAATACATGCGGATATGGTTCAAGGAAAAGGGCAAATATGAGAAAGATACCTACAGTAGGGAAGAAATTATTAAAGAAGAGAGCAAAATAAAAAGACGCTTCGTGCAAAGAATGATGACCTATAGAAGACCGGACAAGAATTATTTCTTGGATGAAAAAGTAGAAAAGTAAATATTGGTTGAAAAATTTATCTATTTTGTAACTTCTAATGACAACGCTATTATTATCGGTACCAACCTATGGACAACCCTCATCCGTTTCATTAGACTCGGTTGACGCCTCGTCCAATAATACTCACGGCTAGTACCATAATGATCGTTATTATGATCCTTATAACATAAATATCTATTATCACATCGCTTAAACTTTTGAATCGATTGACTAATTGATTGCAAATGATATCGAGACATCCATAAAAAAACATTCACACGGAATCGTGCCTCTCCATCGGACAGCTTTTTCACTAAAAACTTTTATTTGATCGTTTCAATTCTACAAAAAGGCAACACAGCAATTTAAAAAAAAAAAATTCCCGTTCACCACTTTTGGAGGCCCTCTGATGCTCGGGACCCCGGACAATCTAACCGGCCAGACCGACGGTAGTTACGCCACTGATTTGTATACTTTTGGCCAGAAACGGGTTTTCAATAGTTTAAAGGGCGAAAAAGGAAGTGATGTAAAAATATTCACGTAAAAGTAAAACTACCTTTTAGCTTAGATAAATATCTCAAAATAAGTTTGGCAGTTTTTTTTGTTTAATGCGTTGCGTCAGAAAGTAGCAATCTATGTCTTTGTCCAGCCATATTATTAAATAATTTCTTTTAGAAATAACCATCCAATTGATACCGGGTTTGTTCAAACAAATCATCTGCGGATCCATGTTGATAAGAACTATTTGTCTTATTTTTGGGCTAAGATCATACGAACGAAGACACACGTTTTTTGAAACACCTTCCATTTGGATAATTATTTTTAGGCTTTATAAAAAGAGTCAAAATGACGATCCCATTGACTACAGTAAATACAAATACAAACCTAGATGTTCGAAAATGAAAAAACAAATGCAATATCCGGTTAAAGCTGGCGCACAAACGGCAAATAATGAAGATGACGAATGCGGTGACTCAAAGAATGAAGAAAATCCGACAGTTATAGTACGCAATCACGATGCAAGATGTTGCATAGGAAAACCTTGTATCCCGCCTTGCCCATGTTATAAGAAAAATTGAAGAAAATTAAAAACCACCTTAATCATTATTGTATGTCCACTATACGCCTATCAGTAAATGAACTTAAATAAAATTATTTGAATTACGATTATAAGCTTTTCTTAATATTACAAGGAAAGATAAACGTAGTTAATGTACCAATCTAGCGCGTGAATCTTTAATATTTCTATCAATTTTCGTCGTTCGAAAGCGTAGTTCTGCACAATTTCGACTCGTCGCGCGCTGTGTGACTTGCGATCGAAAATATTTAATAACTACCGATCTAATAGATCTATTTGAGTTTCATAATGGCTACATTATGAAATGCCAAAAAATTGAATAACTTGCCACTTTATGAAACTGAAATTTTATTTTTTTCATGTAGGGTTCGAATTTTAGGCCTACTTCGATTTCGGTGAAATTAGTTTTCTAGGCATTATGGATTCGAGAGAATTTTTTTATTGAAAACTTTAAAATACTAACCTTTAACCTTGCAAATAATTTTTACTAGATATTTGTCCGAAATACCTATACTCGGAAATATATAACATATTGATGGTGTCCGTCAACTAATTTCTAGTCACAACTATAAAACAACATAACCTAAAAATAATAAAAATTTCTTCCAGTTTATGCTCTATTTCTAGAGTTTTATTCAATAAAGTACTATTTTTATTTTTAATTGAATATAGTATTATACATATTACTTTATATAGATACATATTTATAGTTACTGTAGACATTTTCCTGGACACAATATTTTGTTCAATAGTATTTACTATTTTTTTGTTCTGCTCGCACCATAACTCGAAGTTTTGCATATTCTTTTTAAAAGTTTTTCTAGATTATTTTCTGCAATTTCTCGTATTGCTGACGAAGTACAACTCTTTTCCTGACTCATTTTTATTAACTTTAATAATAATTTATTTTTAATTATGACGGATGGGAAGATGCTTTGTTGTGTTCAATTGTTTCAACCATGGCATATTTGATACTTGTAACATTTTATTAAATTGTAAAAGTATTGCCAACCCAAAAAGAAAATATTAATTCAAATGGAAAAAATCTACCATATTTTTTAAAGTTTTTCAGACTTTAAAGACCCAAATAGAAAAAGTATTATAAAATACACGGTTCATAAGACAGTTAGAGCACTTGTACTTTAGAAAACTTCCCGCTTCGCGGGTCGTTTTCTGAATTAAACGCGTGCTCTGAGATAATGTCTTATGAAAACATTGATACGATCAGTGGATATATTAAATTTCAAGTATGAAAATTCAGCAAATTTTGTAATATTTTGGAAAATAAATTTTTTAAGCAATATCCTGAAATACGTGTCAACTAATTGTATGTATATAAGATGTAAGGCACTTTAATTTAATATGCCCTGTACATGACCTGACGTTAAACCAAAATTAAGCACGTGGTGACACTGGGAGAACGATAAACAAAACAACATATGGCGGAAAACGTCAATGAATTTTGAGCAGTGTTGTCATTCTTTAGAAAGTCAATAACCGTTTGACAGATTGGAAGTTGTTTATTTTTCAGGGTACATTATTAAAACTTTTACATTCAGTTCAGTTCGCTGGGAAACAATCTCTGAGTTATAAACTTGAACCGACTCGAACCAACCGCCGCGGCATTTATAAATGGTCAGGTATGTTTTCATTTGTTTAATTCGAACAACACCCGTCGGAACTGAACAACTTAAATGCCACTTTACCCTTTAGAAAAAAAACTGCAATTTTATTTACCTTTTCGGCCCTTTTTAAAACCAACTTAATTTATAAAAAAACACCAAGTAGGTAATGTATAAATTATTGTATAAAGTTTCATCCGGTGTTCTGGGAAATAATATAATTTCTAAAAATACAGCGTTGCCACTTTCGATGATTTATAAGATTATATTAATAAATTGCCTTCTGTAATATTACTTTCTTGTATAATTATTGTCTCGGAAATGGTAAGGAAGCACTCGACCCTTGGTTTGGCTCGTCTATTTTAAGACTGAAGGGGAGGTCCTGTTGCTGTCAACATAATTATTTCATCATTATTCATTAAAGGATTAAAAATTGTTTTAGGCCCATTAGAAATTAGCGTTTTCATGATTTCTGATTTTCTATTGCGAAATAATTTGTATCCTATCTTCTGGTGTGCTGTTGCTCTATGTGTACAATAGTGTAATTATGCGCTAGTGTTTAGTGCTTTTGTATAATCTGATAATAGGTGCATATCTTCAAAGAAACTAATTTGTTTCTGTTTCACTATGAATTTTTTTTCTCTCGACGATATGCCGGTTATATTCCGAGATGGGAAATAAGAGGCCGAATTGGATTTAGTGGATATAAGCTTATTATGCAGTTCCACACTATCATCAGGGCACGTGATGAGCATAAACCTTTTCCCATAGAAAAAAGAACTGAAGGTGTCTGTGTCCTGGATTCCTTACTCGTGTCGGCGACCTGGATTTAAATTCGAAGTAAGCTAAATATTTATTTTTATAAGAATCTAAAGTTTTACCCTTTTCCACAGTTTGGCAACATTTCGCCAGAACATGTGTTTATTACACAGCTGGGCAGCGTAATATGATTGTGCCGCGGAGCGACCTGTGGGTTTATGGGTGAATTATCCCACAAAAAAATATATGTAGCGCTTCTCTAGGACACCCCAGGAGTCACCCATTTAAATATAATATGTCATTTCCATAACACCCTATATATGCTACTGATTAGGTAACATTAATCCTGCAAACGTGCAGTGTTTGACCGTGTGAACCAGCTTTAGAGGATTTGAGGTACAATTAAACCACGCACAACACGAACAATAAATTAGGCATTTTTCTGAATTCAGAACTGGAACAAAATGTTTAATAAACTAATTAAAACGTTGTACATAAAGTATATAAATTATTGTGAAAATTAATTTAAGTAGCAGCTAAAACCTAATAAGTGAAATTTTATCTGATGCTATATCTCTGTTTTGCAGAGATTTAATGTCCAACATTCCAATGTCGCTCAAATACTTCGGTGGTACGATCTCGGGACGGTTAATTAAAAACTCGCAGTAAGCAATTGTAGACCTGAAAGATAAATTGTCAGTAAAAACGGTTTTACATTATCCCATTTCATGTCCAAGAAATTGTAGTGTATATTGTATATTTCGTGTACAAAATAAAATGGAAAAGTTTCATACAATAAATTGTATCATAAATCGAATTGAGTTACAAAATTGTACTAAAAATGGAACTGGTCCTAATCATGGGCCTCGTTGGAAAGTTTTATAGGAGGTGGCAATGATAAAATGACTAGTTGTTTAAACTTAAAAACACCAATGGTAGCAAAAAGGGGGAAAATCCCGCTGCAGACGAAATTTTTCATAGACCACGCCAAAAATACACACCTAGAGTTCTGAAATATCAGATTAAAAACCTTAGTTGAAACTAAAAACACATTTAGATAGGTTATAAGCCTTACCAATATTTTTACATTTTACTTGGTAACAAATACAGGGTGGCCCATTGAAAACAGTCCAGCAAGGTTTACGGCTGTGTACGTGAAAATTAAAAAAAACCTCGGACCCGTAAACTTGTGTTTTCAGGGGGACACACACTATTAATTTCATCCCTGTAACCTCAACTCCCCCTATCGGGGGCGGCTACTGTCCTTGTTTTTTCAAATGGGAATGGGTATGTGCATAGGGAAAATGCATTCTTTTATCAAACAAACCATATTCCCTGCCGTAGCCATTTTCAGGTTATACAATGCTCGTTTTATTACATCAAGTGCAAAGTAGATTCGGAACAGTCCAGTAAAGTCAGTCACTTAACGTAATTTTGCTCGTTTTCATCAAGAGGCCGAAACAGGCAGACGTTTCATGTAACGTCTACAATTTATAGTCTTTTGGAGTAATAGTTATTTTTGTCAGTGTTTGGTAGCATTTCATGAAAAGAGCAGACTTTTCATGAAACGGCTGATTACACTAAAATGCTGCGACATATACAAATCAAATTTGTACTTAGTGTGTCGCATGCTACTTTTAGCGTAATCTTAATTCGAAAACAGTCCCCCGGGATCAAAGTTTTACAGGATTATGTGAAATATCGCAAAACGACACCGGGTATCGTAATTTTTCCGCTCGATACAATAAAAGAGGCATTTTTTTCTGATTTCCGAACCGAAATTTTTTATTAAATCCATTGAAGGGATACAAAAAATACTTAAATTACTGCGTAAATATATTTGGTAAGGAAAACTCGAGGGAAATGTCTTCAGATCGCTCATCTTTTTCTTTCAGATATTTTGGGTCCATCATTCTACAGTCCCACAAATATTTCGGAGGTTTGATCTCGGGGCGTTCGATTAAAAATTCGCAGTAAGCCCTTGTCGACCTACAAGTCAAAATAATACATTATCTGTCTCACAAAAAATTGTAGTGTTGGCAAAAACCGACGATTTTAATAATCGAGTACTTGATACTTTCGATTTTAATAATGAAGTGAATCGCTCGAGCGATTAATCACTTAAAATTTTTATGACTAAGAAGAATGTGTTGATAAAACACCTGGGACTGGTTCTGTAAGTTTTAGAAGTTTGTCTAGAGCAGCGTTTCTCAACCGGTGGTCCGTGACCAACTTCCAGGTGGTCCACAAGAAGACACTGGGTACATCCAGACTACATCGTTCGAAATTTCAAAACTGATTGCAGAATCAAAAAAAAAACGCATAGGATCGGTGAAACATTAGTAAAGCCATGTTTGCTAAAAGCTGTGGGAGGCGTTCTAGGAGAGGAAGCCAAAAGTAAGGTTCAGGAAATATCTTTGTCAAACAGCACAGTTAAGAATCGAATTCAGAAAATGTCGCAAGATATTGAAGAATAGCTCTTGGATAAAATTAAAAAATGACCAGTTTTTGCTTGACAATGCGATGAGGCTACTGATGTGGCACAGATTTTTAGATGAAGACAATATTATTCAAATTCAAGATATTGCTCTCCCGAGAACTTGAAACCACTTCGAAATAATCTATGACTATTTTGAGAAGCACGACATCATTTGGCAAAAACTTTCTGCTTTTTGCAAAGATGGCGCCCCATTAATGTTGGGATCACGTTCAGGTTTAGCAACACTCATAAAACAAAAGAACCCCCCCCCCCCCCCCACACACACACACACACACACACACTAACAACACATTGCATTATCCATCGCCAAGCCTTTGGCTTCCTAAACGTTACCTTAAAATGTATCCATTATTATAAAACTATCCATAAAAATTGTAATCATTATCAAAAGTAGTGCTTTAAACACCCGTATTTTTAAAAACTTTAACTTTTAAAAACGGTAAAAGTATATGCAAGGGTTGACTTATTAGAAAATGTGTTTCCCGTGATTTAGGCGTCACGCAGATGCTGTCAATTCATATTCAGACATGGCTCGATATAATTTTGAATTTATTGAGAGTTTCCTATCTAAAGCGGTACAGCGCCTCGCAACAACGCTCTACGGCATTTCATCAGATATGAAAGTTGTAGAGGGGGACCTAAACTCCACGAAAACCCAAATTACTGATATTCCCACAGGGCCAACACTCCATTCATAAATCTGTTGGAAAGTGAGTTTGTGATTGTTTGAAATGTTATTGAAAATCAGTAATGGGTGGAAGAGTGACAAAACATGTTGGTCTCGCTAATGGCAACAATGTTGAAGTCTGGTTAAATCAAAGATCTTACAAGGTTAAATCCAATAACGTTTAAAAGGTTATGGAGCGGTCTTCATCGTGTGGGAGCGGAGCTAGTCTGGGCAAAAAGCCCAACAAGGGCGTATAATTTACTTTGAGATTCTTTACGTTTAACTATATTATCTATTCAAAAAGTGTAGTTTCGAATATTGGATATTTATAAAAAAGATAGAAATATTGATCCAGTTTTTATATACAGTGTATCCAAGGATGGATTTAACTATTTATGCTTAGCATCAATATTTTTGGTGTATTCATTACTGGATGATACTCTCCAGATATAAAAGTGTATATTTCTAGCCAGATTGTCATATTTATCACTAAGACATCTTGCAAAATCCCAATTAAAAATTTGTAAATTTGACAATTACAACTGGTTTAAGGTTAATCCGCAATTGCTCTTAAAATAAGTTTATTTCTAATAATTTTACTATAAACTGTGAAAAGGATGATTCTTTAAAATAATATTATTATACTTAAAGGTATCAAATAAATGGTGAAATAATCCAACTGCACTCTGGTCATCTATCTTTAGTTTATTACCTGCTCACATGCATTGGGTGTGGCCAATTAGCAAGGAGGGAGAAACGGAATGGGTGATGCAAACTCAAAATCAAATTTCTAAATATATTTACTAACCTGTGAAATTTTAATTTAACACCATTGCATCTTCTAGTGAAGTATTTTATGGCCGCACAAGACTCAACCATCTTGTAAATGCAAGATTTATATTAAGAAATAAACCAACTCGACTGCTTTTTGCCCGGACTAGCACCACGGACCGGTCCATAACCTTTTAAACGTCAAAAATCATATCAATACAATCATATTAAAACATAACCATACTTACCGAAGAAAAGATAAATCCTTGCTTAATTGATCCACTCTTTTACAAACTATACATGAATGCACCATCATTGTTTATAATAAAGACGATTTTTCACCAATACTCACAAAAAATAAATAAAAACAACCAAGTATATAAACACTCCCTTAAAAGCGGTTAGCAGCGAGTAGCAACAGTGTATTGTTTACTATAATCGGATCCATTGATAAAGTTTGATCGTTTGCCGTCGAGCGTAGTATCTTTTAACTTGATGTTGTCAGAGTGCAGTCGGTTTATTTCAAACTTTTATGTATAATAATAATAATATTTTTTTTCTAAATCTCTCAAGGCCTATTCACAATTTATATTAAAATTATTGAGAAATAAATGTATTTTAAAAGCAATTGCGGATTAACCTTAAACCAGTTGCAATTGTCAAATTAACAAATTTTTAATTGGGATTTTGCAGATACCTTAGCGATAAATAGGACAATCTGGCTATGCTGCAAGCATAACAGCAAGGTGGGGAGTGCACGTTTACAGTCCTTACGTCGACTACACATGTAAACAATTCTATCTGGAGTTTGTAAGATCTTTGGATATTCCACTTCACCCACCTATTGTCACCGTCTCTCTAACAGTAGAGTAGTATTTCCTATCGAGCGAAAAACTGCTCGAGTATACGAGCAATTTTTTACCTCGAGCGATCACACTACCAAGAAGCATATTTCGGTAGGCGTCAAGCAAAGCTCGGGTATCAAGTGGTAATAAGTATCAAGCGACGATTTTCGCTTGAGTTTATAACTCGAGCATTTTTTTTTAATAATCGAGCAATGTCGGTTATTTCAATTTCAATTCAAGCGGCTTTTCGCGCGAGCGATGACAACACTAAAAATGGCTTCATTTTAAGACCGTTCTTGATAGTTGTGGAAAGTGAAGTCAGGACAACAATTGGCTATATTGTAAACGTACTTTATCTGATTATCATATCGTGGAGGTGAGGGGATATAGTTAAATAAAATTTTGATATTTACACCCCCCCTCCCCCACCTCCTAAAAAGTGAGGTTAGTCATTGAACTGATTCAGTTTTTAACAAGCTTCTAGGAAATATATAATACTTTATTTTGACCGAAATTTACGTTAAACCAATTCCATATCACCCTGTAGGTGAAGGCAAAGCTTTATTTAATGATTTATCTTTATTTACACGATGCGTATACTTACTTTAAATGGGTAATACCCTGCCACACAGCCGCCATACTAGATAGTTTTTCCGGCACTTTGTCACAGCTCATCCATTTTCTGTAATAGTTCTCTGCGGGTGGTCTCACTTGCATGTGAGACGGAAGGCGCCCGCCAAACGCGCTCAGTGTGGTTTTCTTCTTACTGGCTTTAATATCTTTTTTGATTTCATTGTGAAGAACCGCCCGCTTGGCCCTCTAAAATTAGATAAAAGTTCTTCGGATGTAGTTAGTTCAATCTGTGAATGGTATTTCTGTTATTTAATTATTTTGTCAGTTTATTCTGGCATTGGACAGTGGCGTAGTCACAAGGTCACAAGGGAAGGGGGATCGACCTCCTTGGCCTGGCGCCCCATTACTACTTAAATACTCGACAAAGCAAAGACCATCAAAGAAATCAAATTGCAAAGCCGGTAAATGTCGATTTCAAAATAAAAAAGTTTTTTTTAAGTTCTCAAAACCACTTTTCTTCAATATATTTTGACCTGTTTGAGTAGCATTTGCCCACTTGTTATTAATTGTTTTATTGGTCTTAACACCCTCCCCCTTATGTCTATAACCCAGAGTTCTTTTCTTGATCATCAATACATTTTTAAGAACATGAGGCAATTTTTCTTTTGGTCATCACAATATTATTAGGTAATTGTCACCCAATTGTTACCACACTGACGTTTTATTTAAAATTACAACATTTTGTTTTTAGTTTATGTGTCATAGGTGATTAGATAAAGGACAGTGGTACAATCAGTGGCGCTTCTTCCACAGGAGCACATGCGCACGTGCACCCCCAAAACGAATAAAAAAATATTAATTTATATTCAATCAACCAAACTGTATATTATAGGCTCTCGATCAGGCAACCGTGCCTCGCTCGAGGTTAATGACGATTATGGCGAAACTTGCTCGCATGTGCGATTAAGTAGGCGGGCATAATGCAGTTTCTCTGTAGTAACAGGTGGCGGGAGACAGCGGGGGATTGCGGGGCTATGACGATTTAACATGGGAAAGGCGCACAATTTTAGTGTGCGCCGCGCCGTTGCCTGTTCGCGCGTGCATCTAGTTAGAAATTCGAGCGTGTATGTTTTAATATTTTAATATTATATATTTATTAAGATGAGGATCCCAAACATTCCCAAATTATCAATCAGAGCCTTCTACGTTGCATCAATTTAAGTAAAAAATATGCCGCTTTTTGGCAGGTTAGAAAGAGACGAGAGTCATCAGCTGATCAATATTTCTTTTCGTGAAATTTTAGCCGTTAATAGTAAAGTTTTTTTAGTTAATTTATTGATATTTAGATTGTCTGACATATCGATTGGGGTATCAACAATTTTCAGGAAGATCTGTGACAAAAATTTGAAAATTGTTCATATTTGAAATTGTTATTATTATTCTTATAACATTATATTTTTTAACGCAATCTTTTCATGGCGTTTCCCAATCCTTTAACTTTACGAATCCAGTTTTAGGTTTGGAAAAAATTAAGTATATTCGGCTAAACGTTCTCATAAAATAGTGCCTGCTTGGCAACGTGTGAGTAAACGCAGCTCTTAAGTTAAAATGAATAGTTTGACGGTGGACTATTTAAAAAATAACTTTAGCTCTTTGAGTTTGGAGCAAAAAATTGAAGTGAAGAATGCGGGAAGACCTAAACCCGAAATTAATTTAACGCAGACCACAAAGGGACTTTATTAGAAAGTTTAAAAATTAAATATATAAAAAAAAAATTATATAGGGTATTCCAAACTTTAATCATTCTGTTATTGATAAATTTTCTACAATTAAGAACCGAAGAACGGACTTTACGTTCCGTTATCTTTAATGGTACAGGACATATTGGTCTTTGGCGCACTAATTGACCACCCCACGTATATTTTATTCTTAATTTTATCTGCCAAAAAATTACTTTCGCATATCGACATGGATACCACCAGACTTTCAGTGGTGATAAGACAGTGCTTAATTTTTTTTGTAATTTTGGTAAAAAAATGTTAAAAATCAGGTAGATTTGCCAGATCGTATGTGCTCTTAATAGAACCCTAATTTCTCCATTACACGTCTTAATACTATCATATCCTTACAGCGGGTAAATGTCTGGCATCAGCAACTTTGACAGGTATAGAAGGCATTTCCTTAACTTCAACTTTGAGCGATGTAGCGGAATTAGCGTGAAATCCAATTTCAAACATCGCTATTACTGCTTCTACACTGAGGGATAATTCTTCGTCACCACCCAAGTCTCTCAGCCATTCTATAAAATCCGCAGCGATCTAGAATCACAAGAAAATGTTGTTAGGATTACGCGATCGCTGTACCTACAGGGTGTTCCTTAACGACGTGCTAATATTTCAGGGTGTGATTCCTTAGGTCATTTTATAAAGAAAAGTTCATATGAATAAATATAGTAAACCCCATATATGAAACCCAGTCTCGTATTATATCTACCTGTTCTGTGATAGCATCCGCTTTTTGATTTAAATTCATTTCACATAGAGAAAGAGGCGGTAGGGTTCTCCATACTGCTGCTCTATTTGGTGGACGTTTAAAAAAATTACTATACATTTCCGAACTGGGAACCGTTTCATGTTTGCCACTGAAAAATATAATTAAGAAGAAACTCAAGTTTCAGCTAAATTTTGCAAATGCATGCAGGCAATATTCCACATATGGGGATTATACAACGTGTCCAAGATAAGGAGGACCAGTACAAGGATCTCGGAAGCCGTCAGAGATACGAAGTCGGTTAAATGGAGGTAAAGTTGCGCATTTACATGCCTAATAATATGCCGTTTAGAAAGAGATATCCGGAAAAAAAACGAAATTCTGAAAAATCGTTTTATTGTTTTGCTGGGTTTTTTGAGATCGAATTCTAAAGTAAATTGCACTTTTACATTGCCACTTTTTCCGCTCTATCTAACAGCGTTTATTATTTATAAAATTAGGAGAAATGCAGGACCGTATCCCAAAATTTCCCGATGTTGTTAAAAAAACCCTCGAACCGTCATTAAAGCTGAATTTATAAACTCGACGTTGACGATTGACGGTGCTGTTTGACGGTGACGGTACAGCTTAAACATATTGAAATGCATAAGACCATTTATATTTGACGATGACGGTACAGTTTGACGGCCGACATGAACCAATTTTATCTTTTGACGATGAACGGCCGTAGCAAGCTTACACAGCCAATCAAAGTCGTGTTTGCCTGTCACGTGATATTTAGTAAATATTATTTTATTTTATACCATCTTATTAACCATTTTAAAGTGTACTGTTGATAAGTGTTGATAGTATCATTCAGATCACATAAACACCAAAATTAATATAATCACATAAAAATACAGAAAAGCCGAGAAAAACAGGTTATGTTATGGTCGCCACCGTCAAGTTTATAAATCCAGCTTTTTACGGCACCGTCAAACAGCACCGTCAAACTGCACCGTCAATCGTCATCGTCGAGTTTATAAATTTGCCTTAAACCACAATTTGTCATACATCGTTGCGCTCGGGAGAAAAAAAGCTCTCAAATTCCAATATCAGGAAACCCGAACAAACCGTATTTAAACAAAGTTGATAATGGCCCTTCGAAGACGACTCGTTGGATTACAAAACAATTAACGCTGTTATATAGAGCGAAAAAAGTGGGAATGCAAAGGTACAATTTAGTGTAGAATTCGATCTCAAAAAACCCAGAAAAACAATAAAATAATATCGTTTTTTTCCGGATATCTCCGGAACTATTCGAAATTTTAAAACTTTCTAAACGGCATATTATTAGGCACGTAAATGCGCAACTTTACCTTCATTTAACCGACTTCGTATCTCTTACGGTTTCCGAGATCCCTGTACTGGCCCTCCTTATCTTGGACACGTTGTATAGGTACCTTAATAACCTAAGAAAAAAACCAAGTTAACGAATTAATTTATGAGACTGACGGTATACAATTTCATTCTCTTTTATTGCCTTCTAATGTATAGCTTGTACTAATTGCAAATACGAAAATAAGAAATCTATAGGTGCAAAAAATTCAAGGAAAAATTATTTTCTGTATTATTTATATGGCCTTTTGCCAATATAAAATTAGGTATTTCCAGTGATTTATGAATAAATAGGTATAATTAAAAAGGCATTAGTCTTGGAATTAGTTAAATTTTTGATAACATTTATGACCATTATATGTTTTTGGAATCACCGCATTCAAAATAACTAAAATCAGTTGTTTTTTCTTCGGCACTAAGACATTTTTTTTTGTTGACCAGTGTTATAATCTACCGTTTCTACATGTCCAATCTGCAGCGCGTGGCAGCTTGTCAGAGGAAGCAGGGAAAGTACCACGTCCACGCCTTTGGCGTGAATTATATTGACGCCTAAGGATAGTCTGTGCCTTTAAGAATATATTTTTGCTCGGCTCTTCATCTAGATTTTCGCCTACGGGCCGCCACTGCAGCCTTTGTCATTTTCGATCTGGCAGTGGCAGGACTGTCTGATATCACTACTTACTAAACTTTTATCAACGATCCAACTGTCTCCTTTGGAGGAACAATATCTTCCGCGTTTTCTAATAACTCATCAGCATCCCAAATTGACCTTAAATACAATTAATAAATGTTTAGCGTTTGTGTGTGCATATTTTTGATTCCGCAGGTATTTGAAAAACACCCTCTGGTTAACAGTTAAATTGCTAACTTCGGCCATATAACTTTTACAACTGCATTTTTAGGTAATTTTGGAATAATTTGAATATTTTCAATACCTGTTGCATTTATTTGCATATTATGTCATGTTGACAGAAATTGGCGATAGGATCATTCGCAGAGTAGTCAGAAATGGTGACAAACTGCTTGATGCATGCGCAGTTGATTTAAAGTATTCACATAAACAAAATCGGTGACCGGTGACCAAAAAACTCGGTGTTCGTGAAGCAAAATGTATCGATTTGCAACTGATTTGCAACCATCAGAATAATCCGCGTACTGGTACGGAATTGTGGGTTTGGATTCTGCGCATTTGCTTGATCGGCTGTTTGTTTACTTTTCACCTGTTGTTTTCACCGATTCATTTTATTTTCTTTAGTTTTGGCATGTTCGGTTAAATTTACTTTCCACACTGAGAAAAAATTCCAATACCTGGTATAAAAAATATTATATCAGTTATTGGATTTCCACATACGTATTTGGACAGCGCGACAATTGGCAACTGTAATAATCTCGCTTTTCTAAACTGTGGTTATTGTGGCAATAACTTACTTCTAATAGTAGTTATAATCTATAATAGTTGGAGGTACTAATTATATTAGAGCAGCGGTTATTCGTTTTATTCCCAATATAAAGATATTTTAGTTAGTGGCTGGATTGCTTGGATATTATAATACTGATACTAGTGACCAATATACACTCGGTATACCGTTTATGAGAATTCCTAATACCAGTGATAATATAGAATAATACTGAATATCATACTGTTTGTTTCCACATAAAAGATAGCTTATACCCAATATACAGGGTGTTATGGAAATGACGTATTATATTTAAACCGGCAATTCCTGAGATGAATACAAATTGAAGAAAAATATCCTTAAATGACGCTTTCAATTCATTTAGCGGTAAAAATGACCTGACGTCAAACCAGGAATACCTCTGTACCGCACTGCGGCACATCCGAATTCTCACCGGTGTTGTCAGAATTACACTCTTTAAGTTTGAAATACCCAACTACGTAACTAGGTCAAATGTCAATGACCTTTTGACTTTTGATTGGCTGATTTTTTAATGTAATTTTATTTAGGCCACACACATACACTTACCTTGTCGGTCTTATTTAAAAATTAATGTCAACTTCTATAAAAACTTATACAGCGTTTTAGTAAAGAAACCGGCACATCACATAACCTGGTTATGCAAAACTAAACTACACATGAACATTGGCCGCCATAAAACTGCACAAAATTCACTTGGAGACATCGTTTTTATTAACATTGGCTTGTCTCGCTTAGGTTTGCATGAACTTTTGCTTTTAATTAAAAAACACATTGTAAAATGTAAATAACATCTGACCTGAAATATTCAAAACACGAACTGTCAAAAACTAGAAATGTATTATAATGCAATGCATGGTAGATTCCTGCGCATTCACCAAAAAAGGTTGAAATAAATAATTATAATAATCTACAGCATTTATTTATTGTTTTCTCCTTCACTGCTGTAGATACCAATAAAGATTAAAAAACTTGTTAATCGCTGCTCTGGTGCTTTATTTCATTCGAAAAGCTTAAAAAAATTAAATCGATCGTTTCACAGCGGGATTTTAAAACCCAAGATTAGCACATCTCTAGTATAAATCGACAGGTTAAAAGTTGACATTTGCTTGACAAGAAGCGGCTTCTCGCGAAAGAGTTTTTTCGGGATATTTAATCAACTGTACAGTGCGAATAAGTGGGAAAATGTTTAGTACATACAGAAAAATCAAGTCGAAGGCATATTAGAAAATGTTCCTTTAGTAAGAGACTGGAAATCGCAAGGTCACCGGATCTTACATCATGCAATTTTTTCTATGGGGCACGATGAATAAAGAAATAGTTGATATGGATCAGTTGCGATATAAGATATTGGATGCAGCAGATAAAATAATTGCTGAACGTTTTAGTTTATAAAGTGCCAATTGTGTCCTATGTCCTATTTGTGTGTTTGTTAAAGAATGCATTAGTATGTAGCGATTTTGTGTGACAAGGGCCTATCTTAAAAAAACTAATTTGGAACGTGTGTTTCTTTAAGTGATTTATGGTAATTTGTTCAGTATTTCACTATTTGTTTGGTGTCTCTGACGATATACAGGGTCATGTTCTGAGATTGGAAGAAAAACGCCGAAGGGGTTTTAGTGGTGGGTTATAAGCTTTACCCACTAAAACCAAAAAAACTGAAGATTTATGTGCCCTGGATTACTTGCTAGTATACTGGCACCTGGATTCACTTCTATTTGGATACTAGGTAGCTAAATATTTATTTTTATAAGAATCTAAAGTTTTACACGAACAATTTGGCAACATTGCGCTAGAACATCTGTTTATTACACAGCTGCTCAGTGTAATGTGACTGTGCCGAGGAGTTGTGTGTGGGTTTATGGGTGAATTACCCCACTTTTTAAACGTTCGATTTGAAAAAAAAAAAAATATGTAGCGCTTCTCTAGGACACCCCAGGAGTCACCCATTTAAATATAATACGTCATTTCCATAACACCCTGTATGAAAGATTCTAATACCTATTACAAGAATCTTCTAATAGTGTATATTACACTATATCTGATATACTAAGTGGTCCAATTAAACAAGAATATATTGCATATATAAGCATCGGGTACTTTTTACACTAATATTAATCTATATTATAACAAAAAAACTATATATTGTATATATTTATAGATTACGAACATTTTTTTATTAAAGCTTAGAACATTTATATAACTATATTTTTCTTAAATTAAAACAATAACATAATGCCTCTTATAACAGTATATATTTTTAATGGTGCGTATAAAATATACATAATTCTCTCACTTATTATAAATATCGAACAAACCCGAACAAACCTAATCCCAGAGAAAGCAACTTTTTGATGTGATCAATGTACAGGGTCCCATTTTCGACATTTTTATAGGGTATCTTCGTAATTGTTAGTGCTATCAAAAAAGCAATGTAGGTGTCATGTGCTCTTTTTGGGTCAAACTTAAAACAGTAAAATCAAAATTTGAAGATTTTCGCTTGCTTAAGAGATACGGGGGAAAATCAAAAAATTGTCAATTTCAAAATTATCCTATATTTTCTTAGTTAAAAGAGATACAGAAAAATGTTTTATACAGAAGTTTCTTTATGATGATTGTTGAATAATCTGCAGTTTTCAGAATAAGTATACGGGGCCAGGTAAAGAATTTATCGGACTTAACCTCAATTTTTTAAATGGATTTACTAAAATGATTTAACATAATACAGTTATATTATACTACTTTATTATAGATTATAGTGTATAGAATGCACACTTACTATGAATGATACACAGCCTGAGCCTTGAATGTCTTTAATTTTCACTTTTTTCAATACACATTACACATCAATAAAAACACTTGCGACCACGGCGAAGAGTCTTCGATATTAAAATGGTGGGCGTGATTCGGACTAGCTCGGAGAATTAATGTCATTCGTCTAATTTCGCAATATAAGATTTCTAATAACACCTTATCGATAGAGCGCTGCGAGTATTATGCTAAATTTTAAATATGCCTGTATTATAAGCGCGGGGAACTGATTTGCTAAACGTCTAAACATGGCCAATTCCGAATATAAGTTTAAATAAGCGAGATTGTTACCGATAGAAAATATTTTTATAATGATTATGATTACTCTAATAGTGTTAAGCGAAAATTTGGCTGCCGATGCGATTTAGGGATTTACAAACTTTTTAATGGTTTAATTATTCTCAGTGCACTATTCATTAAATATCCATTCCCAAAACGAAAAGCTAGCTCTAAACAGAGCAGAAATGAGCAAGACTAATAATGCTTGTAGCTTGTAGGTTAAGTTAAGAAGTCGATTCTCAGATTTGACAGTTGAAGTGTTTGGCATTTGTACCCGTTGACAGGAACAGAAAGCAGCAACCAGTTAGAAATTCGTCCACAACCAAACGTGCACGCAGAATGAAATTTGTAACCGGTTGGAAAGTTTACTCTGCGAATCAACCTAATACTTTTTTGTTTGATTAACGTTAATCCTTTTTTCTTGTAGTAAAATTTGATGGCCATCTTGTATGTATGATTATTTTATTACTTAAAGTGGAATTTTAAGTACATTTTTAGCTGATATCTCTCTTATTGAATATTTTAAGCATATTCTTGCATATTTTAAACATACGCTTGAATTTTTTTAAATTCGTGACCATTAAGGACTATTTTTATCTTTTGGGATAAATTCAGGAATCAAAAAAGAACAATTTTAAGAAATATCGAACCTATGATACATAAAATTTTATTTGGTTCAGCCTATACCGTGTGTCCCAGGATAAGCGAACCTATAGGTATAAATAATAAATCGAAATTAGACGATTTGGGATTTAGGCCTGCTTGATTAAAAAATAAAATTTAACATATTTTGATTTTTATGAAATCGAGCAGGCCTTGACCGGAGCATTATTTTTATTTTCTGTCTAGATAAAGTGCCTCTTTTTCACAAAATTTCGACAAATTTTATTAAGAAAAGTTGGTCGTAATTAATTCAAAATCATACAGGTGTACCGAATTTAATAACCATCAGCCTACAATTTCATTTTATATAATATTTTACCAAGTTAAAAAAAATTTCTAATTTCTTCAATTTTCTCATCGTTTGTTATTTCCGAAATAATATTTTCCAATAAATGCATTTAATACCATGAAGAATTTCTTCCCCTTTTTAGAGGTTTAAAAATGCCTGTCTTTTTTTTTTTTTTATGATCAAACACAAGCACTATAGGAAAAATCCTTTAGGGCACTCTGCGAGTGGTGCGTGTGCGCAAAAAGCGATTCACGTTGGTTTTGAATGGTTGGAGGTTATATTCGTTGGGAAAAACGACCTCGGGAAGGTCGTTCCACAAAGATGAAGTCCTCCAGATGAAAGAATTCTTAAATAATGAAGTTCGAGGAGTACTAAGCTTAACCACATATTGATGGGCGGCAGTGGTCCGTCGTGTATTTCTGCTATTCGTCGCTCTGGGCGGAATTAAGAGGGCAAGGTCAGCCGAGCACCTTCCATGAAAATATCTGTAAAAGAGATTCAAATCCCCAACCTGTCTTCGATGTTCTTCGTCAGCTCGTGGTCTTCGATCAGACGAATAGCCCTCCTTTCGATGGAATCCAGTAGCCGAAGAGTATGTTTGGGTGCAGAGCTCCAGACATGAGAGCAGTACTCTAGTGATGGTCGAATCTGGGCTTTGTATAGTGTTAAAAGTTGTTGAGGTGTGTACAACTTTCTGGTTCGGAAGAGTACCGCAAGCTTCTGAGAAGCTATCTTGGCGATTGCTATAACGTGGTTATGCCAAGACATATTTCCTCCCAGATTGACGCCCAGCAAATTCATAGATGAAGCCAGTGGGATTGCGTATCCGGCCATGACTATATCCGGTTCTGTGATGTTGACCTTTTTAGAGAAAACTCCTGCCTGGGTTTTTTGAGCGTTAAATTCGACTTGGTTACTCTCACCCCAAGTCAAAATTTCTTCCAGGTCTTTGTTGAGGCGTGATACTTCATGCTGTCTGCGAAGATGTTCGTCGGCAGCCGATGTTTGCGCATATCGACTGGGCATACCATAAGATTGCAGTTTACTTAGAAGCCCCTCATGATGCCTGTCTGATGGATATTAAATTCGGTACTCTTCCATGATTTTGAATTCTAAGTGAAATTTCTCGATATTTTGCGAAGAAAAGGCACTTGACCTTGATTTCATAAAAATCAAAAATACAAGCGTTTTAGCAAAATTCGGTTCCAAAGATCGGATAATGTGATAAGTAAAATATTTTCGTATACAGGGTGTTTCAGAAAGATGCTGATCCTTAACGTTGTGAATCCTTAGATGATTTTAAGAAGAAAAGTTCAAATTAACATATATCCTTAACCTATCAACTTTCGAACTACAGGGCGTTAATTTAATATCTTGCCTTTTTATCGTTCGACAAACAGTTTCCGACAAAAAAAAATAAAAAGCATTAAATGCACATTCGCTATGTGCCTATGGTTTCTGACTAGTAGGCTATGATTTCTTCCATGATTTTGAATTCTAAGTTAAATTTCTCGATATTTTGCGAAGAAAAGGCACTTGACCTTGATTTCATAAAAATCAAAATATGTTAAATTTTATTTTCTAATCAAGCAGGCCTAGATGCCAAATGATCAAATTTAAGTTCGACACAGTTCGCTTATCCTGGAACACACTGTACATTCTTACTTATCGCTGATTCGTTTATTCGTGCCCGTGCCCGTGTCCGTGTAGGCGCTTGCGGCGTCCCTTGTGTGACGAAATAATTCGTCGAAACTATCATGCGGCAGGGCCTCGAGTTCTTCCTTAAACTTTCGATCTTGAACCGATATTAGATTCAATATCCGAATCAGAATAAATTCTGGAAAAATTTCTGTTAGGATCGCCTTCTGCTGCTCCGGAGGCTAAAATAATAATTTATTACCATCGAGGGTAGTGCAGGACAGTGCAGAGGGGGTTCACAAGTATGGTGAAATTTATCTAGGCGTTTTAAATGTAGAAAGAAAAAAAGTAATAAGAAAATGCGTTAGGTAAAACATATTTTTATTCAATTTTTTAATTTTACACAAGGAAATACAACTTTTGGAAAATAAGAAAGGCTTTCTTAGTGTTTATAGCTGTCGGTTCTTAACGTCATCGCATGCAACCCTCGTAACAATATTTATACAGTCCACTACTAATACTACTAAAGCCATCTACGAGCTGTCAAGAAAACCGACCCTACACAATAGTGCTTAAACGTAAAGTCCATTATTCGGTTCTTAATTGTAGAAAATTGATCAATAACAGCCTCATTAAATTTGGAATACCCTCTATACATTTTTTTTCATATATTTCATTTTTAAACTTTCTAATAAAGTCCATAGATTTACCCTTTCTGATCGGCGTTAAATTAATTTCGGGTTTAGGTGTTCCCGCATTCTTCACTTCAATTTTTTGCTCCAAACTCAACGAGCTAAAGTTATTTCTTAAATAGTCCACCGTCAACTATTCATTTTAACTTAATAAATATATAATATTAAAATATTAAAACATACACGCTCGAATTTCTAACTAGATGCACGAACCGACAACAGCGCGGTGCACACAAAAACTGTGCGCCTTTTCCATGTTAAATCGTCATAGCCCCGCTATCCCCCGCTACCACCCGCAACCTGTTACTACAGAGAAACTGCACTATTTAATCACAAGGTTCGGCAATAGCACCCATACTTTTCAATATCTTTACTTCAGATATCCCAACGCATCCGTCTAGTGAAGAATACATATACGCAGACGACACAGCGATAACAACAACGGCAAGAGACCCGAAAGAAATAATGCTGAAGCTAAAACAAAACATCATCACTCTGGAAAAATGGCTCAGCAAATGGAAAATAAAAATCAATCCAGACAAGACCCAGGCAATTTACTTTACCAAGAACTGTTCAAGGTTCAGAAGACCGGAAGGCAGAGTCACTGTTGGAAACAAACTGATCGACTGGAGCCCGAGCGTAAAATACTTGGGACTTCATTTCGACAAACGCCTCAATTGGAAAGTAAATACAGCCAATATACTGAAGAAAGCCAATGCACAACTTGGCGCTATATACCCGATGCTTAACAAAAGAAGCAAGTTAAGCACAAGGACGAAAGTCACGATGTACAAGGTGTTCATCAGGCCGCTGCTATCATACGGGGCAGCGTCATGGTGCACACTGAGTAGACCTGACTTAAAGAAGATACAAGTAATGCAGAACAAGGTACTTAAAATAATACTGAATACACCTAGATACACTAGAAATGACATTATACACCGAGATCTCCAAATTGATACAATTTCGGAGTTTATCGACAAACTAATCATAAAATATCATACTAAGGCGAATCTGACCAATAACGAGAAGATAGCCGCATCGCACATTCCTAAACTACCACACCACAAACACAAAATGCCTAAAGACTGGATCACTCACTAAAATCCAAACTCAAAATTATTTAAGAACTTGTTCTTCATACAATCATACTATACACAAAACACTACACGACTACATGTTAGGAGCCCTTATATCTTGCTCATTTGATTAAATTCAAATTAGAAAGATACTAGAGCTGACACCAAACATCATCAACAACGCCTAAAGGCTTAACCCAAAAATCATACTTATGATAGACAAAAATAACACGTCGAGTGAAAGGAGTTAAAGGCTTTATACTTGACTCAAACGGTGAGTTTAGTCGGTTGGCCCGCCTCTCAGAGGCGGATCTTTTCCCTCAGAAAAGATGATGTTGATGGAGGTATAATCCCCACAAGTTGCTAAGCCCGGCACTACCTTGCAGCCGCGTCTGTAAGGTGTCTGTGTGCAGATTCTCATCGGCCGTCCAAAAAAAAAAAAAAAAAAAAAAAAAAAAAATGCACTATTTAATCGGACTTGCGAGCAAGTCTCGTCATAATCGTCATTTACCTCGACCGAGGCACGGTTGCCGGATCTATACAGTTTGGTTTGACAGAATGATAAAATATTAGGGAGGGTCGGACTTTTTTAGTTTGACGATACGATAAAATATTAATGAGGGTCGGACTTTATACGATAAATAACTTTCAATTAATATAAATTAATATTTTTTATTCGTTTTGTTTTCGGGGTGCACGTAGGTATGTGCTCCTGTGGACGAACCGCCACTGGCGCAGGAGCGTGCCCAAAAAGAAAATATCTAAAGCCGAACCCAGACCAAATGAGCGAGCAAGATCACGTTTAAATGAATGCTTATGTGGTGTAAACTAGTGGGGGAACTCGAATTCGATTAAGGGGGGAGGAGAGCTGCTAAGAAAACCCTGTTGCAATCTTCCGCAATGAATTTATATTAGCGAGTGCCATTTAAACATGAAAATGTGGTAAAATGATCATTTTCCACAATATTTAAATGAATAAAATAAATCTCTATTACTCTGTTAATGTATTTTATTAAATTTGACACTCTACGCTAAAACCAAAACTTCATTAGTTTACTTTTATTTCTTATGTAGTCCCGCTCTTCGTAGCGTCGCTTCGCACCGTTAAATCGCACGGAAGTTTGTACAGTGGCATAAAACGCGGAGAGAACATTTTCTGTTTGTTTATTATACCGGCGTTGACGTTTTGCTAATAGTCTTTTTCAAATATTTGCAACGTATCTAAAGAATATGGGACTAATAATTAAATAATAATTTCAGAAAAAATAACTATTTTTGAATTTTCAGAAAGAATCTAATTGAGGAATCAATACAGATATTATTTATTTTCCACTTAATAAAATATTCTTTGAGCCCGCCCATGATTACCACATATATATAAACAGTATATTGCCAATACGAACGTTCCAAAATGCAAAAAGTGTCCCCGTATTGGAGATGAGTGTGCGCAGTAGGGTGGAAATTTTATCGATCGCGACATAGCCGGCCCGACATTATTTATTTGTTGTTACTCGTCGCCATCTTTGGTTCTGGATGCTTTTTCAAATTACAGAATAAAAAGTGGTTCATCCACATTGTTGTCGGTATATTAGGTGCTTATAAACTTTCATTACCTAACAACAATTTTTGTGAAGGAGTGATTCGATTCGCTGTTTGGTAGGTTAGTGGCTTGTTTTGTTTAAGATGAAAGGACACAAGTGCATGGTGCTTTTTTGCAAAAGTCGTGGATCAATACCAGGTATAAAGTATTTCAGGTATGTATATATACGAAAATATTTTGCTTATCACATTATCCGATCTTCGGAACCGAATTGCACTAAAAAGCTTGTAAAAAAATAAGAGAGTGTCACTCGTATACAATATAATCTATATATGTGGTCACTACCTAACCTTAAAATGAATGTATTTTTAATTTGGTGCATTAGTAGCTGATAATAATTCCCAACATAGTCAATATAGTCATTCATTCTTAATTTTTGGTTTAGAAAAAAGTGAGGTTAAGAAACATACGACGTCGGATGAAAGTTAAAATAAAGCTCATCGTGTCGATTGTTACAAACATTCGGACGGAATTTGGCACCAAAAGCTTACACCAATCAGGGCACCGTCGGATCATCATATTGTCAGAAATCGTATGCATGCAACGCTGTCTTTAATCGAACTAATCGAAATTTTGATTGCATTACATTAAAAAAAAGTTGAGGTCCTGTCGAATGTTTACTTTCACAAGGAAATTTCCGAACTGCGCAAACTTACAACGCCCTCTTCGATGCCCATAGCAGGGACATAATTGCAGAAGTTATTAGCAATATACTGTTTATATATAATATGTGATGATTATACGCTTTCAAGCATAGTTTATGCATTTTTAATCCCCTCGCTTCATATATGGAAACGTTCAGAATTCGCTGGGCGAACAATAGTTGTCTTATCAATGATCAACCATAGTTGTTTAATCCTAAAATTGAAAGTAGTACATTTAAGCCTAGGATTAAAAGTGTTGCTTAGCAACGACAACATTTTGATACTGTAAGAGAATTGTGAGCTTTTACACCTGAAAGTAGTACAAAAATGTCAATATTTTTTACGGTTGGAGAAAAAATTAATTTTTAGATAGTTTTACCTTCGTCAAAGGGAGAATTCTGATCTTGAAATAAAATCTGCTTTTATCAGCTCTCGAAATTCATACAAAATGGAGCGCTACAATCCTTTTTTTCAAAAGTTGAATATTTGAACAAATTAATTCGATAAAAGATTAACAACCGAATGAAATAAAATTGAATATAGAGGAATATATATTTTTATTCAAAAGAATCTAAAGGGGTTTGTTTTGATTATTTTAAATCAAATCGGATATATTTGTTATTGGTTATTACTCATACCCCTACAGATCGACAAGTGGATCTGTGGGGTGTATAGTCATGGGCGTGCTATTATTATTTTAAAAAATGTAATAGAAATAGGAAATTCTTCAGTAATTGCATTTTATGTTTGAAGGCAGGTAACTATTTTTATCAAGGTTAAACAATTACTACAAATCAATATTATTACTATATTGATTTGTGATTCCTCTTCACATATCCTATAAACATTTGCAATCACTTCACGGGTCTGACTGAGAAGGTTTTACCAGGAGTATACTCATTCATTATCACAAAGCTCAAAATGTTATTTATAAACACGATGGTAAATTTAAATTTTGCCTGAATCGAAAAGTCACTATTTTGTCCATATGCTTCCAATTTTAATGGTGACACTTGTAGAACAAGTGTAAGATTGTAGAACACATGTTGAATAAAACACTTAAAAAAGTTACAAAATATATCCCCTATCTTTCCTGGATGTAGAAAATATCTTTAGTGTCCCAGCAAAGTATCTTTTCAGTCGCTGGTAACTGGCTTTGTAAGAATAAGAACTTTCCTTTACTGTAACTGCAAGATAATATTTATAAAGCGACTTTAGTACCACAACAATGATAAACCCAGCAAAACCAATTTTACTGTTACAGCTATTTTTTTTATTGTCCCCTATGTAGGTATTTTTTTTTTGCTAATATAGTTAAAAAATCTTATAATGGTAGTAAAAAATCTTCTCTCAGTGTATGCGACGTTTTTTGTACAAAATGGAGAAGTTTTGCTTTGCCTTCCATCTGTAATGAAGTTCGAGTTTGTTCTGCGCACAAATATATAAACAGTATATTGCTAATACCATCTGCAATTATGTCCCCGCTATGGGAATCGAAGGGGGCGTTATGAGTTTGCGCAGTTTGGAAATTTCCTTGTGAAAGTAAACATTCGACAAGACCGAATTTCATTTTTAATGTAAATTTCACTGCTTAGTTAGGAAAAATATTGCAATCAAAATTTCGTATTCGAAATTGCTGAACTATTGTTCACGATTTCTGACGATATGATGATTGGTGTAAACTATAAGAATGAAGGACTATATCGACTATTTTGGGAATTATTATCAGCTACTAATGCATCAAATTAAAAATACATTAATTTTAAGGTTAGGTAGTGGCCACATATATATTATATTGTGTACGAGTGACACTCTCATCTTTTTTTACAAGCGTTTTAGCGAAATTCGGTTCCGAAGATCGGATAATGTGATAAGTAAAATATTTTCGTATACAGGGTGTTTCAGAATAAGATACTGATCCTTAACGTTGTGAATCCTTAGGTGATTTTAAGAAGAAAAGTTCAAATTAACATATATCCTTAATCTATCAACTTTCGAACTACAGGGCGTTAATTTAATAACTTGCCTTTTTATCGTCCGAGAAACAGTTTCCGACAAAAAAAATAAAAAGCATTAAATGCACATTCGCTATGTGCTTCTGACTAGTAGGCTATGAACTTTGTTAAGGAAACAATGACAATAACGAAATATTTAATAATATTTTGACAGCTATTTATTTATGTACACGGCTTTCCACTTAACTTAAATTTTAAAAACGTAATACTTTTTAAACGTATAAGTATCATGGTAAATTTTACAAATGTCGAGTTTGCGGATATGCATTACCTGTACGGGCTTGCTGACGGCAATGCATTCGAAGCCAGACGATTATACCAAGAGCGTTATCCAAATAGAATAGTTCCGGATGCACGAACGATTTCAGGAACTCACAGAAAGTTATGTGAAACGGGATCTTTTGAAACACAAAAGCACACCAAACTAACGAACACCGGAAACCGAAGAAGCTGTTTTAAATTAAATGGAACAAAACCCTAATATAAGTATCAGAAAAATTGGGAATATTTTAAATATTACTCATGTCCTAGTCTGGAGAATTCTTCAAAGTTATTTGTTATATCCGTACCATATTCAACGGGTCCAGGCCCTACTTCCTAGGGATTTTCCATTACGCATCAATTTCTGCCAATGGTTTATTCAAATAGGCACATAGCGAATGTGCATTTAATGCTTTTTATTTTTTTTGTCGGAAACTGTTTGTCGGACGATAAAAAGGCAAGATATTAAACGTGGCCTAATATGAATGAGTATTTTAAAAATAATTTTTATCTTGAGAAAAAGCAGTGGCGTACATAATATTTTTCCAAAATGTCTAGTCCAAACCCTTTCAGGACGCCACGGGTTAAAATTTTTTTTAAATTTTCTTCCCCCAAAAAATTCTATTGATGCTTAGAGGGCATTTGTGAAAAATTCATAAAAATAGCTAGAAAGTTGTTAAAGTTATGATAGAAAAACGGTTTTTTTCTTAAAACTTTAACGCCCTGTAGTTCGAAAGTTGATAGGTTAAGGATATATGTTAATTTGAACTTTTCTTCTTAAAATCACCTAAGAATTCACAACGTTAAGGATCAGCATCTTATTCTGAAACACCCTGTATGTGGTTCTGTGGCGATGAAACGTTTTAAATGTCTGCCAAAAGGGAAAATTATACAGTATATTTTGAGATAGATAGAAGTTTTAACCGAATGAAATCCGCCCCTCTTTTTTAGGTACTCACAATAGTGGCGTCTTCCTCTAAAATCTGGAACAATTTAACCCACCAACTTGTTATTTCCGGTGCGTTTCTCTCGTATTTGTTCCTATAAATGACTCTTCCGCATCTTTTTCTAAGACTGGCATCGCTGTCGAGTTTTCTTAAAAGAAAATTAACGTAACTAGAGGAATTTTAAGTATTTTATTAAAGTTTTTTAAAAACAATGGTACAAAACTAACGATTAATAAGCGTTTTGACTGGGAAATTAGTGGGGGATTTTTTAAAAGCAGGATTTAGATACTTAAAACAATACTCACTCTATTTGCACCGATATTTGTCTTTGTAGCTTTTGTTTCTTATTGTCCCGCTTCCAATAGGCCATTCTTTATCTGATTAAACAAACAAGAAAAAATGTTGTATAATAAAATTTAGAAATCCTCGAGTTTTCCGACGTTAAATTAAGTGTCAGCAAAAAATATGACAGACTGGTGGACATCTGGTTGTAGGTGAACTTGTTTTATCAATAATTCACTACGAGGATCCCTCAAAACAATCAGATTGTGACACCATGTATAAGAAGGGAATTGCTTATTAGAACATAGATTTTCATGCCGAACAAGTTTTCGTAATTACAGTTTTCGATATTGTCACTAATAACAGTACTTCACTCTTTAGCCAAATTATATAGTTTTTTGACAAACCTCGTATACGACTGAAAAAATTTAACATCTGATGGTTGCATTTTACGTTTTGGACCATGCAGAACTTTTTCGAAATAGTAACTTTTCTTCGTAAAATTAGTAATAAAGAAGTTTCCCATACGGCACCAACTTAAAGTAGACACACTGTATAAGTTCAAATCCATTTTTATTTGTAACCCCACATTATTACCTAAATATATTTTGTTTTAAGATATGGACTAACAGTCCTAGCATAATATTATGATAATATTAATTGTTTCTGATTTTTGTCCAATTTCCTCATAAGATCGCTGGAATCTACTACAGTGCAAAAACTCCCAAATTGTAGAAGAATACAAACACTGTTTTAATTGAGTGAAAATTCAACCAGATTAACTCCGTGTTTCGGTCAGTTAAAAATAAACGTGGCCTAGGTTGGTGTCGTTAAACAGCAGCTCAATTTAAACAATAATTGAAAATTAATTATTATAAAAGGTGTATAGACATTGTAAACATACATGGGTTAGCAGGGATATGTTAATAAAAGTAAGCATTTTATTCTTATATCGTTTAAATATGTCGGCCTGCTAAGTCATGGTTTCTTTCCAGATCTTGGCGCATTCAGAACGCAGAATTTTTTTGCTCACATGCGCCCAGTTCTTCTTTTTCCCTTGTTTTGGCGTCGGCTGCAGCTTTGGTTAATGTAGTTAGCGCCAGTCGCCAGTACAATTTGGGTAATCGTAAATTGGTCTGCTTTCACGGTATATTACGACCACCAATTCTCCTTGATTAACCGATATTCTGAAAAATCGTTTTATTGTTTTCCTGGGTTTTTTTGAGATCGAATTCTAAAGTAAATTGCACTTTTGCATTGCTACTTTTGCCGCTCTATCTAACAGCGTTAATTGTTTCGTAATCCGACGAGTCATCTTCGAAGGGCCATTATCAGCTTTCTGTTTTTAAATACGGTCCTGTTTTTCTGATATTGGAATTTGATAGCTTTTTTCTTCCGAATGCAGCGATGTATGACACATTGTGGTTTAATGACATTTCGAGGGTTTTTTGAACAATATCAGGAAATTTTGGGATACGGTCCTGTATTTCTCCTAATCTTATAAATAATATCTCATAAGTAAGCTCTAAATTTTTACTTATGTTGGACTAGTTCAATAAATAACAAATAATTTAATAATAAACCACAAATAAGTGAACAAAATACAGTAACATTATTTCAAAGTTCTGCTGATTCGGGATTTAAAAGAAAAGTAGGCGCTTGAAACAAAAAAATTAAGATGGTGACGCGCCATTTGTTCCACTTGACATTCCGATTGTGATCGTTTGAGAGCGTTTTAAGAGATTTTCTATTTTCCAGAAAATATGGAACATAAATTTACAAATGCTGAAAAGTTTGATATTCTATCGCATGTTTTATTTCATCTCAAAAAAACTGTTATGTGGCAGTTAGAAGATGTTATTTGTGCTTAGAGAATAACGGAAATTATTTTGAACACTGATTTAAAAATTACCTTGTGTAGAAAGAAAAGGAAAACATAATTAAAAATATATATATATACAGGGTGTTTTTAATAGAATGCTAATATTTAAGGAGGTTATTCTTGGGTTCATTTTCAGAAAAAACTTCATATGAACATATGTCCTAAACCTCTTAACTTTTGAGATACAGGGTGTAAAAGATCTTCAAAAAATCTCCTTTTTTATTAATATCTACGACACTGCTCTAGATATTTTTGTTAAATTTGCCACACACTTTCTATTTATCAAGAAGCATTTTATGATGTATAACATGTTTTTTTATACCGACCAGTGGCGTTCATGCGAGAATTGCTCTCGGTATTTTTGAAGAAAAAAATGGTACGCCACCTTTTTTTTTTAAATAAAAACTATTTTTGAAATTGTCATTCGTTGCTAAGCAAATATCGTATCTTGATTTTTTGTTGTTTGGCCTACAGTTTTCGTATAAAAAAATGAAATTCATTCATTTGCACTGTTATGAAATTAGGTATTAACAAAGATTAAAAAGGATCTAAGCATGTAGGTAAGAAGCAGATTTTGTTTTGTAAATATAAGTAGTTTTGACAGTTGTCCACCTAGTCTAGTTGTCACGTATTTAAGCCATTAACCTCAACAACATGAAAATCTTTAACAGCCTGTATTTCAAAAGTTAAGACGTTTAGGACGCATGTTCATATGAAGTTTTTTTTCTGAAAATGGACCCAAGAATAGCCTCCTTAAATCTTAGCATGTTATTAAGAAATACCCTGTTTACAGGGTGTCCGGGAACATGTGGGAAATCTCCCGGATATGAAGAAAACACGTGAAAAGAATACTATAGGTTCATATAAACTTCTTTCGTATCGGCCTCCTCTTCGGAGATATGGGCTCCCAAAGAGCACCAATGGAATCAAGTTTTTTACACATAATTATTGAACCACCTGGTATATTTCAATTATTTTTTAATATGATGTATACCAGGTAAGACCCGTCAAATTACTACCCAAGAAACTGTTGTGAATTACTCACAGCTGCAGGGACGGACTAGCTGTAACACTCATGGGCGCTGTATGATGAGAACTTTGGACAATGTTTTTTACATACCTTTAACTATTGGCTAAAAATTAAGTACTCTTCATTCATGTCGCTAATCCTAACCGTTTTCGAAAAAACGATATTTTAATTACATCATGTATTTGGCGTATCTTGGTAAGAGATTCACCTTTGTTCCTATCAAATATCGAACCTCAAAATTCCGCTTTTTCCTATTTAACCCGTGAGAACTGATGGGACTCAGTGTCAATAAAATTAAGTTTTTTCGAAAACGGTTAGGATTAGCGACATGAATGAAGAGTACTTAATTTTTAGCGAATAGTTAAAGGTATGTAAAAAACATTGTCCAAAGTTCTCATCATACAGGGCGTAAAAAAAATGGGCCCATGAGTGTTACAGCTAGTCCGTCCCTGCAGCTGTGAGTAATTCACAACAGTTTCTTGGATAGTAATTTGACGGATCTTACCTGGTATACATCATATTAAAAAATAATTGAAATATACCAGGTGCTTCAATAATTATGTGTAAAAAACTTGATTCCATTGGTGCTCTTTGGGAGCCCATATCTCCGAGGATGAGGCCGATACGAAAGAAGTTTATATTAACCTATAGTATTCTTTTCACGTGTTTTCTTCATATCCGGGAGATTTCTCACATGTACCCGGACACCCTGTATATAAGGCCTCCTTATGCTCTGTTAATTAATATTGCGCCTGTAAAAAAATAAAAGGAATAATTTTTAATACGACATTTCTCATTTTTAATATCATTTACTGGAAACGAGATATTTTCGACTTGACACCCTGTATAAACAAATTGAGCATACAAACACCCCTAGATCTTCATTATGGACGATTTTAATTAGCGGATTGACGTCATATGGCGAATCGCTCACTCCAGCTGATTGAACATAAACAGATCGAAAAAAATATGTCTGTTTATTTTTCTGGTAAACAATGCGAAATTCTCACAAACTATGACGTTTTTATTTCTGGAAAGAATCTGGATAATATTAGAATCGGTTTTTTCACTAGAAATGTTACAGTACTTATGTCTGCATTTTTCTAAAGCTTTAAATCTACGTCAATCCTCGATTTAATTGCTTTTATTTTTATTAATGTGATATGGTGATAATTGATAATAATTACACGTAGCTTAATAAAATGATTCATAATTTTTCTTGGATTTTTAATCTATACATGCTGATACTTGTATAGTATAGCGTTCCACTATACTAATTTATATACTGTTCAGTCTTTACGTAGTAACCATGCCTCCGGTTTATATTTACTTATGTGTAGGTACTTTGGTTCTCACTGTGTTACTTCTATTGCTATTGAATTTATTGATAAGGTAACTAATTAAAATATATATTAATAGGTTAAGTGTATCTAACTATGTTATCATCATCGATATTTGACTTACTTGCGATATGTTTTATCAGTTTTACCCAGTAAGCTACATTTTAAAAGGGCAACCATATCGATTTAATTACTATGGAATATGTATATGGATGTGTTTTTCTGGGCGTGACCATACTTAGAGTAAATTAACGTGTGTAAGCAAACCGTGCAATTTGCCTGTATGCAGGACCGGTTCTGGCGGTAGAGAGATTTTCTTGTAGGCAGGAATAGTTTTAGCGGTACTGCAGAGGATGCCAGGAACGAAGGCATCGAAAAGTATAAAGCGCCAAAATCACTGGATGCAGTTTTGTTCATGGTGCATGGATGAGGTTCAACTCAAAGTTAAATCACGGGCACTTTTCATTTTCCTTTAATGAATAGGCATGGGCAATTCCTGGATCAATATTAAGTCCAAAAGTTCTTATACAAGGTGTTGAAGTTTTTATTTTTTTTTGTTCTTATCGAAAATCTCAAAAACAGTTTGAAATATTAAATTAAATTTTGATATAGACTATTATGACATAAAAACACATATTTCTACAACAAAAAGTTTTGTCCTCTTAAACTACAAAATTTTGATTAAGTTTTAGGCTCGATAACTTGTTTATTTTTGGATTCCATTTTAGTGATTTTTTTAGAGAACTGTAGGTACAACTATCAGGTTGAACGTGTCTTTTGTACATTGGTTAGTCGATATATTATAGAAGGATAATCAAAATGTTTTTTTTTTATCCAATATCAAAACATTCTGTGGAATAATCAATCTGTTATATTTCAAAATACTAGTTTTCCTTTAGAGTCATATGTTCGGTACATTTCAGGCATAATACTAAGACTAAAAATAAATTATTATGTATTTCTGAGAAGCTTTGTTAAAACTAAATTATATTATTAAAAAATATATAGGGAGACCAAAAAACAAATGTTTTTTTTCTAGAAAACTATTGAACGTAGAACAAATCTGAGTACGTCACTGGATGCTACGTACAAAACTACAAACTAAATATAGGGGGGGTCCCAAAATGTTAAATTCTCAAGAATATCCCGTATACCAAAAATAAGGAGACCTAGAAAAATTGTAATTCCGGCATCTTTAGTTTCACAAAAAGTAGCAAAGTGTTGGGAAAACCGCACCCTTCAATCTGTAATAATAACGGAAATACCCCGTAAAACCATCGAAAGATGAACACCCTGTAGGACCCTGTACATATCAGTAGAGAGATGTATCTTTTATAATACTAAATCTTTGAAAAACATGTTTGCGTCGAAACTGTTAAAATAAACAACCCTATTGTAAACTCTTCTAGACAATCCAAAAAAGTGTCCAGTAATATCTTTTATTTACAACCATGCATGTAATAATGACATTTAATCTATCTTTGAAAGGTGGAAAGTTGACGCTTTTAGTTTTAGTTTCCACCCGGGTGGAAAGTAAATAATTTTTTTGTAATTTTTTTGAAAATTGATATCTCAAAATAATATACGAACACACTATTTTAAAAATGCTAATAGCTTTGCGTATTTAGATATGTCTACTTTTTCCCTAATTTATAGAGTGATCCTCAGCATTGAATATTGTGACCAAATAGTTGATATCTTCTTTGTCTTGGCATTTTCACTGAAATAAGCTAGTAGCGCCGACTCAGAACCAGGATTTTCAACTTTGTTTCCCGTACACCATTCTTTGAAACAGTTATATGCCTTGTCACATCTCGGGCGACTTTTAGTTGGCAGAAGATCTTCTTCTATTATTTTTGCTGCTTCTCGAATTTCGGGTGGAGTAGCAGCAAAATCAAATTCCTCCTCATTTTTCTATCGAACAAACCCGAACAAACCATATTCAAAAAATGATATTTGCCATCTTGATGTGTATTATTACCTACGTTATTTTATCATCTGCGGTTATTTGAAATTTCTGTCTAATGTTTCAATGGAAAAGTCAAAATGACATTTATCTTTTCTTAATAATTTTAATTCAAAATAATAAGAAGTGGATGTTAGATGTTGTTGTAAATAAAATAGTATACAAACCTCGGTGAAAAGTTTCATTACTGTCTCGAGATTTAGTTAACTACCGACTCTCTCGACTGGAATGAGACACTTTCCACCTCGGTACGTAATATAATATTTCATCGTACCATCAACTGACACATTTCTTGTCATGTCAGTGACAAACCATTTTAGGTTGGTTTAACGTTACATTTTCAGGATAATCCGAAGAATTCTGGGTCTTAGCTAGGTCTGTCACTAAGCCAAGCTTAAGGGTAAAAGCGAACGCGTGCATCCCGAATTCTGGACGTGAACCTTAGATTAAGTAGAACCTAATCCTAGCGATGCAACCGAACATGCATGTTTTAAAAATAAGCTTATAAATAATTTTAATAAGTAATCATTATTTTTCTTTGTTGCAGTGCCCTGTTCCAAATAAAGCCCGACAATCTATGATGGATGAGTACCTACACGATTTAGTAGGTAATCGAAACATTAAATATTACATTTATCGCTTTATCAGTATTGTTTTCGGAAAATCGAACGATGGTTTACTTAAGTTATTATTGTATTGACTAATGTGTGTAAATTTATACAAAATTCAGCATTATAATGGAATATGACAGCATTTCAATTAGCTTTTTAAAAAAGGTAAGTTTTTTGAATTTCGTACTAGAATTATAGAAACGGTTCATTTCTCTTGTCTCCTTACAGAGACAGTTTGAGATACAGAGTTGAAATTTGGTATTGTTAGAGGGATAATAAACTTCAGGATCGTATTGTATACGTGAAAATAATGAGAAAACTCATACAGTGTGTCCGCGGCTGGAATCCCCAAGAGGAAAAAATCTTTATTATTGATTTTACGACCAGAAAACATTCTTCATAAAATGTTCTGCTCGTTGAGAAAATGCATTCACAATATAAAAATCGTAGATCAAATGTACAGGGTGTTAATAAATTATGAAAATATGAAAATGCTTCATTGTACCATTATTTATTACTTTTATTAAAAATTTTATGGAAGACGGTTATTTATAAGCTAATACAAAGTCTAAATACAACTTCTGAAATAACAATTCGAATATTTAAAGATAGAATAATAAATCGACACGTAATTAATTGCGTTTAACAAAAAAAACTGATATATACAAAATCAACCATCGAAATTGCAGGAACAACTAGGAAGAATAAATGTGACAAAATATGCAACTATTTTATTGTTTCAAATATCACAAAAAACCGCATCATATAGTATAGGAATGTTGAGGTTTTCACTTTTTAACAAAGCGAAATATTCCAGGGTCAAATTTGTCAGTTTTTAATCTAAAATTTACGCATTAATTTATTAGAAAGGTAAAACTAATGTTAGAAATTTTGGAGTAAAGTTCAGTAGCGTGGCCAGTCATTCCCTAAGGAGATTAGTTTTTGAGATATTAACAAAAGTTAAATTTTCAAGATAAATATAAACAACTATACGTTTTTGCGAGGCCCAAAGTATGCTCAATTAATTAACAAAATAATATTCAGGGTGTCCTATTTAAAAATGATTGCTTCTGTTAATATCTCAAAAACTAAAGTTTTTAGAGGAAAACTGGCTAGAGTTGGTAATACAAATTTCCCGTGCAATGGAAATTATAATTGCACGATCTCATGCGCTGTAAACCAGTGTCGATCAGCTGGCACATTGTCAACAGTCAGAACAGCAGTGGGTAGTGTCAAAATCCCTAAAATACCCCCAGAATTAGAGATGGGCAAACCTACTCGGCAGTTAAAACAGCTACTGCTACTTACAAATGGCAGTTCAAAAAAAGTTGCTACGAATTAGCAGTACATATGCTTAATAAAGAATGTGAACTGTTAATTTAAGTACCAGTTAGTTTAAATAGCCATTAGATGTTCATAGGTGCTTCGATCAACTAATAAACGGGAGACAGCTGTCTCGAGCTCGGGCTGATCGAGAACGGTGTGCTGCGGATGAATCCGTGCAATTTTAATTGCCGGAAGACTAGAATTGCCGACTGTAATACGGATTCCATTCTCGCATTGCGCCGGAAATGCGAGCAATATTGGACCAGCTGATCGGTTTAGCGCGCATGAATACGTGCAATTATAATTGCCATTGCCGGCGCAACCTTCTTGATACGTTAACGCATAAGGGAAATACGGGCGGCGTCTGAAAAACGAAGATTTTCAAAATCGACCTTAGATTAAAAACTAAGAGAGCTATGTCAAATTTGACAATATCCCCCAAAAAGTGTTGGCACCTTGTCCTAAAACTTCAAAAGTGCACAAAATATAATTTATTGATACACTTTTTTTTTAATTTAAGATATTATTTATAGTAATAGTCTATACAGTGGGATATTTACACTACTCTATAGTATGGGTAATAGTTCCTGTGATATTAGAAATAATAAAGGAGAAGCATTTAAACAAAAAGTTGCTGAGAAGTGACTTTGTTAGAAGTATTAATCGTGATGGTGAAAAATATGTCATTGGATCCCTATCAAATTTGCCGGCTTGGGTAAGCAGTCTCAAATATTTTTCCTTCCTAAAATATTCCACAACAAATCCGAACAAGACCTTCATATGTGTCAATTTTAGGTATGTTTTCCCGATATGGAAAGAGTTGAATGGATAAACAGGATAATAAAACAAGTATGGCCAAACGTCAACAATTATGTCCATGATATTATCAAGCGACTATTGGAAGATAAACTGAATAAAAAGTTAGGAAAATATAAACTTTCAGGATTGGTGTTTGATAAACTGATTGTAGGGACTGTGGTAAGACCATATATTTTATTACTAGTTTATAAACGTGGTCCTTATCGTGCGATTAAATTTCCCGACGTTGATAATATATACATTTCGAAACGCTAGAAAATTCGGTTCTGCGCATGTGCGGTTATGAACGGCTTCTAACTGGTTACTGCTTTTTGTCCTGTGAACGGGTACAAATGTCAAACGTCAAATCTGGGAATTTACTTCTTAACCTACAAGTATTCTTATTCTTGCTCATTTCCGCTTTGTTCGGGTTTAGATCTGGCCTTTCGTTTTGGAATGAATATTTAAAGAATAATGGACAGTAAGTTTAACCAAAACATGCCAAAACTAAAGGAAATAAATCGAATCGTCCCTACCAATGAACGTTTCTAATTAGTGTTGTGATTACTCGAGCGAAAAACCGCTTGAGTACTCGATTATTAAAGTAACCGACATCGCTCGATTATTAAAAAAACCGCTCGAGTTATAAATTCAAGCGAAAATCGTCGCTTGTTACTTATTACCTTTCACTCGATACCCGAGCTTCGCTTGACGCCGACGTATATTCGATCAGTTTCTCGCTCGATAGCAAATACTCTAGTTATAAATTCAGGCGAAAAATCGAATCAATGCCTCTCACTTGATACCCGATCTTCGCGCGCCACCCGAATTGTGCCAATTGGTGAGGTTCGAGTTTGACGTTCAGAAGGCTGACACGACATACGTCTTTCTTAAAGGTACATAAACGAAAAGGTGCATATAAAAAAGTATGCTAAATCCCTTAGTGCAGCGGTTCTCAAACTTTTTGGGTGACGGAACCCTTTTGGGAAGCAAAATACTTGACGGAACCCTACAATAAAACAATAGTTTTTAAAAGTGTATTCTTTATTAATAAGCATAATAAAAGTACAATGTAACAGTTACTAATTATTACTTACTTTACCACATGGCAAGTACAATAATAGAAGATATTAAAAAAGAAAAAATGGGAGGTATGAAACTGTTTTTTATTTTTCATCAATTGGTTGATATCAGGTTTGATAGAAGACAGTTGAAGTCTCATATCAGGTTCGGCGTCCAGTCTATTGCGATATTTTGTTTTCGTGGCTGCAAGGTTGAGAATCCTGTTTCGCACAAATATGTTGTTGGGAACGGGAGAAGAATATTCAGAGCCATTTTGCCAAGCATTGGATATTCATCACGGATTCTGCACCAAAAATCGTTGAGAGGCGTCGTTTTGAACAGTGACTCCATACTTGTGTCTGATGACATTTCTAAAAGAGATTCATATATCTCGTTTGACATACTTTCGGGCTTTTCCAAGTTGGGTAAAAACGGATTATGAATCCATGAATTCAGTTTCATTTTTGTATTCTGTTCTTCGGGAAAATACTTTTCAAAAGATGCGCGCATCGAACTGAGATATTGGACCAATTCTTCAAACACATCATCTTGAAACATTTCTGAGTCGTTATCGCTAACAAACTCACTGAGTGACGTAAAGCTTTCTATTTCTTTCTTACCAACGCAAATAATCCAAAAATCTAATTTTCTTTTGAATGCAGTTATTTTGTTATAGGCCTGAAACACTGTTGTCTGTTTACCTTGCAATGATAAATTCAATTCGTTCAGTTTTTGAAAGATATCCGCCATAAAAGACAATCGGAACAACCAAGTTTTATCATACAAACGGTCCTTCAAATTAAAAGAAGTATCTGCTGAAAGAAACATTTGTAACTCGGCTCTAAGTTCAAATAGCCTTGTTAAAGTTTTACCCCGAGACAGCCATCGCACTTCTGTATGGAGCAGCAGTGTTTTATGTTTGCTGCCATAATCTTCACACAATAATGAGAACAATCGGGATTGTAGTGGTCGTGATTTGATAAAATTAATTATTTTTACCGCTTCATCCATAACTAATTTTAGATTTGACGGCATTTGCTTCATTGCAAGTGCTTGTCTATGCAGAATACAATGGCTGGAACTACAATTAGGCGCTTTATTTTTTATTCGTGACACTGCTCCTGCTGTTTTACCTGTCATCGCCTTGGCCCCATCTGTACAAATGTCAATGCAATTGTTCCAACTGAGATTATTTTCTTCAAAAAATATATTTATTTTATTAAAAATTTCTTCCCCGGTAGTGTTTGTGAGCAGCGGTGAACACATAAGCATGTCTTCTTCAAAAGAACTTTCATATGGATATCTCACGATAACCAGCAAGATAGCCAAACCAGCGACATCAGTTGACTCGTCCATTTGCAAGGCGAATCGTGTTTTTTGTAGACGTGTAACTAGTTCTTGTTTGACGTAGCTTGCCAGATCATGGATTCGCCGTGAAACAGTATCGTTTGATAGCGGCACAGTAGAAAGATGCTTTGCGGATTTTTCATCGAGCATACATTTTGTTATGTCTAATACACATGGCTTTATTAAATTCTCAGCGATAGTGTGCGCTTCACCTGCTTGTGCAATGCGATAGCTAACTAAATATGATGCCTCCGTGGCCTTTTCGTTGATAGTTTTTGTTACATGCATCATATTTTTTTTTACTTTCCAATAACTGATCTTTTTTACGAACAAAAAATTCTTTATTCTTGTCTTTAGATTCGGGGTGTACAGTTTGTAAATGTCGGCGCAATTTGGCAGGTGCCATGGAACTATTAGGAAGCAGTTTACTACATAGCATGCAGAGAGGTGAGCCCTTGGAATCAACAAATCCGAAACTGATATATGATTCATCATACTTCCTTCTTTTCGTCTTTGAAACCGTCGAGCTTGAGGTCGTGGCATCATCGTCTGGATCGGTGATTGCTATATTCTCCGCGCGTACTGCTTTTGAACATTCAGCGTCATTAGAAGATGTTGTTGCAACACGTTTAACACCTTTAAGCCAACGTTCCATTCTTCTTTATTTATAATGTTACACGTCAGGCTGGTGGGGTCTAAATAATGCACAATCGTTACTGCGTATAAGAGACTAAGTTTAGTACAATGAAGAAATGTATAAAACTGAGACAACAGAATACAGCAGGCAGTAGAACAATGAACACTAGTTTCTCGCTAGCGAGCTTGTAAGTAGGTAGGTAGGAACTTATCGCTCCGAACGCTAATCGTCAACTGACTGACGAGGCGCGACGCGCGATCGCCGCTTTTATACTTAGTCCTAGAGTCGATCTCGAATATTCTCGAAAATACTCGAGTCGGCGCCTTTGATAAACAAAAAGCAAAAATAAAAAGAGAAATATAAAAATTGCGTTGTAAACAATTCAGAGGCGGCTTTTATCAAAGGGACTGCGCGCTCACAAGTATACAAGTATACATGTTAATACCAAACTTATGAGATATTGTACCAGCTATTGTAACACATGTTTATACAAATAAATAAATAAATATACCTACGCCGCGGCCGCGGAGTCAAAACGTTCGACCAGAGAGAGGTGTTTTGATTTTTTTTTTAAATTCTTGAGGAACCCCTACAGAGGTATCGCGGAACCCTAGGGTTCCGCGGAACACACTTAGAGTATAGCTGCCTTAGTGAATTCATCGCGACATGGGTTTTGTTTTGACTGGGTGTGTGGCTAGCCAGCTTAAAAAAATAAAAGAATAAAAATCAGAATCATCTGTTCTTCCTTAATAAAAACTCTCTGACTAAACTTCTAAAACTTACAAAAACAACCCGTGGTGTTTTGTCAACACATTCTTCTTAGTCATAAAAATTTCAAGTGATTAATTAATGCACTCGATTATTAAAATCATCGGGTTTTCCCAACACTATTTTTAATGATTGATTTTGTGTTTTATTTTAGCCTTTTCGCTTGACAGGTATTGTTGTTTACGAGAATGTATCTAAAGACGAAATAGTCGTTGATATGGATATTGCGTAAGTTAGCTTTCTTTTATACATATTAATATACAGGGTGTCCCATTCAGGTCGGCGAGATACAATATTATGGAATCCATAAACCATAAATCATTGGGAAAACAATTTCATTGACTAAATCGACCAAGAAAAAGTGATTGAAAATATTTTCACATGTCCAAAATGACTAACTATAACTAAAAATTCAATTTTCTTCGAGTTTTCGCCGTTACTGTTTTTATTTGATAAAGGATATAAAAAGATCATTATTTTTGCGATAGTTTGTTCGTATCCTCGATAATAAGGGTGGGGGAAGTTTAGACAACAATATTCTTAAAATTGCTGTATCTTCCGTACCCTTTATCAAAATTTAATCAACTTAGTCTCATCTTAAAGATTGATTACTGTACATATACAGGGTGTTTCCTAACCTCTCTGAAAAAATAAAGGAGGTGAATCCTCGCCTTATTTTAAGACGAAAATGCGGTATACAAGTTATTCGCATGTCGCTTCGTTTTCGAAATACAGGGTGGAATTAATGCCAATGACAATCATATACATTATTTTAAAAAATTTGAATAATTAACTCATATTAACAAGAGTCAAATAAATTGCTGCAAATGTCCTCCATGAGCCAGTAAACACTCATGTACACGACGTGCTAAATTGACTCTTCCAGGGGGGCATGCCCCCCAAACCGTCAATTTAACATGAAAAATACTATATATACCGGTTTGACTAACACGGCAGAATATTACTTTTCCCTGTATGACCCCCACAAACGAAATTTGACCCCCCCCCCCCAAGCCGAATTCAAAAAGATATTATTTGAAAGATGTTAAACAGAAGACAAATGTCACGGAGAAAACAAATGTGGTTGCCATGGAACCAAGCAAAGCCTACTCGTATGTTTTGACGATAAAAATACGAAAATAACAAAAAAAATTAGGGTACTATTTTACCCAGATCTCGCAAGTGAATTAATTATTGTAAAATTCAAAATTGACCCAAAGTAAAGTGCTCTAATTCTTTATGTTTAACAAATATCATTGGAATATCGTTTCGCATTAATTCATAAAATGAAAAATACAATATTCTTTTTAACACCTTGTATTTCGAAAACGAAGCGATATGCGAAAAACTTTTATACCACATTTTCGTCTTAAAATAAGGTGATAATTCACCTCCTTCAATTTTTCAGAGAGGTTAGGAAACACTCTGTATATACCTAAATATTGGTGCAATCCGTAATTCGATATCTGTATTCCTTCCCTAGTTATTTTACAAATAACAATTGTAATCAAAATGTTATTATGTACCTACTTATCATTATATCCATGAAAACAAAATGTTGTCAACCCTGATAGATGCTAGGCTACTTTGATATTAAGTTAATTTAACATTTGTGTATTTAACTTAATTTATTATTTAATAAATAACAAAGTTTGTTTGCCTTTGAGATCTGTCGTTATGTAATGTTATGAAGAAAGGTTCATGTATTCACATGGATTCACATGAACATTTCTTCATACATAGGGTTAGAACGTCTACCCTTTTAGTACGAAATAAAGCATAATATGTGATATTTTTAGATATGCCGGAGACTGCGAAATAATACTCAAATTTGGCAAGTTAAAAGGAGGAATTAAGGATTTTCAGGTAACTATTTATAAAACACCCACCAAAGTCGTTAGTACGATACTGAAAACCAGTAGCGCAAACAAGGACGGTGGGAGTTGGTGGTCGAAACCCCTCATATTCCTTGTCATAGACATTTTTAAGTAAAGGAACATCCGCATGCTACAAAAGATAGAGGCTTTCAGGAAAAAATTAAGTTTTAATGTTTTTTGTTTGCTAATGGACAACCAAATTAGGTATCTGATATACGAGGAAAACCTCAATTCCTGAAAGTACTTGGATATTTTAACAACAGTGGTCGAAGATTTTACAGTTGAAGAGTACCATAGCTGTTGGTATCAACATGATGGGGCTCCAGCTCATTGCTTCGCAGACGTGACTGCAGAGCTGGATCGAATTTTCGAATACCGATGGTTTAGACGTTTGGGACCGTGGAATTGGCCCCCAAGATCGCCAGATATTACTCCTTTAGATTTTTATTTATGAGGTATACTATAAGAATAGGTTTACAAGACTCCTGTAAATATCAGAGAAGAATTGGAGCGTCGAGTGCATCAAGCCTTTGAAGATATCGATCCCCATGTTATCAGACGCGTTACATGTGATGGCGCCAATACACGTTTATTAAAGTGTTTAGACGTTAATGGCCAACATTTTGAACATTGGCTTAAGAAATCTTTATAATGACATTCTTAAAACCTTTAATAATTTTAAGTGTATTTTTCTTGGTGCTTTTAATGTTGAACCAAAGTCTCTGAAATTGTTCTGGATTCAAAATTTCGCAAAGAAATGCTTATAAATCAAAAACTTGAATAGTTAAATATGTATAAGTATATATTTTTAGAAAGCTACTTTTATCATCTTTCCAAATCAGTATTGATATACAGGATGACCCATTTGAAAAAATCAAGTTTCGGGCATTTTTCAAGTAACCTACAAACAATTATTTTTGGACCACTCTGTATGCTTGAACTCAGATATGACCAAAAAAGCAAATACTTAAAGGCATTTTTAAACCGTGCGAAACATTTCAACTTAGGAATGGGTTTGAGTTTGGAAAAACCATGTTTATTAGAAGTCATGTTTTCGTTTAAAAAAATGAAAATTAATTAATAACTAAAAAACGGCAATAGATAGCTATAGGAAAGTATTAATAAAAGTTGCTCAGAAATAGATGTAGAACCTGAAAATGTATAAATATATAGGGAGTTCCATTTAAAATAACGATGTTGCCACCGGTTTTAGGTAGAAGCGACAACGCCGCATTGTTGAAAATATTTTAGAACTGTAGACCATGGTCGGTTATCTGGAAAATCAAATTTTCAAAACAAACTGAAAGACCCGTCTAACGTTCCATCCACCGTGAATCACCCTGTATATTGATATAAACCACAAAATTAATAAAAACCCCTCCGAAAATTTCTGGCTGCGCCACTGCTGAAAACGATATCGAAATATCTTTGCCATCAACCAAAATACAAAAAATCGTTCGTTTAATTCGACATTCAACTGTTTTACTAAAGTATTATTTGTTTCAGCTTTTTGGAAGACTACGAGTCATTATCAAACCTCTCATAGACACTTTACCCCTGGCGGGTGGACTACAAATATTTTTCCTAAATCCCCCAGACATTGAATTCGCCTTAGAGGGGCTGGCAGGAGTTTTGGAGATTCCTGGGCTAAAGTAAGAAATCGCTAGAGTGTGCTACCAAGCAAGGTGTTATAGAATTACCTTATTATATTTAATCCCGCAAATCCTGAAAAGAAAGCAAAATGCGGCAAAATATCCCGAATATTTGCAATCTTAATGGAACCAGCCTACTGCGTCGGCGTGTAGTCGCTTTCACGTTTCTAACAGCGCTGTGGTTCTTCTCTCCCTGTTCGGGTTTCCATATTGACGTGATGATAAGAGACGTGGTGGGAAGTTCCCCGCGGCTCATCGGGGAAGCAAACGACGGAAGGTCGGAACACGCACAATTGCTCGACAACGTCGCAATATGTCGGCGTAAGAGAGTATGTAGGCTTTCCATAACACCCTGTATGTATAATGCTTAGCCGCAAAATAAAGTGGACTGTCCTCTCTTAAATTGCACCTATTGATTTTCTAATTTGCATTATTTTTATTTGACCATTAAATTCAGCAGGAAATATTATATATAACGATGTTACAAGAGTGATCCATTTTTAGCGAGTTGCTGAAGAAACTTATTTTAGATACAATTTGTTCTGTGATAGTTTTGCCAAATAAGTTCCCTTTAATATTAAGCAAGCATGTATCCAAAGAAGAAATAAAGATTCCTAATCCACAGGTAAGTTAGGCACAGTAGTCTTGGTATTGGACTTCACTTAAGTATATCTAATTGTCTTCACCGATGTCTAATTGTCTCCACTGATGTTTAATTGTCTTCACTGATGTCTAATTGTCTTTACTGATGTTTAGTGGTCTTCACTGATGTTTACTTGTCTTCACTGATGTTTTAATTGTCTTCACTGATTCGTAATTGTCTTCACTGATGTCTAATTGTCTTTATGCATACAATAAATTTTGTTGTCGACTAAGAATTTTGTTTACAGGGAGTGTTGAGAATTCACGTGGTTCAAGCAAAGAAATTAATGAAAAGAGATATAACTTTTACCGGAGAACTAACTTCAGATCCTTACGCCATTCTGATCGTAGGGGATCAGGAATATCGAACACCTGTTATACAGCGAACAACAAAGCCCAAGTGGGATTATTGGTGCGAGGTACATAAACACGCTACCACAATTAACTATTGAATATTTAAAGATGAACGTCCAAATTAATATGCTGTTATTTAATTTTGTTAATATTGAACCAATTTTAAGAATTATTGTTGTTTTAACTGATAGAATACAGATTCTATAGTTTGGGGCAGGGAGTAGTTTATGTCTCCGGTGTAGCGCATAAAATCTATAGATGCATGTAATTTTCCTAAAAATTTTCAATTAAATTTGGAAATGCTATACAAACCAAACACATCGGATTTGTGCAAAAGGGTATGTTTGACCAATAGGTAACTCTCTCGTATTTTTTATTTTAGTTCTTAATAGAAGAAATAAATGGGGTATATATGTATATAAGTTTGTGGGACAAAGATACCCTACAAGAGGATGAACCACTTGGAAGGTAGGTACCTTTGACGTATTTATGTATGTACACTACCGCTCAAAAGTATTTGGGCACACCTGGTTATTGGAATTAATACAAATACCAATCAATCAATCAATTATGCAAAAATATTTATTCTCCAGGTTAATACACACACATTTATCGAAATACATAAAAAAAAAGTAAAAAATATTTTATAAATTTAAAAGGAGGATTCGTTTATGTGTCCTCCTCTTAACTTTATTATTGCAGCGCATAATCGGGGCATTCGTGTGATAAGTTTAGCCAACGTCTTGTTTGCTATTAGGTCCCAAGCTGCTTCCAATTTATTGTATAGATCTTCGGCGGATATTACGACAAATTGACGCACCTTCCTGTCCAGCTCGTTCCATAATAATTCAATCGGATTTAAATCTGGGCTCTGAGGAGGCCATTCCATTAATTTCACCACATCCTGCATTTCTAAGTCGCGTAAATAATCTTTACATAGTTTCGATGTGTGTTTTGGATCATTGTCTTGCTTCAAGATAAAATTCTGACCCACAAGCATTAGTCCTGAAGGCATACGTTTCTAAAATGTTACGGTATCCTACTTTTCTTAAGAAACCTTCTATTCTCACGATACCGCCCACACCTGTGTCAGCAAAACAGCCCCAAATCATCACCGAACTACCCCCATGTTTAACGGTAGGAACAAGACACTCCTCTCTTGCACGTTCACCCACCGCTTTTCGAACAAATACACGTCTCCGTGAACCGAACACTTCAAACTTCGACTCATCCGTCCACAATACTTTGTTCCAGTCTTCCACTGTCCAATGTTGGTGTTCCCGGGCCTACTGGAGTCGCTTTTGTTTATGCAACAATGGCTTCTTCATTGCTAGTCGTCCATGAAGTCCAGCTTTTTGCAGACGACGTTTTACTGTGGAAACGATAATCGGCTTTTGCCGTCCAACATTAATTTCTGCGGCGATTTCTGGCGCCGTTTTGCGTCTGTTGTTCTTGTTGGTCATCTTAATTGCACGATCGTCTGCAGATGATGTCGCTTGTGGTCTCCCACTTCGTCGTTTGTTTAAAAACTACCCCTTCCTCGGTATTTTTTTCAAGTATAGTCCACTGTAGAGTGGGCCAAATGCAATTCTCGCACAATTCGTCGGTAGCTTTTACCACTGTTATGGTAAGCCAGAGAGAGATATCCCAAATCCTGAACAGGACAATGTAATCATACCTAACAACAATAAAACTGAAAGATAATCCTCCCCAGAATTTTCACAAGTGGGTGTTACACCTGTTTCATCATGAATGTCGGATAACTCTGTTATAGAAATTTTAATTTTGCAGATAATTAGACACTCAGGCTAATCATAATTACTGAATTCATACGCCATAAAACTGCATTTCAGAACAATAGTTAAATGTACCAGTAGGGGATTTCCCAACCGCTCTTTTATATGAGCAGTGCAATAAAACATGGGTGCCCAAATACTTTTTAGCGGTAGTGTATGTAGTTGTAAAATTATTTTTCTTTCCATGTACCATATTTTTTAATTTGAATTAATTTATTTTCTAGAATCAAAATTCTTATATCGAAACTAATAAAAAAGAAGTCTGCTGATATGGTAAGATTTTCTTCAATTAAGAAAAGATATGTTTTTTCATACCCGATTCTTGTTTTAGTGGTGTAATCTGGAAGGTGTGAAACATGGAGAGGTTCAGATTAGATCTACTTGGTTAACTTTAAGCACCAACCATGACGATTTAAATACAGTAAGTTAACTTTTGTGCCTTAATAATTGGAACAACTAAACTTATCAGTAAATAATCAATTTTAATATAATGTTATGAATAGTATTATCAATCAACCTAGACAAATGTGAAGGTGCGTAAATATGATCATTTTCCACAATATTTAAATGAAAAAAATAAATCTCGACATCGCAGTCTTGGATCTTAGGTATGTCATTTTTTTAACGCTGTTCGACTTATCGCGCCTCGTCTGTTTTCAAGCAGAATTCATGTATTGTGGCTCGGAAAAATATGAACTGACATTTTTAACCGTTTTCAGTCAACACAGCACGTGTATCAATAATAATGTAATATGGGGACATAGCTGAAGCTGAGTTGTTATAGACAACCAAGCCACACAGCAAGCCTTCTCACATGCGCGTGCCGTGTACCGCGATCATGAATTATACAGATACGAGATCCGACTCCGCTGCCCTCCCTGCAGCTGCGCAACACGGAAAATGTCCGTTCGACTCGATTTACTATTTTTTAGAGTGATATCAATAATTTAAAAAAGATTGACCGGGGCGCTGTAACTTTTTCAATAACCCTTTTCTTTACAACTTTTATTTAAACTATGGAATTTTTGCAACACTCAAAACGTCTGTTGTCGATGAATTCACGTTTTTTTTTATATTTTTAATATGATTTCATCAAGAACGGACAAGGTGTAGTAACAAAAAGACGATCTGATTTGTTACAGACTGAAATCACTCTGACGGGTAAGCGCAGCGTTTCCGAACTTTTCCGCTCGAGTAAAACTTTCTTATTTTTTATTAATCTAGCGATTAGTCATTGACTAGATGAAGGCGTGATATCAGGATATTTTGGTAACGGGCTGCCGTACTATGAGAATTGTATAAAAATATCGGTCGTTTTTTTTATATCGCATTACTTTAAGTATACAGATCGGGGTAAAATAATTTTTAAAACTTATTTACCATGAGTTATGTGACACCTGAACCGCGGAATTTAGTTATTTTTTTATGTCAACGTCGAGCCTCTTAGATATTTAATATACAGTGTCATCATTAAAGTTGGAACCATATGGGGAAAATATTTATTTTAAATTTAGGTAAAATTTAAATTTACCATAAGTTTTTGCTTCAATAAAGACCAAAAAAATGGCATTACTGATTGAATTAAAAAAAAATTATTAGGGAAAGTTGCTTGTATTGTAATTTTATGTCTACATACCAAATTTGAATCAGTTATGATAAACGGAAGTCGATCCTACCACCGTAATTTAAACGACGGTGCTATTTTTCTAATATGACCATTTTTTTTTCAACGTATTTATTATTTAAAAAACAAGAATCTTCTCTTCATTGGTTAAATCTTTAAAGTTATGAGGATACGGCGACAGTTTTAAACTCTAATGTAATTTTTTGACGAAAATGAATATTTTGGTTGAATTTTTGGAATGAATTTAGATGATGAGTATTGAATAAATAAATAGACTTGCGGTGGTAGGACGACTTCCGTTTTCAATGAAAATAGATATGGCCAAAAACAGATAGGAAACAAAAATTATTAAGTGATTCAATTTGGTATGTGAGCATAAAATTACAATATAAACAACTTTTCCAAATAAATTTCTTTTAAATTCGATCAATAACTGCCATTTCTCGATATTTTGTGGAGAAAATGCCAAATTTGGCAGTTAACAAAAGTCGCATGGTCCCATTTAATTATGTCATTGTTGGTCTTTACTGAAGCAAAAACTTATGGTATATACCTAAATCGAACAATACATTTTTTGCCCATATGTTAATGGTGACACAGTACATCGATTTTGGTACCCTTAATTGAATCTCTTATAGGTTCTCTACGAAATACAGCGCCTACAAGTGCCCACCCTGAACTCAGCAATATTAATAGTTTTCATCGAATCAGCGGCTGACATTTCGGTAAGTAATGGACGAATAAATGAATTAAACATGTTTTTGCTTTTACTTTTTTACGATATTATTTCTTCAATATTATAAATGAATATAGAACAGAATAGAGCAATATTTTATTGTTTCTTCTTCTTTCTTATTTATAGAGCTATAGTCTTAATAGTAAGTAGTTAGGTAAAGTTAAATTGTAGGTATTACAAATTCGGACTTCAACATTGAGATTTCGAAAACGGTAAGAGATACGAAGTCGGTGTTAAATTGAGGCAAAGTTGTGTAATTATAGACCCAATAATATGCCGCAAAAAAAAAATCTTAAATAAATACAGGTGCTTTCAAAATATTTGGAAAAATCTGTGATTTTGCGTTTGGTATTTGTATTCACACGGAGATGACTCGTAAACAATTTTCTGATAAAAAGAATATTGCGAATCATTTTTCCCGTCATACAACTGAACGATACCTGCCTTCCGATATCTCTGCGTAATATTGTCAGAATTCCGCCTTGCTGCGATTCTTCTGAAATTTTTTTTTACATAATATTTGGGTGTCAAGGAATGTAGTGTGACAATTTTCTGACATGTCACGATCGTTTTCCGAATTTCCTCCGAGGAGATTTAAAAAAAATTCCAATAATGAAATGGCGAGACATGGAACGACAAAATTTTTTCACATAATGTTTAACATATAATATTCTATTCTAGAAAGTTTCAACTTCAATTTCGCTTTTTTTCTTTTTTTTTAATTTTCATTTTTTTTGACACGCTCGGAAAAGTATATGCAAGAGTTTACTTGTCAGAAAATGTGTTTCCCGTGACTTTGGGGTCACGCAGATGCTGTAAATTCATTTTCAGACATGGCTCGATATAAATTTGAATTTATTGAGAATTTCCTATCTAAAGCGGTACCGCGCCTCTCAGCAACGCTCTACGGCATTTCATCAGATGTAAAAGTTGTAGAGAGGGACCTAAACTCCACGAAAAAACAAATTACTGATATTCCACTTCACGGACCACCTATTGTCACCGTCTCTCTAACTATTAGGTCACCTTGATCAACTTAATTTTTTTTAATACGGGCATAGATTTTTTAATTTAAATTATGAAAGAGGGCCGAAATCTACCTTCAGTATACAACACTTGATTTTCCGACATTTTAAATTGACCATCTTTATTAGAATACCCCTAGTACGTTCCTGTAGAACGGTCCTCTTTCATAATTTGAACAAAAAAATTCATTCCCGTATTTATAAAAATTTAATTAATGAAGGTGACTCAAAGACGAAACGTCGCAAGAAAGGTCTGATAACGCCATCTTGTGGAGAGTAAAAAGTAGCAATGAGAAAGTGAAATTGAAATTTATTTTTGGTACATCTCAGGAAAAACTAAAAACCGAAACGAAAAATTTTCGATTTTTCGAAATATTTTGAATGCCCTTGTTTTTATTATTGGGCCCATAATTACGCAACTCTACTTTAATTTAACCGACTTCATATCTCTTACCGTTCGCGAAATACCAATGGCCGAATTTGTATCACCCTGTATACTAAATAAACCTATACTGTTCCCTGCCATCTTCTGGCTAATATAATGTTTAAAAAGGGCTGTAAAATAATTCCGCATAATTTTCTTGAGGTCATAACTTTTGACGGCACATATCGACAGCCAATTTTTTGGTTTGGTGATGATTGATTCTAGGTTTACTTATCTCTATGGTAAAGTGTCACATTGCGACCAAATATATTTTTTCGTTATTTTTCATGTGAAACCTATTTTCATATAAACTTAAATTTTTGTCTTTTTTAGGCTTTTAGTTCAGAAAAAGTAGAACCCTACGTTGAAATACAATTTGAGCATCAGGAAAGAACGACGAAAATAATTAAAAAGGAGTCGAGTCCGGTGTGGGAAGAGGGATTTACGTTTTTAGTAACAAACCCTGAAAACAACTATATCGGTTTTAAGGTTATCGATAATAAAGAAGAAAAAACGTTAGGTATAGTTGGTATTCTATTCTGTGATCGAAATTAAATGGACCGCGTGGTCCGATTTGGGATTTCGCCGCGCAAAGTCATTGTTATTGAAGAATGAGATACATCGCTATTCCAAGACACGACGAGCCACCGCGCTGGCCAGCTGTATCGAGGGAGTAGGCGACTTTTTTCTTATTCTTCTGCCTTTAATCACCCGAAGCGTTGCCAAATCACTTTAGATAGTCGGTGTGACGTTTTTTTGCATTAAAAGTATGTAAGAAGGCCGTTTTAATAAGGCACGCTTCGAATGATCGAAGACTACATAATGTCTTTCTCTAATTAACAGGAAACGACAAAGAAAAATTATACTAATTATCAGAGCTCCCCGATTGTTTTTCTGGGAAGTTGTTTACAATCCACCTAAGAATGTGAATTGATTATTCTTCAAAGCCTGTGCACCATAGCCGATATCCTCCTTGATTTAATATCCTTGATTAGGGAAAAACGTAGATAATAAAATTTTTACTTCTGCTGATGGACCCAGAGAAGCCAATCCAAGAAAGTTGAATAATGAGAATGACTAATTTATTTTTTTATTATTGAAGGACTCTTCGCCTATAACATAGAAGCGCTTTTTGGGGAAAATAATTTCAAGATAGAAAGGCAGACGTACAGAATGATAGAATGTGAAAGTGGTGGTAACATCACTTTATCCATGCAGCTCAAGGTAAGTTAATTTATACAGGGTGTTAAAGAATTGCGTTATTTTATTTAAATCCGCAAATCAGATGAAAACAAATTGAAGGAAATAACCGTAAATGATGCACTGGCGATAGATGTAAACAATCAATGTGATAGGTCAGTTATGTCTGTCAACACACGTCATTAACCTTTGAAATTTTAGTTTTACATTAAGCTTGGCAACATTGCAAACGACGCATGTTTTGAGACTCCATGTTGCCAATGTTGGTACGGGTCGGCGCATAGAGTATGACTTAACGATGACGTTTTTGAAATAGTCGATTTAAAAAAAACTATATGCAGTGATTCTCTAGGATACCCACGGAGTCGCCCATTTAATTATAATAAGCCATTTCCATAACACCCTATATACAGGGTGTTATGGAAATGACTTATTATATTTAAATGGGTGACTCCTAGGGTGTCCTAGAGAAAGTCTACAAAATTTTTTTTTTAATCGAATATTTAAATACTAAGGTAAAAACCCTTTTTACCCACATACTGTCGCCCCGTTCCATCTGGATTCAGTTAGCAGTATACTAACAGTGTTATCAGATCACACCGCATGTTTCGCCCTTGCTTGGATACTAACCGCGCGCGACTGTCGTTGCTTCAGTATGTTTCATGACTCGGGGGTGGTATGATGCTGTCAAGGGTTCCACGTGCTTGATGCGTACGAATTTTAAACGTTTTGTAGCATTACCCGCTTTTTTCTGTTGTGAAATAATTCACAATAAGAAATATTGTGATGTAATTTTAAATTTGTGTGATATTACCTATTGTTGGTTCTGTTGCAAAACATACTTTTTGTGTTTTATTTTTTTATGGAATTTAATTATAAAACGGATTATTTTAAAATAAGATCGAAGGTAAGAGAGTATGTACCTTAAAATTGTAATATTTTTTTTCTAAAAAGTTTGAAAATGAAGTGATAACGCGGGTCAAAGACGTCTTGTTGGCAAGAACTGAACACGTGCGTTTACAATTATTCTGTGTGGCAATATCCGACAACACCGCCTCAATAAACTATTGTTTGCGAACGTCCTCAGTAGCGGTCACGTAAATTTTCAGATTTCATATACGTGTATATTTCGTACAATAATTCAAAGCGCCATTTAAGGTTATTTTCCTTCAATTTATTTTCATCTCAGGATTTGCCGGTTTAAATATAATAAGTCATTTCCATAATACCTTGTATTAGAAGTATATCCTATTTTGATAGAAGTCAGTTTCAATTATACAGTGTGTCCGGAAAGTACTTCCTAATCTCTCGCGAGCATACAGAGGAGGTCAAAATAAATCTAATTTGACAAAAAAAATCTTAAAGTGTCCTTTAACGGACCTAGCGATTTTTCTTTCTTGACTCTTTTAAACCGACCGGTATAAATTAATGAAATTCTAATATTTTATAGAAGCCATAAAGAGCCATTAAACCATGTTACATTAAGAACGGACTCGTTGGGCCAAAATTTTGACCGGTGTCATTTGACAGAGCGGAAAACTGATTTTTTTAATACTTCAGTTACTCTTCTTTAAAAAAGGAACTTTGCGATAAAACTGGCGGTTTTCGAGATCCCAAAACAAAACGAATAAAAAATATTAATTTATATTCATTGAATATTATTTATCGTATAGAGTCCGATCCTCCCTAATATTTTATCATCCCGTCAAACCTAACTGTATAGATCCGGCAACCGTGCCTCGGTCGAGGTAAATTACGATTATGACGAAACATGCTCGCACGTGCGATTAAGTAGTGCAGTTTCTCTGTAATAACAGGTTGCGGGTGGCAGCGGGGGATAGCGGGGCTATGGCGATTTAACATGGAAAAGGCGCACAGTTTTTGTATGCACATCATGTTCGTGCATCTAGTTAGAAATTCGAGCGTGTATGTTTTAATATTTTAATATTATATATTTATTAAGTTAAAATGAATAGTTGACGGTGGACTATTTAAGAAATAACTTTAGCTCATTGAGTTTGGAGCACAAAATTGAAGTGACGAATGCGGGAATACCTGAACCCGAAATTAATTTAACACAGACCACAAAGGGTAAATCTAGGGACTTTATTAGAAAGTTTAAAAATTAAATATATGAAAGAAAATTTATAGAGGGCATTCCAAACTTAATGAGGCTGTTATTGATCAATTTTCTACAATTAAGAACCGAAGAATGGACTTTACGTTTAAGCACTATTGTGTAGGGTCGATAAATGTTGTAGATTTCGATAAATGATACTCGATATGATTTTAAACCATTTTATTTAAGGATTTAAACTAAAAAACACTGATAATACGAAGAATGCCAACTTGTCAGTCTCGTGGCTCAATTCGTTCTCGTCATAAAACAGTTAACTATTGTTCTCGTCTTGGTTGCGCCTAAGGACGTAGCCGTAGATGGCGTAGTGGCATTAGACATCATTCGGTTCTCTTGATAACTCGTAGATGGCGGTAGTAGTATTGGACATCATTCGGTTTTCTTGATAGCTCGTAGATGGCTTTAGTAGTATTAGTAGTGGACTGTATTAATATTGTTACGAGGGTTGCATGCCACGCATACACACTAAGAAAACCTTTCTTATTTTCCAAAAGTTGTATTTCCTTGTGTAAAATTAAAAAATAAATAAAAATATGCTTTACCTAACGCATTTTCTTATTACTTTTTTTCTTTCTTTCATACTTGTGAACCCCCTCTATCATAGGTCACGAGCCGTAACTAGAATTAGGGCGTTTTAAAATTCTTAAGTTTGGCGAGTAATTTTTAAAAATAAACAAACAATAAATTACTTCAGGCGGTAAAAAATACGAATAGGTAGTAATTTATAGAGAATTTTCCTTAAATTTTAAAAAAGTTTAAATTACGACTTTTATTTCGCAGATACTTCACAATACTTCAGTTAAGTCGCCAGAAGAAAGATCGATCAGTAGCGCTTCGGGAGATGAGAGTGTAGGTAAGTTTTGGCAAGTTGTTTATCTATAAAACTTTCTTTGGGTGTAAGGAAATAAGCCCTGTTTGTTAGGCCTTTTAAGCGATTGTGACCTATTTTTTCTTATTTACTTTCCTAAACTCCAGCAATCAACAAATTTTACAACTTTTCTTAATATTAATTCGTAATATACCAGGAAAAACAAAAAAAAATTGGACTTTTCATATTATTATTGTCTGGTGTAAAAATGCGGTGGTTGAGTTATGTGCTTTAAGCTGGATTTATAAAATTGACGTTACGATTGACGATGCCGTTAGAGCTTAAACATATTGAAATGCATAAGACCATTTATATTTGACGTTGACGGTGCCGTTTGACGGCAAACATAAACCAATTTTATCTTTTTACGGTGAACGGTCGTAGCAACGTTCGTAGCCAATCAAAATCGTGTTTGTCTGTCACGTGATATTTAGTAAATATTATTTTACTTTATATCGTCTTATTAACCATTTAAAAGTATACTGTTGATAAGTGTTGATACTATCATTCAGATCACATAATAATAATAATAAACAATAAACAATCTTTATTTCAACAGTATGTTAACAACATAAAACGAAATAACGTCAATATAAAAATAACGAAGTTACTCAAAATCATACGGGTTACAAATCTAAAACCTTCTAACACCTTCCAAATATTCGGTTACATTGTGTATCTAGTAAAAAAATTTTTCTTTATACACTTAATATTATGATCCATTTTTATTTGCGCTGGCAGATAATTAAAAAACTTTATACAGTTATAATAAGTCCCTTTTTCAGTTACGGTTAGTCTATGTTTTGGATAGTTACAATTTAAATGCCTAGATAGATTCATATTACATGGAACACTATCCCTGAATAACCCTTTGTTTTTAAGAAAAAACAATATACATTCTTGAATAAAAATAACAGTTTATTTTCCCTAAATTTGCCTCTACATGATTCCCGAAAATTTAATCCCAACAGTATTCCTAATGCCCTTTTTTGGCATACAAACAACTTGTCTATATCCTTACAACCTCCATATAGAACTATACAATATCTGATATGTGTTTCAAAATTTGAGTGATATATAACTTTCTTGGTGTGTGTGTAAGTCTGTATATTTCGCTAAGATAAGGAAACTATAACATATAGTATAGTGTTTAATTTTTTTCGGACATATTCAACATGGTTTTCCCACGCTAATACATCGTCCAGAACAATCCCAAAAACTTAACATTCCCACTTATGTTAAGAGAATTGTTATTGATTACAATTGTTTGTAGTTGTTCGACCCGTGACCTATCTGTTTTAAAAATTACAATGTTTGTTTTATTACTATTTAAGATTAATTTGTTTCTGCCAAACCAACTGCCTGCATCCGTCATTATGTTTATAGTTTTTTCCACAACATAAATGATATTGTCGTCATTAATCAGTATATTTGTATCATCTGCATAATTTGTGATTTAGTCCTCGTAGCTGCTTGCTATTTCTGTGATATTGCTTAAGTATATGATAAAAAGGATCGGTCCTAAAACACTGCCCTGCGGTACGCCAAGTTCGACCTATACTTCATCGGATAAGTATACTTTGTTGTCCTGTCTAATTAAAACTTGTTGTGTCCTTTTTGAAAGGTAAGATTTGAATAAATTTAAAGACGTTCCTCTGCCTCCATAAGAGTTTAGTTTTTCAAAAAGTACGTTAAAGTTTAGATAGATCCCGAAATAGACCCAAAGGGACTTTTCCTGCCTCTAAAGTATCTAAAATATACTGTATAAATTGAAGTACCGCAGTTTGTGCAGACATGCCCTTTACATACCCATGCTGTTGATTACGTAACAAACTATTCGAAATAAAAAACTCCATCAAACGTTCAGATATTATACTTTCAAACAATTTAGAAAATGACGAAAGCAAGCTAATTGGTCTGTAGTTATTCATAATTTTTTTTGAAGACTGGTACAACATGTGCAATTTTAAGACTATCTGGGAAAATGCCAAACTTTAAACATAAACACCAAAATTAATATAATCACATAAAAATATAGAAAAGCCGAGAAAAACAGGTTATATTTTTGTCGCCAACGTCAACTTTATAAATCCAGCTTTTTACGGCCATCGTACAACGGCACCGTCAAACGTAACGCCAAGTTTATAAATTGGTCTTTATAACTTAATTCCATGACTAAACGAAATTAATTAAATTCTTAAATAAAATGTAAGTGCTGTCACATACTTAATCGAGTTAAATCACTTCTTAGAAAACCAAACAGAACCCGACAATTCAAAAGAAGCTAGATTATCGGAACACTTGAAGTTATCTCGCTCTTCGTCAGTTTCGAGTATTAGTGCCGATAGCATCAGTACCAGGTAAGGACGATTATATTTTAATTTTTTTATGTACCTACATATAATATCATTTGTCATCAATAAAAATAAAAGGTCTTAAAAACAAAATAAACCTATCAATGGTAGAACAATACAGACAAGTAATACTGTATTTTTTTCCAGGTCAATCTGTTTAGCCTTAAATATTACAGTAAACACTCGATAGTGTGAACCGAAAAAAACAACGTGCATTCACATTATCGATTTATTCACGTTAACGGAGGTTCTATTTAATATGTTAGAACTTTTTATAACCAACATAATAAACATAAATAAGTAATACTCATTTAAGTAACAAATTTAAAAAAAAAGGGATAAAGAATTATTTTTTGTTAAAAGTCAGAAATTTTTGTTTGTTTTCGGGGATATTTAATTTTCTGCATAATGGCTTTGTCTCTTAGCTTTTTTATACCTACAAGGTCATTAATATCAATGCCACATTCCTCAGCCCACTGGTTTACTACATTTAAAGACTCTATAACTCTATCTAGTGAAACCAATGGAGTTGATGATTCCGGATTTTCTTCGGCTATCTCAATCTCATCGCTTTGACAGTCTTCAGTATCTTCAAGTTGCAAGCCAAAAAAGTTATTCGCTGTTTTTCGAGTTTTCCGACCAGCTGCAGTTTCTTCCGCCGCCGAGACAAATGTTGTGCCTGGTAATAATTTCGAGTAAAGTCCTGTTCCATCAGCATAGTAAAATTGGTCTGATGTGTGAAACCAAGTTCTTCTACTTTGTTTTAATTGGATTTTAAATGAATTCACAAGTTCTGGCTGTGAGGACAATTTCTCTCCAGAAATTTTCAAAAAGCGGAATCTAAATCTCTTTTTGCATCAAACACAAGCACTATAGGAAAAATCCTTTAGGGCACTCTGGGAGAGGTGCGTGTGCGCAAAAAGCGATTCACGTTGGTTTTGAATCGTTGGAGGTTATATTCGTTGGGAAAAACGACCTCGGGAAGGTTGTTCCATAAGGATGAAGTCCACCGGATGAAAGAATTCTTAAATAATGTAGTTCGAGGAGTACTAAGCTTAACCACATATGGATGGGCGGCAGTGGTTAGTCGTGTATTTCTGCTATTCCGGGCGGAATTAAGAGGGCAAGGTCAGCCGTAATATTATTTACTGGAAGCGAGATATGAAGGAAGTTTTCAAATTTCCAGCCCGGAGGTACTTTATTGCGCAAACCTCGTCAACTTTCTAGTCATTATCATGGGAGACCCTTATACAACAAATTAGCAAATCGAGACTTAACCAAGCTGCTGTTAAGTTGTGAGAAATATAAATATTAGACTAAAGTTAACGCTTCAACGATAAAATTACAAATATAAAATGAGAATCCCCTGAACGAAGTAGGTATTACGACATTCCTAGCACACTATATTGTATATTCTAATAACTTAATCCTTCTGAATGAATTACTATTTGCCAAGACTAATCCTATTATTATTATTTTAAAAGATAATTTGATTAAATATGTCGATATAAGCTTTGGTAGTTACGTATACTATTTCCTAAAATTTGTACATTGTTTCTATGTACTAATTTAAAGCAAGTTTTTCGTGTTTTTATACTACTTCCTGACGGTTACCCGATTACGTTCTTTATGCACCCGAACCGCTTACACAGGTTTCATTTTCAACGACCTATTTTAAACGTCAATTTTTGTATCAATTATAGTAGGTACATATATACATAATGGATGTCCCGCAAGGAACCGTCTCGATATATACACCGTGTCCAAGATAAGGAGGGCCCAGTACAGGGATCTCGAAAACCGTAAGAGATACGTAGTCGGAAAAAAATTTCACTTTTACATTGCCACTTTTTCCGCTCTATCTAATAGCGTTAATTGTTTTGTAATCCAACCAGTCGTCTTCGAAGGGTCATTATCAACTTTCTTTTTTTAAATACGGTCCTGTTTTCTTGATATTGGAATTTGAGAGCTTTTTTTCTTCTGAATGCAACGATGTATGACACATTGTGGTTTAATGACGTTTCGAGGGTTTTTTGAACAACATCAGGAAATTTTGGGATACGGTCCTGTATTTCTCCTAATTTTATAAATAATATCTCATAAGTAAGCTCTAAATTTTTACTTATGTTGGACTAGTTCAATAAATAACAATAATTTAATAATGACAAATAAGTGAACAAAAAATAATTCAATAATAAACAACAATAAGTGAACAAAAATCAGACAGGACCGTACAAAAAGAAAGTTGATAATGGCCCTTCGAAGACGACTCGTCGGATTATAAAACAATTAGTTAACGCTATTAGATAGAGCGGCAAAAGTGGCAATGTAAAAGTGCAAATTACTTCGATCTCAAAAAACACATGAAAAAATAAAACGATTTTTCAGAATTTCGCTTTTTCCGGATATCTCCGGAACTACTCGGAGTTTTAAAAGTTTCTAAACGGCATATTATTAGGCACGTAAATGCACAACTTCACCAACATAATTGCTCGTTAAAAAAGCTTAAAAATAACTGAGCGACAATTTTGGGTTAACTAAACCTTTTTATACCATAAATTTGAGACATAGTTCGTATAGTGGCACAGGAATTAAATCATGATCCGGTTAAATACCATAGGTTTCACCGAATGAGCCACAAAAGTTAAATATTTTGCTGTCTCGTCGTTACAATTGACAACTTGTATTTTGTGTCTTGTTGGCTGGTCCCGGTCTTGATTGGTGGTCCCGGCCTTATTGAAAAATACTGGGTTGCACTTTAATTCTTCAGCTAATTTTGATTGGGGCAACTCAGCTAAAATATGTTCAATATGGTGGCACTTCCAGTTATACCGGAAGTCAGTGTTAGATTGCTTATTTTAACTGCAACCTATATGTTATTATTTAATTCCGTTGATTATGTCCTATACCTAAGTCTAAATGTGTAAAAATATCAGGCAATTTCATACTACAGTGTATTAATAAAACTTTTGACGAAATCCACACATTTTGTACAAACGTAGTAAGTTTGATAATTGTTTTCCAAGTTTTAAATAGAATTACGGTCAAATTAAGGAGTAATATCATAATTGTTCGCTTTTCTATTATATTTTTTGTGATTTTTATCTAAATCCTTCTTCTATCATATACTTTACAAACTGTCAATCAAACTATTGGGTTTGCGTTATTTGAAAGATACCATTTGAAGTCAATCAAAGATAACTCTATATTATTATAAGGACGTTTTACGTGTAAATAGGCTTTTTGAAGAACAATACGTGTGATATCGTAGCAATACGTTATCAAATCTCGAGATAAAAATGATGAGGTTGTATGGAATAATCAGTTCCAAAAAATATTTACTTTTAAGATGTATTGCCGTTCAGAATTGACGGTGTTAAGTAAGGATTAAAATCAGTGAAAGTGATAAAATATGGAACTTAGAACAGGGTAAATAAAAAAAAATTGACTGTTATTTCAAATTTAGGTATTTTTTTTTAGAAATTGTGTAAAATATCATCATAATAAAACAAAAGACACTTTTGTATCTTCATTTTTATTAACACGGCACAATAAGTATACAAATACAACGTGTTTAAGATAGGGAGGGCCAGTACAGGGATCTCGGAAACCGTAAGAGATACAAAGTCGGTTAAATGGAGGCAAATTTGCGCATTTAAGTGTCTAATAATATGCCGTTTAGAAAGCTTTAAAATTCCGAGTAGTTCCGGAGATTTCCGGAAAAACCGAAATTCTTAAAAATTGTTTTATTTTTTTCCTGGGTTTTTTTGAGATCGAATTCTTAACTAAATTGCACTTTTACATTGCCACTTTTTCCGCTCTATCTAACAGCGATAATTGTTTTGTAATCCAACGAGTCGACTTCGAAGGGCCATTATCAACTTTCTTTTTTTAAATGTGCATGGTTGTCTAGCTTTCTTAAGGACCGCTCTCTGCAAGTGGCGATTGACGGATTTCTCTCAGACACCTTCACCATCAATGCCGGTGTTCCTCAAGGGTCCATATTGTCTCCCACGCTCTTCTTACTCTACATTAACGACCTTCTAGAGAAAACGAAAAACCCGATAGTCAGTTTTGCTGATGATAGCACACTTTTATCATCGTTCTCTTTGAATGCACAAACATCGGCTGCCGACGCACATCTTCGCCTGGAAGAAATTTTGGCTTGGGGTGACAGTAACCAAGTCGAATTTAACGCTAAAAAACCCAGGCAGCAGTTTTCTCTAAAAAGCTTAACATTACAGAACCGGATATAGTCATGGACGGACACGCAATCCCACTGGCTTCATCTATTTGTTTGCTGGGCGTCAATCTGGGAGGAAATATGTCTTGGCATAACCACGTTGTGGCAATCGCCAAGATAGCTTCTCAGAAACTTGGTGTACTCTTCCGAACCAGAAAGTTGTACACACCTCAACAACTTTTGATACTGTACAAGGCCCAGATTCGACCATCACTGGAGTACTGCTCTCATGTCTGGAGCTCTGCGCCCAAACATACTCTTCGGCTACTAGATTCCATCGAAAGGAGGGCCATTCGTCTGATTGGAGACCACGAGCTGACGAAGAACCTCGACAGCCTAGAACATCGAAGGCAAGTTGACTCTCTTTTACAGATATTTTCATGGAAAGTGTTCGGCTGACCTTGCCCTCTTAATTCCGCCCAGAGCGGCGAATATCAGAAATACACGACGAACCACTGCCGCCCATCCATATGTGGTTAAGCTTAGTACTCCTCGAACTTCATTATTGAAGAACTCTTTCATCTGGAGGACTTCATCCTTGTGGAACGATCTTCCCGAGATCGTTTTTCCTAACGAATATAATCTCCAACGATTCAAGTCCAACGTGAATCGCTTTTTGCGCACACGCACCCCTCCCAGAGTGCCCTAAAGGATTTTTCCTATAGTGCTTGTGTTTGACCATAAAAAAAAAAAATAAAAAATACGGCCTGATATTGGAATTTGATAGCTGTTTTCTTCCGAATGCAACGAAGTATGACACATTGTGGTTTAATGACGTTTCGAGGGTTTTTTGAACAACATCAGGAAATTTTGGGATACGGTCCCGTATTTCGCCTTATTTTATAAATAATATCTCATAAGTAAGCTCTACATTTTTACTTATGTCGAACTAATTCAATAAATAACAAATAATTTATAAATAAACCACAAATAAGTCAACAAAAATCATACCAAAACAGTAATAAAACGAACAACGAGAAAAAATAAGGAACTACATAATCAGGTGTTCAAAATGATTTCCGTTATTCCCTAAGCACAAATAACATCTTCTAACTGCCACTCAACATAGCAGTTTTTTTGAAATAAAATAAAACACGATAGAATATCAAACTTTTCAGCATTTGTAAAATTATGTTCCATATTTTCTGGAAAATAGAAAACCTCTTAAAACGCTTTCAAACGATCACAATGGGAATGTCAAGTGAAACAAATCACGCGTCACCATCATAATTTTTTTGTTTCAAACAAGTTTCAACCCAAGTTTGAAATAATGTTTCTGTATTTTGTTCACTTATTTGTGGTTTATTATTAAATTATTTGTTATTTATTGAACTAGTCCAACATAAGTAAAAATTTAGAGTTTACTTATGAGATATTGTTTATAAAATTAGGAGAAATACAGGACCGTATCCCAAAATTTCCTGATGTTGTTCAAAAAAAACCTCGAAACGTCATTAAACCACAATGTGTCATACATCGTTGCATTCGGAAGAAAAAAAGCTATCTAATTCCAATATCAGGAAAACAGGACCGTATTTAAAAAAGAAAGTTGATAATGGCCCTTCGAAGACGACTCGTCGGATTACAAAACAATTAACGCTGTTAGATAGAGCGGAAAAAGTGGCAATGTAAAAGTGCAATTTACTTTAGAATTCGATCTCAAAAAACCCAGGAAAACAATAAAACCATTTTTCAGAATTTGGTTTTTTTCGGATATCTCCAGAACTACTCGGAAGTTTAAAACTTTCTAAACGGCATACTATTAGGCACGTAAATGCGCAACTTTACCTCCATTTAACCGACTTCGTATCTCTTACGGTTTCCGAGATCCCTGTACTGGCCCTCCTTATCTTGGACACGTTGTATAGGATGATTTTGGTACTCAACTTTAATTTTCAAAAAATACGCATTGATTTCTTTCACAACCAATGGTGAAAAAAATTAAATAAATAATTATTAAAACCCGACGAAGATGATTTAAAATTATTACTATTTTTTTAAATTTCAGATCGGATCAGTATTTGAGCCAAGCCAAAATAAAGTTAACGCTAAGGTACAGCGTCCAAAGGCAGACTTTAATTATTGTCGTGCATCATCTTGAGTAAGTAACACACAGTGGCTGTTTAAGGGTTTATTGGGCCCCGGGCGGCCGAGATAGAGTTCACCGCAGGCGTAACGACGAATTTTTTTTATTGGACCGCGCCCAAATATTGCTAAAATTGGTCAATAATTTAACATAGTAAATACCAAAAAAAAAAACATGTGGTAAAAAATATTATTGTCGTTCCTTCATCATAGAGGGTGTAAAAAAGGCATTTTTGTGTTACGTCTAGTCCGTCCCTGTCAAACTAAATAAGCCAAATGTGTTTAAAAGGGCGAATTCTAAGGATACTCATCTACTAAGCATTATACTAAAAAATTATTAAATTACACCTAGTACTTAAAAAATTATTTAAAAATCAACGATTTCCAGGGACGTCCGTTATGGGTCCGTATCTCCGTAGGGGGGGCCGTAGGAAGAAAAATGTATATGAACTTCTCCTGTTAATTTTAAGTGTTCTATCTGAACCCGGGAGATTGCCCACATATTCTGAGACATCCTGTATAATTATATAGCAGCCCTGAGTGTCCTTATTATGACTAGAGAAGAATATTTTGTATATTCTATTAATTTTAAGAAAGGTAAAAAGAATGGTTTAATATAATAACAGTTTATACTAAATTTAGTGTAATATCACTATAGTCCATTCATTTTCCCTATTCAGAAAACCAAAACAAATACAGGCGACGAGCACGTGAACGGCACACAGGGTCGCATTAAAAACAATGTAACAGTACAATGTCGAACCACGCATGAATTGACCTGAACTACGACAATATTAGAAATGCAGCTAGTTTTATCGCCGATTGACCAACAGCAATAAGTTTATGCATCGAGCACGGGGCTATCACGCGGTGAAGTTTGTTTATTTCTGCTGAATTGGTTTCGAGATTTTTAATAAAAACCAAAAACATAACAAAAACTGTATATCGGAAACAAAGCATTTTAGGACATACGTGTATATGAACTTTTCAAACAAAGATAAACAGATACATACAAACAGAATGTTAACACTGCGTCTTGTATAAATAATATACATTGTGCAAGACGAAATTATAGCCTGCTTACAAACAAATAGAACTGAGCTAATAAAAAATTAAGGTTGCTCGTTCATTAATTTTTAATTTTTAAATAAACGTAAGCCCAATAAACAAGTTTGTAAATATGTAAGTATTATTTTTGTTGCAGGAACTTAGTACATCTTGATGAAACAAAAGGACTTTACGTGAAGCTATACTTATTACCCGAAAGAAGCAAAGATACAAAACGAAGAACACAGGTATGATTATATAGTATTCCTTAATGGGTGTGACTCATATGACAAGTTAATCTATACGATAAGGGAGTTTCAAAACAGTATTGGGAGGAGGGGGGAGAGCCAAGGAGCGGGGTACTTGAAAAAAATGGTGTCATAAATATAACATCGTACCAATATACTTATATTTGACCAATATAGGATGTATTATTGTATTATATAGGATATATTATACAGGGTGTTTCTTAACAACATGTCATGTGGTATTTAAGGAGGTTATTCTTGGGTACATTTTCAGAATAAAAGTTCATATGAACATATGTCCTAAACGTCTTAACTTTTGAGATAGTGGGTGTTGAAGATTTTCATGTTTTTTTCAAATTTGTTAGACAACTGTCAAAACTATTTATGTTTATACTAGATCCTTTTTAATATTTGTTATTACCTAATTTCATAACAGAGTGCAAATGAATGAATTCCATTTTCTTATACGAAAACTGTACGTCAAACGATAAAAAATCAAGAGACGACATTTGCTCAGCAAGGAATGATAATTTTAAAAATAATTTTTATTATAAAAAAGGTAGTGGAGTACCATTCTTTTCTTCAAAAATACCGAGAGCAATTTCCGCCCGAACGGCACTGGTCGGAATAAAAAAGATGTTATACATCATAAAATGCCTCTTGATGAATGGAAAGTGTGTACCAAATTTCACCAAAATATCCAGAGCAGTATCACAGATATTAATAAAAAGGGAGATTTTTTTTTGAAACCCTGTTATCTAGAAAGTTAAGACGTGTAGGACATATGTTCATATGAAGTTTTTCTTTCTGAAAATGGACCCAAGTAGAACCTCTTTAAACATTAGCATGTTATTAAGAAACACCCTGTATATATAATCTGAAAAATCAATAAACTATACGGGGTGGTGCGTCTGGTCAGGACATATAATAATAATAATAATAATAATAAACCTTCTTTATTTCAAATTAATTAATAAAATGAAATGACGTCACATAAAAAAACCTTAAAAGCTATATTCCAAAAATTCTGAAATTGAATATGGTTCAATATTAACTAGGACACGTTTTAGTTCCCTTTTAAGGGTTTTAACATTGTAGATAGTTTTTATTGCAAGGGGAATTTTATTAAACAATTTTACACACATGTAGTATGGGCTTTTTTCAGTAATAGCTAACCTATGTGTTGGATACAATAAATTTTGATTTTTCGTGTTATAATTATGGTCGTTGCCACTATCAAACTTATCTCTGTTCCTAAAAACAAACAATATACATTCAAAAATATATAACGCATATGCTGTCATAACATTAAGTTCCCTGAAACTGCCCCTACAGGAGCACATAAATCCCAATTTTTTTATTTTTCGAATTACTCTTTTTTGCATGACAAAAACTCTATGCATTCCCGTACAACCAACCCAGAATATAATTCCATATCTAAGAACATATTCAAAATTGGCGCAATACAGAATTTTTTGAGAACATGTATTTACATAGCGCGTTACAACACTCAAACCAAAACCTATTCTGCCCAGTTTCAAACATAAACTATCAATATGCTGGTCCCATGACAAAAATTCATCTATTACAAGACCTAAGAATTTTGTTTTATGTTCCAATGAGTAAACATTGTTTACTATCTTTAAATGTTCGGGAATTATCAGTTGATTGTTTTTTGTTCTGAATATAATTAAATCAGCTTTGCTATCATTAATGATTATTTTATTACAAGTAAACCAGTCACTTGTCTTTTGTAAAGCATATTCAGACTTCACTAAAACATTCTGAATATAGGATATCCCACGTAAATTGTGACATGATCAAATATTATTTATTTTATCCCAAAAATGTACTTAAACTGTTTAAAGACTACAATAAAATGCCCTTATTCAATTTAGTTCCGTGGTTCAAGTTCAAGTTTATAAATCAGAAATTGTTTTCCAGCGAACTGCAACTGCGAGCGCAGCGCAACTGAACTGAACTTAAAAGTTTATAAATGGATCCTTAATCATTGTAACTTTTTTCTCAACTGAATAGTCCGAGGCGATTAGAAATATTCAAAGCGAAAATAAAACGCTGTCAAATATTGACATATAGAGGTGACCGACTGGTATTTTCATTTTAACCTGAATTAAAATTAAACCGCATCTACTCCAGATTTAAGCTAGTTTGACGACAAACTTAATATCTTTAAAACGGTATGTGTAAGAAAAGTCAAATTTGGCCGACTTTTTATTCTCATTACTCTGTTTAAAAAGTCCCACTTATATCAAATTTTCAAAGTAATTCGTTGACTAATTCTTCATAAACATCTAATAGACCATCCACCATCAATCACCCGGTATGTAACGGGAAACCTGTATATTTTGGAACCGGCGCTAGGACAGTAAAGGCTCGAAATAACCATTTACGATTAAGTCACGTATCGCAAAAATTATTAATGAATCATTAAATTTAAAATAATTGTTTTGTTACATACCTATTTGCTACATACCTGTTATCTGAACAATGATAATAATATAATAATGGAAATAAACTTAATAACATGGTACTATCAGTTCCCCGAACTATTTAGTACTCGCAACTTCAAGGTTATAAAACACTACAAATTTTGTGAGAATGCCACATAACTATAACACTGCTTCTCCCAACTTGTACACGGTGTTCATTTTTTGGTGGTTATACGGGGTACCTCCGTTATTAGCAAAGATAGAAGGATGCGGTTTTCGCAGCACTATGCTACTTCTTTGTGATGCCCCAATTAGAATTTTTCTATGCCTCCACGTTTTTGATATATGGGATGTCTCTGAGAATTTTACATTTTGGGACACCCCCATATTTAGGTTACCTTGTTGTAACTTATCTATTAAAAATTATTTTTGACTGTTTTCCAAAAATCAAATTAGAAACTACGATAGTTCTCTTAGATTATTTTTTTTCAGTAATTTCATTTCATTTCATTTATGTATTAATATAACTTAAAAATGCTTAAAAATGTTTCTATTTACAACCATGCATGTAATAATGACATTTCATCTATCTTTGAAAGGTAGAAAGTTGACTTTTTTTACTTTCCACCCGGGTGGAAAGTAAATTATTCTTTTGTAATTTTTAAAAAAATCGATACCTCAAAATAATATACGAAAACACTTTTTAAAAAATGCTAATAGCTTTGCGTGTTTATTATTATGCCTACTTTTTCCCTAATTGGTAGAGTGGTCTTCAGCATTCAATATTGTGACCAAATCGTTGATATCTTCTTTGTCTTGGCATTTTCACTGAAATAAGCTAGTAGCGCCGACTCAGAACCAGGATTTTGAACTTTGTTTCCCGTACACCATTCTTTGAAACAGTTATATGCCTTGTCATATCTCGGGCGGCTTTTAGTTGGCAGAAGATTTTCTTCTACTATTTTTGCTGCTTCTCGAATTTCTGGTGGAGTAGCAGCAAAATCAAATTCCTCATCTGATTTTTTCTGTTGTTAAAATAATATATTGTTTAGTGACATGGAAACCATATTCAAAAAATTATATTTGCCAACTTGATGTATATTATTACCTACGTTATTTTACCACCTGCGGTTATTTGAAATTTCTGAATTGAAATATTTTATTAATAATTTTAATTCAAAATAATAAGAAGTGGATGTTAGATGTGGTTGTAAATAAAATATATACCGGGTGGGGCAAAAGTCCCGCAACGGCCAAATATCTCCCGATGGGAAGGTTTTTTAAAAAAATGTTTCGGGCAAAAGTTGTATGGCTTTGAAAGAGGAATCATTTGCATATAAAACCATCTCCCACCCCTTCACCCCCTCCTGAGGGGTGGGGGTAACTTGTAAATTTTAAATGGCCAACCCTATTTTTTTTTGCTGATTAATATTCTCTAAGAAAAAACAAGTAACTTTTGTCCGAAAAATTTTTTTTAAAAAGACGAATTTCACGATTGACCCAACGAACAAATTTGAATATTCCAAAATATTCCGACTCTTTTACGCGAAAATGACGGGGTTTTCAGAAAAATTACAAGAGGTAAAAAGGCTTAGTTTTACCTCTTGTCATTTAAAAAAAAAACAGTGGTTCGGTAGATATAAAACTAAGTAATAGAGTTTTTTTTTAGGTAATAAGAACAACTAAAAATCCAGTATTCGACGAGACCCTAGAATATGTCATATCTCAGGACGACTTGAGCCATAAGCATCTCGAAGTATCAGTATGTGAAGAAAAAGTTCTTAAAAATGAACTTTTGGAGAAGGTAATAAGATTTTACAGAGCATGAGAGTGTTTGTGTTGTTTTTGAATATATAGGGTGTTATGGAAATGACGTATTATATTTAAACCGGCAAATCCCGAGATGAAAATAAATTGAAGAAAAATAACCATAAATGGCGCTTTGAATTATTAAGCGAAATATACACTTTATATGAAATCTCAAAATTTACGTGGCCGCTCCTGAGGTCCTTCGCAATCAATATTTTATTGAGGCAGTCTCAACTTTCAAAAGAGGTCATCGCATTGTAGGCGGTGTTGCCATTCAAATTCTAAACGCACGTGTTCAGTTTTTGACAACAATACGTTGGCGCGCGTTATCACTTCTTTTTCAAACTTCTTAGACAAAGAAAACTACAATTTTAAGGTACATACTTTCTTACCTTGTTGTCGCTTCAAATCTCTAGAAGGTCAATAACCGGTTTACAGAAGATGTTTATTTTTCAAGGTACATTTCTAAACTTTACGTTCAGTTGTTCGCTGAAAATTTTTTTTTTATTTAAGCTCTGTTACCTTTTCGGTATTATTTAAAACAACACATAAATACACATTAATTAACGCACACACAACACTTTTGCTGGTTAGAAATGCTCCCATCTAAATTTTTTGCATGGATGAAGGATTTATGAACATAACATTTTTTACAACTACTTTCAATAATGTTCTAATGGTAAATAACAGATAACAAGTTGATGAAGGTAATATGTACTGATGACGCCAGACAAAAAACTTTAAACTCAATTTTCTCTAACCTAATTAGTAAACAAACAGACCCTTCAACCACTTAACGTATCAAAACGTTCGGGGGCGGGCCCTTTGATTTGACATTTTCGTTCTTCTTCTTTTTCTGTATGGCATCACTACACAACAACACTACAATGTTGCCACCTGTTGGCGTATTTTTTATAAGATGCCGTTTTATAAGATTATATTCATAAATTATGTCATTTGCTTTTGAATATTACTTCTCCGTATAATTTTCAGTCATGCTTTAGGACAAAATTCATATTTTTTAATCGAATTTTCAATTTAATGTTTTGCCGCGAAAAATTTCGATGGTCCAGTTTCAAAACTGGCAACAGCGCAATAGTTGTGGTATTTTCCTAAAATTGCGATAGAGGGATATAAATTATTTTCTAATATTATAAATTTGCTATTCAAACTCAAAATGCCAAGAACTTCAATCGAACTAACGGACATGGTCTTATGCTATGGAGCAGCACAGGAAAATGCCCTATACATGGAGCTTCGCATTACCCGAAATGGAATATTTAATCAGCGAGTTATAGAGGAGAGAGAAACCCAAACACGTTAGCCGCTGTACTACAAAAGTTAAAAAGTTGAGACTACAAGACTTCCTTTACTTTACAAGAAGGTTACAACAGTGGTACATACGGTCAAGTCGAAGTACCTGACTAATTCCGAAGGATAGTTCATAGATGAGGTTGGCTTTACCCGAGATGGAATATTTAATCAACGAGTTATAGAGGAGAGAGAAACCCAAACACGTTAGCCACTGTACTACAAAAGTTAAAAAGTTGAGACTACAAGACTTCCTTTATTTTACAAGAAGGTTACAACAGTGGTACATACAGTCAAGTCAAAGTACCTGACTAATTCCGAAGGATAGTTCACAGATGAGATTGGCTTTACCCGAGATGGAATATTTAATTAGCGAGACCAATAGCCAGATAAGGTTTTTCTTGAACTTATCAGCAGGTATTATTGATAATCAACTAATACGACCACATATCCTGCAAGACGACCTGCCAGAACTTTTAGAAAATGTTCCTTTAGGTCGGATAAGGGACATGTGGCTTCTGCAAGCATAGTTTACGGATTGTCACTGAAATTTGGACGTCCTATGTGCGTTTATTCTAGCGTATGGTAGTGTTTATAGTGGTTTTGTGGGTCTCTGTCTGTTTCTTTAAGTGATTTAGTTACTTTTGATATGCAGAAGAAGAGGACAAAGCAGTTTTAGTGGGTTTGCAAGCAAGGAGTAGACTGTGACTTTGAGTTTACTTCTTAATAGCTATTAGGCAGTCCCACACTATTATCAGGGCACGTATGGAGCATAAAGTGTGAGCATAGAGTATCCTCGATTTACTTCCCTTGTATCCTAAGGTAAGCTAAATAATTAATTTTATAAGAAACTAAAAGTTCTACAGTTTTACAAAGTTTGGCAACATTGTAGGAACATGTGTTTGTCAGACAGCTCCGCCGGATAATATCATATGGTGCCGCGGAGTCACCGGTAGGTTTAGGGGTGAATTACCCCACTTTTTAAACGTTTGATTTAAAAAAAAAAATGTAGCGCTTCTCTAGGACACCCCAGGAGTCACCCATTTAAATATAATACGTCATTTCCATAACACCCTGTATATCATAAATTGCCAGATTAAAAAGGGTAGGCTGGTAGGTAAACTGGTTAGCAAAATATTCTTATTTTTGCGAACAGATGTAATCGGTCAGCCAAAATGGCTAGTTGGTCAGCAACTTATGGACAGAAAGCATTTCTGAATCAGTGAGTAATTAATGTCATACTAGAGTGCTTTAAATTATTTTGGTACGCAAATTAAATATCCACTTTTAATCAGATATTGGTACGCAATCAGCGGGTAAGCAAAATATTTAATCTTAGTCATCAAAAAAAAAACAATAAAACGTGAAAACAAGTGAAAACCCGCCTCCGCTACCTTTTGGGCCTTGACTGCTACACCGAATGAAAACACACGAACGCAATTAGCTACTTGTATCTCGCGACTGCTTTCGCTCCGCCCACAATAACGAACTTTGCCGATTATTCAAAACAAACGCAATCAAATGATTTATATTGATAACCATTCTTTTAATATTCAAACCTCCGAAGTAAACTGCTTCTAGACATGTTTTTTTTTTCTACTGACCAATTGTAAAATCTTGCTGACCAAGTAATCATTTCGAAGCTCGACTGTTAATTAAGCGAACACATGATATTACAAGCGGACTGATATCGGCTAAAGTGTTGACAGTTCGTAGCATTTTTTGCAGTGTTGCAGCCCGATTTTTATTTATTGCAAGCAAAATCTCTTTATGCTGATCAAATGATTTAATGACTATTTTTGCTGCGAACCAACTTTAATAACGGCAAACCAATTTAATTACTTCTCGATTAAAAATGTCGTTTCCCGCCAGATACGAATTGCACAATGTATTTAAATTCTCACTCGCTCGAAAGCCCTTCAAAAACATTTATATTTATGATAGTCAGTCCTGGTTGCGGCCCTGTATGTTTTATTTATTTTTGTTTGTATTTTTAATTCTTATCTATTGATAATTATACACGTTTCTTCTATTTCAGGTTGTAATCGATCTGGACAAACTCAGTCTGGTATTGCCGCACACAAAATTATTTAGGTTATTTGGAAAATCCCACCAAAGTTAGACGAACATCTGTACCTACCCCCTTATTCACCGAACGGCTTTAATTTCACCAGGTCACAAAATTTAGATCTTCTAGTAAGCCGGTGATGTAAATAAACACAAAGTATGATATACCGCAAGGAGGCGTGGCTTAGTTACGTCAAGTGGCGAGCAGCTACTGTACCCAAGCATCAAAGGATCGTTGAATCATCATTGATTAAAGGTTGATATACCAAAAATCACATTTTTAAGGTCGATTATACGTTCACTCAACGTCTATAGTCTATTCATTTTCGCCATTCAGAAGACAAAAATAAATGCACGCGACGAGCACGTGAACAGCACACAGGATACAGCATTAAGAACCATATAACAGTACAATCTCGAACCACGCATATACACGCAATACCTGAAATAATAACCTAGACTGAACTAGGACTCTGTTCTCACAAGCGTAGAGAATTTTATCGCCGCTTGACCAATAGCAATGAGTTTATGCAGCGAGCATGTGACTATCATGCGCTAAATGCTCCAGAATTGGTAAAAGGAACAGAGTATAGTAATCGACGAAATAAAAATGATAAAAACCAGTGTTATGACTATTTAAAGTTACAATGCATAGTTTAGATTAAAAAAATACTTAGTAGTTACTAATGGAATAACAATTTAACATTGAATTATCGTTACCTAAAATACAGGGTGTTCCATTTTCGATACTTTTATAAGGTATCTCCGTAACTGTTAGTGCTATCCAAAAAAGTAATGTAGGTGTCATGTACTCTTTTTGGGCCAAACTTAATATGATAAAATCAAAATTAGAAAATTTTCGCTCGTTTAAGAGATACGGGGGAAAATCAAAAAATTAACAATTTCAAAATTACCCTAAATTTTCTTAGTTAAAAGAGATATGGAAAAATGTTTTATACAGAAGTTTCTTTATATTGATTGTTGAATAATCTGCCGTTTTCAGAATAAGTATACGGGTGTCAGGTAAAAAAGTTATCGGACTTATCCTCATTTTTTAAATGGAACTGAACTGTATATTTTAATCTAAAAATATACCATTTTAATTTCTCCTTTCAAATATATAACACACCATGGATGATATTGATTTCCTAAGCGATTTATTAAACTTTATTACTTTAAACCAAAATAGGCCATGAAACAAAAACTAATATCCTAGAGACAACTATGTTGACATTCTAGTTGTTATTAACATTTAACGTCAATTTCATTTTTACATATTCATTTGTGAAAAATACTCATCAACATTTTGAAAAATTTGATGATATCTATCATCCATGGTGTGTTATAAATTTGAAAAGAGAGTTTAAAATGCTATGTTTTTAGATTAAAATATACAGGGTGTTCCATTTAAAAAAATGAGGTTAGGTCCGATAACTTTCCTACCTGACCCCGTATACTTATTCTGAAAACGGTAGATTATTCAACAATCATTATAAATAAACTTATGCATTAAACATTTTTCTGTATCTCTTTTAACTAAGAAAATATAGCGTAATTTAGGAATTGTCAATTTGTTAATTTTCCCCCGTATCTCTTAAGCGAGCGAAAATTTTCAAATTTTGATTTTACCATTTTAAGTTTGACCCAAAAAGAGCACATGACACCTACATTACTTTTTTGATAGCACTAACAATAACGGAGATACCCTATAAAAGTGTCGAAAATGGGACCCTGTACATCGCTGATTACGTTGCTTCTTAGCATCTATTCAACGTTGATTTTTGGTATATCAACGGCTACGACACTAATCAACATTTAATCAACGTTGATTCAACTATCCCTTGCTGCTTAGGCAGTCGTCGACCGGTTCTCAGAATAAAAACGCTAACACCAACGTGCATCTCCATTAGCAATTTAAGAATAACTCACCAGTTGCGTCACTGCCCGGACCAGACGAAATTGCAACGGCTAGATATCTTTCCTTGTGTTTATTGTATGATGCATCGGTTCTATGTGCCATATAAAATTTTCGTTTTATTTCGTTATTTTCGATACCATAGAATAGCTTTAACCTGGATATTGTTACGAACGTAAATATTATTACGACGCAAAAAGTTTTAAAAAATTACTTGTTAAATTAAGGAGAGTTTTAAATTTAAAGTTCTGTATTATTGCACATGAAATATTCGGTAAAAATTACTCTATTCTAGCTTATACTGTACCAACAAACTTCAGTTGTTTTTTTTCAGTGCAATGGGAATATTATTTAAGTATAATTTTACCACTATTTATGAATTTTATAATATTTTTATAGGTATATTTGAAATAAAACATTAAAAAGTAATGAAAATATAATTTATTGAATGAAAAAATTCGAATTTGTTCGAGAGAGATCGAAATTGTACAGGGTGTTGTGAAAATGGCTTACTATATTTTATTAGGTGTCTTAGAGAAACACAACATGTATTTTTATTTTTTAAATCGTTCGAAAAATGGTAAAACCAGATTACAATAATATGCCTACCTCATACAGGTACCTCCTTGACAAGTTATTGAGTGTATGTTTTTCTGTGAAATTATTTGTTTCCATGTGCATGTATGTGAAAATTTGATTTAAATTAAAATTTGATTAGTGTAGTGTAAAATTTACGCTGAAACTTTTATGGGAAGACTTGTTGAGCTAAAAATTATAGTATAGGATATTTTCTAGAGTACCGTGTAAACTCAACAGCATCCCCTGGGTAGTTCTGACGAACTGAAATTTTCCACCCGCGCACCGATTTCATCCGGCCTGGTCGATTCATTCATTCTATTGTTTGAGGCCGGATTAGAGATTTGAAGCTTTGGAAGAAAACAGGTCTTTTCTGGAGCATTGGAAAAGGAAAAAATTGAAAAAATATTGAAAACAACAAAAAATACAAACTATAGGAAAGGTTATTTAGACGAAGCCAAAACTAAAATACTTGAAGGCATTTCATGGCCAATGGCCGAGACCGAGTCTGATTCTTCGGCGGAGAGATTATTTAATAAATATTATGAACTTACCATACAAAAAAATCACAAACACAAAAAAAATCGGAATACGCGTTAGTTTAAAAAGAATAAAATTGTATCCAGGGGCGCATGTTGGGGCTGGTGAATTTTTTTCGGGGATTCACCGACTCAATTTTTCCGGGAATTTTAAATATCATTAGGCCCAGTGGCTACGAACTGGTTTCGTCCGCTTACACGTCCGCCTCTATATAGCCCTCTGCACGAGGGCGACAACAAATGGACCTCATTGCCTCTAATTGTTGCGAATAAAAACGAGTCTCTTTCTGGGTGACCTGCGATAGCTTTTAAATTGACAGGGTCAGTTATCACAGTTAAGTGGTTACAAAAATTTCGTAAATTCTTATGCGCTGAAGAAAACTAAGTATTTTTCAGTTCCTCGAGTTCATTCTCCAAATCATCTATAACGCTATTTTTCATAAAGATAGCGTTGTTAAGTAGCTTAATTTTCTTCGATCTCCTTATATCCCTTCGTGCACGCTCCTCTAGTTCCTTTTTCAACATATTTTCATTGGCTGTATCGATACCTGAAATTAAATAACAAAAAATAGCATTTTTGCCCCGAATTTTTTATGAACCGAAATTTCAACTTTTTGTTTAATTCTAAGAGATTAATATTTCATCTTAGTCGCCCACTGATCCTCTCTCTGTCTAACATACACGCTCCTCTCGGAGACGCACGTGACAGTGTTGCCAGGTAAAAAAAAAATAGAAATCACCAGAAATTGTTACGAAAAATCACCAGATTTAATAGTACATGTTAGCAAAAAAAAAAATGATTACCGTATTAGCAAAAAGAGATAAAGCCTATATACAGTGTGTACATAAAGTAAGGAACAAATTCATTATCTAGGAATATAAAAATATTTCGGAAAAATCCTCGGACACGTGTATAATAATTTTTAATGGCGCATTTTTTCCCATACAAACTTAATATACAAGGTGGCTCATGTAGTAGATATGACATTATCGACGATTTTTTTAAATGGGAACCCCTATATTTTAGTTCAGATCTGTAATCTCCAAGAACAGCTGATTTCAAAAACATAACACACTTAGGGCCTAAAATTCATAGTTTCGTTACTACAGGGTAAAACAAATAATTTTATTTAAGATATTTTTTTTTGGCTTGGGAGGCATCAATTAATTACGTGAGGCGTTTTTAGCGATTTTTCAACCCCCCTTCCCCCAATAAAAGATTTCGTGACATTTGGCTCAATCCTTTCCGCCATCACCCAATTTTACCTGAAAGCCTTACGTAATTAATGGACGCACCATCATTTGCTGTTACTTTTGTTTAGTAGTAGGCTTATTTGCTGTTATGTAACTATGGTATTTAGATAATGTCATTGTCATCACATTGTATTTGATGGGTCCGGGGTGGTTCAATCCTCGGACTCAGCTGGTTACTACTGTATTTCCTTAGGTTTGGTCGCTGGTTTGTTTTAAAGGTATTGTAAGGTTAAACAAGTTGTAAGGTAAAATATATCTATTATCTTCGGGTTAGTAATAAAGTACAGAAAGTACAACTTCTGCTGTATATACAATCTGTGATGGTAGGCTTACTTACATGGTAGTCTTAGTACTAATTATCGTTAACACATGGTTCACTAATCTGTTGTGTGAGACGACCTGTTATGACTCAGTACTTAGACGTTAAACTGGTAGTAAAATTGGTAGTTCCTGGTAGTAAAATGGTCCCTGACCTTTGGTAGTTAAGAAAAGTCCCTGACTTTAATATCGGTAGATAAATGGTCCCTGACCTCTGGTAGTTAAGAAAAGTCCCTGACTTTAATGTAGTAGATAAATGGTCCCTGACCTCTGGTAGTTAAGAAAAGTCCCTGACTTTAATGTAGTAGATAAATGGTCCCTGACCTCTGGTAGTTAAGAAAAGTCCCTGACTTTAATGTAGTAGATAAATGGTCCCTGACCTCTGGTAGTTAAGAAAAGTCCCTGACTGATGATTGGAAAGTTTATCACCAAACACCAAAAAAATCACCAAAAATCAAACCATATTGAAAAAATGTTCACCAGTTATTCATCAAATCACCAAATCTGGTGATATTTCACCAGACCCGGCAACACTACCGCGCCAGCCGGCGATATACCTAGAAATTTATCATTAAGCTGTAAATTCGAGTAGCTATAAAATATTATACATAATTATAATTTAAACAGGTAATTCTGGTTTAACAATCAATGCACATTATACTAACCTGCTGAAAATGTCACCTGGACCTGATTGGCTACATCAAAACTGTCAATTTGAGTCTCGTTTTGTTCATATTTGACGTAAACTTCTGGATCCATATTAACCCATGGAGCATTATCCTCTTCTCCACCAAGAACATCCTCGTCGCTACTGCTCGAACTTTCATTGCTGGACCCTTCATCCTAAAACGTAGCGCCTGGTATAGTAAAGTTTACATTATACCGTTGATCTTTTGACTGCCATAACAGGCTAATTGGCCTTCTGACCATAAAATGCTCCAAATTTGCATCTTTTCGGGCAGAGCCAGATGTGGTATAAAGGTTTTCGCATGTCGCTTTGTTTTCGAAATACAGGGTGTTCAAAAAAAAATTAACTCTAGCTGGAAAGTCTTTAGGCAACAAAGCTTGCACTCTTTGTACGTGATAAGGATAACGTAAATAGTCCTTTATGATATTCCATACTGTTATGTAACTCATATTCAACTCTTTCCCGATTTTCCTCGTACTCGTGAGTGGAGTTTCTTCCATCATGTTTAAGACCTCTTGCTTCTTGCAAAGCTACCCAGTTGCCATGGAACGAAGCAAAGCCTACTCGTATAATTTGACGATAAAAATACGAAAATAACTAAAAAATTAAGGTACTCTTTTACCAAGATCCCCGTAAAATTGTAAAATTAATAAAAAGATGTAAAAAACTTATAACTTAAAATAAATGTTTCTCCAATGATAATATCGTAAAAGTAAACCACCTTTATTTATTCCAATTTCTATAATTTAATAACCATAAAAAGGGGTGTGGGGGGGGGCAAAGATGTTAGATATTAAAAACAAAATGCAATGTTACCATATTTATAACGGTTTCTTACAATTGAAAACATTTTTTGTCTCATGTTACCAAGATAATCTTTTTGGCCACGATTCCGTCGAAATTCGCCTGTGTGCGACGATTCAAAACGTGGCAGAACTACGTTGTCGAACGACCGAAATATTAAGGATTCACACGGCTCGATTGTAGACGCCTCGACCCGTCGACCTGATGAATACCTGTGAATAAATACCGATCTAATAGAGGTGAGAGTTCCCGAGACCCTTCTACTTGCCACTTTACTTGATGTACCCTGTATATTATGGTTAAATTTATTTTATGGATACCTCAAAGCTACTTACAGCTAAACATTTTTTAATATGTGATATATCACATACGCTGGCCACCATATCAAGGATACTATTTATTTTCGTTAATCTCGCTCTGAGTCTATTATTATTATTTTTAATCGTATGTATTTTTTTCTTGCCTTTCCTGATCAGTTTTTCTGTACGAATAAATTCCTGTTTCTCCTCATCGGTTTGATAATCGTCTATCGTTATATCGCCGAAAAATCGTTTCCTAGAAAATTATAAATAGCCATATGGGTTGGACCTATATACAGGGTGTTCTAAAACTAATAATAAGTTATATAGTAAAACTGCATTGCTATTTGGCTAAACTTTCTTAGTTCAAAAGTTGATAATAACCGAGATACACGGTGTTCAAGTGAAAAATGTTATTTTCTTTTTGTCTAATTAAGCTACCTACTTATTAACAAATATTTCACATACAATTTTGGGTTTTCTTGGGGCGAGTAATTTGAATCAGTTAAAATATTCTGATTTAGATTATAGAGGTCGCTGGGTGCGGCACTCCAGGTACAAAGAAACAAGTGCAACTTTTTTGCGCTTTAGTGTATGTATGTTGTATCAATTGTCTCATAACTTTTATCCAAAAATGGTGTTCCTTGTCAATGTCGTTCCCAGCAACTGTTTTCGAGATTTTTACATTTACAGTCCCCAAATAAATGCATAAAATTGGTTAAAAAAAGCAATTTAGCGTTAAAAAAAAATGTCGCAACGTGTCATTTTTCACTTCTCTTTGAATGCTTATAATATCAAGTTGCCATGAAAACATCATAAGCGCCGTTATTGTTACCTTACTTCAATAATAATTGAAAACATCAAAAATCGAAAAAATAATTCCGATTCTGAAGGAGAAAACTCATTTCAATGCGCTCCAGACGAAATAATTAACAAAGCCAATGAAGCAACACAAAATGTATTGCCTGACGAATCGAAAGAAGATTACAAAAAGGAATATAATACGTTTATTAAATTGCATTGGACCAAAAACAAGTAAAGAGTTTCAGCGAACGATTGTTAACGTATTTTCAAGGAAGGTAAAGCATTTTTAAATCTTCCGACTTTATGGTCGCGCTATTCCAAGCTAGAATCAACATTAATTCTGAATAATCAAGTCGATATAAGCAAATATCCCAAACTTTTTGCATTCCTTAGTGACAGTGAGTTGGTTATACTCCAATCTATATTTTGTAATTTCGGAAAAAACTGATACGATCCTAGAAAAAATATTGTTTGAAACTTATGCATAAAGTTGCATAATGAATTTGTTACAAAAATATCTATTACTCACTTCGTCAAGTGCACGTTTTTTTTTCTACAAACCATCATTTCATGTGTCAAAAATGGCGGTTCGGATTTTACTTCTGCGGGTATCCTAAAAAAAGGAGAGATTATAATAAGGAAACTGAAATAGACTGAACTGTATTGTTGTCACATTTCCAAGTATACAGCATCACGCTACGTGTAAACGGCAACATTGATTGTTGAGAACAGAGTGTTATCAGTGGCGGCTCGTGACCTATGATAGAGGGGGTTCACAAGTATGGTGAAATTATTTTTAAAATTTTATTTTTGTGTAACGACCAAACAATTACTTTCTAGGCGTTTTTAATGTAGAAAGAAAAGAAGTAATAAGAAAATGCGTTAGGTAAAGCATATTCTTATTTATTTTTTAATTTTACACAAGGAAATACAACTTTTGGAAAATAAGAAAGGTTTTTTTAGTATGTATTGCTGTCGGATCTTAACGTCGTCGCATGCAACCCTCGTAACAATATTTATACAGTCCACTAATAATACTACTAAAGCCATCTACGAGCTATCAAGGAAACCGAATGATGTCCAATACTACTACTGCCATCTACGAGTTATCAAGAAAACCGGATGATGTCTAATACCACTACGGCTACGTCATTAGGCGCAACCAAGACGAGAACAATAGTTAACTGTTTTATGACGAGAACGAATCGAGCCACGAGACTGACAAATTGGCATTCTTCATATTTTCAGTGTTTTTTAGTTTAAATCCTTAAATAAAATGGTTTCAAATCATATCGAGTATCATTTATCGAAATACACAACATTTATCGACCCTACACAATAGTGCTTAAACGTAAAGTCCATTCTTCGGTTCTTAATTGTAGAAAATTGATCAATAACAGCCTCATTAAGTTTCGAATACGCTCTATAAATTTTTTTTCAATCAAATAATTATAAATTAATATTTTTTATTCCTTTTGTTTTGGGGCTACACGTGCGCATGTGCTCCTGTGGAAGAACCGCCACTAAGTGTTATACAGGTTGGTGTCCTGAAACCAGGGTTCACCCGACTTAAATCATTTGATTTAGACCAAATATTAAAATCAATTTTTTGAAAATTTTTAATCAATGATTTAACATCTGAAATCTCATTTGTTTTGAGCAAAGCAGATCACGAATTAATTGTCCTCCATTTCATATAATATTGTGCAAAAAGTTTTTTACGACATTTTTACAGGAAAACGCGCGCACCACCAATAAAGAGTAACGAATACCGAAAATTTACTTCCTCATACAGGGTTTCAAAAGTTATAAGTTAAATAGTGAAATTAAAATGTTTTATAAATTTTTGGCCACTTTTCTTATTAAATTGGAATTTGACGTCTTCTATATATCCTATCATTTATGACCACAAGCTTCCGGATACCCTGCATATGTTTTGCCGGATGTGTATAATAACATATGTATTATTATGTATGTATACCTTTCAGGAGGAACAGTAACAGTTGGTTCTATTTGTCGTAATTGTGGGTATTCTATTCGTCCTGGAAAATACTCTTCCTTTATTTGGTTTACCGAGTTGGATGGTATTTGGGCACTTAAAAACGAGATATTTGGTTTCTCCTCTATTTCTTCTCCAAATCTGTCAGTTAACAGCGTTGTATGGTCTCCACTTTCACTTGCCGTGTCCGTAGATGAGTCACTATAAATTAAACAGGAACTGTTTTGTAATTAAAATACTGATTGTAATAAAGAAGCTTCGGTGTTCCAATTTGGAAAATGGAAAGTGGTCATTATAATAGGCCCTTACCTTAGAGGAGAACGAGATTGAACACCTTGACTTTCTTTTGGTAATGGTTTCGATAGTATTGGTCCATATTGCCTGTATGGGGTAAGCAGTATATGTTGTTGAGGAGATACTTGATTGCTCGGTAAAAGTTGAAGAGGTTTATTTATTGTTACCAGTTTCGATGGGTTCAATTTAAAATCAACTGAGGGCGTAGATGTTGTTAATACCGTGCTCGAAGGACTGGGTTCGATCGGATCTATTAAGCTTACAGCTTCATCGGTAGATTCGCTGCAAGAGTCACTACAACTAAAAAGAGGCAAAATTGAAGGATCATGACTATATGGCAGCACTCACAGTAGATCGTCATAAACACTGTTTTTGTACTGTTTATAAGTATAGGCCGTATGTTTGGTTTCTTGTTCAGTTGATGGTACAGACATTATGACTTTAAGATCCGCACTGCATTTACTTATGTGTGGGATAAATGAGTATTCGTTTTTTGAGAGAGATGACTTGTAAAAATCACTTTTGTAAGAGCTCTTTGAGAGTCCCGAAACCGCTTTAAGCACTTTTGAAGAACTGTTTTGAGAATGCCATAAGTTCTGCTCATTTATATTTAAAAACAGAATAAAGTTTGCAATTGACCTTGCAACCTGCCGCCTGTTTATGGATCGTAATTATATGGGACGTCCGCATACGCCAACACACATACGCGTAACATAACAGAATGGTTTGCATCACATATATGCTTCAAGACTCAACAATTCAATCATAAATAGTCTTTTGTTTTGTACCATAATTGTGCATGTGTGAAACCCAAGACGAGATAAAATGGTTTATTGATAACACTCTTGGAAAAACGATCTGTTATTGTATCGAATGTTATTGAAAATCAGTAAATAAGTAACAGCAAACTCTTTGGTTGCGGCTAAATGGCAACAATGTTTAATTGTTGTTCGTAAAGCGATCGGCTGTCCCGAAACCAAACAGTGGCGTATCACCAAAGATCATAATAAAATTAATTTTCCTAATTGTTTACTCAAATTAACAAAATTAACCCAATTTTTGAAGATTTATAGAAGGGAAAGGGAAAGTTATAAACATACTTTATTAATTTCAATAAAAATACAACCTTAACTACTTTAATTTTAAATGAAAAAATAAAAAATATTTAGGTGAGTGAGTGTGAGCTGAACAGTGAAATCAGAACTGAAATAAAAAGCAGCAATTGGCATTAGTTATTTAAAAATGATTATAAAACTCATATGGCTATCAAAAATATCTACTTACCTGCTGGGTACATCGTCCAAAAATATTAGGCCTTCACAACGACGTGGAGTTGCACCTTTTCTAATATACTTTATTCCATTCGACTTATAAATAATATCATCACGAAAGAAATGATCACAACATAACTCAGGATTTTTCGGCAAAGGTTGATCCTCTGCAATCCCAACTAAAGAAAACCAAACTCGTCGTCTCTCAGGATCTTGTGGAAACCTAAATAATTATAAGGAGTATGCTTAAAAATAAACTGCTTATAAACAATACAAAAATCGAGCCACAGCAGTTTCCCAAATTAATTTTGGTGGTTAAAATATTCTGAAAAAATACCACGTACAGGCAATAATAAGTACCCCATTATTTTTTTAATATAACATTAGAAATTCTTACTCTTACATATAACAGTTAGTTATATGTACACCCTAGGCTAGGGTTGCCAGATGGACAATATGTACAAGTAGGACGATTGTATAAAAGGAGCCCGATTTTTTATAAAAAAACCGGACATTTTTTCACAAATGCGTTTAAACAAATATACAAAATAAAAATAACATTTTTGCGAAGGTCAGTCCAATCAGCATTAACCAAATAAGAAGCAAAAATAAACAGTGATTATTAATAAAAATGCAAAAACCAACAAAAATAAGACATTTGTTTCCCCAGAAAATAAAAATCTACTCTACTAACCACGACTAGGTATAGAAACTTTCCTGCTATTACGATAGAAAAAAATTAATATTTTAAAATAGCGAGCGATTTCGCTTGGCTAAATTATTTTTGTTGGTCATAAAAAGCCGAACGTCTGGCAACCCTACGCTAGACACTGTGTATGATTCACGGGTAGGTAGGGTGGTAGGGTGCCATTTTTTTCGGTACCCAACGGCTTCCACAGAAAAACCCAAACATGTGGTGTATATTTTATCTATTCTGTATATTTTACCTGTAAATTGTTACTAGCGTTTAATTATTCCTCAGCCGCCATAACAATATAACAATAATAATAAATAATTAATTTGCATAAGATTTTTCAAGATTCGAGACTCGAATTGTACACCACACACCCAACACTGGTTATACGAGATGATATAAATATTAAAACATAACCATACTTACCGATGAAACGATAAATCCCTATTTAAACGATAAACTCTTTTACAAACTACACATGCATGTACCATGGTTGTATATTAAATACGATATTTCACCAAAAAGCACAAAAAACATTTAAATCAACCAAAATATATACCTAACCAATGCGTTAGGACAAAGCACCAACATCGCAATTGTTATCGGATTTCTAAAAATGCATTTCAGTAGTGAGTAGTCTCCGAGTACCGATTCCGAACACTGAACTATCCGAGCGGCAGTAAACGGCCGTGAACCTGTAGAATAAAAATAGATGTTGCCAGAGCAGTTTATTTTTAAGGATAATCATTCATACCCCATTTTGAAATTGTCAATACGATCAGTCAGATCCTTCCTCTACGTTAGACTAGGAAAATTCGGACCGATTTACCAATCAGATTTTTTCTGTACGTTAGACTAAAACAAATCGGATTGATTAAGGCGCGATGGGGTTCAGCAAAACGATCAATCAGATCATTCCTGTACGTTAGACTAGGAAAGACCGGACTGATTTATCAGCCAGATTCTTTCTGTACGTTAGACTAAAAAGAATCGGATTGATTTGACCGCGCGATTGGTTCCTGTGTCTTCTGCTACCCTGGAAAATTCGCGTGCCGGATTTTATAAATTTTCTTTAGTGCCCATGACCATGATCCTAAAACAAAGTAAAATGCGTTTAGTTTTCATATAAATAGGCAAATTTGAGTAAATTAGCAAAGTGTAGGTCATAATCGACACGAAGGCTTATTTGAGAAATTGTACATTTTGACATAAACAAGTGATTGAGCAAAAAAATATTAGGTCAATGCTAATGAGTATATATTATTAAAAATAAATAGCCAACACTAGCGAACTCCAGATGAGTTATGAAATAAGAAATACCTGTTCAGAGGGGGAAGCCAAAGCCAAAAAATAAAATTAATTTCAGTTCACATTAGTTCACAATATTTTCTTGAAAAAAATTCTAGTTCTAATCACAACTAGCTATAATAAATTCATTAACTAATTAGCTAACTTAGCTTAGCTGATTCTTGCTATTCAGGGTGTAACAAACACGTCCCTCACCATTGGAATTTCGGAAACGGTAAGAGATACGAAGTCGGTTACATTGGGGCAAAGTTGCATAATTATGGACCCAATAATATGCCACACAAAAATCAAAAATAAATACAGGGGCTTCCAAAACATTTGAAAAAATCTAACATTTTGCGTTTCGGTTTTTATTTGTTGCTGACTTTGTTCGAAAAGATGTCCAAAAATAAATTTCACTTTTTCATTGTTACTTTTTATTCTTCTCGAGATGGCATGATCAGATCTTATTTAATACGACGTTTCGTCTTTGGGTCACCATCATCGACTTAATTTTTTTAAATACTATAATACAATAATAATTTTAAAATCTTCAGTTTCGTCGAAACAAAAGTTAATTACAGGAACGGACTAGGGTTATTTTAATGAAGATGGTCAATTTAAGGAACAAAACGTCGGAAAACCAGTAAGTCTTATATTCCGACGAACGTAGATTTAGTTCCTATTTCATAATTTAGACAATAAAGTTAAGTTGATGATGGTGGCCCAAAGACAAAACGTCGCATTAAAGATCTGATGATGCAATCTTATGGAGAATAAAAAGTAGGAATGAGAAAGTGACATTTATTTTTGAACAAAGTCAGGAAAAAATTAAAACCGAAACGCAAAATTTTAGATTTTTCCAATTATTTTAAAAAGACCCTGCATTTATTTTTGATTTTTTTGGGGGATATTATTGGGCCCATAATAATGCTTAACGGAAAAATAACATTTAGTTATACAGGGTGTTTTTTAATTGAGTGCCGAGATACTGAATGTGAATCTTTGGGTTTTTTCGGGTTTGCTCGAAGAAAAGTTAATACAGTGCAACCTCGATAATCCGGACTAATCAAAACCGCGGTCATCCGGATTAGTAAATAATCCGGATTATTGAAGCGAGACAGATTTTTTATTGAAAAACGAAACATTTAATAGAAAACAACTAGAAAATAGTACATAAACAAAAATTATTTAAAACAGAAGCATACTTATTAAATTTTATATTATTTTGTGAAGTAATTTGTAATTTTTGTTTGCTTGAATTACCGAGTACTATCAAATGCTGATCATAATGTATACAATGCAGTTGAAATGTTTGGACGGATTATTGAAGAATACGTAAATTCCATTACTAAGTTAGTAACTAATAAGACAAAGGAGAAAAACCGCAAATTTCAAGACACTACCATAAACTGACACTGGCATAAATATTCTTATTTAAATCGGTACATGTGAAAAAAACCATAGCAACAATGAGTGAATTTTATGAACATAAAACAACAACTAATGCAAAACACCATATTGAACAAAAATATTTTTTTTTCGAAAACCTTTAAACCTTTATCGACATTGATCAAGAGTACCTTTTTTTCAGCTTAAGGTTTAGAGTATCCAAAAATATTATTGCCGTTCCTTCATCATACAAGGTGTACAAAAAAAACATTTTTGTGTTACGTCTAGTCCGTCCCTGGCAAACTAAATAAGCCAAATGTGTTTAAAATGGCGAATTTTAAGGAGACTCATCTACTAACCAATATACTAAAAAAATATTAAATTACACCTAGTACTTAATAAATTATTTAAAAAATAACGATTTCCAGGGACGTCCGTAGGGGAGGCTGTAGGAAAAAAATTTATAAGAACTTCTCCTGTTATTTTTAAGTGTTCTATCTGAATCCGGGAGATTGTCCACATATTTTGGGACACCCTGTATATTGTATATTAGGAGCAAAGCTCGAAAAAAAAAATAACTAACAGTTTTGCTCAATTTTGGGATTTTATAGCGAAGTCTAATTTACTTTCGGGCTTTGACCTTCTCCAAACAGTCAAACCTGGAATTGTGCAATTATGAAACGACCAAAGCGTGGCAACAATTTTTAGTAGATCGATACGTAAATTTTAAAACTCAAAAAAAGTACGTGGGAATCATGTTATTTAAATTTGTAGGATAGTTAATTTAGTCAATTCATAGAAACATTTAAATAAATACTGGATTGAGTATGCATACCTTGTATTAATATCCTCTAAGGCCTCAGCAACTGTTTCGGCCTTCCATGGCCATCGTCAGTGTTGTACGGCCCTGAACTAGGGGGGGGGGGCAACAACAGACAGCTGCTTACCCATTAAAAACAACAACCTAAAATGCAAACAGCTGCCAAGAATATATAAGGACCATTCAAGTTTGACCACCTATAATATATTCTTAAATCCTAAAAAAAACTGTTAATTAAAACACAAAAAGGGTGGTTTTGTACATCAATATTCGAAAATACTGGACAAAACCTTTCCTAAAAATAAAATCGTTAATTAAAACCTAAAAAAAATGTATAAAATTAATATAAACCGGTGGTTTTATATATCAACATTTGAAAATAGTGGACAAAACCTTTCCTAAAAGTAAAATCGTTAATTAAAACCTAAAAAAAATGTATAAAATTAATATAAACCGGTGGTTTTATATATCAACATTTGAAAATAGTGGACAAGACCTTTCCTAAAAGTAAAATCGTTAATTAAAACCTAAAAAAATGTATAAAATTAATATAAACCGGTGGTTTTATATATCAACATTTGAAAATAGTGGACAAAACCTTTCCTAAAAGTAAAATCGTTAATTAAAACCTAAAAAAAATGTATAAAATTAATATAAACCGATGGTTTTATATATCAACATTTAAAAATAGTGGACAAAACCTTTCCTAAAAGTAAAATCGTTAATTAAAACCTAAAAAAAATGTATAAAATTAATATAAACCGGTGGTTTTATATATCAACATTTGAAAATAGTGGACAAAACCTTTCCTAAAAGTAAAATCGTTAATTAAAACCTAAAAAAATGTATAAAATTAATATAAACCGGTGGTTTTATATATCAACATTTGAAAATAGTGGACAAAACCTTTCCTAAAAGTAAAATCGTTAATTAAAACCTAAAAATTAATATAAACCGGTGGTTTTATATATCAACATTTAAAAATAGTGGACAAAACCTTTCCTAAAAGTAAAATCGTTAATTAAAACCTAAAAAAATGTATAAAATTAATATAAACCGGTGGTTTTATATATCAACATTTGAAAATAGTGGACAAAACCCTTCCTAAAAGTAAAATCGTTAATTAAAACCTAAAAAAAATGTATAAAATTAATATAAACCGGTGGTTTTATATATCAACATTTGAAAATAGTGGACAAAACCTTTCCTAAAAGTAAAATCGTTAATTAAAACCTAAAAAAAATGTATAAAATTAATATAAACCGGTGGTTTTATATATCAACATTTGAAAATAGTGGACAAAACCTTTCCTAAAAGTAAAATCGTTAATTAAAACCTAAAAAAAATGTATAAAATTAATATAAACCGGTGGTTTTATATATCAACATTTAAAAATAGTGGACAAAACCTTTCCTAAAAGTAAAATCGTTAATTAAAACCTAAAAAAAATGTATAAAATTAATATAAACCGGTGGTTTTATATATCAACATTTGAAAATAGTGGACAAAACCTTTCCTAAAAGTAAAATCGTTAATTAAAACCTAAAAAAATGTATAAAATTAATATAAACCGGTGGTTTTATATATCAACATTTGAAAATAGTGGACAAAACCTTTCCTAAAAGTAAAATCGTTAATTAAAACCTAAAAAAAATGTATAAAATTAATATAAACCGGTGGTTTTATATATCAACATTTGAAAATAGTGGACAAAACCTTTCCTAAAAATAAAATCGTTAATTAAAACCTAAAAAAAATGTATAAAATTAATATAAACCGGTGGTTTTATATATCAACATTTGAAAATAGTGGACAAAACCTTTCCTAAAAGTAAAATCGTTAATTAAAACCTAAAAAAAATGTACAAAATTAATATAAACCGGTGGTTTTATGCATCAACATTTGAAGATGTTGGACAAAACCTGAGCTAAAAATAAAAGGTTATTAGTAAAGGATAATGACGGTTATGCATCAAAATTAATTCGATTCCATTTCTTCCTTTTTCTGGCTTTTATTGGCCATGGATTATAGATTCCCCATCGGTTCCATGTTGGCCAGTATAATGAATAGTATGGCTAAAACAAATGTATTAGTAGACGGCCGATTTATCTTAAATTAATTTAGGTACCTATCTATATTTAAATAGTTCACCAAATATTGTACATTTATACCATACCAGAAAGCCGTCCTCCATAATTTGCTTGTTTCTTCAGTTGCAGCTTCTTATTTTCACTCACTTCACTAACTTACCAGAATCGGCAACGTGTCCCATCTTTAAGAGCAATAACAAAGCTCCTTCACCATATTTTAGTGATTATAAAGAGATGCGCACAGCCCGATTTTTAAAAACTATTATAAATATGTGTCGAAAATTTAATGAATGAGAAAGAAGAAACAAAATGGTGCGGACCTATATATTGCTATTGCTCTTAACCCTTCATTCTTTCACCTGTAGCAACAGAAAAGGAAAGAAAACTATCTTACCTTTTAATCATGATAGAAGCGAAGGTGATGGTATTAACAACGGTGCCAATTGCAGCAAGACGGATCAATCCACATTCAAGCAAGCACTTGAGTGAGGAATGACCCGTAAAACACTAAAGGTAGTAGATAAGCTACAAGAGTTCGGGGTCAAATACCACCACTTTTACATGTTATTTCTTATGGGAAAATTTAAGGTTCGATCTGCATTTTTTTCTACCGACGCCCAGAATGAGAAGAACGTGAGGAGTGTGGAGATGAATGGAGAGCAAATATCGTCATTTTTACATGTATTTTCCCATAAGGAAATTTAAGGTTCGATCTGCATTTTAAATCTAACGACGCCTAGCGTCGCGACGCCCAGAATGAGAAGAATGTGGGAAGTGTGGAGATGAATGAAGATCAATATCATCATTTTTACAGGTATTTTCCCATAAGGAAATTTAGGGTTCGATTTGCATTTTTTTTTACCGACGCCTACCGTCGCGACGCTTAGAATGAGAAGAACGTGACGCAATTTACCAGTGGCTGTTAGCGTCTCCACCATAACCATCAAACTTTAATATTTGATTTAAATTTTACTTTTTGTGTGTGTGTGTGTATCGCAACCATTTCAGGATGGCTGATAAATTTTCTATTTCATTATAAGTAATTACTGATTAAATACAGTTTTTTTTACTTCTAAATTATCCAAAAAATAGTTGAAAACATCACATTCAAAGTAAAAAAAAATCTCTTAATTCTTACATATCAGTTTGTTGCTTTTAAATTTAAACCCCTAATTAAAAAAAAATATTGAAGGAAAGACACATACAAATTTAGAAAATTATAATTTCCCATCATAACCCTTTAGAGATGGCCGATAGATGATTTCTTTAATAGCCAACAGGCAACAATTTTCCCTGATCGTGTCTATAAGACATATGGAAAACACTGTATATACCTAACTCTTTAAAAGTGTCAACCTCTTTTGTAGGGAGGGATTATCGATCACCAGAGTCGGTACGTCTCCCCTCGGAAGGGTACCTGTCGTGTTTCCATGCGGAAAAAAGTCGATCATCCCTTTATATCACAGAAGCCTAATCGTATATAAAATATTTAAGTTTTAACTCTATTATTTATCGCAACCCTCTCAGGATGATTTAAGAAATTTTCTATTTCATTATAAGTAATGACTGAAAATTTATCAGCCATCCTCAAATGGTTGCGATAAACACACACACACACACACACACAAAAAGTAAAATTTAAATCAATTATTAAAGTTTGATGGTTATGGTGGAGACGCTAACAGCCACTGGTAAATTGCGTCACGTTCTTCTCATTCTAAGCGTCGGGACGGTAGGCGTTGGTAAAAAAAAAATGCAAATCGAACCCTAAATTTCCTTATGGGAAAATACCTGTAAAAATGATAATATTGCTCTTCATTCATCTTCACACTTCCCACATTCTTCTCATTGTGGGCGTCGCGACGCTAAGCGTCGTTAGATTTAAAATGCAGATCGAACCTTAAATTTCCTTATGGGAAAATACATGTAAAAATGACGATATTTGCTCTCCATTCATCTCCACACTCCTCACGTTCTTTTCATTCTGGGCGTCGCGACGCTGGGCGTCGGTAGAAAAAAATGCAGATCGAACCTTAAATTTTCCCATAAGAAATAACATGTAAAAGTGGTGGTATTTGGCCCCGAACTCTTGTAGCTTATCTACTAAAGGTCACTGTTCACTTATTCCAGGTTGTAACAACAGTCGAAGACTTGTTTGCCGACAGCGCGAAACGGACGCTTCCAACACCAATCATGCTCACTTACCTGAAACAATAGAGAACATTTTTAGTTACACAGTTTACATCAATAAAAGTTTAATCAATTATTATTAGAGGTTTGATAAAATTTGATTTTTGTTCTTATTAATTTATACGTTAAATAATGATATGGCGAATGCGTCACTACCATTAGCTCTAAAAGCGAATATGATGTATCTAAATCTAAATTACATTGTGTTATGATTAGTACCAACCCTTTTTTATCCTTACTTATTTATCGGTGAAAAATTTTTAAAACGTTTTATTTCATGCTCCTAAGTAAATACCAATGGCTTGTTTGAACTATTTATGTCAAACGAAACGATCCCGAGGGAAACGGGCAGCGATAGACAGACGGACAAACAAACACGAATACAGACATCAAGCGATTCGTTTTTCCAATGCTGGTACAGATGGAATAATGTACATTTCTAGCCCACGCAACGACTGCAAACAGTCTGTCCCACCTCTTTCGGTCATTATTCCAGCATAGCCAGATGGACATATTTATCGCAAAGGCATCTTGCAAAATTGCAATTAAAAATTTGTTAATTTGGCAAATACAACTGCTTTAAAATAAAATAAATTTATTTCCCAATAATTTTACTATAAACTGTGAAAAGGCGTATCAAAAGAATCTTGAACTAATCCAACTGCACTCTGGCAACAACTACTTCTATTTTACTACGATTCGGACCCAAAAGATAAGCAAAAGATGAATGAATACTAATCTCGTATATATTGCGATGTTTGTTCTTTGATCTAACTAACGGATTGTTATATTTTGGTTGATTTGTGTTTTTTTGTGATTATTGGTGAAAAATCGTCTTTATTATAAACAATCATGGTGCATTCATCTGTAGTATGTAAAAGAGTGGTTCATTAAAGAAGGATTTATCTTTTCATCGGTAAGTATGGTTATGTTTGAATATTTAACCATCTGATATAACCAGACTTCAACATTGTTGCAATTCAGCCAAAAAACATGTACCCACATATACCCATCCACCCATTAATTATTGTTCAATTACAGCTCGAAATCTTTTGATTGCCAAACTGCTTTGCATATAAAAATAAAATATTATTAGTTTCAATCTTCCCCAGTAAAATTGATTTTTTGGTTGGTGAACGCAGAAAACAGAAAACTAAATAAATGCACATTTAAAATATTGGCAACTACGATTCACTTCACACAAACTTATTTTCGAAAATAACGAAACATTGATAAACCAACACTGATGAAAATATATTTTTTAACTAAATATTACCTTAATAAATTCTCGCAGGCTGCTCTAATCCAGCTTGTGTCCCGAACGTTTAGCTTGCAGGTTTATGTTTCCATGGTCGCAGTCAATTGAAGCCCTCGGACCGATCCAAAAAACAACAATTTTTTGCAACAACTGGTCCTTAGGGAATCGGCAATTAAACAGACACAGAAACCAACGGAGTTTGATTGGATGAATCTACTTGAAATACTGCATATACATTTTTATAAAGTTACGATTGCTTATAAGAGCTGCTTAAAAGTTATGTCATCATAACGCGTTAAAAAGTTCATTTTGTTTAATCATTCATACCCCATTTTGAAATTGTCAATACGATCAGTCAGATCCTTCCTGTACGTTAGACTAGGAAAAGTCGGACTGATTTATCAATCAGATTTTTTCTGTGCGTTAGACTAAAAAAAATCGGATTGATTAAGGCGCGATGGGGTTCAGCAAAACGATCAATCAGATCATTCCTGTACGTTAGACTAGGAAAGACCGGACTGATTTATCAACCAGATTCTTTCTGTACGTTAGACTAAAAAGAATCGGATTGATTTGACTGCGCGATTGGTTTCTGTGTCTTCTGCTACCCTGGAAAATTCGCGTGCCCGATTTTATAAAATTTCTTTAGTACCCATGGCCATGATCCTAAAACAAAGGAAAATGCGTTTAGTTTTCATGTAAATAGGCAAATTTGAGTAAATTAGTAAAGTGTAGGTCATAATCGACACGAAGGCTTATTTGAGAAATTGTACATTTTGACATGAACAAGTGATTCAATGCTAATGAGCATAAATTAAAAATAAATAGCCAATACTAGCGAACTCCAGATGAGTTATGAAATAAGAAATACCTGTTTGGGGAAGAAGGCTTGGGGGAAGCCCAAGCCAAAAAATAAAATTAATTTCAGTTCACATTAGTTTTGAGGGAAAAAAAATGTTTTCTTGAAAAAAATTCTAGTTCTAATCACAACTAGCTATAATAAATTCGCTAACTTATTTAGCTGATTCTTGCTATACAGGGTGTAACAAACAAGTCCTTCATCATTGGAATTTCGGAAACGGTAAGAGATACGAAGTCGGTTAAATTGGGGCAAAGTTGCATAATTATGGGCCCAATAATATGCCGTAAAAAAATCTTAAATAAAAACAGGGGTTTGGTTATATTATTGTAAGTAACGATAGTTACGATACATGTACCACAATTTGTAAAAATGTTACTTGGGTAGGTACTCTATACGGAGGAAAACTGATCGATTGCTTGAAAAAACAACTTGTTGAATCGCTTCTTCATTGAGTTTTCAAATAAAATGCAGTTGATTATTTTAAATTTATAATTTGAATATTAGAATTTTCAAACACTTAATTTCACTAAAGTTTATAAACTGAATGAATGCTTTAGAAATTTGTTTTTTCAAGCAATCAATTAATTTTTCTCCGTATAGACATCAGTAAAACTACTATAGAGTACCTATATATACAATCGTTTTCATAGTACACTTGAAAAAATATTATTTTCGGAATAATTTTTATATAAGTAGAGAACAGTAAACATTATTTATAAAGAACAACTACTTTGTCATTAAATTAAATAAAAATATACTTTTCAAGTGTAATATGAAAACAATTGTATATTAGGTACTCTATACTAGTATTACTGATGTCTATACGGAGAAAAATTAATTGATTGCTTGAAAAAACAAATTTCTAAAGCATTCATAGAGTTTATAAACTTTAGTGAAATTAAAAACTGTATTTTATTTGAAAATTCAATGAAGAAACGATTCAAAAAGTTGTTTTTTCAAGCAATCGATCAGATTTCCTCCGCATAGAGTACAAGTGTTTTCATAGCAGCTCACGTGAAAGAATTGTATTTTCGGAATAATTTTTATATAAATGTAGAACAGTAAACATTAGTTATAACGAACAACTGCTTCGTCATTAAATTAAATAAAAATGTACAGGGTATTCCACTTGCAATAAACACGTTCTTAATGGTTGAATTCTTTCACAAAGAACCTCGAATAGTGACCACCCTGTACATTTTCGGCCAAACTTGACATATTTTTTAGACCTGATGATATTCTGTTTATTCAGTAAGAAAACTTTTTTAGTCCAAGAGCTAAGGTAAAAAAAATTATGTTAATTATTTCATCACCATGCATTTGAAAAAGGAATTACAAAAAGTCCAGATATCTCGAGAACTAGAAGAGTCAGAGAAAAAGATGTTCTACAAAATTTGTTTAGAATTTGATGGTTAATAGAAAAATATAATAAAAATTACCATGTTGTATTTAAAAAACGAGAGTTTGCAGCTACTTCCGGTATAAACGGAAACGACAGAAACATGTGAATATTTTAGTGAAAGAGAGCGTATCGATAAACCTTAATTCTCAAAGTTTCAGAAACATATGTGCAGTAGTTCTCCATAAAGTTCTAAAGCAAGCCCGTCGTGAATCATCCTGTATAATCTAAGATGCAATCAAATAACATGTGAAACGACATTATTTCCCGGACTTATTTTCGTTAGTATACAGGGTGTTTATAAAAACTTGTGCCATCGCTCGTATGGTAATTTCCTATCAAAAAAATTAGACAAACAGATCCGATAAACATGGCTTTAGTAATTTTAGTGAAATGGGGTTATGAAAAGTACCTAATAAATAAAATAAAATATTTTAGCAATACAAATGGTGGGGGGGGGGGGGGGGGGTCATGACCCCTCCTTCAAAAAACCAGTGGAACCCAAAAAAATATATACAGGGTGTCCCACCGGGAACCAATTCGATCTAAATATGTCGGAGTTAATTAGTGAAATCCGTCATTCCCAGAAATGCCTAGTCAATTCACGTATTGCCGGCAAATAGTGTAACTCTACGTTTGGTACACCGTTTGCCTAAGAGTATCAAGCATTCCCTGTAATGACGGAATTCTTTCAGTCAAGCGCTGTACTTAACTAAATGGTTTAAGTTACCCTGTTTGCCGGCTTTAGTCAATCATTGCAATTAGGACAGTGTTGCCAGTAGTGCATGAAAATAAGATATTTTACATTAAAAGGTTTGTAAATAACTGATTATTGTCAGGAATTTCCTTAAAATTAAAACGAATTTTCACCTCCGTCAATTTCGTAATATTCCAAGGTTTTTTCTTACTTTGATTGAAGTAATAGTCATCTAACTTCTTATAAAACAATTCTGGGTGCTTCAACATTTCATTTTCAAAAAAAAAATTACTACAAAGATGTTAACAACAGTTACAGCGTTCGACTAAAACCGGCAAACAAGGTAACTTAAATCATTTAATCAAGTACAGCGTTTGACTGAAAGAATTCCGTCATTACAGGGAATGCCTGATGCTCTTAGGCAAACGGTGTACAAAGCGTAGAGTTACACTATTTGCCGGCAATACGTGAAATGACTAGGCATTTCTGGGAATGACGGATTTCACTAATTGACGCCGACATATACATAGGCAAATTTCGAAAATTGGACAATACGCTAATGTTGATGGGGGGCAACCCTCAAAATATATTTTTAATATGGTGGCACAAATGAAACACCCTATATATTATTACATTTTTGGATTCTACGCAAGATTCTAGACAAATTTCGTATATCATGTCCTGCCCCTAAGTCTGTGTTTGCAATATTTAAGGTTTAATGTCTAAAGTAACATTTGCAGACCTTAAATTAATTATTAATTATTCCTATAAGGAAGCCTTGATTGTTTCTTTGGGGTTGAATTCAAGGTTAAAAAAGACCTGCTTTAATAGATTTTATATAACTATTAATACATGATGTTCAAACAATTAAAAATTAAATTGAGAAAATCTACATTTTCAAATGGAAACTCCAAATTTTATAACCATTTTCTATTTAGAATTAAAAATAAAGGTTTATTTGTATAAGGTTTGTCTATTAAAAAAATCTGTAGTTTCAGAAATGCTAAAGAAATAAATTTGTTATAATATGTTCTTGATATAGCTTACCAAACACTGGAATTTCATTTCAAACTGACCGAAACCCAAAAACAAACTATCTATAGTTCTTGGTATTATTATGGCCATATAAAAATATAAAATTGGCAAATTTTTGGAATCGACAACCTTATACAAACTTACCCTTATTTTTAACGCTAAATAGAAAATAATTATAATATATGATTTATATCCAGTATACGTAAATTCCATTACTAAGTTAGTAACTAATAAGACAAAGGAGAAAAACCGCAAATTTCAAGACACTACCATAAACTGACACTGGCATAAATATTCTTATTTAAATCGGTACATGTAAAAAAAACCATAGCAACAATGAGGAAATTTTATGAGCATAAAACAACAACTAATGCAAAAAAACCATATTGAACAAAAATATTTTTTTTTCGAAAACAGTTGACTTTATCGACATTGATCAAGAGTACCTTTTTTCAGCATATCTCGTATCAAAAATATTATTGTCGTTCCTTCATCGTACAAGGTATAAAAAAACATTTTTGTGTCCAAGTCCGTCCCTGGCAAACTAAATAAGCCAAATGTGTTTAAAAGGGCGAGTTTTAAGGAGACCCATCTACTAACCATTATACTTACTAAAAAAATATTAAATTACACCTAGTACTTCAAAAATTATTTAAAAAACAACGATTTCCAGGGACGTCCGTTATGGGCCCGTATCTCCGTAGGTGAGAGGCCGTAGGGAGAAAAATTTATAAGAACTTCTCCTGTTATTTTTAAGTGTTCTATCTGAACCCGGGAGATTGCCCACATATTCTGGGACACCCTGTATAGGGTGTGCCATTTAAAATAAAGAAGTTGACACCGACTTCCAGTTTAACCGGACGTAGTACCTTAATGAAAATGTTTTAGCCCAGTGAAATCAACATTAGCATACTATCCAAATTTCAATTTCAAAATTAGTGAGAGAGAGCAACAGGGCCCGCTCAAGACGCCTTAATCATTTTGTGCTCTTATTAATGCATATTAATAATATTTCTGAAAAGAAATTAAAAAAATGTGCTATGCTATTCTAACTCATTAAAATAATAACTATCAACAAACCACCTTGTAACTCTGTAAATTTTTTTATTTAAATCTATTTTATTAGCTATTTCGTGCTCAATAGATATCATAGTAAAGCTAGCCCGTTTCGGGCTTGTTCGTAACATGCCGCCCAGTTTACCCCCTCCTCAGTGGCGTATATAGTGAACCCGAACAAACCCCCCCCCCCCCCACGAAATGTAATGTTTTAACCAATTTATTCAAAGATGAATTCGTTAGGAAAAATATAAATCTTGATTTTACTAGATGTTTGTTTTTAGTAGATGATGAACGATGAATTAACGGAAGCAAGAAACGAAATTTTGTCAATTTGCACAAATTTCATTTCTTGTACAAGTACGCCACTGCCCCTCCGAACCAAAAACGGTCTTTGGTGACTCTTAGAATCCAGATTTTTCCGCCCCAATATACTTGACCCCCCCCCCTTCTCGTTTACGATTTTAAGGGTAACAGTTACCTCTCCCAGTGGGTTACTCCATGAAGGCTTTAAATAGTTTTTAAATTCCTTTTAGGGTATTATTTAACAAAAAAATTATTGTGTCGACTCCTCTTTTATTATTATTGGAAAGAGATTTCAACGATTTTTAAAAATGATGGGTCACTTGACCTCCCCCCCTCCTTACCATTTAAGATCTTAATGGTAACATCTACCCCTGCCAAGGGGGTTAAACCACGAAGGCTGCAACAATTCTTGTGAAGGGCGGGACCTTCACAATAAAATTTTATTTTTATTTACCGAAAGCGACCTATTAAAGGTGGGTAGTTTTCAAATTAAAACCCTGCATAACTGAAAGGGCCCATACACTTGCGAGCAAATTGCGCAACGAAGGTTGTTGCGCAACGAGTTGAGCATGAATGCCGCTGTTCGACGCGTTGCGCAACATCGAGTAAAGCAATGGTAAAAACGGCTCAAAAAGAATTGTGGAAAGAGTTTATAAGTATTTATCGCCAGTTACTATCCCAGTTATGGAAGGTAAAAAGCGAGGAACCCGTTGCATAATAGCGCATGGGCCCCTTGTGATGTGACTTAAATACTTCTTCTCTATTATAAATTAATTTATGAAACTGTGAATGCTGCTAAACGTATTTTGAAAAAAATGTTTAAAGACTCACCTTACAGGGAACAGAACAAAACTTCGTTTTAGGATGACACTATTACCCGGAATTCCGACAACTCTTTAAGCAGTGGCAGGAGCACCCTGTCCTGGACGTCGAATTATCACGCGGGATAATTTTCCAGAAAAAATAAAACCGGCGAATACGCGAGCTCCTTTCGAACCGACGACTGCAAATAAACTAACAAAACAAAGCAAGGCAAGGGTATTTTGGTGCAAAAAATTCGTTTGTTTTTCTAACGATTACTCGCTTACATTGTAGAAAAAACGGCATGACTCATGTCGATTCGTTATACGTCCGAGATTTTTATATACAAATTCATGCCGTTTTACGAAATTTAAAATGAATTGTATTTTGATAGGTATAATTTTATTTTTTAAAATAGGGAATTTATGTCCCGGAAATTTTTGTATGAGGCGGTAACCCTTGTGTCATGTCATTGGACTTGTGTTTTGTAGCGTTCTTATTAGAGAAATTAGAATTACCGGAAAATTTAACGCGGAAAATTGGGTTTTCTGAAATAAATAAAATATTTACTAATACAGGGAGTCCATTTAGTGTGTAATTCTTCGATATCTCCTATATCGTGGATAGAAGGGAAACTTTAAAAATAAATATTAGCGGAATGTTGAAGACGCATATTTTAAAAGTATGTTTAAGTATACAGGGTGTCCATTTTTGGGTAGTTTTACGGGGTATCTCCGTTATTAGTAAAGATAGAAGGATGCTGTTTTCGCAGCACTTTGCTACTTTTGTCAAACAGAAGATGCCGTAATCATTTTGGGACACCCCCCCATATCTCGGTTACCCCGTAACGTATCAAAAAGAAATAAAATGTTCTTTTTGTAACTCTTTATGTAGAATACAGTGACGTACTCAGATTTTTTTCTACATTCAATAATTTCCAAGGAAAATAAACAAATTTGCTTCTTTACATGGGTCACCGTATATAAAAAAATGGTATATTTTTGAAAAACGTATATTTCGGGCCTAATACTAAGACTAAAAATAAAGTGTTATATATTTGAAGCTTGTTACAAACTAAATTATATTATTAAAAATATAGGTATAGGGTGAAAACAAATTTAACGGAGATACCCCGTAAAACTACCCAAAAATGGACACCCTGTACAGTGTGTGTCATAAATGAAATGACCTATATTTTTACTCGGAATCAGCGCGCCCCTCCTTATCGTTTATGTAACCCCAATTTTTTTCCTCAATCTGTTGCGGTGTTGCAAAGATATTATTAATTTTCCTATTTTTATTGCATTGGTACGATCGTAATAAACATGCTACAGATTCTTTATTAATTTTAATTAGATCAAAAAATTTTATCTGGATTTTATGAGTACTATTTATAAAAGTTTACAGTTTTATACAGGGTGCTTTAATTTTACTTCCAAACTTCGGGTTTGTTTGGATTAAATTTACTCAGTATTTTCAAATGGAACACCCTGTATATTTCATAAAGAATTGAAACTTCTACTCCTTATAAGTACAAAATATTTTATTATTGTCTGTAGCGTTGCCAATCGTAATGATAAATCTTGGTATTATTGGAAAGATATTTAAACAACCTTTAAAATGATGTGCCCTTGATCCCTTCCCTACCCATTTAATATTTTCGCTCAAATCTTCAGTCTTGGGCTTTCTTCGTTTACATTTTTTAGTATTTTTCTGTATTATATTAAATACGAATATGGAAAATTATTATTTCCAGACCACCCGATGATCCTTATACAATAAGGGCGTATTTTTGTCTACACAGTAGCACTTTAAAATACTATTTCACATTGAATGGTACTACCAAGAAAAGGAAGCCCTCTCCTAACAAGCATAGACTTTTTATTTCTTGAATAGATTTTTTTTAAATTTGATTTAATCAAATAACGTCTGTTCAGATTATGTGGGACTACTAAGAGATGGCGCTGCGCACTGTATTTGATCGACTACCGTCTAAGTGAAAAGGAGTTACAGGTATCATGCCTGACTCAGACGGTAGAAAGCACTTGCTAGAGCAACAACAACGTAAAACAGCTGATTACACAAAATATGGTAATCTCAGTCATGACATAAAGAACGAAATAAGAGCGAAGAACCGTCTCAAAAATAGAGCGTACAGAACTGGAGATCCGAGGATCAAACAACAGGCAAACCAGGCAACACAGAGGGCCAAACAGCTGCTTAGCGGCTTGGAATCCGAGAGATGGGAAAGGAAGGTCGAAAGCCTAAATACACAAGATGGATCCCTCTATCGGATGACAAGATCGCTTGTCAACGGAAGTAGGACACCAATGCCGCCCATAACAACGAGCGGCAACACTGTAATCACTGAACCTCATGAAAAAGCGGAAAAATTCGCTGAAGCACTCTACGAGCAATTCAGCGAAAATCCGGCTACAGATGTAGACCTAGAAAATCGGATCAACAGGACTGCCGAAATATATAAAAGCATGGATCACCCTCCTGAACCAAATCTGCAAGAAGTCACCGCAGAAGATGTCAAAAAGATCATACGTTACGTAAAGGTCAAAAAGGCTCCCGGGCTAGATAGAATCACCAACCTATCACTGAAAAATCAACCGGAGAAGACAATAAAGGACATTGCCAACATCGCAAATGCTATACTGAAAACTGGACATTTTCCCGCCCCATGGAAACAGGCAAAAATTATTATGATAGGGAAATCAGGCCAAGTTACAGGCCAATCAGTCTTCTGTCTAACATAAGCAAGATAGTGGAACGGTTAATTTCGGGTAGGCTCACAACCTTTGTCGAAACTAACAACTGTCTACCAGTGGAGCAGTTTGGCTCTAGAGCTAACTTTTGCACCGTTAGACAGACGACAAGACGCTTCCAACATAATCAATGGATTCAATAGACGGAGGAGCACGGGAGCCGTCCTATTCGATATCAGTAAAGCTTTTGACAGGGTATGCCATAACGGGTTAATTGTCAAAATGATCAGGCTAGGAGTACCAAACTATATGATACAACTTATAGCCTCCTATCTTGAAAATCGATCGTTTAAAACTTTTGTTGAAGAGTGTTACTCTACGTCAAAAATAATCAGGGCCGGAGTCCCACAAGGTTCGGTAATAGCCCCCCTACTCTTCAATATCTTTACTTGTGATATCCCAATGCATCCGTCTTGCGAAAAATTCATATACGCTGATGACACAACCATAGCAGTGACATCAAGAAATCCAAAACAAATAATGCTGGCGCTAAAAGAAAACATCATTACTCTGGAAAAATGGCTCAGCAAGTGGAAAATAAAAATCAATCCAGAAAAAACACAGGCAATTTACTTTACTAAGAACTCATCAAGGTTCAGAAGCCCGGAAGGCAGGGTCACTGTAGGAAACAAACCAATTGATTGGAGCCCAAGCGTAAAATACTTGGGACTTCACTTCGACAAACGCCTCAATTGGAAAGTAAATACAGCCCACAGGAGAAAGATGGCTCACGCCCAACTGAGCACTCTATACCCGCTGCTCAATAGTAGGAGCAAGCTAACAACTAGGACAAAAGTCATGATGTACAAAGTGCTCATCAGGCTGGTGCTCACATACGGAGCACCAACATGGTGCACACTGGGTAAGCAGGACTTACAAAGACTACAGGTAATATAGAACAAGGCACTTAAATAGATATACCAGAACTCACGTTATACATCGAGACCTCCAAATTGACACAATTTCGGAGTTTCTCGATAAAATAATCGCGAAATATCACACCAAGGCGAACTTGGCCAACAACGCCAAGATAGCCTCATCGCACATACGCAGACTACCGCATCAAAAACACAGAATGATCAAAAACAGGATCACTCGCTAAATCCACACTCCAAATTATTTAAGAACTTGTTCTGTATAAAATAAGGATGCACGCACACTACGCGCACACTATACGCCTCTGTAAACAATTACAATAACTACCCCTCTACCTCTACACCCAGTATGTTAACGGAGCTCTTAAAACTTGCTTATTTGATTAAATTCAAATAAGAAAGGGTTAAGAGCTGTAACCGAAACACACCAAGCAACGCTTTAAGGCTTAACCTAAAAAATTATACTGATGATAAACAAAAATAACACGTCTAAGTGAAAGGAGTTACAGGTATCATGCCTGACTCAGACGGTGAGTTTTAGTCGGTTGGCTCGTCTCCTTCTGAGGCGGATCCCCTCCTTCAGAGCGGATGATATTGATGGTCTTTCCCCACAATGTTACTAGCCCGACACTACCTTGCAGCCGCGTCTGTAAGGTGTCTGTGCGCAGATTTCTCATCGTGTGTCCAAAAAGAAAAACACCAACCTAACCAATTATAACCGTTTACGTCATTACCACTTATCCCCACCATCGAACGGTGCCGAAGTAGCGGTATTGCCAGGTATCTGGTGAAATTTCACCAGATCTGGTGATTTTTTTGTGATTTATAAAATATACCTCCAAGAAACGAAGCTGGTAACACCCGAAAACGAACTTTTTCAAAAGGGTTTTCATGGACCACCAGATTATTCATAAAATCACAAAAAAATCAACAGATCTCCTGACATTTCATGAGATAACTGGTAACACTGCGCTGTAGTATTAATTTTTTATTTTGTTTTGAAATTTGAAACTCAGTTTTCTGAAATAAGTATTCGTTGTTTTCGAACAAAGGTAAGTTATTTTGTCCTAAAAAATTGTGAATAGCATGTACTTTTGCTTTTAAAAGTTTATTTGATCATTATCTACCTAAATCCTACAAAATTATTAAATAATTTTTAATTACATTGGTCTTTTTAATTACATTGGTGCATTTTTTACTAACCAGAATAAATATACATATTTTGAGGACTAGAATACAAAAATAAAATTTAACGCTGTCATCGAAAAAAATCTTTTAAAAAAACAAACCCAAATATAACCTCCGAGAGGGGAAAATTTTAATCCAACATCCGCATTCCACATACTCACACCCTAAAGAAACTTAAATATTGGCCTGCTGCAATCGGAAGAGATTATCGACTATACTATAAGTTTTTTAAAGAAATGTGACGAGTTCAAGTTTAAAACGTTAAATTTTAGGGTAAACGAAAACCATAATGGATGTGGCCACAAATTCAAATTATATTCCTGTGGAAATTCTTCACCGCTCTGAAGCTGAATTTAGAAAAAAGTTATCTGCAGAAGAAAGTGCAAGAGTTAATAATACTGGTAAAACATTATTTTGACTTAAAATTGTAAACTGTTTTTAAGGTCCCATGGTATTTTGTTAGCCCTGTTGGTATTTTTGTAATATTATATATAATATAAAAATTAGTTTTGTACCTCTATAGATCCCTAAATCTTATAATATAAATATTTTTAAATTATTGCGTAGATACGGATTACAAAGGGCAAGTATGCTCTGCACAAAGATGGCTTTGTATCTGCTTGGAATGAAGATATAGAGGGTGACCACCACAAGACCTAGGGTATGGAATGATGAGGAGACACTGTCAGAACGCCCATGTCTATGTCTTCCTTATTGGAGGAATGAAATGGTTCTCCTACCTACCTACTTAACAGTGGTTAATAAAAACTACCTAGCTAGCTATTTAGTCTTGAAGAATAATCATATTAAAATACACTGCCAGATGTTATTCAAATATTTCATTGCTTCGCCGCTTTCATTATCAAAGTCTCAGTCAGTATGATAAATTATTCAAAACGAAATTTGTACAAAACAAATTGTTTTCATTTACAAAACAATAACAAAATATTGTAAGGTTAGGTTACATCCGAATGACAAGTGACAGACGTCACCCCCTACAAAAGGAGTGGGGGACTGTCGCTGCGACACGTCGAAGCTCTGAGAACGCGGCTTTAGACTCTTCCCTTGTCTAAAGTCCAGAGGTTGTCCCATAACCTTTTAAACGTCAATCCGTAAGCTAAAAAACATAACCCCAATAATCTCACTTACCGCCGAAATATTAAACCGGGGTTGGAACGGTCGAGTTTCTTACATACGATGCACTGACGAACCATTGTAGTAGCTAGTAAATAGCTCTAGTTCCACAAAATAATAAGAATTAATCCAATATCAGTAATATCACAAACAAAGTACAACAACACTGTGACGTTAGAAAATGGTTATAAATGGTTAGAAAGGATAAGGAATGAATTGGCAATTCAAAAGTCCGTACAGTGTTGCAACAGTTATTCGTTATAATTTGATGTTATTAGAAACTATAAATAATTATTTTACGAGTGGAAAAATTATACCAAACGTATTTAGCATAATTTTTACTTAATAGGTAGGATGACAAAAATGTATTCAATATAACTTTCCGATTCAATCACAGGCGGTAAATCTATGACAACTGCAGATTTCTGTTAAAAACGACCTTCAATCCGGACCAAATGTAAAAAGTTCCGTCTTCTTCTTAGGCAAGGATTCCTCGTTCTAGGTAAGGTTTGTCTAAGGTCTCCCAAATCTCCCTTTGAAAATTTACCGGAACTCTTTCTTATGTTAGTGGTATTTGCACTGGCATTTATTTGTGTAATTATTAAAATAAATATCCTGTTTGGATCTTGCTATTGATGCCCGTTAAGCCTGTAAATATTCAGTTTTATAATAAAATTCAGATAAAATACACGTCCTAGCAATATCTAACAAGTTAAGAATTACGTCATACCGACGGTCTAAACAATACAATTTAATATCAAAACCCGTTCATAATCGCATTCTTCGCTGTCTACCAATATTAACTTTCGTTCCCAATGCGTCATCTTACTCTGATTGGCCGACCTTTACCCCTGCCTATAAATCTCGTCCGTTCGATGTCTTTTCGCCTATTCAAATCATTGCTGTTTCTAGACCCCGCCAGAAAAGAGCATCGTCGTACCACATTTGAGGTGGCGATAACAGGGTAGGACACATTCACTAAGGAAAGCCCTAAGCGATCCTTCTTTAAGCTTACGTATTGGAAGTAAAGTGTTAGTATTATCGTAATCAATCTGCCGTAGAGCACTGACCAGTCCTTTAATATTTAAGGTGGCAGTAACGGGTTGCAAATTCTAAGTATTTGAAGTGAAGTAGTGTTTAAGTAAGTTCCACCAATCGCTCGACCACAAGTTAAAGCGAGAATTCTTCATGATACGGTGTTCCATGTACGGATAGAACACATTCTTTATAAGAATAAGTGAAGAAAATAGACCTTTTTGCCATACACGTATTGTTTTTTTTTTCCTGCTTTTACATAGTCGCATTGAACCAGCGACCCAACCTGCGGATTGACGGTAAGACCAAAACACGACGGTCCAGCGGATTAGTAAGCCCTGCCCCATCATATCCTAATATTCATAATGTGATACTTACTGTATATTTTAAAATATACATCTTCAATAGTCCTCTAATATTTTATTTAAAGTAATCCTCTATCCATGCTACTATAGGAGATATCGAAGACTTACACACTGAATGGATTGTGAAAATAATATAAATTATAAACAATACAAAATAAAGAACACACATATTATTTTGTTATGTAAATATTCATATTAGCATTTATTGATATCTTTACAAAATTTTTCTTAAAAGTAAATTTATCTGCCGACCACGCAGAACTTTGAGTCCTGTTGAAGTAACACGTTTGTACTAAAACCCTTTTAAACTAACAATGATCAGCGACGGTGCTGGTGCTCCTTTCCTCACAAAAATATTCAAAGTTTTTAATTGACTTTGCCCTCTAAACAATATTTTTGTACTCTATGAAGTAGCGAAGTCGAAAATTATCGAATGTTTGTCTGATCAATTTTGAGTTGGCACTTGGATCCGTTCCCGTTTATCCTTTTGTTTCGCGATTTCCTCCCTCAACTCCTCAATAATTTTGTTTTTTATAACAATTATATTGTTTAATTCCCTTATTTTTTTGGATTTAATTATGTCGTTTTCGGCGAGCTGTTTCAGTTTCCTTCTCAATAATCCTTCTTTCGCTGTATCGCTTCCTGAAAACGTGTGAGAATTACAAATTTAGCAAGAATATGATAATGATAATGATAATTTAACGAAACGAATGATTCTGGTGTCAATCGCAACTAGCAATATTAGTCGCCGATACGTATTCGCCACTAATAAAGATCTTATCGCTATTAGTATCGGCAACCTTCCAGGCACCGTTTCTTCACCACGTTGTTACCAAAATGGGGAATCATTTTGTGGTAACGATTACGTGCCTGCATTGTCGCTGGAACCAGCATTATTACGTTGTACTACCGTTCCTAGACCGTTCCAAAACCGTAAATGTGGTAATTACGACCAAAATGGGACTTACTCCCATCATGCCTTAAACATATTTTGATATCTCTCTTTTTCAACTAACATTTTTTGGACTATAAGTAGGTATGCCTACATAAATATTTGAAACTTTGATTTCGGTATACCCAAGATGCGAAAAATTAAACCCGTTTAATTTTTCTGTGAAAAATAAGGAGGTTAGATCTAAAAATTAACGCGCCCTTAAAATATTAGAATTTGAAAAATAATAAAATATGAATATATATTTGAAGAGGTAAGCAACTGTGTAAATACCCTAATGCTTAACAATAACAAAAAAAATTATCAAAGAATTAATAATAAAGCGAATATTTCATATCTTACAAAAGTTAAGAAAATGGTGTCGCGATTGACCGTTATAAACAAGGCGTATCGCGAAGCGTGTTCGGTTTTGACCTCGCGAGCAGCGACGAGATCGAAACGTTCAGTCCTCCGTCCGTCCGTAAGATATCTTACGAATAGGTTACTGTATGGTAATTTTTATAGTCACTCTGTAGTAGTGGGTACCTTTAAAGTTACTCTGTAGTCGTGCCTACTTACAAATTATATTTCTGTCGTCACGGCGACGTTTTCTTTTTATTTTAAAGTTTTGTTGTTATATAAGTGGCTAAATGCTGATGCGCTGTAGTCTCAGTAACCTTCATACTGACATCATAAAGACACTATACCAAGTAAGTGTTACGTAAATTCTACTAATAATTTTAACTTAGTAGTAGTTTAAACTTTCTAGTAATTAATATGGTGCCAATTACCACGTTTTTACCAAGTCATAGTAGCAGTGTCAATCAGTGACAGTTTTTATAACTTTAATGCTAGTTGGGGTTTATCATGGCTCGGAGTTTTTAATCTACAGGGTGATTTTGAAAATCTTCGCTTTTCAGAAGTCTCTCGTATTTCCGTTACGCGTTAGCCTAAAAAGGTAATTTAATAAATAATAAAACATTTGAAGATAAATATAAACAAGTATAGATTTTTATAAAGACCAAAGTATACTTTAGAATAGAGTTAAAAAAATATTAGACAGGGTGTCCGTTTTAAAAATTTTTACAATTGTTAATACCTCAAAAAATAAACTTTTCAGAGAAAAACTGGCTACACCACCGAACTTTACGTAAAAAATTCTAACTAGATCAGTTCTTACGGAAAGACGACAGGTATCTGAAAGGCGAAAATTTTCAAAATCACCCTGTAGATTAAAAACTAATAGAGCTATGACAAATTTGACACCGGAATCTGTTGAAAAGGGAACACCCTGCACTGAAATACCTCCAAACATCACAAAACTGTCTGAGAAAATCTGCAATGACTGATAACCGATTCAGTTTTTTCAATTCTAGTTTTGAGCACTAAAAATTAATACTCAAAACCTACTCACCAGCTAAAAATGTAGCCTGACCTTGGCTCTCCACCTTTAAACAATCAATTGGATTATTTTCTTCTTCTCGAGCTGCCACTTTCTCATCGTGAACTATCGTTATCAGTTCCTGATTGTCCTTCTCAGTGGCTGACATGTCATCTTGTACGATTTCGCTTTGAATGTTTTCTGATTGATCTTCCATCAAATCCTGGGTTACTTTAGTGTCATTTTCAGTACCGGACTCGTTCACGTTAGGAATTATGTTGCTGGGGCCCTGAAATCATTGTACGCTTTAAATCATCAATAAAATAACAGTAATTTGTTTCTTAGTGAACTGATCAAACCGGCGATTCATTGTGTAGCAATCGTAGACGTAAACGACACATGTCTTCAAATAAATGACGAGAATAAATAAAACACTTCTTTAATAAATTTTCACAACTATTGGTAACAGAAGTACCTAATATTTAGTATTTAGTAACTGCATAAATTGTCTTCTATTAGATATCATCTCTTAATTTATAAATGTACACGGTTCAATCCATGCCAGAAAATATTTTAATAATTAAATTTACTTAACTTAAAAAGTTGCGTGCTAATTTTAGAAATATCAAATATGTTCCTATTATTTAGTATTTAGTTTTAGTAACTGCATAAATTGTCTTCTATTAGATATCATCTCTTAATTTATAAATGACAATGTTCAATCCATGCCAGAAAATATTTTATTATTTAATTTACTTACATCAACAAGTTGCTTGCTAATTTTAGAAATATCACATTTGTTCCCTAACGCTTCCAGGAGTTTATTTGCTTTATTCATTTGCTTCAGTATACTTTTTTTTTCACGCTTTACTGCTTTCATTTTTTTAGCGTCTTCCACAATGGTATTTTTTATAATTCCAAAGACCTTCTTTTTGTGTTGATGGTTCGGGTCGTTCGGATTTGGATTTCTGGAAAGAATTTATTGTTATGGATCAATACAAACTCAAAGATGGTAAAGTTGACTTTGGTCTTGCCGAGACATTTTTAATTGAACACAGGGTATAATGGAAATTACTTATTATATTTAAATGGGTGACTCCTTGGGTGTCCGGCTTCCGCTTAAATACAAGCATGGGCGCTTCGAAGCACGTTCGAAAAAAATACCTGGAACTAGAGTGTGGTTGCCATTTACGAGACTTTGACGTCGATATTTGCGCGCCAAAACTTTAAATTGAAAATTCGATTAAAATATTTGAATTTTGTCCTACAGCAAGAAAGAAAATTATACAGAAAAATAATATTACAGAAGGAAATTACACAATTTATGAATATAATCTTATAAAACAGCGAAAACACGCCAACAAGTGGCAACGCTGTATTTTTAGATATTAGTATTTCCTTGTTTGCAACCCAACACCGAAGCAGCCGACGCCCATAGAGAAAAAAGAAGAAGGATCGTCGAAATATCGAGTTTTTAAGTTTTTAGATGCGGTAAATTTAATATCATATGTGTTTTCTAATCAGACAAAAGTGCATACAAATTTACGCGAGAATTAATGTGATTTTGAGAGGTTATGTGTCGGTGTTCTACTAAAACGTAATTGGTGTGTACTTTTTTTATAAATCAACTTGGTTTTAAATAATATCGAAAAGGTAAGAGAGCATGTGGCTTAAAAAAAATTTAATTTTTTTTTTTCTAAATAGTAAAGTGGCATTTACAAACTTTTAAGCTCAGTTCAGTTGAGTTGTTCAGTTCCGACGGGTGTCGTTCGAATTGAACAAATGGAAACAAATAACAAACCATTTATAAACACCGCGGCGTTTCGTTTGAGTCAGTTCAAGTATATAAATCAGAAATTGTTTTTCAGTGAACTGCAAAAGTTTCTAAATGAATTTTGGAAAAATAAACAACTTCGAATCGTTCAAACGGCCATTGACCTTCTAAAGAGTTTAACGTCTAAATATGATAACACCGGTCAGAATTCACTGACTTTTTTTGACATAACCTATCCCAATGTCGATTTGTTTACATCCTTGAGTTTATTTTTGGTTTGACGTCAGGTCATTTATACCGCATATTAATTGAAAGCGTTATGCCTTATGTTTATTTTTCTTCAATTTGTTTTCATCTCAGGAATTGCCAGTTTAAATATAATAAGTCTTTTCCATAGTACCCTGTATTATACTGGGATTTACTTCTCTAGTTTTTTTACCTAAGTAAGTTTTAATTATCATTAAAAACATAACAGTACCTAATATAATGTTTTAATTCTTAGGGGAAACTGTAGGTAATTTATTGAAAGCCTCCACTTACAGTATTTCAGATAATTGTGGTCGCTGTAAAAAGTGAGTACCCAAGTTTATTTTCGGCATAACACCTTCTTTTACAGTCAAACCCGTAGGTGTATTAAGTAGGTCTTCTGGAAGAAAATGATTGCTGCATATGCTATTTCCAGTAGTAAGGTGCTCCCTAGCAGGATCCCTGCCTATCGCTCTCATCCAATCATCATGGCGATCAGGTGTGAGCCTAAAAATCATTATTATTATTATAAACTATTATTATTAACTAAACTGTGGACAAAAAATAAATCTTCTAAATTTGATATTGAGCAGAAGCATTTAATAGTTATCTCTACTATTTTGTTTTTAGTAAAAAATTACCAACCTAAAATAAGAAACTCCTGAGATAGTGCCCCAGTTTTTGCAAAACAGTACCATACATTGTGGCACCATTACTAATTACAGAGTTCACTAAATACGTCTAGAATTTCCGTTAAGGCAAAGTTTACTTTTTAACACAACCCTGAAACAATAAAATATATTAAACTGTTCCTTATATTCCTATTCTATTGAAACTGGATTTTTTTTAAAGGCAACTGATTGTTGTCAAGTAGAATAGATTTAGGCAATATGATCTTAAAAAATATATAATCACACTACCAGTCAGTGGCGCCGCCAAGGAGGGGTGGGGTTTTGTAACATATACAGGGTGTGTCAGTAAGGTGTCTGGCTTCGATAGCGCCTAAACATTCCATACAAAAGATAAACGGTTTACTAAGATGCATAACCTGAAAATATTTTGCAATGGCCCCAAAAAGTGGCACGGAATATTTTATAATTTTTTTTCAATGAGACACTAGGTATCTTTTTCCACGTTTTGATTTAACAGACGAAGAGCGTTACAACCGTATTTAATTTTTTGAACTGACATGCAGCGTTGTCAAGTAATTAATTTTTTTCTGAAAATTTAATACTTTTTAATGGTACGATATAAAAATCATAGCAACCCATTGGTACAACCTGAACAAATGCGATTTACATTGTGGGTACCCTAAAGTGCTTTATATCGATTTATGTTAGTAATTTTTAATTCTCTTATACAAAGCGTTAGTTAGATCTTGGACAATTTAGGGATTTTAAATATGCTTTTTTAAATAGGACACCCTATATATTTTTAGGCATATGGATTTATCTTGCGAATACCGTTATTTTTTGTTAAATATGTCCTATACCTGAACCTTATAATTTCTGAAATATTTTAAATTTGTCTTAATTCAATTCAGGTAAAAATTGGAAGTTCTGATTTTATTTATTTTCAAATGAACCGACTGTGAAACTGATAAAACAAGAAGTGCACCTAGGATGCTGGGATAAGCTAAGGCTAAGAAATTAAGTTAATTAACCAAATTTAACAATATTTACTAGACCTTGTCTGCATTTCGCTGACAAGAAACAAATAAGAATAACAATAAAAATATTATAAATTATGTTCAATATGACCTCCTAAATTTAAGAGGCAAGCCCGAATTCTTTTTTCAAAAAATTCGCCTACGTTTCTCAACATATTCGGAGTAATTGTGTGGAAAAACTTCCCTAATTCGTGCTTGCATGTTTTCTCTTGTTGTGGGAGCAGTTTGGTATACTTTCTCTTTTACGTATCCCCATAAGAAAAAAATCAAGATTGGTCAGATCGGGAGATCTTCCCGGCCACGATATTGGTCATCCTCTACCTATCCAATGATCAATAAATCGTTTATTTAAAAAAATTCTTACGAGCATACATGAGGTGGTGTTCCATCCTGTTGAAACCACATTCTTCAATGAGTGTGTACTGGCAACACATTTAAAAGTCCGGAGTGGTATGCCCAAGCACAATTATATCCGTATATTTATTTGACTCTGGTAAGATCTGACTACTAAAGTCACTCCGGGTGACACAAGTTACCGCCTGAAAATTTATATGAATAAGTTAATACGTTAATAAGTTATAATACAACAACTAATTTAACATTTATAATAAATAATTAACGTTTATCGTATGCGGAAAATTTCGGACGTTAGCGGTCCATTTGTTTTCGATTTTTTTTATAGATTATCTCTTTAAAATACAGGCTATTTTCCAAAAATTATTAATTAAGCAGTGGTGGCCATTCAGAGGAAGTAGGAATAGTGACACTTCCTCACATATATATAAACAGTATATTGCTAATACCATCTGCAATTATGTCCCCGCTATGGGCATCGAAGGGGGCGTTGTGAGTTTGCGCAGTTCGGAAATATCCTTGTGAAAATAAACAGGACCGGATTTCAACTTTTTTAATGTAAATTTCACTGGTTAGTTAGAAAAAATATTGCAATCAAAATTTTGATTTGTTCGATTTAAGACAGCGTTCCATGCATACGATTTCTGACGATATGATGATCTGACGGTGCCCTGATTGTTGTAAACTTCAGGAACTGTTCCAACTGTTTTAACAATTTTCTAGATGTCATTTTTGTTGTGAGGCTCCCCATATAAAATATATGATCAATCTGGAGGTGGCCGACATATCATACTTTTTCCATACTCTTCTTACTCTGACACCGGTTTTCATTATTCTATTAGGTTTATTGAAATAAATGTCTGAATTTTCATACAATGAGGTGCGATGTGTTAGGTCGTGATATGGATAACCAAGCAAAGAAATTTCAAATTATAATAGATACGGTTTTATTTATTTTGTTAACATTCACTTCTCAGTATTTTCCACTGAAGCTGATGACGGTGTATGCCTTCGAAACATGTATGGAAATTAAAATATTGTTTATTTAACTACTGAAGCAGACTATGAGTTTCTTTACCTCTTCATTATTTCTTTACACTGAGAGATGGACTGACTATTTAAAAAAACAGTTTATTTTGTTTATTACTACTTAGGTCGTATTTTAGCTTTACTCTTTATTGTAAGTTCATGAAATAAATATACCTAAATACCATGATATAATTCTTTCATTTCAAATATTATAAATGTGTAAAAAAAGGCTGACAACAATATAAATCTCCATAGGAGTTTAAAAATCACTCGGCTGGTGACGTCACAAGTCACGCCCCCATCGGCATGGAATCATTGGAATCTTACCTCTTAGTTATTTATACCATGTGCTACCAGTCATCAACAAGTAAAAGTGTTATACAGTTTTTGCAAAAGTAATAATCAACATCATTGATAGATAAACCAACAATGAGTTTTTAAAAAAATTAAAGGTGAAATAAGACATACCAGAACTGCAAGTTTTAGGGATGAAAATATATGTTAATCAAGTTATATTATATAAGGATATTATTGATCACTCCAATATAAAGACTATTCGATATCTGCACACTGCACTTAAGTTTTCAAGTTAACAAATTCTTTACACTGCAACACTAATTGAAGTTAAAAGGAAAAACAATGGGTACTCTAGAAAATGTTGACGTAACCTAGAAAATAAGTTAAGACACATCTAGGGAAACCGAAGCACTGGTAGTGAGGTAAAATTCACATTTTCTAAAATACTTAAAATACTCTTTCAGGTTTCCTTTCGAAAATACACAAATAAATACCTGTGCCAATACAATAATAACAAAAAATTCTCAAACACACATCGGTTCAACCTTCGATCAAAAATCAAAACATAGGGGAAATGCTGGTTGCCGTTGACGACTGCTGAGCAGTGTTGCCAGAAATCCTTGCTTAAAAGTAATAGGTTGACGGTTCGAAAGGTAACAGTATAAGTTCTTTATAATAAATTATTATCTAAAGGAACATAGACCTTTAGTGTTTTAAGGTTTACCATTAAGGCTACCTTAGTTAAGGTCTAACTTAAGGTTAGGAAATATCGGCCCTAAGAGTACCAGTGGTGCAGCCAGAATTGGGGGGGGTTAAAATTTCGAGGGGGGAGGGGGGGGGGGGGGGGGGGTGATTTACTTAAAAGTGCATATGATAAAGAATTCGGGGAGGAGGGTTGTTCCTGTGACCCCCAAAAACCCCTTTGGCTGCGCCATTGAAGAGTACCAAAAAAGGTTGTAACTTCCAAATGGGGGCCACTAGATATCAAATTGATAGATTGAATGTCTAAAAAGGTAGGTTAGTTTGTCACTAGCGCTCGATATAGTGTAATTACTGAAATATAAAAATAGTAATAGATTCTGGGAGTAAGGTAATAGGATTGTTAAAATAGTAATAGCTCTATTACAATTGTAATAGACTGGCAACGCTGCTGAGTACAGAAGGCAATGTGCCAGTGCACGTAGTGGCCAGTGTCGCCAACGTTACAATGAATATTATACCAAGTGCGAGGACGAGGAAAATGTCCCCTCTGGCATTATAATAATAAATATTGACCTTAATATCCCTTTGTCCCATCAGACAGACACCTTGGAACAGTGGTAGAGGCAACCATAACATAATATTTAGGTTTGTTCGAGGCAATTCGAGAGTTGACGTCAGTAAAGTCACGCCCAACGCTGTCAGATCTACAAATTCCTACCAAGTTGAGACCCAATCTACCGTTTTAGGTCGTATTTCTACCGAAGTTATTTAACTTTGCAAATTTTGGTGGTGCTTCTATGAGATATACATTTGAAATACAAACCTTTTCGTATTCTAATTGTAATTTGGCAAGAGGTCGACTTGGCAGCACTGGTCACGCCTCCTTGGACGATATCATACAATCGCCGATTATTACCGCGATTGTCCCTAAAGTTAACCAAAGTTATCTCGTTCTGTCATATGTCACATGTATGTAAGAGAGAGAAGTGAAATAATAACCACAATCGCTTTTATAATCGTGGTAAATACCAATGGAACGGTTATAACCGACAGAATCGGTCCACTGACCTTTATTCGATATTCTTGCACATCCTTTAATTTCTAATCATGATAAATGTACAATCTCCGACTGTATGACCGGCTGCATTGTTCGTTCGTTAGTTATTTGGACTGTACAGGGTGTGAGATCTCTGTGATTCCCAGCCGCTTGGGGGCTCTTTCGCATATAGATTAGTCGCATTTTGTTTTTCGATTTAAATTTTTGTTTAATTGATGATATGGGCGTATTAGAGTTTAGTTAGTGGATAATATTTTTTTTAGATCGTGCTATAATTTTAGAAATTCATGAATTTAATGACAAATGATACCACCACAGAACCACTATAGTCACGGGTAGAATCTATGCAGTCCTTTAGTTGTGTGGCGAAGAGGCTACAGACAACATTTGCCTTTACTAAGTTTCTCTATATCAGGATTTCTACCTAAAGCCATACACCATGAATCCTGGCGTGCTGCAGTCAGAAAGATACAATTTATGTTAGAGTATGATGTATATACCTTTTTCTCTATCGTATGTAGGGGTCCCATTGAAATATTAGCAGGGTAGCCTTGTTTTGTTCATTGTCGAAGTATCCATTAAGATTAAATTAGTTCGCTTGGGGATCGATGCAAAAAATCGGCAAATCTATTTTTATTTACCATGCCACAATATTTTTAAGAGCGGAGTCCCAAGCCCTGGGGCGTCTACAAAATTGCTTCCAAAATGTGTTAAATATTGCTTCCTAATGTATTTATCGGATGGCGCCTACTGTACTAATTTATGAAATTATTTGAATATTGATTTTCCAGATTTGCAATTTACCGAACCATGTGTATCTTTCATTTCTTTAGAGATGGAGCGACCTCCGTAATAAATCTATATCCGCAGATATACAGTGTACCAAATTAATACAATACATGGGCGATCTGCACCAAACCATAAGAAATACATATAATGTTACTGATGTAGCGGACATACACACAAAATATCAAGATCAAGTATTTTGTGGGTATCCTAATCAATGCAGTGTACAGGGTGTTCCATTTTCGACACTTTATAGGGTATCTGCGTAACTGTTAGTGCTATCAAAAAGTAATACTTAGGTATCATGTGCTCTTTTTGGGTCAAACTTAAAATAGTAAAATCAAAATTTGAAAATTTCCGCTCGCTTAAGAGATACGGGGAAAATCAAAAATTGACAATTTCAAAATTACCCTATATTTTCTTAGTTAAAGAGATACAGAAAAATGTTTTATACAGAGGTTTATAATGATTGTCGAATAATCTGCCGTTTTCAGAATAAGTATACGGGGTCAGGTAAGAAAGTTATCAGACCTAACCTCATTTTTTAAATGGAATACACTGTATATTTTAATATAAAAAGATAGCATTTTAAAATCTCTTTACAAATATATACACACCATGCATGACATTGGTTTCCTAGGCGATTTATTTAAACTTCATTACTTTGAAACGAAATAAAAGATTCAGATTAAGGTTAAAAAATAACGGGAATCATCTCAAATATTCGGAATATGTCCTTAAATGGTTACCGTCTTTCCGGATAGCGCCATTTCCTTGTTTTTCCACTTTTAATAAAAACTGATATCATATCAAATTTTTCAAAATGTTGATAGGTCATTTTCGCAAATGAATAAGTCAAAATGAAATTGATGTAAATGTTAATAATACATAGTTGTTTCTAGGATACTAGCTTTTGTTTCATGGTCTACTGTGGTTTATAGTAATAAACTTTAATAAATCGCCTATGATGTGTTATATATTTGAAAGGAGAATTTAAAATAGTATCTTTTTAGATTAAAATATAAAGGGTGTTCCATTTAAAAAAATGAGGTTAAGTCCGATAATTTTTTTACCTGACCCCGTATACTGAAAACGGCATGTTATCCAACAATGAATATAAAAAAACTTCTGTATAAAACTTTTTCTGTATCTCTTAACTAAGAAAATATAGGGTAATTTTGATATTGCCAATTTTTCCCCAAACCCCCGTATCTCTTAAGCGAGCGAAAATTTTCAAATTTTGATTTTACCATTTTAAGTTTGACCCAAAAAGAGCACATGACACCTACGTTACTTTTTTTATAGCACTACCTATTATAAGAAGATACCCTATAAAGTGTCGAAAATGGGTCACCCTGTACGTGCTGGAGAGAATGCAATAAAACATCTGCATTTCATTTTGGCTGTTCCTCGTGGTTGAATCTTTCTACCAGGGGTCGATAGTAATAAAAATCATCAAACTAAATAACTCGGTTCAGGCAAATAAGCAGGCCTCTAGACCAGGGTATTTCTTAGAAAATTATTATTTCTGACGCCTATTGGGACTATTCCAAAAATTTAAACATAGGAAAAACCCACTAATGACCCTACAATATAATACACATTTACAACCCAGATTAGGCATAGCATAAATACGGCTGTAAAATCTTCATTTAAATTACTCTTTGTACACCTTTAAATATTACCTGAAAAGGCCACTCTTTCCTGGGATTGTGTCTTAATGATCTATTATTGCAGTAATCCTAAACGTGGTAAAATTCCGATAAAAATATTATATTTGTTTTGATTCCTGAAAAACTTATAAATCCATATTGCAGGTAAAAACCTTCCACCCCCAAACCCTCACCTTGCTAGGTACTATACCCTGCACGTAGAACCCGGGCTATTTTACTTTTGTTTCGTAACCGTCTTGTGTCGTGCGAATTTAGTGTTTTCAGTTATTGTTTTTGTGGTTAGTGATCTTATTGAATTGACTTTAAAATGCCAAAGTCATTGACATATACTCGTAAGAGGACCAAAAAAGCTAAGGCTGCAAGGAAGACGTGGGAAGCGAGAAGAAGAGCTCGGTAAGTAAATTTTTTTTAATTACGTTTATTGTAATTGTTATTGAGTAAATGATTTTAGTAATGCAATTTTGTATCCCCATTTAATTATATTTTTCGACAGAAAAGCAAAATCTGTATAATATTAACAAATCTCGTTCAACATAATATATTATGCTGGCTGATGTCATTTGGAAAATTCCGTCGATAAAAATATATAATTACTTTTAAAACATTGCATTTTCGAGAAACTTTTCTGTTAATACACAAGTATATCATATCACACTGAGAGGGTTGCGCAACCCAAAAGATAAATTCTGACGCCGCCATCGTGTTCAACATCCTCGAAAAGGGGGGGGGGGGGGGGGGTACTCTTGTTCCGGCTGAAAATATTTCGATGTTCGTCCTATACTCACAGACGCCACTATTGGCGCAGACCAGCCATTACCCAGGCAACTGGAACAAAAATTCTCAAGTTGAATATAATGAATATAAAGAACGAGAATAGTCTGACGTCACACGACCTTGTCTTTTCATGTCGACACAGAGATTGTTCCAGACGTACTTTTGTACCAAATTAAGTACAGTAAGTTTTCGTTACTACCTTGATCAATATTTTTGTAAATAAATACGGCTGCATAATACTATTTAATAATCAACAATGTTAAAAAAAAACACATAAAAAAATACTTTACATTATTATTTGATCACTTTTTAAATTTCGACCTCGACATAAAACTGCTTGAAATACAAAAGAAAAATTTAATTAACGTTCCATTGAACAATATCTTTAAAAAATGGTACATTTATACCACATTCGATACAATTAAGACAATCAAAAACGTACAAAAATTGGGAACAGCTGATAGGACCAATGTACATAGGTATACGAAGACACGTGACTTTGCATCTGTCAATATGGGCTCGCAGGGCAAACAAACCCGTTGATTCAGATAGGTTTATTACCTTTCTTGGGAGTTTTAAACCATGTAAATTCTAAATATTTGTTAGTTCTGGCTAGTTCTTTTAAGACCATTTATTTGTGAAAACGTACCAGTGTGTTTATCATGCAGAGTTCATATTTGAGGAAATTATTGCAATAATGCTAGGCTCAGACGTAGACCAGAGGTATGTTTGTTTACATTTTGATTATTTATAACAATTTTTCTCATTTAAATTCTATGCTTCAATATCACATTCAAATCATATAAAATTTTAATTTGTTTTAGATTTCTAATGAAGCTGAAATTAATAAAGGATTTGGATCTTTTTACCATGGCAGTTGTTGATTTGGACTACACCATTAATGGGATTCTATTCTATTCTACCAGTGATCTATCATCTAGACATATTTCCATTTTTGTAGCCTTAAGATATAGGTTTTATACACATGAGCAGATGAAAGCCTACAAAACCCTTGAAGCTCATTAATATTTTTCAGCCAGTTTTGTTATAAATCTTGGAATGAAGGTTGTAAAAGAGTTTTATGTCATGGTTGGAAAGGTAATTATTTTTGTTTACTTCAAGTGTTTGATACCTAGTGCAGGAGTGACCAACTTTGTTATAAGATCTTCCACTTTTGAAATAAGAAAATTTACGGAGTGTCACTAATGTTTCGGAATGTAATACTTTAAGTTAATGTATATAATTTTCTTTTTCAGGTGAAACATTCACATAAGGTCGGTGCTAAACCATTTTTTTCTGTGGAATATATCAACAGAAATAAAGGTATGATTTTTTGTACCGATGTACCTGCTGTTATTGTGTCCATTGTCCCAATGCAAAAATGGACTTCGGCACAGTTTCTGCTTTGTTAAGACAGAGGTAGCTTTACCTTCAGTGTCCAAAGAAAGGATGTCCAGCATTAATGATTTCTTTGCACACTCTAATACAATTATGTAAGAAGGTGAAAAACTTTTAAGAGTCCCTCTGTTTATAAAAATACTTTGATTTGCTGCCAAGGTTTTATTAGAGGAATGCTAGTATAGAGGATACTACCTATAATATTGACGTAAGCTGAGTATGTTTTCAGATTGTATTTTTTAATTAAACTTTACCTATATTTCAGATTATATTAAAAATGTAGTCGTCACTACAACACAATCAAGATGCCAAAATTAATAATCACAGCCACGAACATTATTTTGTTATGGTTATTTTACGAAGAAAGACCTTACGGGTAGCTGAATTATATAATTCAACAATGACAACTGAAATGTACCTTCACGATAATGTTTTTATTAACGTTAAATATTTTATTCGTATTACCAAAAAGATTTCTTTTAGGGAGAAAGGACCCGAGATATGGTGCATACTTTGTCTGTCCATGTATAAGCAAGCTTACAATGTGAATTTATCAATTGAACTGAGTAAGATGATATAATAACTAAGTCTTTTTGAACTTGAATGATGAATGAAATTTGTTATTATTTATCGTTTTATGTTAATTAGTGTTACAGTATATTAGAATAAAGGAAAACCATACTGTTTTATTAGTCAGGGATTGATATGCAATATACTTTACAAAAATGATATTTAAATGCATTTTTACAAATTAGATTTTGACAGTTCCAATTCTTTATCAATTATTTCCTTTGTGGTTATGTCTCGAAGAGCAGAAGATAATATGTAGGTAGGAGTTGATGACTTTTACTGGTTAAATAAAGACTCTTGAGACTACATTACGAGACTTTTTTAATAATAGTGTGATAATCTTATGTAATAGTAAAATATTTTGAGGAAATAAATGCATTCATTAGTTTTTGTCGTTTTATTAATAATCGGTGTTAATTTTTTCGCTTCATGTGGTAAATAGTGATTGAACTTGCAAAAATTAAAAATACAAAAATTTTATGTTATATATTCAGGAAAAAAATGTCTGGTCTTTTATAAAAATTGAGGCTTTTTTATACAATTATCCTATTTTTACACTTTGTCGATCTGGCAACCCTAAATACTACCAGAAATGACAACCTTTTAATGGTTCCTGATTTTCACAACTCGGCGAATAAGCAGTATCATTTTATAATATCAATTTTTAAAGAAATTTCTACATAATATTTATATTTGGTACACTGTATATTTACATGAGTAAATATACCCGATTATGAAATCGGGTTTTCACACGAGTATACACAACCGAGTCGAGCTACTTCGCTGCCCTCACTGACACAGTAGCTGAACTTTCAGTTGGTTCGTAACTCGACTATATGACGCGGCGAAGTGCAAATATGGCTGCCAAACGTCGTCCAGCTGATAAAATATTTCGATAAAAATAGACCATTGCTGTAATAGCGCGTTTCCTTGCCTAAAACTTATGTAAACCATTACTAATAATATTGCCTTTTAGGAGAAACAATATTTTTCGATTTTGTGTAAAAAATTTTGAAATTGTCATAATTTTTATTTATTTATTACGTGGTTATTTAGCAACAGTTTCCAATAAAAATTGGTTATCGCCGAGCCCAATCTTTCATCTTTGAATAACTGCCTCCACATGTCTCCAAAACTAAATAGTTTCTAAGAATTTTAAAATGGCGCGGAGCTTTACAATAGAAATTTCATGTAACTCTGATCTTAATAAATGATTAACAAATATAGCTAGGATTCGAGTCCAGTACAGCATATAGGACCTTTCATTTGGAACTATAAGAAATATATCGACCAATTCATAATGCGATGAACTCCCAAATCGACATGATTGCAGCGGGCGTTTCGTTTTGTAGCGCACGGTTCTCCAATGTGCTATGCCTGAGATAGACCGAAATCCGTGTGCGTCTGCCTTCCAATATAAATTGTTCGATTTTTACATTGATCCGTTTTTCTTTAACCTTCGATATTCAAAGACAGAACAGTAAAGTATTATACTATACCTTTAAATTTTAAAAGGGATTATATAGGATGTTATCTTGCTTTCTCGCTGACACATATCACAAGAATTTATTGATCGATATACAGCTCTTTATCTCAATCCCCAAAATCCCTGACAAACATAATAAAAATGATACTGTTGTATAAATCCATTTCTCACTTTGTTGGTTGATGTTATTCGACTCCTTACATTATATTAAATACTACAGATTGAGCCATTCCGTTTCGAATCAATAAAACATTTGATCCATCTTCCATCAGTGTTCTCAACTAGTTGTGCTCTCCCCCAAGTTATAGTCGTCTATCTTCATCTTTCGTAATTCCAGATTCTTTATCCTTCTTCAAATTCCTTCCGACTATATTCTCCGGCTGGCTAGACCTTTGAATAGGCTAGACGCATTGCACGACTGACCACTATAATTTGTTGTTCCGTTCGGGTTTGTGCATTACTATTCATTTATTTCATTATTTCATAGGTCATGCATGTTACGTCATCAGTATTTTGAAACGTTACCGCTAATGATGTTAGCCACTGGAAAATAATTAACAACTAAATAATCTGTATTATTTGTTTTATTTTAGTCGTCGCAAAGATTTAAACATTGTGATACCTACTGCGTATAACTGGTAAAAATTAAAACGTAAACAGAGCAAAGGATATACAAGCAGAGTGAGGTTAGTACAGTGATTTATTTACGTTTGTGTATGTGCAGAAGTGCAGGTATTTAATGTATTTATGGTGGTGCGCCATGGTATAAGTAACAATAGGTATGATATCTAACCGTCCCAATTTCGTCTGCCGTGCGCATGGAGAGTAAGTTTTAAATCTCTTATGGAAGTTTACATTGCTGTCATCTTTTGTAACTCTTTTTTGAATGTATTAAAACGTTTTAAGCATGTAATGATATATGAAATGAAAGAATAATATATGACGAGTATTTACGTATATTAATTTCATAGAAATATAACCCACAAATACCACTAAAAAAAGAAAAGATATTAGACAAATTCTTCGCGCCATTTAAGCCGGCGACGATAGCGGAAAGCTGCTCGCCGACCACTGCAGGTTTTGAAACAGTGTTGCCAGACTTTTACAATTGTAATAGATCCATACTATTTTAACAGTCTTGTTGTGGGGCTCCCCATATGAAATTTATGTTCAATCTGGAGGTGGTCCCCCATCTAATAGGAAAGTAACGACCTTTTTTTCGTACTATTATTACTCTGACGCCGTTTTAATTAAAAGTTTTTACGTTTAGTGGTATGTGAAATGAAAGAATAATATCATGGTATTTAGGAATATTTATTTCATGAACATACAACAAAGATTAAAGCTAAAATACGACCTAATTATCTTTCCGCTTACACAACTGTATCCATTTTAATTGTTTGTTTTTATCTTTAGGAAAGCGGAAAAACCTTATATTTCTATTAAATGTCTTTGCCTGGTTATCCATATCACAACCGAACATAGCGCACCTCATTTTATGAAAATTCAGATATTTTTTTTAATAAACACAAGACTAAGAAAACGTTCTGGTAAACTTACAAAATGTCCACCAAAAACTACGGCAACCATGCAGCAGTGTTGCCAGAAATCCGTGATCGAAAGAAATAGAGTGCCGGTTCGAAACCTAGGAATAGTAAAAAACGGTGTCAGAGTAAAAAGAGTACGAAAAAAAAGGGTCGTTACTTTCCTATTAGATGAAATTTATGTTCAATCTGGAGGTGGTCCCTCCAGATTGAACATAAATTTCATATGGGGGGGGAGCCCCACAACAAGAATCTTAAATAGTAGTGGATCTATTACAATTGTAAAAGTCTGGCAACACTGTTTCAAACCAGCAGTGGTCGGCGAGCAGCCTTCGGCATGCTTCGGCTATCGTCGCCGGTACCATGGCCGGCCATATGGCCGGCTTAAATGGCGCGAAGAATTTGTCTAATATCTTTTCTTTTTTTAGTGGTATTTGTGGGTTATATTTCTATGAAATTAATATACGTAAATACTCGTCATATATTATTCTTTCATTTCATATATCATTACATGCTTAAAACGTTTTAATACATTCAAAAAAGAGTTAAAAAAGATGACAGCAATGTAAACTTCCATAAGAGATTTAAAACTTACTCGCCAAGCCACGTGATCATCTGCGTGCAATCATACCTATTGTTACTTATACCATGGTGGTGCGCCATGGTCAGAATACGCTATGCTACAACGCTAGAGCTAAATATGAATGTGTTTCTCTCTCATATGACCAACATTTTGAATACTTGAAATATATTTCGTATAGTATAATATATGCTTAATATTGCCAGATAGTTTTAAATTTATTGATTCGTCATATTATTATAATACTATGAGCTAGGGCGCAGCGTATTTTTTTTATTGGGTCAATTTCTCGGAATTCGATATTTTCTAGACTGTTTGGCGGTCTAGTAGGTATAATTGGCTTCCAAGGTTTCTTGCATCTAAAGAATGTGTTGCCTTTCGACAAAATGGTCATTGGGTCATTAATTATTGCAAATAGAAATATTCATAGATTCTTATAAAGCCATGAGTCGGAGTAGTTTAAATTAGTGCTGGGCGATGTTCATCGATGTTTTTGAAACATCGATGTTCTGTTATCGATGTTCGATGTTTTCGACATCGATGTTAGAGGTCAAACATCGATGTCGACATCGATGTTTACCTTTCGATGTTCGATGTTATAACAAAACAAAAAAACTAAATTGTAATCTTAAACTCAATTTTCCCAGCACAAGAAAATAAGAGCGAAAGCTTTTGATTTCATTTGCTAAAAGCCTTATTAGAGTCGACAATAAAAATTTCCGGTGCAATGGCAATTATATTTGCACGAATTCATGCGCAGTAAACCGTTCTCGATCAGCTGGCGCACGGTCAGAACAGCAGTTGGTAGTGTCGAAATCCCTAAAATACCCCCAGAATGAGCAAACCTGTTCGTTTTGATTACCAGTTAAAGCAGCTACTTACAAATGGCAGTTCAAAAAAGTTGCTACGAATTAGCAGTACATATGCTTAATAAAGAATGTGAACTGTTAATTTAAGTAGCAGTTAGTTTAAATAGCCATTAGCTGTTCATAGGTGCTTCGACCAACTAATAAACAATTAAAAATAACAGAATAATCCATCTCTACCCAGACTTGCACCGGCAATGGCAATGAAAGTGGCGCGTGCCCCATTTCTGGCAATGCGAGACAGCTGATCGAGAACGGTGTACTGCGCATGAATCCGTGCAATTTTATATGCCAGACTAGAATTGCCGACTGTAATACGGATTCCATCCTCGCATTGCGAGAAGTATTTGGCCAGCTGATCCAGAACGGTTTAGTGCGCATTAATACATGCAATTATAATTGCCATTGCTGGCGCAAGAGGCAAAAATTGCCAACACTAATACGGCTTTAAAGATGGTTGAAATCTTTTTTTTTCCATAGCCGGCGAAACTATGGCCCCAAAAACGAAATAGCTTGCAAGGAAAGAAACTTTCTAAGTTACTTTTCTTGCAATCTATCAATAAAAAATTTTGGGACGCTCATTAATCTAGATTTACAAAAAAAATAGTTTAGTAGAAGTTGCTAGTGACTGGAATTAATGCAGTTATAAAATATTATGTTTTAATATTTGCTTTATTTTTTTGCTTATATTATTTTCTTAAATTTCTGTTATATCATAATTTTTCAATTCTTTCTAATAAAAAGTTTTTTTATTTTTTATATCTAATTTATTCCTATTCGCAAATATACATTTTTAAATGTCGATGTTTGAACATCGATGTTTAGAAAACATCGATGTTTTACAACCGATGTTTCTACGCCATCGATGTTAGCTTTCGATGTTAACATCGATGGTCAACATCGATGTTCCGTTTCGATGTCCCAGCACTAGTTTAAATTCTGAATAATTTTGGGAAAAATAAAATCTTATTAAATTACATAGGTATGTATGATCACATCATTGACTGCATTCAGCAGAGCCCATCGATTTATAAGCGATTTTTAATCGGTGACGACACGATGCGCATCGATTTGTAGTTCTGGTGAATGCGTTTTGTTGTCAGCTTTTTGTTTGGTTAGGATCCCTAAATGTTTTCATGAAATATTAAATTTTTTGAATAATGGATAATCTTATTTTTAATGGTCCTCTTCCACTCGCGGAGATTATGTATAATATGTATTTATAATCATAATCCACTTCCTTCGTCATTTTTTATAATTTTCACTCCTCAACCTGACCGATGAATTTAATTATCGAGTAACTTGATACTCGAGCGATTTTAATAAACGAGTGAATCACTCGAGCTATTAATCACTTGACATTTTTATGACTAAGAAGACTTTGTGTCGATAAAACACCAGGGGTTGTTTTTGTAAGTTTTAGAAGTTTAGTCGAGAGTTCAGTTGATTCTGATTTTTTTTAAAAATAATATTCTTTGATTTTTAAAAAATTTACAATTGCCGCTGGCTAGCCAGTTAAAACAAAAACCATGTCGCGATGAATCCACTAAGAGATTTGGCATACTTTTTGTATGCACCTTCTCGTTTATCTACCTTTAGCAAAGACGTATGTCGTGTCAGTCTTCGGAGCGTCAAACTCGAACGTCGCTAATCGGCACATTTCGGGTTTGTAATAAGTAACAAGCGACGATTTTCGCTTGAATTTATAACTCGAGCAGTTTTTTTACTAATCGAGCGATGTCGGTTATTTCAAAAATCGAGTACTTGTTTTTTCGGTCGAGTGATCACAACTAGGGAATCCAATCCCGCACCCAAACTTTAATCCCGTAAAACTGCGGGATTGAGCCCATCGGTACCGCGGATCCGCGGGTTAGCAAACAATGAACTGCGGTATTTTTGGTCGACGCGTCGGGGATTCCCCGCCATGCTGGACTATTGAAAATACGTTAAACAGGACAGTTTTCATGCGTATGTGCGAACGTAAGGGCGTTGTTCTACTAGTATCTAGTGACATTTATCAATCACAAAAATGAGTGTCAGTGTAGTTTACAAAGACAATATAGGTTCAAGTTTAGTTCGGAATTATTTTCTAAAGTCTGAAGATGGTCTTACAGCTAAATGTAAGTTATGCCCTAGCATTATCAAAATCTCTGCTCGTTCCACCAAAGGTCTTCACACCCATTTACAAACAAAGCATAATATTAATTTGAAAGTCCAGAGCAGCAGCGGTAGTGTTGATATTGATAAAATAACATAGGAAACCAAAGCTAGTACCAGCAGTTCGAGTAGTTCGTTTAGTTCTATTGCTAAGCGCTCAGATGTTAGTGGTTCTTCTGTGCTACCTAAGAAAATGAAAATTACAGATTTTTTTTCATCTGAGAAAAAGTTTCAATGGAGGAATGAGTGTCTCGAATGGTAGCCAAAGATGGTATACCGCAAAGAAAATATAACATGTATACCCTTTGGAAAGTTTATCACATCGACCGACATGCGCCAACTATTCGAATCAGAGGGCCACAAATTGTGTAAAATCTATTCCGCCTACAAGTGTCGAAGCTGAACGTGCGTTTTCAGCCGCAGGATACATGTGCAATAAAATAAGATCAAATCTAAAAGATGAAACACTAAACATGTTATCTTTTCTCCCAAAATACTTTCAAAATCAATGTAACATGTAACCGTTTAACTAGTCGTACTATTGTATTGTACCTATATGCAATAAATATTGCATATAGGTACAATACTATAGTATATAGTACTGCTACTATACTCTGTTTCTAATTGCATAAAACAACTTTTTATTAATATACAGCACCCACATCGGGTCCCGCAAATCCCACGAATCCCGCACGTGTCAATCCCACGAGATCACCTCGGGATCCGGCATTTGCGGGATTGGATTCCCTAATCACAATACTAACAAAAAATAATAGGTCCTTGATATTACTGTAAAGTTAAACTGTACGTTTTATTATCGTCTAGAGATTTAACACCGAAATCGGAAAAACCAAACACATTTTCAATAAAATCACCATAGTCTATTATTAATTGCATAACCCGCGCACACTGTGTATACTTTTTAAATGTAAACTATCTACGCTTGATTCTCCCTATAATAAAAATAGGTTTTCTAATGAGACACTTTCATGTTAATTCGTTTTATTCGGGTTAACTATGAGGGCAAATGAATATTTTTTCGGCAATTATTTTTAGCAATGGAGGCGGCAGAAAAATCACATTCCGCGTCGGAAAAGCTATCAGTTGGTAATGCGACGCCGGTTATCGAACAACACTCGGGAAATCTCAACGAATGTTTGGATGCGAAACGTGGGATAGATCAGCCTGTGGTTCATCCAGATGGTGTTGTTGATGTAGTGAAAAATAAGAAAGAAAACATGAAAATTACAATTGGTGTTGCATTTTTGAAGAGGGTGAGTAGTATAAGCATTTTTTTAAATTTGTATTTATTTTTCAATATTCAATGTTCTAGTTCAGAGGTACTACTGTACGGGTGCGGCAAAAAAAGTTCATATAAGGCACAGCCTAAGTGAATTTGCCATAAAGCACTCAATAGGACTCTAGAGAGCATTATACGGAACCTACACTTTATCCAAACCAAAGGTATTGTAAACTACAGATCCCATAAAGCCCTTGGAAAGGAAATGGGTGGAAGAGAGAACTATATGTTTGTTGGCTGAAAGGCAACAATGCTCAAGTCTGGTTAATATCAGATGGTTAAATATTAAAACATAACTATACTTACGGATGAAAAGATAAATCCTGATTTAAATGATCCCCTCTTTTACAAACTACACATGAATGCACCATGATTGTTTATAATAAAGACGATTTTTCAACAATAATCACAAAAAAACACAAATCGACTAAAATATATAAACAATCTTTTAGATCACAGCGCCAACGTTGTAATCTAATCAAATTAACAAATTTTTAATTGGGATCTTGCAAGATACCTTTGCGATAAATATGTCAATCTGAAAGAGGTGGGAAAGACTGTAGTATTGGTTGCATAGGCTAGAAAAGTACATTTTTCTATCTGTAGTTTGTAATATCTTTGCACCGAACGGGTTTTTCTTATCTATCACGCTTATCAACACCTGCTTTTTACGCCGTCTAGGGGGAAGGCAAATCGAATTATTCTAAATACTTTCTTTAAATACTTTAATTGTTTTTTTATTTTGGTTTACGTATATGATATTTAATTTTTCTTACTTACCTCCAAAGTAACAGACTTTACTCTGAAAATATATGTTCAAGTAAAAAGTGCGCAAGCGATAATTATTATTTTCTTGCAGCCGGCTTAATCCAACGAATAAGTGATTCACCGTCTCAGTAGCTGAACGTACGTGTTTTGGTTGCTTTTGTGATCACTTTAAATCAACTGCGCCTCGGGTAGTTTCAAAACCCCCTTTTCCGCTCCCACATTCGCCTTGACAAGTTCGAAAACAATCCTTACTATGGAGTATATGTAGTTGTAATTTTATTCTCTGATCGAATTCTAATCCAAATAAAAATTCTCTTTTAATGTTATATACAGGGTGTTATGGAAATGACTTATTATATATAAATGGGTGACCCCTTGGGTGTCCTAGAGAAGCGCTATATATTTTATTTTTTTTAAATCGACCGTTTTAAAAGTGGGCGCAATAAACACTCTTACTCACAGGTCAGTCCACGCTACTGTACAACATTTCATCCAGAGCCAATGGCAATGTTGCCAAAGTTAATGTAAAACTGAAATTCCATATAAAATTATAAAAATAAATTATTTTCTACCTACTTGTATTTATCCTTATACCTAAAGAGCGAGGAAATCCAGGCACAAGCACAATCAGTTTTTTTTCTTTTTCATGGGAACACTCCTGGAAACACTTTATGTACACACAGTAATAGTGAAACAGAACCGATAGTTAGCTTTTGAAAATACAATAATACAGATTATACTACAGATTATTAGATTTTATTACACGCGAGAAATTTGACGTCCAGAAGAAACGCGTCAAAAACTATTCAAAGATTATTTATGTACGGGCAAGATACACGCGTAAACCGAAAAAACAGAGCGGATCGCTGAAAGTGGTGATCGACGAGACACAACGTATCAGGCCGCTGGTTGGTCTTGGACTAACAGACGCACGCGTGCGGCGCTATATGAAACTACTTCGCCCAGCCGATGTAAGGCATCAAGAGGTCATTGGCATTTGACCTAGTGACGTACGTGGCTATTACTATTCGATATGTTTTTTCGGGTTGTTTAAAACAAAGTCCGTCGTAAATGTTCTTCAATTAATGGTACAAAAAGGTATTACAGAATGGAAAAGTGTTTAAATTGTTTTATTTTGTCTAAAGAGTTTAAGGTGTACATATGACAACACCGGCCAGAATTCCTTGATTGCTTACATGTATCGCAGTGCCACACAGGTGTTTTTCTGGTTTGACGTCAGGTCACTTTTACCGCTGAATGAATTGAAAGCGCCATTTATGGCTATTTTTCTTCAATTTGTCTTTATCTCAGGAATTGTCGGTTTAAATATAATACGTCATTTCCATAACACCCTGTATATTATTTTTTAGAGCAGATATAAAGAAGGCGCAGCCTCGTAAAATAATTGGACCGATGCCGCCCTGGCTGTAGTAAATAATAAAACCTTCTTATATTTCTATTTCTATCGGAATTTGTTCGGGGAATAAAATTGCAACTATAAGTATTGATTGGAAAATTCTTTGCACCAGTGAATACGGTTCAAACATACGTATCTTTTTAACTGAAAAAAGTTAACGCAAACGGCTTTACGCCAAAATTATTTACAAGGAGTGTTTGAAGTTATTGAATTTTTTTAATAATATTTCTTCTTACTTCTCTGTCAAACGTCCGCGAGGTTTTTAAAGCCAGCCGTTTCCCAGAAATTTCCCATATTACCAAACTTATTTTTTTAGATTTCCTTACTTTTGATTGGCTATATTGTATGCTATTTCAACTTTTCCTTAATATTGCCAATAGTAGCCGTATGCACTATAGTATGGTACGAAAATACCAAATCCAAAAAAGGCGAAAGAATACAAAAAAAAATACGAGCTAGTACGATGACTAAAAATGAAATTTTGGAGATTGTAAAGGATTTACCGGCATGGGTGAGAATGTAGTAAATTTAAAAATATAAGTACATTTTAAATTAACCACATATTTTGTTTATTTAGGTTAATTTTCCCGATCGAGAAAGAGCAGAGTGGCTTAACGAGGTAAGGCTATACAGATTATTGAATATTCTTTCACATTTAAATTTTATTAAAAAAAAGAGTGGGTACCTACACTTTATCCAACCCAAAGGTATTGAAAATCACAGATCCCATAATCTATTCATAAAACTCTTAGAAAGTGAAGCTGTGATTGTGTGAAATGTTATTCAAAATCAGTAATGGGTGGAAGAGAGAACTACATATTTGTTGGCTGAATGGCAACAATGTTGAAGTCTGGCTATATCAGATGGTTAAATATTAAAACATAACCATACTTACCGATGAAAAGATAAATCCTTATTTAAATGATCCACTCTTTTACAAACTACACATGAATGCACCACGATTGTTTATAATAAAGACGATTTTTCACCAATAATCACAAAACATCACAAACCAACCAAAATATATTATATCTTTTACGAGATTAGTATTCATTCATATTTTAGTAGTAAAATAAAAATATATGTTGCCAGAGTGCAGTTGGATTAGTTCAAGATTCGTTGTAATTGTCAAATTAACAAAATTTTAATTGGGATTTTGCAAGATACCTTTGCGATAAATACGTCAATCTGGCTATACTGCAATCATGACCGAAAGAGGTGGGAAAGACTGTTTGTATTTGTTGCGTAGGCTAGAGATGTACATTTTTCTATCTGTAGTTTGTAATATCTTTGATCCAAATCAAATAGAATTTATTTTCTTCTCGTTCAAAAAGGCAATAAAAAAATACCAAGAAAATTCTATTTTATGTCTCATTAGTACATGTGATGATATTATATTTAATAATCATATAATAATAATAATGTGGTTGTTGTTTTACTGAATTTTTATCAGAAGTTTTTATTTAAATTAGATACCTACTTTATCTTTTTAATGTTTAATTTTTAAGCAATTTCGATAAAAATATTGTAAATACTAATTGAAATGTTTGGATTAAACTATTAAACCTTTAATTTCTTTAATATTTTTAACGTTTTTTATTAAATATTTTTAGATAATATCTCAGCTATGGCCCAGTCTAAACTGTTACATTATAAAATACTGCAGAGGTAAAATTCAGACCAATATAAGAAAGAAATTTGACTCTTTTAAATTTGAGGAGTTGGACTTCGGGCAAATGGTAAATAGAATACAATACAGTTGAATCGGGGAAAGGATGAACGTGCGTCATCACTTGTAAAAGTATGATTCAAATCGAGATTATGAAGATCAAATAAAACAACAGCACGTCAGCAGCTAACGGACGTTTTTAACAAAACTGTCGATCGCTGTCAAATCAGAAATCGCTTTTTAAAATCGATGGAAAAAATCACTTGCGATTTTCCATTGATTTTTTTAGTCTATTCAGCAGATGATTATAAATCGCTTACAAATCGATGGGTTCTGCTGACTGCGACCATTGTATTTCGTTTTATCCTTTTTCATTAACTGATAAAACAAAAATACATACAATAAAAATAACAGGTATTTGATATTACTTATTATGACATTCATTCTTTCCCCTGTCCAATTGTTTATGCGATTAAATTAACTAAATAAAATATACTGGCAGTATCATGATAAAATGCCTAGGAGCATCGTAAAAAATGATAGGTAAAGTTTTTTTTACGAAAAATGATTCGAATTTAATTAATAACTGCAATAAAGGAATTTATTTCTTATCGCTATATTATATCACATTATTGTGGATCAGGAAGAAAAAATTTTTTTCAATATTTTTCGTCTATGGTATCTTGTCCTAATATACACAGTAGACATCTAAGATTGACAGGTATTATACAACGTGTCCAAGATAAGGAGGGTCAGTACAGGGATCTCGGAAACCGTATAACAAATAATTTAATAATAAACCACAAATAAGTGAACAAAAATCATTCCAAAACAGTCATAAAACGAACAACGAAAAAAGTAAGGAACTACATAATCAGGCGTTCAAAATGATTTCCGTTATTCTCTAAGCACAAATAACGTTTTTCTAACTGCCCAATAACAGTTTTTTTGAGATAAAATAAAAGATGCGATAGAATATCAAACTTTTCAGCATTTGTAAATTTATGTTCCATATTTTCTGAAAAATAGAAAACCTCTTAAAACGCTCTCAAACGATCACAATGGGAATGTCAAGTGAAACAAATCACGCGTCGCCATCTTAATTTTTTGTTTCAAGCGCCTACTTTTCTTTTAAATCCCGAATCAACAGAAGTTTGAAATAATGTTTCTGTATTTTGTTCACTTATTTGTGTGTTTATTATTAAATTATTTATTATTTATTGAACTACTCCAACATAAGTAAAAATTTAGAGCTTACTTATGAGATGTTATTTATAAAATTAGGAGAATACAGGACGTATCTCAAAATTTCCTAATGTTGTTCAAAAAAACCTCGAAACGTCATTAAACCACAATGTGTCATACATCGTTGCATTCGGAAGAAAAAAAGCTATCAAATTCCAATATCAGAAAAACAGGACTGTATTTAAAATATGATAATGGCCCTTCGAAGACGACTCGTCGGATTACAAAACAAGTAACGCTGTTAGCTAGAGCGGAAAAAGTGGCAATGTAAAAGTGCAATTTACTTTAGAATTCGATCTCAAAAAAACCCAGGAAAACAATAAAACGATTTTTCAGAATTTCGGTTTTCTCCGGAACTACTCGGAATTTTAAAACTTTCTAAACGGCATATTATTAGGCACGTAAATGCACAACTTTAACTCCATTTAACTGACTTCGTATCTCTTACGGTTTCCGAGATCCCTGTACTGGCCCTCATTATCTTGGACACGTTGTACATAAAAAAAAATTTTCAGCCACCAAAAATTGATGGAGTTAAAGTTTATCAGAAATCAGTTTCGAGGGATTCTATAATTATAGACTTCGAAGTGTTGTAAGTATACTCAATTTTTTTTGTTAAATAATTTCGTTATTGCTTTTTCCTATGAGCGTGCGTAAAGTAGCACTTTTCTGCATAGGTTTTCATGAAGTTTCTATGTGTCCCGTGAATAATGAATCACACGGACACGAACGATCCTTGAATAATGATTATTTCCAAAAAATGGCCTGATAATGATTATTTTAATGTCGATACAAAGATTTTCTACAGTTACCTATCCGTTTTTAGTTATGATGGGGATTGCGACATCAATTTCTCAATGTCTGGGGCCCAAATTGGGACAATTAAGGATTTTCAGGTAATGTTAACTACATAATAATGAGAAAAAAGAGTACAATACATTCATTAAAAGTCTATTTTATAATCTGTTATTATTTTTTCAACAACTACTGCTTAAATAGTAGTAATTATTTCTATTGGAAACTACCACGTATTGATGATTGATTACGTAAAAACAAGTCAAAATAGTATCAACATGGGCCCGCGGATGCTTTGTTTGAAATATACAGGGTGTTTGAAATTTCATACATTTTTTGATTCTACGCAGATTTTGTATATCATGTCCTATACCTATCTAATTCTAAAGGAAATAAAATTAGATTTTTTGAGAAAACGCTTTGATATAGGTATAGGACAGTAAATACTATTTATAAAGAACAACCAATTTGCCATCAAATTAAACAAAAATATACAGGGTGTTCCATTTAAAATAAGAAAGTTTTAAATGGTTGAATTCTTTCACAATGAAGCTTGAATTGTGACGACCCTGTACATTTTCTGCCGAATTTGAAATATTTTTAAGATTTGATGATCTTCTAGCTATTCGATTAGAAAACATTTTTACTCCAAGAGCTTAAGGTAAAAAAAATATATGGATTATTTCATCGACATGCATTTGCCAAATAATTACAAGTCCAGATATCTCAAAAGCTAACAGAGTCTGACAAAAACATGTTCTATACAATGTGCTTAGTATTTAACGCTTAATCCAAAAACGTAATAAAAGTTACCATGTTGTATTTAAAAAACGAAAGTTGGCAGCTACTTTCGGTATAACCGGAAATGACAAAAACATGTGAATATTTTAGTTAAAGAGAGCATATCGATAAACCTAAATCCCCAAAGTTTCAGAAACATATATTCACTCGTCCTCCATAAAGTTCTAATGCAAGCTCGTCGTGAATCACCCTATATAATAATTTAACAAGTATTTGGTGTTTTTAATAAACACACCGACAGACCATATTTAACAGATTTTGACAAAATCGCATTTATCTTGTAAACGAAGCTAACTTCAAATAAATATTTACAAATGTTTATTTTAGTGATTTAAATTTGAGAAAAAGTCGGTGTCGTAATTATTTTAATTCTATAAGTCACTTATAAGTGAAAAATTTGGTTTTACCTTTACCTACATAAAACCGATAAAAATTGAAGACTTCTTTCAGATGGGAGTGGAAATTCGCGTAGTGTTGAAACCACTCTTATTTAAACTACCCATTATTGGAGGAATGCAGATATTCTTCCTCAACATCCCGGATATTCATTTTGAATTGGAAGGAGTTACAGGAATACCAGGATTCAGGTAAAATATCGATTTTATATAGATTATACAAGTAGTTATGGAAGTTGGTTATTATTTTTAAATGGGCGAGTCCTTATGGGAGTCTTAGAGAAACACTATACAGGGTGTTATGGAAATGACGTATTATATTTAAATGGGTGACTCCTTGGGCGTATTAGAGAAGCGCTACATATTTAATTTTTTTTTTCGACGGTTTTAAAAGTGGGGTAACAAACACTCTTACTCACAGGTCAGTCCGCGCTACTGTTCAACATTTCACCCAGATCCAATGGCAATGTTGCCAAACTTAATGTAAAACTGAAATTCCATATAAAATTATAAAAATAAATTATTTTCTACCTACTTGTATTTATCTTTATACCTAAAGAGCGAGGATATCCAGGCACAAACACAATCAGTTTTTTTTTCTAATTCATGGGAACACTCCTGGAAACACTTTATGTACACACAGTAATAGGGAAACAGAACCGATAGTTAGTTTTTGAAAATACAATAATACAGATTATACTACAGATTATTAGATTTTATTACACGCGACGAAATTTGATGTCCAGAAGAAACGCGTCAATAAAAACAATATTCAAAGATTATTTATGGACGGGCAAGATACACGCGTAAACCGAAAAAAACAGAACAGATTGCTGTGAGTGTGTTGGTGATCGACGAGACACAACGTATCCGGCCGCTGGTTGGTCTTCAACTAACAGACCGCAAGCGTGTGGCGCTATATGAAACTACTTCGCTCAGCCGATGTAAGGCGTCAAGAGGTCATTGCCACTTGACCTAGTGACGTACGTGGCTATTACTATTGCATATGTTTTTTCGGGTTGTTTAAAACATAGTCCGTCGTAAATGTTCTTCAATTAATTGTTCAAAAAGATATTACAGAATGGAAAAGTGTTTAAATTATTTAATTTTGTCTAAATAGTTTAAGGTGTACATATGACAACACCGGCCAGAATTCCTTGATTGCTTCATGTATCGCAGTGCCACACAGGTGTTTTTCTGGTTTGACGTCAGGTCACCTTTAGCGCTTAATCAATTGAAAGCGCCATTTATGGCTATTTTTCTTCGATTTGTCTTTATCTCAGGAATTGCCGATTTAAATATAATACGTCATTTCCATAACACCCTGTATACGTTTATTTTTAAACTGACCGTGTAAAACCTTGGGTCAAGACCCCTTAAATCGCATCACATGCGGCAAACATGTCCACTTGGCAAGCCTTTCAATATTGAAACAATGGTAGCATGCAATGTAGCCAAGCATAATGCGAAACTGAAATTTCAGATTAAAAGTTATAAACCATGTCAATATTTTCCATAGCACCGTGCACCTATACATAACGATAAATGTTCTAGATATTTTTCGTAAATACTATTATTTCTTAATTTTCCAGTTACTTAGTTCGTCAAAAAATTGAAGAAATTATAAACAAAAAATTGGTTTTTCCGAATAAAATAACCAAACGGTTCACTAAGTCAATTGAAGCAGCGGAGCTGAAGTCAATAGAGGCCGAAGTAAGTAATATTCAATTAAAACAACCTTGTTTTTATGATTTGTATCAAATAATCGACTTATCCAGCAATGCGATATACATAGATCCATGATAAATTTATATTTAAACGATACAAGTTTGTTATACAGTGTGTACATAAAGTAAGGAACAAATTCATTATCTAGGAATCTAAAAATATTTCTGAAAAATCCTCGGACACGTGTATAATAATTTTTAATGGCGCATTTTTTTCCCATACAAACTTAATATACAAGATGGCTCATGTAGTAGATATGACATTATCGACGATTTTTTTAAATGGGAACCCCTATATTTTAGTTCAGATCTGTAATCTCCAAGAACAGCTGATTTCAAAAACATAACACACTTAGGGCCTAAAATTCATAGTTTCGTTACTACAGGGTAAAACAAATAATTTTATTTAAGATATTTTTAATTTAAAAAAATGTAAAAAAATTAAATAAGCTATTTAATTAAGTGTTGAAATTGTCTTCCTTCTGCTGCCTGACAGTACCCCAAGCGAGCAATAAATTCTTGTTGGACTTTTCTTATGGTTTCTTCTGAAATGTTCCTGCATTCTGTTATTATTCGATTTTTTAAATCTTCAATATTGGCAGGTCTGACTTTATAAACAACATTTTTCAGGTGACCCCACAAGAAAAAGTCCAGTGGTGTAAGGTCTGGAGACCTAGGCGGCCATTCAACAGGCCCACGTCTTCCAATCCACTTGTTCGGAAAAACTTGGTTTATGTAATGGCGCACTTAGCATATTTAATTTTTTTACATTTTTTTAAATTAAAAATATCTTAAATAAAATTATTTGTTTTACCCTGTAGTAACGAAACTATGAATTTTAGGCCCTAAGTGTGTTATGTTTTTGAAATCAGCTGTTCTTGGAGATTACAGATCTGAACTAAAATATAGGGGTTCCCATTTAAAAAAATCGTCGATAATGTCATATCTACTACATGAGCCATCTTGTATATTAAGTTTGTATGGGAAAAAAATGCGCCATTAAAAATTATTATACACGTGTCCGAGGATTTTTCAGAAATATTTTTAGATTCCTAGATAATGAATTTGTTCCTTACTTTATGTACACACTGTAGATTGTATTTTTTGAAAACCCTATATTAGAAAATATACGAGGCGAACTACGCTTCCGCCACTGGCTTGTTATAAGATTAATTTTTTTAGGGTGTCTTAAGAGTGCATGTTTTTGAAGCCAGAGATTTGGAAAAAAAAGATGTAACGGGCAAATCTGATCCGTATGTGATACTGAATGTCGGGGCACAGGAACACAAATCTCAAGTTATAAAAAGAGACCTGAATCCTCAATGGGACTATTACTGCGAGGTAGGAATAACGTTTTTGCAAATTGATATATTTTGAAATGTCACGTTTATTTTTAATAATTATACTGAACATAAACGAATGTAATTTTTAAGGCCAAGCAACATTTTCTTATTCTACTTTGCTCTAAAATTAAATTAAGGGTACTTTACTTCACTCTTAGGACAATTCTAATATTTCACTATCCTGTACAGGGTGTCCCATTTTCGACACTTTTATAGGGTATCTCCGTAATTGTTGCTCTCAAAAAAGTAATGTTGGTGTCATATATTCTTTTTGGGTCAAACTTAAAAGGGCAAAATCAAAATTTTAAATTTTTCGCTCGCTTAAGAGATACGGGGGAAAATCAAAAATTGACAATTTTAAAATTAGCCTATATTTTCTTAGTTAAAAGAGATACAGAAAAATGTTTTATACAGAAGTTTCTTTATATTGATTGTTGAATAATCTGCCGTTTTCAGAATAAGTATACGGAGTCAGGTAAAATTTTATCGGACCTAACCTCATTTTCTTAAATGGAACACCCTGTATATTTTAATCTAAAAAGATACTCTTTTAAATTCTCCTTTCAAATATATAGCACACCATGGATAATATTGGTCTTTCCGGATAGTGAACAAAATATACATTTTGCGTCATTTCTTCGTTTTTTCCACTTTAAATATAAACTGATATCAAATTTTTCAAAATGTTGTTAGGTCATTTTCGCAAATGAATATGTAAAAATGAAATTGATGTTAAATGTTAATAGTCAACATAGTTGTTTCTAGGATATTAGCTTTTGTTTCATGGTCTACTGTGGTTTAATGTAATAAACTTTAATAAATCGCGTAGGACACCAATATCATCCATGGTGTGTTATATATTTGAAAGGAGAATTTAAAATAGTATATTTTTAGATTAAAATATACAGGGTGTTCCATAAAAAATAGGTTCGATAGCTTATTTACCCGACCCCGTATACATATTCTGAAAACGGCAGATTATTCAATAATCAATATAAAGAAACTCTGTATAAAACTTTTTTCTGTATCTCTTTTAACTAAGAAAATATAGGGTAATTTTCAAATTGTAAATATTTTGATTTTCCCCCGTATCTCTTAAGCGAGCGAAAATTTTCTAATTTTTTACTTTACCCTTTTAAGTTTGACCCAAAAAGAGTACATGACACCTACATTACTTTTTTGATAGCACTAACAATAACGGAGATACCCTATAAAAGGGTCGAAAAAGGGACACCCTGTACATACTGTCTATAGTTTGAACAGTTTATCATTATTTTCTCGGGAAGCAGAACTTTTTATAAAGAGTAACCGTTTTTCGTAACATTAATGATAAAAAAGTTTCCCATATGTACAGAACTTAAGCGAACACACTGTATAAGTGTAAAAACCCCAGATTTGCTACACAATGGTGTAACAGCCGTTAAGAAACATCAACACCAAAGTTACAAAGCAAAATATCTTACAGAACCATTTTCCTGTATAATGTAAGTTCTTACAGCTAGTTAAGAAACCTATAATTTGGTGGTAAGACCACTCTTACATGGTAATATTGTAGTTATTTGGTCCTAAGAACAAAAAAGTATCACTTTATACAACACATTTGCAAATCAGGCGGTGTGATAAAATAAAATTAATTTTCTTTCTCTCTAGTTCATCATTTTGGACCCAGTGGCACAACAACTCTATTTTAAGCTATTTGATCAAGACGAATTCAACGAAGATGATTTTCTCGGCAGGTTGGTAAAATTACATGAACTATTAATTTGGAAACATTTTTCGATAGAATCGACTCGATATCTGTCTGTAGTCACAGTCTATTACAATAATTCTATAAACTTATGCTTAAACACACTTAATGTGAACGTGAACGTAACCTTCATGATATATATTTGAAACATTTTCTTAAATTGCTAAACTGACACCACAGCGACAGCGGCTTGAAAATATACCTATCTACATATTGATTTATTTTTATTTTGAATTAAAGAGACACCTACATAAAATGGTATAATAATTTTTGTACTTCAGCTCTGCCCGAAGATATTACAAACTACAGATAGAAAAATGTACATTTCTAGCCTACTCAACGGATACAAACAGTCTTTCCCACCTCTTTCGGTCATTATTGCAGCATAGCCAGATTGTCATATTTATCGCAAAGGTTAATTTGACAATTACAACTGGTTTAAGGTTAATCCGCAATTGCTCTTAATATCAATTTATTTCCCAAAAATTTGACTATAAACTGTGAAAAGCCGATGGGAGATTCTTTAAAAAAATATTATTCTACTTAAAAGTGTCAAACGAATCATGAACTAATCCAACTGCACTCTGGCAACATCTATTTCTACTTGACTATTGCGCTGCGATACAGGAGCCAAAATATCAATGAATAATCGTAAACATTACAACGTTGGGGCTGTTATATAACGGATTGTGTATATATTTTATTTGATTTGTGTTTTTTTGTGACTATCGTCTTTATTATAAACAATCATGGTGCATTCATGTGTGGTTTGTAAAAGAGTGGATCATTTAAATAAGGATTTATCTTTTCATCCGTAAGTTTAAATATTTAACCATCTGATATAACCAAACTTCAGCATTGTTGCCATTCAGCCAACAAACATGTGGTTCTCTCTTCCACCCATTACTGATTTTCAATAACATTTCACAAACAATCACAGCTTCACTTTCCAAGAGTTTTATGAATGAATTATGGGATCTGCAGTTTACAATACCTTTGGCTCTGCCTGAAAAATGTAAATTTCTGGTATTTTATGGTCAGAAGGTTAATTAGGGTTTAATCTGACTACACTATATGAACTAATAACTTTTAATTTTAACTCAAATAATTATTTTAGCGGGTCTGTGGAAATCTGTGAGGTAATAAAACCAGGAAAAGGCGACCAATGGTTTACTTTAGAGAACGCAAAACATGGCAAAATCCACATGAGATTCAGTTGGTTAGCTCTCTCTTCTGAACGTACCGCTATGATGGCTGTAAGTATATTTAAAAATATTAAAATATGACGTGGTGTTTGGGTCCCATTAAGTCATTATTTAATTCATTTTAATTGCTTCATGCCAGAAAATGTTGGTCGTTAAATTCACTCCCGAGTAAAATGTAAAAACACGTGACATATTTCGGCAATCCCGCTGGTTTGTTCATTAAACTACCACCCAAAATGCGATAAAGTGTTTTTAGGTTCCACTTCAGCCTATTCCGGTGGACTATTTTCCGTGATTCAGTGGTGGTCATCCAGAAATGATCAGATTCGATTTTCCGGTAAGCCGTATTTTGAATTTAAATATCTCTCTCATTTTTCTCGTCTCCTCAACCGCGAGTATACAAATCCTGAGATGAAAACACGTTGCCGAGTTAATATGCGAGAAATATCAAATTATGACATTGTCAAAAAAAGCCGCGGGCACTACTGAAAGTTCGTAAACAAACCGATAAGATTAGTCGAGAGATGGTATAGTCGTCGGCGATCTTATCAATTTTACCCCTTATTTTTCCCGTCAGTTCAAACTCTACGAAACATCCTATGCTCTAATTTTTTCCTTAAGAACACTTTCCACAATTTCCATAAAAATTACACCGAAAAATACACATAGTTTTGCATCACTCTGATTCTCGAATAAGTAGTTACGTCATCGCGAAAATAAAAATCAATGAGTTTTAAAATTTTTTTTTAAATCTTCCAAAAATTGTATAATTTGTGAAATTTTAAAAAATATAGCTTCTAATAAAGTGTATTTCCTCCTCTGGCCTCAATGCAAGCTTGAAGACGACGCCGCAGGCTGTGCGCAAGGGTAGCAATCCGTTCTTGTGGAATAGCCTGCCATTCCTCGGTAGCAGCGACGACAAGCTCCTGGAGAGTTCTAGGGGGATTTCTTCTAACGCGAACTGCCCTTGAGAGCATATCCCAAGCATGTTCTATCGGGTTCATGTCAGGGGACAAAGCAGGCCACTCCAAGCGATTGATTCCCTCACTTTCTAGGTATTCATCCACAGCTCTAGTACGATGGGGCCGGGCATTGTCGTCCATAAACACAAAATTGTTACCAACAGCCCCTTTCCACGTCCTAACATAAGGATGTAGAATATCCCTAATGTGCCTGTCGCCAGTCATTGTGCCTTGAACGTGGACTAACTCAGTAAGCCCGTCAAAACATGGCGCTTCCTCCCGCGAATGGAGGCAAGGGGCGAGCATGGGCAAGTTGGCCGGCTCTTGTTGGTTCTCTCCAAACACAAATCCGGCGACTATCGTTTACCAGACAAATCCTGGTCTCGTCGGAAAATATGACAGAATTCCAAAATTCTTTGGGTAAGCGAACGTGCGTTTCATCCCACTGCAGACGACGAACTCGGTGGTCATATTGTAGTTGGGGAACTCTTACTGTCGGCCGACATCTTAAACCGGATTAAAGAATGCGTCTTCTTAGTGTAGAGATGGATACGCGAACTGCAATTGCATGCGTAACATCTCTCTGAAGTTGTGGGACTGGCATAGTACGATTTCTCCGAATTGTTCACGTAATATAGCGGTTCTGCTATTCGTTAGTAACATGCCTTCTACCACTTTGTGGTCTGTCTCGCACAGAATTGGTCTCTAGATAGCGATTCCATATGCGAGATACTGTGATGAACACGGAACAACGATACGGGAAGGCGAGATAAAATATTTAAAAAGTCGAATTTTCTCAAAATTAAATTAGAATAAATTAATCGGATCGTGCGGAAAAGTTTATAAAATAAAATTAAAATTAAATAAAACAAAGGTTTTATTAATAAATGTTGCATTCATAGAATTATAAATTGTTTAGAAAAATTGCTAAGTATTCGAATTAAATTCAGGGAAAAACACGGAAAAACCACTTATACAAAAATATTTTAAAATAAAAACTTACGCGAAAGTTAATCCAATTGATTAGCTACTCAAAATTCTATAAAAAAGAAAATAAAATGAGACTTCATTTTATTTTCACCATTGCACAGACCGGGAACTTCACACTTCAACGCACGTTTAATTGATATTATCTCGGGAAAGATTCATCCACCCTCGAGAAGCCGATGCGTTCTCTACCCCCCGCTGCCACAGAATTAGGGCACTGACCGCTCTCCCTCGTGTGACTAAGAAATCGAAAGGGGTTCTTTACGACACCTACAAGAAACAATAAATTACGTCAGCACGTAAGATTTATGACTTCTTGAAGGGGAGCACGGGTCGATTCGTGGAAATCACGCGTAAACTGGACACAGAAATGACTCACTGAAGTAGGGACACGCGACTTTGGACCTTATATGCCTATAAATAATCGTTTTCTTGACATCTATTCCGGGAACGGCGGAAATTAATGAGGTAATAAAACTGTCACTAGCAAGGGTTGAGGAAGAAAATAGGGTGGATTTCCACTATATAAGTCGGCCGCTTCGACGGGAAAAGTTAGTCACCAAAAGACACCGGAAAGTTACCACCGAAAAGCCGCAAACAGTGAACGATTCGCGAATGACCGGAAGTAAAAGTGTTACGGAAATTTAAGGTGAAATTAAGCATTAAGTGCGAATTAATGCCGGAAAGTCTCTTGAACGAAAAGTGTTAAAACCCGGACGGAGTTTTGATAAATTGCGGATTTTATTAAAAGCGGAAGTAAGTGTTAATTTATGGCCAAATAAAACGTTAGGTGACTCCTTAATTTTAACTGTGTGTCGAAATTTTAAGGAAAGTTTATAATTCCCTTTTGTAAAAGTAATACTGTATTGTGAAGTTTGGTATCATAAAAAAGGGTGTAACTATTATAAAATAATAAAAGTATTATGGTATAACGAAAGTAGTAACATATAACTGTGGAAACTATGTAAAATTGCATTTTTTTAAAGATTATTAAAAATAAATAGTGTACTTAGAAAAACCTGAAAATTGTGTTGTTGATTTCTAGGCGTCAAAGAATTTAGAACAATTAATTAACAAATAAAGAAGGTTAACTCGAAGTGCAGATAAAATAGATTGTGGTTCTAGCAGGAATATACTTATTATCTGAATAACAAAGTAGTCCGCAAACTAACACAGGAATCTTCCGATCCCAGCAAAAGTTAATTATCGTAGCCAACCACCTCGTATTGAAATTAGACCGCTCGGATTTCCAGAATTTAGATAATTACGAGGCAGGGCACTTATCACTAGCGCGCAGCTGCTTAACAGGTGACTGGGTGCAACAAAATACAACACTAAAAATGTTATCTTAAACAAATGTCTTGATAATATTTTTTTGCTACAAAAAATGGTATCGTTTTAACTGATAAACATAAATAAACATTTAGAAAAAAAATTCATTTCTGGAATTATCTTAACATGCCAAAATCAGAGTGATGCGATTGTACCAATTGTAGAACTTAGTAAAATTTGAATAGGTCGTTTAACTGTTGAAATTATCAGTTTTAATGGATACATTGATACAGTCTGGCTGTAGGGGTGGGTAGTTATCCCATTTTCTCTAGGAAATATAATAAGCCACTCAACCACGCGGTATAGAATATATTCTAAAAGAACAAACTCGGAATTTTTATGAAGCAACTTAATTTCATTCATTTACAGGCAGCAGAAGAAACGAGACTTTTGAAAATCGAAAACATACACACTGGCTTACTGACAATCTATATCGATTCTGCCACAAACTTACCGGTAAGTATCTTTGTACAAAAATATTAAATAATCAGAAATTTTTTAAACAATAAGGTCAGAAATAATAATGTGGTCACTTAAGGGTGAAAATTTTCATAAAATTAAATGCGTCATCAATTCATTGATATTCGCATTTTTATTAATAATTAAACCACCCTGCTTTTCCTTATTTCTAGAAAGTAAAATCGTACAAGAAACCGGACCCATACTTGGTTCTAACTGCAGGAAAAAATCAAACCAAAAGCAGAGTCAAAAGACACACTTGCAATCCAGCTTGGGAACAAGGTTTTTACTTGTTAGTGAGAAACCCGGAAAATGACTCCCTAATTGTTAACATTATAGGTAACTAACCTACTCCAATTAATTATCGAATATTCAAAAAAGAACGTCCAAATTAATAAGCTGTTTTTTCGTTAATAATGAACCAATTTGAATATTTTTTTAACCGATAGAACACCGAAAAAATTGAATTTAAGATATTTTTAACAATTAAGAGATATATCTGGGTTAGACAGAGGCCCAAAAGTATCGCCAAGCCACTCTAGGTAACAAATAAATTACCATTTCCTCTAAATACGTTATAATGTCGAAAAAACGTTTTGTACACAATCAATGCGCTATTTTGTCACTTTTGGCGTTTAAATAACAAATAAAAACTATTTCAATAAATAAAGTCTATAATACAGAGAGCTAAGCAATTATAATTCATTTACTTAACATTAAAAATTGATTGTAATCCAAAGTAAAAGGGCATTTCCAATAATGGTCAATACATCAAGTGTTTTTCTTGAAACAATGTTGACAATAATTAAAGTGCGAGGAAATTGAGTATGAAATAGTTTCTAGAGATTATGGTGACGTTTTTTTTTTATAGATAAACAGTCAGACGGAAAACTGGACCGAATGGTTTATAATATCCAAGATCTGCTGGAGGAGCCACTAATGCAGATAAGCAAAAAAGAAATTCCGCTACAGCTAAATCCCGAGAGTATATTAACCATTTCGCTTCAATTACGAGTAAGTTGTATTGTAATTGACGTATATATGGATAAGAACTAGAGGTGGTGTTGTTAAATCGTCACTATCGTCGCAAATTATTAAGTTTAATTTGTTGCAAATTTAATGTTAAGGTTAAAAAGTGTGCGGTTTGTAACATAATGATCCATATTGTTTTTGTGTTCATTAATTAATTCTTCTAGATTTTGCACAACGAACAATTTGAATGCGACGAATCGGACTCTGACGTTGATGAGGAATGCCCGAAAACGCCAAGCAGGTCTTCCAGTAAAATCGTCAAAGAAGGAAAAAACGGTGAACCGGCGGAGAAAGTAATTAGGATCTCCAAGAATAGTGCCGTAGAGGAAACGCTGGAGAAACTACAAAGATCCGAGTTGTCGAGCTCTCCGACACATCGACTCTCAAATTTTCCATTGTAAGTGTTTCAAATGAGAACTAAATAAATGGTTTGCCGTTATTAAAATTGGTTCGCAGCAAAAAATAGCCATTAAATCATTTGATCAGCATAAAAAAATTTTTCTTGCAATAAATAAAAATCGGGCTGCAACACTTGTTCTGCAAAAAATGCTACAAACTGTCCACAATTTAACCGATATCAGTCCGCTTGTAATATCATGTGTTCACTTAATTAACAGTCGAGCTGCGATATGATTACTTGGTCAGCAAGATTTTACAATTGGTCAGTAGAAAAAATACATGTCTAGAAGCAGTTTACTTCAGAGGCTTGCATATTAAATGGCTATCAATATAAATCATTGGATTGCGTTTGTTTTGAATAATCGGCAAAGTTCGTTATTGTGGGCGGAGCGAAAGCAGTTGCGTGATACGAGTAGCTAATTGCGTGCGTGTGTTTTCATTCGATGTAGCAGTCAAGGCCCAAAAGGTGTAGCGGGGGCGGGTTTTCACTTGTTTCCCCAGGGCATTGTCACTATTGCACGTTTTATTGCTTTTTTTTTGATGACCAAGATTAAATATTTTGCTTATTATATTGCTTATTTATATCTGATTAAAAGTGGATCGCTCATAGCAGCTTATATATTTAATTTGCGTACCAAAATAATTTAGAGCACTCTAGTATGACATTAATTACTGACCGATTCAGAAATGTTTGCTGTCCATAAGTTGCTGACCAACTAGCCATTTTAGCTGACCGATTACGTTTTTCTGTTCGCAAAAATAATAATATTTTGCTAACCAGTTAAATGATACCCTTTTCAAATACAGGGTGATTTATCGTAAGTGATGAACTCGGAAAACTGAGAATACTCTGGTCACGCCAGTATACTTTTTTTTAACATAAACCCCCATGCGATGATCACCAACAACAAAATAATGCTTTTAAACATATTCAATAATATTGTTGTAGACGATCAGACAAACTTGGAATGATAGAACTTTCACTCAGCTACAGTGAACTCAGACAAAAGCTCTTAGTGACAGTCCATCGAGTTGCGTAAGTTTTTGAAGTAGAATTATTACATCTTTATGATAAAAGTTAATTAAATTTATGATCCATAATAGTTTTAATATTTATCTTGTTCCACTTTTTCGAGCAACCCTATAATTTTGCGATAAAACTCACTTGTCACCGACTCTGGGGTTATTATTATTTTGTTTTTAGAAATCTACCTTTAAAAGACCCAGGCAATATTCCCGATCCCTATGTTAAGTTAAGATTAACTAGCCCAGGAAACAGTGGATTCAAGAACAGAACTAAGGCAAGTTTCATAATTATTTTGTGTTTCACATACAGATGGGCAAAATGTTACATGTTGCAAAACAATTTTCGAGATGATCGGCTTATTTATTATTGTTGTTTTTAGGTTATAGTCGATTGCTGTGATCCAATTTTTGAAGACACGTTCGAGTATTTGTTGTCCTTATCGGAATTGCCGACGTATCACTTGGTAGTAACCGTAAAGAACAAGAAGCTGTTCAGTTCCAGCATTCTCGGACAGGTAATACTTCTTCCGAACAAGTCACAATTTTTCACGGATAATATCACAACAAAAATTCGTACGTTACGATTATTATTTTGTTTAAGTAAATCCTTGTTTTACTTTCAGAAAATCATAGAACTTGGAGGTCTGCGAAATTTAGAAGAGCCCGTACGAGAATGGTACGAGCTTCGCGGCGAGCAAGTATCCGATTGATGCGGGTGTTTGTGTTTTCGAATAAAATCATGATATAAGTCCAAGTACAAAGTGTTGTACGTGGATATTTAACGTACATATTTTGTATAATAATAAATTAGGCTGTTTCATTCAGGGAAAAAAAAGCTTGTAAGCAGTAAGAGGAATCGCGCTAGAAAAATCATCGCATCACATACGACACCGTCGTAATAAAATTTTTATGATTATTTTAAGAACTGCTTTATCTGGTTACAAAACATCGCAGTGAAATATCCACTACTTTTTGCTAGATGGCGCCATCAAATTTGACAGGCGACGAAGATGCGCGCGCTGCACATTATTTAAGACTAAAGTACAGTCTACATAAAAAGTTTTTTTTGCAAAAACGAAAACAAGTCTGATAATGGTCTTTATCTTTCCTGTAAAATTTATCTTTTTTGAATTACGACGGTTTTGAATGGGATGTATCGTGTATGTATCCGAGGATAGAGTTTGGAAACGAAAAAACATTTTTATTTGTAGGTTTAGAAAAACAGTCACTCTCTCTATAAAAATCTCTGCTTGTGTTCCAACTACAATTTTGAATACCCGATATTCGATTACTATACAGGGTACATCACAAGTAACATTTTAAATATTTCAAGTTCGATTTTTAAAAAATTTTAGTCGATAGTTTCGTAGCTAATTACTTAAACAGGGTGTTCGCATAATGCTTCAGGATAATTGGAGAGAGGTGATTCTGTATGTTAAAATAAAGCTAGTAAGTCATAAAGTTGAAAACTCGAATTACAGCCCATCAAAGTTCAATTTCTTTTTCTTAACATCTTGCTGTTAGTTTTTAAGCTATCAAGTTGAAATTTGGCATAGGGATTACGCTTAACGACATCTATCATTCTGTTATAATAATGTTTCTCTACTGTACCACCAGAGGCCTCTATAATTTGAAATTCAAATTTAATGTTTGGCATATTTTTCTCGTTATAATTTAATGTAATTGTAATTTAATGTAATGTAATACAGGGTGATTCACGACGAGCGTGCATTAGAACTTTATGGAGAACTACTGAATATATGTTTCTGAAACTTTGGGGATTTGGGTTTTTCGATATGCTCTCTTTAACTAAAATATTGACATGTTTCTGTCATTTCCGGTTATACCAGAAGTAGCTGCCAACTTTCGTTTTTTAAACACAACATGGCAATTTTTATTACATTTTTTGATTAAGCTATAAATACTAAGCACATTTTATAGATAATGTTTTTATCAGACTCTATTAGTTTTTGATATATCTGGACTTTTTGTAATTATTTGGCAAATGCATGACGATGAAATAATCCATATAATTTTTTTACCTTAGCGCTTGGACTAAAAAATTTTTCTCACCGAATAGCTAGAAGATCATCAAGTCTCAAAAACATTTCAAATTCGGCATAAAATGTACAGGGTGGTCACAATTCAAGCCTCATTGTGAAAGAATTCAACCATTAAAAACTTTCTTATTTTAAATGGAACACCCTGTATATTTTTATTTAATTTGATGGCGAATTAGTTGTTCTTATAAATAGTATTTACTGTCCTATACCTATATCAAAGCGTTTTCTCAAAAAATCCAAATTTATTCCAAAAATACTATTTGTTCAAGTGTGTTAGAAAACAATAATTGTATTTAGATACTGATGTCTATACGGAGGAAAAGTGATTGATTGCTGGAAAATACAATATTCTAAAGTGTTTCTTAATAATTTATAAATAAAATGCAGTTGATTGTTTTAAATTTAATGGTTTAAATATTATTTTTTTAAAAATAGCAAGGAAAGAAGTTTATAAACTTTAAATTCTTTAATTAATAAAGTTGTTTGAAAATTATACCTAATATCTTTTGATTATATTTTTAAAATATGTTCGAAATGATTGCCATTTACTTCCAAGCATTTATGTATTCTTTTCATCATGTTATTTCTTGTAGCATTCCTAATTTCTTGTGAGAGATTGAAATGCTGCCTTCACCCTTTCAATTAGATTTTCCTTCGTGGTGATGGGACGCGCGTAAACTTTATCTTTAATGGTTCCCCAGATGAAAAGTCCAGTGGAGTTAAGTCTGACGAACGAGCTGGCCAGTGGAATTGACCTTGGTTTGCGATCCACTGGTCATGAAAAAGTCTGTTTAGGGAAGTCTTAACAACTTGGGCGTTGTGTGCTGGAGCCCCATCGTTTTGATACCAATCACTTTTCCTCCGTATAGACATCAGTATACAGCCCCTAAGTACAATTGTTTTCATAGCACACTTGAACAAATAGTATTTTCGGAATAAAATTGGATTTTTTTAGAAAACGCTTTGATATAGGTATAGGACAGTAAATACTATTTATAAAGAACAAGTAATTTGCCATCAAATTAAATAAAAATATACAGGGTGTTCTATTTAAAATAAGAAAGTTTTTAATGGTTGAATTCTTTCACAATGAGGTTTGAATTGTGACCACCCTGTACATTTTATGCCGAATTTGAAATGTTTTAGAGACTTGATGATCTTCTAGCTATTCGGTGAGAAAAAAATTTTAGTCCAAGCGCTAAGGTAAAAAAATTATATGGATTATTTCATCGTCATGCATTTGCCAAATAATTACAAAAAGTCCAGATATCTCAAAAACTAATAGAGTCTGACAAAAAGATTTTCTGTAAAATGTGCTTAGTATTTAATGCTTAATCGAAAAATGTAATAAAAATTACCATGTTGTATTTAAAAAACGAATGTTGGCAGCTACTTCCGGTATGACCGAAAATGACAGGAACATGTAAATATTTTAGTTAAAGAGAGCATATCGATAAACCCAAATCCCCAAAGTTTCAGGAACCTATATTCAGTAGTTCTCCATAAAGTTCTAATGCACGCTCGTCGTGAATCACCCTGTATTGAGAGGATTACTCTACATGTTTCGGCTTTTTAGGGCTTTATCAAGAGCATTGCAAGATGAATACTAAACTTAAAAATTATTTCAGGGGTCTTTATACAGTCACTAATAACCTTTTTTATTGCCTAAGAATTAGGGTTTTTCCCCAGATTAGTGTAGGTAGACTTGAAAAAGCTGTCTATCCCGGGCGTTTTTACGAAATAGTGTTGATCATTAGTTGTGAGGGGATTATTTTTTATAGACTTTTTAATTTCATACTGTTCTAGAAGATCTAAGCGTTGGCCCTCTCTTTCGTTATGTAATAGCTTAATGTTGTCCGTATCTATAAAATGGTTGTTTTCTATACAATGTGTGAAGATTCCGGATTTTTTATGTCATTCAAACTAGAATTGCGATGTTCTTTTAATCTTGTCTTGATGTTTCTACCAGTTTTCCCAGCATAGACAGCTTCACAATCCTTACATTTAACCCATTTTCCACAGATTTGTTAAGTTTACCTGTTTTGTCTTTGTTATTCGCCAGCATAGATCCTAAACAACAGTTTAGGTAGTAAAAACAGCAAGACAAGATTAAAAGAACATCGCAATTCTATTCTGCTTTCTCAAGTCTACCTACACTAATCTGGGGAAAACCCTAATTCTTAGACATTAAAAAAAGTTTAGTGGTGACTGTATAAAGACCCGTAAAATAATTTTTAAGTTTAGTATTCATCTTGCAATTCTCTTGATAAAGACCTAAAAAGCCGAAACATGTAAAGTAATCCTCTCAATATATTGAAACATTTAAAAGCAAATTTCTTCTCTTTTTACATTAAATTATTTAAAAAATGTTTCATAAAGAACCAACCGCGGAATCAGTCGAGTATATTTTTCTTGTTTGGACAGTTATTGGATGTAATTTTACAGATAAAATTATACCTAATAAAAAAGTTACTCTATTAGAGTCCATAAACCACATCATTTAAACGCAAAACTGGGATTTAAGGTTTTTGTTAGCAGGAAAATCAGTTTTTCAAATGGAAAAAAGTATTGATATTTTGACTTCTTGTTATATATTATGACTTACTAACATCATTTTAAAATGTAGAATCACATCTCCAAGTATGCGGTGCCTTATCCATACACCCTGTATATTGTCCCATCTTTATTTTATTTTTTAAGTAAGCCGGCTTTTTTAATCGTTCATTGATTTATTTTCACATTCTATAATTTATGATTCATTGAAGAAAGAATTATATAAAAAACACAAATTACAATGTTTATTGGTTTATAGTAGTTTGTTTTTACGTAAATTTATTTTAATTGAAATTCAAATTGGTTAAGATGATATTTTTGAGGTACCCTGTATAGTAATCGCAAATCTGGTATTCGAAATTGTAGTTTGAGGACAAACAGACGTTTTCATAATGATTGACCTGAACTCTATCCGTGGCGTGGACGCACAACACACACTGTATAAATTTGCCACTTTGGTTAATGTTTCGGTATTCAATCGGGTTAGTGATTTTAGTTCATAAAAAGCATGGGATATAAAGCTATGTGAATATTCCATCGCATTATTGTCCTTAAATGGCGAAAATTTCCATTATTTTATTAAAAAATTAATCGTGCCATAGATCTAAGAAAAACAATTGTATTTTTGTCCCTAGGTTTATAGTAATGGTAATCTTAGATGATAAATTTATGCTCGAGAAAGGAAGATATTTCTGGCTACGTTATTGTATTATCCTATTCTAAAACACAGCAATTTTAGGATTAAAAAAAAAAGTATACCCAACAGCGTTGTCAATAATTGTCATAACCAAACGCGTCCAAAAACTGCGCGCAATTTCAATCATTATTATTATTATTTCTATTAGTGTTCGGCCGATACTGATATAAATATCGGTACATCGGTATTTTATCGGCATTTTTAAGATGTACGAATTTGTCACTTACCATTTGAAAATTATTAATAATCATGTTAGGGCGCTTATATTATACAAACGAAGATTATTTAAACGCGTTTTGTATTTATGGAGGTTGTGACAAAGTAATAACAAGAACATGTAGCAAATCTATTTCCATGCCATGTGACTGTTTCAACGCCGTCATAGACAACTATAGGAGTAACTGAACTTAAAATCGGCAGCAAAATGGCCATATAAAAATATGCAATTGACATTATTTCGAAAACTACAAATTTTCGGAATAGATAATTAGTCCTTTGAAAAGTCGTTTTGTTTCTTTCAGATTTCAAATTGAATTCATAAAAATGTATAGTGAATTTCGATTCGATTTCCTTCCGTCCGACATAGAAACATACAAAAATATATTTAAAAAGAAGTCGACAATAAAAAAGGAATTGCCCTGCCCGCTTTAAGTATATTAAGTAAAACACGTAAAAATTGAGGTTATGCTAAAAACACCATTTACACCAATGAGTTCGTTTTTTTTTATCTTAGATCACATTATCCAATTTCCCTTCTCACAAAAAAAAACACTTAACGCTTGCCTCATACAATATACAAAGTAATCCAGTTTTAACACTGGTGTCATAAAATTACATTTATCTACGATCGTTATAAAAACAATATTTTTACGCAAACGAATGCATAAAAAAGGTCATTCTTGAATGCTTATAATGTAAAGTTGTCATAGAAACAGCATCCGCGTCGTTCGTTGCCTGGGCGCAACATTGTTACCTTACAAATGTCAATAAAATTTGAAAACATCAAAAATGGAAACAAATAATTTCAATTCCGAAAAAGACAACTTATTTCAATGCGCTCCAGATGAAATAATTAATAAAGCCAATGAAGCAACACTAAATTTATTGTCTGAAAAATCGAAAGAAGCTTACGTGAAGAGTGCCAGCGAACGAGTATGTTAACGTATTTTTAAGAAAGGTAAAACAACATTTTCTGAATAATCGATATACTTTATGCATTTGTTACATAAATAACTATTTAGACACTAACAATAAGAATATTAAAATAACAAGTGTGCCAGATTTGAAAAAAAATTTTAATTGCAAATTTTTTTTTAAATCTTGCACTTAAATACCAAGTTGTTGTTTTACTATTCTACCGTGTGAAGTGCACACAGCCACACCAAAACTTCTACTAACAATAAGCGTTAAAAAATCTACTTTTAATAGTGATTGTAGATAAATATATACAAAAAAATATATGGGCGTTTAAGTACATACTCTATGATACTAGGGTGGCCCATCCACCTTAGTATCTCATAATATAGTTCGGTCTAATAAGATATCGAACACGCCTTATTTTGTAGTGATATTCAGTGTTTTCTTATTATCTGCTGATAATCTCAAAGGGTATAGTAAAATATTTTATAAAAATTATTAATTTTTTATAGTATGTATATTTTATATTTGTTTTATAACGTATTTTATAAAATAAAGCTTAATATTTTTAATTAGTATTGTTTTAACATTATTTTGCTACGACAGTGAATTTTTTTTAAAATTTAAAACCGCGCAGTGAAGATAAAAAAAGAGGACATTGACAATAATTTTTTTCCCCCGTTGACACCAAAATAAATTTGGCAATGGATCGATCATCGATTCATCGGCTGCATTCAGCAGAGCCCATCGATTTATAAGTGATTTTTAATCGGTGACGTCACGGTGCCCATCGATTTGTAGTTCTGCTGCTGGGTTTGTTATTGTGCAAAATAATCATTTTTAGACATTTTCACGTTTGTCTACAATGAGAAAAATGCATTTACCAATGTCGTGGGTTACAGAATTGGAGCTACCTCAACCCACCTCTCTATGTTCTAACTGAGCCTACGAATTATCACAAAGTATTTAAAAAACGCTACAGTAATTCAGGTTCTTTTGGTTCGCCTCAACCCAGAAGGAGATTTTTTATCAACATTTTAAACATATTTGGGATCAGCACAATTCCTCATCTTGTAACTATTTTATGAATTACCTGAACTCAGGTTTTAGGTTGGGAAAACTTACTAATTGATTATAAAGTGTCGTTTTAACCCGGACGTGCATTATTTTAACTCATTACCATGTGTAAATTATCTTGAGTTGGAATAATTCAGGAAACGTGCTCCAAAAGCCCATATCGAGGGTAAATCGCAAGATCGTAAGGTCACGGAAAGTTCCGAATTCGTGCTCGTGCAGGTTTAGCGCGGTTCATTCCATTGTTATTCGTCAATTCTCCTTCGATCGCGCGTATAGACACCTGTTGGCCGTTGCGCCGTTTACGGGATTTTTCATCTTTGCTCTCTGTGTGTGAAAATTTGTGTTTTGCATAATTTTGGTCAGTTGGCGTAAAATGGAGGGACAGGAGGGAGATGCATACAAACTGTTATTATTGGAATGGAGCCTTATTATTTATTACTGTCTCTGGGTTAGTCCCGTAGCCTTATTATTTATAAGCAATCGTCATCACTTCGTCCGCATGGTTTCTTAGCCGTAGTATGCTCTCCTGTCTATGATTCGTTTGATTAATTTTTTTTAAATATACAACAAAAATGTCATATCTTGAAAAAACAGAAGGCCATTGAAGTCCACAATATGCAGGCGTTAAATCAAAGAACTATTTTGAGTTCCGATAGTCCACAATTTAAGTACTGGTAGTCCAAAATTTGGACTGTGGTAGTCCAAAGAGTGAGTTATTCCAGCCACCATCGTAAGCTAGAACAACTTAAACGTCAAGTTATGATAGCGCGAATCATGAATTAATCTAGCCCGATTAGTAACGCATCACAATTCACATACTGGTAGCTACGGTAGCCTATCAATAATTTAAGAAGGTGGGGCGTGGGCTATTCCAACGCATAAAATAACCCATCTTCTGTGCTATCATAACTTATGAATAGTGAGTTGATGCAATTTCTTCGATTTGGTTGCCGTAATTCAGAAGTCTGGGCTGTCCCCTATTAGCAACACGCTTCGGTCTAGGACAACTCATATTTGAGTTATATCAACTCGAGATTTCGCTGAGTATAGGTTGATTTGATAACACTATGCATAACATTATATTAAAATTTATTATATTACTGGTAAGTTTGGTTGTTCTAATTGGAAATTACATGATTCTTTCCTGTTAAAGATTTTAACAATACAACTAACTAATTCTGCTCATATTCCTTCCGATGTTCAGAAACGACTGGGCATACATACTTAATTCGATAATTTACAATTCAGCTCTTATAATTTATCCTCCATTGTTAACTTGTAAATTTGTAAAGGTTTCTGTTCTTGTGATTTGTATCAAGTTCTTGTGCTCTAACAAATGTTTCTCTAAACTGTTCCCTTTGTAGAATGACGATTGACAAATTGAACAAACGTGCGGTTTGTTAGCATTGTGCGTCCTGCGCCGATGGACTGTTAAGTGTGACGATTTACCAAACGATTTGTGGCAATGGGAACACTCGAACGGCTTCTCCTTAAACAAATAAAGTACGGTAGGATTCCAGTACTTTGATCGATTATGTATCACCAATTTTCAAATACTCCCGTAAATACATTTTACACACATCATATGATAAAAAAATATATGGACTTACCCCGGTATGTTTCCTGATGTGAATTTCCAGCATAGTATTTCTTTTAAAACATTTCTCGCACAAAGGACAAACAAAAGGTTTTGCGGTTTCATCAAAAAGGTCGCTTAAGTTCTTGGTATCCTGTGCAACAAATTTAAAAAAATATAATTGATTGATTTAGCCGATACTTGATGGAAATCCATTATAAATTTGAACAGAAACAAAAAGTTATAAAATTTCCACAATTTTTATTTTGAAAAAACCCGTAACATGTTTCGGCACACGGTGCCTTCTTCTGACGGAATAAATATAAATGTGGTAAAATTTGATTTAAATATCTTAGTAGGTACAAGATGGAGCGAACGATTTTATGGTATGGGGTTTACACTAATCTTAATAATTATACCCAACAGAAGGGTAATATTTATGCTAATGTTACAAATAGGTGTAAATTTCTAATCTTATTGTGTAGATTTATATAAATTCAGTAAAGGTGAATAATTAGTGTCTAATTGTTCATTCAATAATAAACCCGACCTTTTCTTTTTGTTAATCTCCATACTTTCCAAATAGTTTAATTTCTTTGATTTTTTCTCAGTATGTAAAATTTTAAAATCTTTGGAAAAATTGTGCTTCTCTGAATTTAAATGTAAGGCGTAATGTGAAAAATTATTGGTTTTTAGGAAACTAGATTCGTGTTCTTTGATTCTTGTTTTGAAAGAACACGAATCTAGTTTCCTAAAAAACAATAATTTTTCACATTACGCCTTACATTTAAATTCAGAGAAGCACAATTTTTCCAAAGATTTTAAAATGTTACATACTGAGAAAAAATCAAAGAAATTAAACTATTTGGAAAGTATGGAGATTAACAAAAAGAAAAGGTCGGGTTTATTATTGAATGAACAATTAGACACTAATTATTCACCTTTACTGAATTTATATAAATCTACACAATAAGATTAGGAATTTACACCTATTTGTAACATTAGCATAAATATTACCCTTCTGTTGGGTATAATTATTAAGATTAGTGTAAACCCCATACCATAAAATCGTTCGCTCCATCTTGTACCTACTAAGATATTTAAATCAAATTTTACCACATTTATATTTATTCCGTCAGAAGAAGGCACCGTGTGCCGAAACATGTTACGGGTTTTTTCAAAATAAAAATTGTGGAAATTTTATAACTTTTTGATTCTGTTCAAATTTAAAAAAATATACATTAATTGTTAAAAGGCGAGTAATTAAAGCGAAGGAGGGGTTGGACTTTGGCTGCTTATTGAAGTTGCCCTTTGGCATGTATTCAATGTCTTAATAGCTAACAAGGACATTTTTTGTTGTTGTTTTAATTACCTTTCCAATGGAATTCTCCTTAGGCTGACACCATCGGATATGCCTATTCCACTCTTCATTAGATAAGAAAGATTTATTACACTCAGAACACAATAATTCTATTTGATTAACGTTCCTATTTTGTGAATGTTCTTTTAAATGGCTGAAGAGATCGATGAGAGAAAATTCTTTATCACAATATTCACAATCAAAGTATTCTTTTTGGTGAACATATTTCATGTGGTTTTCTACAATAAATATTAAAATTTGTTAATAATTATACAGGTTTGGCTAACAACTATTAGAATCAGAGAGCTAACGGCCCCTGTAAAGATTGTTTCACGAAAAATGGATATAACTTAATGACTGCAGTAAAAGTACCTGCGGCCATCCCATTATTTATGACCATTTGTTATTATTATGTGGAAAGGACCGGATTGTAATAATTATAATTAAATACTTTTTGTGGTAAAATTTGTTAGTTTTTGAGGAATGGTTCAAGAATTGTCTTTTCCAAACATTCCTCAGAATAGCGTGATAGTAATGGACAATGCGAGCTATCACAGTCGCCAATTACATAAAGCTCCAAGCTCAAATAATACAAAATTGGAGATTCAGAACTACATGGCGGCGAATAACATATATTTTGAAGAAAGTTATAAAAAAAGTGATCTTTTAGAAGTTTTAAAGACATTTTGTATAAAAAAAGTATATGTTTGTGACACATTGGCAGAAGAAATTGGACATACAGTGCTACGGCTCCCACCCTATTATTTTTAACCCCATAGACTGCCATAGAGCATATGTGGCACCAGTTAAAATCACTGGTTAGGTCTGAAAATATTTCTCCGACTTTAAGTTCTAGTGTTGTAGAATTAATACGAAAATGCTTTAATAATATTCCCCCAGGTAGTTGGAAAAATTCAGTCCGTCACGTAATAACTGTAGAAAATTCGTATATTAGTCTGGATTGTATAATTAATCCAATTATAATTAATTTTGATGAGGATAGTGAAACAGAACTATCTATAGAATGACATTATAAATGTAAATAAATATGACTAGTAATATTCAAAAAAAATGTTATTTCATTTGATTACATAAATATAATCATATCATTACTTGTTTTCCTTAGTCCGTCCCTTCATACTTCACTTGTTTATTGCCAAGCTCTTGTCGACACAATGGGACCGACCCAGGAAATCATTAAGTCATATCCAAATTTCGTGAAACGTACTGTACCCACAGTAAGGGGATTGTCGTACTCTCCTCTTGCAGACTTTACAAGGCGAGTCGTCGATACGATGCAGTGTTGCCAGGTTTAGTCAAATTTCACTAGATTTAGTGAAAGCTTTATAAAAAAATGCTACTTTCTACTGGTTTTTTATTTACATCCAAAATGTAATTGTCATTTAACAATTTTAATCTATTGCTTTACCATTTAATAGTCTTGTGCTTTTTATTATGGAAATGAAATGTTATGTTATTTAATAGGATTATTAACCGGTTAGTTTTAAATCTTGTGAGAATTAGTGAATTCTTGAACCACTATCTTGTACTAGTGATTTTTTAATTTTTGACCTGGCAACATTGCGTCGATAAGCATGAGCCGCCGCTTCCACGATTTCCCTTTCTCCGCGAGTAACACATGAATGCGTTGCGTCCTATTGGTTGATGATGGAAGGAGAAATTAATGAGCTTTAAGCTAATACACGGAATTTTTCTACTTGTTTATTAAACCATTGGTCCTCTCAGTGGGCCGAATTTTAAGCTTCGACTGGGGCCAAATCAAACACTGTGAGCATCTCCTCGCACTCTGGAGCATAACAAATGATCGGCAGGGTTAAAACATGAGGAAAATATTGCCCGAATTTTATTTAAATATGACAGCGAAAAAACTGAAAGAAAACACCTCTAAAAAATCACTTTATCTTAACCTACATATAAATAATTATTCTTACCATAGTCAGATATACATTTCAAATTCAACTGGCACAGGACACACCAAAAATCTTCTTGGTCAGAATGGAAACATAAGTGAGAATTTAGTTCAGACTGGTGTACAAAAGTTTTATTACAAATTTTACACCTAAAAATAATAATCATATTATGTAAATCACGTTTTTGTGCTTCTACAAAGAGCATCAAATTATTGGTTTCGAGGACTTTTAACAGTTACACTAAAAGTTTATATTACAAAGTATAAGAAATGTTTATTTTTTAATGTGAATAACCCAAAAACGTTTTGTGAATAAAAAATTAGAGTAATGTACCTAACGATCCTTTTTCTTACCTACCTACATACTATGGCCTTATCAAGATTGTCATTATCTTCTGATACATCATGCTTTAACCTAAGATGGTCTCTTAACAGCTCGCTAATGGGAAAGTATAACAAACATATCTGGCACTGTTCCATTGTCTTTGGGTGTATTCTCTTTAAATGGTCTAGAAGGGACTCTTCATTTGCAAACCAAAAATTGCATTTCATACACATGAGATCTTTAGATCTTATACAGATTGCGTTTTCACATTCATTTTCTGTAATATCAGTCATTTGATCATCTGCATCTGTTGTTGTCTGATTCTCTGCATCTATCATTTGCTCTGCTTTAATACTCATTTTTCCATGATCTATGGTTTTCATTTGGGTTTGATAACTTTGATCTTTTGCCAAGTCATTTTCAGAACACTTGAGCCTTAATTTTTTCTGTTTAACAATATCAACCTCATAACTATCCTGTATAGAAATTAAATTCTGTTTACCTAAATATGAAGAAAAAATATAATATATAGAGGTTTAAGAACTTTGTTTTATTATCAGAACACTAATAAATTAGCAAGTTATTTCCTAAAACTGATGTGTAAACATTAATTATTTCCCTACACAAAGAGGAATTTACAAAAATGTAATATTTTGTCACCAGACTATAAGAAATCCATACTTAACAACAAACAATACCTTTCATATCATTTTTAACAGAGTTCTTAACTGTGTTTAAAATACTATTCCTAACTCGTTCAGGTAATTTCTCATCTAGAGCCTTACCACCTGATAATAGATTTAAAATAATAGTCTCTCTAACTTCTAGTTCTTTGGTGTGTTGCTTTTTTAGCATTTCAAAAGTTGTTTCACACTTGTTCTTAAAATTTAATGCAATATCCAGCTCATGGTTGCATAAAAGGCATATGTATTGGGGCAGATCATCATCTTGGCTAATCTGAAACATAAAATTTATTTTACATTATTTTTACATTGGCATACCTATTTTAAACTACCTATACGGTTTGTTTGACATGTTGTCTCCATTATTCATAGAAAACAATTATTTCTCTATGTTTTTAGTTATGCATGTTATTCCAAGCAAATATTGAAAATAAAAATACATACATCCACGGAAGCTATGGCCATAATATTGGGAGCTATTTCTTCAGTTACAAAAATGTGTGATAACTCGTCTGTTGACAAACATATTCTACAACATTCCATAGTGTTCTTATTTTTCACTTTTCAGATATTGAAATTCGAGTTTAATGTGTACTGTTTTGGGCTTTGATTACAAATTTTAAGTTATAGGTTAGGTTCATGTTAGGTTGTTGCACAAAAGAATGATTTGTCATGTCATTAGTATGTAGGGATGCCGCTTTGAACCGTATCGGTTCTTTTCGAAACAGGTTTTTATGTGGAACTGGTCGAAACAGGTATAAATCGATAGGTTTTCCGGTTCCACTGGAACTATCTGTTTCGCTCTTCGCTGGAGCGGTCTGCTTCTCCGATGCGGCCGAAACAACTTGTTTCGATGAAACTGTTTCGGTAAAACTGTTTCGGATTCCGAGTCTCCGATGAAACGGTTTCGAATGCTCGCGCACTCTATTTGTTGCAAAAGGCTGATCGTGACGATTCGTCGCCTCGTGTAGGCATTGTGCAATGTTGTCAATGTTTAATATTTTTCAGAAATGTTGGTAAAAATCAAAACTAAATATTTATCACAACAACTTTTTATAACAAGAAAATAATAATATAGTAAATAAAACCCTTTGGCAATGTACAAAGATAAAGTATATGTGAGTTCTCATCTAAATAACACAACACACATCCTAATAATAGGTGCCTGCTAAGAAAACTATTAAGTAAAGAACATATATTTATAAACTATATAGAAAACCAAAATCCAACAAGTAGGAACTTAAATTTCTCCAAATTTGGTTGTTTAAATTTAAAAGAATACCAAAACATTGATACCTATGTAATAACAATAAATATCTAAACAGAATATAATAATACGTAGGTATCTTAAAACAAACGAAAAAGTTCCAATCTGGGCTACTTTTCCGGCACCAGCAGCCAAACCGACCAGCGTGCCGCAGCATTGCGATGTAACAGAAGAATAGCGGAAATTTTGAAACCGTTTGGAACTGAAACTGGTTTCTCGAAACAGGTATTTTTTAAAACCGAAACAGGTTGCACCTGTTATTTAAAAAGCCCTGTTGCAACCATCCCTATTAGTATGTCTTGTTATGCACAGAGAAAAAAGGTATTTTTACAATAATATCGATACACGATCGACACTATCGATGCACGGGGAAGATAATTCGACTTAAGAGAACGATGATATCGACAGAAGTGATTATTCCTTTCCCTCTCTTTTTCTGCGTTCCTAAAGACCTGAAGAGAGGTTCTCTCGATATGTTCGTTCTCCAAAGCCCTCCTAAGCAGTCAATACACTACTTGGACACTGGCCAATCAAGCAGGAACTTTCTTGTATTTTCTCAATAAGGAGGAAATCTTCCAAAGAAAGGATTTTTCCATTAACTTGGGTTGGCTGATGTCAAATTTTATCTCTGCGGTTTCTTAGATTAGTCATAGATCACTCCTCTGTGGCCAGGTATAAATGGTAGACTTTTGGGTAGACTACAGTAAAATGTTGTTACCTTGTTTAGATAATCAAAGAATTTACGCAACTGTTCTAAAAATATTTGCTTCTGCTTTCGACCGATCAAACCCATTTCGTCCTTTTAGCTATGAAAAAAAATGAGACAAGCTCAATATGTTGCTCTGTGCTAGGAATGCGAATGCCTAATGGCACATTTTTTTTATTGTATTTCTATAAAAGGAACTAAAAATGTTAAAAGAAGTTCCTCTAGTTAGCACGTCGTTTATGCCCAACAATTCTACAAGCCCGGCTAGCTCAGTCGGTAGAGCATGAGACTCTTAATCTCAGGGTCGTGGGTTCGAGCCCCACGTTGGGCGCTACTTTTTTCCATTACTACAGTTTAATATTTAACCACGTATCGACTTTCATCTTGATAAATTTTTTTTTAAACCTTCTGCCAGAAATAATTATTTTTCGGGATGATTAATATTTCAATTGTTTTTAAATTAAGATAATCTACACTTTTTATCTGTCAGATTTTGAACGGCGCCCTGAACAAAAAATAATAAAGTAGTTTTCCAGGGAAAAAGGAACAGGGGAGAAGTGTTTGTTACTTTTCTCTTACGCCACGACGCAAAATTAAGGAAGATTTGAAACTTTTGTAAGGCCGGATTGAAAAATAATTTGAGAACACTTACTGGTACCTGTGCAATATAATTTTAAAAAATCCAATTTTTGGCCTACCCTGTATAATTTTAAAATTCATTCCGTAGAAATAATATGTCCACATTATAGCTGAAATTTACTAATTTCGGATAAAAAATAAAAGTTATTAAACTTTAAAGAAGAAAGAACATCACCAGAACAAGTGTTTTACCCAATATTTCTAATAACAGTAATATTCTAATTATCGACTAAAGTCATCAAAATCAGTTGATCCTTGATCAATAAAAGGTGACAATGATTTGCGAAATACACGTTTACCCACACGGAAGAAAACTACAGCATCCTAAAAAGTACTGTGCTAATTGAAGTATTTTACATTTTCGTGGATATAAAAATTGCCACAAATCCTTGTTTATTTTTCTCAATTCTAATAATTCTATCACTATAATATTCTTCTATATTGTGACTTGTATTTAATTAGTGATGCGGCCGGATACCTGATTCGGTATCCGGCCTTTTATATAATATCCGATTCGGCCGGATTATGTACCGAACAAAATCACAGCGACATAATACGTATAGCTGTTTTATTTAACGATACCAAAATAACAACAAAACCCAATAAACTCTGGAACAAATGACATAATTATTAAATAACAAACTAATATTTGTAATTAATAATCACCATATTATGGTGTACAAGAATTAATTCTTCCCGTTTCTTGCAGATATTCCATTAATTTTTTTTCTCGTAGGCATAGCCGGCGTCCGAAAAAAACATTTCACTATTCTTGATGCAGTCGCAGTTAAGTATTTTCTTGGATTCTTTGAAAAAAAAATTTTCTTCGTGATTTTTCCTCCTGTTTTTGATTTCTTTTTAGAACATTTTGTTGCAAATACAGGTTCCGGTCCAGGATCCGGCCAAAAATGTTGGCGTTGCTTCGGGTATCCGGCATTTTGAAAATCGTGGATCTGGTGCAGTACTGGTGCCAGTCCCGGATGAAGCTCTGTTCTAATCCGGGGATTTTCAGGATAAAGAGTATCTGATCCCGGGATTAATCGCAAAAAAAAACATGAGAAAGATTGTGTTAACTTAATTACAATAAACTTATCTACTGTTAACAAAATAAAAAAAAAATTAAAAATTTCTAAAAAAAAGAACGTTTAAAAATCAATGCAATGTAACTTATTGCAAGTACCTATAACCTGCTGACGAGAAGCAGGGTTCTGTTTCTACACTTAAACCCTCAAAATAAGGGTTTTAAAAACATTTAATCCCTAACGGCTAAAAATTTAATCATTGAGGCATTAAAAAAAATGTAATCCCTCAAAAGTAAATGTGTTGACTTAATTTTTTTTTACATCATTTCAGAACTGAATATTTCCTGTCTTAAAGAGCATAAAATAGTATATAAACCACGTGACTAAAGTGTCTTTTTAGTCTCTAGGTATATAATGTTAACTAAATCTCTTTTTTAGTGACGTCTGAAAATCGGCGCTAAAAAAAATTACATTACTTTGTAACTTGTATATTTGTATTAGGGGCTATCGAAACATGTTGCCAATTTAGGAATTTATTGATAAAATATAATTTACAACAAAATTGTTAGTTTTAAAATAAATATATTTTTAAAGACCTCTTTTATACAGTGAGGACGTAAAGTAAGGAATAAATTCATTATCTCGCAAACTACAATTTTTTTAAAAAATCACTCGGACCCTTCGATTTGGTTTTTCGAACGCGCATATTCTGACATAAAATGTAGATATACAGGGTGTTGCAAATAAGAGCGGCACAAAATTTTTTTTTTCTTAAATTGAACCCACTGTACCTATATTATTGCATGTACGGATTCTTCGGAAAATCCTAAACATTTTTCATGTAGCATGTGCTATACCTTAGCCCAAGCGTTTTGGAGTTATTCTCAAAACGTTAGGAAAATACACATAAAACTGACAATAACAGTAACTATTGACATTAATAATTCTTTTGATTCTTGCATCATAACTCCAAAGCCTACTTGACTTTTCTTGCGCTTCACGCATGCTGACTACAGGTTTTCCTCAGCGTGCATGAATCAATGCAAGTCTTGATTGATTGCGAAATATCTGATGTTCAAATTTTGAATGAGAATAACTCCAAAACGCTTGGGCTAAGGTATAGCACATGCTACATGAAAAATATTTATTTTTAGGATTTTCCGAAGAATCCGTACATGCAATAATATACAGTGGGTTCTATTTAAAAAAAAAAAGTTTTTTTGTGTCACTCTTATTTGCAACACCCTGTATATCTACATTTTATGTCAGAATATGCGCGTTCGAAAAACAAAATCGAAGGGTCCGAGCGATTTTTAAAAAAAATTGTAGTTTGTGAGATAATGAATTTATTCCTTACTTTACGTCCTCACTGTATAATTTATCCCGGGATTTGATGGCTTAATCTCGGGATTTTCGAGATTGATTTCTCTTCGAGATCCCGGGATTTCGGGATTGACACTCCTAATCCAATCAAAGAAAGTAGTCTCCTCACATAACGTAGCTTTAAATTTATATTGGTTTTTCAAATAAAAATATTTGCAAAATTTTCGTGTGCTAATTTGTTGACGTTTGTGCTTCTTCTAAAAATTTTTAAATAAAACTACGAAAAGTATACTTAAAACCGGTAAAATAATATATTCTATTTTATTTAGAAATTATTAGCAAACATTGCTTTATCGTAAGGTAAATTTTCCAAACTCATGACAATATCTACTATATACACTATTAAAAAAGTTCAACCTCATCGTTTTCACATTGTCATCAAATATCAAAATAGTATTATAGCTTTTCATCGAATTTCGGTATTGCAAATTGGAACCGACCATAATAACCCCACCATGGTTCTCTGTCGGGAACCATATACATAGGTCCGCAAAACGCCACCATGCTTCGCGGACTTTTAGTACTAGTAACTATCTTATTGCTCATAGCCAATAATAATTAGTGATTTACCCGGTGCAAGCTCTAGCAATACATTTTTTATATTAATATTCTAAAATTATTTTTTAGTAAATTTTTTTGATAATGCTTTAATAATAAATATAGTGAGTTTCATTCAAAATTTTGAAAATGAATTTTTTATCTTTTCCTTTTTTCGCAATCTTGTACTTCGTCGTTACCAACATAAAATGTGCGGAAAAATCTGTTATTTCGAAAAACGGCGGAAAGACTCATTTGAATACGTTCTTGATGAACGACGCATCGAATAAATCGACTGTTAATCACAATTTTATGCCAATTTTAAGAAATGCCACGATTGATAATGTGATGAATTTCAATGTTGAGGCAAGTGATAGATTGTTGATTGACCAGGAACGGGGCAGGAAGTGTTTGAAAAATGTCACCAAGTGCTTGGAAGAGGGTAAGTAAATTATAATATATCGTTATGTTCGCATAACGCTATAAGTTATGATATAATTAAGGTGTCAATTTGAAAACATCCCACCCTTAATATCTCGCTAATAATATTAAAGATATGTCAATTTTATTGGGAACCGGGCGCTTATGACGAATATTTGCTGCCTTCGTGGTTTAACACCGTGGAATGGGCAGATGTTACCCTTAAAATCTTAAATGGGAAGGGGTCTAAAAGTCGTTTAAATTTTAGTCGGTTACTTTGCAAGGGCGGATCCAGAACTTCGGTTGGGGGGGGGGGGGGGGGGGGGCTTGTTGTTGGAAAAATTATGAAAGGCAATACCCTGCCGCGTTAGTCAAACCGGTATACAACGTGTCCAAGATAAGGAGGGCCAGTACAGGGATCTCGGAAACTGTAAGAGATACGAAGTCGGTTAAATGGAGGTAAAGTTGCGCATTTACGTGCCTAATAATATGCCGTTTAGAAAGTTAAAGTTTTAAAAATCCGAGTTGTTCCGGAAAAAAACCGAAATTCTGAAAAATCGTTTTATTGTTTTCCTGGATTTTTTTGAGATCGAGTCGTCTTCGAAGGGCCATTATCAACTTTCTTTTTTTAAATACGGTCCTGTTTTTCTATTATTGGAATTTGATAGCTTTTTTTCTTCCGAATGCAACGATATATGACACATTATGATTTAATGACGTTTCGAGGGTTTTTTGAATAACATCAGGAAATTTTGGAATACGGTCCTGTATTTCTCCTAATTTTATAAATAATATCTAATAAGTAAGCTCTAAATTTTTACTTATGTTGGACTAGTTCAATAAATAACAAATAATTTAATAATAAACCACAAATAAGTAAACAAAATACAGAAACATTATTTCACACTTCTGTTGATTCGGGACTTAAAAGAAAAGTAGGCGCTTGAAACAAAAAAATTAAGATGGTGACGCGTGATTTGTTTCACTTGACATTCCCATTGTGATCGTTTGAGAGCGTTTTATGAGGTTTTCTATTTTCCAGAAAATATGGAACATAAATTTACAAATGCTGGGTTTATGGGTATTTTAAGGTATTTAATGCATATCATTATAGGTATTTAAATGTATTTAAAAAAAGGGTATTTTATTGTACAAATTTTAGGTGGTGGCCCGATGCAGGGCGGTCCCAGTTTCGGCTTTGAGGGCCCCCACGCAAATTTGCCATAAAAATACACTTGATGAAAATTAGGCGGGGGAGAATCTTTGTTCTCGTCATTGCGGTAAAAATTTAAGTATTTTACAATATTCATCCGAAAAAAACTAATTCATAGGTACAGGTAACTAAATATACTATTACACGGTGTCATTGTGTTTTCCATTCACAGAACGTGACGGTAATGTATGTTTGTACAGAGAGTACGCTGACAAGTCTTTGACAAAATATTTTGAATAATTTATAAATGAATTAATCTTGATGTTGCTTATATGCTATTTAATTTTCACTTTCCCACATCTATGAAGATATGTTTTCGATAAAACGTCCGTAATCATAAAATTAGAAAAAGGACTATCGACTATAGCGAACAAGTGTGGGTCAGGGAATAACAGTCATGTTTCCTTTTCATAACTAAGTATTTGTTGGGAGCGGCCCTTTAATTTTTTCACCAGGAACGGCCTTAGGTCAGGTGGTACTTTATGAGAGTTAATTAATTTTACTAGAAAAATCTACAGGGTGGACCAAAAACAGTGACCACATTATTCTTTTCTGAATAATTACATCGTTTAAAATTTATTTTTTAACCAAATATACAAGAAGTATTTCCAAAAAAATGAATTTAACATCGAGTTAGAATATCATAATAATATAGTACTGGGTAAAAAAGAAAATAGAAAAATTCTTAAATCTTAAAAACGTTGATACGTTGGTAGATATACAGGGTGTCCCCTAATTAATTGGACATGGAAAAACCACAGACTCCTGACGTAAAAATATTAGGATTTAATTATACGTACCTATATCCGAAAGTTGATATTAACTGAGATACAGGGTGTTAAAGTTAAAACTTCATTTCTGTTTTTCTCTAATAACTTTGACAGAATCCAACGGTTTTTTACAAAACTTGGCAATTATGTTTTTTTTCGGACGAGAAACTGATTTTTTGGTGGAATTTTAATGTACAATGTAGGGGGCGCTGTCTGCGGCATTTTTGCACATTTATTAGGTCATAACTTTTTGTGCCTCAGTGTATTTAAGTTTTTAATGAAAATAATACTTTTCTTATATTTATTACGTAACAAAGGTATTATATAGGTAGTATATTTCAGGTCGCCCAGAGTTACCGTTTCGGAGATATTTAGATTTAAATTGTTTAGTGCGTTAGCTCAGGCAAGCAAATAATATTTTGTTACTTCTTACCAATTAACTTTTACATGATAATTAATGTTCTAGTAATGGCAATTGGGAATAATAAATATAACAATTGGATTGTTCTTTAACTTACTTTAATTAAAATAACTTTGACCCTAGAAAATATCGTGTCGTGTCGAAAGAAACCAACAGCAATGAAAACACAAACTTACTTTGAGAAAAAAATTTTTTTGCAAATTAATAGTAATTGGGCAGGGTGCACTAAACAATTTAAATGCAAATATCTCCGAAACGGTAACTCTGGGCGACCTGAAATTAGTATACCTTTTTTACGTAATAAATATGAGAAAAATATTATTTTCATTAAAAGCTTAAATACACTGAGGCACAGAAAAGTTATGACCCAATAAATGGGTAAAAACTTCCGCAGACAGCGCCCCCTGTAGTGTAGGTACATTAAAATTTCACCAAAAAATCAGTCTCTCGTCCTAAAAAAACCATAATTGCCAAATTTTGTAAAAAACCGTCGGTTTCTGTAAAAGTTATTAGAGAAAAACAAAAATGAAGTTTTAACTTTAACACCCTGTATCTCAGTTAATATCAACTTTCGGATATAGCTAAGTATAATTAAATCCTAATATTTTTACGTAAGGAGTCTGTGAGTTTTCCATGTCCCATTAATTAGCGGACACCCTGTATAGAAGATAACTGATTTAGTTTATTAATTAAAATTAAAATGTAGGTTCTTTCTTTTTACACAAAGCGCCTAGACAGTCAATGGCTTTTTTTTATTGAAAAATCACAGAAATTATAAAAAATTAAAATTATAAAAAAATTACCTAGTGCAGATAGCCTTTCTTGTAGCATTGTAGATCTTAAATATTTGTTTATTATTTTCAGTCTAGGAAAGGAACATTCACCTGTCACAAGTCAATGACACAGGAATGTTAAGGAGAATTCTTAAAGAAGTTAATGAATCAGTTAACGTTAGTAATATACCGTTTTATGCAGGGTGATTCTTAATAACATGCAAATATTTAAAGAGGTTACTCTGGGTCTTTTTTCAGAAAAAAACGGCTTACTAATATGAACATATGTCCTAAACGTCTTAGCTGTTGAGATACCGGGTGTTAAATATTTTCAAAAAATCTCCTTTTTATTAGTATCTGTGATACTGCTCTAGATGTTGATTGTTGTGAAATTTGGTACAAACTTTCTATTCGTCAAAGATGCGTTTTATGATGTATGACAGGTTTTTTTATTCCGACAAGTGGCGTTCGTGCGGGAATTGTTACTTTGAAGAAAAGAGTGGTACGCCACTTTTTTTAAAAATAACGATTATTTTTGAAATTTTCGTTCCATGCTGAGCAAATGTCGTCTATTGATTTTTTGTCGTTTGACGTACAGTTTTCGAATAAAAAAATGAAATTCATTCATTTGTGTACGATGTTATTTTTCTTTTGTACATAAACAGTTTTGACAATTGTCTACCTAGTTTAGTTGTCACTTATTTAAGTCATTAACCTTAACCATTTATCAAAAGTTAATAGGGGAGTTCTGCCCAAAATGACATACTCTGATAAAATGACATGGTGGCTGTTGAAGCCCTCTTACTCTTCCAAATGATCTGCGGCTCACTTCGCCTGGACTTACAGGTGGCAACTGCCCATTGTAATGGCAGAAACGTGTCCGGTGAAAAACTATGGCGGTGAAAGAAAAACTCATAGTGAAGTGTCTGATATATGATACAATGTAAGTGGTATGTAGAACTATCACCAGGATTTCGATGATTTTAGTGATGATGTATTTCTTTGCCACTAACTGGCCAATAAAATCTATGCTATAAAGATTCTAGTTTGCACGATTTTAAAGGTTAGAATTTAGTATTTTGGTAACATTGTTGAATATGCAATTGGGGATAACTACATACTATGGTCTCGGATAATATGACATACATGTCGTTTTCCCCGGAGCTAATTTTTGTATACATATTATGACCAGGAACTTTCCAAATGGTTGAAGGCAAACCCTGGAAGAGTTGTCACTCAGTTTCAGATTACCTCGTTATTTTCAGCTGCATAGAGTAAACCTGCACAAACTAGTGTTGCTCAAATTGGACTTGCTAAAGCTGGGATTTGGCCAGTGAACCCTGAAATATTTCCGGATTATTTTTGCTCCAACAGAAACCACTAATGTAGAAGAAACTGAAGTCTAACCTATACAGCAAAATTTAAATGAAGTCCAACCTCCGCAACAAAACCAAAATATTCCTGAAGCAATTCAATCAACTTCGAGAGCAATCCAGACAACATTAAAAGCTGAAGAGAGAGCACCTAAAGTAAAGCTTTCAGAATTATCACCAATACCTCATGTAACTTCAAGAGACACAAAAAGAAAACGAAAACCCACTGGTTCGCAAATTTGACAACCACTCCTACTTTGGAGGAATAAAAACAGATAGCGGACGCAAAAGCGGAACTTGAACGGCACAAGTCAACGAGACGAGCAAAAAATCGTTTGGTAATTTCTCCAGATGCATACGAAGAACCAGAGTTATTTAGTAATGTTGGCGATGACAATGACGTGGCATGCCTTTTTTGGTAACGACGTCTATTCGAGGTCAAGGCCTCATAAATTTTGCATAAAATGCCAGATCTGCTCGTCATGGGCACACGCATAATGTGCTGGAAAGTCTACGAAAACTAAATCGTTCATATGTGACCTATGCCTATAAAAAGGATTTGGAAATCTGTACTAATTTTTTTAATAAACGTGATAAAAAAAAACTAGTTTAAATTTTTTCTCACTTTTCCCGATAAGACGACATAGTATGTCATTTTATACCATAGTTTCCGCCTAAAATGACACAGTCGGCCATTTAAAAAAAAGATGTAAATAATATATGGGTTGAATTTATGGTACTTTTATTATCTTTATTGAAAATGGCATATTTGTAGCTAAGTTTAAAAAAGAAAAGGTAGTGCTTGAATCAAGCTGAGGCTAGATATAAGGCCCAATCTTTAGGGTATGTCATTTTAGGCAGAACTCCCCTAGGTTTAGGACATTTCATATGAAGTATTTTTCTGAAAATGAACCCAAGAATAATAAATATTAGCATATTATTAAGAAACACCCTGTATATTGGAAGATACCTGAGCGGATTTCTATACTCCTGACAAATAAAAAGCTTCTAGTTCTTTAAATCATTCTTTTCCGTTAATATCAGATTCATTTTTCGCTACGTCGACGAATTCAGAATGTTGGTAAAAAATGTGGTCACTTTTTTGGCACTCCGTGTACAATTTTGTTTATTTACGCGCCCGCAGGATATAATTTTATCAAAAACAGATTAGTACACTGTTAGTCCATACTGCCAATATGTACACGGTAAACAATCCTGAAGAAAATGTCGCTTATATTGTTGATACTTAATAATATAAACTAAATACAAAAAGAACTCAAGGATATCGAATTGCAAAAAGGATTTTTCAATTCCGAACACGGTATATTTATTTAAACAGCATTAAAAAACATTAAAAACCACTTGAATTCGTAATGAGAGTATTAAATAACTTTAATTAAGTATACATAAGACGATTAAACTAATTGCTTAAAAAGTTACCTACATAAATATCACAAATATTTTGGTTCAAATCAAATATTAACATACGTATATTTTGGATAAATATAGAATTTGTTTTTTTATATGTTTCTCGTGGGATGGTCCCGTTGTAATTGTTCGAATCGTGACGGAGGTTAGCAGATGGCATTTACAATCTTGTAGGATTTTCCATTTTTTTAAAATATTTTGAAGATGTTAAATTTTATAAAAACTAATTAATGGTACAATGCCATAAGGAATTCGAAAATGTATTTAGGCCGCGAACTACTTTCGGAGTTACTTATGACAGTTATTTATAGCACAGGTGTAAACAGGAAACCAAGCGTTATCATTTAAATATTTGTTCTTCGTCTTCTTTTCCTGAAGTATTTTGAATGTACAACGTGTCCAAGATAAGGAGGGCCAGTATAGGGATCTCGGAAACCGTAAGAGATACGAAGTCGGTTAAATGGAGGTAAAGTTGCGCATTTACGTGCCTAATAATATGCCGTTTAGAAAGTTTTAAAATTCCGAGTAGTTCCGGAGATATCCGGAATAAACCGAAATTCTGAAAAATCGTTTTATTGTTTTCCTGGCTTTTTTTGAGATCGAATTCTAAAGTAAATTGCAATTTTACATTGCCACTTTTTCCGCTCTATCTAACAGCGTAAATTGTTTGGTAATTCGACGAGTTGTCTTCGAAGGGCCTTTATCAACTTTATTTTTTTAAATACGGTCCTGTTTTCTGATATTGGAATTTGAGAGCTTTTTCTTCCGAAGGCAACGATGTATGGCACATTGTGGTTTAATGACGTTTCGAGGGTTTTTTGAACAACATAAGGAGATTTTGGGATACGGTCCTGCATTTCTCATAATTTTATAAATAATATCTCATAAGTAAGCTCCAAATTTTTACTTATGTTGGACTAGTTCAATAAATAACAAATAATTTAGTAATAAACCACAAATAAGTGAACAAAATACAGAAACATTATTTCAAACTTTTGTTGATTCGGGATTTAAAAGAAAAGTAGGCGATGTTATTTATAAAATTAGGAGAAATACAGGACCATATCCCAAAATCTCCTTATGTTGTTCCAAAAACTGTCGAAACGTTATTAAACCACAATGTGTCATACATCGTTGCATTCGGAAGAAAAAAAGCTCTCAAATTCCAATATCAGAAACCAGGCCTGTATTTAAAAAAATAAAGTTCATAATGGCCCCTCGAAGACGACTCGTCGGATTACAAAGCAATTAACGCTGTTAGATAGAGCGGAAAAAGTGTCAATGCAAAAGTGCAATTTACTTTAGAATTCGATCTCAAAAAATCCTAGGAAAACAATAAAACGATTTTTCACAATTTCGTTTTGTTTTCGGATATCTCTGGAAATACTCGGAATTGTGAAATTTTCTAAACGTCATATTATTAGGCACGTAAATGCGCAACTTTACCTCCATTTAACCGACTCCGCATCTCTTACGGTTTCCGAGATCCCTGTACTGGCCCTCCTTATCTTGGACACGTATACACAGCAGGCAAAAGGAATGGAACACCCCCCAACATTTTCATAACCATGTATAGTTCTCGAACCCGTCAATTTTATTTTCCACTTTTACAAAATTTGAGAATTTTCAAAATGATACAGGATTGCTCAAAAAGTCAGAGCACACGTCAACTTTAGTTTTTTAAATGGAATATCTCAAATTTTATTTGATTTTTGAATTCTACTTGAAATTCTTAATATATTTCATGTACAGTGTATCCCAGAATAAGGGAACCCATAGGTGTAAATGGCAAAAAATTTTCCAATAAAAATAGAAAATAAAATTTAACATATTTCGATTTTTATGAAATCAAGCAGGCCTTGACCGAAGCATTATTTTTATTTTCTGTCTATTTCCACTAATAATACTTAAATTTAACACACAAACGCTGAAAAATAACAAAGAATCTTATTTAACGATAACGACAAATATGACAGTTGTTAATCTGGTAGTGTCAAACGTGAAAGCAGGTATGAAAGAGGGACGTTCCAATAAGGGTTTTATAAAAAGCACGTACCGAATGCTCGAAGGCGACATAATGTCTTTGTCTAATTAACAGGAAACGACAAAGAAAAATTAGACTGAATGCTCCCCCGCTTGCTTGTCTGGAAAGTTGTTTACAATCCCCGTAAGAATGTGAATTGTTTATTCTTGAAAGACTTTGAACCAAAGTAGTATCCTACTTGATGTAAGATCCTTGGTCTGAATACTTTAAGATTTAGTGTCAATATCATGTGAACTAAAGCAAATTTACTTGCTATACAGGATGTTTCTTGATAACATGCTAATATTTAAGGAGGTTATTCTTGGGTCTATTTTCAGAAAAAAATTCATATAAACATATGTCCTAAACGTTCTAACTTTTGAGATACAGGGTGTTAAAGATTTAAAAAAAAACCCTTCTTTATTAATATCTGTGATACTGCTCTAGATATTTTTGTGAAATTTGGCACACACTTTATATTCATCAAGAGGCATTTTAAGATGTATAACAGGTTTTTTATTCCATCCCCTGACGTCCGTGCGGGAATTGCCCTCGGCATTTTTCAAGAAAAAAATTGTAAGCCACTTCTTTTTTTCAAATAAAAATTATTTTTGAAATTCTCATTCCTTGCTGACCAAATGTTGTCTCTTGATTTTTTGTCGTTTGACGTACAGTTTTCGTATAAAAAACTGAAATTTATTCATTTGCACTCTGTTATGCAATTAGGTATTAACAAAGATTAAATAGGATCTAGTAGGTAAGAAGCAGATTTTGTTTTGTAATAAAAACAGTTTTGACATTAACATTAACAATTTTTAACACTCTGTATCTTAAAAGTTAAGACGTTTAGGACATATGTATGTTCATATGAAGCTTTCTCTGAAAATGGACCCAAGAATCACCTCCTTAAATATTAGCACGTAAGAAACACCCTGTATATAATTTGTTCCTTTTGGCTTCTCGCATGTACATATATATAACCTCGCATGAATAGTAACCTTTTAGCGCTCTTACTCAAGGAAATGTTTTATGTAAGAAAATTAAACAGGTTCACGGTCAGAAGGTGGTACAGAATAACTTTTACAATCGTGTATATAGTTCGTATTATGACTAATTATTTAAATAAAGAGATTGAGTGTAAGGATGGAACTTTGAATTCTTTTCTTCTTTTTCAAACATCGATCGGCTGTCGGCGGACATTTTTGTAGGCAGCAGTCTTTTCTAAAAATATTAACATTATAGAACCGGATATAGTCATGGACGGACACGTAAATTTCACTGGCTTCGTCGATTAATTAAATAAAAAATTAAAAGCCCTTGTAAATATGAGGCCGTAGGCCTAGTGATATATCCTAAAACAAAGAACCGATAACCCGTAACACACGTCAAGCGGAATAACTTTTCGTTAACGAAATTTCGTCGGTATCCAACCTTTTGGATTTGAACGGAGTTTTTCGGCGGCAGATTATTATTGTGGAAAATCGTGATTGCTATGGAAACAAGGACCCGATAACCCGTGTCACTTAATAACGACACACGTCAAGCGGAATAACTTTTCGTTGACTAAATTTCGTTGGTATTCAACCTTTTGGATTTGAACGGAGTTTTTCGGCTGCAGATTATTATTTTTGTGAACTTTTATTTTATTAACTATGAGTGTAAAATACCATAAACTAGAGTTTAGTGCCTTAGAAGATGAATTGTTGATAGAAAGTAAAAGTAGATAGATAGAGGGTAAAAGAAAATCCACCCATATATGCAAAAAAATTAAAATATTTTAAAGACATACAAAAATAAAACAGGTATGTTCAACCCTACTTGTAAATCAACAGACCTAAATGATATTTGTTCCCATTGCAAATACTATTTTAAACTTTTGTATACAAATCGTTTTAATTTTTCTCAAGCACGTAAAATAAAAAGTTTAAGATGGGGGGACATCATACGTGATCACCCTGTACAAATGAATGTAGTAATATCGTCCATTTGGAACCACAAACTTGTACTACAATAAAAACCACACATGTGACCAAATGACCAACGACGAACTTTTCCGTTCCAATCCACCGAAATATTTCGTAACGAAATGTAATAAAAACTAGGGCTTAATATAGATTGACGTCCATGAAGTGGTGCAACATGAAGCCTCGTCGCCTAGCAACGTCAAACTGGGATTATATACATATGTTTTATTCCTTTTGATTATTTTCGCTTGCGGCGGACCTTTCTAAGCCCCCCTCCTCCTTAAATCTACTCATAGATCCGCCATTGTCGATTCAAAATCAATGTGATGAACCCTTAGGATGAACCAATGTTTATTCGCACAAGCAAAACCTCCAGAGTGCCTTAAATGATTTTTCCTACAGGGCTAGTGTTCTCTCATAAAAAAATATATTTCCCGAAAGCGGTATGTGATAATTATTATTGTACTGAATGGACGTAAAGAAATCTTATTACACTTTGACGGTAAAGAGTAATAAAACAATAACATTTTTAATATGCATCGCTTGACAATAGCGTGCATGGTATTCTTATATAATCATGAGTATTAATTAATATTCAATATAAATAAATGTCATTATCACAGTAAAATGGAAGTTATATCACAATATTGTAATTTGATCAGTAATGACCGAGTCGCAAAATATAAGAGTAAAAGGGTAATAAATGAATAATTACTGTTAAGGTTTTTCAAGGTTAAAATAAATGGAATTAAAATAAAATGTAAAAAAAGTACCTTTAAGGAAAATGTGAAGGGAAGGACATTCGTCTAACGCAAACCAGGACTTTTTGGGAGGTAACTGTATGTAGGTAATTTGTTTAATTGCCAATCAAATTTATTTTTAAAGACAGTACAATTTTTGAACTTTTAGCAAAAAAAGTGTCTAATATACCCAAGATAAGGAAGCCTCTGTGGGGATCTCGTTAATGGGAACAGATACAACATCGATTAAATGTGGAAAAAATATCGCAAACAAAGCACTAACAATATGCCACATAAGAATATTTGGTAAGATTTTTAAGTTTTGAGTTTTTAAAAAAATAAACTGATATGTTGGATTTTCAATTTTATCTTTTTCCTGCGTTAATATTAACGTTAGAGCAAAACTTATAAAACATTCTCATAGCAACTTTTGATGAGCCCCAAACAATTTTGTTGAATGTTTTAAATTGTACAGTCTTAAGATACTATTTATCTTTGGAGAAATGACGAAAATCATTTCGAACACCTTTTGAAAAATTAATTTATTGTCAATTTTAATTCCAATATATTTTTAGCCGATGTACAGGATGTCCCATACCTTTTGGGAAATTAATTTCTGATAATTTATTGTCAATTTTCATCCCCATATGTTTTTTGCCGATGTACAGGGTGTCACATTTTCGACACTTCTATAGGGTATCTCCGCAATTGTTAGTGCTATCAAAAAAGTAATGTAGGTGTCATGTGATCTTCTTGGTTCAAACTTAAAATGGTAAAATCAAAATGTGAAAATTTTCACTTGCGTAAGAGATACGGGGGAAATCAAAAAATAGACAATTTCAAAATTACCCTATATTTTCCTAGTTAAAAGAGATAAAGAAAAATGTTTTATAATGATTGTTGAATAATCAGAATACGTATACGGGGTCAGGTAAAAAAGTTATTGGATCTAACCTAATTTTTAAAATGGAACACCCTGTATATTTTGATCTAAAAAGATAACATTTTAAATTTTCTTTTAAAATATATAACACACCATAGTTTCCTTGGCGATTTATTTAAACTTTATGACTTTAAACCACAGTGGCCATGCAAGAAAAGCTGATATCATGGAAACAAAAAACTAAGAAATGGCGCAAAACTTATATTTTGTTCGCTATTCGGAAAGACGGCAACCATTTAAGGACATATCCCGAACATTTGCGATGATTCCCGTTATTTTTTATCTTAATCTGAATCTTTTATTTCGTTTCAAAGTAATAAAGTTTAAATAAATCGCGTAGAAAACCAATATATATGAAAAGATAATTTAAAATGCTATCTTTTTATATTAAAATATACAGGGTGTTCCATTTAAAAAAAATGAGGTTAGGTCCGATAACTATTTTACCTGTCCCCGTATACTTATTCTGAAAACGGCAAATTATTCAGCAATTATTATAAAGAAACTTCTATATAAAACATTTTTCTGTATCTCTTGTGACTAAGAAAATATAGGGTAATTTGGAAATTGTTAATTTTTTCCTCCGTATCTCTATAGCCAGCGAATATTTTCAAATTTTGATTTTACCATTTTAAGTTTGACAAAAAAAGACCACATGACATCTACATTACTTTTTTGATAGCACTAACAATTACGGAGATACCCTATAAAAGAATCGAAAATGGAACACCTTGTACCTATTTGTGGTTTATTTTTTCATACTTACTGTCTTGTTATTGTTAATAAATTAACTTGTAGTAGATTGAACTATTTTTCCAAATTTATGGAAAATACAGGTCCGTATCAACCCGAAAATTTCATAAAGATGATTTAAAAGGCTAAAAACGCAATTAAACGATAATATGGTAGTACATCATTGAATTTAGAATAAAAAAAGGCTATTAAAATTTGACGTTATAAAACCAGGGCCGTATTAGAAAAAATGAAGTTGATGATGATCCCTTGAAAATACAAACGTCGTATAAAAAAATGTGTTATGCAATCGTTGGGTTCCTTAAAAGTTGCTGTGAGAACGTTCTCTAACGTTAATATTAACGCCGGAAAAAAATTAAATTGAAAATTCAAATTTTCAGTTTTTTTTTAAATAAGTCAAAAATTAAAAATCTTACAAAACTTTTTGTGTGGCATATTGTTACTGCTTTGCTTGCGATACTTTTTCATTTAATCAAAGTGGTATCCGTTGCAATCCCCATGAGGTCCTCCTTATCTTGGGCACCGTGTATATTTATTACCCATGTTATATTAGCAAGAAACAAATATCTTAAGAACTTAATTTTTAGACGTCAAATTATATTATCTACTGTAATATGTAATTGTAATTTTACCTGCCCATCTAGCGGATGGAAATTAAAATTGTATGTTTTGTACTTCATATGCAATCACAGCACTTAATGTAGTGTTACTAATACTAAAATTGATAGGTTAGAAGCGGTGACAAATCTTCAATGTTATTTCTTGGTTGTAAACAATGAAATAGTTACCTAATTTTTGAAATAATTCGTTTTAAAACTTTATAATTATCGATACAGAACGAATAATGAAAGTAGGGACAGTTATTTGATGTGAAGTACAATCTAAGCGACATTACCTAACAAACAAGCCTCTAATAACAGTTTAGATTGTAAGTTTGCCTTTAAACCGACCCCCGCCTTTAACCAACCAACCAACCAACCAAGTTTGCCGGAACTTTTTTTTTAGCTACACCCACTAACGAATGTACACAACAGAACATTGAAATGTTGAGATGTCATTATGTGTCATATTGACATTTATATTTTGTGTTTCGTGTGGTTCAAAAATTTTTCAAGTATCTAAACGAAAGCACTTTGTTATATAAAATTTAATCATCAAAATCTCGATTTGAATAACACTCTATTTATTATAGATGACGACATAATGTTCTTTCTTTCTCCGTTTCCATTGCACATTCCTATTGAGCTGATCCTTTATCGCCTTCGCTTAGAGTGTGAACTAGAGGGGACTTTTTGACCATACCTGTACATTCCTTGACTAGGTACATTGAAAGGTCTGTCAAATTTTATAAAATTAAGTTGATATTAAATAAAAAATACAAAATGAATGACAAGCGTGTAAGGTTGCTTCCTTTTCTTCACATTAAGCAAATATGAATGAAATTAATTTACCAGTAAAACTGTTGTTGTTTTATTTTGAGGTCGGCGACCATGTCTTACGTAATAACACATTTGTACTACGACAATTAGTAAAAAGTAAATAGTAGTGGAAACCGGGTATATTTGTGTCAATTTTTTCGATGCCATCATTTCCATCATTTTCATAAAGGATTTTAAACCATTATGCCTATGTATAATAGCGTAATCAGTGGCGGTTCTTCCACAGGAGCACGTGCGCACGTGCACCCCCGATACAAAACGAATAAAAAATATTAATTTATATTCATTGAATATTATTTATCGTATAAAGTCCGGATCTCCCTAATATTTTATCGTACCGTCAAACTAAAAAAGTCCGACCCTCCCTAATATTTTATCATCCCGTCAAACCAAACTGTATAGATCCGGCAACCGTGCCTTGCTCGCACGTGCGATTAAGTAGTGCAGTTTCTCTGTAGTAACAACAGGTGGCGGGTGGCAGCGGGAGATAGCGGGGCGATGGCGATTTAATATGGAAAAGGCGCACAGTTTTTGTGTGCACCGCGCTGTTGTTTGTTCGTGCATCTAGTTAGAAATTCGAGCGTGTATGTTTTTTAAAAATTAAATAATATATGAAAAAAAATTTATAGAGGATATTCCAAATCAAATCAAATCAAATCAAATCAAAATATGCTTTATTGTCATAAGAAATCGTTATTCTTGTTAACAAAGCAGAAAAACTAACTAGTAAACATCAAATAAACAGAAAAAAAAAGAAGAAGCAGTAAGTAGTATTGGTTTACAAATACAGAAAAACTAAATACAGAAACAAATGGTAAAACAATACATTAAATACAGAAACAAATGGTAAAACAATACATATAAAACAAAATCACTCTGGCTAACAGAAATAATCTAAACAAATCGAAATCACATAAATTTAGAGTTAAAAACAAGGCAGGTATGCAATAAGCAATAATTTACAGAAGAAAAAGACGGACAAACCAGTATTGAAAAACGATATTAACAGGCACTTATAATATGCTTCAATTCGATCAGTCAAAACATACTCTGTTGTATCAGAATATAAATAATGCTCATTCGCAAAGCCTGAAGGCATATAAAAAATATAAGTATAAACATAGACATAAAACATAGACATAAAAACTACTGTGACTTAGAAGTCGTCATCATAAAACTCATTCACATTGTAATAGGCCTTCGACCTCAAAATATTTTTAACCCTTCTCCCAAATACCTTAATGTTGTTAATTGACTTTACATTAGCAGGTAAGTGATTATATAACTTTACGCTTTCATAAATGATAGAATTTTTGGCGACTGTACTCCTTGGAATTGGAAGAGGCAAACTATTCCCATGACGTGTGTTATGCACGTTGGTAGGTACAATACTTTTAAATTTCTTATGGACCAAGGAGACAGTCTCCAAAATAAAGATACATGGTAATGTCAAAATCCCCAGCTGCAAGAACAAGGGCCTGCAATGATCCCCAGTTCCCGCCCGGCACAAGTACCTTATTGCTCTCTTTTGTAAGACAAAAACGGAGTTAAATAGTCCTTGACAGCAGAAACCCCAAAAGGCAACCCCGTATCTCAAATGGGACTCGATAAGCGCGAAATAAGTAGTTTTTGCCACAAAAGATCCCAATTCCTTATTCACTACTCGAATGGCATAACAGCCAGACGCTAGTTTTTTATTTAAACAAACTATATGTTCTCTAAACTTTATCTGAGAGTCAATATAAAGACCTAAGAACTTAGCGCAACCCTCATTCCTAACACGCAAACCTTCAACGTTAACCTGCCGCAACTCCGACCTAAAAAAAATGACACTGGTTTTATTAATGTTCAAGCAGAGATGGTTAGCATCGCACCATCTCTTTATACGTCGAAGATCCTCGGAAATGACACCTCCCAGCACGTCCGAGTCCTCGCCAACCCACAAGATGGTAGTGTCATCCGCGAATATAGTGAAACGACCTCGAATGTCAAGAGTGGGAAGGTCGTTAAGGTATAATAAAAAGAGAATAGGACCAAGAACTGATCCCTGTGGAACTCCATGTTCAACACCCATCACACCAGACTTCTGATCACCATAGCGTACAAACTGCTCCCTGCCCAACAAGTAGGAAGAGAACCAATCGTACGCTACCCCTCTAAAACCGTAGCGATAAAGTTTCTGCAGCAATACTTCGTGACTCACGCAATCAAAGGCCTTTGAAAAGTCACAAAACACTGCCGCAGTCACACTACCCTCATTTAACCCCATATAAACATTCTCCAACAGATGGAACATGGCATCACAAGTACCCTTAGACGCCTGAAAACCAAACTGACACCCCACTAAGATGTTGTGGTTGTTCATAAAAGTGATCATCCTCTTTTTTACAAGTTTTTCAATAATTTTTGAAAGAGTCGGAAGTAGTGAAATCGGGCGAAAGTCTGCCGGACACTCAGGGTTTCCACCCTTAAACAATGGAACAACAATAGCTGTTTTCAGACTAGATGGAAATTTACCATGGTCAAAAGAAGAATTTATTGCCTGCGCAAGTACCTGAAGAGCTGGCTCGGGCAGGGCTTCGAAAATTTTTACTGAGAGCTCATCTATACCGGACGAGTTCTTGTTTTTCAATTCCTTAAGGACAATCCTAATTTCATCAACATCAGTATGAATCAAGTAGAACGTATCGGGTACAGAAACATTGCGGAGATACGACATCGGATCCTCACAGGGAGATAAACCAGAGGTTATATTTGCACCAATAGTACTATAAAATGAATTAAACTCATTGACATCAATATTAATTGGATCTTTAGGCGAATTAGATTTTCCACGTAAAGAGTTAACCACACTCCAACTCTCCCTGGCTTTATTGCGCGCCCTTTCCATTCTATCGCCATAGTGCCTACTCTTTGCAGCCTTGATAACTCGTCTATATACAGCTCTATACCTATAAAAATAATTCCAAAAATGTGGATTTGTAGTAAACTTCCTCAAGGTATGTAGAAATCTTAAGTTGATTGAAGAAATTTTTATTCCTGTAGTTATCCACGGCTTTTTTATTTTCTCCTTTATTTTACAAGTGGGAAAATTCTCGTCAAATACCCCAATAATAGCTTCATTGAATTTATCTACTGGATCATCAGATTGCAATACCAAATGCCAATCAATCCCTGCAGCCTGGCTATTGAATTTTTTAAAATTTTTAGAACTATAAAGTCTACCGTATTTAAATTTTTTCCGTTTTTTTTTTCCCCCAATATAGAATGATGAAATTACAGCTTCATGATCAGAAAGACCCGAAGATATAACAGCAACGCTACCCTCAGAAATGTCAGAAAAATTTGTGCACACATAATCTATAGTTGTACTAGAGTACCTTGAAACACGGGTAGGTTGCCTTATGAGCATCTGCAGATTAAAAGAGGATAATAACCCTTTTAAATTTTGAGTAGCAATAGAATTCTCATCTTCATAATTTATATTAAAATCACCACCAATAAGGAGCTTAGAATTAACAGGTAAGTCTGATAAAATAACTTCCAATTTGTCCATAAAATTACTTATACTGCCATTAGGTGGCCTATATAAACACAAAACATATAAAGTAAGGTCCCTACAATAGATCAATGAAAATTCAAATTCGCCCTCAATACGCAAAAAATCATATTTACTAACATCATCAACAGAGAGAGACTGAGACATCTTGTCACTCAAAAATATCATTGTACCCCCATGTCCGGACTCTTCCCTACAGAAACAAGAGACCACCGAGTAATTAGGAATGTAGCACGGCTCATCTGGCTTTAGCCAGTGTTCTGTTAATAGTAGAAATCCCGGAAAATGTTGAGTTTTGAGAAAAATTTCTAATTCAGCGATTTTATTACGTAATGATTGAATATTTAACAACAGCAGAGATATGCTACCTTCCTTGGACGCTAGTCTAAAAAATCATCCGAACATGGTACCAAATTGTCGTGAATTTCATGCGATACAAAAACATCTGGAAAAACAGCATCAGGATTCAACCTTATCTGCCTTAAATTAGTAACAGGTTTACTTGAGCAAAAATTCATCATAACATCCTTTAACATAACTGACAACCTATATAATCCCAATCCGCTCAGAAACATGCTCCTATTTATAAAATCCCTATAGAAGAGTTTATAGCGTAGATCAAGTACATCAATATTTATAGCAAAATGTTTTAAATTGGCAGTAACTGAATAAATTTTTTCATTTACACGTTGAATACAGTCTAAAGAGGTTTTGCAGTAATAATTATAGTTACTAGGCAAAGTGCACATAATTAGGTTAGTATAAAAACACTTATTGGCTAGAGATGTGATATCGCTTATACGAATGTCTGAATCGTGCAAACCTGCCAAAACAATAACATAGTCCTTTTCTGTAAAATCTTTTATGAAACAGTCGACACTAGACACAACCTCCCTAAATCTTGCAGAGGGTTTACTAATAATTTGAACATTAAAATTGTCACCAAGAGTTCTCTTCAAAGGACCATATAGTTTTTTCCCATACTCATCTGTCAATACAAGAACCCTGGCAACATCTATAAATACACCAGGATCATATCTCTCGCTGGCAGTACTCACCCCAGTTTGAGTTTGCCCGTTTACAAGGAATTTTTCCCATACACTTTTATTTTTCATCAGTTCAGAGTTCTTTTGAGATTCCTTAATTTGATCAAAGATAGATTTTTCTTCAAATGCATTAGTCTGTGTATAAATGTTATTGGTCTGGGCGTGAATAAATTTGGTCGATTTCTCGTCCGGATTTTTTCTAGTAGTAATCAATTCAAGCTGGGACACATTCTCATTCTGTAGATCCCTAACAACTTGCTGATTAACATCATCCTGCAACTTCTTAATTTCGACAGCATACGCATCATTATCTGCAGACAACGCTTCTATACTTATCAACATGCTCCGGTTCAGAGCCTTAAGTTCGTCGATATAAATCTTTTGTCTTTCTAGTTCAGCTTCATTATTTTTAAGATCCTCCTTAAGAAGGTCCATATTCCTGTCATGTTCCGCCACTTTTAGCTCATCACTATAGTTACAGACGGAAGGATCAGTTTGAACTTCAGTATGTTTACCAATATAATCCGTCTGTTCCAACCTTAATGTCGCTGTTATTGATCAATTTTCTACAATTAAGAGCCGAAGAATGGACTTTACGTTTAAGCACTATTGTGTAGGGTCGATAAATGTTGTGTATTCGATAAATGATACTCGATATGATTTTAAACCATTTTATTTAAGGATTTAAACTAAAAAACACTGAAAATATGAAGAATGCCAACTTGTCAGTCTCGTGGCTCGATTCGTCCTCGTCATAAAACAGTTAACTATTGTTCTCGTCTTGGTTGCGCCTAATGACGTAGCCGTAGATGGCGTAGTGGTATTAGACACCATTCAGTTGTCTTGATAACTCGTAGATGGCGATAGTAGTATTGGAGATCATTCGGTTTTCTTAATAGCTCGTAGATGGCTTTAGTAGTATTAGTAGTGGACTGTATAAATATTGTTACGAGGGTTGCATGCGACGACGTTAAGTTGCGACAGCTATACACACTAAGAAAACTTTTCTTATTTTCCAAAAGTTGTATTTCCTTGTGTAAAATTAAAAAATAAATAAAATTATATTTTACCTAACGCATTTTCTTATTACTTTTTTTCTTTCTGCATTTAAAACGCCTAGAAAGTAATTGTTTGGTCGTTACACAAAAATAAAATTTTAAAAATAATTTCACTATACTTGTGAACCCCTTCTATCATAGGTCACGAGCCGCCACTGAGCGTAATATAATTCTTGGACTTCTCCGTATGAAGAGCGAGGGGAGAAAAATGTATAAAAACCATGCTAGAAAGCGTCTTACCATAGACGTATTCAAACAATAATTTATTAAATGAAAATTACATTGTGTTGATTACACGGTGGGATAATTCTTGAAACTTCAAAACTATAGATTGTTGTTTTCAGAATGTCTTTCTCACTGGTATTATTATTTAATTACTAGTCCCCCTCTTCTCTACATACGTTGCAAACATCCGCCCCGATTTATTTTGTCGCCTGTTCAAAGATTTATTTTCAATTATTGTGTGCTCCATCACGTAATTGATTGAAAAGAAATATTAGCAAAACGCCAACGATGTCATAATAAACAAATACAAAATTTCCTCCCAGCTTTTGCCGCCACTGTGGAGACTAATTCATGTGCTTCTTAACGGCACTACGAAGAGCGGAACTACATAAGAAATAAAATTAGAGCAGTGACGTCTTTGTTTTATTGTATGATGTTAAATTTGATAAAATACATTTAATGACATATTTTATGAAACGTATGACGAGTCAGTATAATAAATTATCTTGAATTTATATACATTTGAGTCAATTTAGACCTAATTATTTCTTGTTAGCTTAATGAAAGGCTATGAAAAAATCTTGCATGGTTTCGCTACTTAGCAAGAAACATATCGCGGTTGCAGCGGTGCCATATATCTCAAGACAATGAATAGATATTTATTTTATTAATTTAAATATTCAGGAAAATGACAATGCCTAGGTGCATACAACGCATTGCTAGACAATTCTAGAGGTGGCTTTTATGTTTAAAGGCCTTGGGACACAAGTCTCCCCTACCGACAAAGCATTGAACTTCCATTTTAATGAGCTGTTTAGGACAAGGCCTCAAATGGACCTTTGTCCATTAAGACAATTATATAGAATTATCTATTGAAATTAGATGAAATTAAATGTCTTATCAAAATTATATTAATGATTGAATAACTTATATACTTACACCTTATTAGTATTTACCTTATTAGTATTTACCTTCTACCTAATTTTTTTAAAGGTCATCTATCAAAAAGTTAAAGAACATATATGGGCATCGTTAGAAAATTTTGTAGGCAATGATAAAATGAGAAATTTTATAAAATTAAAAACTAGGACGCCAGTGGTAGTAAAAAGGGGCAAGAGTTCGCTGCAGGCGATATTTTTTTATGGACCACGCCCTACGATTGTACAAAAATACACACTGAAATTTGGTCAATAATTTACAGTAAATACTACAAACCCCGATGCGGTAAGGTGTCAATTCAGGAAATTTTGACGAATTCTCGTTATACTTTATTTCTTAAGTCACAACAGACGAACAAAATGAATTTTAAACCAAAAAAGCTTCTTCGACTGAGACGGAAGTAATGCGGTTTTAAATTCATTCTTGAATTCAACACAATCAAACATTTTATACACAACAATTTTGAAAAGGATTAAAAATTATTTTTAATCAATAAACCGAAAAAATGTAATTGACTGATGTCCGAAAATCTAGTTTTTCGGATCCGCTATATTAGATTTTTTCTTCGTTTGGCTTCGCTTCGATTAAGAGAAATATTTTCAAATACATTATCCCACCATGCACGGCCACGAATGTCGAATTTACTTTACACCTTAAAAATACGTACCAAATTTGAGAAAAAGTAGGAAAAACATACTTAAAAAGCTTTTCTGTAAATTTTACAGGTTGACAATAATTATTGGGTTTATACAGGGTGAAAACAAATACAATTCCAATACAAGGTTGCAAATGTTGCGTGAAAAATAACAATGCATGAACAGATTCATTTAAATTATGGTTGAGTTGTCATTTATAAATTTAATAAATTCCGAACCCGAACAAACCCAAACAAAATTTCAAAATTTGCCAATCAAATTTCTAGCTTTCATTTGGGAAATTTTTCATTCGGACACTGTGCAAAGACAGCTTTTAGGGTTCCGTAAGAACCAAAACCTTAGAGAGGAGAAGTTTATATTGTCTGATAACTAATGTATTTGTTTTTTCTTACAATCATCATCATTATTATGTAATATCGAAGAGTTCATTCATATCAAATATACAAAGTCAAGGCGTCGTCGCAGCGCATTGTAAAATAAGATTTCAATGTTAATTGTCCCATCTAAGGGTTCCTCACGAAACCATTAGAGAAACGTTATATAGATTAATGACATTCTAAACGTTTCTATGAGTTTGCACTTTAATTGCCTATTATAGCTTCAAATATCAATATACACAGGAACTTGCCGAGTAATTTGAATGTTGATGAATAATGTATTTTGTATTCGGCCGGGTGTAAAGTAAGATTTTACGTCTTGATTTGGGGATGTAAAATGCGCCTTTTAAGTTCTAGGGCGGAAAATGATACCTTTATGTAATGTCCTCGGGAAAAAGTCTTTTATGTAAATAAACTACTTATTTTAATTTAGACATCGTATATTCATTTCGCGATGCGTACTGCAACACACTGCTGCCTAAAAACCAGAAAAGGTCGAACCGACCAAAAAGCAAAATAAAAACAACATTCCTCACCTATTGTTTACAGGTATATGAACCCGTTATTTATATACACGTGTTGAAAAAAGGTCGGTACCCCGGAATAACTTCGGTGCATCGCATTTCAGCGGAAAATGTCTAGGGAAAAAGTCGTTTGGTTTTGGAGGAATAGTTCGCAATTTAAACCACTCCCCCACTCCCTCAACTACAAATAAACATCTTTTGTCCGAAAAGTTTTTTATTCGGGCCCATCCTTCACCAATAATCACCATGAGAAAGACAAAATCAGAACCGTGCGAAAATCAAGTTTTATCCCGGAAATACCTTTTTTCTCTGCCTTGTACTAAAAAATGTCCGTGGAAAAAGTTGTTTGTATTCCACGGGCATTTTTTAGTACAAGATCGGGATAAAACTTGATTTTCGCACGGTTCTGATTTTGTCTTTCTCATGGTGATTATTGGTGAAGGATGGGCCCGAAAAAAAACATTTTTCGGACAAAAGATGGATATTTTTGGTCGGAGAACACGATACGCTAATAAAAAATACGGGGTTCCATTTGAAAATCTTAACTTACCCCCACCCGCGCCCGGGGGTTGGGGGGGGGGGGGGGGGTTAAATTGCAAACTATTCTTCCTTCAAAACCAAACCGCAGACATTTTCCGCTGCAATGCGATGCACCGGAGTTATTCCGGGGTACCGACCTTTTTCAACACCCTATATATAAAAATAAACATCTTATCTTTAAGAATTAAGAAATCCTAATCATAAACATTACACTCTACATCCCATATTTGAGACAGGTATAAAATAATTAGAACATAGAAGAAATTACACGGCCAAAACATAACTGGAGGTTTAAAATTTTGAAAAAAAAAAAAAACGTTTTTAAAAGAATATGCAACGAACAATTATAGACATCAGAAATCAATAAATGGGATGGCTAAAAGCATCTAAAATGTTCAATACACCTCAAACTACTTTGCGCAGTAGAGTCGAATACAAAAACTTGTGTGTTTATTGAATGATAAAAGGGTTTGGGTCATTTCAAAACAAGTCTACCAAAAGAAGCAGAGGACAAACTTGTGGAAGTTAGGCTAGGGCATGAGTCAAGGTTTGTTCTGGGTTATCGAGAAATACAAGACGATGAAGATGAGGAAAATCTTGGTATTGGAGAGGACAATGATCAGGATGCAGCCTGTCTATTTTCCAATGAAACATCCAAAAGGTCACGATTCGGGGAGAACTGGATAAGATGCGAACTTTGTCGTTCTTGGTCTCACACTGAATGCGCCGCAATGTTCCGAAAAGAGTCAAGATGTACACATGCGACCTATGCAAATCATAATGCGTTTTGTATTTTAATCTAAGTCTGTTTTTTACGTTTATTAATAATAATTATGCTTTTGTGCATAGCAGATTGAATTTTGCTTCGATTGTTTGGAATCCTTTCTATTGAGTTTATATAAATAGATTAGAATTAGTACAGAATAAATTTCTAAGGACTCTCTCAGTCAAAGCAAACCTTGATAACTATCACGTATTTTTATAAGACATCATTTTGGAATTATGACTTTGGAAAACAGAAGAAAACTGTCGGAAGTTATGTTCTTGAGTAAAATTATTTGTAATAAGGTGAATTCACCTGATTTGTTGAGTAAAGTTACTTTTAATGTTTCTCCTCGTCAATTTAGATCTGCTACTCTCTTCAGTATACCCTTCAGATACACAAATAATGCTCAGTATTCCCCTTTATGCAGAATGATGAGATTATCAAATTTATATTAACTTTGTTTTGGTTCAAACTTAGAACCGTTCTAGAACAGTCCGCACATGCGCAGTGACATATTTCTGTTTTGGTTTAGTTAGAATCGATTCCGAACTTAAAATTTAAGCGTTTTGGTTATATTTCGAACCGGTTCGTAACCGTTCTCGAACTGTCAATGCAGTTCTAGCTTTTTGATGGAACCGATTCGGGATTTTTCGTTGCCGCGTGCGGAGTGTAATAAAAAGAAGGCATTTCCCCAGCTGATCACTATTTTAAATTGTTTTTGCGTGGGTTGTGTCCCTTTTGTGCTCGTATCTCGTGTCTTGCGTTTTGAATCTTAGTTCAGCTATTTTTTTTGTTAAAAGTAAAATACTATAGAATGAAGGATAATAATCCCATAGTTATGGTAGGTAGAAGTTTCTGTAAAGAAGTTAAATGCAACATATAATTTCATTTTTCAAGAGTATTGGAAAATTATTTGAGTATTTTTTATAGGATCAGCTTTTAAATAGTGCAGGCTTAGAATTATTGGTATCATATAATATACACTTAAATATCTGTATTTTCTGTATATAAATTAGGAAAAATAATAACTTCGTCAATTTTTGAAATTTTGAGGTTATGGGTAATTCTCCTCTTCTTCTTTTTCAATAAGCTGTTTTGGTTTCTTCTACTGCGAACCGATTCTAAAACAGTTCGAGGATTTATTTTATTGCACATACAGCACAATTGCACAATCCATATTTTACAACCAAAACAAACCTATTGTTGCAGTCTTGATATTGATTTTTTTAGTGTGTCACAAGCCGTGATAAGGAGAACAGTAAAGGAATATTTATTGGAGCGATTCGCTTAAGGTTTTTTGTTTTTTTTTCTCTGCACTATCAAAGTAAATAGATTATAGTTATTGTAGTTTTTATAAATTATACCTTAGAATCTATTAATTTATTAATAATATCTTTTTGTTATCTCAATTAGCCACATAACAAAGTAAGTGGATACTGTGTTGGGCTTTGCCTGTTTGTTATCCTGAATAAATAAATAATTAATCGCTTAAATTAAACAGTCGTTTTATTTTTTGTTTTAAATTAAGTAGGCATAAAATATAATATTAGGGAAAAATGGCAGAGGTGTGTCATACTGCCTGGTATATCAGGGCAAAATGAATAATGCCACCTGTTTGTTTATAGATTTTTACAAAAACTATAGGCAATGTCTTGGAAGTCTCTAAATGATATTAAACGGAACCATGTTCATGCCGACGTGTTTCTAAACGTTGTGACTTATGTTTTTAAAGTTATCAAATAAAATTACAATTAAAAGAAAATGCCGTTTTATAGGCACAATTCCCCTATTTAAATCTGCATGAAATCCTTGAAAAATGGACAGTGTGAAAAATTAATATTGGGTACGCAATTGTTTGCAAATCTATAATCTTATTAGTTAAAGCAACCACCATCAGGCCATTCAAACCATTATTAATTATGCATTTTATAAGGAAGTAATTATGTATGTTGTAATTGGTTCCAAACCAAGAGCGTATTGTTTCTATTAGATACAAGGGGGATCTGAAAAAAATCGGTGCAGCTTAACGTGAACCATGTTCCTCGGTCATACCAATCAATTGAGGAGTGCATACCTTCCCCCGTACTTTTCCAAATATCCGATTTTATCCGGCCTGGCTACCGGCGTGAATGGGATAGAGATGGGGATGATACATTTTCACTCTGTACAACGTCATGGATTATACCACCAAAATCCACCTAGTGCGAATCGGTTTACCGGTCTTGGGGTTTGGACGAACAAACCGCCCTAAGTTGTGTCAACTTTATACATCAATAATCTTTTATTTCGTTACCGAAAAAGATAGTATGTTTTTTTCCATTTTTTTTCTCAAATTTGGTACGTATTTTTAAGGTCTAAAGTAAATTCGCCATTTGCGGCGTTGCATGGTGGGATAATGTCTTCGAGCATCATGGGGAGTCTCGGGCTGTTGCACTGGATATTTCTAAAGCCTTTGATCGTGTTTGGCATGAGGGACTTGTAAGTAAACTGCGATCCTATGGTATGCCCAGTCGATTCTGTGCATGGTTGTCTAGCTTTCTTAAGGACCGCTCTCTGCAAGTGGCGATTGACGGATTTCTCTCAGACACCTTCACCATCAATGCCGGTGTTGCTCAAGGCTCCATATTGTCTCCCACTCTCTTCGTACTCTACATTAACGACCTTCTAGTGAAAACGGAAAATCCGATATTTAGTTTCGCTGACGATAGCACACCTATCTCATCTTTCTCTTTGAATGCTCAAACATCGGCTGCCGACCCACATCTTCACAGACAGCATGAAGTATCACGCCCTAACAAAGACCTGGAAGAAATTTTTGGCTTGGGGTGACAGTAACCAAGTTGAATTTAACTCTAAAAAAACCCAGGCAGCGTTTTCTCTAAAAAGGTTAACATTACAGAACCGGATATAGTCATGGACGGACACGCAATCCCACTGGCTCAGTCTGGGAGGAAATATGTCTTGGCATAACCACGTTGTGGCAATCGCCAAGATAGCTTCTCAGAAGCTTGGTGTACTCTTCCGAACCAGAAAGTTGTACACACCTCAACAACTTTTGACACTATACAAAGCCCAGATTCGACCATCACTAGAGTACTGCTCTCATGTCTGGAGTTCTGCCTCCAAACATACACTTCGGCTGTTGGATTCCATCGAAAAGAGTGCCATTCGTCTGATTACGAAGAACCTCGACAGCCTAGAACATCGAAGACAGGTTGGGGATTTGACTCTCTTTTACAGATATTTTCATGGAAAGTGCTCGCCTGACCTTACCCTCTTATTCCGCCCATAGCGGCGAATAGCAGAAATACACGACGAACCACTGCCGCCCATCCATTTGCTGTTAAGCTTAGTACTCCTCGAACTTCATCATTTAAGAACTCTTTCATCTGGAGGACTTCATCCTTATGGAACGACCTTCCCGAGGTCGTTTTTCCCAACGAATATAACCTCTAACGATTCAAAACCAACGTGAATCGCTTCTTGCGCACACGCACCACTCCCCGAGTGCCCTAACGGATTTTTCCTATAGTGCTTGTGTTTGATCATAAAAAAAAAAATATTTATCTTAATCGGAGCGAAGCCAAACGGAGGAAAATTCTAATATAGCGGATCCGAAGCTACTATATAAACAAATATATAAAGGCACTGTTATTAATTAAATTAAATCTAGATGTTCGGACATCAGTGAATTAAATTTTTTCGATTTATTGATCAAAAATAATTTTTAATCCTTTTCAAAATTGTTTCCGCAAGAACTATTTGACCGTTTCAGTGGAGAGAAGCTTTTTTGGTTTAAAATGAATCATAACTTATGAGGGAAATACGAAATACAACTGGTCAGGATACTCAGAAGATCTCGTTTTGGTATTAACGAACAATAAACTTTTTTACGATGAAATGATTGCATATTTGTCATTACAACCGTAGAATACCATTCAAATACAAATAAGCATACTCATCAATGTTTCTTAAAATAGCCTCTTTAGTGGTAAATTTTAAAAAATCACCACAGGAAACGTAATTATCCAGAAATATAATCAATTGAAATATTATATTGACGCCTATATTGTACTTATACAGGGTGATTCACGACGAGCGTGCATTAGAACTTTATGGAGAACTACTGAATATATGTTCCTGAAACTTTGGGGATTTGGGTTTATCGATATGCTCTCTTTAACTAAAATATTGACATGTTCCTGTCATTTCCGGTCATACCGGAAGTAGCTGCCAACATTCGTTTTTTAAATACAACATGGTAATTTTTATTACATTTTTCGATTAAGCATTAAATATTAAGCACATTTTATAGAAAATCTTTTTGTCAGACTCTATTAGTTTTTGAGATATCTGGACTTTTTGTAATTATTTGGCAAATGCATGACGATGAAATAATCCTTATAATTTTTTTACCTTAGCGCTTGGACTAAAAAATTTTTCTCACCGAATAGCTAGAAGATCATCAAGTCTCTAAAACATTTCAAATTCGGCATAAAATGTACAGGGTGGTCACAATTCAAGCTTCATTGTGAAAGAATTCAACCATTAAAAACTTTCTTATTTTAAATGGAACACCCTATATATTTTTATTTAATTTGATGGCAAATTAGTTGTTCTTTATAAATAGTATTTACTGTCCTATACCTATATCAAAGCGTTTTCTAAAAAAATCCAATTTTATTCCGAAAATACTATTTGTTCAAGTGTGCTATGAAAACAATTGTACTTAGGGGCTGTATACTGATATCTATGCGGAGGAAAAGTGATTGGTATCAAAACGATGGGGCTCCAGCACACAACGCCCAAGTTGTTAAGACTGCCCTAAACAGACTTTTTCATGACCAGTGGATCGCAAACCAAGGTCCCTTCCACTGGCCAGCTCGTTCGCCAGACTTAACTCCACTGGACTTTTCATCTGGGGAACCATTAAAGATAAAGTTTACGCGCGTCCCATCACCACGAAGGAAAATCTAATTGAAAGGGTGAAGGCAGCATTTCAATCTCTCACAAGAAATTAGGAATGCTACAAGAAATAACATGATGAAAAGAATACATAAATGCTTGGAAGTAAATGGCAATCATTTCGAACATATTTTAAAAATATAATCAAAAGATATTAGGTATAATTTTCAAACACATTTTTAATTAAACAATTTAAAGTTTATAAACTTGTTTCCTTGCTATTTTTAAAAAAATAATATTTAAACCATTAAATTTAAAACAATCAACTGCATTTTATTTATAAATTATTAAGAAACACTTTAGAATATTGTATTTTCCAGCAATCAATCACTTTTCCTCCGTATAGACATCAGTATACAGCCTCTAAGTACAATTGTTTTCATAACACACTTGAACCAATAGTATTTTCGGAATAAAATTGGATTTTTTGAGAAAACGTTTTGATATAGGTATAGGACAGTAAATACTATTTATAAAGAACAACTAATTTGCCATCAAATTAAATAAAAATATATAGGGTGTTCCATTTAAAATAAGAAAGTTTTTAATGGTTGAATTCTTTCACAATGAAGCTTGAATTGTGACCACCCTGTACATTTTATGCCGAATTTGAAATGTTTTAGAAACTTGATGATCTTCTAGCTATTCGGTAAGAAAAAATTTTTAGTCCAAGCGCTAAGGAAAAAAAATTATATGGAGTATTTCATCGTCCTGCATTTGCCAAATAATTACAAAAAGTCCAGATATCTCAAAAACTAATAGAGTCTGACAAAAACATTTTCTATAAAATGTGCTTAGTATTTAATGCTTAATCGAAAAATATAATAAAAATTACCATGTTGTATTTAAAAAACGAAAGTTGGCAGCTACTTCCGGTATAACCGGAAATGACAGAAATATGTCAATATTTTAGTTAAAGAGAGCATATCGATAAACCCAAATCCCCAAAGTTTCAGGAACATATATTCAGTAGTTCTCCATAAAGTTCTAATGCACGCTCGTCGTGAATCACCCTGTATAGAACGAATCAATCTGCTTTTAGACTTAGTAATTATAATATTTCCATTTATCTATTAATAAATCCTTAATCTATTGAAAGTATTACAGTTTTTAAACGTTTAAGTGAAAGTGTTACACATATTATGTACATGCTAAATATTTCGCATGTACTATTAATTTTAAATTTGTGACATCAAACCAATATTGTTGCAGTTTTAATAAATAAATATTTAAATTGGTTATTTTTTATATTTTTTGTTAGAGCTTCTTTGGGTTAACTAATAATAAAATGTATCTATGGCCTATATGATAATACCATTAATTTTGGGTTATTTGCTTCTCGTAATGACCTTATTACGTACCTCATTTTGGTGTTACCCAAAAAAATGTATTCACACGGCGACGTGTCAAAATTAAAATTTTTAACGTTAAAAAATAATCGAATTAACATTAATAATGATAAATTTATTAACAAAATTATGAGCATTGAAATGGGTGCATCTGGAGGTCGTCATCCTTATGAAACGGCCTTCCTGAGGTCGTGCTTCCCAACCAATATAACCTTCATCCTATACAGTGAGGACGTAGAGTAAGGAATAAATTCATTATCTCGCAAACTACAATTTTTAAAAAAAATCGCTCGGACCCTTCGATTTTGTTTTTCGAACGCGCATATTCTGACATAAAATGTAGATATACAGGGTGTTGCAAATAAGAGTGACACAAAAGATTCTTCGGAAAATCCTAAACATTTTTCATGTAGCATGTGCTATACCTTAGCCCAAGCGTTTTGGAGTTATTCTCATTCAAAATTTGAAAATCAGATATTTCGCAATCAATCAAGACTTGCATTGATTCATGCACGCTGAGGAAAACCTGTAGTCAGCATGCGTGAAGCGCAAGAAAAGTCAAGTAGGCTTTGGAGTTATGATGCAAGAACCAAAAGAATTAATGTCAATAGTTACTGTTATTGTCAGTTTTATGTGTATTCTCCTAACGTTTTACTAGTTTTCAAAAGACTCATTTCGTTTTTTCATAACTAAATTAAATTAAAATGCGGCTCACTGAGAAACAGCGCATAGAGGTTTTGATGATGATGGGCTACGGTGATAGGGTTAGAACACAGCAAGAAACTTGTGAGTTATTTAATCAAAAATACCCCAATCGTCCGCCAATATCACAATCAACAGTAAGCAAAATTGAGTACAAGTTTAGCCAATTCGGTCATGTAAGAGATGTCCCTAGATTTGGTCGTCCTCAAGTTGATGAAAATCAACAATTAGAAGTCTTACTGGCAGTTCAAGATAACCAGCATGTGGTGTCTAGGCAGGTAGCAAGTGACGTGGATATTGGAAAAACAACAGTTCTTAAAATACTGCATACAAATAAATACCATCCTTATAAAATGCAAGTCCTCCAAGAACTTTTGGAAAGTGACTTTGAGAGGCGCCTTGAATTTTGTGAGCGTTTACAGGATATGTGTTTCGTAAACAGAAATTTTGTAAAAAATATAATTTTTTCCGATGAGTCCATATTTTGCTTGAATGGTGACGTAAATACCCAAAATTATCGATATTGGTCCGATGTAAATCCACACTGGATGAGGGAAGGACACACACAATTTAATCAAAAGATCAATGTGTGGGCTGGCGTTGTCGATGACATTGTTATAGGGCCTTTTTTTGACGGAAATTTAACAGGCGAGAGATACTTGAGTTTTTTAGAACAAGAACTTGTTCCAGCCCTGGCCACCCTTTTTCCTGAGTTAGAACGTCCCGATTTGCCACATCATAATATCTGGTTGCAACAAGATGGTGCTCCCCCACATTTCGCTGTGGGAGTTCGTACATATTTGGACGATAGTTTTCCAAACAGGTGGATTGGAAGAGGTGGTTTTATTGAGTGGCCGCCAAGGTCACCCGATTTAACACCACTCGACTTTTTTTTATGGGGATACCTTAAGGGAAAAGTATTCAAAAGCCAGCCTGCAAATTTAGATGATTTAAAAGATCGCATCCGGCAAGAAATTCGGCAAATTACACCCCAAATGGTTCGAAATGTTCAGCGAGAATTTGTAGATCGGTTAGGCTATTGTCAGTTGACCAACGGAAGACACTTCGAACATTTACTTTAGAAAAATTATTTTTAAGTTCACCTAACTGTTTTTTTCGATAAATAAGACATTTTTAAAATAATTTTATTCTTTGTTTTCTCCATGACTTTTTCCACTTTTCAAATTTTGAATGAGAATAACTCCAAAAGGCTTGGCCTAAGGTATAGCACATGCTACATGAAAAATGTTTAGGATTTTCCGAAGAATCCGTACATGCAATAATATACAGTGGGTTCTATTTAAGAAAAAAAAAATTTCTGTGTCACTATTATTCGCAACACCCTGTATATCTACATTTTATGTCAGAATATGCGCGTTCGAAAAACAAAATCGAAGGGTCCGAGCGATTTTTTAAAAAAATTGTAGTTTGCGAGATAATGAATTTATTCCTTACTTTACGTCCTCACTGTATGCGCACACGCACCACTCCTACAGCTTTTCCTTATAGTGCTCGCGTTTGATTATAAAAAAAACAATAATGAGTTTCAATGTGAATTTCATTGTTTTAATCAAGAACGGTGCCTCTGACGATAAAAATGCAAGGGAACGTTTTAATGTAGAATTGATCAGACTACATGGAAAAAGACTATAGTAACATAATTTATTGTAAAATATTGTATTAATTACATTTTTTATTAGTAATCCGTACCAAAATAATATTGTAAACATAATTTCTAAAAAAATACAGGGTGCCCCAAGTAAAGCGGCCTATTAGAAGTATCTCGAGAACTAAATGAGATTGTATTTTGAAAATTTGGCCGTGGCTATAAGAGATCGTTTTCTACGTTTATAAAATATTTTCGATGGTGCGGTGTTGCCGGATCATACCGACAGTGGTAGCAACTTCGGAATTTTAAATGAATTACCCTATATATTATATTTTTTTTGGAATCTAAGTAAAAATCTAGAACAGTTTTCTGCATAATATCATATACCTATCTTTAAGAGTTTTTGAATTATAAATAATTTTATGATTTAACATCGTATCGGGACCTGAAAAGAAAATCGTATCTTTTTAGCGGTTACAGCTAGAAAGCTGAAAATTTGACAATAGTTTCACAAGACCATCGCAATTTTATAATTTTGAACAGTATTTAATTAGTTTTATACAGGGCGTCTCCATAACAATATTTCTGAGGCAGATGAATTATTGCAAAAATCTTCTTTTTTTTAAATGGGACACCCTGTATTTGATATGTTTTACTAATGGAGGATCGAATTTTCTATCTAATGATATAAGTGTTCCTATACCTATCTTCAGTATTTTCGGACTTATAGCGAAATTTAAAAATTATCTTATAAAAATATATTTTTTGATAGTGTGGAATGGATTCATAGAAACTAAATAATGAAAAATCCACTTGACGTTATGTCTGAGTTATTGTGATAAATATGGCTAATTCACATTATTCGAGATTAGATATTTTAAGTTTATTTTATATTCATGGGGAGCGTGGTAGGGTTTTATCTAGAACTTGCAGAAAATTTAATGAAGTGCATCCTGATGCAGCTCCTATGACTCCAAAAAAGTTGATTGACGATTCGGCCCATGGAAATGGCCCCTATGTCTCCGGATTTATATCTATGGGGTAGGATTAAAGAAATACTTAGTATACAAGACACCCATCACAACAAGGGAAGATTTAGAAAATCGAGTACGAACAGCTTTGGGGTCTCTAGAACGGAAAGAAATGAAAAAGGTGACAAATGAACATGTTATAACCACAATTTATGAATGTTTAAGAGCCAATCATTTTAAACAGTGTAGTTATTAGTTATTCTATTGGTGTTGTTGCGTAATTTTCATTTTATTTATTTATTAATAAATTCCTTATTGGTTAACCATTTTTTTTTACAACAACACAGACATAACGTCACATGGATTTTTCATTATTTTGATTCTATGAATCCACAGCCAACTACGAAAAAATATATTTTTAAAAGATAATTTTTAAATTTCGCTATAAGTTCAGAGAACGGGTTTGTTCCAAATTATCTGTTGCTTTCAGCTAAAAACATAGCAGATTCTTCTTTAGATTACCATCAAGATACCGACGCACAACTTTTTGAAGATTGGTTTAAATATAAACTCCTTAAAAATATACCTGAAAATAGCGTCATTGTAATAGACAATGCTAGTTATCATAGTCGGCAAGCAAAAATCATTCCCAATTCTAATAGTAATACAAAAGCAGAAATTCAAAATTTTATGATTGAAAATTATTTATATTTTGAAGAAACTTACAAAAAACGAGAACTGCTAGAAGTATTAAAAGCTTTTAAAATAAATAAGGAATACGAGTGTGACAAACTTGCAGCAGAAAATGGACATGCAGTGTTGCGTCTTCCTCCGTACTATTTTATATTCAATCCTATTGAGCTAATATGGCACCAATTAAAATCCAATATTAGTAGAAATACTATTTCTCCTACATTAACTGCATCTGTAGTAGAATTAATTAAAAACGAAGTAAGAAAAATTTCTGCAGACAGCTGAAAAACTGTGCACAGCATGTACTTAAGGTGGAAAATTCTTACAATTGTATGATTACAAATGTTCGACCCTTAATTATAAGTTTAGGCTTAGATGAAGATAGTGATAGTGATACAGAGTTAAATTTTGAATAAATTATCAATGGTTTCTTAGAATTTAATTAATTTTTATTGCACTTGTTATCCTAATAGTTATACTTTTAAATTATATTATTTTCAATTATCATTAATTGTTATCATTATTTTACATTTATTATAGGTACCTAAAACTAAAAATACCTATCTATTTATTTTAAATTATAAAAATAAATCAGCCCTGATCCCATTTATTGAGCTTTGAAGAGGTTGAGGCGTATACAATAGGGTTTAATCAGGTAGTTTATTTATGGCAGTAAGAGTCAACGATATAATTCTGCAATAACTATACCGCGCTGGATATCCGTGCGCGACAAAATGGAACGTCCGCTGAAGTCATGTCGCTTTGGGAGTTCATCGCATTATGAATTATTGGTCATTGTTCTAGTTCGAAATTCAAAGCTATAGAGCTTACAATTTATAGTATGCTATAAAATTACGAAATAACTTCTTTTTTTTCCACATTATTTGGGACCATCGGAAAAAAATCCTATTTGATCGGAAGTTGTAAATAGACAAACTCTTCTCCCACTTACACTTTTCTGGATTACCTGCTAATTTCAGGAAGGATACATACGATATGGAAGTATTCCTTATTCAACGGAATAACCTACTTTGGAATGAGATTCCATATAGATCATTATATTAAATTAAAATCATGAATTGGCAATGACAAGGCCGTTTATTAGTATGTATTAATAACTTAGTATACTATAGACGAATTATTAATAAACCATTAAGTCTAGCCACTTCTAAATTCGTCTTGATGAAAAAGAATGTATTTTAAAATTACATTTCGCTAGCCCGCTACATCGACATATTTTGTAAAATTACCTATTACTATTAATTTCTAATTCTCGCATCATATACTTTAATTTTAATTTTATACGGGGGCATTAAAAACTTTTCTCCATCTCATTGAAATGATTAAAACGTTTCCTGTTTCAGATACCACTTACCATGTAACCAGGAACAGGCTGCTTGATTTCATCTCGACCTCGCGACCACCCTTTGACCTGACTGGTGTACCTGGCGTGAGCCAGTCCTGCCAAAGAGATAGCAGGAAATACCTTAAGGATCTGAAGAAATTCAAATTGTGGGCTTTAAAAAGTACGTGCATTAAATCATCGATTTACAATCGAAGTGAAAAGGTTCCTAAATGCGTTTTTATTAGAAGAGTTTTCTACAATTAATGCGGTATTGACATTTTTAATCAAATTTTAACAAAATAAATCAGATAATTACAAACATATTATTTTTGTCACAAATATATCTAAGATTTGCTTCTTAGTGTTGCTACCTCATAATATGCAAAAAATAAAGTAAAAAATTTTGATCCCTTCATACCAAACCAACAAAACAGAAACAAAATAGCGACATAATGTTTTTCAACAATTTAAAAACAAATCGGAAACATTTTACCAACTTTCTTTGTTTTGTTTCGGTTTTTAGCAACTTATTGTCTTCCTGTCGCGAATCGGTAAACATCAAAGAGTTCTTGTTTTGTTTCTTTCCGGCAACAGTGTCGGTGCGGTGTGTACGTACTTTCAAACAAATACAAAAACGAAACACAGCAACACTGACAGGTAGAGGTTGAGAATTATCGATAGGCGCACCATCGATAGTGATTCAATATTTAATCGATAGTTTTTAATTCATAGAACCCCAAGAAAAGACATTACTCGCCCTCACACCACCCGAAATGAACAAACCCGAACAAGTCTGTTTGCTTACCAGATGATATTAGTATCATATAATATTGAAGAAAAAATATTCGTGGCTTTACGGACTGGTATGATTAGCTGCTCGAACAAAACCGACATCGCTCGATTATTAAAAAAACTGCTCGAGTTATAAATTCAAGCGAAAATCGTCGCTTGTTACTTATTACCTTTCACAACAAACCCGAGCTTTGCTTGACGTCGACCCAAGGGCGGATCCAGAACTTCGGTTTGGGGGGGAGGGTCATGCATGGAAAAGTTATGAAAAGTAATACCCTGCCGCGTTAGCCAAACCGGTATATATGTTATTTTTCGTGTTAAATTGATTGTTGGGGGGGGGGGGGAAGACCCCCAACCCCCCCCTGGATCCGCGCTTGCGTCGACCGAAATGGGCTGCTTGGTAGTGTGATCGCTCGAGTTAAAAAACTGCTCGTATATTCGAGAAAATCGTTCAGATCATTGCCTTTCACTTGATACCCGATTTTCGCTCGACGCCGCACGGCACCCGAAAACGATTGAGTTTGACGCTCAGAAGGCTGACACGACATACGTCTTTGTTAAAAGCAGATAAACGAGAAGGTGCACACAAAAAGTATGCCAAATCCCTTAGTGGATTCATCGCGACATGGGTTTTGTTTTGACTGTGCATATGTTTTATGATTGGCCTGGTCAATTCTATATGAAAACGATCTATTGCGTTTTCTCGTCGAATGCACCGTTCCTGATTAAAACAATTAAATTCAGCTGGTTTAAGTAAAGGTGGCCAACTCTAACAATGTTTCTCTATCGTCGGCAATGATTTGAATTGGCAATTAATGCAATTGCAACGTTTTAAAAAATATGAACTTTAAAATAAAATAATAAATAACCTTTTGTCGCTTGCACATGTTGTTATTCCTTTAAAAGCTGAATTTAGTATATAAATTATATTTTATATAGGGTGTTCCAATACCAAATACTATAAATTTAGGAATATTTTCAGTGGTGCAACCAAAGGTATTGTAAACTACAGATCACATAATCCATTCCTAAAACTTTTGGAAAGTGAGGCTGTGATTGTGTGAAATCTTACTGAAAATCAGTAATGGGTGGAAGAGAGAACTACATGTTTGTTGGCTGAATGGCAACAATGTTGAAGTCTGGTTATATCAAATGGTTAAATATTAAAACATAACCATACTTACCGAAGAAAAGATAAATCCTTATTTAAATGATCCAATAATAACAAAAAAACACAAATCAACCAAAATATACAAACAATCCCTTAGATCACAGCGCCAACGTTGTAATGTTTACGAGATTAGTATTCATGCATATTTTGGCTCCTGGATCGTAGCGCAGCAGTAAAATCGAAATAGATGTTGCCAGAGTGCAGTTGGATTAGTTTAACATTCGTTTGATTTTGCAAGATACCTTTGCGATAAATATGTAAATCTGGCTATGCTGCAATAATGACCAAAAGAGGTGGGAAAGACTGCTTGTATTCGTTGCGTAGGCTAGAAATGTACATTTTTCTATCTGTAGGTAGTTTGTTATATATTTGGGTGCAACAATCAAACAATGCACCTGCCTAGTTCGTATTCACAGTTTGATATCTAAAACTCAATAAAACAAGTTTTACCCTTTTCTAGGACCAGTTTATATTAGAAACTCAAGCAAACTCAAGATGGCGTTGACCGGAAATCTGTTTTTTATTAATCGATTAATTATATTGTGTTAGTCCCCTTAAAATTTGGCTCTATCTGAATACAAAATATAATTGTTTCGAGGAGAATCCCTGGGTAAAAAAGGCTGGTATTATATTCACACAACAAGGCTACTTACGCTTTGCATAGTAATAAAATATGTGAATTCCTTTTAACAAAAGAAAACCCTGTTTTGAGTATGCATATGTAAATTATTCTTGGTACCATCCGTCAATAAATAGTGTACATACATAAATAATTCAAGAGAAATGTCACATTTATAACTGCCGTCATTACATACGTCAACAACGATAAGCTTTTCAGGACCTGTGTGTCGACTGAATACAAATTTTCGCACGTTTTGCTGGGGATTTTGCAATTTTGTTCTTGCCACCGACATATACAAGGTGTCCTCCACAACTTATAGGCCATAGAGACATAGACATAGACATCAAACTAGGCCGATTAAGCCATATAAGTTTTTTCGAAATGTTTCTCGTTCTCTAGGTAAAACAAAAATCATAGATATATTAAACCCAGTATATGTAATGTCGCCGAATTTGTAAAAAGATTTGGATTTACCATTTAAGATTTTAATGGTCCGTCGTAAGAGTGGCGTGCGTAACCCTTAACGCCCGTCCGTTTTGCGCTTAATAAATGATAGGCAACTCTGAGCGTTCTCCTTAACTGCGCGTTTCACGTAAGACGTCCTTTGATAACCCCTGTATTATCAATTTACCCCTTGAATTTTTAATTCAATTTTTTATTTGAATAGATTATTAGTTAGATGGCAATTTAAGAATTTTAATTTTGTCCCCTTTTTTGGGTTCCATCCAAAAGGTGAATTCCCCACCCAGGAATTATTTATTTAACCCAATCTAACTATTTGAATCATTTTAAATTTTGAAAATGTATGATTGCTGGTCGACACTATCAGTTATATCGCCAGTCTTGATATTTGAATGAAAAATTCATCATAATTTAACGACGCCATTATTTAAATATTTTGCGAACGCTTATCTTTGTCGATTATGATTTTTCGTTGTTTATTGTCAGGGATGCCAGGCATAATACCATTGCCGACTTGACACGCACCTGTCAGTCAGTCTTGGGTGGGCCCACCATCCTTTCCCTGCTAACTGGAAGTTGTCAGCAGTCCACCAGAGCGCATGAAGAAATGAGGGCAAGAATTTTGTCTAAGAGTAAATGACTGATTTTAATTTGAAGTATAGTTGTTTGAACGTAGGACGAGGCCTAACTTTTTTTCAAGCTATACTTATTGTTGTATTGGCTCGGGCATGTCCAATGAATACAATAACAATGCAAGTTATTATATTGAACACGGAGGGCTTTTATTATTTAATTTTAAAGTCGTTGTCTTTTGAGGGTAATGAAGGGGTTTGTTCGGGATCTTAACTACCATAATAATTTCCAAAAAATTATAACACGCGGTAGTGAATGCTAATACTAACTTAAGATATTTTATTTCACACTTACTTCTTATTCCGGAATCAGAATGTTTTTTTATGTCACAATCGGGTGAATTTTCTTGTAAGAACTTATTTATACTTGCGTCAGAAACGAGTGTTCGAAGGTCAATTTCGGTTATTATGTAACCTCACACCAAAATACACGAGGGATCGAAGATATTCCAGAATTATTTATACTCACACTGAAATATACGAGTGTTTGGGGAAATTGCAGTATTATTTAAACTCGTCGGAAACACGATTATGCGATGATGAAAATTTTCGCAGGGAAAATCCGCGGCTGGCTGTTCTCGGAATTGCTTGGTGTAAAAACACTCTGAAACCTGTAGCAACCATTGCGGCATCTGTTTTGAAAAGATTGAATCTCTGGTGAGCGCTGTTCTGTGGATACCAGAAACTCACTAATTTCGTTGTTCGTCTCCACGTAGAAATTCTTCATTCGTCCCATCCAATGCCCCATTGCGTCTTCGCACCGATATAATCCGTTGACTGACGTGGCCGTTACAACAAGAGAGCGAGCGGGAACGAAATTACGACGTTGCAACATTATAAAATTTCTTTAATTGGAAAAAGGTATTTTTACAACAGTAACCAGCGCCCTCTAATGTGAAAACATTCTACAAATCCTGATAAAAACGTCATACCCAACTTTTAATGGAATACACTGAATGGCTTATTTTCGAAAATAAACTTTCACTTTCAACACCCTGTATTCCTAAAACGAGAAACATTTCGAAAAACTTATCGGACTGAATCGATCTAGTTTGATGTTTAGTATCTCCAGTTGCTATGGCCCATAAGTTATTGGACACCCTGTATTATGTTGACGTAAAAACGGTCAGTATCTGCTTAGTAAGTCATAATGTAAAAGTCCATTTCGTTTCCGCAAACTAGTTACGTTGACTCATCACTTTTGTGTAATTGAGAAGTACAAAACAAGTTTCGGAATGCCATGCTTTTATCACCTAAAGGGCTAAAATAATGACAGCTAATTAAGGAAGCATTTGGTACCATCAGTGATACCCATTCTCTTTACTACTATATTTTAAAGGGTGTCATTTAACTGGTTAGCAAAATATTCTTATTTTTGCGAACAGAAAAATGTAATCGGTCAGCCAAAATGGCTAGTTGGTCAGCAACTTATGGACAGCAAATATTTCTGAATCGGTCAGTAATTAATGTCATACTAGAGTGCTTTAAATTATTTTGATACGCAAATTAAATATATAAGCTGCTATGAGCGATCCACTTTTAATCAGATATTGGTAAGCAATCAGCGGGTAAGCAAAATATTTAAAAAAAAGCAATAAAACGTAAAATAGTGACAGTGCCCTGGGAAAACAAGTGAAACCCCGCCCCCGCTACACCTTTTGTAGCCGATTTTCTTCTGTATTCGGCAAAAGAAAACACAAGACAAACACAAACAAGTTGACAGTGCCGTCCACAATAACAAACTTTGCCGATTATTCAAAACAAACGCAATCCAATGATTTATATTGATAACCATTCTTTTAATATGCAACCCTCTGAAGTAAACTGCTTCCTGACATGTTTTTTTCTACTGACCAATTGTCTTGCTGACCAAGTAATCATTTCGCAGCTCGACTGTTAATTAAGCGAACACATGATATTACAAGCGGACTGATATCGGTTCAATTCTTGACAGTTTGTAGAATTTTTTGCAGCCCGATTTTTATTTATTGCAAGCAAAATCTTTTTATGCTGATCAAATGATTTAGGTAATGGCTATTTTTTGTTGCGAACCAATTTTAATAACGGCCATTTAATTACTTCTCTATTTTAAATACCATTTTTAAAAGTTTACTTCTATTCCCAGTGTACGATGCCTCAGCGACAATACCTTCAGGAATTCTGAACGGAAACATTAATCAACTAGGTGACTTCGATATGTGCCTTGCAGCCAATTCCGAGGAACATAACATAAATAGCCAATACTGCCTGACTTCCATCGAAATCCAGGTGCCGCACAGTCCTTATTTGGCAGGATTACACAAGTTGATACAATCGCATTATCATTTCAGGAGCAAATTGGAAGATGTAAGTATAATTCATGAATATTTCGAAATAATTCATTTGCAGGATTTTATCTGACGTTTTACTTGTTCAAGTAAAACATAAGGTTTTACCTTTGGCAGACCTGCCAAAGCAAAAAAAAAAGACAAAAAAACCTTACGCTTTACTTGTTCAAACTCAGGATACTTGGAGCGATGATTTTACAGTAGAAACGCTCTATATATCAAGTTTCTGCAGTTATATTCCACTAAAATCTCGGTGACAAAATGGTTCTTTATAATTTTGGAATTGACTTCGTGACAAAATGTTCAATTTCAGCCAGGTCACCGAGTCCCAAGATTTTCAAGCATCAATTGGGCTCTTTGTGTGCCAAGCTCTTGTACTGCCCGCGACGTAGAGAAGGGTTTAAAAAATACCGTAAAAGGTATTTTCGATGGAACTGAATTGGAAATACGATACGAAGTCAACCCGGCCATGTGTCAGGGGGCTGACAAAAAGGATATTCCACAATCGACATTAATAGCCCTGTAAGTATGCATTCATTCATTGTCGAAAATCTGAAAGAGAATACAGCCAAGCCGAGCTTGAGAACTAATTAACATATACTCTGTAGTTTTTCCATTAAAAAAATTCTTAAACTGTTTTTTTTTTTTATGATCAAACACAAGCACTATAGGAAAAATCCTTTATGGCACTCTGGGAGTGGTGCGTGTGCGCAAAAAGCGATTCACGTTGGTTTTGAATCGTTGGAGGTTGTATTCGTTAGGAAAAACGACCTCGGGAAGGTCGTTCCACAAGGATGTAGTCCTCCAGATGAAAGAATTCTTAAATAATGAAGTTCGAGGAGTACTAAGCTTAACCACATATGGATGGGCGGCAGTGGTTCGTCGTGTATTTCGACTATTCGTCGCTCTGGGTGGAATTAAGAGGGCAAGGTCAGCCGAGCACCTTCCATGAAAATATCTGTAAAAGAGAGTCAAATCCCCAACCTGTCTTCGATGTTCTAGGCTGTCGAGGTTCTTCGTCAGCTCGTGGTCTCCGATCAGACGAATAGCCCTCCTTTCGATGGAATCCAGTAGCCGAAGAGTATGTTTGGGTGCAGAGCTCTAGACATTCTAGTGATTGTCGAATCTGGGCTTTGTATAGTGTAAAAAGTTGTTGAGGTGTGTACAACTTCCTGGTTCGGAAGAGTACCACAAGCTTCTGAGAAGCTATCTTGGCGATTGCCACAACGTGGTTATGCCAAGACATATTTTCTCCCAGATTAACGCCCAGCAAATTAATAGATGAAGCCAGTGGGATTGCGTGTCCGGCCATGACTATTTCCGGTTCTGTAATGTTAACCTTTTTAGAGAAAACTGCTGCCTGGGTTTTTTTAGCGTTAAATTCGACTTGGTTACTGTCACCCCAAGCCAAAATTTCGTCCAGGTCCTTGTTGAGGCGTGACACTTCATGCTGTCTGCGAAGATGCGCGTCGGCAGCCGATGTTTGCGCATTCAAAGAGAAAGATGAGATAAGTGTGCTATCGTCAGCAAAACTAAATATCGGATTTTTAGTTTTCACTAGAAGGTCGTTAATGTAGAGTAAGAAGAGAGTGGGAGACAATATGGACCCTTGAGGAACACCGGCATTGATGGTGAAGGTGTCCGAGAGAAATCCGTCAATCGCCACTTGCAGAGAGCGGTCCTTAAGAAAGCAGACAACCATGCACAGAATCGACTGGGCATACCATAGGATCGCAGCTTACTTAGAAGCCCCTCATGCCAAATACGATCAAAAGCTTTAGAAATATTCAGTGCAACAACCCGAGACTCCCCATGATGTTCGATTGCGTTGTTCCAAATATGAGTGACATAGGCTAGAAGATCTCCAGTTGATCTGGACTTCCGAAAACCATATTGATGATCGCTGATAATGTTGAAGCCTTCCAGGTACTTTAGAAGATGTTGGTTAATAGCTTTCTACATTACTTTTGATATAACTGAAAGCAATGCGACTGGTCGATAGTTGTTAGGCAGGGTTCTCTTACCTTTCTTTGGAATAGGCTGGACTCGCGCCGTCTTCCAGCAAGATGGAAATATTCCTTTTTTGTAGGATAAGTTGAAAAGTCTACAAAATACTGGTGTTAGTTCGTCGGCGCATCTCTTGAGAACTATAATACGAATTTGAAACTGTAATAATTAATATACCTAATTCTTATGTTTTAGAGCAATTTTTGGAAGTATTATTGTTTTTGAGATCTTTGCAACTTTATATGATAACTACGTAGTTGGGGAAAAAAGTAAGTAATTTATATTGTTTAGATTGTGTTTAAACTTATTTAAAAAATCTCATTTTTAGATAAATTTATAACTGGTTTTGCCCTTACGAAGAATTTCAAGACGTTAGTGACAATCACTAGATCACCAGGAGACATCGACGTCATTCATGGAATAAGAATGGCGAATGCGGTCTTATTGTTGCTATCACATAAGTCGATGGCCTTACTTTTTTTACCTTTCGTTAACAGAACGAAATGCGTTGAGGTAAGTCTCGTATGTTTACTTTACTTTTGACATTGCAAAGATTCAAAAGCACTATGTTCTTTTTCAAAAGTTACCGGAATATATCTGAAGGTTGTTGAAGAACGTGCATTTGTACGTAACTCCAACGATAGGGTAATCCAAAAGTAAACATGTGCCTTACTGTACAGTTGTGGACCAAATCATATATTTTACTAAAATATGTTGGAAGAAAAACATATTTTAGGCTATAAAAACGTTCCAAAATATATTTAAAATAGATTCTCAATAATACTTAACTAAGTAGATTCTTTCTTATGCGAAACTAGTTTTTAAAATAACTTTAGCTCAAAATAACCCCCGATAGTTCGTTTTCTTTTATAGCTAATTTGTAATTGGTGAATCAGAATTATTTTTCAAAATAACTCGGGAGATTTAATACATCTTGTCAGTTTGAGCATGTGAAAATCCAGAAAAGTTTTGCTTATTCTTCGAATTTTTTAACTTGAAAATGTTAAAGAATCATCTTTTTGCATGTATGTGAACCACTGGATGTGTGACGGAGTACATTCTTCTTGTTCTAATACATACAGGGACATTCACAATCTTGACTAACCCTAGACGAACTAGGGTAGGTTGGACGTATATGCAAAACGAGGAAAACTGAAATATTGGTGATAGTTTAAGGAACCTCAGTGCACATATTCAATCTTCATAGAAAAAAACGATATATATCCCTATACCTACCCTTAAGAGTAGAGTTACATGAGATTTCTGTTGTAAAGCTCTACGCCATTATAACCAGCTTAAAAACTATTTAGTATAGCACCCAGCCCACCCTAAGCGTGCCCTGCCTTTGTTATCGGGCGCACTCTGTATTTTTAAAGGGAAACGATATCGTCCGTGCACCTGTTGCCAAATACACATCCGGTATCGCAGGTTGATGTTTGAATCCGAGCGGTCTAAATTCTTAATACAGGGTGGTGGCTATAATATAAAACTTTTGCGAGATTCGGAAGATTCCTGTGCTAGCAGAACCTGACTACGTTTCAATTGATTTATTCTCAAAATAATTGAATTTGAACTTGCCTAATTGTTGTTATTATTTTTAGACTATGTACTCTTGGTCTCCTCGTCAATCAAAAACACATTTTTAAGTTTTGACAAACACTTGATTTATTTTATTAAAATATCCACAAACTTTTCAATCTTAATTTTATGTTTTACCGGACCTGAGACAACACTCTCAATAACTTATCCCGGTAAAACCTTAAAAACCTTCAGACATCACTATTCTTATGCTATTCCGGAGTCAACTTATATTTAACAACTTTCGTTACAGCGGATTTTTCTAACTATTGGGCCACAAACACTTACTTCCAACTTTTAAAATTACTTTTTAAAAATACTTTTCTACCCAAAATTCACAAATTTCTGACACTTTTCACAATAAGCTTTTTGGCATTAATTTTCCTTGCCAATTTCGACACTTCACTTAAACACTTTATTTTCCTCGTACATAGATTCCGGTTCCGTCTTTTAGCTTTTCCGCGAGTTGACTAACTATGGCTGGAAATCGGGTGCGCTTAAATAGCCAGTTTTCCGCCCACTTTTCCATCCCAAAATCCCTCTGTGACAGTTTTATTACCTATGATTCATCTTATTTCCGAGAATAAGTGTCATTTTCCGATTATTTATTGGTCTTTAAGAGCGAAAGTCGCTTAAATTTACCCTTTTTAGGTCACAGGTGTTCATTTTCCCTCTTTATTTCCAGGAATCAGCCCACGCGACCTCCCTGGGTGGCGATGAGTCATGGGGTTTCATCATCAAACCCCTATTGAACACCTGCGTTTTTAGGTCGACCGTTTCCAGATTCATCCGGTTAATTCCGCGTCTTCGTATCAAAAATGGGGTGAAAACCCTTTCTGTTAAGGAGAGAGGGTAGGCGTCGTTGGTCATCGCGCATTTTTTTCGGGTCAGTTATGTTGCGTCCGCGATCGCGTTTCTATTCCGTTCACCTGACCATGTGCGATGATAGAGTGAAATTTGAAGTGTTGTGCAATTTCTGGATTATTCTCTTTTTTGGAAATAAACGTGAGTTTTTACTTTTTAAAAATTTCCTAAAATGTTCTATCGCATTAATTGGATTTTTCCTGATTTTTCCCGAATTTTTCTGAATTTTTCGTGATATTTTTCCGATTTCTGGACTTAGGAAAATTTTGTCAATTTTCAGATAATTTCCGATTTTATTCATTTACATTTTTGATAAAATTTCTTGTTGATCTAATTAATTATTTAAATAATTTGGAAATTTATTAAATAATTTTTTTATTTATTTTTAATTTTATTTTAAATATTTTACTTCATAAAAATTTTATAAAATTCTAATTTTTCCGAATCTGATAATATTTTAATAAATTTTTATTCTAATTTTTCCGAATTTTATTCCATATTTATTTTTTTTTAATAAAATCGCGTAAAGTCTTTTTTCGTGGTCATCACACCTCTCCCTCCTTAACACTAAAATCATCTTCTTAATGAAGATATTTTTGACTAAAACTTTTTTTGTAACCTCTATTGAACTCGGTTACTGGGTCACGGTTTATAGGTCAATGGCTGTCACAGAGTTTACATCTGCCGGGGTGGTTGGCATTTCAGCGGAAGCAAGTGTTTAATGGCCTGTTCGATTCTTAACCTTCCTAAAAGGGGATGCTACCTTTGTTACCTTAATTCTAGGTTATATCGTGAAAACGAATACGGTATCTTAGGTATATGGTTTTCTGTCTCATTAAAATTTTTTTTTTTAATGTCATTATTTCAATAGTATGTGCAACCATATACCTACTGTCCCAAAAATTTTGCGATATTATTTCCTAATTTTTCTTTTCTACCGTATATACACTAGTGACTAGTTTCACTCGTTATGTTTTAATGTACATTTACTTTCTAATAATAATTAGGTTATATTTATTTTCTCTAGAATATAAGAACTTATCTGGACCATTAACTGTTTAAGCCTGGAATGTTAGGTATGGACTAGCCTAAAATGGTTCTAACTACTGTTTATCAATATATAATTAACTTATGCTATTAAAAAAAAATTATTTTTTTTGTTCATTTCCTTATTTTCATTTTTTTTTTGTTTTTTATATATTGATCTTAATGGGTAGCATCTCCTGTTAATTAATCTAATCTTAATTAAATTATTCTACTTATATAATTACTAATTTTCCTTACATATTACTGATAATCCTGTTCTGTTTTTACGGGCTCTGTACGCCTCCGTTTCAATGTCATTCGTAAATTTTCAAAGTGTAATACGTCATACTCGGGTTCGGGCTCCGTTTCTTGAGCAGCTGAGGTGGATGGTTGGGGTTCGGTTTCTTTAGAGGCGGCCTGAGACTGCTGAGTCTCCTGGACCCAAGCCTCTGTTGCGGTCACCCTATCGACGAGAGCCTCTTCTTCCTTCTCCGGAGGAGATTGGTTGTTGGCGGCCTGATTTTGAGGAGGTTGGACCTGTTCTTCTCCTTCGGAATGGTGGCTGACCGACATAGACATCGTCGATTCACCATCTTCTTCTACTGGAATTTCTGGGATCAAGCTAACGGGTGTTAGCGGAGGCTCGTTTGGACGCTGGGCGCATTCATTGCACGGACAGGGGGCCATTCCGTGCTGGATGAGGAACTGCCAAAAGTTCCCTATATTGAGTAGGTCGTTCTCCATTGCCACTGGCCGACAGCTTGGGCAGTCGCACAGGAGAGGGTTGTACACCTGGTTGTAGGCTCTGGCCCATTCGGTGCGGAAGGCCTGATATTCTGCGTGTAGAAGTCCCATCCACAATGTCACTGTAGCTCTTAAGGGGATAAATTCGTCGTCTACCGGCGCGTTGCTACCAAGCTGAACGAACAGATCATTCAGGTGGTAAATTGCTAGGCGTAGCAATTGGTTTACCAATGGCCTATTCCCCATGGCCATGCGGGCGTAGGAAACGAATAGCGTTAACCACATCATTTTTTTTTATTAAAGTTCAACTTGTAAAAAAAAAAATCGTCCGATTGTCTTTAGATGAAATCCGTCGCGTTCCGTAACTTATCGTGACACTGGTTATTACGAAAAAATTTTTTGTCTTCACTGGCAACACGCACGCGAGTCAAATTTTAAAAACTGGATCAGTTCCTTTACCGATCTCTTTTATATCCCAATAGGGTGGGAATTTTGTCCATAAATGTTCTTTTACTCCCCTTAAAGAGATAAATTTGTTAGTTAATTTCTTGTTATCTGTTCTAAATTGTTTATTATCCCTGAAATTTAACATCTATTTTAGATCTTAAACTTCATTAATTCGAGGATATGCTTATTTATTAACATCCTTTTCTAATTTTCCTCTGATTTTACTAATTTATCGTCCACTTAGCAGATTTAAATGACCCTTCTTCCTTTCCAGTTAACCCCATTAGTAAGTTTTGTTTACTAATATATTTTCAACATCCCTTGTATTATACATGTTTCATAATATGTATTTTTATTCATATCCCGTCCCGTAATAGCTTACATCGTTTCCGCTGGAATTCATAAAGTTCTTAAATTTTTCTTTTCATATAGGGTAGTGTCCCCTATTTAATTTATACTAATTTACTCCCTTTTCCTTCTGAATTTCTATCTGACTATGCATACTTTAATGTTCCTTAACCTAGATGTCGGTAGTGAGTCGTTATTGATTTTTCTTTTACACCATTTCAGCTCGTTCCTTCCCGAATAAACTCCAGTTGAGTTTTGGTATTCTTTTCATATCCTGACGTAAGGCGGCGTAGTCGGTCTGCTTATTGATCGCCGGGGCTGTCGCCTGTTTCATTTTCTCCTCTAATTCGTTTTCTATATTGAACGTAACATGCTTGTTCGATGCCTTTGCAACCCTTGCTACTTCTGGCGGTAGATGGCAGGCAGGGTCTTGTCCTGACTTATATGTTGGGATTTGCTCGTTCTCTTTTTGCTGGCTATATTGCTTATTTTGTCTATTGTGTAGAACGAAAAGCGTCAGTGTGTCCCAACAAGAAGCCATTAAAAATGGTGTGCATCCAGATATCTTATGAATAGCTAGCATATTTAATAAAACTTCGATCAGATACTTTATTATTCTGAATATGAAGTATAGTCCAATAAAACCACTTGTAAAGTCACCTATGATAGTGAAGTATCCATACAATTTCTTAATCGTGGAGTTGGCTATCTCTTCAAGTTCCTCTTTATTAAATAAACTTAGTGTAGAAAAACCTTGCGTATGTATATTTTGTCCTGCAAATTTACGTACTAGAATATTATCCAGCGCACTGCGTTCCGAGTTGAACATTATTGAATCTTGTGCGTGTCTTATTTCTTCATAAGTATATAGTCCTCCTGCTCCAAGATTTTTTATTGTTTTAAAACTTGGTGGTAGTTCGAGATCTACTTTCAATTCTTGTGGAGTAATTCCATGACTTGGAAATGGGTTAAATCCGGTCCATATTCCATCTATCTGATATAAGGCTGGTATAATAGCGTTGCATTCAGTTTCTGTACCATACGTTTGCAATATTCTGGTCACTGGTGACATATATAAACTTTGGTTATTGGTGCTGACTGGCAATTCTAAATAGCAATGGTCAGTTCGTCTTATCTGCACGGGTATAGATACACATTTAAGAATATACAATACTTCTCCACTGGCTTTTGCGACAAATCCTAATTGGTTTTTAATTAAACTAGCTATCGTGTTTGGGTTAATAGAGGCCAAAGCTAAACGATTTTTTAACACTTCTCTGTGTAATAAACATCTACGGTGCACAGTTTGCGTATACAATTCGTTAATGGATCTCTTAAATGATTGTTCCACATAAAGAAATTTTGTGTTTACATATGTAAGAAGGTCTGCATCTCTATTTTCTGTCATTTTAGAAAACGGTGTTTGTTCTATAGCAGTCTCCTTTCTGTACATAAAAAGTCGTGGATGTTCACTGTTCCATATTTTCATACCGCAAATATTCTCTGTGGTAAGTACTTGTATTGCAAATACTTTCGTTTTTTCCTCAACTACGACATACATGTTTGGTTTCTCTCCTTTCTCCTGTATAAAGGTCGATGGCCCTTCATAAATTAAAGTGTACTCACTACACGCATCTGGTTTGTTTTGTTCCCAAATAGTCAGTCCATTTACATAATCTGTACATTCTCCTGGGAGATAAGGACATTTGAGTCCATTTTGTAAATGTATCTCATTCGTATCCAAAGTTACTTTCGTATAGTAATCTCTTAATATTATTTTTACGTCCGCCTGGACTATCACATTACTCCATTTTTTATTCTCCTCTATATACTGTGTTCCCTCACAATTATGCTTACCATCTATCTTTCCTGCTAATGTAAGTGAAATAGATGTAGTAGCGTTAAGTTTTAATTTATTTATGATATGTCCGTTTAATCCATTAAACTGGCGAAACACATGGGTTTTTCGGCATTCTTCTGGACTGATTTCATACAAATAGCTCGAAAGTCCTCCTTCGACGGCTGATTCGTGCGAAAATGCGCCACAATACGAAATAAGTCTATTTATTTCGATTAAACAGGAATATACATGCACATATGCGAACTTCTTTCGCTCTATAATTTGAATATGAGTATTCTCCTTAAAATATCCTGAGTCCGGATCTGGACAATTACTAACATCCTTTAGTGAAATCGCCGTTATATTCGTAGACGGGTTTCTACAATCGTATGCTATCAAACTAGCATCTAACATTTGCATCATAGCAATAATTAGGATTATTCCATTAATTCTCCTTTTCTCCATTTCAAAATTTTCCTTTCTGTAACAAACACTATGTTACTCTATTGTTAATTCTAACTAATATTTCCTATTCTAGTTGACTCCGGTAATAATATTATTTAATCTATCTCGTAATCTAGGAACCTTCGAGGCATTCGAATTTCTCTAGTACGCGTGCGCCTAGGCTCTGGCAATACTGGTTCTGGTTCCTCTTCAGATGAATCCTCTGTTTCATGTGATTCCTCCGTTTCATTTTGCGTCTCATCGCTCTCGTTTTCGTCTTCTTCTTCTACCATAATTAAGGGTTCATTCTCCCTACCAAAATTTAGAAATTCCTCAATATTGTCTTGAACTCGCTCGTTCTCCTCTAGATCATTGCGTTCCTCTTCGCCTTCTATCTGTTCATTATTTTCTATTTTCTCAATACCTTCTTCCATATTTTCGTCCTGTTTTATCCTCACTCTTTCTCTGAAAACGTCGGTTTCCTTACATGGTTTTAACCGATCCGCATGTACCATTTGTTCCTTTTTCTCTCCTGGTGCCTTAATTTTGAAAGTAACGGGACCTTTCTTTTCTATAATTCTATACGGTCCGCTCCATTTATTATAAAACTTTTTAGCTAACTTTTTACCCGTGATTGCTGGCGTGAATAAATAAACTAAGTCTCCTAATTGAAATTCTTTTCTTGTTCTCTTCATATTATGCTTTTCACATCGTATCTTAATGCTTTGCTCTAAATTTTTCTTGGCTAATTCATGCGCACTATTCATTCTCGTTATAAATTCGCTTACATAATTTTCATCGATGTCATACTTTACACGTTGCTCTCGTATAGTTAAATGGATAGGTAATTCCATATCTCTTCCATATGTGACATAGAAAGGTGACATGCCAGTTCCTTCATGTGGCAAATTTCTATATGCCATCAAGCAATATGGTAATATTTCATCCCAACTATCATTATAATCACTAACAAAATGTCCGATCATTGTCTTTATAGTCCTGTGAAATCTTTCGACAACAGCATTTCCACTAGGATGGTAAGGAGTTGTTTTTAACTTTCTAATTTTTAGTAAAGAACATATTTCACAAAACAGTTGGCTTAGAAACTGCGTTCCACAATCCGTAATTATTTCTCTAGGTGTTCCAAATCGGCAAATAATATGTTCCACAAAAGCTCTAGCTACTGTGTCTGCTTTTATGTCAGGCAGTGGTACACATTCGGGATATCTTGTTAAGTAATCCACACATGTCAAAATATATTTATTATTGTTGACAGTTCTATTTAACGGTCCCACCAGATCTAGAGAAATCCTTCCCCAGGGTCTTGATGGAATAGGATTCTCCTGTAATTCTGTTGGTGGTTGATAGTTCGTTTTTCTAAGGTTACAAGATCTACACTGCTCTACATAATTTATAACATCCTTTCTTAGAGTGGACCAATAAAAATCTTGTTTTATTAGCTGCTGTGTTTTCTTCTGTCCTGGGTGAGCTCCAAATATCGAACTATGGTATAGTTGTAAAATATCAGGAACTATTGTTTTTGGCGCCATAACTACGTCATGTCTTTGATCATCTTTTCTTTTCCGATATAATATACCTTCCTCACTCACATAATATTGTTCATCCTCCGGTTGTAAAGCCTGTAAAATTTCCATTATATAATTGTCCTTTTGTTGCATTTCATGCAGTTCTCTTTTACTCCATATTACACTAATGACGGGAACAATATCGTTATTTTCGGTGTTAGTTATTTTATTTATTGCGGCGTCCTTATTATCCATGATTTCATCCTCTGTTGTTAATCGCGTCAAAGCATCCACGTTGCTATTTTGCGTTCCTGGCCGATAAACTATCGTAAAGCTGTACTCTAGTAAAAACATAGCCCATTTGGCGAGCCTAGAACTTGGATCCTTAATAGTTAACAGGTATTTTAACGGTCGGTGGTCTGTCGTTATGGTAAAATGCGTACCTGTCAAATAATTTCGGTATGTTTTTATTGCAAAGACTACAGCAAGGCATTCTCGTTCTGTAGCGCTGTAATTTCTTTCTGCTGAATTTAAGGTGCGACTAGAGTAACAAATCGGCAACTCTACTCCGTCGTAGACTTGTGATAAAATGGCTGCTACAGTTGTAGCACTTGCATCGGTGCTTACTATGAAATTCTTCCCAAAATCTGGATGGCGCAATAGGGGAGGAGTCACTAGCGCTCTTTTCAATTTAACAAACGCTTCCTGTTGCTCTGTTCCCCAATGATACTTTATATTTTTCCTCGTGAGCATCGTTAATGGTTGGCTTATTTTTGCGAAATTGTTAACGAATTTTCTGTAAAAACCACACAGGCCAAGAAATGCTCTAATTTCTCTTACATTTCTAGGTATCGGATAATTTTCAATAATCTTAGTTTTATTCGGACTTGTTGTAAAACCTCCATCTTTAATAAGATGTCCCAGGTATTCGATCTCTCTCTTCATAAAATGACATTTTGTTGGTTTTAACTTTAAATTACTTTCTCTTAACTTTTCAAACACGTGTCTCAATCGTTCCAAATGTGAATCAATATCTTTTGAGAATACGATAATATCATCTAAATATACTAGGCACTCAGTATATGTCAATTTTCCTAAAATATGGTTCATCATTCTAGACCATGTTGCTGGACTATTCTTGAGACCCATAGGCATGCGCAGAAAATGGTAATGATTATCTGGAGTGGAAAATGCAGTCTTCTCCTGGTCATCGACATGCATAGGTACTTGGAAGTATCCTGATGCTAAATCCATCGTAGAAAACAAGCTAGCATCTGCTAATTTATTCAATGATTCATTAATATTGGGGAGGGGGTAAAAATCTGCCTTGGTAATATCATTAAGCAGGCGAAAATCCACTACTAGTCTCCATTGTACTCCATCTTCATTTGGATGTCTTTTCTTTTCCACTAGTATAGCCGGGAAGCTCCATGGCGATTGGCTCTCCACTATAACTCCGTCATCGAGTAAATTCTGTATTTCTTTCTTTAAAATCTCTTGTCTGTGGTATGGCACCCTGTATGGCCGTTTTAAAATAGGAGGAACGTCTTCTGTGATGATCCTATGTGTCACATGTGATGTACAACTAAGTTTCTGATCAGGCATTTTAAAAATATCCATGTATTCCATAATCAATTCTTTCAATTTAATTCTCTCTTCTGACACATTTTTATCCAATTCGAGGATTCTTAAAACTTCTTCATACTCTTGTTCACTTATTTTTCTTATGGCTAATTTCCCATTTTCTTCTTCATTTTCCTTGAGTTCAGTTTCATACGCTTTGGCGATAATCATTCTTCGTTTTAATTTTATTTCTCTCTCCGTTACATTCGCAACTCTCATCGGAATAGTCTTACTCGTTTTACATAACACTCTGGCGACGAGTAACCCTGTCGGCACTCCGTCACTTGGTTCTAAAACCATGAATGGTGTAGAAACTTTCGCTAGACCTTTCAAGTTCGCCGGAAAAACTGCTTGAGTCATTGGAGGTATGACTAAGTCTTCAAGCACAGAAATTATTGCACTATTTTGTTCTACTTCGGTAAATAATTTTTCCATGTTTTCCTTCAACAAATTTTCTCCTTCCGTTTTCTCCCTTGAAAACTTATTCTCAACCATTTCCTTGGTCTGAGTACTAGTATTTACTAATTCCTTAGAAACTTTTCTTTCTAACAACTCCTTTGAAGCTCTCCTCTCTTCAAATCCTTGGGACACTCGCCCATCCAAAAATTCACTGGAAACCCTCCTTTTCTCAAAATCGTGGGACCTTCTCCCATCCAAAAATTCACTGGAAACCCTCCTTTTTTCAAAATCGTGGGACCTTCTCCCATCCAAAAATTCACTGGAAACCCTCCTTTTTTCAAAATCGTGGGACACTCTCCCATCCAAAATTTCCTTGGAAACTCTCCTTTTTCCAAAGTCCTGGGACACATTCCCATCCAAAAATTCATTGGAAGCTCGGTTCTTTTCTAGGAGATCTTTGGAATTTCTCATCGCTACAATATTCTTGGAATCTGCAGTATGCCTGGATGGTACACAAACTTCTCCACTTTTCTTAGTTTGTTGATTATCACTAGAATCCAAATGACTACCAATCACTTGAAAACTATATCCTGGCGTTATTGGTAGTAACGCAGGACTATCCATTGAATTAGCTTGTGATACAATCCTTTTTTCTTTATTTCCATTTTTCTTTTCCAAATATCTCTCCTTAATTTCTTTTACCTCAGCTTCCAACCAAGCAAGTCTTGCTTCCATTTCATCCGTGCCTTGTTCCTCCATCATAGGTATGACACTTTCAAATACATACATGCAATTGTTGCTCCAGTCTATCTTGACTCCATATTTTCTCAAAAAATCCATTCCTAAAAGAATATCCGCCTGGAAACTATACGTTTCTATAACAACCAATTCCTGCTGAATCTCTATATTCCCCGGAAATTCTATCGATACTTCTGCTACTCCTGCTGTAGGTATCCTATTTCCCTGAATATCTACTAAACTAATATTTGACTTATTTACGACCCCCTGAGCAATTTCAGGTTTGATTAGGGATACAACGGCTCCGCAATCGATCAAGGCGAGGTATGGCTTACCATCAATTCTTACCTTGATGACGCTGCACGGTTTTGGAATTCCTTGCTTTGAGCACGTAAATATCCCTACGTTCGACGATTCATTTAATCCCAATTTGCCTGGGTTATGGCAGACGAATTCAGGGGTTGAAATTCGGCTGCGTTCCCATTTAACCCTGGTCTTTTCTGAACGGCATTCGTCCTGTTTCTAGGACATGTCCTGGCAAAATGTCCAATTTCCTTACAGTTATAACATCTCCTGTCAGGTCCTTTCTTCATAACATTGTTTCCTTGCCATTCCTTACTATTTTGACCTCCACAGTTTCCTGATGAATTATTTTTCGAATCTTTCGCCCAACAATAGTTTGCTGTGTGACCTTTTCTTTGACACTTGGTACATTTCCATTGATTATTTCTCATGTTGTTATAATTTCTTGAATCCGTAGTTGCTGTACTGGTCACCAGTCTGCATTCTTTTCCTCGAAAAGGATGTATTAAATTCTCGATGCTTTCTTCTCTCTCGGCTATTTTTAACGCTTCATCTAACGATTGGGGATTTCCTGACAAAACCCTTTGTTTTATGGGCATCATCAATCCTAAGGTAAACTGTGTGGTAATATCTTCTTCTAATTTATTTATAATGGGATCGTCGTGTACCGGGTCTCCTGTTAAAGTTACTGTTCGGTTACCTAATAATTTTAACCTCGTCAAATATTGCCTACAAGTTTCTCCAGACCTTTGTCTGCACTCTATAAAATTTTTCATGGCGGCTCCTTTTACATACTGCCTTTTAAATTGATCCTTTAATCCTTCCTTAAGTATTACCCAACTTTTTGTATCTCTTAATTTCGGCTCGGAATCTATAAACTGTTTGGCCTTACTTCGTAATTTTAAAAACGTAATAGCTACCAATTGTGTGTCTGTCCAATTTGCAAGTGTTCCTGTTCCTTCTACTATTGTCAAAAAGTCATCTACTGACGTTGTTCCATCGTAGGTCGGTAATGAATCCAATCCTATCATGATGTTTCCATGGCTTGCAGGAACTCGAGGGCTTGATCCTGTGGATGTTCCTGTGGTTGTCGTGGTCGTGGTATTTGTAGTCATTTTGCTAGAATTTTTCTGCGAGCACTTTCTGCGGTGGTATCCTCAAGTAGAAATCTTCTATTTAATTTTTGTTCCGGAAAATCCAAAATCCAGAAACAAATAACAATTACCCCACACCTGACACCAGTTATAGCACCCAGCCCACCCTAAGCGTGCCCTGCCTTTGTTATCGGGCGCACTCTGTATTTTTAAAGGGAAACGATATCGTCCGTGCACCTGTTGCCAAATACACATCCGGTATCGCAGGTTGATGTTTGAATCCGAGCGGTCTAAATTCTTAATACAGGGTGGTGGCTATAATATAAAACTTTTGCGAGATTCGGAAGATTCCTGTGCTAGCAGAACCTGACTACGTTTCAATTGATTTATTCTCAAAATAATTGAATTTGAACTTGCCTAATTGTTGTTATTATTTTTAGACTATGTACTCTTGGTCTCCTCGTCAATCAAAAACACATTTTTAAGTTTTGACAAACACTTGATTTATTTTATTAAAATATCCACAAACTTTTCAATCTTAATTTTATGTTTTACCGGACCTGAGACAACACTCTCAATAACTTATCCCGGTAAAACCTTAAAAACCTTCAGACATCACTATTCTTATGCTATTCCGGAGTCAACTTATATTTAACAACTTTCGTTACAGCGGATTTTTCTAACTATTGGGCCACAAACACTTACTTCCAACTTTTAAAATTACTTTTTAAAAATACTTTTCTACCCAAAATTCACAAATTTCTGACACTTTTCACAATAAGCTTTTTGGCATTAATTTTCCTTGCCAATTTCGACACTTCACTTAAACACTTTATTTTCCTCGTACATAGATTCCGGTTCCGTCTTTTAGCTTTTCCGCGAGTTGACTAACTATGGCTGGAAATCGGGTGCGCTTAAATAGCCAGTTTTCCGCCCACTTTTCCATCCCAAAATCCCTCTGTGACAGTTTTATTACCTATGATTCATCTTATTTCCGAGAATAAGTGTCATTTTCCGATTATTTATTGGTCTTTAAGAGCGAAAGTCGCTTAAATTTACCCTTTTTAGGTCACAGGTGTTCATTTTCCCTCTTTATTTCCAGGAATCAGCCCACGCGACCTCCCTGGGTGGCGATGAGTCATGGGGTTTCATCATCAAACCCCTATTGAACACCTGCGTTTTTAGGTCGACCGTTTCCAGATTCATCCGGTTAATTCCGCGTCTTCGTATCAAAAATGGGGTGAAAACCCTTTCTGTTAAGGAGAGAGGGTAGGCGTCGTTGGTCATCGCGCATTTTTTTCGGGTCAGTTATGTTGCGTCCGCGATCGCGTTTCTATTCCGTTCACCTGACCATGTGCGATGATAGAGTGAAATTTGAAGTGTTGTGCAATTTCTGGATTATTCTCTTTTTTGGAAATAAACGTGAGTTTTTACTTTTTAAAAATTTCCTAAAATGTTCTATCGCATTAATTGGATTTTTCCTGATTTTTCCCGAATTTTTCTGAATTTTTCGTGATATTTTTCCGATTTCTGGACTTAGGAAAATTTTGTCAATTTTCAGATAATTTCCGATTTTATTCATTTACATTTTTGATAAAATTTCTTGTTGATCTAATTAATTATTTAAATAATTTGGAAATTTATTAAATAATTTTTTTATTTATTTTTAATTTTATTTTAAATATTTTACTTCATAAAAATTTTATAAAATTCTAATTTTTCCGAATCTGATAATATTTTAATAAATTTTTATTCTAATTTTTCCGAATTTTATTCCATATTTATTTTTTTTTAATAAAATCGCGTAAAGTCTTTTTTCGTGGTCATCACATTAGCTTTGGAGACATGTGGAGGCAGTTATTCAAAGATAAAAGATTAGGCTCGGTATTCATACATTTTTTATTGGAAACTGTTGCTAAATAGCCACGTAATAAATAAACAAAAATTATAACAATTTCAAAATTTTTTACACAAAATCGAAAAATATTGTTTCTTGTACAAGGCAATATTATTAGTAATGTTTTGCATAAGTTTTAGGCAAAGAAACGCGCTATTAAAGCAATGGGTTATATTTATCGAAATATTTTATCAGCTGGACGATGTTTGTCGGCCATATTTGCACTTCACCGCTTCGTATAGCCGAGTTACGAACCAACTAAAAGTTCAGCTACTGTGTCACTGAGGGCGACGAGTAGCTCGACTCGGCTGTGTATATTCGTGTGAAAACCCGATTATGCGTAAATATACAGTGTACCAAATATAAATTTTATGTAGAAAGTTCTTTAAAAATTGATATTATAAAATGATACTGCTGCCAAGTTGTGAAAATCAGGAACCATTAAAAGGTTGCTATTTCTGGTAGTATTTAGGGTTTGCCAGATGGACAAAGTGTAATAGTAGGACAATTGCGCGTATAAATAGGCCTGAATTTTTTATAAAAGGCCGGACTTTTTTTTTTAATATATACAATAAAAGTTTGTATCTTTAATTTTTGCCAGTCCAATCACTAAAAAAAAGCGAAAAATCAGTCCAATCACTAAAAAAAAAGCGAAAAAATTAACACTGTTTATTAATAACGACAAAAACCAACGAAGTTATTTAAAATAAATAAACATCCCCTCTAATCAGTAAGCACGACTAGGCCTAGAAGCCTTTCCTGATTCTGCAATAAAAAATAACCAAACAAAAAACATTATTTTCATATAAACACCATTTACATTATGAAATCTAAATGCGAAGAACTTCCAGCCTCTGGTTTTGGGAGAGCATTATTTTTCAGAAGAACAAAGATTTATAAAAATCAGAGATTGACCGGTTGCTATAAAAAGCCATATTCATAATTCACCTAGTCGGCTAGAGCCGAGAAATATTTCAATTAACCGCTCGGCCTGGTTAAAGATCACAATACGGAATGTAGTTTTAACTTACCTTGTACATTAGATACCATATACAAACATACGTAATTAGTTCCTGTAAAAGTTACGTGTAGGTCTAAAATATCATGCAACTTCGTTCAATACTTTAGTGTATAGCTTAATAATTAAAAAAAATATAAATGTTATTTTACTATTAAATATTATAACACAATTATTAAAATAGTCTCGTTATGTAGTCTCAAGTGAGTCTTTAGTTAACTAGTAAAAGTTATTTACTCGTACATATTATATTCTGCCCTTCGAAACATATAACCCACAAATAAAATAATCAATAAAAAATTCTAACTGTCAAAATTTACTTTAAAAAAAAACATTTAAATAGTTTCCATTTTTATAAGGTATAATTATTTATAGCATACTGCAATGCCTGATGAATAAAACACGTATGGTTTTCCTTTATTCTAAAATACTGTGCTATAGAAATAAATAGTGTATTATATTAACAATAATTAACATAAAATGATAATTAATAATAACAAATTTCATTAAAGTTCAAGACCTAGCTATTATATCATCTGACTCAGTTAAATTGATGAATCCACATTGTAAGCTTATATACGGAGAGGCAGAAAGTATGCACCATAGCTCGGATCCTTCCTCCCTACAAAGAAATCGTTATGGTAATACGATATTCTCGTTTGCAACATTAAAATATTTAATGCTAATAAAAACATTATCGTGAAGGTATATTTCAGTTATTATTGTTTAATTATATAACTCACCTACCCGTAAGGTTTTTCTTCACAAAATAACCATTCAACAAAATAATGTTGTAGTGACGACAAAAGTCACTATGCGATAGCATTTCATCCCATTCATCCCATTTTGGAAAGCACATATTGCCGACTAAATATGTAATATAGTCTGAAATATAGGTAAAGCTTCATTAAAAAATATCATAATCTAAAACATACTCGGCTTACCTCAATATTATAGGTAGTATCCTCTATACAGCATATATTTTCCCTCTACTAAAACCTTTGCCAATGGGGTTCAGCAAATCAAATTGCATTTTTGCAAATAAGGGGACTCTTAATAGTATTTTCACCTTCTTTCATGATTGTATTATCTTGTGCAAAGAAGTAATTAATTCTGGAAAGCTGAAGAACATTTTTTTAATCCATTTTATTCACAAAATCTAAAAATAATATAAAATATAACCTCACAACATTTTAAATAAAATAAAAATAGAATCCGTTCACTTACATAGCAAGCAATTGTATCCTGTCAGCTGTTCCAAATCTTGAAATTTTTATGCGTACCTAATTTCGTATAAATGTAACATTTTTTGATGATATTGTTCAACCGTGTTTCAAGCAGTTTTATATCGAAGTCGAAGTGAAAGCGAATCCCTCGTCTCGATATGACAACCAGTGATGCCAGATCGAAAATGAGAAAGAGGGTAGATTTGACATGTAAAAAACGGTAGACGGTCTGTGTGGTACCACATAAAATAGATTTTTTTTTAAATAGTAAAAAAAGAAGGTAAAATTAAACACAAATAGAAAACGTTAGATTGAGAGTTAAAAACGGTAGACGGTATGCAGCCAGTCTGGTACACCTTAAAGGAAAATTACTAAAAACAAAAAAGGTATTATAATGATAATATCAACTAAATTCAATGTTAATACTACTCTCTCTGCTTTTCATTATTACGATATATTTAGGTGTCTCTGCAGTAGAACGTTAACTCTGAAAACGGTAGATCTACCGTAAAAGCGGTAGATCTGGCAACACTGATGACACCAGAAGGTCAAAGGTCAACTTATTGTTCCTCTTTATTATAATACATTTGAGTTGGGAAATTTATGTTTTGGTTGCCTGGGTAATGGCTCACTGCACCAACACTTGCGTATATCTTAAAATTCACATGTTTTAGAGAAGTAATTAAATGGTTTGCCGTTATTAACAGCCGAGCTGCGAAATAATTACTTGGTCAGCAAGGTTTTTACAATTGGCCAGTAGAAGAAAACATGTCTACAGCAGTTTACTTCAGAGGTCCCAGGGCACTGTCAATTTATGTAACTTTCTTGTGTTTTCTTTTGCCAAATACAGAAGGAAATTGGCTACAAAAGGTGTAGCGGGGGCGGGTTTTCACTTGTTTTCCCAGGGCACTGTCACGATTCAGAAATATTTGCTGTCCATAAGTTAACTACTACTGACTAACTATACTGACCAACTAGCCATTTTGGCTGATTGATTACATTTTTCTGTTCGCAAAAATAAGAAAATTTTGTTAACCAGTTAAATGATACCCTAAGTTTTATGCAAAAAAATCAACTTGCTTATCTGTCATTTTAGGGAATAGAAGTAGTGTTGAGTCGCTTCCCGATAATTCTTCGATAATATACCTACCAGCCTTAGCTTTTTTCGTCCTTTTCCGAGTATATGTCAATGATTTTGGCATTTTAATTTCAATAAGATCACTAACGACAAAGAATAACTGAAAACACTAAATTCGTACGACACAAGACGGTTAGGAAACAAAAGGAAAATAGCCCGGGATTCTACGTGCAGGGTACAGTACCTAGCAAGGTGAAGGGGGGTGGAATGTCGATAATTGCTACCTAATAAAGTAGATGATTTTTACCTGCAATATTATGGTTTTAGGGATTTTCAGGCATCAAAACAAAATACCAATAATATTTTTATCGGAATTTTACCACGTTTAGGATTACTGCAATAATAGATCATTGAGACAATCCCAGGAAAGAGTGGCCTTTTCAGGTAATATTTAAAGGTGTACAAAGAGTAATTTAAAAGAAGATTTTACAGCCGTATTTATGCTCTCACACAATCTGAAGAGACGTTATTTGAATAAATCAGAAATAAAAAGTCTATACTTTTCAGGTGGTATTATTATCAAATACCAATGTATGGAAAAATTATTATTTTCCAGACCACCCGATGGCAATGACGAGAACAAATGAGTTCGAAACCAGTCTGCAGGTGGTTACATCCTATCAATGGAAAAGGCTTCATTTTCTTGGTAGTACCATTCCATTTGAAATAATATTTTAAGTGCTACTGTGTAGGCTAAATACGCCCTTATTGTATAAGGTATCATGGGGTGGTCTGGAAAATAATAATTTTTCCATACATTGGTATTTGATATTATAGTATTATATACTATATAGAAAAATATAGACTTTTTATTTTTGTTCATTTATTTGTCTTTTATGGCTTGGTGCAGATCGCCCATATATTATATTTAATTTGGTACACTGTATATCTGCCGATACAGATTTATTACGAACGTCGCTCCATCTCTAAAGAAATGAAAGATACACATGGTTCGGTAAATTGCAAATCTGGAAAATCAATATTCAAATAATTTCATAAATTAGTACAGTAGGCGCCATCCGATAAATACATTAGAAAGCAATATTTAACCGATTTAGGAAGCAATTTTTTAGACGCCCCAGGGCTTGGGACTCCGCTCTTAAGGTTTGCTCAATAAAGCCAGTTTCTTGGAAATTAAATAATTTCGTAAGAACTTCATTTGTGTTAATTTTCAGAAGTTTTTAGAAAAGGTACAATAAGAATTTAACAATTAATACTCCAATACCATGACTACAGTAACCTCAAAATATGATAAATAGTACCTCTTCGCGAGAATAATCGAATATTTCCAATGTTGGCTTTTTACATTACTATAGGTTCCAAAAATCTCATCTGTTATGTATTTCAGTTCCTCGCTCAACCGTTTACCGTACTCGCAAGGGCAGCCAGTTTGTACACCGACCCATTTATTATGATTTCTGGACTTCTGACCTCCTATTCCTTAATAGGAAAGCTCAACAGAACCGGAAAAATTAATATATCCCAGGAATATATGTCCAGACTGTATAGGATTGTACCAACTTTTGCCGCACTTATAGGTAAATATACAAGATGTTATGGAAATGACTATTTATTTTTTAACAGGCAAATCCTGAGATGAAAATAAAGTGAAGAAAAATAACCATAAATGGCGCTTTGAATTATTAAGCGAAATATACACTTTATAAGAAATCTGAAAATTTACGTGGCCGCTACTGACGACGTTCGTAATAAATAATTTATTGAGGCAGTCTCAAGTCTCAAAAGAGGTCAGCGCATTGTAGGCGGTGTTGTCATATTGCAACACAGAATTGTAGAGGCACGTGTTCAGTTTTAGACAACAAGACGTCTTTGACACTAGTTATCACTTCTTTTTCAAATTTTTTAGAAAAAAAAACTATAATTTTAAGGTACATACTCTCTTACGTTCGATTTTATTTTAAAATAATCCGTTTTATAATTAAATTCCACAAGAAAATAAAACACAAAAAGTATGTTTTGCAACAGAACTAACAGAACACAAATTTGAAATCACATTACAACATTTATTATTATGAACTATTTCACAACAGAAAAAAATCTGGTAATGCTACAACTAACAAAACGTTTAAAATTCGTATACATCAAGCACATTGAACCCTCGGCAACGTCGTCTCAACACAGAGTATCGAAACATACTGAAGCAACGATACCTTAAGCATATAAAAACGCGCGCGGTGGTTATCCAAGCAAGGGCGAGATACGAAGTGTGATCTGCCATCCTTGTAAGTGACCTACATTGTTGCTAACTGAAACCAGATGAAGCGGTGTGACAGCATGTAGACAAAAAGGGCTTGTCCTTACTATTTAGATATTCGATTAAAAAAAAGTATGTAGACTTTCTCTAGGACACCCAAGGAGTCAGCCATTTAAGTATAATAAGTCAGTTCCATAACACCACGTATTTAGTAGTGACATATTATTATTCTATGAGCGCTAATGAAAGTTGAGGGTGAAATTTAATTTAAATAATTCATATTTATTTTAGCCTTTTGCACATTTATTTTGCCATGGTTGGGGACAGGACCTATGTGGAATATGGTGGTAACTCACCATTCAGACATTTGCAAGAAATATTGGTGGAGAAACATGCTATTTATACATAATTATTTCGGATTTAAAGATATGGTAAGTCGGTATAAATCTCCGGGCTCATTACAGGTCTGAACTGTTTTAACACTTTCCAAGTTGTTTTGGGTAGCGCTGATTTCAAATCTGCTTTTAGTTTTTTTATCAGGTAAGGTTATTTCTGGTTTTGTGCGAATCGAGTGGCAGGGAATGCTTTTCACCAAGTGGTGTTCCTGCAAACATGTCCTCCGATATGGTGGTACGCCACCGGTATTTTTCTGATTAACCTGACCAATTCTACATGAAATCAGTCTCTTGCGTTTTTCTCGTTAGATTGATTAAAACAATTAAATTTTGTCGTTACTATGGCATGTCGAGCGTCCGACCAATCATAGCCCATGATGTTTCGAAACGTTTATCGACATAAATGGTTTACAATTTTCACTCGTTTTAGTGTTTAACTCATACCCACCATCTGGGAATCGACACGCAATTGTTTTTCGTCTCGCCGTTCATGATTTATGGATTGTGGAAGTGGCCAATGAAAGGGTCTATGGTATTGGTGTGTTTAGCCGCACTGGCCACGATGGCAAGATACTATGTGACTTACACCATGAGATTGTCAAATTATGTTCATTTTGGAACATCGTAAGTATTTTTAATATTTACGAGTCCGTAAACTATACAGGGTGTTATGGAAATGACGTATTATATTTAAATGGATGACTCCTTGGCTGTCCTAGAGAAGCGCTACATATTTTATTTTTTTTAAATCGACCGTTTTAAAAGTGGGGTAATAAACACTCTTACTCACAGGTCAGTCCGCGCTACTGCACAACATTTCACCCAGAGTCAATGGCAATGTTGCGAAACTTAATGTAAAACTGAAATTCCATATAAAGTTATAAAAATAAATTATTTTCTACCTACTTGTATTTATCCTTATACCTAAAGAACGAGGAAATCCAGGCACAAACACAATCAGTTTTTTTTTCTTTTTCATGGGAACACTACTGGAAACACTTTATGTACACACAGTAATAGTGAAACAGAACCGATAGTTAGCTTTTGAAAATACAATAAAACAGATTATACTACAGATTATTAGATTTTATTACACGCGACGAAATTTGAGGTCCAGAAGAAACGCGCCAATAAAAACAATATTCAAAGATATGGGCAAGATACACGCGTAAACCGAAAAAACAGAGCGGATTGTTGAGAGTGTCTTGGTGATCGACGAGACACAACGTATCCGGCCGCTGGTTGGTCTTCAACTAACAGACGCAAGCGTTCGGCGCTATATGAAACTACTTCGCTCAGTCGATGTAAGGCGTCAAGAGGTCATTGGCATTTGACCTAGTGACGTACGTGGCTATTACTATTAATATGTTTTTTCGGGTTGTTTAAAACATAGTCCGTCGTAAATGATCTTCAATTAATTGTACAAAAAGGTACTACAGAATGGAAGTGTTTAAATATTGTCTAAAGAGTTTAAGGTGTACATATGACAACACCGGCCACAATTCCTTGATTGCTTACATGTATCGCAGTGCCACACAGGCGGTCAGGTCACTTTTACCGCTGAATGAATTGAAAGCGCCATTTATGGCTATTTTTCTTCAATTTGTCTTTATCTCAGGAATTGCCGGTTTATATATAATACGTCATTTCCATAACACAATGTAAATGGTTAGAAAATTGATCGACGTTATTATTTTTGTTTCGTTACGTTTCAGAGTTCAACAACTTTTCGATACTGCCGATAACATGTACATTTTACCACCACACAGGGTCACTGTGTACATTATGGGTATCTTTATGGGATATCTGCTGCGAAACTATGGAGATATTACTCTTACTAAGGTAAGCCTGTATTACATGGTGCGGCAAAACGTATTAAGCATTTTATTTTCATGATAAGGAAACAACGATTAAATTTTGCATCACTTCAATGTTTTGTGAGTAAGAGTGGGTTTTGGAAATATACCTCACACCAAGCAACGCGAGATGAATTAATTTTCACAAAATTTACTTTTAGATTCAGTTACGAATAGGCAACACCCTGGCCTTGTTCAGTTTTCTGACGTCACTGTTTGGTGCTACGTTCATGGGTACCATGGACTACGTCTACAAGCCATCGGATGCAGCGTGGTACGCGGCTGCGTCACCCATTTTATGGGTTGCCGCCTTTTGTTGGGTCATATTTACGAGTCAGTTAGGTTACAAAGGTAAGATCACAAAAGCCCTGGTTTTTATTACATTTCGTTACGAAATATTTCGGTGGATTGGAACGGAAAAGTTCGTCGTTGGTCATGTGGTCACATGTGTGGTTTTTAATGCAGTACAAGTGTGTGGTTAAAAATGGACGATATTAGTAGATTCATTTGTACAGAGGGTGATCACGTATTATGTCCTCCCATCTTAACCTTCTTATTTTACGTGCTTCACAAAAATTAAAACGATTGTTATACAAGGTTTTTAAAGTAGTATTTGCAATGGGAACAAATATCATTTAGATCTGTTGATTTACAAGTAGGGTTGGTTTTACTCAACATGATGTTAAGGCCCTTTGTTAGATACCTATTTCATAATATGCAACCAAGTAATTTACGAAATAATCTACAGAGTTATGTACAGGATATATAAGACGAGATTAACTTGTGATCGTATGATATTAGTAAATCAAATTACTTTTGCATAACTTATTAAGAAAAAAACATTTTTTGAAGTGATAAGGGTCTCCGAATTGCGTCACGGGCATAGGGCCCCCTATAACTAAAAATAGGCACTTTGTATATTCCGATTTATAATAATAATAAAGTCGGTAAAAATAATGAGCGCGTTTAGTTACGCGGATTCTTTATTCTGTCTTAGATTTTCTTGCCCTGTTGTCAGTTTGAGGCACCGCACGCCTAATTTAATTTGTCAATTTAAAATCGTATTTTTTATTTTAAACTCTTTTATTTTTTGGTTCTTTTCGAGGCCCCTTTAAATACGAGGCCGTAAGCTAGAGCCTAGTATGCCTAGTGATATATCCGAAAACAAAGAACCGATAACCCGTGTCACTTAATAATGACACACGTCAAGCGGAATAACTTTTCGTTGACGAAATTTCGTCGGTCTCCAACTTTTGGATTTGAACGGAGTTTTTCGGCTGCAGATTATTATTTTTGTGAACTTTTATTTTATTAACTATGAGTGCAAAATACCATAAACTAGAGTTTAGTATGAATTGTTGACAGAAAGTAAAAGTAGATAGGTAGAGGGTAAAATAAAATCCACCTATATATGCAAAAAAATTTAAAACTTTTAAAGACATACAATGAAGGAGAATATTTGGAAAAAAAATAGCGGTGGAATTTGGATCAAATAAAACAGGTATGTTCAACCCTACTTGTAAATCAACAGATCTAAATGATTTTTGCTCCCATTGCAAATACTACTTTAAAAACCTTGTAAACCAATCGTTTCTCAAGTACGTAAAATAAAAAGGTTAAGATGGGGGGAAATAATACGCGATCACCCTGTACAAATGAATCTACTAATATCGTCCATTTTTAACCACGCACTTGTACTGCAATAAAAACCACACATGTGATCAAATGACGAACGACGAACTTTTCCGTTCCAATCCACCGAAATAATTCGTAACGAAATGTAATAAAAACCAGGGCTTAACCGCAACAAGTGTCTACATTTAGTACAGCTGTAAAAAAATTAATTTAGGGTCATCTACCCAACAATAAATTCCGGACAAAGATAATGTTAGTGTATGGCCATAACGGCGCACCGACCCTCGCTCATTGCCTTGCCTGTCGATCAGTTTGTCTCTCGACATCGAGATATAAACATGGACTGTGCGTTGTCATCTTCTTCCGGTGGAGAAGATATTATTTTAGCCGCTAATATATCCAAGTGGTATATGTTTAAACATAAATCAAGATTACCAGTGCATCCCATTAACGCAAAGCGAAGATTCTATGGAGAATTTTATCACTTTTATCAAGATCTAAGGAAAGATTCCCAACGTTTTTGTGAATATGTGAGAATGCATAATATAAATACTTGTAATTCATGTAATTATCTTCTTTTTAAAAGAAAATACAAATTTTTGATGAAGATATTGAAGTTTTTCAATTTTATTCACAATTCAGAATATTACATTATTATTTTATCGAGTAGCATAAACAAATATCCAAAAATTAATAGCCCGTGGCAATACCAGCTAACGTCGGTACAGTATATGAAGTCCGCTAAGCAATAAAACCTCTTGAGCAGGGTAGTCGGTGACTCTCAAACAATAAATTATATTTTAGGTATTTTCTAAATAAAATCATTTAAAGTAAATAAAAAATTAGTTTAGGTAAAGAAAAATAATTATTTTTTAGCTTTTATAGTATTTCGGCAAATTAGTTTTACGAATTATTTTTTATGAGGTTTTGGTTCTAAAAAGAACACACCCTCTAGGCGTTGTATATATCACCTTGCTGAACATTTTCCATAAGTTTGCTTTATAACTGCTTTTAATTCACACACAATAATGAGAAACAAACTAAAAGCAAAAAGCATAACTACTTATTTAAAATAGAACATACCATCCTGCACACACAGCAAATTTTAATTATTTCTTGGAAAATAGTGATTATTATATAGATTTAACTATAATGATCCCAAAATAATTAAATTCTAGGAAAAAGCACCTGAGAAAATCATTAACTTATTGGCGCAAAATGTCTTTCATTTGATAAATAAAAAAAAAATAAAAATATTTATCGCGGTACATAATTCTAAGATAATTTTATTTTAGAACCGCTGATATCGCCCAGTAACATTTAGCCGAATACAGTGAACCAGTGGAATGTTCGGTACGATCAAGTATAGCGAAGGTATTGTTAATTTAACCGTCTTACTGTTTAACAACCTTTAATGATTTAATCCGATATCGGACTTCATAAAACGAACCGACTTTATTAAATTTTGGATATTTGTTCATGCTACTCGATAAAATAATGTAATGTACTGAATTGTGAATAAAATTGGGAAACTGCAATACCAAGAACCAGGTAAGGTAATATGACGTGAACTAAAAAACATTGTGTTAAGATGAGGATCCCAAATTAGCAATCAGAGCCATCTACGCTGCATCAACTTAATTAAAAAATATGCCGCTTTTTGGCAGGTTAGAAAGATAGAAAGGGACATTAACTGATCAATATTTCTTTTTGTGAAGTTTTAGCCGTTAATAATAAAGTTTTTTAGTTAATTTATTGATATTTAGATTGTCTGACATGTCGATTGGGGTATCAACAAGTTTCAGGAAGATCTGTGACAAAAATTTGAAACTTGTGCATATTTGAAATGGTTATTATTGTTCTTATAACATTATATTTTTTAACGCAATTTTTTCATAGCGTTTTCCAATCCTTTAACTTTACGAAACCAGTTTTAGATTAGAAAAAAACTAAGTATATTTGGCTAAACGTTCGCATAAAATACTGCCTGCTTGGCAACCCGTGATTAAACGCAGCTCTTAAGAAAAGGTCAGAAAACTATACATAATAAAGCTAAGAACCGCACAATTTTTCCACAGGGAGTTAAGAAAGTAAGGGATAAAAAGTAACTTTTGCTCCTACCTGATAATGATCAAGACTCTCTGCTAAAAATTTCACAAAGATCGGAAAACAATTTAAAAAGTTACAGGAATATACAGTGTGTCCGCGGATGAGGGTACCCAATAGGGAAAAAATCTTTATTAGTAATTTTACGACCAAAAGTCATTCTTTATAAAAAGTTCTGCTTGTTGAGAAAATCAATTGCCGTTAAAAATTTTTTAGATCCGATGTACAGGGTGTTAATAAATTAGGAAATTATGAAAATGCTTCAAGAGAGAACTACCATTATTTATTATTTTTTAGAAAATTTTTATAAAACAAAGTTGTTTATAAACTAACGTAAAGTCTAAATGCAAATTTTGAAATAAAAATTCGAATTTTTAAAAATAAAATAATAACAGTGGTGTTTATGTAATTATTTGCATTTTACAAAAAAATCAAGATACGTTCATGTTACGTCAGCATCTTATTTACATCCGTCAGTATTCTGATTTCGATTTTCGAAAATGTTAACCAAAGAAGAGCGTATTTGCAATTTCCAATACCGTAACATTGTATTAAATAAATACGCTCTTCTTTGGTTAGCATTTTCGAAAATGCCTTCAGGTAATCAGAATATTGACGGATGTAAATAAGATGCTGACGTAACATGAACGTATCTTGATTTTTTTTGTAAAATGCAAATAATTACATAAACACCACTGTTATTATTTTATTTTTAAAAATTCGAATTTTTATTTCAAAATTTGTATTTACACTTTACGTTAGTTTATCAACAACTTTGTTTTATAATTTTTTTGTAAAAAATAATAAATAATGGTAGTTCTCTCTTGAAGCTTTTTCATATTTTCCTAATTTATTAACACCCTGTACATCGGATCTAAAAATTTTTTATCGTCAATTCATTTTCTCAACAAGCAGAACTTTTTATAAAGAACGACTTTTGGTCGTAAAATGACTAATAAAGATTTTTTCCCTTTTGGGTACCCTCATCCGCGGACACACTGTATTATAAAGCTGAATAACATTATCTTTTTCGGGAATTTATTGTCGAGGAGTGTAGGTTTGGGCAGCTAGATATTTTCTTATTATGGATTTATATTATGGTTTATTCCTATAGGAATCGTATCCAGATTCTTCTCGCACCCCATTTGGACCCTTTGGACGAAAATATCATACACGGTCTACCTAACCCAGTTTCCGATATTCTTTTACAATGTAGGCGTCACCAGATCAGCTCACGAATTTGGTTTCTTCACGAAAATGTTCAATCTTCAAGAGTACGTTTGGGTGATCGCGCTATCGATGACGCTGAGCGTTGTGTTCGAAATGCCGTTTCAAAATATCAGAAGTTTGATGCTTAGAAGGACAGCAAATAAAAAGGAAAGTGAAGTGAAGAAAGTATCTTGAAATGATGCCGTTCGATATGTTACCAGTGATTTTTATGTATATAAGTTTAGTTAAAACGCGAGTTTTGTTTTCTATTGTTTTTATATATTGGACGAAGCTGATACAATTAGGCGTTACGTGCCTGGATAGGTATCGACATACATTGTCCCAATTAAAGTTGGAACTATGTGGGGGTTAGGTAAAATTTAAGTTTACCATGAGTTCTTGCTTGACATACTAATTAAATGGGATCCTGCGGCTTTTGTTAACTGTCAAATTTCACATTCCCAACGAAATGTCGAAAAATGACATTTATTGTTCGAATTTTAAAAATCTTATTTGGAATAGTTGTTTGTATTGTAATTTTATGCCCACATATCGAATTTGAATCACTATTTTTGGCCAATATCCATTTTCATTGAAAACGAAAGTCGATCCACCACCGTAAATCTATTTATTTATACAATATTCATCGTCCAAATTCATTCTTATGCCAAAAATTTTACCAAAACGTTCCATTTTCCAAAAAATTAAGTTGGTTTTAAAATTTTCTTCAAATAAAATCTTAAAATTCGATCAATAAATGCCATTTCTCGATAATTTGTGGAGAAAATGTCAAATTTGAGAGTTAAACAACTGCATGTTCCAATTTAATTACGTAATTTTTAGTCTTTATTGAAGAAAAAACAAATTTCACCTAAATCGAACAATACACTTTTTCCCCATACGGTTCCAACTTTAATGATGACATTGTAGAACCTGTTCCTGCTATATTAAGTTATATCAAAAATTAAGTGTTGTATTCGTTGAAATATACGGCAAAACTTTAATTCGATAAATTTTGCTCTAACTCGCAAAATAGACTGAGGGGAAGCGTGGGAGCCACTATTGAAAGAAATAACCATAACTCCGGTTTGTCTTAACGAAATTTGACAAACTTGGTCTCGTTTGAAAAGCTTATTTTGTTATATACGTCGCCGCAAGAGGGTGCTATGGGCACAATCATCAATTTCTCAAATTTTTCCAAAAATCTCAAACGGAACCATATATAGGGTGCTACCTAAGTCTCTGAAAAAATAAAGGAGGTGAATCTTCACCTCATTTTAACACGAAAACGTGGTATAAAAGTTTTTCGCATGTCGCTTCGTTTTTGAAATATAGGGTGTTACAAAAATATTGTATTATTCATTTTATTAATTAATGCCAATGATTTGATAATGCATATGATTTAAAAATTGTGAATAATGAACTCTATTAAACAAAAGTCAAATAAATTGCTGCAAATGTCCTGCATGAGCCAGTAAACACCCATGTATACGACCAGCTAGATTGTCTCGTCCTGTATTTCGAAAACGAAGCGACATGCGACAAACTTTTATAATACATTTTCATCTTAAAATAAGTTGATGATTCACCTCCTTCATTTTTGGATAGAGGTTAGGAAACACCCTGTGTAAATATTTATTTAAATACAAAATATATTAAAAATGAAGAAAACTGGTGAAAATCGCATGTCACATCTCAACTTAAGCTAGAAATACAGAAAAATTTTTTAAATTGACTACTTGCTTGGCGCTAAACCTCGTCTCAGGCTACTATTAGTTATAGGAACAAATATTATGAAATTAATATCAAGACAACTATTAACTATACAAGTTTTAAAAATGCTATAAATGAATTTAAGATAGACTAACCGCTTGCCAAATATTGATATTTTACAGCTATTGCTCCTAAAAACAATAACTTATCATGGGTTATTATAGCGTCGAAATATTATTTATGGCGAATTTGCAATTTATTCAGTACTGTCACTGTCGTTCGAGTATTCACGGTGCCCAAAAATAAATATGTACTGAAATATGCCATTATGTTGATAACTGCCAGAAAGTCTACAAATTACAGTTGTATTCTGCTATTGTAAATAAATATTTTATATATTTAAAAAATATTTTATTATTTCAAATTTCCAGTTACCGTTATGAAGAATATCAAAGGGTAATTCATTTGTTCGCATTTGAGGGGGGGGGGGGGGGGGGGGGGGGGTATAGATACGAATTGCGAATATTGCATTGATGATGATGACTAAAAGGACGCTGCGACAGTAACCAAGTCGAATTCAATGCTAAGAAAACCCCCACAGCAGTTAAAATGATTAAAATGATTAACTTTGCAGAACCGGAAATAGTCATGGCAGGACACGCAACTCCACTAGTTTCGTCTATTACTTAGCTGGGCGTCAATCCGGGAGGAAACATGTCTTGCCATAATCAAGTTGTGGATCGCCAAAGCAGCGTCGCGCAGACACTTTTCCAGACCAAAAAGTGGTGTTTCCAAACGCATATAACCTCCAACGAATCAAAACAAATGTGAATTGCTTTATTCGCACACACACTACTCCTAAAGTGGCCTTAAAGGATTCTTCCTAGAGTTACGGCTGGATTAGCAAAATAATAGGAATACCTACTCCAACGAGTAGATCCAAATATACGTGGATAATATCCAGATTGATAACAGAAACTTAAGGTTCAATTGACGCCGCCATTTTCATACGATTATCTGTCAATCCAATTTTTTTTTTTTTTTTTTTTTTTTTTTATGATCAAACACAAGCACTATAGGAAAATTCCTTTAGGGCACTCTGGGAGTGGTGCGTGTCCGCAAAAAGCGATTCACGTTGGATTTGAATCGTTTGAATTTGGTTACAAAACATTACATAGATGTCGCCCTATGGTTGCAAATCATAGTATTTATCTTTTTGCGTACACATTCCGATCGTGTGTAAAAATCTAGTTCTCTCTCGCTCTCTCGCGCGCGTTACGAAGCGTCGGTTCCACCTACGGCCAGACATCGCCCCATCTCAAGAGTAACCGGACCTCTCTCTCACGAGCACGCCGGCGATGAATCGCTAGTTGAATTTATTTGTATTTTGCGCTCGAGTTCTCTAGCATTTGACCGCAGCGTTGCCAGGTCTAGTGAAATTTCACCGACATGTGTAATCTTTATCAAAATGACCTTTCCTAGTGATTTTTTTCAGTTTCAGCGTCTTCGCGGGTTCGCTCTAAAGAATAACTTTTTTTCGAAAAATTAACAATAAAAAGTTTCCCATATGGCGGCAACTTAAGTAGACACACTGTATGTATTTTTTTAAAATACTATATTTTGTTATCATCATTTATGTTAGAAATAAAATACTATGTTATAAGATTTATTATTAATTAACGAACTCCCCCCTATTTTTTAACCTAGTGAATTTTTAAAGCGCGATCTAGTGATTTTTCAAATTTTGACCTGGCAACACTGATTTGGCCAGAATTCGTAGTTATTACTTGTGTTCAGGGCCGACTGTTCACAAATCTTATAATGTAGATGTGATATTTTATATCTATTAATTTTTATGTCATACCAGTACATTATTGTGCTTTTATACCTAAGATACCATATGCATAATGGATTACTTTATGTCCGTGCAGGCATAAAATACACAGTGTGGCCCGCGCTAGCATTCAGACGCAAAAAACAGTTTTCAATTAACTTATTCTTTACAAAATATAAACCTACGTTTATATATTATTTGGTTGTATTTACATAGAACTGGCAATTCTGGAAGGTTCCGCTGATAGCTAAATTTCTTGCAGCAAAGGTTGACTCATGATTCATTGTCTGGGTCTCTAATTTCTGCAAGGAAATGCGAGATCCAGATGGTACGCCTGCCAACATCCTTGAAGATATGCTATCCTCTAAATATCCTTCAGTAACTATGGTACTCTTCCATCGTATGAGTTTCTGGATTTTCTCGGTAACAGGTTTTGCGTTGACTTTATAGCCTTTTTTCAATTATACAAATAAATATTTTATTAAAAACTAAACACCCACCAAATCATCAATAAATAAAATCTTTCAACATATATATTGTTATCAGGAACTTACGTGATTTTAAAATTTCGAAAAAAATCCATTATTTCATTTCGTCGTCGACCTGTTACTGGACTGAATTGGAGCAAGTTTCCTGGATAGTGTTTTCAACGAATTTATATGCCAAAAATGTCTTGGCATAACCACGTTGTGGCAATCGCAAAGATAGCTTCTCAGAAGCTTGGGGTACTCTTCCGAACCAGAAAGTTGTACACACCTCTACAACTTTTGACACTATACAAAGCTCAGATTCGACCATCACTAGAATACTGCTCTCATGTCTGGAGCTCTGCACCCAAACATACTCTTCGACTACTGGATTCCATCGAAAGGAGGGCTATTCGTCTAATCGGAGACCACGAGCTGACGAAGAACCTCGACAGCCTAGAACATCGAAGACAGGTTGGGGATTTGACTCTCTTTTACAGATATTTTCATGGAAGGTGCTCGTCTGACCTTGCCCTCTTAATTCCACCCAGAACGACGAATAGCAGAAATACACGACGAACCACTGCCGCCCATCCATATGTGGTTAAGCTTAGTACTCCTCGAACTTCATTATTTAAGAATTCTTTCATCTGGAGGACTTCATCCTTGTGGAACGACCTCCCCGAGGTCGTTTTTCCCAACGAATATAACCTCCAACGATTCAAAACCAACGTGAATCGCTTTTTGCGCACACGCACCACTCCCAGAGTGCCCTAAAGGATTTTTCCTATAGTGCTTGTGTTTGATCATCTATAATCTATTACAGTGTGACCCGTTTATTAAAAGCGGGCATTACAATTGTGAAGTGCCTCGTGAATTTATTCATGTAGTAACTTCAAGGCCACCCACAAACACGCTAACTTTGATGTCTGATTAATGAATTTATTCACGACTGATTTCATAAAATTACAAAAAAAAAACTTCTCAATGCGGTTCTGTCTAAAGGATGACCACTCCGGCCCTGCCCATCTTTAATTATTATCAATGAAATTTATCAATGAATAAAGTTATCAACCACCCTCTGGTGGCAAACCCATTGAACTAAGTTGACAGACCTATCAAATTTATTGATTTTATTCAATTGACAATTCAGAGCAGTTCGATCATATGGTTACATCATGTTTTTGCATATGAAGAAAAAGGATAGGAATATAATCAGACCTGGTAGAGATAACAAAAAATTAATATCATGTTGGGAAGATGATCTGAGTTTTGTGTTTTTCCGTGTTTTGTACAATTTCGGTACATGGAATAATAAGAACCAACGCCTGCTTTCCAAAAATTTTAGCATAGAAGACATGTGAATTGATTAGAGAACCAGAGTATCTATTGAAATAATGTTATTTTTACTTCATTTCCGAGAACCGACGTGTTACATTCACAGTAAATTTTACATTCACGCGTGAAATTTTGAAGGTATTTTAAATAGCAAAAATAAAATGTTTTCTGTGTGAAAACAACACCAAATATGACGTGTTTTCGTTCGTTAATGCTTCTCTGAACTGCCAGTCCAATATTGGTTACTAAATCTTGTTTTCAATTATATTCGACGTACCGAAAGAGATGCATGTTTTACCCCTTCATATAGATGTATTTTCGGCTTGGTTGACCTTGGTATCTAATACCTAGGGGAGGTATCAAATAATTTACCAGCTAATACCAAACGGCGTGTAAACTTTTAAAAAGTGCTTTTATTTTTTCATAGAACTAGAACTACCTACCTACGTATAGTATTCAAATATAAGAAAAAATATTTTGAAATATCTTCCTTAAAGATATGCAAAAATAGCTCGATTTTCCATCACAAAAATCAATAAATAAACAAAACCTGTACAAAATTCCACTCATCCATTCTACAACGAAATTGGGTAAGTCTTATTATCATTTTAGATTTTTAACATTTAGAAGTATGTATCTTATTAGTAATGTTAATAAATAAGCTAAGGAGAGGAGATATTGTCGACTCGAATAAAAATATTATTTACAGAAGGTTTAAAACAAAATATACTGCGAACATTAGAACCTTTCGTTAGCCATACATATATTTGTATTCAAATATATTTTTCGAAGATTTAAGTCGACGATATCTCACATGGGTACAGAGTGATATAAAAATAAATGCAACAATTAGGGATAATAGGCGTTATACACGACAGACCGGTTAAGTAAAGTATTTTTTGAGTTTAGCAGGTACAGGGTGTTTATATGTAAACCGGGAAATTCCGAGATGATAACAAAAATAAAAAATAACAATAAATGGCGCCTCGAGTTAATAAGCGAGAAAAATCAACTTACGATATATTCAGTAATATTCATATGCACTACTGCCAAATTGTAATTAAACCAGTGTTGCCAGGTGTGCTGCAATTTCACCAGATCTGATGATTTTATGAATAATGTGATGATTGGTGAAAACGTTTTTAAAAGGTCAGATTTCTGGTGATTTTTAGTTCATTTGCATAGTTTTTTTTTACTTTAGCCATAATTTTACCGTTAATTTGCTCATCAAAATATGCTTCGTCCCTTGTTTGCTACCGATGACGTAATTATATACATATAGGCCTTCTTTTCTAATACGCTCATAGAAATATGCTTTACCATCTTTCTTCGCTAATATTAGGTTTGTTCCAACAACACGAAACTTTTGGGATCGATTTTGTGCGCAGGCGTTAATTTTGCACTGTTTGTTGCCGCTGCACAAGGGACGCAAGGTTGGTACGTTCTTGTGACTACTCTGTGTAAATATCTCAGCTGATCGCCTGTCTGATTAGTTCTTTGACTAGGAAAGAAGATTAGTTAATTACCATAACATTCATAAATCACAACCCTACTTTTGTTGCTCGAGATCTTCGTCTGGTTCCGTTTTGTTGTAGTTAATAATTATGAAAGAAAATAACGTGTTTAATGCTACGAATATCTTGTAGGTTTGGGAACCGTATTATACAAATTTAATAAGAATAAATTAAATAATCAAACTATTACAGATGGGGTAACATCAACTCCTACAAAACAAGGTTAAAAGAACTGCATAAATGCCAGGAATGCAACTGTTAAAATTCTTACGGCGCAAGTCAGTACCAACGATTCCTGCTCTTGGCCATGTATCGTTTTCACTGTTCAGGAACTGGTTTGCGAACGATCACAAATTTGATTGGAACACCAATCTGGCGATTTCTATTTATTTTTTTCACCTGGCAACACTGAATCAAACAAACCCAAAACGGACAGGAAAAAGTGTCTCTCTTGCAAACGAAATAAACGAACGTACAGAAGTACAAGGGCGCGAGCTTTTACGTCTACCTACGAGTTGCTTTAACGCGGTTTCCAGCAGCACTCCCTTGGTTTCATTTCGGTTGGTTCGCTAATCTGAAATCCGAATTTGGCAACATTGTAAGCTGTCATACATTTCGACATTGAAAGATTTGTCAAGTGGTGTGATTTGAAGGGTCGTTATCCCGGTTTTTAGACGATCGATTCGTAACACCCTGTATATGCATAACTGGACACAATAAAAAATTAAGGTGGAGTATCTTTATATTCACCCATTTACATCACTCCGCTTACCGCTAAAGTTAATAATAAATGTAATACCTTGAAAAGCTCAGCTTTATGGCATTCATCAAACCAATCAGCAACTGGAACAAGACTAACTTGAGAATTAGTATTGAACAGTATAAGAAGCGACATGTAATATATAGCATTTCGAAGGCCCTCATTGGTTGGAAAGTTGAGTTTTTTTATAATCTAACTCTTTAGAAAATGATCAATTTTATAACATTTAAAGAGTTACATGTGCATTGGTCGGTCGGTCATCAAAACAATAACACTGATTATTTTTAATTCTTCATAAATTGAATAAAGTAGAAAAATCTATTGGGTACCTTACCTATAGAGGGCGACACGTCTGCAAACAACAATTGACCGTTATTTCGATTTCGTTATGGTTGTAAACTTTACAAGATGACAATTCTAAGCTTGTCCTGTACAATGATGGTCGCCCCTTTCTTGATATTTTGAATGATTTGCTGTTTTTCTACCCGTTTCAGATTTATTTCGGTTTTGCATCGTTCAATATTCAGACAATTTGTTATGGAAACGGTATTTTTCTTCGTACAGTGCCGGGTTATTTTAGGATTTGTAATTTTTGAAAGATCGATACTGATTGAAGCGTTGTACTTTTGTAAAATTAATCATTTTCGTAAATATTATTTTAACCCTAAGTTACGTGTTATTTATGCCACTGGTTTTTCTTCTGGGATGGAGGGACTCGTTGCGATCGATCCAGACCTGGATCGGTCATCTTCGTTGACACTTTGTTGGGATCCGGAACGAGAGACCACTTTACCCTAAATAATTAAAATTGTTACGATACTAAATCACCTACACAGGGTGTTCATTAATTATGTGGTAATATTGAGAACAAACCCGAACAAACCCTAAAGTAAATTTATGAAGAAAGTTTAGGAGAGCATATATACGCAAATTTTTTGCTACATGGTGTTGAACTTTTTTAAATTGTTATTTTTTAATATCTCCGAAAGTAATTTAGATATTATTTATCAATTTTCGTATGGGTGAATGGGATATAAAAATCACATACTTTCGTTAGATAATAACATTTTTTTACATGCGCTGTGGAAAAATTGAGCGGTAGAATTTAGCTTCATTATATTTTGTTTTGAAGTGTGAACTTTCCTTAATTCAATGTTTTTGGTTCATGTCATTATCTGTTATTTAAGAGATAAGATACGAATTTTTAAAGAAAATATTGCAGTTTTTCAATTTTATTCACAATTCAGAACATCACATTATTTCGAAAGGAGTATAGATCTCGTCGCGACATCTAGCGGTGCATTTGTCTACCCAATGCAGCGTCTTATAGAAGACCAATGCAGAGGGTCTGTTCTGTAGGAACAGAAAAACATTGCAAATGCATCTCTCAACGGTGTAGTGGCCATAACAGAGAACAAATTTGTTTCTTTTTCCCTGTGTCAAACCCTTGAATGCTTTTCGCCGTTATAACGGCTTATCAGTAAATCTCTTGCACTAGACTTAAGCATGCCTCTGCGCCTCCGACTGCTTCTCTGTTACGTGTTCAGCATAATGTTCTATGGAATGGAAGCTTGCACCTTGACGGACGCGATGAGCAAAAAATTGGAGTCCCTTGAAATGTCTATACACAGAAGGATCATGATAATTTCCAGGGTAGAAAGAGTGCGTAACACAGAGATACTTCAACGTCTCGATAAACAACTGGAGGTTCTGTTCACATTGAAAAAGCGCAAACTAAGGAATGACAAGTATCGACTCTTAAATCTCATTATAGAAGGAAAGATCGAAGGGCGGAGAGGCCCGGGTAGAAGAAGAATATCCTGACTGAAAACCCTAGACCTACCACCACATTGTTCCGTCAAACTGTAGATAGCGCTGATGATTGCCAACGTCCGAGGCGGACCAGGCACCTGAAGAAGAAGTAAATCTCGAGTCTGACAAAGGGAAAATGATACCTCAGCACTAAGAGGTGCACTGGACGAACTTCAAAAGGAGTATACATCTTGATATTTGATCGAGTAGCAGGGAAGTACGCGCTAACAAACACCCTGTAGCAAACAATTTAAGCCGTTATGGAGATAAATCAAAGAAATAGTCCATTTTCTCCAAGAGACCTGTTTAGTAACTAACTCAAAGTCACGGTCTCACGAATGCAATAAGGCCGCAAACACACTATTATCACGTCGCGTGAATTCACGTGTTGCCATATCGGTAAAATAGCACATGCTGTCACGGCTTAGAAACAGCCTACGTACACTGCAGATCATTTTTATTACATATTTTGTGTTTGTCAAGATGGGCAAGTGAATCTTGTAGCCTTCTAGCGTTAAACTTTGACACAGCGTTATCACGCGTGCCGAATATGTAAATTTGCAGAAATAAAATTGTGCTGTCAAGTATGACTTGCCGTGAGCTGCACGAGGTGACTATAGTGTACTTCTAAACCTATTTATCAGCAAGCCTTGCAGATATTTCGGGTATGCCGTGACATTGGGTGATAGCATGTGATCTCACGTGACGTGATAATAGTGTGTTTGCAGCTTACTCGTGAGACCGTGACTTTGAGTTGACTTCTTAATAGTTGTGGAGATATATTTATATGAACTTTTCTTCATAAAATGAAATATTAGCACGTTGTTAAGGAACACCCTGTATGGAAGGTCGGCGTGTCTACTCCAAGAAGTCTAATAATGGCACACGAACTTTGTATGCTCTCAAAAACTGCTTTGAAAAAGCCACTAATTGGACAGCAATATTATAGCTTTACTATAGTTTCTAGTCTGCCTGGACAGTGTTGCTTTATGGTATGGAGGGATGGACACTGAAGGTGAACACTATGAACAAACTGGAAGCATTCGAGATGTGGATCTATAGGCGTATACTGAGGATACCATGGACTGCAAGAAGAACCAATGATGAGGTCTTGAGGTTAATCAATAGAGACCGCGAACTATTGGACACCATTAAACGTCGAAAAACAGCATAACTCGGCCACGTAAAACGTAACGAGAGGTACCAATTCCTGCAATTGATAATTGAGGGGAAGATTGAGGGAAAGAGAGGAATTGGCAGGAAAAAGATGTCATGGCTCCGCAACGTCAGGCAGTGGACGGGACTGAGGACAATGCAGGAACTAATGAATACCATACGGGATAGGGAAGAATGGACAAATGTGATCGCAAACATCCATTAATGGATATGCAGCAGAAGAAGAAGAAGATAGTTTCTAATAATAAATAATAAACTTAATTAGGTAGATATAAGACTTCCCCTAGGATTAATCTGCTAAATAACACCAAATTCCATATAGGTTTAAAAAATACATCAATAAATGTTTTCGGTTGGTTGCACTCACTCAAAAAAACGATTATTTCTATTACTTACCTTTACATTTTCATAGGCAGTTCCAACTTTTTCTTCAATGGACCGGAAGGATTCTGAATGCCTCATTTGTCCTATTTTGTTTGTTATGCTGCCCGTAATTCCACCTATTACCGACGTAGTTTTCTGATATCTGAAATGAAAAAATATTGCTTGTTTAAATTTGCGAAACTAAAACGAGATAATTTAGAAAAAAATGGAAATGCATACACACGTTCTAACAGCCCAAAATGAAAATATAATTAATGAGTAATTAATTATCCAATCCAACACCATGGTTAAAGAACTCTCAAGAAGCACTCAAAACACACTCATATCCAACCCTGCGTAAACTAAAAGCTACTTACAGCGGGGCATCTGTCACAGCCTTAGCAACCTGTTCTACTTTAGTCTCAACTGTCTGATATCTACATAAAATTAATAAAAATAACAATATTTAAAAACATGCTAAACAGTTTAGAAGCTCAGCGATAAAATTAAATACTAATTTCAAACTACTTGGGAAGTAAAAAAGTGTAAAACTAATTAAATCTTAGTAAGGCAATAGGCGTTTATACTGTGAATGAACTGAAAAACGATGTTTTAATCGTGTATTTTGCTTTGCTTTCAACAAACATAAAACTACCTATTTTAAATACCAACTGTTTAAAAGATAATATGGAGGACACTAAAAAAGAAGCTGCTATTAAAATCTGCATTAATATCCACATCTAAAAGTGGTGGTTAATTGACGCCTGCAAAATGACGTTTCATAATAAAAAGAAGTCGGACAGAGCTAAATCTATACGCGTGTTGTCGGTGAAGGATGGGTTGGACTTTAGCTCCTTGTAATTTTTAAACACGCGCATTGACGAAAAGAAGTCACGTCCGACGTACATAATTTAAAAAAAACAAACAAAATTGTAATAGTTTTTTGTTTCATTGTTGGAGAAAGAAACCTTTGCTAGTGACGCCATATTTATCAAAGTTATTTGCAAGCAAGTCTGGCAGTAACACGGCATTGTTATTTTTAAAGGGTTATTTACTAACCAATTTAATATAACATTTATAATTCATTCTGCTGTTAAAATTACATAAGTTAGATGTTAGAAATATCAAGCTCGTTAACTATAAATTTGATGTTTAATTAATGTAAATAAGGTAAGAGGGCCGAAAACAGATCCTTGTGGAACTCCACATGTGACATATTTTCCGTACTTTTATACAGGGTGTTATGGAAATGGCTTATTATATTTAATAATTGTGTGTCCAGGGAAAACATACTTTTTTTAAATCGAATTTCTAAATACTTAGTAAAAATGCTGCCGTCCCCTACACATCTGCTTTCAGTTAACAAGTATATGTAAGTCAGCAGGATGACAGTGACGCCAGATCCTAGTCGGTCGTTCTTCAGTCTGGATTGATGTGTGATAGAGACATGCCCTCCCGCACGCCTGTCCCTTGAAATTCCACGTGTTTGTATATTAAATTTTAAGGGTATATCTGACTTTATAAATAGGGTGTTAAATTTATCAGTTGTAGCATTACCGGTTTTTTGTTCGGTTGTGAAACAATTTATAACAATAAATGTTCTGATGGCAAATTTGTGTTAAATATTACTATTGGTTGTGTGGCAAAACAAACATTTTTAGCCGTCATTTTTAAATGGTGGAAAGAATTATTCAAAAAGGTGATAGAATAAAAAAAATTTTAAATTTATAGAACACAGTGAAACCTCTCATAACGGATACCTCTAATAAGCGGACATCTCTATTAAGCGGACATTTTTTCATAGTTCGGAACTAGGTATATGAAATTTCATGAAAATCAACCTCTCTTGGGCGGACTGTTTTCATACAAAGAGTGCAAAAACCCTCCTTTAAACTGACAAACATTTTTTTTAAATATTTGGGAGACGAATAAGTACGGTGCAAAAAACTCTCTGAAGACAAACCGGCAACCAATCGCGTATGAGTGGCAGCGCAAAAGGACTTCGCCGAATGAAAGTATGTGTGATTCCCCGACAGCAGTCCGCTTGTCCGTTTATTTGTGCGTTGTAAGGTTAAAATCGTAAACAATGGCACAAAAATGTCGCGTTTTGAGTCTGAAAGAGAATATTGATGTTGTGGAAGTTTGTAATTTGATAACAATGATTTGGGCGAGTTCATTAACACTGATAGCAATGTGCTATTAGAATATGATAATGATTCCATTCCTACCGAACGAAACAACATCACTATCTGACAACTCTGATGAAGAAGTTGAATGTAGTAATCAAACAAATGTCACCAATTATCAACAAGCCATTAGTATGGTAAAGGAATTATAAGAGTATGCAAAGAAAGAGGTGACTCTACAGCAATGGAATTGTTATCAGACTTGGAATTACATTTTCTAGATTGCAAGTTTTAAAACGCAAACAGGTCAAACTACGTTATTAGATTTTTTTTAGTACTACATCCTAACTAAAAGTAGTGTATTTTTGTTATGTTTATTTGTACATACATACACATATAGTAATAATATTGCATTTACATATTACCTAATAATAAATTTCCCATGGGCGGACACCTCTATTAGGCGGACAAATTTAGACGGTCCCGTAGCCTAAGAGAGGGTTTCACTGTATATCTATTTTTTTCTAAAGTGTTTAACGTGTAAATATGGCAACACCGGCTAACATTCACCGACTATTTTAAGACTTAACCTACGACAATAATTATTGATTGTGTACGTCTTTCATCCGTGGCTACAACGTCGTTTTCGGGTTTGAGATAAGGTCGATATCTCGCTTATTAATTCAAATCGCCATTTATGGTTATTTTTTTCAATTTGTTTTCATCTCAGGATTTGCGGGTTTAAATATAATAAGTCCTTCCACCCTAGTTCACATTTGCACAAACTTGATAAATATTGATTTAGACGCATAATAAGTACGCTTGTAGACATAAACATTTATAAATATACTATAAGCAGCGTATATTTTTAATTAAAATTAAAATGCAATTAACCAAGAAGCACGTTTTGTTTAGAAACTTATTAAATTTAACAATCGCGTGCAATAACATCCTACTAATTAAAAAAAAATGATATTTACATTCAAATAACATGCTCTAATTGACAAACATCATCTTCGATTAATTAAACAATAGTGAGATTTTGCTGCTCGTCCTGAATCAGAAAACGCAAAGATCTTGAAACAGTAAACAAATGTCTACAGTTTCAATAAAAACAAAAAATTCCTGAAGGATAGGTCCAACTAGTCTTATGTTTCTATTTCTCACACATGAAATTATTACACTACAATTGAGCAATCTATAATACTTACACGTTGCTTTCTTTAACATTCTTAATACCCTGATTGATATCGTCGGAGACCTCCTTTAAGAAGGTTATTCCCAGATTTTTCTTGAGCTCCGCACTCCTTCGCATTTTTGAGGCAAGCACCGTCCTCAAGGTGGCGATCTCGTCCTCCGTCTGGGCGAGCTCCTCCTTCCAAATATTCTCCTGCTGAAGCTTTTCTTCGGCAGTGAGGTGGGATAGGTCCGGAGCGACGTGGTCCGCAGCCATGGCTTCTTCTGAAAAGGTACAATATTTATTTTCTGTGGCATTTCTCATTATGCCGGGGTGATGCATCGTTAAGTCAGGAAATCTTATGTCATTTTTGAGGTGGCTGAATATTGGCTCTCCTATACATTTTATAGAGAAACTGCATTATAACTTCTTGAAGAGGCCGACATGGTAAACCCATGTACCAAGTTTGAATACATTTCGGTGAGCCAATCTTAAGCTGTACAGTTAAACAAAACCATGAAGCTCTCATACTTCAGGTAATACAACAAACACCAGCAAATTAAATTTTGGCAATGACCAATGAAATTATTGATGAGAGACAATGTGATGATACGAAGTTCTTGGTTTTGGGTAGGATGTCAAATTTAACAAAACACATTTAATGATATATTCATGGAACCTATAAAGAGTCGGTATAACAAATTATCTAGAATTTGTTTGCATTTCAATTTAGACCTCATTATTTCTTGATAGTTAATAGAACGCTATGGAAAACAGACGGCTCAGCTCGTGACCTATAATAGAGGGGGTTCACAAGTATAGTGAAATTATTTTTAAAATTTTATTTTTGTGTAACGACCAAACAATTACTTTCTAGGCGTTTTAAATGTAGAAAGAAAAAAGTAATAAGAAAATGCGTTAGGTAAAACATATTTTTATTTATTTTTTAAGTTTACACAAGGAAATACAACTTTTGGAAAATAAGCAAGGTTTTCTTAGTGTGTATAACTGTCGGATCTTAACGTCGTCGCATGCAACCCTCGTAACAATATTTATACAGTCCACTACTAATACTACTAAGCCATCTATGAGCTATCAAGAAAACCGAATGATGTCCAATACTACTACCGCCATCTACGAGTTATCAAGAAAACCGAATGATGTCTAATACCACTACGCCATCTACGGCTACGTCATTAGGCGCAACCAAGACGAGAACAATAGTTAACTGTTTTATGACGAGAACGAATCGAGCCACGAGACTGACAAGTTGGCATTTTTCATATTTTCAGTGTTTTTTAGTTTAAATCCTTAAATAAAATGGTTTAAAATCATATCAAGTATCATTTATCGAAATACACAACAATTATCGACCCTACACAATAGTGCTTAAACGTAAAGTCCATTCTTCGGTTCTTAATTGTAGAAAATTGATCAATAACAGCCTCATTAAGTTCGGAATATCCTCTATAAATTTTGTTTCATATATTTCATTTTTAAACTTTCTAATAAAGTTCCTAGTTTTACCCTTTGTGGTCTGCGTTAAATTAATTTCGGGTTTAGGTCTTCCCACATTCTTCACTTCAATTTTTTGCTCCAAACTGAAAGAGCTAAAGTTATTTCTTAAATAGTCCACCGTCAACTATTCATTTTAACTTAATAAATATATAATATTAAATCATACACGCTCGAATTTCTAACTAGATGCACGAACAGACAACAACGCGGTGCACACAAAAACTGTGCGCCTTTTCAGTGTTAAATCGCCATAGCCCACCCGCCACCTGTTACTACAGAGAAACTGCACTACTTAATCGCACGTGCGAGCAAGTCTCGTCATAATCGTCATTTACCTCGACCGCGGCACGGTTGTCGGATCTATACAGTTTGGTTTGACGGGATGATAAAATATTAGGGAGGGTCAGACTTTTTAGTTTGACGGTACGATAAAATATTAGGGAGGGTAGGACTTTATACGATAAATAATCAATGAATATAAATTAATATTTTTTATTCATTTGTTTTGGGGGTGCACGTGCGCATGTGCTCCTGTGGAATAATCGCCACTGATTGTCATATATCTGAAGATAATTAAAAGAGATTTATTTTATTCATTTAAATATTGTGGAAATAATCATTTTTACACATATTATCGTTTGTCTAGGTTGATTTGAGGACACTAGACATAACATTGTATTAAAATGTATTATATTACTCGTAAATTTAGTTGTTCTAATTGGAAATTACACGATTCTTTTCTGTTAACGATTTTTACAACACAGCTAACAGCATAGCCTAATGTTTTGCTCGCACCCGCCAACGTTCAGAAACGGCTGGGCATACAATAGGGCTTACTGTCAAAGGACTAACTTTAGGTTCTTGTACGCAATGACAGAACGAAACACTTGTAAGCTGCACGGCCACGACAATAATACACATTAACTAAACAATAAAACTACCACTTTTTAAACAAACATTTGCACGATAAATTGAATAGTAAATAATTACCTACTAACTGCATCTCATTTAAAACACCTATAACGTCAATATAATGAACCACTTGTCTTTTTTTACGGGGCCTGTTTTCGAAAAATGATATGTATGCTTGGATTATTTTAAATACATCGAGTGATAAACAGTCGAGAGTAAATTTAAAAGGTCAAAAGCTATTTTTAATTGGATTGGCCCACAAATAAACAACTGAGTAAATTGAACAGCGTGAATTTTCTATCCTTTTATTAAATATGACGTCGAATTTTCTTTCCTTTATAATCGAAAGAAAATAATATGAACAACTAACCAATGTAGCTATGAATATAATATAAATATTCGCAAAAAGCATAATCCATCTAACAATGATTGGTTGAATTAATTATTTAAGTGGACTATTAAGATAATGAGCTTAGTCATATCACTGCTGAAGTTTCCTTGCACCAAAATACTTAACTTATAGACATGGACGTCCGGAAGGGAGGTCACGTATGTTTTAAAATGCTTTGCTTTCGATGTTAAAGTTTTTATTTCTTTTTGGTTTTTATCAAAAATCTCCAAATCAGTTCGAGATATTTCACTAAATTAAAAATAAAGATTATTATGATATAAAATCACACAATCCAGTGATGGTAGGTTCAGCTACGCCTCAATAAGATTGTTAGAAAGAATAAAAACCAAAAAAAATTAAGAACTTTAACAACCTGTATATCGAAAAGAAAGCGTTTTAGGACATATGTGTATACAGGATGTTCCACTTATAATCGAAACAAGCTTATATTTTCGGTATGTCTGAATTGATTGTTTTGATTCTTGGTGTGGTTACGTGTGATCCTAGGACGCACTTTTCCATTGGTTAAAATTTTAGTTATCTCATTGGTGTACGAATTTATAGGGGTTTTAAAACAATAACTATAAGCGATTATTTTATTTCAAAACTAATATTAAAAACCATACATGTTTCGAAGGTTCAAACCTTCATCTTCCGTGGAAAAAAACGAGAACATTAGAAGGCACTCATGACATCGTTTAAACTGTAAGAAAGAAGAAAATTGTTTGTATAAGTCGAGTTTAAGCAAAAATATTCTTTATTAAAAATAAAAGGAATTGAAGGTAATGGAATTGACTAAATGATTTAGTATAATTAGAGGACAGTGAAAAGTATAAAATATCTTCCTTACCTAAGCAAAGCAGGAAAAAGGAAACCATTTTATAAATTATAAAAAATTAAAAAATTTAAAAAAAATTAACGCTTCCTTATGAAAATGAAATGCATTATTTTAGATTAAGTTTAAAATTAAATAACGCATTTCATTTTCATAAGAAAGCGTTAATTTTTTTTAATTTAAAATTTTTTTTAATTTTTTTTAAAATTTTTAAATTTTATTTTTTTTAAATTTTTAAAATTTCTTTTTAATTTTTAAATTTTTTATAATTTATAAAATGCTTTCCTTTTTCCTGCTTTGCTTAGGTAAGGAAGGGATTTTATCTTTTCACTGTCCTCTAATTATACTAAATCATTTAGTCAATTCCATTACCTTCAATTCCTTTTATTTTTAATAAAGAATATTTTTGCTTAAACTCAACTTATACAAACACTTTTCTTCTTTCTTACAGTTTAAACAATGTCATGAATGCCTTCTAATATTCTCGTTTTTCCCACTGAAGATGAAGGTTTGAAACCTTCGAAACATGTATGGTTTTTAATTTTAATTTTTCATTAAACTAGTGGAGCAGATTATGAGCTTCTTTACCTCCCTATAACTTCACTTCGAGATGGACTACTTCAGAAAAAAATATATATTTATATCTACTATTTTGATTCAAATTTTTCTATTTATGGCTGATTCTTTTCTAATTTTTCACATTATTATCAGATGTCCTATGAACAAAAATTGATTTTCTAGCAGAAAATACAGTACGCCACTGCATTTATAGTATAGTATTTTTTAGATGAAGCAGTTAAACATACACTGTGTTGTGTCAATTTATTGAAATTTCATATTGGGTCGTTCTGAGGGATGCCAAATCAACTTCTGATATTAGTTTTGAAATAAAATAATTGCTAAAGGTAAGTACTTTTTAAATTAATATTTTAAAACCCCTAAAAATCCGTACGCCAATGAGCTAAAATTTTAAGCAATAGAAAAGTGCGCCCTGGGATCTTACTTAACCACACCAAAATTCAAAACAATCAATTCAGTAATTGACCATTTTCACATGACGTCACAACGCGGCAGCCATTTTGCCTGAGGGACAAACAAATCAAAACTTGGTTAGGTGATGTGTTGTGTTTCTATATTTTCTTTGGTGTTTCTGTATTTTCGGGATCGTTTAAGTGACTTTATGACCTTTTTTAAAATTATAAGACACTAATGCTAATTACTAATGCCGTCATTTTGTGCAGTAGTGCTTTCTGGGACGAGACAAAATAGAGACAACGTAAGGTTTTTTAGAAGAACTGCTGCTCTGAAAAATGCTGGTTGATCTAAACACAGGCAAGAGATGTGGATAAAGGCCATTAAAAGGGGACCATTAAGTGAATCCCAAATGAAGCATGGACATGTTTGCTCTAGACATTTCAAAACTGGTAATAAAATTAAAGATGACATCAGGGAATGAAATTCTAAAAAACTTTTTTTTACGTGCGCTTGCTGCATTACTTGAGAAGGACCATCCTGATTGGATTCCAAATAAGAATATGGGATATGTTAGCTCTCATTCTGTGGGTGATACACAGATTGATAGGTTTCAACGAGCCACAAAAAGGAAAAAGCGATTGGATGAGGTAGGACAAGTAGATACGGATGAAAACCATACCTACATTATTCAAATTCAAAATTCAATGATTTGATTATGATACAGTTATTGATTTAGATAACAAATTAACAAGCAAAATTTTAAATTAAGTATTTCAAGTATACACCATGTAAAATGATATAAGAATATTTTACTTATTTTTTTGGAATATACTTCACAAACTCTCAAATTTTTAAGCAATAACAGCAAACGCTTGAGGACGAAGAGATTCCTGGTACGAGCAGAAATTTAGATGAAGAACCTATGATGGAAAATCATTTAAATGAAGCCACACAGACCGACAACAGTTTAAAATTTGTCACAAAGCTTATATAGTTTTTTTTATCAAAAATTAAAAAACTTGGAAATAACAGAAGAATCTTTTATTATACTGGGCTTCCAAAAAACGAAATGCTGTTTATTTTATTATATGATTATATTTATTTTATATACAATACATACCAACTTAAATAACTTAGGATAATAATATGCATCATTATACATATTGTAAATACAATGCACCTAGGTGTTGCCACCTGTATGTGCATATTAAAATAAACTGTATATTTAGTTCGTAAATATTAGTTTAAAGCTGAAATTATATATTAAAATTAAAAAGCTAATCTGTGAAGTAAAACAATTTTTTATTTAATATTCCTCGAAGGATATATAAGTTATGGCTTAGGCATAGGATTTTTTACACAAATAAACCACGTGTTGATGACTTCAGGCAGGGAATGTAAATTTAAAGTCTTTCATGGATCTTTACCATCCATGATTTTTAATTTATCATTGTATCTGTCTTTCACACTTTGAGAAAACTTCATAACAATCACTCCTCTCCATTGTCTCAAAAACTTTAAAACACTTATAGGTATACACAGATTAAGAATAGAATTAGTTTATACAATAAATTAGCTAAAAATCGAATACGTATTGTCCTTGTGGACTCGTGAAAGTCGAAAACTCAAATAATTTGCATTTAATTACATTAACCTTGCGCTGGTGTTTGTCCCTCAGCCAAAATGGCCGACATGTCAAAATCAGCTGTTTGAAAATGGTCTATACCGTTCCATTATAAGTGGGACACTCTGTATGAACTTCTTGACTTAAAAATCACCCCAATAACCACACAAGCCACACAACACCTGAACAAACTGTATATTTGAATATGGGACTTGAACACTATTGTAATTGTAATCTTGAAGTATATTTAATAAAAAAGCAACATAATAAAACCTTTTGGTTGTTCTTAAAAATTAATTACCATTATACAGGGTGTCATGCAAACGGATTATTATATTTAAATGAGGATGGGTGTGAAAGCGAAGGCCTACATAATTTTTTTCACATAGGCAGTCTAGGAACTAGACTAGATAGTCTAGGTAAACCCGTCGTCGCGGTAAGCTGGTTCCCGTAAATCCCCTATGTATTAGCTTGCTGTTTCCAAGTTCAGGCACAGATAAAATCATTTTGGAGGAAAGAGTGGTAAGATTCCTATGGACACTACTTATAACTAGAGGTGCTTCATCTGGAGAGATGTAAAAATATATTGTCTACTTACCGCTTTGACTTAAACTAATGTCTAAATATTTCCTAAAGCTACTATCCTTTGGTAACTTAGCCAAATAAGGTTTCGTCAAATCACTGTATCGTACCCGGACTTGTTTTTTAAGCTTGTTTCTGAAAAACGTCCTTATGATAACATTTGCCCGCTTCACTAGGAAAAATTCAGCCTCTACATTTACCGACTCGTCATTATGCACACCAATGCTTGTTGTTGTTACCTCATCGAAATCAAGTTGACGCAAATCAAAAATATCGAGTTCATTTTCTAATAGGTCGTATTCTTCTAACAAATCGGTGTCATCATCTAAATTGTCCAGGCTAGGAGTCGAGGTACTATCGTGAGGGTTAAAATAAGGGTCTTCAATGTACTCTAAACTAGGGTTCTCCCCCTCATCAGTCATTGTACAACAATGGAAACTTCACAATTACATATTAACCAAAAACTTAAGAAAAATCAAAGTATCCAGCTGCTTAGAGCTGGTACAACTCCAGCACGTGAACCACATCACTCTGATCACTTTGTGAAGAATGAAGAACAAAGTACCGTTGTTTTTTTTTTCCTTTTACTTTCACCTGAGGCAAAAAGCTACCTGGAACGTCGACTTATTGACTATGCAACCAATCATACCATTTAGGTAATATAATATTAATTTGTCCATTAAATAATTGTGTGATTAATGATTAATAATGCCGGTACCTAGTGGTTATATTTGATTAGAAGCTAATAAAAAGCATTTCCACAAAGTAATAAAATAATTTTAACAGGAAGGCGCGTGGGAGAAAAAAGGCATTGAACAAACACTGGTCGTTTCCATTCTTTGACACGTCACTAAAAAAGGGAATAAAAAACGGGTAATATGGGATTAGACAAATATCCTGACGAATAATGGTGTTAAAATAATCCACCCTGATATCTTTTAATCCAAAATGAGTAATTTAGATGATGATTCAAAGTTGCAAAATATAAAGAACTATTCCGGTCCGATTTTAAAGTTATAAATAACAAAATGGGTTATCTTACCAGCTGTGGGGCTTATACTACTCATTTTCGTTGCTGAAGACTGGGTTTTTAATATCAAAACACTTGATTTATTTACTTATTTTATAGAAAATTTGTACAAGAGAAACTTGTGATAGATACAAAAATGATTGGCAGCTGCAAGTCTGCCTGTCAGCTGTCAGGATCATCCAGAAGAGTTAGTCGAGTTTTGGGTAATTGCATCCTATACGTTTTTATACCATTAGTAAAGGAAAGGAATATATTCGCTCTGTTCCGCACCGCTTTCAACCAACAGTGACTTTATACTAATTATACTAGAAGAGACCAAAATACTTCATAGCTGTGAAGCTGTGCAGTTACCAGTCAAATAGCTTCTTCTAGTTTCAAGATCGTTTTCGTTTTATTTCTAGTAAGGTTTTATTGATCCCTGGATTACTTTTTACTCTTTGCTGATTTCTCGCTGTAGCAACAGAGGATAGATCTCCCTCTTCTTGGTGCTATGGCCATATAAGAGGATAGATTGTCGTAAGCAGTTGCTCGAAAAATATAATAGAAGATTTTTCTAACCTTACATTTCGATGTTGGCTTGATTTAATAATTTAATTTAAGTCTCAAGAAATTAAGCAACTGATAAATGTATTAAAATGTTACGTTTAGTTAATAATTTTAACATTTTAAAAATTACTTCTGAAACGATAAATACGTCATTCACTAATTTTCAAACTGTGAGATGGCGTAAACCTAGGTGGATACCTACTGCTAAAAGTAAAATATTTCGCGTAAACGAAAGGTGAGCATCAATCTTCAACAACAATATTCATCAAAAGAGTGCAGAAATGTAATAAATAGATACTAAAATTATTTACTTTTCTGCTTGTATTAACTTTTCTATAACAGGCAAAATGGGTTACCCAGCGAAATGTATTGTTGACAATTTTAGGATTGTTATTCCAGACGACGAAGCCTTAGAATTGCGACGATTATTTAATAACTACAGAAACCACATGAAATCAATAAGACGATATCTTACCAAGAAGTATTGCGTTACATTTCAAGCTAGTTTGGATCCCGAGGAAATATTAAAAATGTTTAAAGAGGATCTTGAAAAATGTAATTCTTTAAATGATCAGTGGAATAACGAACAAAGAGTTGTTAGGGAGAAAAGACTTGCTGACCAGCTAGAAGAGGGTATGTAGTCATTATATTGTTTAGACCACTTAAAGTTGTGTATCATCCTATTATTACTTATAAAGTGTAATTATTATATATCTGTTTTAGATCTTAATTTTGCCAGGAAACGTATCGAATCAGTAATTACTAAAAAACAAGAAGAGCTAGAGCTAGTAGAAGAAATAGTTCGTAAGGAGAAAGCTGCTTCGGAGCATTTTATTACATCAGAAAATATTGACTTTGCCATTGACAGGGCTTTGGCAGAGGCTGTGGACTACAATTTTGCTATTGACTCAAATGGAACAAAAATAGTGGGTAGAGAAACTAAGCCTTTTCAAGAAGTTCAAAAAGTTAGTGTAAAACAATAATTTTTAAGAAATAAAAGAGTAAAAAGATACCAGTTTTATTTTTTTCTTTCCTTAATGGATTGTTTTATGAGTATTGTGCACCAAATCGCTTTCTTTAACCAAAATGGCCATTTCATTCAAATTTAATCATGTGCCAATGCAGTAGCATAGCAGGCGGGAGGGGCAAAGGCTTTAGGTCAAAAATTAATAAATTTAAAAAGAAGTTTTTTATTTTAAAACCGACATTTGCAGGCTTTGTGATTTAATTTTTTGGTAGTCTGAGCATGTATAATATTGATGTAGCATCCTTGGAAAGTGGTCTATTATCGTACCTCCAGCATGTAGTACAAATTTAATAATATTTGTCGCTCCATGCATGGCAAGAGAACATTGCAGGACAAGCTTAGAGTATTTTCTCTGGGTTTTACATATTTCAACTCACTGTTTGTCATATAAAAGTGCGCAATCCATTCTATGTTCAGCTTAGGTCATGGGGATTCGTGTAGACTAATGGTTCTTGGAGAAAATTATTGTTTGTTCTATTGGAAAGTGTTTTATTTGGTGTTTAAAAAATGCAGGCCCTGGGCTTGTTCAGGTTTGTGTGTTAAAAGACACACTCAGAATATTCCTCTAATATTATGAAAACAATGACTGTAAAAATTTATTTCTACTGTCCTTTTGTTCCTCTTCGACATCCATAGCAGAGCTGGTTGCAATATCCCCAATATTTTCAAATTCTTTATTAACCACCTCATTATTACCTTTCTTCTTTTTGTCCAGATTAGCTGTAAAGAAGTTGGTTTTCTTCTTAGCCAATTGAATCTCGGCTTTCAACTTTTTACTTCTTGCAGCTTTTTCATATGCTAATCTTTCATGTAAGTGTGTCCATTTGAAATTAGATAGATATTTTATGTTCCATATACAATCATAATGTTTAGATTTCTTCCTTGTACTTACTTGTGTATTGTTAAGTAATGTTGCAACTCTTTTGGCAACACATTTCTTTTCAAACTCTACCCAGCCTTCTGTAAATTTCTTTGCTGTTTTTCGTTTCTTCTTCTCTTTTTCCCCTGGTTTTGTTCCTAAAATTTAACAAGTAAATTAAAAATTTACTACTGTGATGGGCACCTCAAGTATTTCTATCCCTTGTTTCCCAAAGTAATAAACAAAGATATGAAATTGTATTATAAAGATGCTGTAGCCTGTCAACAAGTAAAAAAATGCTATTTGTTGAAATTATATATACCAAGAACAATTTCTTGAACTCTTAAAACAGATGTCCCTTAGAGTTCTATACAATTCGTTGCGACCAATATTTGATGAAATTATTTGCTTACCTTTATCGAAAAGTTGTAAATAGACCCTGCCAACTTTCCCATATTGACTGAATAATTCTTTTATTTTGGTTACGTTCATGTAAGGTGGTATGGTAGACAGATATATAATACCTCTTTTGGAGGGCTTATGTTTAACTTCTTTTTCTGCTTTATCCGTGTGCTCACTTGAACTGGGTGCTCGTTCTTCGGCAGCCGTCATATTAAATACAAATACAACAGGTATAAGTAATAACCACTGATGTATTCACAAACCTTATAAAGTTTAAGAATTATACAAAGTGAATTGAACGAAATGGTAAGTAAAATTATGAAAATTGAGGTTAAAACATTTCAAATTTGTTAGGTTAAGAGCTGAATTACTTCTTCTCACATTTTGGGCTTTTGCAACTGTTGCATACCACCTAGTTGCTACTCATTTGTAATCGACTGATAAAAAAAAGGAGATAGATAATCACTGACGATGTTAAATCGATTTGTGTTTTGCGGTTGGCGAGACTGGAATCAGAGGTTATCAAAATTTTACGTCAAAAAGTTTAGTGACATTACAAGTCTTATAAAAACAAATTTATTGATATTTTATGGTGTGTTTCGTGTTGTTAAGAGATGATTCACGAATTATTAAAATAGTTTCCAGTAATTTATAAATCTTTGTAAATTTTGCGATTTTGTTTTTTTAAAAAAGAAACCATGGGGCTCTTTGGAAACACTACAGATGCGATTATACAGGACGAAGTTGGTGAGTCATTATTTATTTATTTTGTTAAGAAATTGTTTTGCTTCTCTCGGATTCTCGGCAATACCTAATTTACTTACTACTTTATATCACATGTAGCACATACTAAAAATATCGGGAATGATTAAGGAGAGGTCAAGATCATAACACAACTTTTCTTGTGTTTTATTAAACACAATTGCGTATTACCTGTTTAATAGTGTATGTAGTAGAAAAATTGATACACTACATGAAGAATCTTTCATTTATAATCCTTTAAAGGTCCTTTCCAAGGTTGTGTGGCTAAATTAATAAGTAATGCAACCTTAGGATTGAAGACGAACAATAGCCAATGATTTAACCATTGAAATTTATGAAAAATTTTCTCTTTTTTGGTAATTTAGGATAAAAGAATTGTGACCGAGGCGGTATTTTATGGCATTCTAAGAATACAGTCCATACTTAGGATAATAGGAGACAGAAAGCCATCGGCTGATTAGTATTTTTTAAACCCAATTTGGGAGTTTAATGATAGATATAAATTTTTAATTAATTTATTAATATTTAGGTTCTATGACGAATGAATTTATCTTTATTTTTTTTAAAGAGCATGCAACCAGCGACAAACTTGTTGACGAGGACTGGCAGCTAATTATGAACATTTGTGATAAGGCTGGTAAATCTAGTGATGATTCAAAAGCCTGGTTACGAACCATCATCAAGAGATTGTTTAATTCTGATCCTCACATTGGATTGAAAGCTGTCACTGTAAGTATATTTTTGAGGTGATTACATGGTTGGGCTGGTCATACCATTAATAATTAAACAATAGTTTAAATTTCAGTGATTAATCATTTGGAGCTATTAGTGCCATTTTTTATCAAAATTAAGTTATTTATATGAATGTAATTCTTTATTTTTTACCATGTTCCTGTCAATTAGTGAAATTACTCTTCTATTGTTAGATAGAATAGATAGAAGGTCTGATATTTTGTCGTCACTAGTGAAAAAAAATGTTTTATGTTGATCTGTGTAAGTAGGTGGTAAAGTCATTAACAGGTAACACTCTGCACCAGTAGGTATTATTAACAGTTAATATCTTGCACCAGGAGGTGTTAGCTTAACCTCAACACCTAGCATATAGGAAATTTGTATACAGGTTTGGCATAGACATTTTGGTTGCTTCATTTCCATGCAGAAGTAATGAATTCTTGTCAAGTAAACTGAAATAGACAACAATGAGCTGTGTGGCATTCGCCTGGACGCTACGTGCAAAAAAAGTATTGAGTTTTTACTTTTCTTATATATCTTACTATGTACCCTTATTTTAACCTGTATAACCATTCGTTTGGTAAATTATAGAAAATAAATCTAATCAACCCTTTTGCCTGAAAGTATCAAGGTTGGAATGAGCTGCTTCTAACTGTTGATGGTACTTGTTATTTGATCTGATGTTAATGTTGTATGAGTATTTATTTTTAACTTATCTTATTTATAATCTTTCTGATAAAATATCTTTCTTTTTCTATTGTTCCCAGGTCTCTTCAAACATTTTTTTTTATCGTTTTTCGATTAAGCTCATGAGTCAATGCTTACAATAATTTTAAAAAAAACATACTTTTGCCATTAAATCACAAATATTACAGAAAAAAAATCACCATAGTTTGTTCTGAAATCCTTCTATATTATAATAATAATACATTAATATTATCGGTAATGACGGCTAAATACGTCACGTCACCTGAACGATATTATAACAACAAAGGTTCTAATTGTTATGTTGATGTTCATGACCTTGAAAAATAAAATGAAATAATACATTTTTTGAAATTTATTTTCATTTGTGAAGTAAGGTATTTTATTACCCTATGTGAAAGACCTATTTCACACACTGAAACCTGAAATACCTTTAAATTAAAACCTTATTTTGTTTGTAGGCCAGATAATTCTAATATTTTATAATTTTTTTCTACTTTTAGTAAATATTTAAACTTATTTTCTGTAACAGTGATATAGGTAATAGGTATGTACGTTTTATTGTGTAGATGTCTAGAAATTGTGAATTCTGTTTATATTTGCATAGATATGGTATACATTTAAACAGATAAAGTAAGGTTATTACAATTTATATTGTATTAACATTATTCTATATTAGGCACATTGACCTGACTGACTCTGCTCACATTTTTATTTTTGACATATAGAGGGTGTCCCTGTATTGTATGACAAAAGTCATGCTTTATAAAAAATTTTGCTTGTCAAGAAATTAAGATTTGTCTTAGAAAACTTTGTTTTTGTATACAGGAATTTCAAAATCTTAAAAAAATATTGATTTTACCTAAAATCTACAAAAGTTTTTTTGGTATTAAGAAAAAGCCAATAGGAAATGTTTTTTTTGTTATAATTCAAGATTTAAAGAAAATTTATTTTTTGTCTAATAAATCGACAGATGATTTATTTGTGTTTATAGTGAGTTTAGAAGATGACTAGAAAAGTGTGCGGAAGTTGGGGGCTTTCAAATAAAACGCTAGTTTAATTAGTACTTTGATGTTTAAAAAAATAAGACCTTACTCTACACAAAAGTAATTTTTAAACTAAATCTTGAGTTTTTACAAGAAAAACGATTCTAGTGAACATTTCCTTTTTTCTTAAAAACAAAACATTAAGGTAGTTTGTTCTTAGGTAAAATCATTTTAAGATTTAGACCTCCCTGTATACAAAAACTAAATTTTATAATGACAAACTTAAATTTTTTACAAACAAAATTTTTTTTTTAAAGAATGACTTCTTGTGGTATAGGTAACCCCATTCAGGGACACCCTGTATGTTTCACTAGATGTTTGGGCTTGTAAAAAGCCATAAAAGCAAATCTAGTGAACAAGGATGATTGATGTCTTAATTTGAAAAGCAATTTTAATGTATTTACAGCTGTTGGACGCATGCGTAAAAAATTCCGGCCGTAGTTTTCACATGGAGGTAGCCTCAAGGGAATTTGAAAATGATTTCTATAAATTAATGACTAAAGCACACCCAGAAGTAGCCAGGAAGCTCAGGGAATCTCTAAAGCGTTGGTCAGATAACGAGTTCAAATCTGATGGACAATTGAGTTTGATACCATCTTTGTATCACAAACTTAGGGGCACCTATGATTTCTCGTCATCAGACACTGTAAGTAACCATCTGTAGGTTGAATAAGAACAAGAACATTATTTCAAAGATTCTTTCAAAATAAATAGATGATAAATTTTGATGAAATTTGTAGCCTGTAAAGAAAGCAGCACCGAAATCTACAGATCCAAATGTAGTCGAGTCCCAAGAAGAGGAAGACCAAATTTTAAAAGCCATAGAGTTATCTTTGAAAGAAAATTCAGGAAAGACAGGTAAATTTCATAAGTCCAATTAGAAAAGGTGTAATTTTAAAGTATTATAGTTTTTTTATGATAATAATGGTTGAATTTTTTTAGGGTCGCCGAGGAATACTTCGGCTTCATCGTCTTTATATCCGTCTGTTAATAATATTTCTGCCTTTTCCGCCAACACCTCGAGCAGTACTCCGGCCAAGGAGTACCGTAAAGTGAGGGCTCTGTATGATTTTGAAGCAGCGGAAGACAACGAATTGACATTTAGTACTGGAGAAATAAGTAAGTGAAATATATTCTTAAGTTACTCACGGGATAATTATTCACGGGATTTAACCAATCACATTTTTATTACTCAAGTTCTCCTATTCCGTCTTATTTATCTTTCATTTAAATAGCAAGCAAATCCTGTGCAACATCAGATTTTTAGTACACAAAACGTTGCATAATTACACTAAATCACTTTAAAATGGCAAATGTTGTACGTATATATGGGTTTCGTGAATACACGGTTTGTCTTGTAACAATGTCAGCTCCGTTAAAACTGCCATAATGTCCTGTCTAACGATCTGTATAATTTTGTACAGGGTGTCCCATTTTCGATACTTTTATAGGGTATCTCCGTAACTGTTAGTGCTATCAAAAAAGTAATGTAGGTGTCATGTGCTCTTTTTGGGTCACACTTAAAATGGTAAAATCAAAATTAGAAAATTTTCGCTCGCTTAAGAGATACGGGGGAAAATCTAAAAATTTAAAATTTCAAAATTACCCCATATTTTCTTAGTTAAAAGAGATACCGAAAAATGTTTCATACAGAAGATTCTTTATAATGATTGTTGAATGATCTGACGTTTTCAGAATAAGTATACGGGGTCAGGTAAAAAGGTTATCGGACCTAACCTAATTTTTTTTTAAATGGAACACCCTGTATATTTTAATCTAAAAAGACAGCATTTTAAATTCTCTTTTCAAATATATAACACACCATGGATAATATTGGTTTCCTAGGCGATTTATTTAAGCGTTATTACATACTTTAAACCACAGTAGACCATGAACCAAAAACTTATATCTAGAGATGTAAAGGGTAATATTACCGAGGTAATGTTACCGTAATTTTGGTAATATTACGTAATATTACCGCAAGATCGGTAACATTGGAAATATTGTTTTTTTTTCCGCTCCATACTCTCATTTATCGGGGAATACCCAGGGTTTGTTCGGGTTTGTCCTGACCTGATCAAATTTATCTATTACTATGTTTGAAAACCAGAAAATGTGTTCAATTCTTGAAAAACGAGAAAATAAATGTTTAAAACCCGTTCATCTTGCTGCTTACCTATTAGAACCAAGTCAACGCGGCGAGAAGTTAACTGAAGCTGAAAATTTAATAGCAACAGAGTTCATCTGCAAGGCGTCATCCAAAGTATTCTTCACAAGTAGATCTTCTTATGGAAGCACTCGCACAGTACAAAATTAGAGGTAATATTTTTGCTAAGGAATTCGTCATTTCCAGCGAAAAATCTGTGTCTGGATCTGTTTGGTGGGCAGGAATTTGCTCCAGTTCTAAAATAAGTAGGTTAGCTGTAGACATTTTAAATTTACCATCGTCAACAGCCGCAACCGAAAGAACCTTTAGTACTTATGGATTTATTCATCGGCAAAAAAGAAACAGACTAACCGTGGAGAGGGCCGGAAAACTAACTTATATTGCCCATAATTATAATTTACTAAATGAAGAAGATCATTCGAGAATAGTAGAAGATACTGAGGAAGAAATAGAAAAAGAAGATATCGGTTTCGAAGTTATAGACTTGACTCAATTAACGAAAGAGAAAGAAGAATCAGATGACGAGGTTGGGGATGATGATGAGGATGATTTACCATTATCCACTCTATTACGTAGTCCATTCTGACTCTGACTAGTTTAAAAAAACGTTCTTATTGTTTTTCGTAATGTTTTTACAGTTTTGAAATAAAAAAAACTTGTATTACTTAAAAAGCTGTTTTTTTTTATAAATTACCAATGTTACCGTAATATTGCGTAATATTACCGGTAATATTACCGATTTTTAAATTACCGGTAATTTTACATCTCTACTTATATCCTAGAAACAATTATATTGGCTATTAACATTTAACGTCAATTTCATTTTTACATATTCATTTGTGAACATCAACATTTTGATAAATTTAATATCATCAGTTTATATTGAAAGTGGAAAAAACGAAGAAATGGCGCAAAATGTATATTTTGTTCGCTATCCGGAAAGAGGGTAACGATTTAAGGACATATTCCGAACATTTGCGATGATTCCCGTTTTGTTTTACCTTAATCTGAATCTTTTATTTCGTTTCAAAGCAATAAAGTTTAAATAAATCGCCTAGGAAACCAATATCATCCATGGTGTGTTATTTGTTTGAAAGGAGAATTTAAAATAGTATCTTTTTAGATTAAAATATACAGGGTGTTCCATGTAAAAAAAATGAGGTTAGATCCGATAACCTTTTTACCTGACCCCGTATACTTATTCTGAACGGCAAATTATTCAGCAATCAATATAAATAAACTTCCGTATAAAACATTTTTCTGTACCTTTTTTAACTAAGAAAATATAGGGTAATTTTGAAATTGTCAATTTTTTCATTTTCCCCCGTATCTCTTAAGCGAGCAAAAATTTTCTAATTTTGATTTTACCATCTTAAGTTTGAACCAAAAAGAGCACATGACACCTACATTACTTTTTTGCTAGCACTAACAATTACGGAGATACCCTATAAAAGTGTCGAAAGTGGGATACCCTGTACTCAGTTCTACGAATTTATATTTGTATTGAAGAACATTATTTATTATGACGACGCCAGTACCTGTCCATTCACTCGTATGAGCGATGAGCAATGTAGGTACATCCAATGTCGACCGAAACGAAATAAAGGCAGTGCTGCTAGAAACCGCGTCAAAGCAACTTGTGCGTTGACGCGAAGGCTCATACCTTGAAACTATCCTAACGTTCTGTTGTGAAATGATTTGTTTCCATGCGCTTTTGATTTGAAAATGTGTAAAATTGACAACATCGCCGTCTGCTGACTGATTTTATGGGCTTGTTTACACGCTTGCATTAGTAGACGTGGCTTTGGAAATCAGTTGATTTTTTTCGCTTATTAATTATTATAATAGGACCATTAAAGTACGCACAGGGGATCTTTACCCTGACGTCATCGCTAACAAATAGATATCCCGACATATTTCATATCTATGCATCTTTGTTTGGTACAGACATAAAGGCGAATAAAAATTGTATATTATACGTCGTCCGGAATTAAACGTGTTAGACAGAGAAAGAATTATAAAGAAGAGTTGCCAAATAATTAATTTGACTTACGCAGTACTACAAATTACAAAAACGTCATTGTGACAATTGATTCACAATTTTTTCGTTTTTATACATTTTTGTGCATTAAAACTTCATTTACTCCTGCAAACAGTTCTTTTCAGAGCTTTTGGTATCGCTGTTTTGTGTTAGTAGTAAGTACATATTGATATTTATTGTTATGTATTTATTGTAATAAAGTATTCCTAACCCTAAAAATTGTGGATAAGTCTCCGCTCCGCTATTTTGCATTTTGCCATCCCAAAAACGTAAAAACACGTCTTTTTAGTTTCGAAAAAAATTAGTAAAACCGCCCGAATTTCCAAACGCTCTGTATATGTATCGAAACTAGAAGATTCACAGAACGTATTTCGGGCAAAATCAAATCTGAAATCGCCAAATTAAGTTCACAATCTCGTCTCAAAATGTGGTAAAAATTGGTCGAAAAATACAAATATGACAGTTTAATAAAATAATTTATTTAAATTTCCAAGGCAATGCCTATTAGTTTGCATTTTTTCGTAAATTGATTTTTTTTTCATGTTTTACGACATAAATTACCATTTATCTTCAATTCTAATGAAAAAACTCTTGACTTTTTGGGGTGATTCCTGTAGGGGATGAATGGGCGGAGCTTTTTAATCTGTGTAATCAAAATGTCACATTCAAACCGAGTTTATCCTTTTGTCAAATAAGAAGTAGGTACATAACTGCCAGTAAAAATTAAAGAATATCAAATTTATACCTACATATTCCTAACAATCTATTTTATGTAAGACCGACTCAAAATTTTGATTCGGAGTTTTAAAGAAATTTTTAAAAATCCGTATATGGGAACGTTATTTACGTCAATTAAATTGTTATGAAATTAGTTTTTGTTTTGACAACTTTTCTTCCACGTAATTTTGATTTGATTCATACGATTTTTATGACGTGTAAGCGATGACGTCAGGGTAAAGATCCCCTGTGCGTACTGTACATAACACCTTGCATATTCCATAATATAATAATTTTTTTTACAGTAATGGTACTGGATGATTCCGATCAAAACTGGTGGAAGGGTAGCAACCAAAGAGGGGAGGGTTTATTCCCTGCCAATTTCGTTACCGCGGATTTATCTGCGGAACCTGAGAAATTATGTAAGTTTTGTTTTACGTTTTATTTTACTTAAAAATCGTTTAGTGTTTTCGACTTCGTAATTTAAATTGCACCACCAAAATGTATATATTTTTTTTAGTATTTGAAAAGGCCAAAAAGTCGGTGCAATTTAAAGAAGAGATAAAAGTCGTGGAAAAGGATCCGGAAGAAATTGAAATAAATGAGGGAAAGGTCGATAGACTTTTACATTTGCTTCACGAAGCCGATCCTACAAATCTTGAAACGGATACGGACGAATTATTAAGTTTAGAAAGTAAGTGGATTCCGTAACGAATTGGAAAATCCTTATTTTGTGTTATCACCAAAAAAATCGAATTTCTTAACGTATTCCATTAAATGAATATCTTAATTTTTTAGGAGAAGTGAACGCAATGGGCCCACTCATCGATTCGGAGCTGGAAAGAGTCGACAGAAAGCACGCCCAGCTCACCCAACTGAGTGCGGATCTGGTCGAGGCTCTGGGGCTTTATCATACTTTGATGAGGGAGCCCCAGTTTCCTACTATGAGTAAAGGGGGCTACGAGCCTGCTTATGGTTATGGTCCGTCGAGCAGTATGGTAAGAATATTTATATTATACTGTTCGAAAACTAAACTGCTGGCCATTTGCTTTCGAGCAAGAAAAATTTCGCCTAAATTTAAAAGTTAATATTTTCTGAACCAGATATGACATCGATCTCCGGTTTTTAATGGTTGATAGATTTGTCCCTTAGGAAACAATTGCCAAAGTTGGATTGTCTTAAACTGTCAGAAAATTTTATATACAGGGTGTTAAAGAGGACGATGATTTTTGCTCCAATTTCAATAGCATGTAACTTTCACAATAATATTTTTAAAATTCATCACTGTACGTCAATTGAATCACTGGTTCATAGCAAAGAAAGTTATCTGTCAAATTTTTGATATCTGCTATATTTTAAGAGATACCGTTTTTTTTGAAAAACTGCTTTTTTCAACTTTTTGTTAGCTAGATCCCACTGTGCGTTGTATCGTGCAAACTTTGCAAGTGACTATTATACCTTATGAAAAGCTTGTTTATGTCAGGAACAACAATAGTACCTAAATGTTGTGATGTGCAGTGGCGTACTTATAATCACTTATATGTCTATGCTTTATGAGTATCTCACAATTTTTTTGTATTGGAAAGTACTCGCCCCTAGATTAGGCAAGTTTTTCCTTATTTATTAGTTTTTCATATCGCGCTACAGGTATATTATACAGTGTCTACAAAATTTTAAAAAAATTAATTTTTTCAAACAATTAAATAAAAAAATTATCTTTTTTAAAATTTTGTAGACACTGTATAATATACCTGTAGCGCGATATGAAAAACTAAAAAATACGGAAAAACTTGCCTAATCTAGGGGCGAGTACTTTCCAATACAAAAAAATTGACATATAAGTGATTATAAGTACGCCACTGCACATCACAATATTTAGGTACTATTGTTGTTACTGAACATAAACAAGCTTTTCATAAGGTATAATAATCACTTGCAAAGTTTGCACGATACAACGCACAGTGGGATCTAGCTAACAAAAAGTTGAAAAAAAAACAAAGTTTTTCAAAAAAATCGGTATCTCTTAAAATATAGCAGATATAAAAAATTTGACAAATTACTTTCTTTGCTATTAACCAGTGATTCAATTGACGTACAGTGATAAAATTTAAAAATATTATTGTGAAAGTTACATGCTATTGAAATTGGAGCAAAAATCATCGTCCTCTTTAACACCCTGTATATAAAATTTTCTGACAGTTTAAGACAATCCAACTTTGGCAATTGTTTCCTAAGGGACAAATCTATCAACCATTAAAAACCGGAGATCGATGTCATATCTGGTTCAGAAAATATAAACTTTTAAATTTAGGCGAAATTTTTCTTGCTCGAAAGCAAATGGCCAGCAGTTTAGTTCCAACAGACGTGTCTTTTTATCCAATTATAATTATATTTAATCTTTAAACTACGTAATACAAATAAATACCTACAAAATAATTACATCCAAACCGCATTGTTCTTTGTAAATACGCATGCATTTCAGCTCGCAAACAGACTGTAATCTTTCACTATCAAACCTCACACTATCAAGAATCACACTTCATTCTCCTCAAACGTCTAAATTAGCAAGTTAAAACATATTTCCACCATATACCGACAAATCTGTCTTTAATCCCCAAAATCGTGCTTATTCTCTCCACTCACTGATCATTGACGACAGCTCTCGGACCAGTTGAACCCCTAAAAGAGGAGCCAATACACAATAATCTTGTTTAAATAATCACCTAAAAGTCATAAATCTTAGTGCAATAATAAAATAGTTTTCCATATGGAGTGAGAACTCTGCCGGTTACTGTATAAGTTTAAAAATTATATTTTCTCTCTTTAGCTCTGCTTCAGCTGTTTCTACTATATTCACTATGATACAGAGTTAGATATATCCGAAGACACTGATGATAGATTGCAATTATTTTAACCTTATTTATTTTATTAATAATAATAATAAATTTTATTTCAGTACAATACCAGCCTTCCTCCAGGCATGCAACATCTTCCGCAGCCCTCTATGAATTACTCGTTACCGGGCCCACCGGGTCTGCCATCGGGTGTCCAAGAAAGGCTGCCCTACCACCCGCAAATGCCGCCCTATCCAATGGGCGGCATGCCCCCGCCCGGTTTACAACAGAACGTACATAGTTCGCAGAGTGGAGGTATGGTCGGTATGCCGCCCAACCAGCAAGGAGGCGGACCATCCAATCAACCGGGGAATATGCAACCTCACGGTTTGCCGCAGGGTATGTCCAATATGCCTCCACAAGGCATGCAGCCCAGGCAACAAGGTATGCCGCAGGGTGGGATGCCGCCCAATTTTCAGGCTATGATGGACGAAAGGAGATTAGAGATGATTCATTACCAGCAAGGGTGAGTGCACTGACAGGAAATATTAACTAAAATTTTTTTTAATTAATTACAATACAGGATGTTATGAATTTTAACCGCGTTAAAGAAATAACAACTAGTAAATTGTACACAATATTTGCTGAGAAACCTTACACGTTTAAAACCAATACTATCGCGATATTAAAAGAAGCATGACGTACATCCGGCTTCACGTCTCGAACAGCACTGAAGCCTCGCCGTTGTATTGAACCATATCGAGCGGGAAGTGACATCATGGCGAAGTGGTTTAGGGGTTGTTCCCTAAGTATTTAAACATTCGATTTAAAAAAAAGTATGTACGCCTTTTCTAGGACAACTCCACCCTTTTAAATATAAGACCATTTGTCATAACATCCTGTATAGGAATTAATAAAGTAAGGACGATGCAAAAATTGTAAAATATTATAATTTGTAGTTAAATAAATAGGTCTTCACGCGGCAAAATGCTGCACGTTTTTTACAGTATTCGGTTTTAATCGAACCAGCGATCACCTGGAGTATAGGTGTGTAACGTACCGTTGATCTTTACTTCAATCGCCATTGTTTAATCTTTAAACTGCAATAAATGTATGCAGGATCGGCTTGAAAATATAGTTATCTACATTTATGATTTATTTTTATTTTGAATTAAAGATACACCTACTTGAAATGGTATAATAATTAGGAATGCAGGTTAATAACATTTGTACTCCGGTTCTGCCCTGAAAAGATGCAAGTTTGGGCCATTTTATGCGCGCAAGGATAATTAGGGTTTTGTGGCAGTCAAAAGATCAACGGTATTAATGCAAACTTTACTATACAACATGGTAGGTAACTGTTTTTATTTCACATTGTTAGAATACCCGCTTATGGCGTCCCGAGTATGCCGCAACCTTCATTCCCAAGCAGCGGCCCTCTGTCACAGACTAGTCTGCAGAACGGTCCCTCACAGCAACCGCATTATGTCTCGTCTAGTACTCATATAATGCATTGAAAGGAAATTAATATATTTTTACTAAAGTCCATTACTTGTAACTAAATATATTTATGGTATATGTGGGGAGAGTTTTTAAATTTGACAGTTAAGTGTGAAGCATATACAGGGTGTTCCTTAATGACGTGCTAATATTTCAGGTTGTAATTCCTTAGGTCATTTTATAGAGAAAAGTTCATATGAACATATGTCCGCAACAGCTTAAAATTTTTAGCTTGAATTTTTATTTTTTAAATGGTAATTTTTATTATCTCAGAAAGTACTTTAGATATTATTTTCAATTTTGGTATGTATTAATATGATATGGAACCGCAAATTTTAGTTAGAAAAGTTATTCAATTGTTCTACCAGTGGCGTCCCTGCAAACATGTCCTCTGATATTTTTTACAAAAAAGATGGTACGCCGTTGACATTTTTCCATGTGTATTTTTTTTTAAAATAACTTGGTCAATTCTACATGAAAATGGTCTCTTGACTTTTTCTCGTCAGACGCACCGTGCGTTCTTGATTAAAAGCACTAAATTTATGTTGAAGCTCATTATTATTAACATTGATAAAATAATTAATGAGAAATTTTGTTTTATAAAAATTGTTGGAGTGGGCAATTCGATGCGAAGACGGCTGGCAGCATTCCTTTTAAGTGAATGTGGCCATTTCCAACAATTTTTATGAAACAAAATTTATCATTAATTATTTTATCAATGTTAATAATGAGTTTCAATATGAATTCAGTGGTTTAAATCAAGAAAGGTGCGTCTGACGAGAAATACTCAAGAGACCGTTTTCATGTAGAATTGACCAGGCTAATGAGAAAAAATCCACATGGAAAAATGTCAGTAGCGTACCACCTTTACCATCTTTTTTGTTAAAAATATCAGAGGGCGTGTTGGCAGGGACGCCACTGGTGGAACAATTGAATAAGTTTTCTAACTAAAATTTGTGGTTCTATATTCTATTAATACATACCAAAATTGAATATAATATCTAAACTACTTTCGGAGATATTAAAAAATAACCATTTAAAAAATAAAAATTCAACACTGTGTAGCAAAAAATTTAAGCCGTTGCGGACATATTATGTTCATATGAACTGTTCTCTATAAAATGACCTAAGGAATCACACCCTGAAATATTAGCACATCATTAAGGAACACCCTGTTCTTTCGCGAGTTTCTTAATTATTTTAGGGGCAGTTTTTGGAAAATAACTAATTTTTACACTTCACTGATCGCCCGAATAAGCTTTTAACTGAACTGTCAAAATTTAAAACTGCAATGATTGTTAGAAATGGTTATTTTAACTTTTCAGATGTGATTTATTTAGTTTATCATTTATTTACAAAATATATCTTTGCAAAAAATATATATTATTATATGCTAGTACTTTTTTACGAGAGATATTTAGTTGTATGGAATTGAATACAATGGACGGATTGAAGAACCGTAGGCAACGAAAGCGTTGTAGAATAGGACTTCGCCTGTCAACGTAGAACGTATAAAAGATCGAATTATTTCAATTAAATGGAAGATTAATTATTTTTTAAAAATCTTATTGCGGGTTCTTTAATAATGTTAAAGTAAATTACAGGAACGTACTGAGGGTATTTCAATGACGATGGTCATTTTAAGGAACAAAACATCGGAAAGTGTTGTATACCGCTGAACGTAGTGGAGAATAAAAAGTAGCAATGAGAAAGTGAAATTTATTTTTGGACATCTCAGAAACAAAGTCAGGAAAAAGTAAAAATTTTACATTTTTCCAAATATTTTGAAAGCCCCTGTTTTGATTTTCGATTTTTTTGCGGCATATTATTGGGATCATAATTACTGAACTTTGCCTCAATTTAACGTATCTCTTACCGTCTCCGAAATCCCAATGGTAAAAGACGAATTTATTACACCCTATATATCCTATCATTTATGACCTCTAGTTTCTGGACACCCCGTATAAGGTCCACAAACACTATTAAAAGTCGACTTTTTGCGCTTGTTGTCAGTGCCTAAAATATCATCTTATTACACTAGTGTTATAAATAAGGATCTTTTGATTGAGTTATTGACGGCTTGTTTTTCTGTAACACATTGTAAATCTGTTAGAATAGGTGTTAATTTTTTTTTGAAATAGTCCGTCTTTCAGTGGAGGGAAATTATTATTAACCATTTGTTAAGTTAAGGCAAACTTTTGTAGAAGAAAAAAAAATTATATTTATATGAAAGTTACATAAATTACTGAAAAAACTACGATAAAACGTTAGAAGAAATTATTTTCAAAACGGGCAAAATTAAATGGAACCGATCCCAAAAATTGATTTATGTACTGAAGATGAGGGTATGTGCCTTCGAAACATGTATGTAAATTAAAAACTGCACTTTTTATTAACCGAATTCCGGAGTACCTGTAATCGAGTTTTCTTCCCAAGCGTTTATTCCTGTTTTAGGATGAAAATGTCAAAGGAAAAAAATCTTCTATATTTTTTGTTTCGGAAGATTTTTAGTTTAAATTTTTTTACTGCTCCATATAGAAAAAAATGATGGACTTTCCTCGAGTTGTTAACAAAATTTAAACATCTTCCGTTAAAAATATATTTTTTTAAATGTACCGTTTTTATAGGAAGCGAAAACTCCGTTTTTCAGCGTAGAAAATTGAAGTACAGTGATGGGCTAAAATATGAACAAATTCATTTAAAAATCAGGTATTAATTTTTTCTAAAAACGCTCGGACACGTCGATTATAATTTTTTCTTCCGGATTTTTTGCCTCAAAAAGAAATTATACTGGGTGTGTCAAAAAGTAGATGTAGGTATAATTTTGAAAAATTATTTTATTAAGTGTTGAAAATGCAAACCATTAACTTCTTGACAATATGCCAATCTACTTAAAAATCCTTCTAAAACATTATTTACAGTATTTTCATTAATTTGCCTAATTTCATATCTAATTTTAAATTTTAAGTCTTCCAAATTTTGTGGTTTATCCTTATACACTTTTGATTTCAAATAACCCCAAAGAAAGAAATCCATTGGTGTAAGATCGGGAGATCTTGCAGGCCATTCTATGGGTCCCCTTCTACCTATCCATCGTTCGGGAAAAATAGTATTCAAATACTCTCGTACTTGTCGAGCAAAATGAGGCGGAGCACCATCCTGCTGAAACCAAATAGACGCTTCTGGTAGATTAGGCTGATTCGGATTTGGAAAATCCGCTGCTAGTGTGGGAATTAATTCATTTTGAAGAAATTGTAAATACCGGTCTCCTGTAAGATTTCCATCGAAGAAAAAAGGTCCAATAATTCTATCATTTAATATCCCTGCCCAAACATTTACTTTTTGTGAGTATTGCGTATGCTGTTCTCTCATCCAACGGGGATTATTTGTACTCCAATACCGAAAATTTTGTCTGTTTACCGAACCATTCAAACAAAACGTGGCTTCATCGCTAAAAAGTACGCTGCGATGGAAAAATAGATTTAAGTTGCAAATTTCCATCATAGTTTCACAAAACTGTAGTCGGCGGTCGGGATCATCTTCGTTTAGCTCGTGCAGCAACCTAATTTTATACGGATGGTACTTTTCTTGTTTCAATATCCGCAAAACAGATCGTCGGCTAACATCATTATTAAGGGCTACTTCAGTGGATGCACTATGGGGATCATCTTCAACTTCTAACAAAATGTTCAATTTTGTGTTCACTAATTTTTGGACGACCTGGCCGCAGACGATCCTTTACATTCCCTGTTTCCCTGAATTTTTTCTCAATTTTACTCACTGAACATCTTGTAATCCGTCGTTCTGGATACTTAGCGCTAAACAAGTTACAAACTTCTTCTTGACTTCTTGTTTTGTCTCCACATCCAATTAAAATTAAAATTTCGATTCTTTGAGTTTCATTTATATGCACCATGATCACCGTTTTTTCAAAATTATACTTAAAATTCTTTTTGATTGACACATGACTTGCTATCGTAGTAACAATTAATTTAAATTTACCTGTTTACCTTTAAGTAGGTACATGTACCTTTTTTTAAAGAAATTTCTTTTTTAAGATGTAATTTTTCTCTAAAACCGTTAGAGATAAGGATAGAGTATGCTACATGAATTATGCTCAGAATTTGACGTAGAATTTATGTGATAAGTAAAAATAGGGTGGTTCTATTTAAAATACAAAAAAATTTTACAACATCTACTTTTTGACACGCCCAGTATAAATTCTTTTTGAGGCAAAAAATCCGGAAGAAAAAATTATAATCGACGTGTCCGAGCGTTTTTACAAAAAAATAAAACCTGATTTTTACATGAATTTATTCCATATTTTAACCCATCACTGTATATACCCCGATCACGTGCAGTCTCTTTTTTCCGATTATCTCTGTTTCTGTCGGCGGACCGTCACGGGTGGGCTCGACGCCTGAATTTTGTGTTCTAACAGCAATAGCGGCGTCCACGCATCTTCGACCGATCCGCCTCGTGCCTACACAGCGCGAAATGAACACTGGTCAAATCGGAGATTTCGACTCACTCCTGCGTCCTCTTAAAACTATGGGGAACTATGCGTTTTCCTCTTCACTAATTTTTTTGTTCATTTTATTGCCTGGTCTAAGAATAGTGTCTGTAGATAAAATATTGTTTGATGCGCGTGTTAAAAGTGTTATTTTATTTTGTAAGAAGACAAATTATCCAACGAGCGTAGAAGGAAAAATCTTGAAACCTGATTCCTTATTTTTTTATAATAAATACTGCTGCTGTTTTTTTGTTGTTAATGATTATTATGTAAAAACTTATATTCTATATAAGAAAAGTGGTATAGGAAGAAGGTAAATGTATATTATTTATTTTTAATTTCTCTAGCTTTTATTAAATTTGTTCTGTAAAAATATTATTAAATAAAAATTATTTGACGAAAAATGACGCAGAAATATACATTATTTTTTTCGCACAACGACGTTTTGTTATGATATAAAAATTGTTACATAACCAGGAACAAAGGTATTTTCGATAAATCATGACATTTTCAACTTAAATTATTCACTTTATTTTGGACTGTTGCGGAAGTCCAACATGCATTTCAAATTCGTTCAGACTAGTTCAGTTTGGTTTTTTATTCATATTTAAACAATTTCGGCTACTTTTTATACAGTGCACCATTGAAGTTGGAACCATATGGGGTAAATACAGGGTGTTATGGAAATGACGTATTATATTTAAATGGGTGACTCCTTGGGTGTCCTAGAGAAGCGCTACATATATTTTTTTTTTAAATCGACCGTTTAAAAGTGGGGTAACAAACCCTCTTACTCACAGGTCAGTCCGCGCTACTGTAAACATATATCACCCAGGCCCAATGGCAATGTTGCCAAACTTAATGTAAAACTGAAATTCCATATAAAATTATAAAAATAAATTATTTATGTACCTACTTGTATTTATCTTTATACCTAAAGAGCGAGGAAATTGAGGCACAAACACAATCAGTTTTTCTTCTTTTTCATGGGAACACTCCTGGAAACACTTTATGTACACACAGTAATAGTGAAACAGAACCGATAGTTAGCTTTTGAAAATACAATAATACAGATTATACTACAGATTATTAGATTTTATTACGCGCGACGAAATTTATTATCCAGAAGAAACAACCGGTCTTAAACTGAGCAAATTAGTTTCGTCAATAAAAACAATGCTCAAAGATTATTTATGGACTGGCAAGATACACGCGTAAACCGAAATAACAGAGCAGATTGCTGCGACCGTGTTGGTTATCGACGAAATACAACATATTCGGCTGCTGGTTGGTCTTCAACTAACGGCCCGCAAGCGTGCTGGGGTTTAAGGTGTACATATGACAACACCGGTCAGAATTCGCGTTTTGTTTACATGTATCGCAGTGTCTCACAGGTGTTTTTCTGGTTTCACGACAGGTCACTTTTACCGCTGAATGAATTGAAATCGCCATTTATGGGTATTTTTCTTCAATTTGTCTTTATCTCAAGAATTGCCGGTTTAAATATAATACGTCATTTCCATAACACCCTGTATTTATATTTTGATTTAGGAAAATTAACATTTTCTTTACAAAAAGTCAAAAAATTGCATTTACTGATCGAATTTAAAAAAATGTATATTTAGAAACGTTGTTATAATTGTAATTTTATCCTCACATACCAAATTTGAATAACTTGTGGTAATTTTTGTTTTGTGCCTATTTTCATTGAAAACGGAAGTCTATTTATTTACTTAATTATAAACAACTCTTCTTTTCGTTGATTAAAAGTTGCGCGGAGTTCGCTGGCAACAATTTTAAATGCAATTTATTTTTTTGAGGAAAATGAACATTTGTGTATAGACTTTTGGTTATAAAGAATGAATTTAGACGATGAGTATTGTATAAATAAATAGACTTACGGCGGTACAGTCGACTTCCGTTTTCAATGAAAATAGATATTGGCCAAAAAATAGATTGAAAACAAAAATTGTTATAAGTGAATCAAATTTGGCATGTGGACATAAAATTACAATTCAAGCAACTTTTCCAAATATTTTTTTTTAAATTCGATCAATAAATGCTATTTTCCGATATTTTGTGGAGAAAATGTCAAATTTGACGGCTAACAAAAGCCGCCCATTGAATTAAGTCACTTGTAGTCTTTATCAGTTGCGGCTCGTGACCTATGATTGTTCACAAGTATGGCGAAATTATTTTTAAAATTTATTTTTGTGTAACGACCAAACAATTACTTCCTAGGCGTTTTAAATGTTGAAAGAAAAAAAGTAAATAAGAAAATGCGTTAGGTAAAACATATTTTTATTTATTTTTTAATTTTACACAAGGAAATACAACTTTTGGAAAATAAGAAAGGTTTTCTTAGTGTGTATAGCTGTCGCATGCAACCCTCGTAACAATATTTATACAGTCCACTACTAATACTACTAAAGCCATCTACGAGCTATCAAGAATACCGAATGATGTCCAATACTACTACCGCCAACTACGAGTTATCAAGAAAACCGAATGATGTCTAATTCCACTACGCCATCTACGGCCACGTCATTAGGCGCAACCAAGACGAGAACAATAGTTAACTGTTTTATGACGAGAACGAATCGAGCCACGCGGCTGACAAATTGGTATTCTTCATATTTTCAGTGTTTTTTAATTTAAATCCTTAAATAAAATGGTTTAAAATCATATCGAGTATCATTTATCGAAATGCACAATATTTATCGACCCTACACAATAGTGCTTAAACGTAAAGTCCATTCTTCGGTTCTTAATTGTAGAAAATTGACCAATAACAGCCTCATTAAGTTTGGAATACCCTCTATAAAATTTTTTTCATATATTTCATTTTTAAACTTTCTAATAAAGTCCCTAGATTTACCCTTTGTGGTCTGCGTTAAATTAATTTCGGGTTTAGGTATTCCCGCATTCTTTTTGCTCCAAACTCAAACAGCTAAAGTTATCTCTTAAGTAGTCCACCGTCAACTATTCATTTTAACTTAATAAATATATAATATTAAAACATACACGCTCGAATTTCTAACTAGATGCACGAACAGACAACAGCGCGGTGCACACAAAAACTGTGCCCCCCTTTCATGTTAAATCGCCATAGCCCCGCTGCCACCCGCCACCTGTTACTACAGAGAAACTGCACTACTTAATAGCACGTGCGAACAAGTCTCGTCATAATCGTCATTTACCTCGACCTAGGCACGGTTGCCGGATCTATACAGTTTGGTTGAAGGGATGATAAATTATTAGGGAGGGTCGGACTTTTTTAGTTTGACGGTACGATAAAATATTAGGGAGGGTCGGACTTTATACGATAAATAATATTCAATGAATATAAATTAATATTTTTTAATCGTTTTGTTTTTGGGGTGCACGTGCGCATGTGCTCCTGTGGAAGAACCGCCACTCGTCTTTATTAAAGCAAAAACTTATGGTGAACTAAAATTTTACCTAAATCGAACAATACATTTTCCCCCATATGGTTCCAACTTTATGGTGACACTGTATATCTTTGGGCGCACCATACAGGGTGTTTCAAAAAGCATATGCCATCGCTCGTATGTGGATTCCTTACCCAAAAATAAGAGAAATAATATGGGCCGGCAGATGCTTTGTTTGAATGATCCATGGTATTAAGGATTTTTTGTTTGGCGTTTTTAATACAACTTTAGCCCAAAATGTTTACTCTAAGACTATAACCACCCTTTATAATAATAAATTATTTATAAATTTAAACAAAAAAAATACACAAATATGCTTAAAATTTAAAATATTTTTAAATCAGATGTTTTTAGCAATTCTTTTATATTGGCTTTAATGTTTTCAATCATCTCTTGGCTGGTAAAGGTACCTCCTATGTCATGGGTGTGAATTTTATCTACCGAGAGTGTCTTGGTGATGGCCGAGTGGATTAGGTTTGCGTGTTGGTACTTCCCCAGGTGGTTGAGCAGATCTATTGAGGCGTTCAGCATTGCGGTGGGGTTTAGGTTATCGGCATCTAAAATAAAAACGAATCGGTTAGTTGCAGCATGTTTCTAGATCTAACTAGGGCCTATGACTGTCTACACCAGGGAGTTACTTATAAAAAAAGTTGCTATAATGGCTGGAATCGTATCTTAAGGGAAGATTACAAGTAGTAAGCGTCGCTAAGGAAGGAGAGGCCTGCAAAGTGCAAGTATTAAGCAGCCAGATCACCTTTTCAGACAATAATTGTGCGGAAACAAGAGGATATATAGCTGGAAATATTACACACTGGATTTTGAGGTATCAGTCTGAGTAGTCCAATCAGGTGAAGCCAAAATGGACTTGACTGTAATTGTAAATCTACACACAGGGTGTCTAGTGGCGTAGCACAACTTTGTCGGCTCGTAATATAATATATAGGGTGTCCCATTTAACATTTTTACTTTTGTTAATATCTCAAAAAATATTTTTTTTTTAGAGAAAAAATGGCTAACCCACTGAACTTTACGTAAAAATCTCTAACAAGATCAGTTTCTACCTTTTTGATAAGTTATCTAACGGAAATACGAGGGATTATGTCACACCATAAATCAAACAGTTATTAAAAATATAAACCAAAGTGGGATAAACGAATTCTTACCCATATAGGTCAAATGCCTCGATCCAGCCTCGAACACAGCACAACAGCTTCCGTAATTCCTTCCAGACATTAATCCTGGACCTCCGGTCAAACCGCAGGCGATATTCGACAGGATATTTCCATATAAATTCGGAGTGATAATTAGGTCAAATTGGTTGGGGTTCTGGACCATTTGCATTGCGCAATTGTCCACAATCATGTCGTTTATTTCTATTTGAGGATAAGATTTTCCTACTTCTTTTACTTCTTTCATGAAAAGGCCGTCGGATAATTTCCTAGAATAGAAAAAATTAACATGTGAATCAACATTTTTTAAAGATTTTGATATCCCTGTATGACAAATCTTAATTTTAAAAAAAAATTAGGTTCATTTGGGGTATACCCATCCAGGGATTTTTTACTTTCACTTTTTATATACCCTGTATAATGAAAACGATTTTCATCGAAGATTGATATGCAATACTTACATAATATTTGCCTTATGTACGATTGTAACTTTTTTCCTCTGCTCTCTCATGGCAAAGTCAAAACACCATTCTGCAAATCTTTGTGTGTTTTCTGCCGTTATAATTTTTAAACTCTCAACAATTCCTGGTTTGGCTGAGTATTCTAACATTGCATATTCACCTAGAAAAATAGAGATAGCATAATAAAAACAGCATACAACACGCATGGACGAAAGCAAATTGCAGAACATTAACCATAATAAATCACCTGATTTCACAGCAGGAGACAGTTTACGATCGGGATAGTATTTTTAGTGTTGGACTATTTCTGCATTCGATTGATGCAATTTTTGTTTTTGAAATATGCGCCAGCTAACGCTTCGACATACAGTTGTTTTGACGCGGTTTCTAGCGGTACTACTGTATTTTTTTCATGCTTCAATTAGCATTGAATTCACAGTTGGAGTCGATTGGGCATTGTTTGTTTGAGGGCATGACCTCCCTGATCCCCGCTTGCTCTTTATAAAGTTCTTCAATACAAAGTTCGTAGTGTCGATCACTTAACACAGATTATTGGAAGAGCCAAGAAAGTTCCTAACGCCTCATTATTAACCAAGTCTACACTCAAAATTATTTGTTAAATCACTCCATATCAAATTTAGCCCAGCTTTCTAGTCCATAGCGTTTTTGCAAGTCTGTAACAACTCTGATATTTTTATATTTACATAGGTATCTCCCTCACCTTCTGTATTTTGCCTACAAATATAGAGATCCATGTTTGAATATCTACATTTCACATTTGGATAACTTTTAACATGAACTACGCAGACATATAGATCCAGTTCTTGTCTGAAGGATACATTGGTGAGCGACGATGTGGTGATAATATTTCCCTAAAACAATTATTACTATAAGGAAGAATTACTTTTTTTTGGATGCTACGTGCAGGTGACCGAAACATACATTTCTCTTAAATCTTTACCATTTAAAAAAAAATAAGTACAAAGAAAAATGTAATCAGAAGAATACACAATTTTACCTTAATTCCTACTCCGTTTCTGTGTATTGACATGAGCGCCTGCTTCTCGTATTGGGCCATTTTTTCTTCATCTTCGACATCCTGGTAATGAATTTCCTCAAAATCTACAGGAACATAGGCTGTTTTAAATACGTCTTTCACGTAACCCATCAATTCTGGTCCGGGTGGGGCACCTAAGAAAACAGAGGAAATGAAAGCCACGGGCTCAATGCATAAACCCATTGCTATCGGTCAAACGACGATAAAACTTCCGATGCTGGCGAGAGCAGGGTGGTTGTTCAGTTTAGGCTATAATTTCAGGTCTATTATATTGTTCCTAATGCGACCCAGTGTGCTATTCACGTGCTCGTCGCGTGTATTTGTTTTTATCCTCTAATCTTCAAAACCCATTTTACGAGAAAGTGGCATCTCTAGTAGATCGGTAGTTATTAAATATTTTCTTTTTATGTTTACCTGAGATCATCGTCACTACATGCCTGCCTCCATGTTTAGTTCGTTCAAAAGGTTCAAGTTGTTTAATGATCCTTGGCAACGGTATTGTCTTTCCTTCAAATATGTCGGATGATAAACTAGTGTAGTGGGACTTTGAGTAAAATCTTGCACCTACAAGCAACCTTCTAAATAATTTGAGAACCATTTTTAAAAGTATATCACGGAATATAATATACAATACTAACGCTTATTATGTAATAATCATGAACTGATAACGAACCAGTTTTGGTAAATTTTGTCTTACATTAGAGAAATTGTTCAAAAAAACATTAACGTGACTGCGAGTGTAATCGTCAATAATAATGATTTTTCTTAGTTCTTATTCAATATGAATAAATTACCGAACTAAAATACATAATACCTTATACCATTCTAAGTTTAATGCATCTTATCTACAGATATTTTTTTTGGAGTGTTTACGTCTATTAAAACATATTAATCATATATTAGAGGGTTCTTGTTTAATAATTGTAATAACGGTATAGTTAAAACGTGAAAATTATGGTAAGGTTACTAGTAATGGTATAGTAAGACTATTAATATATAAAAGAAACAACAATGGCCCAAGGTTAGAGCCTGCTGTAAAAAATACCTTTTTCCAATTCCAGAAAATTAATTAAGCCGCAATTGTGACTACAGATTTCAGCGTGTTTTTACATAAATAATTCCGAAAACAGTCAACCGCGGATTTTCTCTGAGAAAATTTTTATCTTCGCCTACTCGTAGTTTCCGTGCGAGTATAAAGAACTCTGAAATATCTTCGAACACTCGTGAATTTTAGTGCGAGTCTAAATAACAACTAAAATTGATTTACGAAAACTCGTAGCTGCGATATCTTATTACCCGATTGTGACATCAAGAGTAAGTGTTAAAATATCTTAAGTTAGTACTAATAGTCACTACCGCGAGTAATAATTTTTTTAAAATTATTAGGGTAGTTGAATCCCTTTAGTTGGGAACAAAATGCTAGCCTAGGTTTATTTTATGTTGTAAATAATGAAAATAAATCTAAATTTAAACAGAGTACGCGACAGATGGATTATAGGTTGGTTGAAACAATTGAATAATAGTTCAGGTTAATTCTGATTGTATAGAAATTGTAAATAATTAACTACGAGTACTTCGGGTCGCGTTACTCGACATACGCAATGACTAACCCTTAAATCAACCCCCAAGACAAAGAAAAATTAAATAAAACTAGCCCTCCGTGTTCCAATATAATAATGCCCGAGCTAATACAACAAAAGTATAGCTTGAACAAAAGTTAGGCCTCGTCCTACGTTCAACTACCTATACTTTTAAATTAAAATCATTCATTATTTCTTACGACAAATTTACCCTCATCTCTTCAATTGCTCTGGTGGACTGCTGACAGCTTCCAGTTAGCGGGGAAAGGATGGTGGGCCCACACAAGACCGACTGACACATGCATGTCAAGTCGGCAATGGCATTAATTGCCTGGCATCCCTGACGGAAAACACCTATTCGATTCGAAAAACCATAATCGAGAATATTGCGTTCGAAAGTACTTTAAGTAGGACCGTCTCTAAATTATGATGATTTTTTCAATGAATATCAAGACTGGCGATATTACTGATAGTGTCAACCAGCACTCACACATATATTCAAAATTTAATGATTAAGAAAATTAGATTGGCTCTAAATAAATAATTCCTGGGTGGGGAATTCACCTCTGGATAGAATTCAAAAATGGGGACAAAATTAAATTTCCAAAAAATACTACTTAATAATCTGATTAAATTAAATTCAAATAATACCATAAATGGTAACTTGGTTATATGGGGGTTGTCAATAAACGTCTTACGTGAAACGCGCAGATAAGGAGAACGTTTAGAGTTACCTATCATTTATTACGCGCCAAACGAACGGACGTTTCGGGCTACGTACTCCACTCATATCATGGTATAATGTACTTACGTTCCGCTTGAAAAAAATCCTTCGTGTCTTTTTCTACAATTCGGCGACAAGCCCTATGGTATTCCGGAATCTTATTTACCTGGTATCATGGTTACAATGTTGTTTCCTCCATATTTAGTAGGCCCAAGAAACTTCCTTCTTCTAAAAGTCTTTGGTTTAGTAATGGTTAGCTCCGAGAATGTGTCCGAAGTTCCATAAGTAAAATGTTTTGAATGCAGGTTCTTAAAAGAACCATAAAGCCTTTTTGTTACGTGGAAAATCATTTCCAGTTGTATATTTTTGATTGAAATGTCTTAAGTTTTTTGTGACAACTGACAGTTTTCGCATAAAAGTTTTGTCAACGTAATCATATCACAGGCGTATACAGGTTCCCGCAATAGTGTGTCAGCCTTCTACCAATCAAGTTCGGGACTTCTATCATATGCTGACCCATGAGGATGTATTATACATGGTGGCCCAAAAACGTTTTTTTTAAATGAGATACCCAGTATTTTATTGTATATTAGGTTCGTATTAGTGTTCTCTATAATTACCTACAATATTATTTCATTTGCTTGGGTAGTTTAAGAGCAATCAATTAAAAACTAAAAAACAAAGTTTTCCAGTCCTGGAAAGAAAAATCGAAAAAATCCTTCTAATATTGTTTTTTTAACCACGGGATTGGATGAGCTTTATAATAAAGGGTTTAGAAATGCTATGAATCTAATAGTGTTTATCTATTTTATACAGGGTGTTCATGTTGAGGTTCCAAAAACGACACATTTCAAAATAATTTTTCCCAAGATTCTCAAATAGAAGACCCATATATTATTTGGGTATTAGATGTAGAATTCATAAGCAATTTTTTTTTGTAATACAAATACATATAAGTTATTTCCAGCTGGTTTTCAAATAATTCCAAATTTCATAAATTATGTTATGCAATAGCATATTCTGAAATACTTTTTGCTTACATTTATAGATAAACGCAAGATTTAATTATGCTGCAAGCCTTATTCTCGCAGTTGTCATATTAAACTCCAACTGTCAATTTAGAATGGTTTTACATTAAAAACCCTTTGGCGATTAATGGTTTCTATAGCAAAGTAATTAATTATTTAAAAACTTATTCGATTGAATAAAATTCAACCGATGACAAACAATTAGTGGTGATGAAGGTCACTGTAAGAAATAAAACACAAATAAAGCAATCCAAACAAATTGACAATTTATTTATTAACAACAATTAACATTCCAACAAAAAGTATTTATAAAAAAATTATGGCACAGTAAATATTAAAAAAAAATACTAATGTTAATGCTGCCTAAATGGGCATGGAGTTTAAATAAATATTTTTAAAAAATTTGGTAAGTGCAATACGAAAATTTGACGGAAAAACTGCCTTAAAAAATGCCTATGAAGTTTTTCATACCACTTGACAAAAGAAGGAAAGTTATGATTTAAAAGTATGCAGTTACTTTTCAATTAAATATTTTAACTCTTGGGACAATTATACTTAAATTTAAAAAAATTATAAAAATAATGGATGTTCTCTTTTACACTTAATTTTGTGATGAATCTTTCTTTTTTTTCGAGGTAAACAAATTTAGTAACCCAACCGAATGATGTATTTTATATAAAAAAGATGCGAATAAATATGATAATAATAAAAAAAAACACAAGTTCATTATAATTTTGAATCCGGACAATAAAAATAAATTGTCAACTTTGTTGCTAACAAACATATTATAAAAACAATCAATAATCAGTTTCAACTATTAATCTATTCTGTTAAATGTATCCCTGATTTTTCTTACGCACATTATCAACAACAATGTTTAACATTAGCAAAAATTAACCTAAAAATGTACAAATTATCAAATATATCGGAACAAAGTTTATGTAGCACCTATTCCGCTATTTACACAGTACGATTACTTTATTTAGCAGATAACTTGTAAGTACTGGTTTAAGGTAATTTTTACAACTGTATATCTAATCCCAGATCAAATCCATGATTCATCGTTAAATTAAAAAACCCGATTTAATATTTTAAATCTTTATCAACGGTTTGCTTTCAAAACTCCATCAATATCAAAATCTCCAATTATATTGGTAAATATGAGTACCAATTTACAATCATTTATTTAGATACATATTACACTCGCCGGCACAAAATTCCGCCACCCTGAAATTTTGGTCACGTTTAATATTTGACAACTTTTTTATTTTTAATGCGATTTCCATGATTTTGTTATCAGTTTGTAGATCCATTTATTGTGTTTTTCCTTAATCTAGATATTCGCTCACTACATGTGCAAGGTGGGGTCTAGCATTATCATGCATTAATGTAAATTGGTTCCCAATGAAAGGAGCAAATGGAACAACAACTTCTTGGAGGATTTCCTCAATGTAACGGTGGGTGATTAGAGCTCAACATATACAAAATTGGTGCGTGCTTCGGTAGAAATACCCATGACATACCTACATTTTCTAAAAATAACATCATTTCAATTAAAATTTTGCAGCTCGCAGCAGAAATGAGATAATGGAATGAATCAAGGAACGAAATGTTTAGAATACATCAAAGATTACAAAAAACAGTATGTAAATAAAATTATCCGCCTCAATTTTCCTACAGGGTGTTTTGAAATTACGACAAAAAACAACAGTTTGATTTACTACTGTATAATATAGCTTAATCGAAAAATGTTACTTTATAAAATAATTAAGGATAAACACAATAAATCGATCTACAAACTGATAACAAAATCATAAAAATCGCATAAAAAAGAAAAAAGTTATAAAATATCAAACTTGCTCAAAATTTCAGGGTGGCGGAATTTTGTGCCGGTGAGTATATAATTATAATCTATGGTTTGTTATATACAGGGTCCTCATCAAAGTTTTTGCTTCAATAAAGACAAAAAATGGCATAATTAAATGGGACCATGCGGCCTTTGTTAACTGTCAAATTTGACATTTTCTCCACAAAATATCGAAAAATGGCACTTATTGATCGAATTTTATATTGTAATTTATGCCCACATACCAAATTTGAATCACTTATGAAAAAGGTGGATATTTAAGTATTTAAGTTTTTGGAAAAAACTGTTGCTTGTTTTCTATCTATTTTTGGCCAATATTATTCAAATATGTGTCCATTTTTTTCAACGCATTTATTCGTTGGTTAAGTCTTTAAAGTTATGAGGAGTTTACTCCACAGATGGCAACATTTTCAAACTGAATCTTAATTTTTTGAGGAAAATGAATATTTTGTAGAATTTTTGGTATAAAGAATGGATTTAGACGATGAGTATGATAAATAACTAGATTTACGGTGGTAGGATCCCCTTCCGTTTTCAATGAAAATAGGTATTGGCCAAAAATAGATTGAAAACAGAAATTTTCATAACTGATTCAAATTTGGTGTGTGGGAATAGAATTACAATACAAACAACTTTTCCAAATAACGTTTTTAAAAATTCGACCATTAATTGCCATTTTTTGACATTTGGTAGATAAAATGTCAAATTTGACAGTTAGCAAAAGTCGCATGGTCCTATTTAATTATGTTATTTTTGGTTTTTATTGATGCAAAAGCTTGAAGTCAAATTGAAATCAAATTTTACCTAAATCGAACAATACTTTTTCCCCACTATATGGTTCCAACTTTTATGATGACTCTGTATATTCCATATATCGATATATCGATAGTTTTATCAATATTCGTTATTTTTATCGATATTTTTATTCGAAATATTAGTTCCTGCCTGCGTATGTAAGAACTAAATGAGCTATCTAGTTTATTTAACAAGGAGTTTCGAGCTTCTTTAGACAACCATGTGTGTGTTTTTTTTAAAGTTTACTGCAATAAATATCTAGTCTAAGTATACTATAATATATTCATATTATTTTTTGGGATGCATCCTAGGATTAGATAACAATTGTTAGAATTATACGTATACGCCCTGATGTCTCATCCTGGTGGTGGCAAATATACTGACTTGAAACATATAAAACTCTGAAATTAGTACGATAAAAAAAAAGACGGATTATTTTCTGGGGTAACCGATTTTCGTCTCTATCATTTCATTCGAACCGGAAAGCCAAGAGAAGCTTCTTCAACACAAAAATCACAGGTTAAAGAAACTATAAATATATGTATATGCGGTGGTAGGGTGGTACTTAATGATATGTACTTATGTGATTCTTTGATCCAATTTTAAATCGAAACGTTTATATACATGTAAACTTCTGGACAAAATTAACGCAACATCAAAAATTTCCCATATTTTTTTATGCTATTTTTTTTCTGAATTTATGATCCGATTTGAATGATTTTTTTTTGCATTGTAGGTTGGTTCTTTGACATGGCATAGTTTTCGCTGTTTATGATAAAAATTTAATTTTCGATTTATGCTGGGTGTACTAAAAATGCCATGTTTTTTCCGAAAATTCGCATCACCCTGTGGAGTATATTAGTAACCGAAATATATTGCAGTTGACACTAAACGGTAGGTCCATCTTTCCCCAACATTTTCTTTTTTGGTTTACTTCATTATCTCTGTTATTAAAGGAGATACACCGTTTTATAGCGTAACATGTTTTTATAGACTTTAATATTCAACACATGCATTGCTAAATGTTTTCAAGTAGGTTTCAAGATTAAAATACTCGTCGGGCAACTGGGCATACGAAACGAACGTTTAATAAGCAGTTTCCGAACAGTTTTTATCAGTATGGCGAATTTTATTTGACTTTTGTAACTTTAAAACACAACATCTGCTGACACATCGCTTGCAATATCAGAAAAAGTCCATAGTCTACTTGAAAACATTTAACAATAAATGTGTTGAATATTAAAGTCTATAAAAACATGTTACGCTATAAAACGGTGTATCTCCTTTAATAACAGGGATAATGAAGTAAACCAAAACAAAAAATGTTGGGGAAAGATGGACCTACCGTTTAATGTCAACTGCAATATACTCCACAGGGTGATGTAAATTTTCGGAGAAAAATATAGCATTTTTAGTACACCCAGTATAAATCGAAAATTAAATTTTTATCATAAACAGCGAAAACTATGACATTGTCAAGGAACCAACCTACAATGGAAAAAAAATCAATCATATCGGATCATAAATTCAAAAAAAAAAATCGTAAAAAATATGGGAAATTTATGATGTGGCGTTAATTTTGTACAGGAGTTTATGTCCTAAAATGGTTTGTTTTGGATATACAGGGTGTTAGATATTTTATTTCCTTTCCTACTGATTTTTCTCAAAAAATCTCGACAACTGTTTGACATATTACAATAAATTTTGGTATAGACTATAATGATATAAAAACCACACATTTTTATTATTTTATTAAAATAAGTACATATCATTAACGCCATTAAGTAATACCCTGTATATAGGGCTTGTTTCGTTTTCATTGGCCAACCCTGTATAAGATATAACTAATATATATTATTATTCTCCATTATACCGGGTGAGGCATCGTTAAGTTGAACATAGGAGATCGCATATAATTTCTGATGTGGCTGAATATTGGCGACCCTGTACATTTCATAGAACAACTGCATTATAACTTCTGGAAGAGGCCGACATGGTAAACCCATGCACCACGTTTGAATACATTTTAGTGAGCCAATCCTAAACTATGCAATTAAACGTGATGGTAAAACCATGAGACTCTCATAGTTCCGGTAATACAGCAAACACCATCAAATTACATGTTGACAATGACAGCACGAAAATTAGTATCAGTGATAATATTTTCATTATTCGTTATGGTTGGTTGGTTGGTTAAAGGCGGGGGGTCGGTTTAAAGGCCCGAACTCTATCACTGCAGCCTACCGACTTATTGTGTACCCCGATCTTGTTAGAATATCCCAGAGTGACCAGGGACCCACAAGAGCTCTCCTTGTTCCCCCTCCGCCAGTTCTTTCAGGTTGGTATGGCACTCCAGTGCAGCCCGGTGAGACTGCTTATGGGGGGGATCGAAACACGTAAGAAGGCCATGCAAGTTACCTCACAGGCCCAGGTCGCCAGGCTGGTTACTCCATACGTTTATCCTTTTGTGTCCATCGTTCTGTGTCAATATCAGACTTACGTAGCTATATCTGAAAGTCATGACGTGAGTGTATTTGTTCGGGTTTGTTCGATTTGATCTAGGCCATATTTGTCTCCCTTTAATGAATCGAAGAAGGTTGATGCAGACAGAGACAGACATAGAATGCGAGCAGCACAAGTTCTTAAATTACTTCACAACCGAACATCCTTCGTCTGGAATGGAATAAAATCAAGTAACATATGATTTATAATGTTATTGAAAATGGTGGAGGAAGCGTCATTAAATCCTAAAATAATTTTTAATTTTCTATTCTTTTCACGAAAACGGACCTTTTCGTTTTGTTGCAGGTAAGTAATTTATGAATGAAATATTTTTTTACTAATTTTTATTCGTTATTGTTATTTTACATAATAAAATTATCCCATTATGTCCCAAACTTGTTACGCAAACTAGCAACAAACACATTTTTAAAGAATTTTACTTAAAATCTACAAGTCAAGAGCTACAACATAATATTTACAGCTTAGTTATATTAACCCGTAGTCAGAACTTTGATAAGTCCGGTAATATATATTATAATAATCTTTCTTTTCATAGTTTAATTGAGAATCCCATAATGACTGAACATTAAAGAGGACTTCGATCACTAATGTTGCCAGGAGTATGCTACGAAACAAACAAATTGGAAGTCCATAATCATAATGATGGTGCATATATTTACTTGGTTAGTAGCTGTACATATAGTAATGTATTTACCTTGATTTGTTTGAAGTTGAAGATGGTAAAATATTTCATGTAAATTATGATTTATTTCCTATTTTTTAATAAAACTAATTACAACCTTCAATCTCTGAATTCTTTATTTCTAGTTTCGTTACTAGTTCAATAATAATATAAAAGTATGTAAGGACAATTTTAAAGCGATGTTTACAGCTGAAAATCTATGTCAAAATCCTAATATTTGATTTTCTCTACTTAGTAAAATGAAAGGGTTTTGATGTTTTCTTTCCTTAAATGTCACTTTAAAATATTGACAGTAATAAATATTTGGACAAAAGTGACATTTGAAAAGCACGTGCGCGCCAGGCATAATGGATGCCGCCGTATCATGCCTGCTTCGATTTTTTAACACGGCAGTTGGTCTTCTTCCTGGTTATAACTATTCGTTGGTCCAGTGTAAGTTTAGAAGTAAACCGATTGGAGTTCAGAGCCTTAAGAGCAGCTTGGCTGTCTCACAGGATGTATATCTTTTGGTTGTGGTAGCCATTTTCAAGATTTTGTAGTACGCATGCTTGTATGACATGAACTTCCGCTTGGTATACTGTGGCGTAGGTCCCCAGAGGAATGCTTATATGTCCATCGTTATGGCTACGTTAATTTTTGGCAATAACGTCATAGAAATTATTTGCTGGTGTTTGCTGTATTACCGGAACTATGAGAGTTTCGTGGTTTTGCCATCACGTATAATTACATAGCAACTCGCCAAATTGTATTCAAACTCGGTACATGAGTTTACTACCATGTCAGCCTCTTCAAGTAGGTATAATGCAGTTTTTCAATTAAATGTACAGGGGAGTCAATATTCAACCACCTCAAAATTTATATACGATTTCCTATGCTCAACTCTACGATGTATCACCCGGTATGTGACAAATCATTGTTAACAGGACACCACCAGCAACACCACCTGCAATATGAAAAATCTTGAATGACGTTGACATACAGGTTACTTAATTTTTACATTGCACCAAATCACTATATTTACATCGGCGACTTGAAGCTGACTTTAAATGAGGGCTAAAACGATATGAAAGGTACAAAATAAATGTCATAGGCAGTAGTGACCGAATGGCGTTCAATCCGCTATCAAGGCAACTTCAAGCCGTCGGTATAAACGTAGTTTATTATATTAAGAGGCTTATATTAGATTATCACCTAAAAAGCTCTATACTTAGATTATAGTAATATTTTTTTTTAAACTTCTAATATTAGTGAATTTAATTGTTTATTATTACTTAAAATGCATCTAAGTCATGTATGTATACCTATATATATATATATATCAAGTCATTGCTTAAGAATTAACAGTGCTTCGCAATATGCAGTGAAGGCAGACATTGATATTTTTATTTTAAAACTTAATCGACTTAAAAATAATGTTTCATATAAGAGATAACACAGAAGTAATGATAAATTATTGAGCCCTTAACGGAAATTATTGTTAATTTTATTTTTGCACGGTTTTTTATGTTGTGTTGCTGAAACATTATAATCAATAAGTAAATAAAAATTAGTAGTCACCTATGTGTTGCAGTTAAAATCACACAGCCTACCATTTACAAACACTCTAAAACATTGCTGTATTAGAGTCGGCAATAAAAATTTTCGGTGCAATGGCAATTATAATTGCACGAATTCATGCCCAGTAACCCGTTCTCGATCAGCTGGCGCATTGCCAACAGTCAGAACAGCAGTTGGTAGTGTCGAAATCCCTAAAATACCCCCAGAATTAGAAATGGGCAAACCTGTTCGTTTTGATTAGTAGTTAAAGCAGCTACTGCTACTTACAGATGGCAGTTCATAAAAATTGCTACGAATTAGCAGCAGTACATATGCTTGATAAAGAAAGTGAACTGTTAATTTAAGTACCAGTTCGTTTAAATAGCCATTAGCTGTTCATAGGTACTTCGACCAGACCCAGACTTGCACCGGCAATGGCAATGAAAATGGCGCGTGCCCCATTTCTGGCAATGCGAGACAGCTGATCGAGATCGGTGTATTGCGCATGAATCCGTGCAATTTTAATTGCCAGAACACTAGAATTGCCGACTGTAATACGGATTCTATTCTCGCATTGCGCGATCGAGTTTTTGGTTTTTTGTTATAAGACTGTATAAATAAACATATTTTGGAAACAAAATTTATTTAAAACTATGCATCAATTCCGATATATTAATTTCCTCGAATAAATTGTAAAATCGTGCAAAATAAAATATTTTTTATTGTTTCTGTTGTTACCTACAAATCCTAAATTTTATAAAGCACATTGTTTATTTTGCAATGATTTTATATTCAGTAGGTAAAACATATTTGTGGTTCCTTTTCCTGCTAAAATATAAAACTACCTAAATACACACATATCGAAACTAAACTGATGAAATTAACTTTAAAAATCATTATTGTGAACAGACTGAATAATTGTTATAAGATTTAAAAAAAAAAAAGTTTTTAATATAATTTAATGTGTTCTTGTAGCATTTCTACTGATTATATATACGTTTCCGAGCGTAAGGCTTTAATGTGTAGTGTAAGTCAAGTACACTAAAAAATAGAGAAATGAATATACACTCACAGTCAAAATAATCGTAAAATGGATAATTGTCTTATTTTAAGTCCGATTTTTCTTATTATCGTAGGTAAATTTATCGAATAACTCGTGCGCTTTTAAGAAAGTTAAGAATACGTCCATAATATACAGGTTGAAACAAGAACGGGTTTTTGACTCAAACTTTAAAACATTCTGTACAGGGTGTCCCATTTTCGACACTTTTATAGGGTATCTCCGTAATTGTTAGTGCTATCAAAAAAGTAATGTAGGTGTCATGTGCTCTTTTTGGGTCAAACTTAAAATGGTAAAATCAAAATTTGAATATTTTCGCTCACTTAAGAGATACGGGGAAAAATCAAAAAATTGACAAATTCATAATTACCCTATATTTTCTTAGTTAAAAGAGATAGAGACAAATGTTATATACAGGAGTTTCTTTATATTGATTGTTGAATAATCTGCCGTTTTCAGAATAAGTATACGGGGTCAGGTAAAAATGTTATTGGACCTAACCTCATTTTTTTAAATGGAACACCCTGTATATTTTAATCTAAAAAGATACTATTTTATATTATCCTTTCAAATATATGACATACCATGGATGATATTGGTTTGCTAGGCGATTTATTTAAAGTTTATTGCTTTGAAACGAAATAAAAGATTCAGATTAAGGTAAAAAATACCTGTAATCATCGAAAATGTTCGGAATATGTCCTTAAATGGTTACCGTCTTTCCGGATAGCGAACAAAATATACATTTTGCGCCATTTCTTCGTTTTTCCCACTTTCGATATAAACTGATATCATATCAAAATTTTCAAAATATTGATAGGTTATTTTTGCAAATGAAACTGTAAAAATGAAATTGACGTTAAATGTTAATAGTCAACATAGTTCCTAGGATATTAGCTTTTGTTTCATGGTCTACTGTGGTTTAAAGTAATAAAGTTTAAATAAATCGCTTTGGATACCAATATCATCCATGGTGCGTTATACATTTGAAAGGATAATTTAAAATAGTATATTATGTTTAGATTAAAATATACAGGTTGTTTCATTTAAAAAAATGAGGTTATGTCCGATAACTTTTTTACCTGACCCCGTATACTTATTCTGAAAACGGCAGATTATTCAACAATCAATATAAAGAAACTTCTGTATAAAAGATTTTTCTGTATCTCTTTTAACTAAGAAAATATTGGGTAATTTTGAAATTGTCAATTTTTTGATTTTCCCCCATATCTCTTAAGCGAGCGAAAATTTTCCAATTTTTTTACCATTTTAAGTTTGACCTAAAAAGAGCACATGACACCTGCATTACTTTTTTGATAGCACTAACAATTACTGAGATACCCTATAAAAGTGTCGACAATGGGACACCCTGTACAGTGATGGAGATGTCAAACTTTTTATTTTGTTATTTAATTATCAAGTGACATCTATTGTCAACATTTTCGTTTTTGATTCATTTCAATACTTTAATTTTCGTAGCAGATACAAACAAACTTCCTTAAAAAAATAGTATTAGTTTTCAAACATAACATAAACTGAAACCTAAAATTACGAGAAAGAATGGCGTTAATTAAATGAAAATATAACATCGAGCTGAGTAATGGGTGTTTCCCCCACGTGCACGAATGACAGCTGCAATACGCATTGGCATACTTTCAATAAGGTTCCGTATGTAATTATGATCAATTTGCTGCCTTTCTTCACTAAGAGCTGCACTGAGCTCATGTAAATTTTCAGGAGCAGGTATCAGAGATCGTATTTTTTGCCTAGTGTATCGTAGACATGTTCTATTGGGTTTAAGTCTAAAGTCATCTAAAGCATAATCCTGCATCAAATTTGCTTCGAGAAATAACACGAAAGGAACATCCTGTGGCTCTAAAACATCTCTAATGTTCCTATCCGCTGTCATCACTTTAGTTCTTTTTCTAAGGGAAAAGAAATGGAAATTGTAACGATTCTTCAAAAAAATCGTATCTGCTACAAAAAATATAGCACACGCTGCAGGGTATTTTAAACTTTGAGTCAAAAAACAGGTCTTCTTTCAACCTGTATGTTATGGACATATTTTTAACATGCGCGAGATTTTCGATAAATTTACTCACAGTGTAGAAAAAGAATATTAAAAATCGGACTAAAAATAAGACAATTGTTCGCGATCAAAATCCATCGAAACATTGCATGGATTGATTATTTTCATTGTGAGTGTTACTTCCTTAATATGTTTACGGTAAAGGAGACTCTCACAGTGTTCTCCACAAGTGCGTATTGGAAAATACTATTTCTTTTATCCTAACCTTGGTGAAAATGGACTATTTCCATAATATTTAAAGTCGAATAAATTTCCTTATTTTAAGGAATAGAAGAAAACTTGGCAACAATCCAAGTAGAAATAATAATTTTCAAAGGGGACCCCAAAAAAAATAGACTACAGAGTTAAATAAAATTTGGTTTACACCTTTATTGTTATAATTTCCAAGTGAAAAAACTGTTCATGTTTCAAATTTATTTGTTCGGAATCAAAAATATTTTAAAATTAAAAAAAGACGAAGAATTTTACACCTAAGCATGCTTCGACGTAGGAATTTTAACAGTAAAGGTGTCGTCCAAATTTCACTCAATTCTCTAGTCTAGATTTGTTGTGTCTGCTTTGAAAAATTCTTATTCCTGATTGGAGGATTGCGATTGTTGGCAAGTTTCGATCCATAAAAATTAGGGAAATTTACGCGGCCTTGATACATTTTAGTATTATTTTCGATCAGGTGTCGGGAACGTCTATAGCGTCGCCGCATCTGGGATGATTTTAAGGGTTTTTACCTAAGTTTGTAGACAGTCGTTTTAAAAAAACATTATATAGGCTAGTAAAAGGTAATAAGGGTGTCCATTTTTCGATGGTTTTACTGGGTATCTCCATCCAGTATGCGGTTTTCGCAGCAGTGTGCTATTTTTTTGTGAAATTTAAGGTACCCCAATTAGAATTTTTCTATGCTTCCTTCTTTTTCATATACGGGATGTTTTGAGAATTTGACATTTTGGACCACCCCTCCATATTTCGGTTACCCTGTAACTTGTCAAACAGAAATAACATGTTCTCTTTGTAGTTTTTTACGTAGAATCCAGTAACTTACTCAGATTTGGTCTACATTCAATAGTCTACTGCTCCATCTGTATTATCGTTACACGTTAGCAAACGAGCATGTCATAATTTAATTTTTTTTACATATGCCCCGAAAGTGCCTCTTTTCCTGCATGTTCTCTTCACCGAAAGTGGCGTTTCCAGACCTCTCCGAGAGAGCGGGCGGGAAAGTATCGAAGCCGGCGGGAAAGATTTTTCCCGCCCGCTTCGAGTCACCATGTTCTCCTCAATAGTTTTTTAACTGATAAATATATAAAACCAGAGATGTCGGTGCGGGATTTGAACCTGCGACTCTCAGATCGCCAGGCGTACACTCTGCCACTAGGCCACAGAGCCATATATATCAACGATAATAAATAGATATTCTCCATGCGAGAGTGTTTTCATGTCATGTAGACGGAAAAACTGCCTGAAGAATTTCTTTAATTATTTGGCATCAAAGCCTCGGAGCACTTGTAAAAAAAGTACGGCACATATCTCGGGCCGTCGGAGGCTTTTACGGATTCGTGCGTAAAAGCTTCTTTTCGGCCCTTGATATGTAACGTAGTATTAACTTGGCTGTAATAATTAGGACAAACTGATTGTTTACTATTAATTTGAAGTTATAAGAGGACTTAGAGAACCTGAATATTCTGACAGGAACAGAAAATTTTTTGATTATGACACAACTGACTGTGTTCTTTTTTTTTAATATCCGTCATGGCGTACTCAAAAAAATTGTATATTTTTCAATATATGTAAATTTCGGGCATAAATAAATTGGTCGTTTCCTTGAAAACTATTGACCGGTGAAAAAATCTGAGTACGTCACTGGATGCTACGTAAAAAACTACAAAGAGAACATTTTATTTCTTTTTGATAAGTTAGTGAGTAACTGAAATATGGGGGGGTGTCCCAAAATGTAAAATCCTCAAAAACATCGTGATATATCTAAAACGAAGAGGCCTAAAAAAATTCTAATTAGGGCATCTCTTGTTTCACAAAAAAGGAGTACAGTGCTGCGATAACCTCATATACTAATAACGGAGATACCCCGTAAAACCATCGGAAAATGGACACAAACTGTACACACTGGTCCGTTCTCCTTTCCTCAAAGTAAACATTGCATTACTGAGATATTTTTCTGTAGTTCTCTGTAATTTTTAGTGTATTTGAATATCTTATATTTACGTTAAATGTATTTTTATGTATGTATAGGAATTTTGGCACGGCTATACAATCAGCTTTACAATTTTTTTTTAAATTTCTATGATGCATTGAATATCTACTATATTATGCGATTTGGTAGAAAATAATTATTTTAAAATATATTTTTGTGTATTTACAATTTTTTCGTGTTTGTCTAGGTGCCCCTCCCTCTAGATTCAGCGGATGTGTCACCGATTGTCATATTTTAAATATTTTTTTGTGATTGCTTTGAGAAGATAGGATTTTGGGTATCATATATACAGGGTGTTACAAATTCGGCCTTCACCATTGGAATTTCGGAAACGGTAGGAGATATGAAATTATTTGCCATATAATATGGCGCAAAAAATCGAAAATAAATACAGGGACTTTTAAAATATGTGGAAAAATCTAAAATTTTGCGTTTCGGTTTTTAGTTTTTCCTGACTTGGTTCGAAGAGATGTCCAAAAAAAACATTTCCCTTTCATATTGCTACTTTTTATTCTCCACAAGATGGCGTCATCAGATCTGATGATGCGACTAATTTTTTTTAATTCGGGCCTGGATTTTTTTGTTTAAATTATGAAGGAAGACCGAAATTTATGTTCAGTGGTAGACAACACTTGATTTTCCAACGTTTTGTTCCTTAAATTGACCATCTTCATTAAACGAGCTGACGAAGAACCTCGACAGCCTAGAACATCGAAGACAGGTTGGGAATTTGACTCTCTTTTACAGATATTTTCATGGAAGGTGCTCGGCTGACCTTGCTCTCTTAATTCCGCCCAGAGCGATGAATAGCAGAAATACACGACGAACCACTGCCGCCCACCCATATGTGGTTAAGCTTAATATTCCTCGAACTTCATTATTTAAGAATTCTTTCATCTGGAGGACTACCTCCTTGTGGAACAACCTTCCCGAGGTCGTTTTTCCCAACGAATATAACCTCCAACGATTCAAAACCAACGTGAATCGCTTTTTGCGCACACGCACCACTCCCAGAGTGCCCTAAAGGATTTTTCCTATAGTGCTTGTGTTTGATCATCTTAAGTCAGCTCTTTCTTAAAACTTTTAAAAGATGCATAGAGTTTTACAATTTCAAATTTTACCAAATTTAAAAAAAGTAAATTACAGGAACGTACTAGGGGTATTTTTTTATGATCAAACAGGGCACTCTGGGAGTAGTGCGTGTGCGAATACAGCGATTCACGTTGGTTTTAAATCGTTGGAGGTTATATATTCGTTGGGGGAAAAAAGGCATGAAGTCCTCCAGATGAAAGAATTGTTAAATAATGAAGTTCGAGGAATTCTGAGTTTAATCACATGGATGGGCGGTAGTGGTTGGTCGTGTATTTCTGCTATTCGCCGTTCTGGGCGGAATTAAGAGGGTAAGGTCAGCCGAGCACTTTCCATGAAAATATCTGTAACAGCGAGTCAAATCCCCAAACCCCCCACAACCTGTCTTTTTTAATGAAGATGGTCGACTTAAGGAACAAAACGTCCGAAAACCAGTAAGTGCTGTATATCACTGAACGTAGATTTTGGTCCTCTTTCATAATTTGAACAAAAATATCCAGGATCGTATTTAAAAAAATTAAGTTGATGAAGGTGACCCAAAGACAAAACGTCGCATGAAAGATCTGATAATGCCATATTATGGAGAATAATAAGTGGCAATGAGAAAGTGAAATTTATTTTTGGACATCTCTTCGAACAAAGTCAGGAAAAATGAAAAACCGAAACGCAAAATTTTAGATTTTTTCAAATATTTTGAAAGACCCTCGTAATTACGCAACTTTGCCCCCAATTTAACCGACTTCATATCTCGTACCGTTCCCGAAATCCCAATGGCGGAGGACGAATTTGTAACACCCTGTATAAGTGACAACAAACATTAATCAAATATATTATTAAAATTATGATTGTGATCACAAATTAAATCCATTTGCGATACAAATACAAATGGTTATATCTCATAAATTAATATGTTATAGTTGATATTTTGTTCTCTGATCGAATTCCAACAGAAATAAAAATATAAAGAAGGTTTTATTATTGTAATATTTATTAGTTTATTTCCGACACTGCCAGTGCGACATCGGTCCAATTATTTTACGAGGCGGAGTCGGCTTCTTTATATCTGCTAGCAAAAAATAATATTTGTTTGGCACATTAGTCCGAAACAGTGAAAATAATGCGGCAAAAAATAAAAACCGAGATTGGTTGTCTTATTAAATTTATTAACAAATTTTCATTCGTATTTATTTTAGTAAAATATTGAATTTAAATTACTTTATAAATAAACACTAGAATCGCAATGTATATTTTATATTCATATTAATTTTTTTATTGCAAAACTATTATAGAAAATGAACATTTGGTAGAATTAAATTCATGGCATATACTGCGTGTCCGAGATAATGAGGGCCAGTACAGGGATCTCGGAAACCGTAAGAGATACGAAATCGGTGAAATGGAGGTAAAGTTGCGCATTTACGTGCCTAATAATATGCCGTTTAGAAAGTTTTTAAATTCCGAGTAGTTCCGGAGATATCCGAAAAAAACGAAATTCTGAAAAATCGTTTTATTGTTTTCCTGGGTTTTTTTGAGATCGAATTCTAAAGTAAATTGCACTTTTGCATTGCCACTTTTTCCGCTCTATCTAACAGCGTTAATTGTTTTGTAATCCGACGAGTCGTCTTCGAAGGGCCATTATCAATTTTATTTTTTTAAATACGGCCCTGTTTTTCTGATATTGGAATTTGATAGCTTTTTCTTCTGAACGATGTATGACACATTGTGGTTTCGACGGTTTTTTTGAACAACATCAGGAAATTTTGGGATACGGTCCTGTATTTCTCCTAATTTTATAAATAATATCTCATAAGTAAGCTTTAAATTTTTACTTATGTTGGACTAGTTCAATAAATAACAAATAATTTAATAATAAACAGAAATATTATTTCAAACTTCTGTTGATTTAAAAGAAAATGGTGATGAGTGATTTGTTTCACTTGTTATCGTTGTCAACATTTGAAAGTGTTTTAAGAGGTTTTGTATTATCCAGAAAATGTGGAACATAATTTTACAAATGCTGAAAAGATTGATATTCTATCGCATGTTTTATTTTATCTCAAAAAAACTGTTATGTGGCAGTTAGAGGATGTTATTTGTGCTTAGAGAATAACAGAAATCATTTTGAACACCTGATCATGTAGTTCTTTACTTTTTTCGTTGCTTGTTTTATTACTGTTTTGGTATGATTTTTGTTCACTTACTTGTGGTTTATTAATAAATTATTTGTTATTTATTGAACTAGTCCAACGTAAGTAAAAAATTTAGAGCTTTAGAGATATTATTTATAAAATTAGGAGAAATACAGGACCGTATCCCAAAATATCTTGATGTTGTTCAAAAAAACCTCGAAACGTCATTAAACCACAATGTGTCATACATCGTTGCATTCGTAAGAAAAAAAGCTCTCAAATTCGAATATAAGAAAAACAGGACCGTATTTAAAAAAATAAAGTTGATAATGGCCCTTCGAAAACGACTCGTCGGATTACAAAACAATTAACGCTGTTAGATAGAGCGGAAAAAGTGGCAATGTAAAAGCGCAATTTGCTTTAGAAGAATTTGATCTAAAAAAAAAACAATAAACCCATTTTTCAGAATTTCGGTTTTTTCCCGATATCTCCGGAACTACTCGGAATTTTAAAACTTTCTAAACGGCATATTATTAGGCACGTAAAGGCGCAACTTTACCTCCATTTAACCTCTTACGGTTTCCGAGATCCCTGTACTGGCCCTCCTTATCTTGGACACGTTGTATTTGAAACATTTGCGTCAGTTGTAAATCTGACACCACAGTTCGCCCTCGAAAGGGACGATACCGATGTCGGTCTGGGGTATGATTGGTTAGAGCCTGAGGAAACATTGTGGCAGATACCGAACATAACCACCAGCGTCAGAGCGGAAACCTTTCATTGTTTTCATGCTGTGTTTTGCTGTTAGTATTTGATGGGAAACGGTGATTTTAGCACGCCTATGCTTGGAGGAAAATTTGATTACTTTCTGACCTTGGTTTTCCTTCCGTCCCTGTTTCAGACTCCTGTGGCGTACAATAATATTAAGAGAGATTTTTAATTTGCATTGGGTTTCGTTCAAAGAATAAAATTCCAACTATACTATCGCCTGAAAGTGTGCTTTCTGCGTTCTTACGATATACATAACTTTTCATGAATTCCTTTTAACCCAAAATCCTCATATTAAGTAGATTTAATTTAAAATACGACACATTATAATATGCACAACCATATTCGCTCGCGAGTTTTAACAATGAAAGCTCTCGACTAAAGCTGTACACAACAATTATAACAATTAACAATTTTACTAATGAAATGTTGATGTTTTGGTACAATGGTTCGAATGCATATTATATTAATTTGATAACTCTACAATTATTAGCCATTGCTTTTACATTTGATTTAACAATACAATGTACATACTATACTAATTTTAATATGGGATTACAGTTTGCTCAGGAATATGTTTCTTTTATAATTTGGTATAATATGTTCTATAATCTCTAATAAGTTCTGCGGAAGCTAAAAAACTACTTGTCAAAATTTTCCAACCTATATTTAAGTTAAATTTAGGAACAATTAATACAGGGCTATCTGTCGTGCTTGAAAACTCTGCAAACGTCGATGGAAAGCTGGATAATCGTTACTAACGCCACAGCGCATAATTTGACATACCGATTCGCAATTCAATGTTTTTGGAAGGCACTGATATGGTATTATATCTGAAATTAAAAATATAAATTCATCAGGCATGAATAATATACCAGCTTTAATTTTAAAGAATTTATCAGATAGCGCCCTCTATGCATTAGTAGATGCAATTAATACAATTTTTGAGACACATTTGGGTATTCAAATTTCTAACATTTTTCTTTAATTTTTCCATTGAACAGGAAATTAGTTTCAGGTTCTTAAGCAGTAAGAGTTGTCTCTAAGGAATTATATTTCCATTTATTTTGAAATTTTATTATAGATACCTACTTTATGCAAGATTGTTACTTATTTTTGACAAGCAGCTTAAACTATTTAAACAAAATATCAAATATTTCTGCAAATGTATAAGCAATACCTTTCCCTACCACAACTATATAGCAAACTCTAAAACTTTCCATTAGCGGATTTACAATTAGAAGATTTTTTTATTTGGCGTTCAGAAATCTTCGCATAGAAAGGCTTAAATGTTGCTTTTATTTAGAATGATATGTAGTAGTTGTAGATATCAGTCCTTTGGTTAAACCTAACTGACGGCTGAGTAAGTGCCATTATTTTTGTTATAAAAGGTGCATTAAGTAATATTTCTAGGTGATGTTTCTGTTAATAAATAAAAAAAAATTGTTTGTAGATAATTTTAGAATAATATTTTTAGACAAACAATATCCTAAAAATTTTGAATTTAACAATTTTTACTGTATCCTTAAATAACGGTTATATTATTATAAACCTGTCCAAAAACTGTACAAATTAAAAGTGCAACCTCGATAATCCGAACCTTCGTTACACCCAGCGGCGGTTCTTCCACAGGAGCACATGCGCACGTGCACCCCCAAAACAAAACGAATAAAAAATATTAATTTATATTCATTGAATATTATTTATCGTATAAGTCCGACCCTCCCTAATATTTTATCGCACCGTCAACCCGTCTAACCAAACATTATTGTCTGTTCGTGCATCTAGTTAGAAATTCGAGCGTGTACGTTTTAATATTATATATTTATTAAGTTAAAATAAATAGTTGACGATGGACTGTTTAAGAAATAACTTTAGCTCTTTGAGTTTGGAGCAAAAAATTGAAGTGAAGAATGCGGGAAGACCTAAACCCGAAATTAATTTAACGCAGACCACAAAGGGTAAATCTAGGGACTTTTTAGAAAGTTTAAAAATTAAATACATGAAAAAAAATTTATAGAGGGTATTCCAAACTTAATGAGGCTGTTATTGATCAATTTTCTACAATTAAGAACCGTAGAATGGACTTTACGTTTAAGCACTATTGTGTAGGGTCGATAAATGTTGTGTATTTCGATAAATGATACTCCATATGATTTTAAAGTATTTTATTGAAGGATTTAAACTAAAAAAACACTGAAAATATGAAGAATGCCAACTTGTCAGTCTCGTGGCTCGATTCGTTCTCGTCATAAAACAGTTAACTATTGTTCTCGTCTTGGTTGCGCCTAATGACGTAGCCGTAGATGGCGTAGTGGTATTAGACATCATTCGATTTTCTTGATAACTCGCAGATGGCGATAGTAGTATTGGACATCATTCGGTTTTCTTGATAGCTCGTAGATGGCTTTAGTAGTATTGGACATCATTCGGTTTTCTTGATAGCTCGTAGATGGCTTTAGTAGTATTAGTAGTGGACTGTATAAATATTGTTACGAGGGTTGCATGCGACAACGTTAAGATCTAACAGCTATACACACTAAGAAAACCTTTCTTATTTTCCAAAAATTGTGTTTCCTTGTGTAAAATTAAAAAATAAATAAAAATATGTTTTACCTAACGCATTTTCTTATTACTTTTTTCTTTCTACATTTAAAACGCCTAGAAAGTAATTGTTTGGTCGTTACACAAAAATAAAATTTTAAAAATAATTTCATCATACTTGTGAACCCCCTCTATAACAGGTCACGAGCCGCCACTGGTTACACCGGATTCTTTAATAATCCGGCCAAACATTTCAACTGCACTGTGTACTTTATGATCAGGATTTGATAATACTCGGTAATTCAAGCAAACAAAAATTGCAAATTACTACACAAAATAATATAAAATTTAATTAGTATGCTTCTGTTTTAAATTATTTTTGTTTATGTACTATTTTCTAGTTGCTTTGTATTAAATGTTTTGCTTTCCAATAAAAAAACTGTCTCGCTTCAATAATCCGGATTATTTACTAATCCGGATGACCGCGGTTTTAATTAGCCCGGATTATCGAGGTTGCACTGTACTTATATTTATTACGGCGTATCACGTTTGCTAATCTAAAGAATTTTCAGCCCTTTTGCCAGTTTTGGTTAATCATATACAGAGTGTTTCAAACAACATACGCCATGGCTCATGTGTTGATTCCTTGTCCATGAATAAGACAAATAGTTCTTATCAACATGGGTCTGCACAATAGATGCGTTGTTTGACAGATACAGGTATTAAAAATTTTTAATTTTTTTTGCTATTTTTAAGATATTTTCGAAATTGTTTCAGCATTTTAATGAAATTTGGGTTATGAAAAGTACCTAAAGTAGCACATATTTAGCAACCCTCAGGGGCGTACCTGCGATCAAATGCTCTAATAATTTTAAACAAAAAATAGGTACGACAATGGCTTTTTTACATTTTGATACATTACATTACATACAATTGTTAGAAATTTAAATGACTAAAAAACGTACCTTAATATTTATTTGAGGTCAGCTTCGTTTAATAGATACGTATGTAGGCAGCGTAACACGACTTTAGCGAATTAGGAATTAGGAAAATTGAAAATATAGATATATACCTACCTAAAGAAAATTAATTCAAATGTAAATATCGCTAAAATATGTGGTATTTTAGATACTAGAAGCCGTTCCGGAAAGATCTTGAAAGCATCGAAAAATTTAAGAAATGTTTCCAACAAGGTATCTTTCCAACTCGTACCATACGAGCAATGGCTTCCTATGTTTTCGAAACCCCTGTATAAGCTTTGATAAAGTTACACGTCTGTCAGTAGTAAGTTATTTTTTGCATCACCTAGTAAACAATAAAAATTAGCCAAATATTTATTGACATAGGCACCAACTAAAAGCGCTCTTCGGCACTTCCTCGGCAGTCATCGGTTCGGACCGTCAGTCCTCGTGTTCTGGTTCGGTGTCTTCGGTGACGATTGGCCCCGGAGGGTCGCTAGGGGGGAGGCTAAGCAAATGTTATGCTTCTAGAAATATCAGAGCTGTCGGTTTGGGTTCCATGTTGCTCTTTTTCGCCTCGATAACCTTTAAAGAGAATGATTCTATTAAATAAATAGTACATGACAACCAGCAACATTTGGTTCTTTATAAAGGTTGCACGAATGTTCTTACAGTAAATATTTTGCGCTCACTCTGTATATATTTTCACATTTAACAACTTTTATAAATAATAATAATAATAATACTTCTTTATTTCAAATTAGATTCTACAAAGTAGGATGAAAGTGAAATGACGTCATAAAATGGAATGGGTTTACCATTCCTTGTCTACAAAGTCCACTAATGTATAGGGTTCAATATCTATTAACACTTTTTTTAATGTTTTTTTCCACTTTGACACACTGGTAATAGATTTTATATCATTTGGCAGCTTGTTAAAAAGTTTGATACACATATAATAAGGATTCTTTTCTGTGATAGTTAAACGGTGACGAGGATATAATAAGTTTTTTGTTCTTGTATAGTTAAGATCGACATTTACAGTTTCAAACTTGTTCTTATTCCTAAACAAAAACATCAGACATTCAAAAATATAAAGCCCATAGACTGTTAGAATATTCATTCGTTTAAATATTCCCCTACAGGAATCTAAAAGGTTCATTTTATTAATTATCCTTATTGCTCTCTTTTGTATTACAAAAACCCTTTGTAGTTCAGAGCTACTTCCCCAGAACAGTATGCCATATCTCAGGACGGACTCAAAATTTGCATAGTATAGAATTTTTAAGGTGTTTAAGTTCATATATTTAGCCACTACTTTTATTCCATAACCTATACTACTCAGTTTCAGACACAAACCATCAATATGATTCCCCCATGATAAAAATTCTTCTATAGTAATACCTAAAAATTTTGTATTATTATCTAAAATTATCTGTTTAGGGTATATCAGTAATTGTTAGTGCTATCAAAAAAGTAATATAGGTACCATGTGCTCTTTTTGGGTTAAACTTAAAATGGTGAAATCAAACTTTGAAAATTTTCTCTCGCTTAAGAGATACGGGGGAAAATCAAAAAAATTCCTAATTACCTTTCTTAGTTAAAAGAGATATAGAAAAATGTTTTATACAGAAGTTCCTTCATATTGATTGTTGAATAGTCTGCCGTTTACAGAATAAGTATACGGGGTCAGGTAAAAAAGTTACCGGATCTAACCTCAATTTTTTAAATGGAACACCCTGTATACTTTAATCTAAAAAGATACTATTTTAAATTCTCCTTTCAAATATATAACATACCATGGATGATATTGGTTTCCTGGGCGATTTATTTAAACTTTATTACTTTGCAACGAAATAAAAGATTCAGATTAAGGTAAAAAAATAACGGGAATCATCGCAAATGTTCGGAATATGTCCTTAAATGGTTACCGTCTTTCCGGCTAGCGAACAAAATATACATTTTGCGCCATTTCTTCGTTTTTTCCACTTTCAATATAAACTGATATCATATCAAATTTTTCAAAATGTTGATAGGTTCTTCTCGTAAATGAATATGTAAAAATGAAATTGACGTTAAATGTTAATAGTCATAGTTCTTTTTGGGATATTAGCTCTTGTTTCATGTCTACTGTGGTTTAAAGTAATAAAAAAGTTTAATAAATCGCTTAGGAAACTAATATCATCCATGATGTGTTATATATTTGAAAGGAGAATTTAAAATAGTATCTTTTTAGATTAAAATATATATAGGGTGTTCCATTTAAAAAAAATGAGGTTAGGTCCGATAACTTTTTTACCTGACCCCGTATACTTATTCTGTAAACGGCAGACTATTCAACAATCAATATAAAGAAACTTTTTCCTGTATCTCATTTCACTAAGAAAATATAGGGTAACTTACAAATTATCAATTTTTTGATTTTCCCCCGTATCTCTTAAACGAGCGAAAATTTTCAAATTTTGATTTTACCATTTTAAGTTTGACCCAAAAAGACCACATGACACCTACATTCCTTTTTTGATAGCACTAACAATTACGGAGATACCCTATAAAAGTGTCGAAAATGGGACGTACAAGGTAGTACTTCTCATTGTGTTTAATATACCTACACTTAACGACTTCTATCATTCTGTTATAAAAATATTTATTTACCAAAGGCCGCTTTACCTAAAATTTTCAAAAAACCATCCTGAAATGATTTATATCCGGTTTTTATAGAAAATATCAAAGATTTTTTTTTTTAGAAAAATTAGAATATAAAGCAGAAATCATCTTTAAGAACATTTAGAATCAAAGTACATATTTAAATAAAAAAATGTATTTAAATCTCACTAATTATGACAGCTCTGGCAAGCCTGATGTAATGAAATAACTTTTATTAATTTTCTTATAAAAAAGAAGTTTTACCAGAAATTCGATGTCGCCTCGATCTCTTCGCGCAAACGATTCAGCAATCAACCTAGCTACGTCTTGGTGTTGCAACCCTTGAACTCGGGTTCCGTCTACTTGAAGGATTAACTGGCCAACTTCCAGCCCACCACAAGAATATGCTGCGCCATTTTCCTGGAATAAAATCTCGGTTAGATGCAAAGATCTTAAATCAAGGAGGACACGGCTTTGGTTCACAGTGTTTGAAGAATAAACAATTCACATTCTTAGGTAAATTATAAGAAAATTAGTATAATTTTTTTTGTCGTTTTCTGTTAATTTGACAATAACAGTACGTCGCCTTCGAGGGTTCGAAACGTTCGAACGTCGGCCTTTCATAACTGCTTTCTAGTTTAACACTATCCGATTAACCAACTGTCATATTTGTCATTATTGTTAAATACAGTCTCTCAGCGTTTGTGTGTTAAATTTAATTATAGTTTGTGGAAAAATAGTAATTCTTAACTCAATAGGGTAAGATTGTGTCAAGTCTGCCGTAAACTGGATGAAAAAAAGTATGGTTTTTGAGTCACGTCTGTCGATTGTGTCTTTTTCCTAATCAAGACATATCAAACCAATCAACTGTCACAGTGAAAACAGAAATAGATAGAAGATAAGAAGAGATGGGGATACTACAGATATAATCCCCATCTCTTTCGAACAAAGCAGATAGAAATAACGGGTCCATGTTTCTCTCAAGTTAATGGTTACAGTAATAATTATGCTGAGGTATGAAATAGCCAATGATCGTAATGATTTATTTCGGTCTTTCTTTTACAAACTACACTGATTTTAGGAACTTCTTCAAATGCGATTTTTTTGTCTGCATCTTTCACAGGTATTTCCGGATCTTGGTGGAAATTTTTTTTTCGAAAATATCCACATGAATTTTTGATACCTCTCAGTGGCGTAAAATCCTTTTATGAGTTTTGAACTCCTAAACCCCCCTCCCCCGTCTATAAGCCACTGATACGTTTAACTAGAATATCATACTTTTAGCTTAAAATTCCATAATTTACAAACAAATTTTAGTTATTTTTGACAAAACCATATAATTGACTCATTCTTACAGATTTTTCATTGGTTTATATTTCTGTCTGGGTTTCTTTTTCTGTATGAAAACTATTTTCGCGTACCCATATAAATACCGATTTTCAAACTGTGTAAAAAGACCTTTTCCTCATTTTTTTTTTGTAATATGGATCAAGAGAACAACTAAAAAATGGACAGACTTTGCGTCGCCGAATAAACTAGTATTGAAAAAAACCGATGATTTTAATAATCGAGTACTTGATACTCGAGCGATTTTAATAATCGAATGAATCGCTCGAGCGATTAATCACTTGAAATTTTTATGACTAAGAAGAATGTCTTGGTAAAACAGCAGGGACCGTTTTTGTAAGTTTAAGAAGTTTAGTCCAGAGTTTTTATTAAGGAAGAACAGTTGATTCTGATTTTTGAAAAAAACAAAAAATCCTTTAATTTTCAATCAAAACAAAACCCATGTCGAAATAAATCCACTACGGGATTTGACATACTTTTTTGTATGCACCTTCTCGTTTATGTGCCTTTAGCAAAGACGAATGTCGTGTCAGCCTTCTGAGCGCCAAACTCGAACGTCGCCAATCGCTAGATTTCGGGTGGCGCGCGGCGTCAAGCGAAGCTCGGGTAACAAGTGAAAGCCGATTGTTTCCGATTTTTCACTACTAGAGTAGTATTTCCTATCGAGCGAAAAACTGCTCGGATATACGAGCAGTTATTTACCTCGAGCGATCACACTACCAAGCAGCACATTTCGGTCGGCGTCAAGCGAAGCTCGGGTATCGAGTGGAAGGTAATAAGTAACAAGCGACGATTTTTGCTTGAATTTATAACTCTAGCAGTTTTTTTAATAATCGAACGATGTAGGCAGGGCCTATTTTTGGCACAAGTGGGCCCTAGGCCCATATACCCTCTGGGGGCCCCTCGTGATAAAAAAAAAATAGCGGTTGGGTGCCACGCCCTTTTTTTAAAAAGCAATAAAAAAAGTAGTACTATGTCAAAAACTAACAATTATATTATTTTAAATAAACATAACAAAAAATAAATTATATAACAAAAATAATAAAAAATGGTCATTAAAATATTTAAATTTTTCTCTTGCGCGTTTTTATTTCTGCAAATTTATTAATAATTTCATTGGTATCAATTTTTTCTAGTACCTCATTTTCCACGTTAAGAAGGGCCAAAGATGATAAATTATCTGAGTTCAAAGAGTTTCTCAGATATGATTTGACCCTTTTTAAAGTGGAAAATGATCGTTCCCCCGACGCGTTGCTGATCGGTATTGACAAATATATCCTAAGTAATGTTTCAACATTGGAAAATGTTGATACAGTATTAGTTTCGATCAAAAACGCTAACATGTTTTCAGGATTTTGAATGTTGCTAGATTTACATATTTCCTTAAATTGCATTAATTCATTTTGTAGGTCAGTTACATCTATATCTTGATTGTAATATTGTTCAATATTTTTTAGACTTGTTTGGAAATCCCCTTTGGAAATATCCACAAAAAGTACATTGAAAATATCATTAACTGAATTGTAGGATTCTTGCCTTCGTTTTAACTCTGTGACTAATTTGTCGCAAATCACAAAAAAAGTGTTTATCTTAAAGTTTTCATGTCCAACAAAAGCAATTTCCTCAGAAGAACTTTCTTCAAAATATTTCTTTCTTTTCCGTATTCTGGTAGTTTCATCTTTATACAAAGTGTTCTCAGGATGTAATTTTTTTGCCTCGTCTTCAATTTCCCCATATCGTTCTCTTAAATTTGTAACGAAAAGAATTAAACTTTTATACAGTTCGCAAGCTACAGCGAGGTTACTTTTAATTTCTTGCAAACTTTTGCTGGTTGCATTGATCCTTTGTAATAGTTGGTTCCAAATAATACTCATAAGAGCAAACTCAAATGAATTAAGTTTCTTTAAAATATCTTTCGATTCTGACCGGGTGGAATTCTTTTGGTTCGTATCTTCATGCAATTCTAATAAAGCCATTTTAATTTCATTAAAACCAATGACAAGAGAATTAACAGCATCGGCTCTAGCGGACCATCTGGTATCGCATATCTTTTTAACAACCAATGGTTTAGGAGGTTTGGTTTTTTCCAAACATCTTTGTAGAACATTCCATCTGTAAGTAGATGCTGAGAAAAAATTGTATAAATGTTGGACCTGATCAAAATATGTACTTGCTTCTAAACAACTTTCCGCAGCACTGTTGCCGATCAAGTTTAAGGAATGGCTAGAACATGGTACGAAATGTGCACTTTTTGCTTTATGTTTTATTTTTGTCTGTAAACCATTGTATTTTCCAGACATATTTGATGCGTTATCATAACTTTGTCCCCGGCAATAATCAATATTTATGCCAAGACATTTTAATTTATCTAAAATCACATTTGCCAAATTCTCCGCAGTATGAGAAAATATAGCCTCAAAGCCGAAAAATGTTTCTACTGGTTTTCCGTTTGGTAAAACATATCTAATGATTAATGTGAGTTGGTCAATATGAGAAATGTCAGGAGTCGAATCAACAATTATAGAAAAGTATTTGGCGGCACGCAAATCTTTTAGGATGTAATTTTGAACTTCTCTTGCTAGAAGTGTAATAAATTCATTACAAACAGACGGGGAGAGATAACTGACATTACCGCTTCCTGGATTTCCATATTTATGCAAATGAGTTGCCAAAAATGGATCAAATTCACTAAGAAATTCTAAAGAGCTTAAAAAGTTTCCATTTCCCTTTGAAAATATTTTGGTGGTCGACCCATAAAAAGGTAACCCATTTTTTGACAAAAATTTTACAGCAGCCACTATTCTTTGAAGAACGTTTTTCCAATAATCTTTTTCCTGCAAAAAACTTTTTTCCATGTGTGTATCTACTCGACCCTCTACAAAACCTCTACTAACTAATATACTTATAGATGAAATATGTTCAGAAGATCGTTCATGTTGGTTTAAACTGACATTTACATTTTTCCAATCGCTAAAACCTTCATGAGTAAGACGTGTACATTTCTTACTAAAGAGTTTGCATACGTAACAATATAAATGACCGGATTTAGGACTATAAACTAACCATTCTCGAAGAACTTTTTCGCCGTTAACCTTATCTTTATAAAAAGCGGAACTTTGTAGCTGTCGAATTTTGTTATTGTCATTCTGTTTTACACATCCACTAATTTTATCAATATTTTGATTTGGTCGATTAGTTATAAAATATTGCTGAAATTCTGCACTTAGGAACTCAGGCCAATCTGTTACGTCGTTGGGAAATTGTGCTTCAATGGTAACAGTTTCAATTTCTTGTTGAAACAAGTTGTCAAGGTCATACGATTTTTCTAGTTGTGAAATCTCGTGAACCTTGTCACTATTCACAGACACCTCAAGAGAGTCATTGAAGTTTTTTTCTGTAGCCATGGAGACACACAACGTTTCTTCGGATGCTCCGCCACTGGTCGAAGGCAAAGGGTTCGCATTAGCGCATTGAACTTTTTCACGTGAAGTCACAAGAAAAGACAACATTGCATGTTTTTGCTTTTCTCGTTCATTTTCTAACATGCTCTTCCTCTTCTTCTTGCGTTTGTTGCTGCCGCTTGAATATTGTCTAGGAAGCATGGTACTTACTTATTATCTGCAGACTAAAGATAGAGATGTTAGAAAAAGAGTTATGAAAATATTTTTTTTTAAGAAAAATTTATTTACTTACCAACAAAAACAGATATTAATTTTGTCAAATTTTGAGTTAAAGCACTATTGATACAATGATACAAACAATACTAATTATTTGCAATTCAATTACCTTTGCTCAATCCGTATAATGGTTACATAACATAACTATAACTAACATTAACTGCATACTGCATGACTGCATGGCATGAACTATTAACCGAATAAACCAAATAAAGACAAAAGCATGCAGCGCGGCGCGACGACTCCCGACTCCCGCCTTTCGGTGGCGAAGAATGTTGTCGGTACCGTTCAAAGCTTTGACGCCCGGACGCGCCGAACACCAAAAGATCCTTTTGTGATGCCGAAATGCCGTCTATTGGAGAGTTATCGCGTTGAATTTTGAATTTCGGATTGTAATATTAATAAATGGTAACTGTTGTTTAAAACAGTTAGGTCGATCTTGGGGCCCCCTGAGCCAGGGGGCCCCAGGCACGGGCCTATTGGGAAAATAGGCCCTGGATGTAGGTTATTTCAGTACTCGAGCGGTTTTTTGCTCGAGTGATCACAACACAACTTAAAAACTGCACAAAACGATAAATTTTATGGATGTGAATAAACACAGCTTTCTGTAAAGTATACATAAATATTGTGTTGTATTCTTTTGAACGATCAACATGCACCGTTTATCCTGACAAATAAAAAAAGAACTAACTACGCAAAATCTTCTGCATTCCGTTCGCTTTAAAAATTACATACAATTCCAGAACCAAAAACCCCCGTCAGTTCTTAGCGTAATTCCCAGGTTTATTAGCATGAGATCTTAGCGATCTTCACGTTACTCCTATAAATAAATTGTACACTTAATACACTAGGCTTACAAACACTGCATCTATCGACCATAAAAAATTATAAATGATGTGAAATGATTGTGAAAGAAATCGGCATTCACGCGTACAGATTTTATATCATTAGCCTTGGTATTCTAGAGGAAAATTATAGATATTTAAATTAAGCTTTTCGAATAGTCTGGGCAAGAATGACTTAAATTTACACTCCCAATGCATGGTGACTTTTCTCTACCAGTAGGAACCCTCAGGGGCGTACAGGAACCTTGAGGGGAGGATAAAAAAAATTGTTTCAAAAAGAGAAGCCAGGTCATCAATGGTTTCGTCAGTTGATACCAAGAATCTTACATCAAAGAGGTTGGTTCACAGTTTTTGAAGAAAAAACAACTCACAATCTTAGGTGGATTGTAAATATATTTCCAGAAAGGCAATCGGGTAGACATTATGTCGCCTTCGAGCGTTCGGGTTTGTTGAGTAAGCCCTTATTGGAACGGCCATCTTTCATACCTGCTTTCACGTTTGAGACTATCAGATTAACAACTGCCACATTTGTTTTTATTGCTAATTAACGTTATCTGTTGTTTTTCAGTGGTAAATTTAAGTATTGTTTGTGGAAAAAAATAGTAATTCTTAACTCAATATGGTAAGACTGTGCTAAGTTTACCGTTTGCCTCACCGAAAAATAATTCAAATTACTCCTATCAACATGGGCCAAGCAAACCCGAGCAAATTGTGATGTCAAAATGAAAAATTAAAAAGTCAGTGTCGTTTCTGTTAAAAATGATTAGCGAACCTCGCACGCTCCTGTTAAACCTGTTCACACATTTCTATGGCTAAAATATGTGCTATTTTAGGTACTTTCCATAACCCAAATTTCACTAAAATTACTAAACCCGTTTTGGATCGATATTATAGACTATAATATCCGAACAAACCCGAACAAACACTATAATTTATAGTGTTTACTTTTCTTTTAGTAGAATGATTAGAGATCCGTAGGTAGACAATCCTGGTGTCACCCTTTTCAATTCTTTACCAGGGACAAGATCTCCGCCTAAAAACATACACGAGTCTATTTTTGGAACGGATTTCATGAAAAATGCCATTTAAAGAATATTAAATTATTATATTATTTGTCACTTGGCCCCCTTTCCCATTTAAGATTTTAAGGGTAACATCTAGCCTTCCTAGGAGGCTAAACCACGAAGGCTGCAAATATTCTTTGAAAGCGTCCCCCTTCACTATAAAATTGACGTGGCCCCACGTTGGGCGCCATTTTGCCACACGTAATTTTTTCGTGACTAAAATAACAAAGAGAAAAATGAAGGAAGAAAAATTGAAATAAACAATTAATTTTCTGTTCACCTTGTTCAGTCACTCTCCGAGGGCAGGGGTCGGCAACCTTTTGAGACGGAAGAGCCAAAAGTTATAATTTACATAATTTCTCAGTTTTTAAAGAGCCACTAACGGCCGCAATTTGATATCGAAAGAGACACAACTTGACCCCTGTCCTAGGGCAACAATGCACGACTAGCCCCCGTTGGCAGAGTGGTCGTGGGTAACTGGTAGCTTCAAATACTACTGTAAAAAGGGACGCCACCCCCTTTGCGAATGCCCTATGGGTCTGAGAGTGACTGAAGGACGCTTAACTCCTATCAAAACGGGAAAATCGTGATACCTGAACTTGACGAAAGGAAACTAATTATGTACTTCAAACAAACATATTTAGCCAGTTTTATTAACAATATTAATTTTATTACAAAATGACAAAGAGAAGAAATGAATTAAAGAGAGGGCGCGTAATAAAGGTATCACCGAGCAGACTCAAGCATTCAATGAACTAATTAACGCATCGACGTATCTTGAATGCTTGAAACTACTTTGTGATTACTGCTGGCATCAACCACTAAGAGTTGGACGGATTTTTTATTAAAGTTACGTAAATAACCAAGACGTCCAATTATTGTGGCAAATTTTTAATATTATTTACTGGGAGCGAGAGGTGGTTATTAAATTTTCAAAATGACAAATTGAATAATAATTAATTAGAAAACAATGCCCTGACTAATGCAATACATGAGAAAATCATTTACATTTAAACGAATCCCTGTATAGAATATCAATGCAAATCTCATTAATTCTTAGGGAATTCTCCTTATTTCATTTTTATTAGTCTGGTATTTTGCCTTTTAATGGGCGATAAATAATGGCAGCCAGATTGAGTATGGAATAATTGAAAAAAAGGACAACGCGAGTTAAATAAGTAGATATAAATCAAGATAATGATAGAAGAAAATAATAGATACCTGAGTAATTGGTTTTCGATGAAGTGAATAAATGAAATAAGACAAAATAAATTAATGATACTCTATGGTTTCATCAACCTGTAATTTTACGCACTTTTATAACACGTTTTAAAATAAAAAAAATTATATATAGGGGAGACCGAGGAGGATTGTGACAATTTTTACGTAAAAGGACATATCTCAATAAACAAACATACCACCATAATGAATTGTAAGCCGCAATGTAGCTCAATCCTTACTCTTTTAAAAACAGTCATCAAAGTCAATAAAAGTTATAAGGTTTCTGAGAAAATTTACGAAAACTGAAACTACTTCCTTTGTCACAACTCTCCTAACACCGAGGTAAATTGTGACAGGTATAAAGGTAAGTTGTGACAGCTGTGTATCTAGACTATATTCAATAGATACAATTACTTTTATATGAATTATAAACACACGTTTTTTGGCATAAACTTACTTTAATTATCATTAGGCATAATTTGTAGGAACTACAATAACATGAAACATTAACATAACAGTAAATCTTTTATAAGTAACTATGGCATCATTATATCAAACCTACGTTGTTAGAATTGACCAAAGCAAACGAACAGGAACAGAAATAAACCGAAAAAACATTGCAAAAAGCGTGTAAAATAAGCTAGCCAGAAAGTAACCTTTAATAGGAGAGTTGTGACGCGCTGTCACAACTATTCTAGGTGCCAAAAATCGCGATCTGGTCAGAATAATAATTTGAAACAAGACAATGGCACGCTTTGAAACTCCAAACCCACACAATATAAGATAAATAGCATAACCACGTGAATGTAATATATCATGATATAAATACAATCAAAAATTTTATAAAAAAATTACTTTTCGGTTGTTTTTTCATGCAGATGTCGCAAACACGCAACCGCTTGTCGTGGGCCATTGGCGCGTACTGCATCAAGTAGCGCGTCTATAAACAAACAATCGTGCGCTGTTGTCAGCTCGCTAGCGGCCATAGATTCCGAGAAATCGTCTTTGTCACAACTGTACTTTGTCACAAATCTCCTCGGTCTCCCCTACAATGTGCCCAAGGAAGTTCTACACAAATGGTAAACTTTGTTATTATGCGTTTAATGAATAAAAGTTGCTCTTCCTAAAAAGCCCTGCTGGTCAAGAAACTAAAAGTTGCGCCGAACAAAATGTATTATATTATACAGGGTTCTCAAAACGTACAAGATAATTTTTTTTGGACCACGCCAAATCTGGCTAAATTTCGTCTATAATTGCGATTTAGAACTTGCCACGAGAAAAGGTATATTTAATAATTCTTCATTAATAAATTTGCATAATGTAATGTAATTATCTCTGCTATCCCTGAAAACACTGAGCAATTATTACTCGTAAAATCTCGCAGTTTGTTTATTGTATTGCAAAACAAATCTATTAATTCTTTAAAATTACCCTTATTTAAGGACTCTTCAGATTCGTCGCGTCCTCGTAAGTCTAAATCCTGAGACAAAACCATAAAGAAAACCTTATTGTTATGATTTTGTATCACGCATACGAGCTGAGGCAATAACATTTATAATATTTTGCCCAATAACTTCAGTTTAACACTTGATGATAAGTGTTCTTGCGAATTTTCGCGTCTTTCAACTCCGCGTGGTAAATTTTTTTAGTTTTTTAGATCGTACACTAATTTCCCCCAGCAGGATGACTTACCAGGAAAAAATACCAAACAATACCAGCAAAATAATTTATTTCTTACTTCGGGCCTAGTTAGGAGTTTGTTGCATGGCCTGTTAAAATATGGGGCGGGGACAGGGGAGGGGGGGCGTTGTTCGGGTTTGTTCTTTATTAAAATACCGCTGGTACTTACTTAAATTTAAAAAAAATAGTAGTAGTACTTAATAATAATAATAATTGACAACAGATATAGCAATAATAATTTAAAAATCTTCAGTTTCTTCGCACAAACTCGAATATAATTAAATTACAGGAAAGTACTGGGGTATTTTAATGAAGATGGTCAATTTAAAGAAATAAACATCGGAAAGCCAGTAATTGTTGTCCGCTGAACGTAGATTCAGGTCCTCTTTCATAATTTAAACAAAATACTCCATGCCCGTCGATGATGGTGACTCAAAGACGAAACGTCGAATTAAAGATCTGATAATGCATGCCATCTTGTGGAGAATAAAAAGTAACAATGTGAAAGTGAAATTTATTTTTGAACATCTCTTCAAGCAAAGTCAGGAACAAGTAAAACCGAAACGCAAAATTTTAGATCATTCCAAATATTTTGAAAGCCCCTGTATTAATTTTTTTGCGGCATATTATTGGCCCCATAATTACGCACCTTTAGCTCCATTTAACCGACCGTATCTCTTATCGTTCCCGAGATCCCAATGGTGGACGAATTCGTTACCCCCTGTAATATACTTACATTAATATTAATAATTCTCGGCAACGGATGCTTGGTATTCGCCCCCCCTTCAATCGCTATGCCCAATATGGGTTTCGTCTTCTTAACGGTCACCCTCAGGTTGCCCTCTTCGTCCAGTTGAACTCTGGGGGAATCCCGAGATTCCGAAGCGCCATCTCTCGCCAGCCTTTGCATCGACTGATGTCGCCGCATAACACCTTCGCCTTCGAGCATGGTCGAATCTTCTTTCATGTCGAAGCTGCGAGATAGTTTGTGAGCTAATTCCTGTGAAAAAATAAAATCAATAAATGAATTGAAACAATTGGTTAACCGTATACCGAATTAATTTCCTGCAATTAAATTGGAACCTGTAAAATGCAGATCGTAGATTACTTAATTCAATCATGGCCGTATTTAGGGGGGGCTGTAACCCCCTCCCGTTATAAATCAGGCACTGTTACCAAGTTTCGGGGAGGCAATTATTCATATTGATACGAATAGCCTGAAGTAATTTTTTAAAGTATCATCATCAACGTTATTAGAATATTAAACATAGCGCGGAGGCTTCTCTCTTGTGATTACTATCACTGTCATCTTTTACAGCCCCTATTCACTAAAGTTTAGAACGTTCCTCGACCGTTGATGGTCTAGAAACCAAGTTTTGTATTAAAATTCCATTTTCCACCGAGAGAAGCTTAACGTGGGATACGAACCACGATCCTCGGTCAAACGGTGCTCCCCAGGGGCTATCAGCCCTTGGTTTCTCGCATTGCGGAATGACCTACCGATTGGGGAGTGTATACCGTTCCGCGTAACCACGAGATATCGAATCTCATCTGACCTGATGGGGAATGACTCACTTTTTACTTCCCTAAACCGTAGCGCCATTATGTATACCACTAAAATCCACCTGGTGCGAATCGAGTTACAGGCCGTGGGATTTGAACCTACGAACTCTCATCCTAGAGCTCCCACTGGCACTTTCACCACAGAGCCACCAGGGCCGTTGTAGATAAACTATTAGATATTATCTGTCCGTTATAGCATATTATGGCACTCGTATATCGCACATATTCTTTTCAACAATGTTTCTCAGCAAACTGTCAAATTGTTATCGTAGTCTTAATAACGTGACGTTTGAAAAAAGTTTGTCCTCTTTCCTCGGCGTTTGTGATATGATAGCAGCCACCTACGACTCTCTGGTTATTCTTTAATATGCCCATATTGAAAGGGGAGCGTTGCTATGCAATGCGTACTTCTGTTGGAAATAAACAAGACAGCCTTGTTGACCGTGCGTAAAGCTTAACTTACTGAGATAGTAGGTAAGTGTGTTTTTTTACTATTTACGGTCGCGATCGTAGGTAAATAAATACAGGGTGATTCTTATTAACATGCTAATATTTAAGGAGGTTATTCTTTTGTCCATTTTCAGAAACACTTTTCATATGATCTCTTAAATATCTTACTTTTGCGATACAGGGTGTTAAAGATTTTCATGTTTTTTAATAATTTGTTGACAACTAGACTAAGTAGACAAGTATCAGAACTGTTTATGTTTGCAAAACAAAATCTGCTTCTTATCTACTAGATCCTTTCTAATCTTTGTTAATACCTAATTTCATAACAGCCAGCGTGCAAATAAATGAATTTAATTTTTTTATACGAAAACTGTACGTCAAACGACAAAAAAGTCAAGGGACGACATTTGCGCTGCTGAGCAATTGAGAATTTCAAAACTAATTTTTATTTATTAAGAAGAAGTGGCGTACCCTTCTTTTCTTTACCATTCCTTTCTTCAAAAATATCGAGGGCAATTATGGCCCGAACGCCGCTGGTCGGAATTAAAAAAAACGATATATGTACATCATAAAATGCCTCTTGATGAATAGGAAGTGTACCGAATTTCACAAAAATATCTAGAGCAGTATCACAGATATTAATAAAAAAGGAGATTTTTTTGAAAATCTTTAACACCCTGTATCTCAAAAGTTAAGACGTTTAGGACGTTCATATGAAGTTTTTTTATGAAAATGAACCCAACTTAAATATTAGCATGTTTTTAAGAAACACCCTGTATACAAGGGTGTTCCTTAATGAAGTGCTAATATTTCAGGGTATGATTCCTTAGGTCATTTTATAAAGAAAAGTTTATATGAACATACGTCCGTAACGGCTTAAATTTTTTTGGTACAGAGTGTTGAATTTTTATTTTTTTAATGGTTATTTTTTAATATCTCCGAAAGTACTTTAGATATTATTTTCAATTTTGGTGTGTGTTAATAGGATATAGAACCACAAATTTTAGTTAGAAAAGTTATTCAATTGTTCCACCAGTGGCGTCCCTGCAAACATGTCCTCTGATATTTTTTATAAAAAAGATGGTACGCCACTGACATTTTTCCATGTGGATATTTTTTGTGATTCCTGGTCAATTCTAAATGAAAACGGTATCTTCAGTTTTTCTCGTCAGACGCTTGATTAAAACCACTAAATTCATATTGAAACTCATTATTATTAACATTGGTAAAATAATTAACGATAAATTTTGATTTATAAAAATTGTTAGAGTGGGCAATTCGATGCGAAGACGGGCGGAAGCATGCCGTTTAAGTGAAGGTAGCCATTTCCAACAATTGTTACAAAACAAACTTTATCATTAATTATTTTATCAATGTTAATAATGAGTTTCAATGTGAATTTAGTGGTTTTAATCAAGAACGGTGCGTCTGACAAGAAAGACCGTTTTCATGTAGAATTGACCAGGCTAATCAGAAAAAATATCCACATGAAAAAATGTCATTGTTGTACCATCTTTTTTGTCAAAAATATCAGAGGACATATTTGCAGGGACGCCACTGGTGGAACAATTGAATAACTTTTCTAACTGAAATGTGTGGTTCTATATCCTATTAACACATACCAAAATTGAAAATAGTATCTAAAGTACTTTCGGAGATATTAAAAAATAACCATTTAAAAAATAAAAATTCAACATCCTGTAGCAAGAAATTTAAGCCGTTGCGGACATATGTTCATATGAACTTTTCTTTATAAAATGACACCCTGAAATATTAGCATGTCATTAAGGAACACCCTCCTGTATATAAAAAACTAATTTAATCTGTTTCGTTACTGTCTTTGATAGTAATGCATTGATATGTCCGTAGCTTGACTCCGTAAGAGATTTTCTGTGAATAATTTTCAGTAAATTTAATATTGTTGCACATTTGTCCTTTTCTAATTCTTTAATTGAATAAAAGAAGCGAATTACTAAACTACCAAAGGATGATTATTAAAATCTCATTGATAGCAGACCACGATGTCGACTAATATAAAAGCAAACGCGTGAGTGGGTGTTTTGATAATCTTACTTGATTTCGCAATCACAATAGGGCGCATACATTTAACCGACAAAGAAAAAAAAAACAAAAAAATAAAAAATCTCAGTCCCACGTGAGAGAAAAGGCCTTTCCTGGTGTGTCCGCGCGTAGGACCTTACACAATAAACCTTTGTGTTATAATCTTTATTTTCAGACAATGATCGCCTTGATTTTAACGTCTTCAGGAAGAATAAAAATAAATATTTACATTTATAATATAGGAGGGATTGTCCACGTTTCTAATAAAGGAATATCTCAATATTAATTTCATAATTTATTAATGTAATAATAAAAAAATCAATTTGAACTTTGGTTGTTGCTGATATCTAGGTGCTGTTTTTTTATATTAAAATACAGCCGACCCGAAAATCGACACTAGTCAGCCAATTTGTCAAAATTATAATTTTTAATCTTTTTTCATTTAAGTGGATTCCGGAGTACCTCTAAACGAGTTTTCTCCCCAAGCGTTTATTTGTGTTTTAGGAAAACAATGTTCAAGAAAAAAAAACTTTGTAATGCAACTAAAATTGGAGGCAAGTATACATTTTTTTGTTTCGGATTATTTTTAGATTCAATTTTATTTACTGTTCCATGTGGAACGAAATTATGGATTTACCTCCAATTAGTACTAATAAAATGTATACATCTTTTGTTCGACATTTATTTTTAAAAATACAGCGTTTCCATAAAAAGAGAAAACTCCGTTTTTCAGTGCTAAGAATTGAAGTCCCCGATAACGTTCGGTCTCTTTCTTCCGATTATCGTTGTTTCTGTCGGCGGACCGATTACGGGCGGACGCTCGACGTATTGTTCTAACGGCAAGGCAAGAACAAATTCGCCTCGTGCCTACAAAGCGCGAAATGAACAGGGGTCAAATCGGAGATCTCGACTGACTCCAGCATCCTCTTAAGTGTGGCTTTTACGTTAGTATTCCAAAATTATTTGAATAATTAAGCGCAACAAATCGATTGATTTTTTTAGAACAGGAAGAAAAATGACAAAAGAATAAAAAAAAATATTTGATTTACACCAGTTTCCTATCAAAATTTGATCAATACGAGTTAGGTACCAAGTCCTTTTCTGGCTTCTCCGGCCATGTACAAGAATAATTCTAGCATGAGTTTCTTAGTCCATATGGGCTATACAAAGTTAGAAAATTTCATTACAATATACAGGGTTGCTTAAAAGTTATAATCGAAAATGTAAATGTTCAGGTGGGCTTTTGCGGCACGATATCTTTGTTAGGGTGGATATTAAGAAAAATGAAATGAACTACTAGTATTATTTTGCCCCTGTACGCTGCCTTATACTTTCCGGACACCCTGTATATTATTGACGTTTAATGAATAAAGGGGCTACTAACCTTTCCTTACCTGGTCTGACAGTTATGAATCATTTACTGGACTGCAATTAATCATGTAAACCAGGATTCATTATACAGTATGAAGTAAATCATTTACTTAAATAGACAATAACCTCAGGAGCTTTGAGTTGCTACAATATTAACTAAACTTACAACTTTGATTGTGTAATTTATGTCGCAGCCAAAGGAATCTGATTGATTCGTTATTGAGCAAAATTTTCCGACACCAAACAAGATACTTTCATTGAAGGTTAGAGACAATGCTGTATCATGAGTGATAGACATCTTTTGGACTTCCATTGTCTTTATTTCATTTAAATCACAACGTTTCAACTGGTAAGTATCTCCACTCGTCTTTAGGTGAATACTGGTGATACAGTTTTCACCTGAAGATGACTGGAGATACTTACCAGTTGAAACGTTGTGATTTAAATGAAATAAAGACAATGGAAGTCCAAAACACGTCTATCACTCAAGATACTTTCAGACAATTTGGCGTTAAGCATTACGTTTCCTTTTAACTTAAAACTAAGCAATAAAAGGAATATTACTTATAAAAAAAATTCGCTTTCCTTTTGGAAATAACACTATACCTTCGTATTACACTATTTCTACAAATTATAGAGATACTACAGAACTAAATACAACATATTTAGAAAGTACTAGACAAGCTAAGTAAGACTAAAAAAAACTATTACTACTAATTAGTAAAAATGTCTAATCAATTGAAATGAAAGGGTAAAATAATATACCTATAATTAAAAACATAAAAATACATAGCAAATATGATTTTATGTATTGGCAGTTGTTTTGTTACCACAGCTGACGTAAATTTAATATAGTATGTAGTCCGTCGAGAATAGCGGCGTCTAAAAAAGTTTTTCTTCAAAATAAAACATTTTTAAATTGGTATTGGTATAGAAAATTACAGTTGCAATAATAATAGTAATATAAAAGGCTTACATTAACGATTAATTTTTTCCTTTCAAGAACGCCATTGATTTAAATATGCTGAATGAAATTGTTATTCACTGTTAGCTTTCACGGAACTCGTTGTCAATATGATTTTTATAATAACACTACCCTTTTTGAATAATATCAGGACTCTTTTATTTAAAATAGACGTTATTATGTAGAATGTAATTTAAATTACATCTTGAAAATGTCTTGTCGGCACAAATAACTTTGTCATTACGAAAAACAGCATATTTTTTATATGATGATTAAAAAGTAATTTATAAATTGAAAAAGAATTTCATTATTTTGTAGAACCAATGGCAGAATTTTATAAATAAATACCACAGGATGTAAAAAAAAACTCTTATTAAAACGCATGAAATAAAAATAAATAAATCATACAATATTTATGTAAAACAATAGTTTTAAAAGCTTTGAGCTACATTATTCTAGATAATTATATTGGCTAGATTGCTCAAATTAAGACTAATTAAAAGAATACTAATCTAGATGTATAGAGAATATAAGCTTATACTAATGATATAAAATTAACAATGTATAGTAAATATTAATTACCTAGGAAGGTGTCAAGGGTATATTATTTTGCCCCTTCGAGTTTCAAATCTACCATGTGCTCTAAAAGTTTTAAAATCTCTAAAAACACATGCCTCCATGCATGCTGTGTGAACCAGGAAGTTTTCTTGATACTGAAACAACCTTTGTGTAAGTGATTATGGGTAGGTATAGTAAAATATTTACAATTAAATTAAAATTTACAATTTACCATATTTAACGAATTTTCTCTTTCGTTCTTAAGCGTCCTTTGCAATTAAAAGTAACTGTTTGAACGAAAACATCTTAATAGCTTTCACTTTGCAGAAGACTGTAATTAGATAGTGAAAATAAACACAATATTTTTAGTCAAAAGCAAAGGCCCCGTCAACTATTGAAAGGTATTTGTCAGTCAGATGACAAATAATTTGTGATGTTATTGTGGTGTAGAAAATAATTTTCTACACAACATTAATTCACCGATTCTTTTATTCGAAAGATGATCAATAAATATCGCAAATGTAAGAAATTGTACATAATAATTTAACGATAAATACTTTTTAATAATACAACACTACTAAATTTGCAATATGCCTTGATTTATATGTATCTATAGCTACAGCTGTGTTAATAAAATATAATCTAATGATAAATAGTAGTTAACAAAGATTTTGTTAATTTAAGAAAGTAATATTTGGTATAATATTGGAAAACGCTGCTCAGTAAAAAAAAGGTTAAAACTTCTTTGCGGGTCCTTTTTTCCATTTTAGTTTGACGTGACCATTAAGTCGCTTATTTCCAAAAAATCATTTTAGCGTAATTGTGAACCCTGAAAACGATCTGAGGGATAAAATTAAATTATGTTTGAAGTAACTTTCGGCAACGGTATCCTATTACTTTAAAAATTTAATTCAGATAAAAGGAAAGTAAAATAAAGATATCCCGACTTTATGTTAATTAAAAATTTTTAAGAATAAAAAGTTTCAAAGAAGACTTAGTTAAAACAGAGATAAAAGTTTAGAGTGCTTAAGGAAAAAAAGTATGTTTACTTAAAAATCAGCTAATTTTTCTAACTTGCATAAGCAAAAAAGTTTGAGATAGAAGTGGTTAAAAAAATTGAAAGAATTCTACACAAAGCTAGTTTAGGAGATAAGCAGTGTTATTATAAGTTTGTGCAAAAAATGTATTTTTAAGCAGTAGTGGATAAAAAGTATGGAATTTTAATGAAGTTTTTAAAAAACTTTTTATATTATCTTTTTCTGTTATATTTGAAAAAAGTGTTTAGCTTGTGTTTAGCAAACGGTGAAAAAATTTATAATACGCAATTTAGACAAAAGACGAGCATCCAAAGTATATGTTTTAGCTGTTATCAACTTTAAAACTAATGCACTAATTTTTATTAATTTAGCGTCAATAAAGAACAAACGTTTCGATCTAGGGCCTGGGTCGTCATCAGACAGATTGCTCTGCTAAATTGTTGGATGTGTTCATTAATAGTGCATCTAGTACTGATGACGACTCCAGATCGAAACGTTAGTAACTGATTAAAGCTAACCAAATAAAAATTAGACTGTAAGTAGTTTTTTACTTTAAATAATCAATCAGTGTCTGTGTTGTGATGTCTTTAACTTTTTTATTTTTTATCAGATTTTCATGGTTTTTTAACCAACTCATTTATTGGAATTATTTTGTCTTCTTTTAATAATTTACATTTTTCGCTTAGGTGATGTTATGCCGGGGAAAATTAAATTGCTATCCTTTGTCACAATTTCAAAACACCCTGTGAAAAAATTGAGGCGGATGATTTTGTTTATAATCTGTTTATTCTGTTTGCTATAATCTTAGATGCATTCCTAACATTTTGTTTATGAGTTATCCCATTAAGCTACACAATTTTAAATAATAAAACATTAATTTTATAGCGGGGAAAATAGGGCTCTCCTCTCGCGAATAGTCTCATTCATCCAATATTATTATATCAAAACGATTTTATAATCATATGGTACTCTAGGGGGTATTTCAGGAGGAACGTTCACCCCTATAATATTTTTATTCTTTAAATTACAGAAATAAAATTTGATGGTTTTGTATGTGATATTATTTTACATTTTATGTTTAACCGGAAATGACCTCTTCTTTGGATTTTTAAACGGAACACTATTTCAATGACACCCCATATGTCACTTTTTGACACTTTGAATAATTTTTCTTTTTATTTCAATTTTTTCATCTAGATAGTCCTTAATGACGAGCTAATATTTCAGAGTGTGATTTCTTATGTCATTTTATAAAGAAAAGTTCATATGAACATATGTCCGCAACGGCTTAAATTTTTTGCTACAGGGTGTTGAATGTTTATTTTTAATGGTTATTTTTTAATCTCCGAAAATACTTTAGATATTATTTTTAATTTTGGTATGTGTTAATAGGATATAGATCCACAAATTTTAGTTAGAATTTCATATTCAATTGTTCCACCAGTGGCGTCCCTGCAAACATGTCCCATGATATTTTTCACAAAAAAATATGGTACGCCACTGACATTTTTCCATGCGGATATTTTTTCTGATTAATCTGGTCAATTCTGCTTGAAAACGGGATCTTGAGGTTTTCTCGTCAGATGCACCGTTCTTTATTAAAACCACTAAATTCATATTGAAACACATTATTATTAACATTGATAAAATAATTAATGATAAATTTTGTCTTATAAAAATTGTTGGAAATGACCACCATCACTTAAAAGGCATGCCTCCGCCTGTCTTCGCATCGAACTGCCCACTCCAAAAATTTTTATAAAACAAAATTTATCATTAATTATTTTATCAATGTTAATAATAATGAGTTTCAATATGAATTTAGTGGTTTTAATCAAGAACGGTGCGTCTCACGAGAAAAACTCAAGAGACCGTTTTCATGTAGAATTGATCAGGCGAATCAGAAAAGTATCCACATGGAAAAATATCAGTAGCGTACCATCTTTCTTGTAAAAAATATCAGCGGACATGTTTGCAGGGACGCCACTGGTGGAACAATTGAATTACTTTTCTAACTAAAATTTGTGGTTCTATATACTATTAACACATACCAAAATTGAAAATAATATCTAAAGTACCTTCGGAGATATTAAAAAATAACCATTTAAAAAATAAAAATTCAACACTCTGTAGCAAAAAATTTAAGCCGTTGCGGACATATATTCATATGTACTTTTGTTTATAAAATAACCTAAAGAATCACACAATGAATTATTACCATGTCATTAAGGAACACCCTGTATATGAACTCCCTAAAATGGTTACTTCTAAGACAAATTATGGCGGATTTTAAATTTTTAATTATGTTCATTTGTTTGTTAGCATTATGGCGTCATGGGTACCTAGATAAATATTCAAAGTCGTTTGCGCATCTTTTCGTATTTTTTTTCATGAATTGATATTTTTAAGAAATTATCTCTCCATTTTTAACTTGACATAAGGGTGTGTGATATCAAATTGTTGGATAAAAAGTAATCTATCTTTTCGCCCGAGTGAGCCAAAAGGTTTCCATTTGAAAAAATTGATTTTGAACGCGCTAACTTAAAATACAAAAAAGTTACAGGCTTTTAAAGTGGGACAAACTAAATTCATAACCCTGTGCACATACGTTTTGGTAATCCATCGAATTTTCAGAAAATTCGTATATGTATACGTTTCTTCCTATAGCGACTTAGAGGGCCTTCTTGTTTCGGGATCGAAAATTATCTCTTCTACTTTTCTAGTAAGGTAGCAGAATAAGAATAAAGATTTTTTTATTCGCAGTCTTCATGCAATACAATGAATAATATCTTTCTTGATGAATGGTCTCTCTGTCAATGTCGCCTTCGATTATTTTATACCGACATGCAGGTCGACGTATCCATTATCTTCAGTGTTTATTTCAAATTGTGTAGCTCTCATAAGAAATGAGATAATGTGATAATTCAAAAACAAAATGTCAGGACCTACTTTTAAGATTATAGCAAATAGATTATAAATAAAATTATTCGCCTCGATTTTTCCACATGGTGTTTTGAAATTGTGACCAAAGCAACACTTTAGTTTTAATTTTCTTCGGTATAACATCATCTAAGCGAAAAGAGATTAATTATTAAATAATCACAATAAATGTATTTACAAGCTCGTGAAATAATCATGAAAATCGGATGAAAAATAACAAAGATATAAACCATCAAACCAAAAACAAAAATTTTGATGTGGCGGAATTTATGCCGGGGAGAGTGTAGTTTAGATTTATTTTAAAACATTTACCTTGGCAAAACAACAAAAATAAGAAATGGTAAAATTAATATCCATCCGGTGTCGACCAAGTCAAACTCGTGCTCCAAGAAGTGCCGATTCACAGATCGATAATATGCTATATTCTTTCAAAAGGTAGAGTAACCTAAAAGTTCCTTTTTAAAGAGAAAATATCAAGACTAATTTAAACTACAACAACAAAAAATACAACGAGAAAAATAAAAAAATGCATTATTTTGTTTTTTTTACAAGTCCTCTTTTTATGCTTGTTCTCTTCACCGAAAGTGGCGCTTTCCAGACCTCTCCGAGAGAGGGGACGGGAAAGTATCGAAGCGGGCGGGATTCCCACTCGCTTCGAGTCACCATGTACTCCTCATAGTTTTTTAACCGATAAATAAATAAAACCAGAGATGTCGAGTGCGGGATTTGAACCCGCGACTCTCAGATCGCCAGAAGTACGGTACATATCTCGGGCCATCGGAGACTTTACGGACTCGTGCGGTGACCTCCCTCTCTGCATCTCGTCCATAAAAGCCTATTTTCGGCCCTTGATACGTAATGTACTATTCCTTGTTTGTCATATGAAAGAGAAGCTTTGTGGACACAAATAGGTTTGACCAAAGATATTACAAACTACAGATGGAAACATGTACATTTCTAGCCTACGCAACAACTGCAAACAGTCTTTCACACCTCTTTCGGTCATTATTGCAGCATAGATTAACATATTTATCGCACAGGTATCTTGCAAAATCCCAATTAAAAATTTGTTAATTTGACAATTACAACTGGTTTATGATAATCCGCAATTGCTCTTATAACAAATTTATTTCCCAATAATTTTACTATAAACTTTGAGAAGGCGATGAGAGATTCTTCAAAAAAATATTATTATACTTAAAAGTATCAAACGAATCTTGAACTAATCCAACTGCAATCTGGCAACATCTATTTCTATTATACTACTGCGCTACGATCCAGGAGCCAAGATATGAATGAATACTAGTCTAGTAAACGTTACGACGTTGGCGCTCTGATCTAACGGATTGTTTATATATTTTGGTTGATTTGTGTTTTTTGTGATTATTGGTGAAAAATCGCCTTTATTATAAACAGTCGTGGAGCATTCATGTCTAGTTTGTAAAAGAATGGATCATTTAAATAAGAAGTTATCTTTTAATCGGTAAATATGGTTATGTTTTAATATTTAACCATCTGATATAACCAGACTTCAACATTGTTGCCATTCAGCCAACAAACATGTAATTCTCTCTTCCACCCATTAGTGATTTTCAATAACATTTCACACAATCATAGTTTCACTTTCCAAGAGTTTTATGAATGGATTATGGGATGTGTAGTTTACAATAGTTTTGGGTTTGACCAATTTCTCTAAAAAATTTTGCATATTAACGTGCGCATTTGAAAAAATTTCCTGTATCTCGGAATCCGAGCATTTTTATAGAAATCCTTTGTCTTAAGATATTGTAAGGAGCCACTTGCTGAAGTTACGGATCATATAAACAGGAACAAAGGAGCCACTTGCTGAAGTTACGGATCATATAAACAGGAACAAACCGTTTACATACAAATGTAAACAAACAAAAATCTACCTATCGAATTATATAGCACATTATACGATTTCCTGCTTTGAAGATAATAGGTTCTAAAATCACCGAGGCCATGCTTATTTGGTAGTGCTGTATATAGATAAAACAGGACCTACGATGACTTACTAAAGGCCTGCCCCAGTACCAAGACTTCACTTTCTGCGTCCACCCGCCTAAACTCGATCGGAGGCCTCCGAGGTACCCGCTCTGTAAAATAGTACATAGTTATAGAATTCTGCCCTCTATTACTTAAATATATGGTTATAGAATTCTGAGCGCTCTTAAAAGTATTTTGTGAAAATCCCGCTTAATTTTTTTTACTAATACAGTACCCATTTTTTTTTAAATATGCAGAGATTTAGACCACGACACTCGCTGGGTCAACATTTTGACTGGTGTCATTTGATAGAGCTGACAACTGATTTTTTGAATACTTATATACAGGATGTTCGGGAAAATCTCCCAGATATGAACAAAATAAGTGAAAAGAGTACTATAAGTTCATATAAACTTTTTTCGTATAGGTCTCCTCTTTGGAGATATGGGCTCCCAAAGTGCTCCAATGGAATAAAGCTTTTTGCGCATAATTATTGAACCACCAGGTACATTAATTTCTTTTTTTTAATATGATGTACAGGGTTTTCATTTTTGGGTAGTTTTACGGGGTATCTTCGGTATTAGTAAAGATAGAAGGATGCGGTTTTCGCAGCACTGTGCTACTTTTTTGTCAAACAGAAGATGCCGTAGTAATCCGAATTTTTCTAGGCCGCCTTGTTTTTGATATACGGGATGTTTTTGAGAATTGTGCCTTTTGGGACACTCCCCATATCTCGGTTACCCCGTAACGCATCAAAAAGAAATAAAGGTTCTTTTTGTAGTTTTTTACGTAGAATCCAGTGACGTACTCAGATTTTTTCTACATTCTATAGTTTTCAAGAAAAATAAACAAATTTGCTTTTTTAAATGGGTCACCCTATATATTTTTCAATAATATAATTATGTTTGTAACAAGCTTCGCAAACATATATAACACTTTATTTTTAGTCTTAGTATTAGGCCCGAAATATACGTTTTTCAAAAATATACCAATTTTTTTAGTAGGCCATGACGGATATTAAAAACAAACAAAAGAACACAGTCCTATGTGTCATAATAATAAAATCTTCTAATTCTGTCAGAGCATTCAGGTTCTCTAAGTTGTTTTAAAATTTCCAATTAATAATGAACAATCAGTTTGTCCTAATTATGGCAGAGCATGTAAACTTTGGGAAGTACGACATGCTCGTTTGTTATATCCAGTGTAACGAAAATGCAGATAGAGCATTAGAAGTGTATTTGAATAGGTAAATATAAGCCCTTATGTAGTAATTCTATGAAATTTATAAATTTTCTTAAATTACTTGTAGATATCCCGAAAGACAACAACCGGATAACGAATTTTTCGAAGAATAAAATCAAATGTAATTGAACACGGTTCATTTTCTAAACCTCGCCCTAAAATCTACCACAAGGATGAAATAAATGTGTTAGCCTCAATTGAAATAAATTCAAGTAGTTCTTGTAGAAACGTTCAATTTTCGGTCGGAATAATTAAATCAAGAGTGCAAAGAGTCCTAAAAAAACACAATTATTTTAAGCCATATAAATTCCACCGAGTACAAAACTTACATCCTGGTGATGCACAGCGCCGTATAGAGTTTTGCAATTGGTATTTACAAAATCTGAACAGGGAAAAAAATTTTGAAAAACAGTTATATGGTCTGATGACGCTCATTTTACCAGTGCTGGCATGCTTAATCGACAGAATACGAGGTTTTGTCTCAGGAAAATCAGCATGTAATATTTCCAATCGAACGGCAAGGCAGATTTGGCGTTAGCGTTTCATGCTTTATACTGAATAGCGAAATACTTTATAATATATTTGAAGGAAGCCTTAATGCAAATAACTATTTGGAAATTCTGGAAAACGTTGTGCCAGAAATAATAGACGATGTGCCCTTAGGTGGTCTCAATAACTTGCATCTTCAATAGGATGGACAAAAAAGTAGCACAGTGCTGCGAAAACCGCATCCTTCTATCTTTACTAGTAACGGAGATACCCCGTAAAACTACCCAAAAATGGATACCCTGTAGTGTTATACAGTATAGCCCCTTTTTTAACGCTCTGTATGATAAGAACTTTGAACAATGGTCTTTACATACCTCTAACTATTCACTAAAAATTAAGTACTCTTCATTCATGTCGCTAATCCTAACCGTTTTCGAAAAAACGGCGTTTCATAAACATCATGTATTTGGCGTATTTCAATAAAACATACATCTTTGTTCCTATCAAATGTTCGACCTTCTAAATTCCGCTTTTTCATATTTAACCCGTGAGAAGTTATGGGACTATTATTATTATGTAAATAAAATGCAGTTTTTTCGAAAACGGCTAGGATTAGCGACATGAATGAAGAGTACTTGATTTTTAGTCAATAGTTAAAGGTATGTAAAAAACATTGTCCAAAGTTCTCATCATACAGGGCGTAAACAAAATGGGCCCATGAGTGTTACAGCTAGTCCGTCCCTGCAGCTGTGAGTAATTCACAACAGTTTCTTGGGTAGTAATTTGACGGGTCTTACCTGGTATACATCATATTAAAAAAAAATTTAATATACCTGGTGGTTCAATAATTATGTGTAAAAACTTGATTCTATTGGAGCTCTTTGGGAGCCCATATCTCCAAAGAGGAGGCCTATACGAAAAATGAACTCGTATTACTCTTTTTACTTGTTTTCTTCATATCCGGTAGATTTCCTACATTTTCCCAGACACCCTGTATACTATAATACTCATTTCTCTTTAAATAAGGGAATTTATTACGGTAAAGCTGGCGGTTTTCGAGATAAATCGGCCAAAACTAATATTTTCACAATAATATATAAGTAATTTATTGTTGGTTTATTTTTAAAAATTACTTGCCAAACTTTAGAAATTTAACAAACAAAATTTTATTTTTAACTTTTTGTGTTTCGCAGAAGTAAATTTTGAGCATCTTGCTATCTGGAAAACTGCCAGTTTTATCGGAATAAATTAAGAGTACCTAAAGAGGAATGAGCAAAGTATTTAAAAAATCAGTTTTCAGCTCTATCAAATAACACCGGTCAAAACTTTGACTCAACGAGTCCGTTCCTGACTTCCCTGCCAATGTAAAACATCTACTATAATACGGTTTAATGGCTCTTTATTGCCTCTATAACATATTAAAATTTCATTAAATTATACCGGTCCGATTAAAAGTTAGAGCCAAAAATGTAAATTGCTTTGGGGGTACTGTAGCTCCGTTATGACAAATTAAGTTTATTTTGATCTCTGTATGCTCCCGAGGGATTAGGGGCACTTGCAGAACACCCTGTATAGTTAAAGTTTAATTATATTATTCAGTGTTTAAATTATCTCTTCCAATTCAGTGATTCGGAATAATGTGATCCCATTTTTAATAAGGATAGCATGAAGCTGCAGGGGTAACATTTTTTAAATATCCGAGAATAGGCAGAGAACAAACAAATAGAGATATTGCCTTTTTCAGGTAAGAAAAACAACCGAGTTTAAGGTTACAGAATAAGTTTTACAATGGCATAATGGTAAATTGTTAACCAAGGTTCAGAGGTAGGCTATTATTGCCCGACCGACAGTAAATTAATAAAAATGAATTTTCCAAAAGGAGTTCGAAATGATTTCCGTCATTCTCCAAACATAAATAGCACTGTCAAATTTAAAACATTCATTAGGATTTGTGGCGTTGTGCTTTGAAATGCCTCCATAACTGGTCGTCCAAGGCAAGGTCTTCTTCTCTTTCCTAGTATGTTTCTTGCCAATGTATCTATCTGTTTTTTTTTTTTCATATTTACTGTTTTGTTATTGTTAATAAATTATCTTTAATTATGTAGTGCATTACTATAAAATAATTTTAAAAAATATTCATTTAGAACATGTTTACACAAAATTATGGGATATCCAGTTCCTTTTTAATTTAACAAGGATGATTAAAAAGGCTCGAAACGTAATTAAACTATAGTGTGTTCATTGAATTTAGAATAAAAAAGACTTAAAATTTGACATTATAAGAACAGGGTCGTATCAGAAATAATTAAGTTGATGATGCTTGTTTGAAAACGAAACGCCTTATAAATAAAATTGTTAATATTAACACCGGAAAAAAATTTAATTAAAAATCCAAAATTTTAGTTTTTTTGTAAATAACACAAAAGTTAAACATCTTATCGAAACTTTTTGTGTGACCTATTGTTGTGAAACTTTTTCTTATTTAATTGAACTGTATTTGTTACCACTGATCCCCATATAGGCCCTCCGTATCTTGGACACCCTGTATAGTAAGTAATATACGCTAAATTTAAATTGTTCATCAGTCAGTATGACTATGGTCGTAATTGTAAAATATTAAGTAGTCATTAAAAAATATAAAGTTATCGCCATACTATTTAAATGTTTAATCAAAATTCTTTAGTTTAGTCATCATTAAAGTTGGAAACATATGGGGAAAAAATCTATTGTTCGATTTCGATAAATTTTGACTTACCATAAGTTTTTCAATAAAGATCCATTAAATGGAACCATGCGGCTTGTACGCCCCTTAAATCTAACCGACAACGGATTTTCCTAAATAACTCAGCCGGTTCGGATGCTACGAAAAAAAAATGTGAAGGGCAAAATTGAAGAGCTTGACAGAGCGCGTAAGCTCGAACAAACCTGATGCCGATATCTCAATGAGTTCGCGAATTATCGCGATTTTTAACTGCAAAAACAATAAAATTTAATTAATTATATCTCGAGAAGGGGCAAAGTTGGGGCATCAATTTTTCGCGAATCAACCGAGTACTTTGATGGGCCGGAAGCTGGGTGTGGTGGGGCAATGAGGAGAAGAGTTATGGGGGGGGGGGGGGGATTTTTTTTTTTTATGGTCAAACACAAGCACTATAGGAAAAATCCTTTAGGGCACTCTGGGAGTGGTGCGTGTGCGCAAAAATCGATCCACGTTGGTTTTGAATCGTTGGAGGTTATATTCGTTTGGAAAAACGACCTCGGGGAGGTCGTTCCACAAAGATGTAGTCCTCCAGATGAAAGAATTCTTAAATAATGAAGTTCGAGGAGTACTAAGCTTAACCACATATGGATGGGCGGCAGTGGCTCGTCGTGTATTTCTGCTAATCGTCGCTCTGGGCGGAATTAAGATGGCAAGGTCAGCCGAGCACCTTCCATGAAAATATCTGTAAAAGAGAGTCAAATCCCCAACCTGTCTTCGATGTTCTAGGCTGTCGAGGCTCTTCGTCAGCTCGTGGTCTCCGATCAGACGAATAGCCCTCCTTTCGATGGAATCCAGCAGCCGAAGAGTATGTTTGGGTGCAGAGCTCCAGACATGAGAGCAGTATTCCAGTGATGGTCGAATCTGGGCTTTGTATAGTGTCAAAAGTTGTTGAGGTGTGTACAACTTTCTGGTTCGGAAGAGTACCCCAAGCTTCTGAGAAGCTACCTTGGGGATTGCCACAACGTGGTTATGCCAAGACATATTTCCTCCGAGATTGACGCCCAGCAAATTAATAGATGAAGCCAGTGGGATTGCGTGTCCGGCCATGACTATTTCCGGTTCTGTAATGTTAACCTTTTTAGAGAAAACTGCTGCCTGGGTTTTTTTAGCGTTAAATTCGACTTGGTTACTGTCACCCCAAGCCAAAATTTCTTCCAGGTCTTTGTTGAGGCGTGATACTTCATGCTGTCTGCGAAGATGTGCGTCGGCAGCCGATGTTTGCGCATTCAAAGAGAAAGATGAGATAAGTGGGCTATCGTCAGCAAAACTAAATATCGGATTTTGAGTTTTCACTAGAAGGTCATTAATGTAGAGTAGGAAGAGAGTGGGTGACAATATGGACCCTTGAGGAACACCGGCATTGATGGTGAAGGTGTCTGAGAGAAATTCGTCAATCGCCACTTGCAGAGAGCGGTCCTTAAGAAAGCTAGACAACCATGCACAGAATCGACTGGGCAAGGATCGCAGTTTACTTAGAAGCCCCTCATGCCAAATACGATCAAAAGCTTTAGAAATATCCAGTGCAACAACCCGAGACTCCCCATGATGTTCGATTGCGTTGTTCCAAATATGGGTGACATAGGCTAGAAGATCTCCAGTTGATCTGGACTTCCGAAAACCATATTGATGATCGCTGATAATGTTGAAGCCTTCCAAGTACTTTAGAAGATGTTGGTTAATAGCTTTCTCCATTACTTTTGATATAACTGAAAGCAATGCGACTGGTCGGTAGTTGTTAGGCAGGGTTCTCTTACCTTTCTTTGGAATAGGCTGGACTCGCGCCGTCTTCCAGCAAGATGGAAATATTCCTTTTTTGTAGGATAAGTTGAAAAGTCTACAAAATACTGGTGTTAGTTCATCGGCGCATCTCTTGAGAACTATAATAGGAATTTCGTCTGGACCAGTGGATATTACATAAATGCTAATAAGTAGTTTATTAATCGAGCTACGGGGATCAGGCCGAATTAAATTTGTTAATTTTTTTATCAGCTACGAGGGGGGATTGGCGAAAAATTTATTTTCGCAATTGCGCGCTTGCCATGGCATACAAGAAATGGCCACTATTTAATATCTCCGAAAATACTCTAGATATTATGTACAATTTTGGTATGTTTTAATAAGATATAAAACCACACATTTTAGTTAGAAAAGTTATTCAATTGTTCCACCAGTGGCGTCCCTGCAAATATCTCCTCTGATATTCTTTACAAAAAACATGGTCCGCCACTGACATTTTTCCATGTGGATATTTTCCTGATTATATTTTCTGACCGTAATTACCGTATATTAACGTATTTAAAATCAAGAATCTCCTGTTCGTTGGTTAAATATTTAAAGTTATGACGAGTTTGCTCCACAGATGGCAACATAACATTTTTAAACCTTAATTTTTTGTTTTGAGTAAAATGAACATTTTGATAGAATTATAAGAATTAATTTAGACGATGAGTATTGTATAAATAAACAGATTTACGGTGGTAGGGTCCACTTCCGTTTTCAATGAGAATAGATATTGGCCAAAAATTGATTACCACAATTGATTCAAATTTGATGAAACACAAGCACTATAGGAAAAATCCTTTAGGGCACTCTGGGAGTGGTGCGTGTGCGCAAAAAGTGATTCACGTTGTTTTGGAATCGTTGGAGGTTATATTCGTTGGGAAAAACGACGTATGTGGGCATACAATTATATTACACACAACTTTTCCAAATAGTTTTTTTTTTAAATTCGATCAATAAATGTCATTTTTCGACATTTTATGGAGAAAACGTCAAATTTAACTATGTAATTTTTGGTTCATATTGAAGTAAAAAGTTATGGTAAATTCAAGTTTACCCCAATCGAAAATACATTTTCTCCCCATGTGGTTTCAACTTTAATTGCGACACTGTATATTTTAAATATGACACAGTTAAAAAGACCCATTGGCCATGTAATTTTTTACCTGCGCTCAACTTCAGCTACTCATTCTTATGGTACCACTTTTGAATTTGGTACCCAAAACATTAAAGGGCCTAATACTTTTTCAGGTTCTATGTTCCTAATAGAAATGAGGTCAAAATATTGTTAACGGGTTAAATTACTTTTTGACCAGTTAGACAGACGAAGATGGTAAGTAATTGAAGTAAATTTCCACTAAATAGCGATAGTTTAATTCAGCATTAAATATCACCGAGAATTTGAGGTAAATGTGTTGTTGGAATTAATAAAATTTGTGTTATATAAATGAGCTGTCTCTATTGCAGAGCTAAAAATCTATTATTTCTAAATTTCATCCATAAAGGAAATTTATTAGAAGGACCTAACCAAATCTTCTTCGATATTATGCGTTCCTAATACAAAATATACCCCTAAGTGTTAAAGGGGTTTAAAACGTCACTAAATGCTTGATTTAATAATATATAGAAAAAATAATATAAACTATAGATTAATTTAATAGTAAATTTTTCATTGTACCAAGAAACAAATTTAAACGTTTGATTTAAAATAAGTTGTCGTGTTTGTTGAATCGTTTGTAGTTACCAAATTTCTAATTCTGTACGTAATCACTTTCTTTTCAATAATAACGACAAAGAACTTTATTAAAACTTTTAAAATGACGATAACCAAGGAAGGATTCATGACAAAGCGATACCATGGTACGAATAACACCAAGTGATACAGCTGAAGGGGGAATCAACCACCAGGAGGTACCTTTTGTTCTCAAATGTATCCTCTTCTGCTGTTATACGTTCCTGATGGAAATAGAGCACGTCAAGGATCAACGGGTGAAATCAATTGTTGGTGGAACGTGAGATATAAATTTCCGTGCAACTTGCACATTATATTTTGTAGGTAAAACATCTATGCGATATTTGTATTTGACGGTATGAAGTACACTAAGTTACAATACGCTTATTAAAACTGGGTGGTACTATGCCACTTACTTTAAAATTGTAATGGTGTAGATTTGTAATCGATATTACAGCCCCATTATAGAGGGTGTTCGGGCATCAGGGTACTTGAAGAGATTATTCTACATGTTAAAATATAGATAGTAATAATATAAAGTTGAGAACTCGATACTTTCCCAGTTACGGCCTATCAAAGTTAATTTATTTATCTTATTTTTAACATCTCTCTGTTAGTTTATAAACTATCAAGTTGATATGTGGCACAGGGACTTCATTACTTGTATCATTCTATTATAAAAATATGTTTATGCCACTTTATCTGATATTGAAATTATGCGGGAGCCACTCTGCGCAATGGTAAATATAATACATTTTTGAGGAGATGATGAATAGAATACTGACGCCTACTTGGAAGGCTAGAGCCGACGGGATTACAGGAATAATTATTTCTGCGGAAACAACCAGTCAGTGCGTCGAAGAAGAACAGTCCATCCTAAGTCAATCCATCATTATTCTAGCAAACCATTGTATTAATCGCTAGTTAAATTCCAGGTAAAGATTGTTTCACGAAAAATCGATATAACTTAATGACTGCACTAAAAGTACCTGGGCCATCCCATTATTTATGACCGTTTGTTATTATTATGTGGAAAGGACCGGATTGTAATAATTATAATTAAATATAGGCACATCAGGTAGGTTAGGTTGCTTAATTTATATTTAAATATCTTTTTGTGGTAAAATTTGTTAGTTCTTGAGGAATGGTTCAAGAATTGTCTTTTACCAAGCATTCCTCAGAATAGCGTGATAGTAATGGACAATGCGAGCTATCACAGTCGCCAATTACATAAAGCTACAAGCTCAAATAATACAAAATTGGAGATTCGGAACTACATGGCGGAATGAAGAAAGTTATAAAAAAAGTGATCTTTTAGAAGTTTTAAAGACATTTTGTATAAAAAAAGTATATGTTTGTGACACATTGGCAGAAGAAATTGGACATACAGTGCTACGGCTCCCACCCTATTATTGCATTTGCACCAGTTAAAATCACTGGTTAGGTCTGAAAATATTTTTCCGACTTTAAGTTCTAGTGTTGTAGAATTAATGCGAAAATGCTTTAATGATATTCCCCAGGTAGTTGAAAAAATTCAGTCCGTCACGTAATAACTGTAGAAAATTCGTATATTAGTATGGATCGTATAATTAATCCAATTATAATTAATTTTGATGAGGATAGCGATACAGAACTATCTATAGAATGACATTATAAATGTAAATAAATATGACTAGTAATATTTAAAAAAAATGATATTTCATTTGATTACATTAATATAATCATATCATTACTTGTTTTCCTTAGTCCGTCCCTTCATACTTCACTTGTTTATTGCCAAGCTCTTGTCGACACAATGGGACCGACCCAGGAAATCATTAAGTCGTATCCAATTTTCGTGAAACGTACTGTACTAGAATAATGTTCTCAGTTTAAGAATGTCAACAGGCAATAAAGAAAGAAACCTTCTTGCTTGATACATTAAACTTATTGGCAGCAACCAGATAAAAAAAAGATTGTCTATTCGAGTCAACTCTAATACTCTTCACCAATTAATTATCGAATATTCAAAAACTCACGTCCTAATTAATAAGCTATTATTTCATTAATAATAAACTTTCTTTAACTGATAAGAAATAGAAAATTCAACGGGGTACAATCTAAAAAATGCATTGGTATCTAAGACTAATTTTATCTTGCTGTTAATGTTTTAGCTCATGTAAAAGTAATTTCTAGTTAGCAAAACAGATTTTCGTTTCAACTGAATTACGATGAATAAGATGATCTAGTTAACAGATCTAACTCTTATTTTTAATTACTTCTTAGTTAACATAACTACATTATCATGTTGAAACAAACACTTTTTTATTAATTAGCTCCCTATACTAATTTACTTAGTTATTGTTATTGGTCAGATATAGTAGTAATAAGTAGGTACGATGTGAGACCTGGTGCCGCACCAACTGCCGCCATTTGCTGCTAGGAAATGGCGCTGCGCGCTGTATTTTCTCGACTACCGTTGATAATACGGCATGAAGTATTAGATGTACACTTTCACTGTACTGACGAGAACTAAAGAGTTCGATACCGGTCTGCTGGTGGTTACATCCTATCAATGGAAAAGGCTTCCTTTTCCTGGTAGTACCATTCAATCTGACATGGTATTTTAAATACTACTGTGTAGACTAAATGCGCCCTTATTGTATAAGGTATCATCGAGTGGTCTGGAAAAATAATAATTTTTCCATACGTTGGTATTTAATATTTCTTTGCTCTTTTTTTAACAATAAAATGGGTAATAATTAACAAACACAATTGTTGAAACAACAATATGATGTTGCTCCTAATAACTAACTATATTGGTTATCATAAATATTTATTCTTTCGGGTACTAGAAGTACTTGGTTGACTTAAAAAGAGTTATCAGTGACTTCAACTAGAATAATCGTAGCAATAAAATTTGGCCTTCGATACTAAATTTCCTCTTATCGCCATTTTCACTAAATTTTCTTGTTATTGAGACTAAGATCTTGGTATCCTAAACTAGACCATTTTTTAGAGTGTTAAACTATATAAAATCTCGATAGATGTTAATTAACTTTTAAACTAAGCCGATTAGAGATATCACTTTTGGCTTTTGCTAAATAAAAAATAAAAACCATTTCAACAAATAAAGTCTATAATACAGAGCGCTACGCTATTTCTTTTCATTTAATTCATTTACTTAACTTCACAAATTCGAAGATAACGATACAAACACAAAGTTGAGCTATAAAATTAAGTAGGTAACCATGGATACGGTAAGTAAATAGTCTTTATCTATTTAACAGTAAAAATTATTATTGAAGTTTAAAACATTCAGCAATGACGAATGTGAACGGACTCATAACATCCGAATAATGTATGCTAGACGGTTGTATGAATTTTGGTTTCAAAATAAAATTACCCTATATTTTCTTAGTCAAAAGAAGTTTTTTTATATTGATTGTTGAATAATCTGCCATTTTCCAGAATAAGTATACGGGGTCAGGTAAAAGAGTTGAATAAATCGCCTAGGAAACCAATATCATCCATGGTGTGTTATATATTTGAAAGGAGAATTTAAAATAGTATCTTTTTAGATTAAAATATACAGGGTGTTCTATTTAAAAAATGAGGTTAGGTCCGATAACTTTTTTACCTAACCCCGTATACTTATTCTGAAAACGGCAGATTATTCAACAATCAATATAAAACAACTTCCGTATGGACCATTTTTCTTTATCTCTTTTAACTGAGAAAATATAGCGTAATTTTGAAATTGTCAATTTTTTGATTTTCCCTCGTATCTCTTAAGCGAGCTAAAATTTTCAAATTTTTATTTTACCATTTTAAGTTTGACCCAAAAAGAGCACATGACACCTACATTACTTTTTTGATAGCAATAACAATTACGGAGATACCCTATAAAAACTGTCGAAACGGGACACCCTGTACTTGTATGGTTAATTTTGAATTTTTAATGTTAAGTAAATGAATTAAATGACAAGATAATTGCGTATTGTATACTTTATTTGATGAAATAATTTTATTTTTAGGAACAGCTAAGTGATATGAAACGCTTTTTCGATAATATAACGTGTTTAGAAGAAATGGCAATTTTTTTTGTTACCTCTAGTGGCATGGCAATATTTTTTCCGTTGGAGTATTTACTTGTTACCACGCTGGTACCGATACCGCGTGGTACTTCTCTGCATGTTTATACAATCCTGATAACCGGTGCCAGTTGAAGATCAACGGGTTAAGAAGATCGAAGATCAACGAACAGGTCTTTGATCTTCTTTCTTTACCAACAACAAAGGTAAGGCGACCTTTATATTGCTGTTTAATAATCATTAAAAGTATGTTTTCATTATGTATCAGATATTTGTGTATTTATGATGAATAATATTTAAAATCATTACGGTTTTGTTGTCTTGACTGTTTTTCCAAATTATTAGTTATTGGGTTTCGGTTACTTTGAAATGAAATGCAAGTGTTTGGGTTACGTTTTGGTTTATTATACTAAACCATCTTCAGAACTATTTGTTAGGAATAAAGAAAAATGCATATAAATAAAATAGGAAGAAACGGCATTGTTGATGGTGTTAGTGACAAATTTCTTATTTTATGTTAATATTAGTTATGTATAGAATGATATGAAAAAAGATATAAATGAACATACCTTGTACAATTCTCACTTACACTAAGTTTGGCTACATTTTATATTTACATCATACTCATCATCATATTTACATGTTGAATTTTTAACGATTGGACGTGAACTAATTTATTTATTTATTTATACCATTTAGCAGTAAGGTAGGTTATTATTTAAATATAATAAAATAAAAGATATGCATATCTAATAATATTTTCATTTTGGGCACCGGTTTTGTCTGTATTATTACAATGGTGGTTAAAGAAAGGGTTAGGGAAATCCTATATTAAATTATTTGGTGCTACTAATGTTTAAAAGAAAGTACTGCGGGTTTAATCACAATTCATTCTGTAATTTTTTAATTGTTGTGCGATCTTGGTGAAAATTTTAGCAAAATGTAGATTTGTGTCTTGAGATGATATCCTGAATTTTATTTTTCAAAAAATAATCATGTATTGATCATTATATAGGCAGAAACAAAAGTAACTTTGTTACCCTTAATTTCCTAACGCTCTGTGGAATAATTGAGCCGTAGAATTTAGCTCAATTATATTTGGTTTTAAGGTGTGGCCTTTCCTTAATACAATATTTTTTGGTTCACGTCTTTAGCTATTTTTTAACAGAAAATATTTCAGTTCTTCAGTTTTATTCACAATTCAGAACATCACATTGTTTTATCGAGTAGCTTAAACAAATATCCAAAAAGAAAGTTATAAGAATATGAGGTAGTAATACGCGTTATTAATTTTTGGATATTTGTTTATGCTACTTCATAAAATCAAGTAATGTTCTGAATTGTGAATAAAAATGAAAAACTGCAATATTTTCTTTAAAAATTTGTACCTTCTTTTACAAAGCAGTTAATTACGTGAACCAAAAAACATTGTGATCTCACTTCAAAACAAAACATAATTGAGCTAAATTCTACCGCTCAATGTTTCCAAAGGGCGTCAAGAAATTAAGGGTAAAAAAGTAACTTTTGTTTCTGCCTGTATAATGATCAACATTAGTATTTTTTGAGAACTAAATTCAGGATATCATCCCAAAACTCAAGCCTACACTTTGCTAAAAATTTCACCAAGATCGGACAACAATTAAAAAACAGGACTATAAAAGGACTAACATTATCTCTTTCCGGGTTTTATTGTCGGGGAATGTATTTAAATTAAGACCTACCTTGCTACTAAATGGTATAACTAAATTAGTTCACGTCCAATCGTTAAAAATTCAACAATCAAACAAAAATATAAAATATAACCAAATTTAGTGTAAATGAGAATTGCTAATATTACCATAAAATAAGAAACTTGTCACTAACACCATCAAAAATATTGCTTCCTTCTATTTTATTTATACGCGTTTTTTCTTTATTCCTAACAAATAGTTCTGAAGATGGTTTACTACAAACCGAAACATAAACCCAATGCTTGAATTTCATTTCAAAGCGACCGAAATCTAATAACTAACTACCTAAAATTTAAATTAATCTTAATTAATAACCTATTGTACGAATTTAATAGAGTATAGTAAATATTTTGATCAGGTTACGATAATAATAAATGGAAATGGCTTGGCTTTGAAGAAATATCTTCAACACATTGATCTTCAACTGATACCAGGTGTCGGGATAGTATAAAGTGAAGCAGGTGTGTAAGGAAAATTAGGTATTACCAAATTTCACCATGGTTGTGTAAGCTTTAATTTAATATTAACCTGGGTTATTTTTTTTCAAATTTATCCTTTTTGTTCGCCTGATACGGCCATTTCCGAGGGAACCTACAATTTAACGTGGACTTGGAACGAGGATCGTCGACAATACGTTGCTTCCCCAAAGGCAACCTTTGGTTTCCCGCATTGGGATATGACCTACCGATTGGGGAGTCCCGTATCGTCTCCCGTTCCTCACGAGATGATATCCGATCTCATTCGACCTGGTTATCGGCGTGAATGGGGTGGGGATGATACTTTTTCACTATATTTTTTTTTCAATATTTTTTTTTTGCATGACGCCGGGCAGTAACGTCATTATTTATACCATTGAAATCCACCGACTGCAAATCGGTTGACCGGCTCACTATATTTATTTTAGAATACTCCGTAGACAGGAAAATCTAGTAAGAGAATAAAGACACGAACAGCCAATAAGAAGAGAAACCTTATTAAATTATAGTTGTTTTTCTCCTCCTCTCCTAGGTTTTTATTGCGTTAACGTTTCGGTTTTATTTATAATGATCTTCAGAATTTTTTTTCGCTTTTATAGGTAGGGTCCTCAAGGGTCCATATTGTATCCCACTCTCTTCTTACTCTACATTAACGACCTTCTAGTGAAAAAGAAAAATCCGATATTTAGTTTTGCTGACGATAGCACACTTATCTCATCTTTCTCTTTGAATGCGCATGCCGATGCATGAAGTATCACGCCTCAACAAAGACCTGGAAGAAATTTTGGCTTGGGGTGACAGTAACCAAGTCGAATTTAACGCTAGAAAACCCCAGGCAGCAGTTTTCTCTAAAAAGGTTAACATTACAGAACCGGATATAGTCATGGCCGGACACGCAATCCCACTGGCTTCATCTCTTAATTTGCTGGGCGTCAATCTTGGAGGAAATATGTCTTGGCATAACCACGTTGTGACAATCGCCAAGATAGCTTCTCAGAAGCTTGGGGTACTCTTCCGAACCAGAGAGTTGTACACACCTCAACAACTTTTGATACTATACAAAGCCCAGATTCGACCATCACTAGAGTACTGCTCTCATGTCTGGAGCTCTGCACCCAAACATACTCTTCGGCTACTGGATTCCATCGAAAGGAGGGCTATTCGTCTGATCGGAGATCACGAGCTGACGAAGAACCTCGACAGCCTAGAACATCGAAGACAGGTTGGGGATTTGACTCTCTTTTGCAGGTATTTTCATGGAAGGTGCTCGGCTGACCTTGCCCTCTTAATTCCGCCCAGAGCGACGAATAGCAGAAATACACGGCGAACCAGTGCCGCCCATCTATATGTGGTTAAGCTTAGTACTCCCCGAACTTCATTATTTAAGAATTCTTTCATCTGGAGGACTTCATCCTTGTGGAACGACCTTACCGAGGTCGTTTTTCCCAACGACTATAACCTCCAACGATTCAAAACCAACGCGGATCGTTTTTTGCGCACACGTACCACTCCCAGAGTGCCCTAAAGGATTTTTCCTGTAGTGCTTGTGTTTGACCATAAAAAAAAAGGTACAAAACTTCATCTTTTAACAGCACTAAATACTACATATTGTCAATTAAGTACAGATAATTAACAGTATTTCTTTTCTTCACTATAATATATAGAACGAAATCAGGAAACATTTTTTTTTAATAAATGTAACATTCCTACACATTTATGGGTATAATAATTTGTTATATAGTGCTGAACACTTTAATTTGGCTGAGTAGTACTGTAAATATAAGTTTTACAGCAACTATAATAAAAATGCTCACAAACGTTTGTCTGTTAAATGACGTGATATCATCGAATAACAGTACCGAAATGACGTCGTAAACGTATTAATTGCTGTGCGAGGGTACCATGGTGGTTCCGCTCGAAACCATGATGGTATCACGAGGAACCATGATGGCATATTTGCTGAAGAAATTATCAGGTGAACATGAGTTTCACCTGATGTGGAGGACCTTATACTTCTTGTATTTCTGAGAGTCTTTGTTTTGTTTAGGTAGCATCTAGAGAATTTAATTTAGACCAGGAACGTTTTTCTTGATAGATACCTACTTAGTTAGTTTAATGTTGATATAGTAAGAACTAGTAGTAGTAAGTAGAAGATTGAAGATATTTTTTTATATAAAGGAATCTTGGAGGTATTTAAAGTCATATGCAATTGGTTGAAGTATTACGAAAGAAAACGGTGCCGGTTTATTATGCGGTCTATTTGCCCTTTGCAGTCTACCTAATATATTTTTTAATCGAAAACACTTCATTTTATCGACATTGATCAAGAGTACCTTTTTTCAGCTTAAGGTTTAGAGTATCGAAAAAATATATTATTGTCGTTCCTTCATCATACAGGTTGTAAAAAAAGCATTTTTGTGTTACATCTAGTCCGCCCCTGTCAAACTAAATAAGCCAAATGTGTTTAAAAGGGCGAATTTCAAGGAGACTCATCTAGTAAACATTATACTGAAAAATTATTAAATTACACCTAGTACTTCCAATATCTCCATAAGGGGGCCGTAGGGAGAAAAATTTCTATGAACTTCTCCTGTTTTTTCACTTTTAAGTGTTCTATCTGAACCCGGGAGATTGCCCACATATTCTGGGACACCCTGTATATATACGGCTATTCGTCCAGAAAAGAACATGAAATGGCAAAATCGGCAAATGTACCAAGAATCAGGACGGAATTAATTCGTTTGGAAAAATTCCTGCTGCTATAGCAGCTATTTGCCGATGCTGGAACAAATTTGACGACAACCGGCATGAGGGGTGGAAATCATCGAATGTTGCTGATGGGTACATCGAAGTTTCCGTGGAAAATAAGAATTATATTGTCAGAAAATTGCTTGCAGTGAAAAGAACATCAGCGGATGTTTCCACAACGTCAACTGAGAATGCGCTTTCAATCCTCCTCAACTACGGAGAACGGTAGAATTGTGGAAGTAATTTATTATTCAAGTTGTTTAAATTGTATAATTAATATTTATGTTAAATAAAAAGTCCATTTACTTTTCAGGTGGTATTAATATCAAATAAAAATGTATAAAAAAATTATTATTTCCCAGACCACCCGATGATACCTTATACAATAAGGGTGTATTTATAATATTTATGTTAATAAATAAAATATAAATTTACTGACGACGTTTGCTTTCAAAATTTGACATTTTTATCATTAGTGACTTAAGACACTACTTTAAAGATTTAATTTTTAACACATTTGTAGAAAAAAATATGTTTTATTATTATAGAGTAAACTTTTACAGTACCCCTTGTACTCATATTAGCGATAATTACAGTATAAAAATAAATACATGACACTTAATAAGAACAATAACCGTATCCCGGGCCCAATTATTATTAAATCAATCGAATATAAAATAATACCAATTGAACGCCAGCAGGTAATATCACCAAATAACAGTACCAGCGTCATCATACAGGTATGGTATGGCACCACAATGGTACCACGAGGAACCATGATGGCATATTCACTGAAGACATTATTAGGTGAACATGAATTATACCTGCTGTGGAGGACCTTATCGTTCTGGTACGTGTCTTATTGGCCCATGTGAAAGAATTAAATTTATTCCAAACACATTGTTGTTATAAATGCCTTGTTAATTTGCTTCAATAAAAAATAAGTATGTGAAGCGTCCAAAATTTATAATTTAAGTTTTGCCGGTAAGCATATTTTTTTTGGATATTATTTGAAACGAAACAAGCTTCTTGTAACTTTTTACGTCTTTTGTTCGATTTCGTTGAAATTAGTTTTCTATGCATTATGGATTCGACAAACATTTTTTATAGAAATCTTTAAAATACTAACCTTTAACCTAGCAAATAGTCATTTTTACTAGATATTTATCTGAAATACTATACTCGGAAATATATAACATGTTGACGGTGTCCGTCAACTAATTCCTAGTCACAACTATAAAATATATCCAGTTTTGTTCAATAAAGTACTATTTTTATTTTTAATTCAATATAGTATTACATATAATATAATATATGTACATATTTATAGTTTTTGTAGACATTTTCTGGCAATTAATTGTTATTCCTGTCAGATTCTGTGTCGATACAATATTTTGTTCAATAGTATTATTTATTATTTTGTTCAATATTTTGAACTTTGTTCTGCTCGCACCATAACTCAAAGTTTTGCATATTCTTTTTAAAAGTTGTTCTAGATTATTTTCTGCATTTTCTGACGGAGTACAACTTTCTTCCTGACTCATTTTTATTAACTTTAATAATATATTTACTTTTAATTATGAAGGATGGGAAGAAGCTTTCGTGTTACATTTGTTTCTATCATGGCATATTTGATACTTGTAACATTTTATTAAATTGTAAAAGTATTGCCAACCCAAAATGAAAATATCTACTATATTTTTTAAAGTTCTTAGACTTTAAAGACCCAAATAGAAAAGGTTTTATAAAATATACGGTTCATAAGACAATTAGAGCACTTGCGCTTTAGAAAATTCCCTGCTTCGCGGGCCGTTTCCTAAATTAAACGCGTGCTCGAAGATAATGTCTTATGAAACATATATCTTAATATACTATACTTCAGTCAGTCAATTATATATAAACAGCTATACAGAATGTCCCACAAATTATGGGCCATAGAGCAACTCGAGTTATCGAAAATATACGGCTATTCGTCCAGAAAAGAACATCGACGAGTTTTCCTAAAATTCGTGAACGGCAAATGTGCCAGAAATCCGGACGGAATTAATTCCTTTGGAAAAAATCCTGCCGCTATATCAGCTACTAATTGCCGATGCTGGAGCAAATTTGACGACAACCGGCAACTGTTGCTGATGGGTACATCGAAGATTCCGTGGAAAATAAGAATTCTATTGCCAGAAAATTGGTTGCAGTGAAAAGAACATCAGTAGATGTTGCCTCAACGTTAACTGAAAATGCGGTTTCAATCTCCTCCTCAATTACGGAGAGCGGTAGAATTGCGGAAGTAATTTATTATTCAAGTTATATAATTAATAAAATTTATTAACGACGTTTGCTTCCAAAATTTGACATTTTTAACACTAGTGCCTTAAGACGCTACTAAAATATTCAGAAAAGGCGAAAGGAAAGTAGACAAGGTCTCATTCTGGACTATTCAGAACATTCATGCCAATGAATAGATGGACTTATAAAATAAAAAATCACTAATAGCATTTCAATCACCCGAAGGAATTAGGACGGTTACAAAGAACACAAATACGCCTAAATAAAAATAAATCAAGTTTATTTACCGTGTCTAAACTTGTAAATAAAACCGATTCCGCATTCTAATAAATTTATATATTTATAAGTTTTTGTGTCAGTTTGTTATAAATTTATTTTTCGAAAATTAAAAAGTTTTCAATATAATTTATGTTTTATTTTTACAGCAGTCATTGAATAAGCTCTTGAATGATCCCCTGCTTAATGATTGATTTAATTATGCCTGTAGGTTGGTCATGCAGTCCATATGAAAGAAACATATAGCAATTTGAAATTGTTACTTGAGACCATACAATATGAAAGATATAAATGGCAAATTTGTGGGGATTTAAAAGTTGTGGCGATCTTGCTTGGAATGCAGCTAGGTTATACCAAATACTGCTGCTTCCTCTGCGAATGGGACAGTCGAGCACGATCGGATCACTACAGAAAGAAAATTTGGCCACCGAGAGAGTCTTTTGAGCCAGGAAAGAAAAATGTGACCAGCGCGCCATTAGTTGCCCCAGAAAAGATTTTACTACCGCCACTTCATATAAAATTGGGACTTATGAAAAATTTTGTGAAGGCAATGGACAAAGAAGGCCGTGCTTTTAGTTATTTAAAAGAAAAGTTCCCTATAATCAGTGACGCTAAAATTAAAGAGGGAATATTTGTGGGTCCCCAGATTAGGAAACTTTTCGGAGATGCGCAATTCGATTCCATACTTGAAGGCAAGGAAAAAGACGCTTGGGATGCCTTTAAAATGGTTGCAAAAAATTTCTTGGGAAACATAAAAGCAGAAAATTATAAAGACCTGGTTGCCCAACTTCTTTTGTGTTACCAAAACCTAGGGTGTAATATGTCGTTGAAAATTCATTTCCTGGATTCTCATCTGGATTACTTTCCGGAAAATTGTGGTGCTGTAAGTGACGAACACGGTGAGAGGTTCCACCAGGATATTTCGAACATGGAAAGAAGATATCAGGGAAAATGGAACTGTGAGATGTTAGCCGACTACTGCTGGACTATTACGAGAGATGCCCCAGAGGCTGCTTTCAAAAGGCAAGCTAAGCAGCGCAAAATGAGTGTCTAAACTTTGGATTCAATGATAAAAATGTGCTATTTAGTTGCTTTTGTTGAACCAACAATATATTGTTATCTGTATTTTGTATGTCCATTGTATATGCCTATGAATTAAAATTTTGTAACAAATAATTGAGATTTTTTTTTTGCGAGCCAACTAAAATCTTTAATAGGTATTTTTTAGTTACTTGGGTACAGTTGAATCCAAAAAAATAGGTTTTGTTCAGGAAACAAAAAAAAAGTTGAAATTTGTTTCCCAGTGTAATCAATGCATTGGTACGTGCCCGAGAAAAGGCAATAAAATATCACTGCATTGCTCTTTGATTATTCATGGCGCCTGAACCTTCCGACCAGTGATAAAACTAAACAATTCGGTTCAGGCAAATAAGCAGCCTAACCAGGGTATTTCTTAGAAGATTATTTTATTGCTGACGCCTTTTTGGGACTTACCAAAAATGCAAATTACGAAACGAGAGTTCGTCGATCTCAGCTAGCCAATGGCACGCGCATCAAGGCACTCTGAGAGACGATGACTAACCCCGTTTTTAGTCCGTTGAAAATAATTGTAATATTGTATGTAAATATAGTTTAATGTATATAGTCAAACCTACTTTCTTCATGTTAACTAACACTCAACGACTTCCCCCAAATGTCACAACGAAATAATATCTCCAAAACGATTTCAAATATTGCAATGGAGATAGGGGACACGTATTTAAATACAAATTTATCCCTTCCTATATTTTGGAGGAATGGGGGATAACTGTGGATTTTTAAATAGGATCATATACTTTTGTTTATAAAATTTAATCTACGAAAAAATCACGTTTGTTTGCTCTGTCGGTAATGAAATTATAATTTAATATAATTTAAAAAGAGTTATTTACCATTTAATTTCAACATATTTAGCGTTTGTAATGCTTGTTTGCAATGTCCCTCTTCAACTTCTAAACACTGTTTCTAGTTTCTGTCCCTTTGTCCAAATTATTTCCGTATTCGTAGTAAGATTGCAGGTAGCGTTGGGACGACGTTCGCTTGAATTTATAACTCGAGCAGTTTTTTTAATAATCGAGCGATGTCGGTTATTTCCATAATCGAGTACTCAAGCGGTTTTTCGCTCGAGCGATCACAACTCTAATTGCAGGTGCCCCTAAGCAGGCAAAGCGGATTTGATATTTTATATCATGTGACGATGTAGAAGCGCCGTAGTTCTTTACTTAGATTAAAATTTTACAAAAAACACATCAAAATATTTTCAACCTTTTTCGAGATATCGACTTTAAAAAACATCCTTTATAGTAGCCGAGTTTGAACTTTGTTTCTCCATAAAGGGCTTCAGAATCCACTGCTTTGGTTAATATATAATGTAATTGCTAAAGTAAAGTAATAATCAGCGCTACTTTACATTGCAAAGTGTACCCTACTAGCATATCTAGAAAATTATTGGAGATGAAGGCTGAAGAGGAGGTGCTTTTCTTATGCAATTAAGTCAGTTCTGGGAGATTAATATGTCAAATAAATTATAAAACTTTGGTTTATTAATAAGAAATCATTTCAGGTACAGCTAAGTAGGGAACCAGACCACATAATTATGGATGACCCAGGTAAAAAAAAATCGAGGCAGTTCACATTGAGGTCACCACATTTTTGGTATTGGCCATACCGTGTTTACAGGTAGCGGCCATCAAATGAAAGAATGGTATACCAAAGGCCTTCCGCATCAACCGTTGTTTATGTTTGCCTAATAACTTCTTCGGCAAAAGTCACCATCAAGGTACCCGCCAAGGCAAGGGTACCCATGGTACACCATTCGTATTCGGTACACCTGAAACTGAAACTTTCTAATTGATTTTTGAAACAAATATTATTACTATAAAGTTATTTGAAGTAGTTTGAAGGTGATGTCAGGATTATTTTGGCTATAGAATAGTGGGTAGGTGCTACCCTTAAAATATTAAATGGGAAGGGGGGGGGGGGGGGGGGGGGAATGGTTTGGGGGGATCTTGCCAATAATACCATAATTTGTTATTTTTTGAGTAGTAGTTTTCAAGAACCGCGTTGAAAAATCAACGTATTGACTGCATTGAGTATGGTTTCCAGGTTATTATTTAAAAAACAATATTGCCTTGACTGCTTTTTTAGTAGAATGATTAAGGGTCCGTGGGTAGTCACTCTGGGTGATACCCTTTCCAATTCTTAGCCCCGGGTCATCGCATAAAAAAGGTTTTGATAAAAATGTTACTTCAATGATCGTTTTCATCGTATCTTACCGTGTTTTTTATAATTTTTTATTGTAACTATGTAAGATATATCTCGAAATAACGTATCCCAGCTATAAATTGACAGAAACATCACTTTAGAAACGGGTACAAATAACACAAGTGCACTAAAATCGAAATAATTTTATTAAAAAAATTAAAGCTGAATAAAAACTCAACAAACGCATTAAGAATCCATTCATCCATCTTTACAGCTTGGTGACCGCGCTATGCCGCGTTATGGTGCGCCGCGAAAAGCCGCCATGGGATACCTCTGTCACATCACCTTAGTACCTTGACCAATGGTCAAATTCTGCTCCTAAGCTTTCTGTTCACCTAATACGTATGGTTACCATATGGTACCATGATAATACCATGGTATACCATGGTAAAAACCACCAGGTGTATTTGGTTGGCGATCTTTATTCGTATCGAGTCGGAACGCTGTTTCGACAAGATGAATATCAAAAAGAGCAAGCCCTAGTACAGTGATCTGTGAAATATATAATCCTAATCATATCATGGGGGGGTGTGACCGCCTCGGTTTTCAGGGTGTTAAAATCATAGGGGTAAAATAGAATTTACATATTAATTTGAGCAAACACTAGTGAAATAATGACACATATAAGAATTTAATTTGATTGAAATATAATGTTCCCTTATAATAATTGAGTGAATCTTCATTCTTCATTTTACATCCTAAGATTTATGGAATCCTAATTTATGTACCACTTAACTAAACAACTAAAGTACTAACAAAATGTCGTTCGTAGCCTACGACAGTGCCTCACAGATGATAAATAATGGAGTATGCAATATTTGTTTTTACATAAAAAGGGACTCTCGCTCTGATTAATACATATTTTTGGTCGCTACACAAAAATAATAGTTTCCGAATCGATGCTTTCGGACTACTTGCGAGTTTAAACTTCAAGATGGTTCACACAATTGTATATGTGGTTCTGGAAGAAATTGTATCAAAACTACTTAAGGTCTTATTTTTAAATATTCCTTTACAAGATATCTGGAGCTTAACCCACAATGCCAACGTCCAACGCAAGAGTAAATAGATAAAAAAAAATCGGCGCCCAAGATCCCACGGACAGTGGCATGAGTTAAAAAAATATGTGACCCGACATAGGTCTGGATCATAATGAGATTTACTGTCAACTTGTACTGACAAAAATTGGCGTCCAACGCAAGGTTATTTTATATAAAAAAATTAAAGTGCAATGCAAAACTGCAATAAAGTACAATTTGGCGCCCAACTTAGGTGAGGAATGATCTGGATTGATTTATTATGTGAGGCGAAACGGAGGTACCCTCGAATAATTAATAATCGTACCTATAAATCCGCTACATGGAGGAGGAAGTTAAAAAACTATACCCAATAAACGGGAGTAATTTAATTATAGCACTACTAGGGGAGATGGATAAAAAATTGGTGCTCAATACAGGAAGGCAACAAAATAATTTTTGGTAGAGCCTTAGTTCTTCTTTAAAAAAATTAGCTGCGACATAGGGCTGAATGCAACATAAAACTAATGCCCAATTAGCTTGCCTAATTACAGCTGCAGTGGAAATTTCATCAAATCTCTTGGAATTTATTTATTTATTTATTCACACACAAGTGATATTACAAAATAAAATATCTATCTACTATTTACTAATCCATAATACAAAATATAAAGTATTATAAAACTAAAATATAAACGATATAAACCTAAAACGTATACCGATTGACAATATAGCAAACACTCGAGAAATTAGCATTGAGCCTAACAGCAATCAAAAAAGAACTTATTTCTTGAAAAATTCCTGAAGGGAATAATAGCACTTTTCAGTCAAAACCCTTTACATTCCCTTTTAAACATTGGGATGGTTATAATTTCTTTTAAAAAATCAGGCAAATGATTATGAACTTTGACACAGAAATAAAGAGGACATCCAGGGAGCGCAACATCATACGCGCTACTCCTCGTACGATGTGATGAGACAGACAACCTGGAATTCTTTGGGATTACATCGCACAAACAAGACGAAGCACAGATACTTTCCGACAGATTAAAAATAACATTTTTGAAAAATATCTCTTGATTATGGAAACTCAGATATACTGGTGGGATAATGGGCGTTAATATAAAGAAAATCAGATAAAATGAAGACAAGGCGGAACATTATTTTAATCGAATACTCGGTACTGATATGCTTATCATAACTATGATACGTCAGTGATAAGAATGGATTAGAACAAATTCTTATTACTTCGCTTCTCTTACACCATACCAATATTTATCCAATATCTCACTATATTTCTGAGATCCTGATTTTTATAAATCTTGATTAAACAGTTAGGATACCGATAAAATACCAGTCGCATAGTCAAAATGCCATTCTCGTATTGATATTATTTGTAGAAAGCAATAAGCATTCCCTTAGTCACACGGAATGAATTATTATGCGATTTTCTTCCTGTGAAACAGTTTACAAATAGGAAAATTTTCTTTACAGTCCCTTGAATGAAAAATGTACATAAAATTGCATTAAAATACTTATTTATGTAATAAATGCATAAAGTATTATTTTTTTATTACGAACGGCAAATTCAAGCGCACGAGCCGAAGGCGAGTTCCGCAATCCCGTATGTGCAGAAAGAGACTTTATGCATACGTTTTATAAAATATTTTTTTATGGTCGTATGAGGTTTCTTTTTCGAAATTAAAATAAACTCCTGGACAAAATTAACGCAACATCATAAATTTACCATATTTTTGATGCTATTTTTTTTCTGAATTTATGATCCGATTTGAATGATTTTTTTTGCATTGTAGGTTGGTTCCTTGACAATGTCATAGTTTTCGCTGTTTATGATAAAATTTTAATTTTCGATTTCTACTGAGTGTACTAAAAATGCCATGTTTATTTCCGAAAATTCGTATCACCCTGTGGAGTATATTAGCCACCGAAGTATATTGCAGTTGACATTAAACGGTAGGTCCATCTTTCCCCAGCATTTTCTTTTTTGGTTTACTTCATTATCTCTGTTATTAAAGGATTTTTAATGTTCAATACATTCATTGTTAAATGTTTTCAAGTAGGTTTCAAGATTAAAATACTCGTCGGGCAACTGGACATACGAAACGAACGTTTAATAAGCAGTTACGGAACAGTTTTTATCAGTATGGCGAATTTTATTTGACATTTGTAACTTTAAAACACAACATCTGCAGACACATCGCTTGCAATGTCAGAAAAAGTCCATAGTCTACTTGAAAACATTTAACAATGAATGTGTTGAATATTAAAGTCTATAAAAACATGTTACGCTATAAAACGGTGTATCTCCTTTAATAACAGAGATAATGAAGTAAACCAAAAAAGAAAATGTTGGGGAAAGATGGACCTATCGTTTAAAATCAACTGCAATATGTTTCGGTTGCTAATATACTCCACAGGGTGATGCGAATTTTCGGAAATAAACATAGCATTTTTAGTACACTCAGTATAAATCGAAAATTAAATTTTTATCATAAACAGCGAAAACTATGACATTGTCATGGAACCAACCTACAATGCAAAAAAAAATCATTCAAATCGGATCATAAATTCAGAAAAATAATGTTGCGTTAATTTTGTCCAGGAGTTTATATATTGGTGTATAACCAACTCACTGTCACTTAGGAATGCCATAAGTTGGGAATATTTGCTTATATCGACTTGATTATTCAGAATTTAGCTTGGAATAGCGTGATCATAAAGTCGAAGATTTCAAAATGTGTTACCTACCTTTTTTGAAAAAACGTTAACAATACCCGTTTGCTGAGACTCTTCACTTGGTTTTGATCCAATGCAATTTAATAAACGTATTATATTCCTTTCTGTAAGCGACCTTCGATTTTTCAGGCAATAAATCTTGTGTTGCTTCATTGGTTTTATTAATTATTTCTTCGTGAAATAAATAAAACCAGAATTGTCGGTGCGGGATTTGAACCCGCGACCCTCAGATCACCAGGCGGACACTGTACCCACCGAGCCATACTACAAGCGATAATAAATAGCGGATTATATATAAATTAAATTGGCAGTTAATTTTTCAAAGATGTTTTAGAAAAATTTCTGAAGAATCTCGTTATTTATATGGCCTCAAAGACTCGGGCACTTGTAAAAAAATAAATAAAACCAGAGATGCCAACAATTCCATTGCTGTAGAGTCATCTCTATTCTTTGCATACTCTTATAATTCCTTTACCATACTAATGGCTTGTTGATAATAATTGGTGACATTTGTTTGATTACTGCATTCAACTTCTTCATCAGAGTCGTCAGATAGTGATGTGGTTTCAGTGTGGACTACATAATCGGTAGGAATGGGGTCACTATCATCTTCTAATAGCACATTGCTATGAATGTTAATGAACTCATCCAAATCCAAATAAGAGCAAACACAAAAGTTTTTTACTCATCTAATTGCTATTAACTAAATTCAATAATTTCATTTTTCTTTCTGTAATGAAGAATGTGAATTATCGAAGAATTAATGGAGATTTTGATGATGTCATATACGGCTGGAGACTGAAGAATATACTTATAGTACTTTAAACCACAGATACTAATTCATTTACCTCTTTGAGTATCTACTTTCCTAATTTCTTTATGCTTAACGAAACAATTCGAATACCATCTAAAAATACCAGTCATAGTTGCCATACCCGAGGTACTGATTGGTATACCCTACCAGCACATCAACTAGGAGCATACATTTTCGGGAAATATTTATAATTTATAAGACAAGGAAAGGTTTTGGATACAATTTGGTCAAGTCTTACCTTTAAATTCCTAATAATATTAATACAAAAAATATTAAGGACAAAATTAATATTTACCGAAGAAAAATAGGTCGGTAGTACTCACCGCGTAAAATAGTACTTATGCGGCGGCTGCTTTTATCTTTTTAGTTTCATGTTGTCCTGATAAAACTGGTATTACAATGAACCACGTAATATCGTAGTCACAAGGTTATGTTAAACAAACAGGTAAAACAAATTGGTGATAGGTAAGTACCGTCATAGTTCAGTAAAATTAGGTGTATATAGATTGAATAGACAATAAGAGGGAATAGAGAAAACGGGTTGAACAAAGTAATAAAAATATTGCCTCCTAATATGAACATTTAAAACATTATTAGTCCGACTAATATTAATATCGAAACTGTATAAGTTGGTTAACATTGCAGAACCGGATATAGTTATAACAGGACACATAATTCCCCTGGCCTCGTCTATTATGGGCGTCAATCTGAAAGGAAATATGTCTTGGCATAACCACGTTGTGGCCATCGCCAATGCAGCCTCGCAAAAACTTGGTATACTTTTCTGGACCAGAAAGATGTATACACCTCAACAACTTTTGATAATCTACAAAGCCCAGATTCCTCCATACTGCACTCATGTTTGGACCGTAAGGAGAGATAGCCATATTCGTTTGATTGGAGACCACGAGCTGATCAAGAACCTTAACAGCCTAGAACAACGAAGACAGGTTGGTGATTTAGCTCTTAATTCTACTTAGATGAACGAATAGCAGAAATATACCACTGCCGGCTAACTCATGGTTCAGCTTAGTACACATCGAAGTTGATTGTTTAAGAATTATTTCCTTTGGAGAACGGCATCCTTGTGGAATGACTTTCCGGAGGTCGTGTTTTCCAACGAATATAACTTAGAACGTGGCTCTCTTTATTATTCGCTTTATTGTTCAGGAGCATTACTTATAAAAATATGATTTTCACTTACCAAGCATCGAACACAATTTAAGAATGTACGATATGCACGTTATATGGGAAATACTCTGACTTTAAATATAAAATTTATGAGTTAATAATTCAGTGATTTCCAATGCATATATTATATCACAAGACCTATAAATTTAGTCGATTAAACTGTCCAAAATATTTTCAGGAAGAATTTGCTTGCAAATAGTTGAAAGCCAAACAATGCAACAAAAACACGAGACCGCGAAGCGGTGTAGGCTTTTTATTTTAAAATTATTGTGCATGAAACTATTTGCCACCGGTAGGACCATAAATAGACTACGCTCACGAAAACCCCCTCTGAGAACGGCAGAAACTCTTATCGAGGAAAACTTTAACATAATTGAGCGGTGGAAAGAAGACTGGGAGAAGAAGGCCACACCTGCCAACCGGGATATGCCATGCGTTACAAGCAGGCCAGAGGGCTTTGATCAACCAAGACGAATCTGGACAACACTTAACAGAATAAGGACGAATTGCGGCAGGTGCTCCGACTCACTCTTCAGGTGGGGAAAAATACCTTCCCCAAACTGTGACTGCGGCGCTGAAAGACAGACTATTAAACATCTGGTAGAGGACTGCCCAATTAGTTCTTACAGTGGCAATCCATCCGATTTCCTGATTGCGACAAGATAGTCAATAGAATATATTTGTAATCTTAATGTTTGTTTGTGAAATATTTGTTATTTTGTTGTGTACCTACCTGTGATTGTAGCCATACGCTAAATAAATAAATAAATTTGCCAAAAAGCACCATCATGCAAGAAATATTTTGGATAGTTTAATCCATTTAAATTTATAGATCGAGTGGTGTATGGATGGCTTAATTATATCCTGAATAATTTAAATTAAAGGCAATAATAAGGCATTTTATTGAAAAATTAAACAGGTCGGGAGGATTTAATTACTTATCTAAACAAAAGTCATTCAAAAACTGGTGATGTCTGATTGGGTCTATTTCACAATGAGGGAAAAAATCGTCATTAACCAACATGATTATTTCTTGTTCGTCTGGACTATGTAGTTGAATTCAGCTCGTACAACTTTATTGGAGTCAAAATCCTACCCAACCAAGTCACAAGTGGTTTCGGTATCGAAATATCTAAATATAAATGATATTGAGGCTATTTCACTTCATCCAACAAGCAACGTTAAATAAGACAAAGACACAATTACTCATATTACTTTAAGACGTACTATAGTCGCACCTTGGTCTACCTGTGCGTATTATCGTTAAGGTAACCAACAGGTAGATTCATCTCAATGATGTTCTGCTCTCCTGGTTGAATCATACCCAAATACCTACTTGCGAAAGCGAGAGTGATGCCCAGTTTGGTTGCGATCAAGGTCTTAGGTTACTGCTTGGTTCATACGTTATTTCAAGGTCAAGAAATGTATAGTATGATAAAATGTGCATATTTTGGGAGGTTTTCTAAAAACACACACATTGCATTATCTTTAGAACACATAAATCTAGAAATCCACACATACCGCAATGTTTATTTTAATCGGGCTGGAAAATTAACAAATCTTCCTGTGAAGCTCAAAGAAAATGTCGTTTCAAAGTGAAGGCACCACTGTATGGAGTACTACTAACACTATTGTATGGAGAGGAATCTCTTGTCTCTGGTAAACAACTCATTCTGAACTTATTTCTTGTTTGGTTAATTAAATTAGTTAGGCTAAGGATGGCTTCAACTACATCCGCAACATGTCCGTCATCAGAATTTGTCCCTGATAAAGAACTGAAAAATAATTTGATGGCGTAATTTTATTTCTTGTTATGCCTTGTGGGCACCCATCTGAAAATATGGCTCTAAAAATCAAGTACCATGAAGCGTTACGAAGTTAAATGACGACCAGGTCTATATTTACCTGTGCTACACCTGTTCATCGTAACCTGTTGATGTTTCTAATAGCCTAGTACCGAGGTACCGATAAACCCACTTGTTTGTGTGGTACTCACATAACTGGGTACTGCTATTGAACGAGAGGGGGGATTTTCTTTCATCCGGCTCTTCCTTCTTCCTTTGAAGTAAGGTTAAATAAATCTACGGTTATGTGTAGTAAATAATCATCTCAAGTTTTTTCGGGTTTTTCGCAAAAAAAACTTTCAGTATCTTCTTTTCCGACAAGTATTGAACAATTACGCTAAAATTAATTTTGTGCAAGATTTTTAACTGATTCTAGTGATTCTATTAAAACAGCTAAAAAAAAATATACTAGAAAATAATTTTTTTTAGTAATTAGTTGTTTTAAAAAGTTGTTATTAAATATGAGTCGGAGGCTGAATAATACGGCCATGTTGGCGGGGGACCTACAGCTTAAACATGGGCTCCGAACTACGATCCTTGGCCATACGCTGCTCCCGTACCCCACGAGATATCCGACTCGTATGGGGTAAGGATGAGGGATGCTACCCTTTTTACATCACGCCGGACAGTAATGCCATGACTTATACCACTAGAATCCACCGAGTCAGCGAATCAGTTTACCGGCCGTGGAGAATATTTATAATAACTTAAATTTTATAGAGTCGGTACGGTGTATGAAGTCCGCTAAGCAATAAAACCTCTCTAGCAGGGTAGTCGGTGGCTCTCAAACAACAATTTATATTTTAGTTATTTTCTAATTAAAATAATTAGTAAATATAAAATTAGTTTAGATAAAGAAAAATAATAATTTTTTAGCGTTTATAGTATTTAGTCAAATTAGTTTTACAAATTTATTTTGATGAAAATATGGCACTGGCATTCGAAACAAACCCTTCTTCATTGCCCGCATGTATTATTATATACATTTTTCCATTACTGGCACGGGTACTGGAATAGTAATGTTTCGAATCATCCTGACAAGACGATTTTGTTGAAGTTCCGTTTCCGTATCGTCAAGAAAAACAACTTGCCTTGACAATTCCGATTTTTTGTTTCTTAAATATTCCCTTAAAAATTGCCATCTTTTTGAAACATTATTGAACAGCTCGCAAAGCACTTTTCTGTTGTTCGTTTTTTTGTCTTTGAAGCCAAGATCTTTTAAAATGATGGTCAAACTGGTAGTTCCAATATCGCAAAGTTCTTTTTTCTTATCTTTCAAGAATAGCTTTGAGGGTAACTTATTCCTTGGCTTTATGCATATCATAAACAATATTCCCAATCGATAGTTTTATCCCTTGGGATAAATCAACGGTTTTAGAATGGAGTCGAACCCTTTTATATGGTCTGTCCAATTCCTCTTCACTTTTTTTTCGAAGTCTTCTTAAGGTCTTATCTGAAATGCCGCAAGCATCTGACGCTCGTTTTTGCACTGCCAAAACAGACACTAACGGGCCCGAGTTATCTTTTTCTAAAGTAAAATAACGTTCCAATTGTAATACCAAACGGCGTTCACCTGGATATAAATACCTTCTAGGCGTTGTGTCACCTTGCTGAACATTTTCCATAAATTTGCTTTACAACTGCTTTTAATTCACGCACAATGAGAAACAAACTAAAAGCAAAAAGCATAACTACTTATTTAAAATAGAACATACCATCCTTCACTTGAGCAAATTTTAATTATTTCTTGGAAAATAGTGATTATTATATAGATTTAACTATAATGATCCCAAAATAACTAAATTCTAGGAAAATGTACCTGAGAAAATCTTTACCTTATTGACGCAAAATGTTTGTCATTTGATAAATAAAAAAAACTATGAGTTAAAAATAAACAAGATAAAAATATTTATCGCGTTACTTAATTCTAAGATAATTTTGTTTTGGAACCGCTGATTTTGCCCCGCTCACTACAGTGAACCAGTGGAATGTTCGGTACGATCAAGTATAGCGAAGGTATTGTTAACTGTTTAACAACCTTTAATGATTTACTCCGATATCGGACTTCATAAAACGAACCAACTTTATCAATGCATTAAAATATTAAGATATAGAAGAACTAATAATAATTACCTACTATTAAATTTCAAAAAATTTACATTTTTAATTTTTTAGAAAAAATTTTGATTTTTAATTGGGTATGGATTTAATTTCTTCGATTTTTTTGGTAAATTATTGTAGTTTTTACAGTAGTTATCATTTCTATGAGTGTTATGTTGATGTGATTAATTAATGTGAATAAGTTTAATAATTAATTTAGAAAATACTTGTTCCGGTCATCAAAAATAGGATAAAAATTCCTCATTAATTAATGGAGACATAATCAATTATAGAAGAAATTGAAAATTTTAATAAGTCGGATGCAATGGAATGCTGCGTTGTGATGGAACCAAAAAAATCAAAAAATTGACAATTTCAAAATTACCCCATATTTTCTTAGTTAAAAGAGGTACAGAAAAATATTTTATACAGAAGTTTCTTCATATTGATCCTTGAATAATCTTCCGTTTTTAGAATAAGTATACGAGATTAGGTAAAAAAAATAATTATCGGACCTAACCTCATTTTTTTTTAAATGGAATACCCTTGGAATATATTTTAATCTAAAAAGATACTATTTTAAATTCTCCTTTCAAATATATAACACACCATTGATGATATTGGTTTTCTAGGCGATTTATTTAAACTTTATTACTTTAAACCACAGTAGACCATGAAACAAAAGCTAATATCCTAGAAGCAGCTATGTTGACTATTAACATTTAACGTCAATTTCATTTTTACTTATTTAGAAAAATTTGATATGATATCAGTTCATATTGAAAGTGGAAAAAACGAAGAAATGACTCAAAATGTATATTTCGCTCGCTATCCGGAAAATGGTAACCATTTAAGGACATATTTGCGACGATTCCAGTTATTTTTTACCTTAATCTGAATCTTGTATTTCGTTTCAAAGTAATAAAGTTTAAATAAATCGCTTAGGAAACCAATATCATCCATGGTGTGTTATATATATTTGAAAGGAGATTTTAAAATAATATCCTTTTAGATTAAAATATACAGTCTGTTCCATTTTAAAAAAATTAGGTTAGGTCCGATAACTTTTTTACTTGACCCCGTATAATTCGAAACGACAGATTGTTCAACAATCATATAAATAAACTTCTGTATAAAACATTTTTTCTGTACGACTTTTAACTAAGATTGAATTTATGAAAATATATTAAATTGAAATTGTCAATTTTTTGATTTTCCCCCGTATCTCTTAAGCGAGCGAAAATTTTCAAATTTTGTCATTACCATTTTAAGTTTGACGTTTGACCCAAAAAGAGCACATGGCACCTACATTACTTTTTTGATAGCACTAATAATTACGGAGATACCCTATAAAAGTGGGACACCCTGTACATAATTAAAAAGTATATAAATATTAATTGAAGATATATTCCCTTCGGTGAAATTATTTAAACTTATCCGTAATGTCTGAAGGCATGAGAAAGTAAATGGTGTAACCAAGACCAATTATATAATTATTAGAATGCGATTTTGTTCGAATAAACTTCACTTTCGAAAGGGAAATCGATTTACCGTTACGATGATTAGGGTACCAGAAGAAATTGTTTGTGAAATTGCAATGACGGTACCTTTATTTTTGTCGATAAAATTTAATACCACTTATCAGTACCGTAGTTGCATAACTACATTTATCAATGTAATCTTATTAAATACCGTTTGACATATGACAACATACGAAACAATTACACACAATGTGATTGGAGCTCTATTTTTGACTTCTTAGACCAAAGTTTACGAATAATATATACTTTTATATATGAAAGGTAGAGAGACAAAGATATTTTAGATTTACAGCAGTACTGAATACTCAGGCCATTTTATACTTAATAGAGATGACACGAAAACAAATGAAGAAACATTCAGGTGCTCTTGGTAATAAATAATGATGTAAAATCAGTTGTTATTATTTAAACCACGCAGATACAAAATCTAACCGCGTCATCTCAATCACTACCATAAAGCTATGTTGTGAAATAATTTGCTTCCATGTACTTCGATTTAAACTTTGTGTTCGTTTGTTTATCTCAATTGCAAGAAACAATATTTTTGTTGTCATCTTTATGGAAATTATGACTGGAAATGTTGAGAGTTGAGAACTTTCGCTCAATAAAAGTTAAACCATCGTGATGATTGAAAATTTTTCAGAAAATTTTTATTTTATTATCTCCATTAAATTTTATTACATGGTTTATGGGTGTTATTGTAAAAGTATCATTAACATTTTCTTAATTAAGCTATAGAACGAGGTTACATAAATAATAAATTAAGTTATTATTGGAGAGATATTTACCTGCCTACCTTTAAAATATTTGCATTAACATTACTTACTGGAATTGAGATATTAAGGGTGGGAACAGGGTAGGATTTACAACTTTTCCGCCCCTAGGCAGAAAAAAATTTGATTTGCTGCCTTATTTGTAATATTACATTACAGGAATAGGCTATTAATAATAAATTTATCGTATTTTTTAAAATGTAAATTTAGATAAGCGTGTAAATATAATCTTGGTGGAAACTGAAAACATTTCAAAGTCAAACACTTTATGAACAACTTTATAATAAAGACTAATGTCTTTATTAGACAACTCAACAAATAAAAATTCTCTAACAAAAATAATTTAAACTCACAAAAAGCCTTTTAATCAAAATAATTTAAATACCAATGCATGGAAAAATTATTATTTCTCAGACCACCCGATGATACCTTATACAATAAGGGTGTATTTTTGTCTACACAGTAGCACTTTAAAATACTATTTCAGATTGAATGGTACTACCAAGAGAAGGAAGCCTTCTTCTGGGAGATGGCGCTGCGCGTTGTGTTTTTTCGACTACCGTTGATAATACAGCGTGAAGTATAAAGTCTTCTCTGATGATAGGTATGTACCCTGTACTGACGAGAACAAAAGAGTTTGAAACCGGTCTGCAGGTGGTGACATCCTATCAATGGAGAAGACTTACTTTTCTTGGTAGTACCATTCAATCTGAACTAGTATTTCAAAGTGCTACTGTGTAAACAAAAATACGCCCTTATTGTATAAGGTATCATCGGGTGGTCTGGGAAATAATAATTTTTCCATATATGTGGTATTTGATATTAATACCACCTGAAAAGTATAGACTTTTATTTTTTAAATAAATAAAATAATTTAAAACAAATATGTTTTTGAGCCTTATGTTCTACAAAGTCTTCCAAGAATAATATCAATATTTGATTATATGTTTTTTAAATTAATTTTCGTAAACCATTTTAGGAACTTTGTCATATTGTTTCCGACTTCGTTTTCAGTTAAGGAACAATGCTGTTGAAAATGTTACCCGTTTAGTAATTTATGGTGCAATATATTAAAAATAATTATTGGCGCAATGTGAAATTTACCGCCCCTCAAAAGTAGCCGTCCTAGGTTTCGGCCTATACAAAAAAAACTATAAATATAAAAGTAATAAGTAAATTCACTTAAAACAACATTTATTTCGAAAAATTTTAAAAAATTTTAAATTATTTTTTTAGTAAAGGATGTAGTTGCATATTAGGACATAACTTTTTATATCGAAGAACTTTTCATAATTAGTTTTCGATATTGTCACAAATAAAAGTACTTTACTCTTGAACCAAATTCATATTTTTTGTGAAATCTCGTATATGACAGAACAAATTTAATATCTGATGATTAAGTTTTAGGTTTCAGACTATGCAGAACTTTTTATAAACAATAACTTTTTTTCGTAAAATTAATAATAACTAAGTTGTTCTATGGCTACAATTTAAGTAGGAATACTGTATAATTAGAGAAGAAGAAGTATTTTGCATTAAAAACCAAGGCATCTTTTAACGTACTTTTGAGTATCCATTTGGATACGCAGGCCTTTTATTTGGACACCCGGTAAACATCAAATGGTACAGACATTTTTTAATTACTTAGTAATTTAAAAACTACTGAATTGATACCAGTGATGACTGATACCTAAAAATGCTTTAAAATCAGAAAAAAAGAAAAATATGAAAAAAAATAGGGCTGTTTAAAAGACATGGATACGCAGCAAAAATTCAGTAAAGACATGGATACGCAGTAAAAAATCACTAAAAGATTGTTGCCTTGTTAAAAACGCTATGGATATGAAAATACACTCGAAAAGTGATCACATATCAAGAACAATCATCAAATAATGTACCAAACGGTTAACCACCACACACTGTACAGCAAACGATATTTGCTTAATTTTAGCGCAGGTCAAAAGCTTTAAGTTTAAAAATTTTAGCGGTAACTCGTCCCGGATAGCAGAACTTAGAGGTAATGGAAAATTGCAAAAAAAATATGCGAATCGACACTAGATTTTTTTCAGAACGATTACTTAATTAACTTATTGATTATTAATTAATTAATGATGTTACAAGTAGAATTTTCAGTATTTTTTAAACAGGAACTCAGAATTAGCAGGTGGTAATATTTTAATAGCGGACGTCGCTTGTATATCTTCCCAAATAACTATCAAATACGTAAAGTCCCGTGTGGTATTCGCACCGGACTATACAGTGGATTGTAAAGCTCAAGAAAGTTGCACCCGCGGAGGGTGGGTTAAAGTCACCTAGCTGTGTTAAGTTACGTAGGTTAATTTAACATTTTTGCAATTAATTTGTTTTTCCGAATTACCAGCGTTGCCAGTTTCAAAAAATTTTTAAAGTTCCCATTAGAGGGCGCTGGTACATACATTGTATTTAATAGATCTATGATTGTCTATAATCAGTCTAGTTTGATATTTAGTATATCCAGTTGCCCTATGATCCATAAGTTATGGCACACCCTGTATGTGCATGTTACAATTTTTTTTTAAATTATCGCCGGAAAAAAAAGGATTGCTATGTGCCCATTTTAAAGCTAAAAATACAGTTGTTGCCTTCTATACTCATATATACCCATGCAGATAATGAATTAAGCAGGTAGTTCCCAGTCTAAACCTATATCCAACGACTTTATGACGGTAGCAACGCTTAAATTGTGAACTATATGTTGCTGCCCTAGTTAAACCAAAATGCTTACATTTTACTGAATTCATTAATTAATGGAGGAAGTGGTATTATGGCAATCAAACAAGTGGGTTTCTCGATATCAACCTACCGGGAGAACAGAAAGAACAACAGGTAATCAACAGGTAGTACCTATTTATTTTCACCTGTACTTACCTGAGTGGGTATATAAATGAGTGAACACAGGTGGGCGTGCCAGTGCGCTTTAACAATGACGTTTTTCATTTGTAGCCGTTATCATAGGCACTTGCATATTCATTATGAATTCATTAGTCGCTTATAGGTGGAAAATTTACAAAGCAGATGTTATGTGTAGGTGCATTTATGGTTTGACTGAAAATAAGTCATTCTTGGTTCGTTCGAGTTGCGCTGATTATTTAAAATTATTATCATAATAAACCCGGGAAGTAAAAGAATCAACTTTGCAAATTTGTTGCTGCATATTTCATGCCAATTTTTTCTTCAGTCGGCCATTCTATTGCAGTTGTGCAGTAAAAAGAGAAATGTTTGTATTGTTTATTAAATAAAAACCAACTAATTCCTTAAGATCTTAGTTCAAGAAAATTTGTGAACTGAACTTTGGAGAACACTTTAGTGTCACTACAGTGCCGTAGAAGGTATGTTTCCTGGGGTTGGGGGAGGGGGGGGTGTACTGGTATGGCCACTTTCACCATATTTCCTGGGGGTCCCATGAGATTTCCTGGGGGGTACTGGTATGGCAACCTTCGCTTTAGGTTCCCATTGAGACCGTTTCGGGGGAGGGGGGGATACTGTCCACCCGGCGGTATGTCACTAGGTATATTGTTATTGCCAAAATATTAACAATTGTTCCGCTTTTATGTAAAGTAAACTTTATCAATTACATAACAAAACTAATGAAAGTCAACACATATCACATCCGAAATCCAGTACTAATGTATTCATTACTTGATGATGAGTTACTCGGTACCACTCGGTACTGGCTTTTACCGGAAACTTCAGAAGCGGAGAAAGTTCTTCTCATACATATGGGATCCTATTCAAAATACCCTGCAAATTTCACTTTCAATTTTTTTTTTACGTTTAAATGTTTGTAATATGATAAATTGCAATTTTAGATTATTGTTACATCATTTAATAAAATATATTGGTACTGTTGGTACTAAAAAGACCGCGTTTCTTGACCACTAAACTGCAAAATTAATAATTTAAAGTATGTTATTTACCTTAATCAAGTTGAAAATATAAAATTAACTAAATTTGTTTGAAAAATTATTGCAAAATTACTTAGTACCGCCTGTTTAGTTCACAAGTACTACTGGATTTTACCTACATTTACTTATGGATTCCTTATAATTTGGTACATCATCATAACATTGTAATGATGTTCGTGATGATGCTTTTTCTGTTTCAGTACCAAGATAATAAATATTTTAAATTCTATGAAGGATCTAGTTTCGAAATGTAAGAATTTTTTAAAGATATATTCCTTGTAAAGCTTTAGAAACTAGTTAGTTCTAGAAAATAACTTGAATACCTAAATTATTCTGATTCTAGTCTACCTAACGTAATAATTAATGGTTCTGGTGGCTGCGTGGTTAAAGCTGAATTTATAAACTCGACGTTGACGATTGACGGTGCTGTTTGACGGTGACGGTACAGCTTAAACATATTGAAATGCATAAGACCATTTATATTTGACGATGACGGTGCAGTTTGACGGCGGGTGACGGCCGTAGCAACGTTCGTAGCAAGCTTACACAGCCAATCAAAATCGTGTTTGCCTGTCACGTGATATTTAGTAAATGTTATTTTATTTTATACCATCTTATTAACCATTTTAAAGTGTACTGTTGATAAGTGTTGATAATATCATTCAGATCACATAAACACCAAAATTAATATAATCACATAAAAATACAGAAAAGCCGAGAAAAACAGGTTATGTTATCGTCGCCACCGTCAAGTTTATAAATCCAGCTTTTTACGGCACCGTCAAACAGCACCGTCAAACTGCACCGTCAATCGTCATCGTCGAGTTTATAAATTGGCCTTAAAGCTGCAGTCATTGGGAACGACAGTTCGTAGGTTTAAACCTGACTATCGCTAAACCGATTTGCACTAGGTGGATTTTAGTGGTATAAGTCATAACGTTACTGTCCGCTGTCATGCAAAAAATAGGGACGAGTGAAAAATGTACTATCCCTCATCTCTACCCCATTGGAAGGTACGGGGGACGGTACCTACTCCCCAATCGGTAGGGCACACCGCAATATGAGAATCCAAGTATTGATAGCCCTTGGGAGCGCAGCGTATGGCCGAGAATCGTGGTTCGGAGCCCTCGTTAAGCTGTAGAACTCCTTGGGAATGGTTCTACCAGGCGGAAAAAGTACGTTCTTCTTTAAAATTTTGTCTAGTGTCAAATTTAGTACTTAGATTTCTAACCAGGCAACACATTATAAGTCAAATGAAAAAAAACTCGCTGACTAAAATGGCAGAAGCGAAAAAAACAATTGAAAATCGCTTTTTTGAATTATTTTTGAAAAATGCACTTTTTTAAATGGGACACCCTATATACTTTTCTACAGGTCGGGTTTGTTTTGTCGCATATTTGTATCTTTGCCATCATCATCTACAAGTACGGCTTTTTTGACTATGTCTACCCCTTATATTATCTTACTACATATCTACCTGCACTTCAGTAGCTATAATAAAATCACTATAAAATGTGAAATCCATTGGAGCTTATTTGGTGTCCAATTTTTGAAAGTGTGCATTTGTTAAAATAATGGAAAATGTCGACTATTTTGATCAGCGGAAAGAATGGGACTAGTTTACTAATTGAACACTCTAAAAATGGTCTAGTTTAGGATACCAAGATCTTAGTCTCAATAACAAGAACATTTAATGAAATTCGATATAAGAAGAAATTTAGTATGGAAGGCCAAATTTTATTGCAACGATTATTCTAGTTGAAGTCACTAATAACTCTTTTTAAGTCAACCAAGTACTTCTAGTGCCCGAAAGAATACATTTATGATTATGATAACCAATATAGTTAGTTATTAGGAGCAATATCATATTGTTGTTTCAACAATTGTGTTTGTTAATTATTACCTATTTTATTGTTAAAAAAAAAGCAAAGAAATGTTATATACCAATATACCATAAGGGCGTATTTAGTCACAGTAGGACTTTAAAATACGATTTCAGATTGAATGATACTACCAAGAAAAGGAAGCCTTTTCCATTGATAGGATGTAAGCACCTGCAGACCGGTATCGAACTCTTTAGTTCTCGTCAGTACAGTTAAGGTGTACATCTAATACTTCACGCCGTATTATCAACGGTAGTCGAGAAAATAAAGCGCGCAGCGCCATCTCCTAGCAGCAAATGGCGGCAGTTGGTGTGACGTCAGGTCTCACATCGTACCTACTTATTACTACTATATCTGGCCAATAACAATAACTAAGTAAATTAGTATAGGGAGCTGATTAATAAAAAAGTGTTGGTTTCAACATGGTAATGTAGTTATGTTAACTAAGAAGTAGTTAAAAATTAACTAGATCATCTTATTCATCGTAATTCAGTTAAAACGAAAATTTGTTTTGCTAACTAAAAATTACTTTTACATAAGCTAAAACTTTAACAGCAAGATAAAAAAAATTAGTCTTAGATACACCGCCGTTGATAGGGGGGGGGGGTGGCGGGGTGGGAGGGAAGGTTACTGAGGGGACAGTAAACAAATCTGGATTATACGGCGAATCTCTCTCTTCAGTCGTTGTTCGTTTTCGGACGTCGTGACCCTTTCATGGAGCCTTCATAGTGATCCTTCGCCATGCTTCTCTCTCTTCCACAGTATGCATCACTTGGGACACTGACATTTGTGTTGGTCTATATATCTCACCGGTGACCTTAATCTTGACCTTCCGCCATCAACCTTCCCCTGTATCATGAGCTTTTCCCTACCGTCTTTCCGTATTACGTGACCGAAGAATTTAAGCATGCGTCGCTGGACTGTTGGTAACAATCTCTCATTGTCGCGTATTTTCACTTCTCTTAAAATGGATGCGTTGGTGCGGTATGCTGTCCAAGGTATTCTCAGCATTCTTCGGTAACATATTATCTCAAACGCCTCAATTCTTCGACATGCCGCGTTTATGGTCCAAGACTCCGAGCCATACTCTGCAATAGGGAATACTAGGGATTTCACAAGTCCTGTTTTAGTTTCCTTGCGGATGCGGTGGTCTTTCCAAATTTTAGCCAGTCTTCCCAAAGCCTCCTTCGCCATCCCAATTCTTCTTTTAATCTCTTGTTCTGAACCACCACTATTTGTTAGCTTTGTACCCAGATAAATAACATCTTCTTTGACCTCTATGTCACGGACTTGCTGCAATGGCAGAGGATCCGTTCCTGCCCGGTCTATAATCATCAAATGACATTAAGATCTATTTAGTCGCAGTCCGCATTCCAGGCTTACTTGCTCGATTCCTTGTAAGAGTTCATACATTTCTGGGTCGTTTCTAGCGATTGCGATAGTGTCATCTGCGTATCGATGGTTCGAGACCTTTTTCCCTCCTATAGATACGGCGGATAAACCAGTTAAAATACATTACACTCAAGGATGATGGGTAGAACTATGCTACGATTCATGAACGCGCGCTATGACGTAAAGAAAGATATTTTTATGACACAAACCAGGTATTGTTCCGGTCATTTATTCAACATAAACTACTCTTATTTCATTTGGTCCCCGACGTTACACTAATCGATTACTAATGACACAGTCATATCACGTCACTCTTCTGAAGTCCTACTAAAAAAGTACCTCACATGAACGTCATAAAGATCATGAAGTTCCTAGTAGTTAATGGACACGTTAGTGAAGTTATTAGGTCACACTTTACTTATAACTTCTTGAAACTTCTGTATTCCTGGTAAAAAAATCTTTGGTAAGATTTTCAGCCATAACTATTACATAGTGACAAGGTATTGGGTAGGAGTACGCACCATTTTGCTTAGTAGTTACCACACAGTTACCGTTTGCCGAGTACAGATGGTCAAAATGGTCGCTATAGCGCGAGCTGTTTCATTAATATGATTTTAGCAGCAGGATACTTAAAAAGGTGATTCTGCGTGTTAAAATAAAGATAGTAAAGTCATCTAAAAAAATCTGAATACTTTTTGAGTTACAGCCTGTCAAAGTAAATTTTGTTTTTCGTATCTTTAACTTATTGCGGTTAGTTTTTAAACTATCAACTTGATATTTGACACAGGAACTGCGCTTAGTGGCTCCTATCATGTTATAAAAATATTTTTCCGAAAATCGTTCGGAAATATTGACATTTTTGATAACATTTTTGGAAGGAAAAGTCAATATTTCTCTACACTTAGTTGTTGATAGGCAACGGAAAATAACTGTTAGGAAATATTCATTTCCTTACTGTAAGGAAATTATATTTCCTTACAGTTGTTAGTGGTCTATATAAATGATTGAAAACACGTCGTTCATAAGAAATTAATTTATATATTGAAAACCTCAATGCATTTTGAAATTATTTTGTTATATTCACAGTTATTTGACAGTTAGTACAATTATTGAAAATTAGAGAAACATTATTAGAACTATGAGAAATATTTTGGACAACATGCGAGGCAGTAGGGTTATTTTGTTGAATATTTTGTACTGTGAAAATTTTATTTGCCACCTCAACCTTATTGTTAAGAGGATCTTCAATATATCCTTCAGCAACGTTTAATGACTTCCATCCGCCATGCCTCTTTAAACTTGTTATGTTGGCACCAGAGTCAACCAATATTGTTGCAGAAGACCGAAGAAAGCAGTGACCAGTATATTCTGTCGGATTTACCAAGTTAAATGTTTATATGCATATTCGTAGTTCTCTCTTGATTTCTTTGGCAATAATTCTAATGAAGCAGTACTCACTACCTCAACCAGCTCTGGAGGAGTCCCAGAAATGGAAAATTCATCATCACTTATCATTTTATACTGTTCTGCTTTCGGAAACACCAACACTCAAATTTTGTGTACCTCCAAAGTCCAACAATATACTACCAAAATGTATAATAAACAGAAAATAATTAAAAAAGCTTTGATATCACACACGTGTTAATCAAAACTGACTTGGGCACAGGTTTGTTACGGGTAAATCATAATAAAAATCTACAAAAATATGCATATATTAAAAGAAAAGTTATTCGAACTGACATTTATTAAAAGTAATTTTTTAGTCCTCGGCATACTTAGAAACGCGTTTAAAACGGCTTTGGACCAATGAGACAGATTTATCACTTGTAAGGAAAAATTTATCAAAATAATTTTCTGTAATTGGATTAAATGAAACAATTTGATTGGTCGAAGAAGTATATTGGACAGGTGGTGGAAGTAATCCACTAAATAGCATTCGTACTTCAAAATTGTCAGCACATATCATGCTATTACCGTCGATGATTTAAAAACACTGTGAGTAATGGTAGAAATTCGCGAATTTGTGAGAATAAATAGCTTCTTATCGGGAAGATTTGTACATTTTTAGTTCTCTTTATGTAAAAAAGTACATTTTTCTATAAAAAAGTGTGATCCAAGAAATGAAATCCTAATATAGAAATAGATTATGGTGGAAACGCGTAAGCCAAGGATGTTATCCACACGTCTTTCGATGTGATGTGATGCACCTATCCACGTTTTGCCTTTTTGTTGGTTAAGATGACATTTGACATTATGTGAATTGTTAACGTTAAAAACTAATATGATATAGACTATAGCTTTATTCTAGCATCTCTCCAAGCCTCTTGATGCAATAATTATCTGAACACCCTGTATAATATGACGTTCAGTACTAACTAACAACTTCTCAATTAAAATACAATATAGTCAATTTCTTTAAAAAAAACTCACCATCTATTCTTATGCTCTCCCAATAATAATAAACAGCAATTTTCCCTCCGTCACATTTATTAAGACTTTAAAATAAATAATTAATCGAATATATAAATTAATAAATACATTAGTTGAAGCCATGCGAAATATTGATTTATATTGACATAAGAGTTGACGTCATTGTGTAGCTCGTCGAACGCTACTGCCTTTGTTTGACTTGGTACTGTCTGGCCTATTACCAGCTTCAGCTGCTGAGTCCCTGATGACCAGGCACCGCCTATGAACCTCGCACAATGACATTTATACAAAGATAAAAGGGCAATGTTACGATTGCGCACTAGAAATTAAGTCAGTTTTCTAATGCGCAGATGAATCTGTAAGCGGAGTTTTGAAAAAATATATGTATATACAGGGTGTCCCATAACTAATGGTACACAGGAAAACTGCAGATTCCTTGGGTAAAAATACTGCGATTTGGCCATACTTAGTTTAGTTCAATAGCTGGTAATAACCGAGATACAGGGTGTCCAAGTAAAAATTTAATTTTCAATTTTCCTAAATAACTTATTTCTGAATCAATATTTTTGCACACAATTTTGTGACTAGGGTTTTTTGGGGGAAAGGAATTTGAATTTGTTAACAACTTTGATGTAGATTATAGGGGGCGCTCTCTCCGGTACTCTGGATACATAAAAATAAATGTAACTTTTTTGTGCCTTAGTATAATTATATTTTTATTAAAAATATCAGTTTTTCCGTCATTTTTAAGCAATAAAGGTATGCTTTGTAAATGTCGCTCCGACTAACCGTTTTCGAGATATTTTCAATTACAATTTCTAATGCGCCCGTTTAAATTTTGATTTGTAAATGTGAAATTTGTCACAGTAGGCTTTGGTAAAAACAAATACAATGAAAGCACTTTGAAATCTCATTTCTGCCAAAGTTTATTTTCATTTGCCGGCATTGTGGGTGTTTTTAAGGAGTTTTTGAAGATACTGTTATCAAAAATTAAACTCAAAATGCGGCGACATAACTGTTTTCTAACGGAGAAATGCGAGACATGGTATGTTTATACGCACAAGAAAATTTTAACACACATCGGCGGTATTTGGAAATGTATCCAAATAGAAGGCAGTCAGGTTTTAAAATTTTTAGAAGCCTATACGACAGACTGGGAGAAACAGGATCCTTGTGTCCAAAACGTAATAGTGGAGGATCCTGTTTCTCCCAGTCTGTCGTATAGGCTTCTAAAAATTTTAAAATCTGGCTGCTTTCTATTTGGATACATTTCCAAATACCGCCTGTTAAAAATTTCTTGTTCAGTTATGTCGCGGCTTTTTGAGTTTAATTTTTGATAACAGTATCTTCAGAAACTCCTTAAAAACACCCACAATGCTGACATATGAAAATAAACTTTGACAGAAATGAGGTTACAAAGTGCTTTCATTGTATTTGTTTTTACCAAAGCCTACTGTGACAAATTTCACATTTACAAATCAAAATTTAAACGGGCGCATTAGAAATTGTAATTGAAAATATCTCGAAAATGGTTAGTCGGAGCGACATTTACAAAGTATACCTTTATTGCTTAGAAATGACGGAAAAACTTATATTTTTAATAAAAATATCATTATACTAGGGCACAAAAAAGTTACATTTCTTTTTATGTATCCAGAGTACCGCAGAGAGCGCCCCCTACAATCTACATCAAACTTATTAACTAATTCAAATTCCTTTCCCCAAAAAAACCCTAGTCACAAAGTGTTGTGCAAAAATATTGATTCAGAAATAAGTTATTTAGGAAAATTGAAAATTAAATTATTACTTGGACACCCTGTATCTCGGTTATTACCAGCTATTGAACTAAACTAAGTATGGCCAAATCGCAGGATTTTTACCCAATGAATTTGCAGTTTTCCTGTGTACCATTAGTTATGGGACACCCTGTATATATATAGCCCTTCAGAAGGGCATTTTTTTGTGAAAAATAAATTAATTCACAACGTGGCAACGTGGTCTCCATCTATAATTAAAAAAAAAATGCAATAAAAAGGTGTATCGGGGGCGGGTTTGCCCTTTACCCCTGGTTCCCAGGCCTTGAAGTGACAATTAGAAAGTACCATCTCCTCAAACTAAAGTATAAGAAAATAAATATCGCTTTACTCATGCCGACTGTACCTTTACGAGTATCCTGACAATTAATCAGTAACCTACTGGTATTCAGGTTCCATCATTTTTTACAATTTTTCTCAACAGTATCAAAGTTTACTGGCAGTACCGCTTTAATATTATTCAACTACTCACGTTTCTATTCTCCTAGTGACGAGGTACCGCAAAACCCACTTTGTCTGAGGTCGTACCTATACCACCTGTGTCAATAGCATTAGTACGACTTTTAGATCATAGAATACGCTCGCGACGGTGCAACCGGGGTACCTACTTTGACGGGTTCGTATTCACGCGGTGCCATGGGTAGATTGTTTTCTAGAAGGGAAACTGTACGGAAAGAAAATCTTAGTTAAATTTACTATAAAAATAGTAAAACTAACTGTAATTTATGGCTTTATATGTGACTGTTTTTATAAAATTTACTAAAACCTTTTGTAACATTTACTAAAAGTTTTTCTAAAAATTTTGGTATTCCCAAGCTCTCACCCATCCAAGTACTAACCGTGAACAACGTCGTTTGACTTCATCGATCGATGGTATGTTTCCTATTAAGTTCTTCACCTATTAGTTGAAAAACGAAATCCCAGGAATAATTTATCCCTTTAATCCTTGTACAAATATGTTTACAACACTTCAATTAAACTTGGTCAATTTTACAATAAAAAACATTTAAATAATAACCAGTGAAATGTGCCATGCATTTTAAAATATTTAACTATTGGGCTTATAAATAAATTATTTTCACTGTACAGGGTGTCCCATTTTCGACACTTTTATAAGATATCTCCGTAATTATTAGTGCTATCAAAAAAGTAATGTAGATGTCATGTGCTCTTTTTGGATCAAACTTAGAATGGTAAAATCAAAATAAGAAAATTTTCGCTCGCTTAAGAGATACGGGGGAAAATGAAAAAATAGACAATTTCAAAATTACCCTATATTTCCTTAATTAAAAGAAATACAGAAAAAAGTTTCATACAGAAGTTTCTTTATATTGATTTTTGAATAATTTGCCGTTTTCAGAATAAGTATTCGGGGTCAGGTAAAAAAGTTATAGGACCTAACCTCATTTTTTTAAATGGAACACCCTATATATTTTAATCTAAAAAGATACTATTTTAAATTCTCCTTTCAAATATATAACACACCATGGATGATATTGGTTTCCGAGGCGATTTATTGATATTATTGAAATTTTATTACTTACGAAATAAAAGATTCAGATGAAGGTAAAAAATAACGAGAATCATCGCAAATGTTCCGAATATGCCTTTAAATGGTTACCGTCTTTCCGGATAGCGAGCAAAATATACATTTCGCGCCATTTCTTCGTTTTTCCACTTTCAATATAAAGATATCATATCAAATTTTTCAAAATGTTGATAGGTTATTTTCGCAAATGAATATGTAAAAATGAAATTGACGTTAAATGTTAATAGTGGTGTGTTATATATTTGAAAGGAGAATTTAAAATAATATCTTTTTAGATTAAAATATACAGGGTGTTCCATTTAAAAAAATGAGGTTAGGTCCTTTTTATACATGACCCCTTATACTTATTAATTAACTTAAATTTTTTGATTTTTCCCCCGTATCTCTTAACCGAGCGAAAATTTTCAAATTTTGATTTACTTTTAAGTTTGACCCAAAAAGACCACCTGAAACCTACATTACTTTTTTGATAGCACTAATAATTACGGAAATACCCTATAAAATTGTCGAAAATGGGACACCCTGTATATTCGTTGTAAAATTCACAATATATTTTAGTAATTATTTAATTTACTAAATTTATTAGAAATTCTAACAAAACTTTTTTAGAAATTATGTGCATCTACAATATTATTTTGGTACGGATTAATAAAAAAATTGTAATTTATACAATATTTTAAAGGAAATCGTACAATAAAACTTTACTGTAATAATTAATAATACTATAGTGTTTGTTCCGCTCAAAAATTAAAAATTGAAGCAGTTCTTCCTTGGACCTTTTTCATTCTTGTACTTTTTGAGAACCCTGTATAATATAACCCATTTTTTCCTATGTAAATTTTAGTTTGTTCGGGTTTGTTCGCTTTTTAGGAAGAGACACATTTTTTCATAAAACTTATAATGAAAAGTTGTGTAGACATGTTGCAGATACTTCTTTAGAATGTCTAGTAGTGAAATTGAGCATTCAGTAAGTCTTATTGGCTAAAAAATTAATAAACAAGATTCTACTTTTAGAAAAGCGATTTCTATTCAAGCGAGGCTTGCTGTACCGCTGAGATTTCTCGTACCATTAGCCTAATTAAAATGTTTCAATTAGCTGCATGCAGCCGGCACACGTCGCCACTATCTGAATGGCATTGCTTCCTTTGAAGTTACCGACAATGGTCGGTAATTGTTGCGGCATGCCGGCGGCTTTTTATGACAATTTGCCAAATTATACGTACTCACGTGCCAATTGGCAACGCCAATCGCAGTGAGGATGCTGTTTAAAGCGTTGTCAGTTAATCTAGACGCTGCACGTGTCTAAATTTAAATAAATATTGGTCCTGATCTTAAATTACGAATTATTTTAGAAGTTACCTTTCGGAATATAACACTAAACTTTTTCTAGATTTTTGCGAAAACGGTAATAATTCCTCACTCGAGCTTATATTCTCCTGATAATCTGGTACTGTAAAATCCACTTTGATGGTACCACGGTACCGTCACCGTCAGTCGTCACACCTAGGTGAGACCGATACTCCACCTGTCTGTGTTCATTTTCAGTACTAAAGCTACTTGGCTACCTGCCTCAAACGCACGCAGTAGAGTCCTTTTTATACGGTTAAATGTGGTATACGAGATGAAATAACGCTTGGTTATGAGCGTACAGTACGTTTCACGAAAATTGGATACGACTTAATGATTTCCTGGGTCGGTCCCATTGTGTCGACATGAGCTTGGCATAAACAAGTGTAGTATGAAGGGACGGACTAAGGAAAACAAGTAATGATATGATTATATTAATGTAATGTCAAATGAAATAACATTTTCTAAAAATATTACTAGTCATAATTATTTACATTTATAATGTCATTCTCTGGATAATACTGTTTCGCTATCGCTATCCTCATCAAAATTAATTATAATTGGATTAATTATACGATCCAGACTAATATACGAATTTTCTACAGTTATTACCTGGGGGAATATCATTAAAGCATTTTCGTATTAATTCTACAAGACTAGAACTTAAAGTCGGAGAAATATTTTCAGACCTAACCAGTGATTTTAACTGGCGTCACATATGCTCTATGGGGTTAAAAATGCAATAATAGGGTGGGAGCCGTAGCACTGTATGTCCAATTTCTTCTGCCAATGTGGTCACAAACATATACTTTTTTTATACAAAATGTCTTTAAAACTTCTAAAAGATCACTTTTTTTTATAACTTTCTTCAAAATATATATCATTCGCCGCCATGTAGTTCTGAATCTCCAATTTTGTATTATTTGGGCTTGGAGCGTTATGTAATTGGCGACTGTGATAGCTCGCATTGTCCATTACTAGCACGCTATTCTGAGGAATGTTTGGTAAAAGACAATTCTTGAACCATTCCTCAAAAACTAACAAATTTTACCACAAAATTAAGCAACCTAACCTACCTATATTTACTTATAATTATTACAATCCGGTCCTTTCCACATAATAATAACAAACGGTCATAAATAATGGAATGGCCACAGGTACTTTTACTGCAGTCATTAAGTTATATCCATTTTTCGTGAAACAATCTTTACATGAATTGCGGACCAAAGACGAAAGGGCAATCTGAAAATTTTATTCTTACTGAATTAGGTAATTACCATATTACAAATATAACCTCTACGGTAAAGTATTGAATATTACGTTTAGAAAAGTACACAGAAAAAAGACTATAGAAAAATTATTATAGTAAATTATAATTATAGTAAAGATTTTATTGTAAAATTTCCTATGATTGTATAGTACCTATTAATTACATTTTTTATTAGAATAATCCGTAACAAAATAATATTGTAAACATAATTTCTAAAAAAGTATAGTTAGAATTTCTAATAAATTTTGTAAAATAAACTAAAATATATTATAAATTCTTCAATTCTTCTGTAAGTGAAAATAATTTATTTATACTTATAACTAAAGCAGTTAAATATTTTTAAATGTACGGTACAGGGTGTCCCATTTTCGACACTTTTATAGGATATCTCCGTAATTGTTAGTGCTATCAAAAAAGTAATGTAGGTGTCATGTGCTCTTTTTGGGTCAAATTTAGAATGGTAAAATCAAAATTCGAAAATTTTCGCTCGCTTAAGACATACGGGGGAAAATAAAAAAATAGACAATTTCAAAATTACTTTATATTTTCTTAGTTAAAAGAGATACAGAAAAATGTTTCATACAGAAGTTTCTTTATATTGATTGGTGAATAATTTTCCGTTTTGAGAATAAGTATACGAGGTCAGGTAAAAAAGTTATCAGACCTAACCTCATTTTTTTAAAATGGAACAACTTGTATATTTTAATCTAAAAAGATACTATTTTAAATTCTCCTTTCTAATATATGGATGATATTGGATTCCTAGGCGATTTATTAAACTTTTTTACTTTAAACCACAGTAGACCATGGAACAAAAGCTAATATCCTAGAAACAACTATGTTTACTATTAACATCTAACGTCAATTTAATTTTTACATATTCATTTACGAAAATGACCTATCAACATTTTGAAAAATTTGATATTATATCAGTTTATATTGAAAGTTGAAAAATACGAAGAAATAGCGCAAAATGCATATTTTGTTCGCTATCCGGAAAAATGATAAGCATTTAAGGACATATTCCCAACATTTGCGATGATTCCCATTATTTTTTACCTTAACCTGAATATTTTATTTCTTTTCAAAGTAATAAACTTTGAAGAAGTCGTCTAGGAAACTAATATCATCCACGGTGTGATATATATTTGAATGAAGAATTTGAAATAGTATCTTTTTATATTAAAATATACAGGGTGTTCCATTTAAAAAAATGAGGTTAGGTCCGATAACTTTTCTTCCTGACCCCGTATGCTTATTCTGAAAACGGCAGATTATTCAACAATCAATATAAAGAAACTTCTGTATAAAACATTTTTCTGCATCTCTTTGAACTAAGAAACTATAAGGTATTTTAGAAATTCTCAATTTTTTGATTTTCCCCGTATCTCTTAAGAGAACGAAAATTTTCAAATTTTGATTTTACCATTTTAAGTTTAACCCAAAAAGAGCACATAACATCTACATTACTGTTTTGATAGCACTAACAATTACGGAGATACACTATAAAAGTGTAAAAATTGAGACACCCTGTACATTTACTGACGACTATTATTGTACTTACAATTTTATGTGTATAGTATTTTTTTTGTAAAAATTACCATGTTTTAATAAAGTGTTGTAAAAATGTCTTTTTATAAGAATGAAAAGCTTAAATCAGATGCATTCCATTTTTATGGTTACTTTTCTGCAACTTTGCAGGTTTAAATATAATAAGGATATTCCATAACATCCATGTTTTAGGACAAGACTCCTTGTTAAATCGGAATTTAGAGAAAATATTTTTTCCTTCCACCGCTTTTTTTGCCCACCTAATAATAAATTATTTTCTCATAATATAAATAAAGTTTATTATTGAGTTTTGGAAGGTTCGATGTAAATATGCAGGTATTTGATTTTGTAAATGTTAATAATTTTACTACTCTTTTGACAAAAAAAACTATGTATTTTACCTAAATAAATATTTTTTTAAAGAAAATTTAAAACGACAGGAAATTGTTCACAGATGGACGGTGTTTGGTTCATTCACAGTCTTAAAAGAATAAACAATTCACATTCTTAGGTAGGTTGTAAACAACTGAGAGATCTGAAAATTAGTATAATTTTTCTTTGTCGTTTTCTGGTAATTAGACAAAGACATTACGTCGCATTCGATCGTTCAAGGTACCATCGTGCCGATAAAAAACTAGGACAGCAAAATTTTTTATTCTCTCCTTGACTATTACGAATTTTTTACTTTCGAGTCTGGTACCAGTAAAATGTCATTTTACAAATTTTGCATGTCAACATACATTGTCACTTTATCATTAACTTGTCAAGCAAATTTTTCTTTAAAAATATGCCACAATTAATACCCCAGCAAAAGGCTATAATCTACAATCGGTTGAGAGATGGTGCTTTTATTAGGGATATTGCAGAAAAACTGGGAGTAAACAAAAATACCGTGTTGTTGGCAGAACTAAAAATAGCAAGGCATGGGACTATTATTAGGAAAGCAGGTTCAGGTCCCCCTAGAATTTCTACTGAAGATGAAGATAGAAGACTAGTTAATTATCTAAGGGATCATCCATTCGCAACTGCAATAAAGGCGAAAGAAGAGACGAACTTTCCAGGGGGTCTAGTAAATTATAGGTATGACGGAATTTAACGATTTCTGATATTTTACTAGTAAAAGCGTATTCAATAGAACAGTTTCCAAGAAAAAAACCATTGGATGAACCATTATTTTCATCAAAAAAACCGAAAAATCATTAGGAAAACGAGGTTATATTCAATGCAAAAACTCTCTAATCTTGTCTTAAAGAGCGGAAGGGGCGGACAGTGTTGCCAAAGTTAAAAAGTTTCCAAACTAATTTGGGACACTTTTTGAAAAATATTTTTATCCACTTACCTGTCAAAACAAAACAAATAATATTAATAAAGTTGAAAGAGAAACTTAATTTAAGTAAGAAAATCAAAGTAGTTTAAAAGAAATTTATTCAAGTAACTAACTGAAAAATAATAATAAATTATTGGTAATGTTACAAAAAATAATCACATGTACATATCACACAAAAATTTAACAAAACAATAAAATCACTGAAATGACAATGAATAAAACAATACCTTGACCCCAATAGACTTTGTGATTTTTCACTGGTATATCGGTGATTTATAAGTTGTATTAGGCAAAAGAAAACATAAGACCGTTATATAAATTGACAGTGCCCTGGGAAAACAGGCGCGAACCCGCCCCGGTACACCTTTTAGAGCCGACTTCCTCTTGTATTCGACAACAGAAAACATAAGACCGTTATATAAATTGACAGTGCCTTGGGGAAACAAACAGGCGCAAATCCGCCCCAGTATACCTTTTAGAGCCGACTTCCTCTTGTATTAGACAACAGAAAACATAAGAAAGTTATATAAATTGACAGTGCCCTGGGAAAACAGGCGCGAACCCGCCCCGGTACACCTTTTAGAGCCGACTTCCTCTTGTATTCGACAACAGAAAACATAAGACAGTTCTATAAATTGACAGTGCCCTGGGAAAACAGGCGCGAACCCGCCCCGGTACACCTTTTAGAGCCGAATTCCTTTTGTGTTCGACAACAGAAAACATAAGAAAGTTATATAAATTGACAGTGCCCTGGGAAAACAGGCGCGAACCCGCCCCGGTACACCTTTTAGAGCCGACTTCCTCTTGTATTCGACAACTTGACAGTGCCCTGGGAAAACAGGCGCGAACCCGCCCCGGTACACCTTTTAGAGCCGACTTCCTCTTGTATTCGACAATAGAAAATAAAGAAAGTTATATAAATTGACAGTGCCCTGGGAAAACAGGCGCGAACCCGCCCCGGTACACCTTTTAGAGCCGACTTCCTCTTGTATTCGACAACAGAAAATATAAGACAGTTATATAAATTGACAGTGCCTTGGGGAAACAAACAGGCGCAAATCCGCCCCAGTATACCTTTTAGAGCCGACTTCCTCTTGTATTAGACAACAGAAAACATAATACCGTTATACAAATTGACAGTGCCCTGGGAAAACAGGCGCGAACCCGCCCCGGTACACCTTTTAAAGCCGACTTCCTCTTGTATTCGACAACAGAAACCATAAGACAGTTATATAAATTGACAGTGCCCTGGGAAAACAGGCGCGAACCCGCCCCGGTACACCTTTTAGAGCCGAATTCCTTTTGTGTTCGACAACAGAAAACATAAGAAAGTTATATAAATTGACAGTGCCCTGGGAAAACAGGCGCGAACCCGCCCCGGTACACCTTTTAGAGCCGACTTCCTCTTGTATTCGACAACTTGACAGTGCCCTGGGAAAACAGGCGCGAACCCGCCCCGGTACACCTTTTAGAGCCGACTTCCTCTTGTATTCGACAATAGAAAACATAAGACAGTTATATAAATTGACAGTGCCCTGGGAAAACAGGCGCGAACCCGCCCCGGTACACCTTTTAGAGCCGAATTCCTTTTGTGTTCGACAACAGAAAACATAAGAAAGTTATATAAATTGACAGTGCCCTGGGAAAACAGGCGCGAACCCGCCCCGGTACACCTTTTAGAGCCGACTTCCTCTTGTATTCGACAACAGAAAATATAAGACAGTTATATAAATTGACAGTGCCTTGGGGAAACAAACAGGCGCAAATCCGCCCCAGTATACCTTTTAGAGCCGAATTCCTTTTGTGTTCGGCAACAGAAAACATAAGAAAGTTATATAAATTGACAGTGCCTTGGGAAAACAGGCGCGAACCCGCCCCGGTACACCTTTTAGAGCCGACTTCCTCTTGTATTCGACAACTTGACAGTGCCCTGGGAAAACAGGCGCGAACCCGCCCCGGTACACCTTTTAGAGCCGACTTCCTCTTGTATTCGACAATAGAAAACATAAAACAGTTATATAAATTGCCAGTGCCCTGGGAAAACAGGCGCGAACCCGCCCCGGTACACCTTTTAGAGCCGAATTCCTTTTGTGTTCGACAACAGATGACATAAGAAAGTTATATAAATTGACAGTGCCCTGGGAAAACAGGCGCGAACCCGCCCCGGTACACCTTTTAGAGCCGACTTCCTCTTGTATTCGACAACTTAACAGTGCCCTGGGAAAACAGGCGCGAACCCGCCCCGGTACACCTTTTAGAGCCGACTTCCTCTTGTATTCGACAACAGAAACCATAAGACAGTTATATAAATTAACAGTGCCCTGGGAAAACAGGCGCGAACCCGCCCCGGTACACCTTTTAGAGCCGAATTCCTTTTGTGTTCGACAACAGAAAACATAAGAAAGTTATATAAATTGACAGTGCCCTGGGAAAACAGGCGCGAACCCGCCCCGGTACACCTTTTAGAGCCGACTTCCTCTTGTATTCGACAACAGAAAATATAAGACAGTTATATAAATTGACAGTGCCTTGGGGAAACAAACAGGCGCAAATCCGCCCCAGTATACCTTTTAGAGCCGAATTCCTTTTGTGTTCGACAACAGAAAACATAAGAAAGTTATATAAATTGACAGTGCCTTGGGAAAACAGGCGCGAACCCGCCCCCCTACACCTTTTAGAGCCGACTTCCTCTTGTATGCGACAACTTGACAGTGCCCTGGGAAAACAGGCGCGAACCCGCCCCGGTACACCTTTTAGAGCCGACTTCCTCTTGTATTCGACAATAGAAAACATAAGACCGTTATATAAATTGACAGTGCCCTGGGAAAACAGGCGCGAACCCGCCCCAGTACACCTTTTAGAGCCGACTTCCTTTTGTGTTCGACAACAGAAAACATAAGAAAGTTATATAAATTGACAGTGCCCTGGGAAAACAGGCACGAACCCGCCCCAGTACACCTTTTAGAGCCGAATTTCTTTTGTGTTCGACAACAGATAACATAAGAAAGTTATATAAATTGACAGTGCCCTGGGAAAACAGGCGCGAACCCGCCCCAGTACACCTTTTAGAGCCGACTTCCTTTTGTGTTCGACAACAGAAAACATAAGAAAGTTATATAAATTGACAGTGCCCTGGGAAAACAGGCACACACCCGCCCCGGTACACCTTTTAGAGCCGAATTCCTTTTGTGTTCGACAACAGAAAACATAAGAAAGTTATATAAATTGACAGTGCCCTGGGAAAACAGGCGCGAACCCGCCCCGGTACACCTTTTAGAGCCGACTTCCTCTTGTATTCGACAACTTGACAGTGCCCTGGGAAAACAGGCGCGAACCCGCCCCGGTACACCTTTTAGAGCCGACTTCCTCTTGTATTCGACAATAGAAAACATAAGAAAGTTATATAAATTGACAGTGCCCTGGGAAAACAGGCGCGAACCCGCCCCAGTACACCTTTTAGAGCCGACTTCCTTTTGTGTTCGACAACAGAAAACATAAGAAAGTTATATAAATTGACAGTACCCTGGGAAAACAGGCACAAACCCGCCCCGGTACACCTTTTAGAGCCGACTTCCTTTTGTATTCGATAAAAGAAAATAAAGAAAGTTATATACATTGACAATGCCCTGGAAAACAAGGTTAAACCCGCTTAGGAAATTCCAAATATTTATAAAAAAATAATTGCAATAATCCTTTAATGGTTGCGCACAACTGACCCATGAAATTTTTCATCTCTCATCCCTTAGACTATTGGTAAAACAGCTGTTGAAGGACTCTTAAAAGACGCTCATTCTCAGAGACAAAAAAATGTAACTAAAACATGACTAAGACGAAGCAGTTTGAAATAACAAAATCATAACTAGGTATTTATCAAAAAATGAACATCAATTAAATAAAATGGAACTCAATGGAAGAAATAAAGTTGAGCAATTTGTACTGTAATGTTTCGAAATCGATCGGCTAAAGTTTGCCCATAAATTTCCCTCCACATAAATTGATCAACATATTCTGCGATAAATGCAGAATTCATTACGCCCAATTTTCGTAAGTAACGTTTTAGACATGACCAATGTCCTTCAATGTAATTGGTACAGACCCCTGTTTGAGGATCTACAAAGTTTTGGGAATGATTAACCGTTTTATGGATATAAGGTGAGACACCATTTAAAACTCCTAACTTTGAATATCCTCGCCAGCAGTCTGTCCATATTTCTGACCCGGGTAATACGTGCTCTTTGATGACATTTTCAAGAGTTTCTGAGGATCTGTCTGGTATGAAGACAACGTAGCCACGTTTCACTGTAACATCATAAATACCAAGTATCCACTGTTGTGGAACAATCCTTCCCACGTTGTACTTTCGCTTTGTGACCACAGACTCATCAATTTGAACTACAAGTCCTGGGCCATCTATAACAATAAAAGATCTTAAAATCGTCACAAAAAGAAAATCAAAAAAACTTACCCAATATAAATAAATTATCATCTTGTAAAAGTTTCCAAGAACAAATGTCTCTAAAATATCTATACTGCTGAACTGCGCTTACGCGCGAACGAAGACACCTACAACCCTGGATTCACAACATCACTGCCACAGTAACAGAAGAATTACACGTATTTCAAGCTTTGAGTATTCAAAAAATTAACCTTTCAATATACTAGAAAAAGTCTTACATTTACAACAGTAAAACACAAATCCTAAGTAACATTCCTACGCTGCATACTACAATTTCTCCTACAACGGCCTAGAGGACATCTAATTTTTTTGCATTTTGTACGAGAAAATTCGCATTAAAATAAAATAATTGGAGACTTCCATTTGAAAAAAATTAAATAAAACCTGACTGAACAATTTGAAATGACAAACCATAATATTTTTTTAAAAATCACTTGGCAACGTCTATTTTTCAAAAAATTTGACATTTGTAAAATTCCCTGACAGCTGAATCAACGAGGTACGAGGTAAAAGAATGGTTAAGAAGTTTCAGTAAATTTAAAAACAGCTTATAATTTATAATCTTTTTTCTAATTAAATAATAATTCTAATACGATAAATTGCAATTCAATGTAAAGTTGAAACCTAAGTATATCTAAAAATATTAATATGTGCAAAGTTATATAGTATTTAAAGTGTATAAATATAGGTAAATTATCGGGTAATATGTTTCTTATTTTAGAAATTTTTTAAGGAAAAATTGCTTGATCCAAAGATTTTTTTTTCTCAAAGTGCTTGCAAAAAGGTACTCTTCCCATATAATATTCAAAAACTATTAAATTCCGTCATACTTTATGTTTACTATAACCGAAATAAACAAGGCAGGTTAGAATTTGCACATGAAAATTTAAATCGGAATATTTTCTGGGAAACAGTTATATTTTCTGACGAGAAAACTTTCAATCGTGTAATAATGGAAGAATTCGAGTGTATAGGCCTTCCGGCATGCGGTATGATGAGATATACACTCACTAAACAAACCAAAGCGGGCGTTTTTCTATAAATGTCTGCAGTTGGATTATCGCTAGAGGTCCAGGAATTTACCAAATCGTGGAAGGAAGACTAACTGCACCTGAATACGTGAATATCCTAAATGCAGTGATGATACCATCGATAAACGCTGTATATGGTCAAAATTTTACATTTCAGCATGATAATGCTCCAATACACACAGCACGCATTGTGCAAAATTTTCTCCTAGAAAATAATATAGCAGTTCTTTCCTGGCATTCGAAGAGTACTGATTTGAACCCGATCGAAAACATTTGGGGTAAAATGGTGAAATCAATGTATAAACATGCTTTTCGGCCACGAAACAGAGATGAATTACGCTACAGGATAAATGAAGCTTGGGATGAAGTAACAGGCGAATTATGCAGAAACCTAGTTTTAAGTATGCCGCAAAGGCTTCAAGAATTAATAAACAGGAATGGTTCTATGACTAAATATTAAAAATGTTTTGTTGCTTCGAGAAATTTTGCGTTTGTATTTTTGTAACCTTCTATTAAATTTCTTTTATTATTTAGTTTCGTTTCCATTTTTAGGCGACGTTATATATACCTACTTTAAATAAGGTATTAGACTTTTTCTTAATAAAAATGCCCAATATATTTACTGCCGCTCAAGTTTATAAAAGAAACAAGATATTTTGATGCCACCTCGTATCGAAAAATATAAAACGTTAAATTATGTAACCTAGGTTACTTCCTAAAAGTTATGTGTTTTAACCTTTACAGCTGTCGAGCACATTTTATAGTCTATGAGATATCTATATCCGTTCCCAGTTTTATGATTTTATTGTCCTAGTTTTTTATCGGCACGATAGTACATTTTATAAAACCCTTATTGGAACGACCGTCTTTCATACCTACTTTCACGTTTGACACTATCGGTTTAACTACTGTCATATTTGTCGTTATTGTAAAATAAAATTCTTTGATGTTTTTCACTGTTTTTGTGTTAAATTTAAGTATTGTTTGTGAAAAAAATAGCAATTCTTAACTCGATATGGTAAAACTGCGCGCTAGGCTTTTGAGTAACGGCCGTCAATTGTTTGTTTTTCCTAACCAAGACATATCAAACCGATCAGCTGTTAGGATGGAAACAGATAGAATCCTTATATCTTTTTTGTTGGGCTTATTTTCGTAATAAAAGGCGTCACATTGACTTATACAAAGCAGGTAGAACCAGGTCTATGTTTGTTTTCACATCGGTTCACATCTACCACAAAAATTAATTGAATGCCCAACCTTAAAATTAAGCTAACATGTCCAACGCTGCACTTCTTTGCACTTCGAACAAATCCAAAGTGTATTTTTAGAACATTCCCCTCGTTTGTCCAAAAATTAAAAAAAACTTAAAAAAAACTTAACTTAAATGTTAAACTTATAAATATTACGTTTTTTTTAACTTGACACAAAGGAACTGTTCATTCTTCTACATTATAAAAGGCTAACAACTTAATGAGCAAATTCTAATTAATTCTTATAGCTACTCGAAGTAAAAAAATTGGAAAAATACATTGTTTATAGAACCACTTCCTTGAGATCAGTGACCTCATACCAATCATTAATATCGAATAAAAAAATTATATTAGATAATTTATTGGCTATTGCTTCTTACAACAAGGTGTAAGTTATCATTTGATTACCGACGACAAAAATAATGACTCCTACATGTATTGCGTTGTTAAAAATAAATATTAAGATTGGTATAGCGTATTCTTTAAATTAATAATTTTCTTATCATCGATCTTACTTTGTTGGGCAGAGGAATAGTCGTTAAAAAAATTAATATCGATAGATAGTAAATAATCGGTCTAGCGAATATGCCGTGCACGATTAAAATATTGGACTGAATTTTATTCAGACGCGAGACGGAAAAAAACTTGAAGAAAACAGGGGTTTGTGAAGAAATAATTTAACAATTTATATTCAAACATTTTGTGTTTCCTAGTGTTCAAAAGTACAAAACATGAGCATGAGATTATGTGAATGAAACATGATGATGAATATTTCTGATGAGCCGATGAACTAACACCAGTATTTTGTAGACTTTTTAACTTATCCTACAAACAAGGAATATTTCCATCGTGCTGGAAGATGGCGCGAGTCCAGCCTATACCAAAGAAAGGTAAGATAACCCTATCTAACAACTATCGACCAGTCGCATTACTTTCAGTTATATCAAAAGTAATGGAGAAAGCTATTAACCAACAACTTCTAAAGTATCTGGAAGGCTTCAACATTATCAGCGATCATCAATATGGTTTTCGGAAGTCCAGATCAACGGGAGACCTTCTTGCGGCTAACCTATGTAACCCATCTTTGGAACAACGGAATCGAACATCATGGGGAGTCTCGGGCTGTTGCACTGGATATTTCTAAAGCCTTTGATTATGTTTTGCACCAGGGACTTCTAAGTAAACTGCGATGCTATGGTATGCCCAGTCGATTCTGTGCATGGTTGTCTAGCTTTCTTAAGGACCGCTCTCTGCAAGTGGCGAGTAACGGATTTCCCTAAGACAACTTCACCATTAATGCCGGTGTTCCTCAAGGGTCCATATTGTCTTCCACTCTCTTCTTACTCTACATTAACGACCTTCTAGTGACAACGAAAAATCCGATATTTAGTTTTGCTAACGATAGCACATTTATCTCCTCTTTCTCTTTGAATGCACAAACATCGGCTGCCACTTTGTGGAAATCGCCAAGATAGCTTCTCAAAAACTTGGTGTACTCTACCGAATGTACTCTACCGAACCAGAAAGTTGTACACACCTCAACAACTTTTGACACTATACAAAGCCCACATTCGACCATCACTAGAGTACTGCTCTCATGTCTGGAGCTCTGCACCCAAACATACTCTTCGGCTACTGGATTCCATCGAAAGGAGGGCCATTCATCTGATTGGAGACCACGAGATGACTAGGAACCTCGACAGCCTGGAACATCGAAGACAGGTTGGGGATTTGACTCTCTTTTACAGATATTTTCATGGAAAGTGCTCGGTTGACCTTGCCCTATTAATTCCGCCCATCTGGAGGACTTCATCCTTATGTAACGACCCCCCCCCGAGGTCGTTTTTCCCAACGAATATAACCTCCAACGATTCAAAACCAACGTGAATCGTTTTTTGCGCACACGCACCACTCCCAGAGTGCCCTAAAGGATTTTTCCTATAGTGTTTGTGTTTGATCATAAAAAATGAGGTTTATTTGAAAACATGAAATGTGATAAAAACTCACGAGACCTCGCAACATTGCTCAGACTTCTCCTAAAGAGAAATATTCATTGTCTTGATAAGTGCAAACTTAGAATTTTCCCCATGGACCATATTTAAAGAGGGAACAATAGTTGAATATTAAAAGGTATTTAAATACCCCAACAAAGTATTTAAATACTCCGAAAAATATTTAAATAATAAAAAAAAATAAGAACAGATTTAAATAATAACTACTTTGTAAAGTATTTGGGACAATAAATACAATTATGACAAATAATTTACTCAGTATTGTGCGATTGAAAAGAAGACCGCATGAGTCCGTTTTATGTAAAATTAACCTGCTAAATCCCTAGATTCAGCAATTGTTAGCTGCAGTCTCATCAATTTCCTGTCGCGTATGATAACATAAAACAATAATTCACTTCAGGATCTATGTAGCACATTAACGGTAGAATATATTTTGTGTTAATCTACCAATATTATTAGGTTCTTGACTTCTTGAACCACTAAAAACGAGAAATAATCATAACGTATTCATTATTGCTTCTTATAAAACAGGTATACATAATTCACAATTCAAGAAAAAAATCGTTCACACATTAATTTCGTCTGATGTCTGATGTGTTCTAACAGTTCCTGTTCTTATTCTGACAACATAGATTAACTGTTTGGGTTTGTCGGAATGGTTATTTTAAATGAGGCGCAAGGCGTTTATACAATTACACGTCATGTAATGTTGAGTTGCGATAAATGCCGTGAAAACTGTCGCCTAATTGGGAAAAAAACCCGAAGGAATTTTTTCAAGTGGAACGTACGTATATTATACCATGATATGAGTGGAGTACGTAGCCCGAAACGTCCGTCCGTTTTGCGCTTAATAAATGATGGGTAACTCTAAACGTTCTCCTTCTTATCTGCGCGTTTCACGTAAGACGTTTTTTGATAAACCCCGTATAACCAAGTTTCCCCTTAACTTTTATTGAATTTAATTTAATCAGATTATTAAGTAGACGGCTATTTTTTGGAAATTTAATTTTGTCCCCATTTTTGAATTATATCCAGAGGTGAATTCCCCACCCAGGAATTATTTATTTAGAGCCAATCTAACTTTCTTAATTATTAAATTTTGAATATATGTGTGAGTGCTGGTCGACACTATCAGTAATGTCGCCAGTCTTGATATTCAATGAAAAATTCCTCATAATTACTTAATCCTACTTAAAATATTTTCGAACGCAATTTTCTCGATTATGCTTTGTCGAATCGAATAGGTGTTTGTTGTCAGGGATGCCAGGCAATTACTGCCATTGCTTGCACACGTACGTGTCAGTTGGATTTGTATGGCCCCACCATCCTTTCCCCGCTAACTGGAAGCTGTCACAGTCCACCAGAGCGCATAAAGAAATGAGGGCAAGAATTTTGTCTGAAAGTAAATGACTGATTTTAATTTAAAAGTATACCTAGTTAATTGAACGTAGGACGAGGCCTAACTTTTGGTCAAGCTATACTTATTGTTGTATTGGCTCGTGCATGTCCAATGAATACAATAACAATGCAAGTTATTATATTGAACACGGAGGGCTTTTACTTATTTAATTTTACTGTCTATTGTCATTGAGGGTTGATTTAAGGGTTAGTCATTGCGTAATGCGTATGTCGCGTAACGCGACCCGAAGTACTCGTAGTTAATTATTTACAATTTATATATTAACCTGAACTATCATTCAATTGTTTCAACCAACCTATCATTCATCTGTCACGTACTCTGTTTAAATTTAGATTTATTTTCATTATTTACAATATAAAATAAACCTATGACAATGAGGGTGAATTTAAGGGGTTAGTCTTACGTCAGTCGAGTAACGCGAACCGAGGTATTCGAAAGTTAATTATTTACAATGACATATGCTAATATATGCTAACATTCTGTTCTTCCACACCAACCTATCATTCCTCCTATCACGAACTCTTATTTTTAAATTTAGTTTTATTTTGTTATTTACAATATAAAATAAACCTAAGCTAGCATTATATTCCCAACTAAAGGGATCTCAACTATCCTAATAATTTCCAAAAAAAATTATAACTCGCGGTAGTTACTAATACTAACTTAAGATATTTTAACACTTACTTTTGATGTCGCAATCGGGTAATAAGATATCGCAGCATTAGTTATACTCGCACGGACAGCTACGAGTTTTCGTAAATCAATTTTAGTTGTTATTTAGACTCGCACTAAAATTCACGAGTGTTCGAAGATATTTCAGAGTTCTTTATACTCGCACTGAAACATACGAGTGTTTGAAGAGATTCCAGAGTTCTTTATACTCGCCCTGAAACATACGAGTGTTTGAAGAGATTCCAGCGTTATTTATACTCGCACGGAAACTACGAGTGTTTAATGACAGTAAATTAATTTTTACTGAGGGAAAGATCCGCGGGTGACTATTCTCGGAATTATCTCTGACGAACACTCTAAAACCTGTAGCCGAAATACGGGCCCCCTTCTTACGTAAAAAAAGTAGAAATCGAAAACGCGTTTGAGTACGGCTCTGAGAACCTCAAGTCGGCGGCCGCCGCGTGCCTGAAGAACCCAAAAAACCGACTGACGACTCCGTCTCTCTGCCTCTGGCCCGAAAAGCCGTTGCCGTGATTTCTGCTGACATTGCAAATCATATAAAGCGGGTCTGATTTTGCATATCAAAAGCTCACATCCGTTAAAATTATTAATATTTTATGAAATATAAAAGAACTCCTTTTTAGGTAACATATAGGAAAATATGATCCTATGTACATGTTAAATTATTAAAAAAGAATCTAACGTAAAAATCCTCATCATTTTCTTGAATTGGAAGAAGTCAGTTTTACAACATAAGAGCGGCAATGAACAGTGGTCTGATATAGTTCAAGTCAGGCCAATTGCAAAGTACAGATTTGAAATAATAGTAATATTAATAATATTTTAACATCAGTCAATGCTGAAGAAAACTTAAAGGGAAAAATATTGTTTTTACAGTTATTAAATATTTAAAATCGGTTCATTCGTAACGAGCGTCCATTACAGAGAATATTTTAACAAAATAATGTGACGATATAATACAAAAACGTAGAACGGCTTACGAAAACAAGTAGTAAAGGTGGGCTTCTTCTGAACAGGAAATCTTTAGCAAGGTTTTTTTGAGGAATTAATGAGTTGTTTTTATTTTATGTTAGTTCTTAGAAGCCTTCAATAGCATAAACAGCTTACATTGTATTTTAGTTCTATTTGTTTTTGTTAATTTTCTTATGGTTTCAGAGAATTACATGAGAGTTTGGCGTGAAAAGCTAAAAATAATTTTGCTTGCATTAACTCTCGTCCTAATTCAAATGCCTAGTAATTTTTTTCAAAAACTCTCCTTTTTTATTACTATCTGTGATACTGCTCTAGATATTTTTGTGAAATTTGGTCCACACTTCCTATTAATCAAGGGGGCATTTTATGATGTACAACATGTGTTTTTATTCCGACCAGTGGCGTTCGTGCTGAAATAGCCCTCGAGAGTCTTGAAGAAAAGAATGGTACGCCACTTCCTTTTTTTTTAAATAAAAATTACTTTCTGAAATTCGCATTCCTTGCTGGGCAAATGTGGTCTTTTTTTCGTCGTTTGACGTACAGTTTTCGTATAAAAAAAATGAAATTCATTCATTTGCACTCAGTTATGAAATTAGGTATTAACAAAGATTAAACAGGATCTAGTAGGTAAGAAGCAGATTTTGTTTTGTAAACATAAACAGCTTCCACAGTGGTCTATAGCCTGGTGAGACTGCTTATGGGGGGGATCGAAACACGTTAGATGGCCTTGGAAGTGATGCTAAGCCTACTCTGCTCCATACGCTCACAAGTAACCTACTATCTATCTGTTTCACTCTATCATTTAAGCGTCAATATCAGACTTACGTAGAGTTAGTATGAAATGCCAAAAAGTGAGTGTTTATGCAGGCGACTTGATCCTGGTCATATTTGTCTCACTTTACTGAATTAGGGAAGGTTGCTGCAGACAGAGACATGCATAGAATGCGAACAGCACGAATTGTTAAACAAGCTAACTTCCTTCGTCTGGCGGGTATGGAAATCAAGCAACATCTGATGTGATTTAAAATGGTGGAGAAGACGCAGCATCTTTAAGTTTTAAAATATTTTTTTAATTTTCTAATCTTTTCACGAGAAACGTCGTTTCCTTTTTGGTGCAAATGAGTAATTTGTAATTGAAATATTCATTTAGTCATCTTTACTGAGAGTAAGCATCAATAATAATTTCTTTTCCTAAATCATATGGGGCCCAAAAATATGATCGGACTTGAAGCGTGAAATATTTGCTAGGACCTAGAGCTCAGTTGAAGATGGTAAAATATTTTATGTAAATTATGATTCACTTCTTATTTTTTAATAAAACTACTTACAAGCTTATTTCTGAAGTTTAATTTTTCTTTTGTAGTTACGTTACTAGTTCAAAAAATGATATAAGAGTGTGTAAGGATTATTTTAAAGTGATATTTACAGCTTAAAACATGTCATAATCCTAATATTGATTTTCACCACTTAGTAAATCAAATAAAAGGGGTCTGAATGTTTTTTGTTGGTTAAATGTCACTTTAAAATATTGACAGTACTAAAATATTTCACAAAAGTGACATTTGAAAAGCACGTGCGTTTGTTAGCTGATTCCTGACGTAATGGATGCCGGGTTTGTTCATGCCTGCTTCGATTTGTTAACACGGCTGTTTGTCTTCTTCCTGTTTATAAGTATTCGTTGGTTGTCTACCTAGTCTAGTTGTGGCATATTTAAGTCATTAATCTTTAGAAATTATTAAAAAAACACAATAATCTTTAACACCCTGTATCTCAAAAGTTAAGACGTTTAGGAAATGTTCATATGAAGTTTTTTCGGAAAAAGAACCCAATAATAAATATCCTCCTTAAATATTAGCATGTTATTAAGAAAGAGCCTGCATAGCCTATTTCAGTAACGTAGTAACCTATTAAAAGGTTTCGAACCAAAACCTAATAGCTTTTGAGCAATTTATAGCAGGAGATTAAAATTAAGTGATTATGTCCATTAACTGTTTTTTTCTTCCTAATTGTATACTTGATAGGACCCAAAGGAACAATAATTGCCACATTGATAGTTGTCTGTAGATCAATTTCACCTTGAATGCTTAACTATCTAGGATAACCAAGTTGAACAAAAGTGCCGATATCTGATTAGTTTATCAGATGATTTCTTTCGATACGTGAACCCAAGCATTTTAGTTTTTGAATGTTATTACGAGGAAGACTGGAAACGTTTTCTTAAGAAACCGACCTTTTTTTCCTTAATTATTTTATAAAGTAACATTTTTCGATTAGGCTATATTATACAGGAGTAAATCAAACTGTTGGTATTTGTCGTAATTTCAAAACACCCTGTAGGAAAATTCTTGTCATCTTTGATGTATTCTAAACATTTCGTTCCTTGATTCATCACATTATGTCATTTCTGCTGCGAGATGCAAAATTTTAAATGAAACGATGTTATTTTTAGAAAATGTATGTCATGGGTATTTGTACCGAAGCACGCACCAATCTTGTATTTGTTGAGCTCTAATCGCCCACCGTTACATTGAGGAAATCCTCCAAGAAGTTGTTGTTCGATTTGCTCCTTTCATTGGGAACCAATTGACATTAATGCATGATATGCTAGACCTCACGTTGCACATGTTGTGAGCGAATATCTGGATGAAGTTGGACTTCCAAGATTGGAATGGCCCGCATGTAGCCCGGATCTCAACCCAATCGAACATCTTTGGGATCAACTTAAAAGGGCCGTTCGTCGTCGTCATGTACAACCATGAACCTTGCAAGACTTACGACTGGCGCTGATCGAAGAATATCAGGTTATCCCACAAGAAAGGATAAGTAAACATATTCATTTGATGTCACGAAGGCTGCAAGCTGTCATTGCTGCGAGAGGAGGAATTATATGATATTAAAATTGTTTTTGTTAATTAACTAACTTGTGTTTGTTTTTCTTAATGAAAATAGGCTTCAAACCAGCGGTTCATTTAAAATTTTGCAGCTCGCAGCCGAAATGGAATGAATCAAAAATCGAAATATTTAGAATACATCAAAGATTACAAGAAACAGTATGCAAATAAACTTATCCTCCTCAATTTTCCTACAGGGTATTATGAAATTATGACAATAATCAATCTACAAACTGATAACAAAATCATGATAATCACATAAAAAATAAAAAAGTCATAAAATATCAAACTTGACCAAAATATCAGGGTGGCGGAATTTTTTGCCGGCGAGTGTACTTTGGTAATTGGTAACTAAATATTTTTGTTAATACTTTGCTATAATTTTATACCAGTTCTTACCAAAAGTTATTCCAGTCATATATAGAGCCATAAATTATGGTTAGTTTTACTATTTTTATAGTAAAGTTAACTAAGATTCTCATTCTGTGTATTCCTGCTATAACCATCACAGTTAAGTTATAAACAAAATTGCCATTTAGCTACAGTTTTTGCCCAGACTTGGTATATAGTCGAAATTGAATGATTATTTCAATTTGCTTGGTTATTACATTTATATGCTTATTATAGCATAAATAAAAAAATAATTGCTTTAATAATTATTACCAGTTGCAAATCAGTTTTACCTTGAGTAAGCACACGGGATGGCAAAGTTAATTAAAAGAGCTGCTGGTAGAAGCTTTTATCTTTTTTACTCGATCACAAACTTATTTAGATTTTTATTCATTGTTTAGCCAGGGTAATGGGCGCCATTATTTTTTTTTTTCGAAAAAAATTGTTTTTTTGTCGATAAATTCATTCATGTAATAAAATGTCTATTTAAATATGCCATTTTTGCCATTTTGAGATCGATAAAAAAGGTGCATCCTCTTTTACTGCGATAAACATTAAGCATCCTTTCTTTTCCGTTACCCAGCAACGTAATATATTGTTACAATCAAATTTGATGCTGTCAAGCGCTTTTTGTCAGTGATAGAACCCTGGATTTGTGAGTTAATTATTAAAAATTAACTTGCGTTTGAAAATAAACATTATTATTTTTATGTCATACCAGTGCATTATTGTATTTTTATACCTTAGATACCATCTACATAATGGATTACCTACTTTATGCCCGTGTGGGCACTCATAATTCATTGTATGGGTCTCTAGTTTCTGTAAGGAAATGCGAGATCCAGATGGTACGTCTACCAACATCCTTGAAACCTAATTTCTTGAGGATATGCTATCCTCTAAATATCCTTCAGGAACTGCGGTACTCTTCCATCCACCATGGCGCTTCAGCGTAGTCATACTTGCTCCAACTTCTTCTAAAAGAGTTGCTGACGTTCGATGTAAACAATGACAAGTGTACTTTTCGGGTTTGTTCAAACCCAAATATTTTGTAATAATACATTTTCCCAAATGTATTTCTTCCAACAGGTTGTACAGTACAGCGGCCTTGTCTGTAGGTTTTGCGTTTCCTTTTCAGACTTTTTTTCAATTTCGTCGGGAAACCTTGTTCCATTTTTGATTTTTGACTTTGACACATTAAACATTTGAATACTTATCTCCCTAGCAACAAAAACGCAGGCTATAATAATGTCAAGGTAATGTCGCAGGTAAAAATAAAAATATTGTTAATCAAATAAAATTTTTAAAAAATATTTATTATTTAAAACGAACTGGTATGACATAAAAGTTTGTATGCGCCACGGGTACTAATAGATATATACCCTCGGGCGACTTACGAACCCTCGGGCCAGAGGCTGTCGGCTTTGTAAGACTGTCGCAATCAGGGCATAATCATCTACTTAGTACCATTGATACATAAATAACTATTAACATATATAAATTAAAAAAAATATAAAAAAAATAAAAATAAAAAGTCTGCCTTTCAGGCGGTAATAATATCAAATATCAATGTATGGAAAAATTATTATTTCCCAGGCCACCCGATGATACCTTATACAATAAGGGCGTATTTTTGCTAAGATTGTGTGGGACTGCTAAGAGACTATGGTTGATAATACAGCGTGAATTATAGAGTCTTCTCTGATGATAGGTATGTACACCTACACTGTACTGACGAGAACAAAAGAGTTCGAAACCGGTCTATAGGTGGTGATACCCTATCAATGGAAAAGGATTCCTTTTCTTGGTAGTACCATTCAATCTGAAATCGTATTTTAAAGTGCTACTGTGTAGACAAAAATACGCCCTTATTGTATAAGGTATCATCGGGTGGTCTGGGAAATAATAATTTTTCCATACATTGGTATATAAAAAAATTCATGAATTTATCTTGCTAAAAATCACTCTATCTCTTTTTTAAGATCAGATAAACTTTCATTTTATTAACTCCTACTAGATTGCTTCTTAGCAATTTAAACGAACAAACGGTACTAGATAATATACTAGAAATTATTTGCTAGTGTTTGCTGTATTACCTGAACTATGAGAGTTTCGTGGTTTTACCATTACGTATAGTTGAATAGCTTAGGATTGGCTCACCAAAATGTAGTCAAACTCGGCACATGGTTTTACCTTATCGGCCTCTTCAAGAAGTTATAATGCAGTTTTTGTATAAATTATACAGAGCAGCCAGTATTCGGCCACCTCAAAAATTACATGCGATTTCCTATGTTCAGCTTAACGATTCATCACCAGATATAATGGATTTGTAATAACAATAGATAATTGTGATATTATCTATTATATATATTTCAAATCCGAGCAAATAAACATTGAATGAAATAACATGATAAATCATAAACGAAACAAGAAAATTTGGACAACCAACTTCATCGGAATTAGAGAATACAATCTCAACTCTAAAGTGAACAAGGCACATGGTAAAAAAATGGAACATATTTTCTTTAATGCACTCTGAGAGTAATGTGTATGCAAATAAAGCGATTCACGTTGGTTCTGAATCACTGGAAGTTTATTTTGGGAAACACGACCTCGGGAAGATCGTTCCACAAGGATGTCATCCAGATGAAAGAATTCTTAAGCAATTAAGTTCGGGGAGTACCAATCTGAACCACATAGATCTGCTATTCCTTTCAGTGAAATTAAGCGGGCAATATCAATCGATCATTTGCAATGGAAATATGTGTCAAAGAGAGTCAAATCACCAACTTGTCTTCGATGTTTAAGGCTGTCGAAGTTCTTGGTCAGCTCGTGGTTTCATGACATCATTTGCAGAGCCTTTCTGGGGCACAATGAATCTAACTCGTCGAAAATCAGGAAATATTCATCAACGTTAGTGCGGAATTAAACAAAGACTAAAAACAAAAAATATTGTGGCCCGCCCCTTCAAATTGTCACGAGCCGTCACTAGATTAAAACATGAAGGTATTCTCCAGGAATTGGTTACTACTCTTATTTTTATTCCTCCCGTGGGCGGAAGTGACATTTTCCAACTTTTAAAAAGTATGAAAATACATTATAATCTCGGATAAGGTTTAAAATTCATTATATAATCAGTAAACACTGACATGCGATGCAATTGTTATTCTAACTGATAATTCTTCATAAAAGTCCTATTAGAGTCGGCAATAATTTTTTTTGCGCCTGCAATGGCAATTATGATTGCACGGAACCATGTTCTCGATCAGCTGGCGCAATTAGTCTTGCATTGCCAGAAATGGATCGTGCGCCGTTTAAATTGACATTGCCGCTGCAAGTCTGGGTAGAGATGGATTATCCTGTTGTTTTTAACTGTTTATTATTTGGTGGTAGCAACTATGAACAGCAAATGGCTATTTAATTAGCAGTTCTCATTCTTTATTAAGCATATGTACTGATAATTCGTCGCATCATTTTTGACCTGCTATTAATAAGTAGCAGTAGCCGGTTTAACTGGTAATCCGAACGAACAGGTTTGCCCATCTCTAATTCTGGTGGTATTTTAGGGATTTCGACGGTACCAACTGTTGTCGTGACTGTTGGCAATGCGCCAGCCGATCGGGAACGGTTTACTGGGTACGAATACGGGCAATTATAATTGCAATTGGAGGCGCAAGAGCGGAATCGCCGACTCTAATACGGTTTTTGGATTGTGTATAAGAAGAAGAAAAAATGTCAGTAGGTTATTGTCGATGATGCATCCACTAAATTAACACATACTTTCATTCGCAATACGATACATATCTCGGTAATAAATTTGATTCAAGATTGGCCGCGTGTATTGCTAAATTCGTAAACTAGTTGTTAACAGTAAGTAATTTTATCGCACACTGCAATAGACGGAAACGCATGTGCCTTTGGCAATACCTCAGCAATTAGTGTGTAAACAGTAATTTAATGATGATGAATAATGAATAATTTAATTTACTCGTACTACACTACGCGCCAATAAATTCCGGACTAAGATAATGTTAGTCAGGTATATAGTCCTGTAACTTTTTAAATTGATTTCCGATCTTGGGGAAATTTTTAGCAAAGCGTCTCAGAATATAAGTCTTAGTTTTCAAAAAATACTAATGGTTTGATCATTATACAGGCAGAAACAAAAGTTACTTCTTGTCCTTAATTTCTTGATACCCTGTGAAAAAATTGAGCTGTAGAAATTCATTATGTTTTGTTCTGCAGTGTCGCCTTTTCTTAGCACAATGCTTGTTGGTTTACGTCATTATCTGCTTTTTAAAAGAATATACAATTTTTTAAAGAAAGAATTGTACTTATTCAATTTTATTCACAATTCAACGAATATAAAAAAATAATGTTGCTAATTTTTGTGAATGTCACTACAATCAGCAGTAACCAAATAAAATGGAAAAATAAATAGTGATTATTAATAAAACGACAAAAACCAACGAAAATAACGCATTGATTTCGCCAATCAATAGAAATCCGCTCTACTAATCACGACTAGGCATTGGAACCATTCCTGGTACTACCATAAAAAGATATAAAAATGAAAAGCGATTTCGCGTGGTAATGGTAATTTTTTTAGGATGAACCGTTGGAAAAAGACGGAAAGAAAAAGCCGGACGCCGGAGTTAGTGAATTCTCAAAAAGGAGGACATGTGGTTTTTCGGACTGGTGGCAACGAGGTGGCAATACGTGGTGCTAACCCGATATGATAATGTAATGTTCTGAATTGAGGAGTGGTTTGTCAAAGGGCCATATTTCCATTAGAGATAAATTTTCAGAAACCGCATATTTCTGTAGATGGTGGGAAATTATAGAATTTAAAAAAATTAAAAATGGGATCAAAGTATAATATTACTTCGGACCAGATGTATTATTGGCGGTTTGAATTTAAAAAATAATAGAAATGGTATTATCAATAATTATTTGGAAATAACACCTTTTGTTCGATACTACAGGAAATAAAACCCTTTGCAGGAAATTTTATAAAAAATTATAACACTTCGCGCGGCACAGTAAGTATATTCTTACCATGAAACATTCGACTACGTTCCACGACTCACGTTTTCTATGATCAATGAATCTAGTTTTATTGTTCTAACACAATGTAGAGGGAATATGACCCTTTGATCAAGTTACTGTATGACCATCTTAGAAATTATTGAGGAACTGTGGCATTTTGTTTCAAATTTAGTAGGTACCTAATAAACTAGATCCAATCCAATCCGATATTTAGTTTTGCTGACGATAGCACACTTAACTCATTTTTCACTTTGAATGCACAAACATCGGCTGCCGACGCACATGTTCGCAGACAGCATGAAGTATCACGCCTCAACAAAGACCTGGTAGAAATTTTGGCTTGGAGTGACAGTAACCAAGTCGAATTTAACGGTAAAAAAACCCAGGCAGCAGTTTTCTCTAAAAAGGTTAACATTACAGAACCGGATATAGTCATGGACGGACACGCAATCCCACTGGCTTCATCTATTAATTTGCTGGGCGTCAATCTGGTAGGAAATATGTCTTGGCATAACCACGTTGTGGCAATCGCCAAGATAGCTTCTCAGAAACTTGGTGTACTCTTTCGAACCAGAATGTTGTACACACCTCAATAACTTTTGACACTATACAAAGCCCAGATTCGACCATCACTAGAGTACTGCTCTCATGTCTGGAGCTCTGCACCCAAACATACTTTTCATCGAAAGGAGGGCCATTCGTCTGATTGGAGACCACGAGTTGGCGAAGAACCTCGACAGCCTGGAACATCGGAGACAGGTTGGGGATTTGACTCTCTTTTACAGATATTTTCATGGAAAGTGCTCGGCTGACCTTGGCCTCTTAATTCCGCCCAGAGCGGCGAATATCAGAAATACACGACGAACCACTGCCGCCCATCCATATGTGGTTAAGCTTAGTACTCCTCGAACTTCACTATTTAAGAATGCTTTCATCTGGAGGACTTCATCCTTATGGAACGACCTTCCCGAGCTCGTTTTTCCCAATGAATATAACCTCCAACGATTCAAAACCAACGTGAATCGCTTTTTGCGCACACGCGCCACTCCCAGAGTGCTCCCAAGAACTTTTCCTATATTGCTTGTTGATCATAAAAAAAAAGATGAACCAATTGTGTTACAGAAATATGCTTTTTGTATGAAATTCCTGTTTAGATAGTGATTTCTTCATATGGAATAAGTCACTTTGAACGGTTTTATCGCCGTTAGAAGATGCCTTTTAACCTTACGACTTGATTTTCGTCGAAAGTTATTTTGGGTGTAAAAATGGAAATACTGCCTTTTGACAAATCACTCGTCAATTATGAATAAAATTGAATAATTGCAATACTTACAAAAAAAATTTTCTATCTTCTTTTAAAAAGCAGATAATGACTTGAACCAAAAAACATTATATTGAGAAAAGGCCACTCTTTCCAACAAAATATAATATAGCTAAATTCTACGGCTCAATTTTTCCACAGGGCGTCAAGAAATTCAGGGTAAGAAAGTAACTTTTGTTTCCGCCTGATTAATGATTAAGACATCAGTATTTTTTGAAAACTAAAATTCAGTATATCATTCCAAGACACAAGTCTGCATTCTGCTAAAAATTTCACAAAGATCGGAAATATAATGCAAAACATACAGGACTATCAACTTGACTAACATTATCTTTGTCCGTAATTTATGGTCGGGAAGTGTATTATTATTTTATAGGAAATTATTATGGTGGAACATCAGGTTTATTGTGGGTTTGTTGTGAAGGGGGTGGGGGGGGGGGGGTAAAGAATATAATTATTAGAAACTAGCTTTAGGTTATTATATCAAAAATATTATCGTGTTCACTCCTCTTTTAATAGAATGCTTAGGGGTTTTTTAAGTAGTCACTCCGGGTGACACCCTATCCAATTCTTAACCAGGGGTAAAGGCACCGCCCTAAAAATATACATGGATAAGTCCATTTATGGAATGCGATTTCTTGCAATCAACTACTCAAAAAATAGGAAATTATGATATTATTTGGAAGAGATTTAAACTAACTTTAAAATGATGTGCCACTTAACCTCCCATCCCATTTAAGATTTTAAGGGCAACATCTACCCCTCTCGGGGGATTAAACCACAAGTGCTTCAAATATTCCCTCTTCACAATGAAATTTATTTTTCTCTTTTTATATTAATTATTGAAAGTGAGATATTAATGGTGGGAAGTTTTCAAATTGACATCCTGTAGTGCAATCAGTATAAACTTGTAACAGGACGTTTAATTCCACAATTTATAACAAACCTACGTCGATTTGTGGTTGTGCATGTGCAATGAAAAATTCACTGTTTTATTTCACTCGCTTGTTATATTGAGGAGAAGCCGTGGAGAAACAAAGGTTTGATTAATTTATGTAAAATATTTCTAATTTTTTCCATATATACACCCACAAAAAAAGTGACGAACCGAAAATTTACTTCTACTTTGAGGGGAAATATCTTTTAAACGGTTTCTGGTACGGTATTGAGGTTTTAACTGACTAACCATTTGCTTGAAAAATGTTGGTAATTTTTTAGCTTTTTATTATTTTTTATTCCAATAAACAGAGTAAAAATGAAGTATATTTTTGCCCATTTTAAAACGCCCTTTATGAGTATAATGACAACCCAAAGTCAACTAATAAAAAAATGATTATTAAGGAACATTTTATTGTCTGAATTATTTTCCGATCCGTTTGGTAACCTGAGATTCAGCTTTTTACGTTTTAGCGTAAAAATCCCTTGAACTACCTAAAGTGATGTGGCAACGCTTCTGGTGATCAAAGGCAGAAGAATAAGGAAAACGTCTCCTACTCCCTCGATTCAGCCTGCCAGCGCGCTGGCTCGTCGTGGCTTGGAATCACGATGTCGTCTCATTTTACTGACAATGACTGTTGCTGTTCTGCGGCCAAATTTCAATTCGGACCACGCGGTCAACTGGTAAATATTCTTAATATATCGAGTGTTTCCGCCTCTAGATCTCGCAAATCCGATAAGCGTCGGGATTGTTTTAATTAAATTTGTTCCTTATGTTCAAATTTATTCCTTTTTTTACTATTAAGATTAATGAAAATTAAATATAAGTATTAAGAATCAAACAACAAACAACGTCTAATCCATCCTATTCCATCCCTGTTTTCACTCAGCTTCTTATTCAGACTCAAAAACCGTGTTTGCTTTGAAGGTAAACTAGTTCCAAATCTATAGTAACGACCTTCTAGTGAAAACGAAAAATTCGATATTTAGTTTTGCTGACGATAGCACACTTATCTCATCGTTCTCTTTGAATGCACAAACATCGGCTGCCGACGCACATCTTCGCTGGCAGTATCACGCCTCAACAAAGACCTGGAAAAAATTTTGGCTTGGGGTGACAGTATTTAAGTCGAATTTAACGCTAAAAAACCCAGGCAGCAGTTTTCTCTGAAAAGGTTAACACAGAATGGACGGACACGCAATCCCACTGGCTTCATCTATTAATTTGCTGAGCGTGAATCTGGGAAGAAATATGTCTTGGCATAACCACGTTGGGGCAATCGCCAAGATAGCTTCTCAGAAACTTGGTGTACTCTTCCGAACCAGAAAGTTGCACACACCTCAACAACTTTTGACACTATACAAAGCCCAGATTCGACCATCATTACAGTACTGCTCTCATGTCTGGAGCTCTGCACCCAAACATACTCTTCGGCTACTGGATTCCATCGAAAGGAGGGCCATTCGTCTGATTGGAGACCACTAGCTGACAAAGAACCTCGACAGACTAGAACATCGAAGACAGGTTGGGGATTTGACTCTCTTTTACAGATATATTCATGGAAGGTGCTCGACTGACCTTGCCCTCTTAGTTCCGCCCAGAGCGGCGAATAGCAGAAATACATGACGAACCACTGCCGTCCATCCATATGTGGTATACTCATCGAACTTCATTATTTAAGAATTATTTCATCTGGAGGACTTCATCCTTATGGAACGACCTTCCCGAGGTCGTTTTACCCAACGAATATAACCTCCAACGATTCAAAACCAACGTGAATCGCATTTTGCGCACACGCACCACTCCCAGATTGCCCTAAAGGATATTTCCTATAGTGCTTGTACATGATCATAAAAAAAATTGTACGAGATTTAGTGGAAATCCCAGCTCACCCCATTACAGGCTTTTTTTAAAAAGCTATCTAAAAATAGATAGGAAAATAATTCAAACAACAAAATGTTGCTAAAGCATCATCCTAAATAATGGCTTTTCATTAGTTGAGTATGTGTCATGACATTCTACAGGGTGTTTCAAACATTAACAAAAAAACAGACTTCGTTTCATTTACCCTGTTTATTGGAATAAACATAATAAAGAGCCAAAAACTGACAACAGCATTTTTGCCAGCAAATGGGTCTATCCTACAGTTAAAACCTCAATCTCGGACCATAACCCGTTTGAAAGATATTTCGACGCAAAGTAGAAGTAAATGTTTGTTTCGACACTTTTTTTTGTGAGCGAGTGTATTATTGTACTAATCGTAGTAATCTCCGCATTTCTAAGGCACGAACCGCCACTGATTACATCTTAATATGCTCTACAAATCTACTAAATAACGCTAAGCCTGAACGGACTATCGATTGTACTTAACCTACACTCTACGCTAATCTAAAATTATCAACTTATCAATGACTAAAGCTAGAGCTAAAATAAGAGACCACCAGAACAGCAAGAGTACTCACCTGGTCCTGCAAGATCAAAGGCAGCGTGTAACAAAACAAAAGACAATCAGGCCAAGAAAGTCAGTCGGCTACGAAGCGTCAGTGCTTTCGGTTTATCTTGACCTTACAAGAAGTTGATGGTAATACTGTGGTATTGTTACGTGAATACGCGGTTATTTACCATTGTGATTGCATAGATTTTTTTGATATATCCAGAATTGAAAGGTGAGTGTTCATTTATATTTTAATATACAGGGTCATCCAACCTAGAACATGGGTATATTTTTGAGTTTCCCTATATTTATTTGAAGAACTTTAAGCTTTCCTGGGAGATGTATCTTTCCTGATTTCAAAACTATATAGTTTCTCTATCTAGCCCAAACGGTTTTTAAGACATGACCGATCAATTTTTTAAAAAGATGTATCGATTCATTTGTGTTTAATATAATATCTAGAATGCATTGGAAAACAAAATCGAGTAATTAATAAACTGTCAACGTGTAGCATCTATATTAATTAAAATTAAGTGTTTCCTCGAAGAAGGGTTTCGAATTATCACATTTTTCTACTAAAGTGGAGAACATTCTAGCGATACGCGGTGGAGTTAATATAATAATATTTGGATGGACTTTGATCGAGAATAATTTTTTCATTTTAATTGCGATTTTTATTATCATTTTTTTAAATTTATTGAAAATATCGCATATTTCTGCATCACTAGTTATGTTGTTCCATTCTTCAATGGGCGCTTCTTCGAGTTGTTCGCGATTTTCAGGAGCATGGAGGCGATTTCTGAGTTTTCCCATGGGTGCTCGATAGGATTCAGAGATTTTAATAAAGTTAAGAGTATGTCCATAATACACAGATTGAAACAAGAACTGTTTTTTGACTCAAACTTTAAAACAACCTGTAGAGTGATAGAGAAGTGAAACTTTTTATTTTGCCATTTAATTGTCAAGTGACATCTTTTCTTAACGTTTCCATTTTTGGTTCATTTCAGTACGTTAGTTTTTGTAGGAGATATGATTTCTTTAATGAGACAAACTTGTTTAAGAAAATTGTATTAATTTTCAAACATAACGAAAAAGAAATTGTAATGTTTCTTAAAAAAAATCGTATCTGCCACAAAAATTAAAGTATTGAAATGAACCAAAAACGAAAATGTTAAGAATATATGTCACTTGATAATTAACTGACAATATTGACCAATTCAATATCTTCATCATTCTACAGAGTGGTTTAAAGTTAGAGTAAAAAACAGTTCTTGTTTTAACCTGGACATAATCTTACTGTCTTAAAATCTCAATCAATGTGTAACATTTTTGATTAATTTACCTACAATATAAAAAAGAATAATAAAAATCGGAATTAAAATAAATAATTATTAACTATCCAAATATTGAATATATCGACTATTTTGGAGGTGAAGTGTGTTAGTAAAGATAATTTTAACTTTAAAACAATTTCCCATGGGTGCTCGATAGGATTCAGATATTTTAATAAAGTTAAGAGTATGTCCATAATACACAGATTAAAACAAGAACTGTTTTTTGACTCAAACTTTAAAACAACCTGTAGAGTGATAGAGAAGTGAAACTTTTTATTTTGCCATTTAATTGTCAAGTGACATCTTTTCTTAACGTTTCCATTTTTGGTTCATTTCAGTACGTTAGTTTTTGTAGGAGATATGATTTCTTTAAAGAGACAAACTTGTTTAAGAAAATTGTATTAATTTTCAAACATAACGAAAAAGAAATTGTAATGTTTCTTAAAAAAAATCGTATCTGCCACAAAAATTAAAGTATTGAAATGAACCAAAAACGAAAATGTTAAGAATATATGTCACTTGATAATTAACTGACAATATTGACCAATTCAATATCTTCATCATTCTACAGAGTGGTTTAAAGTTAGAGTAAAAAACAGTTCTTGTTTTAACCTGGACATAATCTTACTGTCTTAAAATCTCAATCAATGTGTAACATTTTTGATTAATTTACCTACAATATAAAAAAGAATAATAAAAATCGGAATTAAAATAAATAATTATTAACTATCCAAATATTGAATATATCGACTATTTTGGAGGTGAAGTGTGTTAGTAAAGATAATTTTAACTTTAAAACAATTTCCCATGGGTGCTCGATAGGATTCAGATATTTTAATAAAGTTAAGAGTATGTCCATAATACACAGATTAAAACAAGAACTGTTTTTTGACTCAAACTTTAAACAACCTGTAGAGTGATAGAGAAGTGAAACTTTTTATTTTGCCATTTAATTGTCAAGTGACATCTTTTCTTAACATTTCCATTTTTGGTTCATTTCAATACGTTAATTTTTGTAGGAGATATGATTTCTTTAAAGAGACAAACTTGTTTAAGAAAATTGTATTAATTTTCAAACATAACGAAACAGAAATTGTAATGTTTCTTAAAAAAAAATCGTATCTGCCACAAAAATTAAAGTATTGAAATGAACCAAAAACGAAAATGTTAAGAATATATGTCACTTGATAATTAACTGACAATATTGATTGAATTCAATATCTTCATCATTCTACAGAGTGGTTGAAAGTTAGAGTCAAAAAACAGTTCTTGTTTCAACCTGTATATTATGGACATATTCTTACTTTCTTAAAATCTCACACACGTGCGACATTTTCGATAAATTTACCTACAATATAAAAAAATATTAATAAAAATAGGAATTAAAATAAAATAATTATTCACAATCAAAAACTATCCAAATAATGGGTGGAGCGACTATTTTGGAGGTGGACTGTATTAGTAAAGATAATTTTGACTTTAAAACGTTTATTTGAGGAGACAAAGTCATTACACGATCTCAAGCGGAGATAGGGAAGTAGCATGATTCGACAACGTGTGACAGTAAATTATTATTTTAACTGATAAGACTAGACATTTACAGTTCATTATTTACACGGTTTCGTTTTCCAATGCATTTTGGACGTATTACACTAGAATGAATACAGATTTATAAGAATTTGATCGCTCTTATCTAAAAAACGGTTTGAGCTAAAACAAGGTGCCCAAGGAAGTTCTACATAACAGGAAAGCTTTATTCTATGTGTTTTATGAAAGAAAGTGTCTCTTTCTAAAGGCTTGACAAGAAATTAAGACTTATGAAGACCAAAATGTATTACAGGGTTCTCAAAGAGTTGTTTGTCCAAGGGAAAACAACCTCTATATTAAAATTTTTTGAAATGAACGAATACATTTGGATTAAACATTATTTTTAGAAACACCTTCTCGACTCGATCAATCACCATTTTTCAGCCCACCATTGTCTCAAATAGGCTGAGGTCGATACACCTTTTGTTTAAGTATTAGAGTGACGTACATTATTATTTTACCTCATTTTAAATGTAAAAAGTTTCTTCTGCCTTCGTTAACCAATTTTACTGTTTTATAAAGACAATTTTAAGAATATTATAAGTCAAATGGACAATTTATCAAATTTGTGGCCAGAGTAACACTTTGTTAATAAAGATATAGAGGGAAATAGGGGTAGTTCGCCCTTGTACCTTCTCTACATTCTTGTACTTTTTTAGAACCCCGTATAATATAATACATTTTTTTCATCATAAATATTAGTTTCTTGCCAAGCAGAGGTTTTTAGAAAGATGCATTTTTTTCATAAAACGTATAGGCAAACTATACAGGGTGTTCCTTAATGACGTGCTAAAATTTTAGGGTGTGATTCCTTAGGTCATTTTATAAAGAAAACTTCATATGAACATATGTCCGCAACAGCTTAAATTTTTTGCTACAGGGTGTTGAATTTTTATTTTTTAAATGGTTATTTTTAATATCTCCTGAAGAACTTTAGATATTATTTTCAATTTTGGTATGTGTTAATAGGATATAGAACTACAAATTTTAGTTAGAAAAGTTATTCAATTGTTCAACCAGTGGCGTCCCTGCATACATGCACTCTGATATTTTTATAAAAAAGATGATACGCCATTGGCATTTTTCCCATATTTTTCTGATTAGCCTGGTCAATTCTACATGAAAACGGTCTCTTGAGCTTTTCTCGTCAGGCGCACCGTTCTTGATTGAAATCACTAAATTCATATTAAAACTCATTATTATTAATATTGATAAAATAATTAATGATAAATTTTGTTCTATAAAAATTGTTGGAAATGGCCCCTTTACTTAAAAGGCCCACTCCATTTTTATAAAACAAAATTTATCATTAATTATTTTATCAATATTAATAAGAATGAGTTTTAATATGAATTTAGTGATTTTAATCAGGTCTGATGAGAAAAACTCAAGAGACGGATTTCATGTAGAATTGACCAGGCTAATCAGAAAAATATCCACATGGAAAAATATCAGTGGCGTACCATCTTTCTCATAGATAATATCAGAAGACATGTTTGCAAGGACGCCACTGGTTGAACAACAATTCAAAAACTTTTCTAAATTTGTAGTTCTATATCCTATTAAGACATACCAAAATTGAAAATAATATCTAAAGTACTTTCGGAGATATTAAAAAATAACCATTTAAAAAATAAAAATTCAACAGTCTGTAGTAAAAAATTTAAGCCGTTGCGGACATATATTCATATGAAGTTTTCTTTATAAAATGACCTAAGGAATCACAGCCTGAAATATTAGCACGTCATTAAGGAATACCCTGTATATTTTTGGAATCTGATTTTTTTGAAGAATGATCTCAAAAATAAAAAATATACATGGTTATTTTATATGTCATAAAAAGAGCAACCACTTTACGCCTCCGTTTATTGCTTTAAGCTCAGTCGCCTTTTAAATAGTATTTTTATACTCTAGTAATTGGCCAGGGTGCACTAAACAATTTAAATGCAAATATCTCCGAAACGGTAACTCTGGGCGATTTCATATACCTTTTTTACGTAATAAATATGAGAAAAGTATTATTTTCATTAAAAACTTAAATACACTGAGGTACAAAAAGTTATGACCTAATAAATAAATGCCCTCTACATTCTACATTAAAATTTAACCAAAAAATCAGTTTCTCATCCAAAAAAAACCATAATTGCCAAATTGTGTAAAAAAACGTTGGTTTCCTACAAAGTTATTAGACAAAAACAAAAATGAAGTTTTAACTTTAACACCCTGTATCTTAATTAATATCAACTTTCGGATATAGGTAAGTATAATTAAATCCTAATATTTTTACTTAATGAGTCTGTGGTTTTTCCATGTCCCATTAATTAGCGGACACCCTGTATAGGCAGCGTAATGCGATTTTAGCAAATTAGGTGTTTATTCCCTATGAAAATATATCTACCTAAATAACATTACAGTAATGTTGAAAATGGTTATCATCAGCTTCATTACAAGCCGGCAACAAACCTTCAAATACGATCATAAAAAAAGAATATACTCCTAAAATTTCTGGTGATTTCTATTTTTTTCACCTGTTAACGCTGATCCTTAGGTACTTAATTTTGTCAATGTATCACCGTAGGCAACTGAACTGTCGTTATTGCGGTACTCTTTGGCAATTCTTGTAGCGTATCTCTTAATGCAGACATCAATATTTCTTTTCTCCAATAGTAGACAGTTTTTCCAAATACGCATATCGCCATTGAAATATTAAAGACTTTCTACTTTCTTTAAATACGATTCAATCGAATCGACTAACCTTTAACCATTTTAACGCCGCAAAAATTCTTTTCAGATTTGCATACATCCCACGACGGGTTCCAGCAATAACTCAATAACAATGCACTACGTCAATTAATTATCGAATATTCAAAACTTTACGTCCTAATTAACAAAGTTTAATAATTTTTTTGACAGAAAATAGATTCTAGAGTTTAAGGCAGTTCAGTTTACGTCCTGATGCGTCTTATTGTACGGGGTAGGGCATAAAATCTTGAAGCATCTGAATTTCGGAAAATTTAAATTTGACATACCTGACATAAAAATTGAATTCAATTTATGTTTTTAACTAAACCAATTGGAGATACATCTGGGTTAGATACTGGCCCAAAAGAATCGCGATGCCGATAGAGGGAAAAAATTACCATATCTTCTAAAAACGTTATATTATCGAAAAAACGTTTGGAAAACAATATATGCGCGACTTTTAGCTTTTGGTAAATTAAAAATACAATTTATTTCAATTATCTTTTTAATTTAATCCATTTACTTTACTTTAAAAAGTTCAAAATAACAATACAAATCCAAATTTTGCATTTTTAATGTTAAGTAAATGATTAAAACGAAACGAATACCTAGATAATTGCGTAACACTCTGTATTATAGACTTTATTTGTTGAAACTATTTTTACTTGTAATTTGGCAAGAGCCGAAAGTGCTAAAATGTCTCACTGATTGGTTACGAAACGTTTTTCGACAATATTTAGGACAAATCGTATTTTATTGTTAAAGATTGTTTCACGAAAAATAGATATAACTTAATGACTGCCGTAAAAGTACCTGGGCCATCCCATTATTTATGACCGTTTGTTATTATTATGTAGAAAGGACCGGATTGTAATAATTATAATTAAATATAGGCACATCAGGTAGGTTACGTTGCTTAATTTATATTTAAATATCTTTTTGTGGTAAAATTTTTTAGTTTTTGAGGAATTGTTCAAGAATTGTCTTACTCAAAATAGCGTGATAGTAATGGACAATGCGAGCTATCACAGTCGCCAATTACATAAAGCTCCAAGCTCAAATAATACAAAATTGGAGATTCAGAACTACATGGCGGCGAATGATATATATTTTGAAGAAAGTTATAAAAAAAGTGATCTTTTAGAAGTTTTAAAGACATTTTGTATAAAAAAAGTATATGTTTGTGACACATTGGCAGAAGAAATTGGACATACAGTGCTACGGCTCCCACCCTATTATTGCATTTTTAACCCCATAGAGCATATGTAGCACCAGTTAAAATCACTGGTTAGGTCTGAAAATATTTCTCCGACTTTAAGTTCTAGTGTTGTAGAATTAATACGAAAATGCTTTAATGATATTCCCCCAGGTAGTTGGAAAAATTCAGTCCGTCACGTAATAACTGCAGAAAATTCGTATATTAGTCTGGATCGTATAATTAATCCAATTATAATTAATTTTGATGAGGATAGCGATAGCGAAACAGAACTATCTATAGAATGACATTATAAATGTAAATAAATATGACTAGTAATATTTTTTAAAAAATGTAATTTCATTTGATTACATTAATACAATCATATCATTACTTGTTTTCCTTAGTCCGTCCCTTGATACTTCACTTATTTATTGACAAGCTCTTGTCGACACAATGGGACCGACCCAGGAAATCATTAAGTCGTATCCAATTTTCGTGAAACGTACTGTACCTCTAGTGGTATGGTCATACTTTAGGGCACGTGTCTAACCCAGGTATATTTCCAATTGGTTTAGTTTGAAGAATAAATGAAATTCAATAATTCTTATGTAAGATATGTCAAATTTAAATTTTACGACGTCCAACCTAAACTCTAGAATCTATATTTATTGTACCAGCTATATCCGATCATTAATTGGTGTAATGGATAAATAATAATATTTAATTATTTTTAAAGAACAAAATAAACATTATTAAAATTAATAGATTTCATTGTTCCTCTGTGCCACATAAAAGTATGTCTTACCATTGTCGATTTTTCAATTAGTGGAGCGAAAAATGTCACTAAGTGAAAACAAATTGTTATTGTGTGTTAATTGGTCAAAAGCTTATTTAGCATCTACAACACCACAACGTATAAATAACACATTCGTTGTTGAATGTTTGTTTACGGATGGATGTTGGTAAGAGTTAAGTAACATCCGGTGAAGAAGGCGGTATTTCGGGTTCCATATTGTTATTATTATATACTATACAGTGAGTCCCAGAAGATATGTCTAAATTCATTTAAAATTCAGCGGTAAGTTTATTCAAAAAACGATTTTTTAATTTTTTTTTGTGGTAATTTCATGTATACAGGGTAGCTCAAAAATAAGTTACGACCATCAACTTCATTTTTTCAAATGAACACATATATTCTTTATTTCATTTTTGAATTTTGCATTGAATTCTAAGCATGTTTCATGTACCATGTCCTATACATAAACTCAACAGTTATTGAAAAAATTAGGATTGAACATATCATTTAGGGAATCCAACGATCTATCAAATCTTCTGGCAATATGGCATTTTGGGCTCCATAATAAGTAAGAGTGTACTGTCTCACTGTCACCGTTTATTTCCATAGAATAAGTATAATTATTGTCAAGCGTAGTTTCAAAGTTGCGGTTTTCACAATAATGGTGAAGTTAACGGAACGGGAAAAAATTTAAATTCTATGCATGGTTGGGTTTGGTGATAAAACACGTACTCAAATAGAAACAGCCCAATTATTTAATGAAATCCATCCTCATCGTCCTCCCATATGTCAAAAGATGGTGAGTAGCTAAGTTTAGAGAATTCGGCCATGTTAGAGATGTGCCTAAATCTGGTCGTCCTACTCGAGATGAAAATGAACAACTTGACGTTTTGCTTTCCTTGGAAGAAAATCCATGTACTCCCCTGTCGCACATTGGGGCCGATTTACACATGCCGAAATCTGTTGTTACCGAGTAGTTCAAAAGCACAAATATCACCCATACAAAGTTATTCCAGTGCATGAGTTATTTGAAGATGATTTCGATAGGCGAAGTGAGTTTTGCGGACGCATGCAAAATATGTGCAATCTAGATAATAATTTAGTAATTTTTTCGGATGAAGCTACGTTCTATTTGAATGGTAATGTGAACAGACAAAATTGTCGATATTGGGCAACAGAAAATCCGCATTGGATGATAGAGGTTCACAGCCAGTACCCTAAGAAAATAAATGTTTGGTGTGGAATCGTACGCCAAAGAGTAATTGGTCCATTTTTCTTTGAACAGTCTTTAACTGGACAAGCATATCTCGAATTTCTCCAACTAGAATTAATTCCAGCATTAGTGGCTTTATTTCCGAATCCATTGGATCCAGACTCCCCTGACGAAGAACTGATATTCCAACAAGATGGTGCTCCTCCGCACTATGCGGCCACTGTGCGCACATTTTTGGATGAAACCTTTCCCAATCGGTGGATTGGAAGGAGAGGACCTATCGAATGGCCTGCTAGGTCGCCAGACCTAACTCCGCTGGACTTTTTTTGTGGGGTTACCTCAAATCAAAAGTATTTGTTAACAGGCCAAACAATATGCAGGAGTTGAAAGAAAGGATCCGAAGAGAAGTGAGTGTCATAACTCCGGAAATGGTTGGAAACGTGCAAAGAGAGTTTATTGATCGTCTTGGATATTGTCAAGCCGTAAATGGCGCACATTTTCAACATTTAATTTGATTTTGTTGTGTTTTTTTTTAATAAACAGGTTTTACTTATAGATATATATGTTCAATCCTAATTTTTTTAATAATTGTTCAGTTTATGTATAGGACATGGTACATGAAACATGCTTAGAATTCAATGCAAAATTCAAAAATGAAATAAAAAATATATGTTTTCATTTGAAAAAATGAAGTTGATGGTCGTAACTTATTTTTGAGCTACCCTGTATACATGAAATTACCACAAAAATAAAATTAAAAAATCAAAATCCACGGGTACGAGCGTTTTTTGAAAAAACTTGCCGCTGAATTTTAAATGAATTTAGACATTTCTTCTGGGACTCACTGTATAATAATAATGTTTTTTATATAATTGATATTAGTATTTTTTATATGAAACCCGAGATAACATATGTCGACAACGGCTTAAACCTTTGGGTTTAGGGTTTTGAAAATTATTCGTAAATACATACACTCGCAGGCACAAAATTCCGCGAGCCTGAAATTTTGCTCAAGTGTGATAATTTATAACTTTTTTATTTTTTATGCCATTTTCATGATTTTGTCCTCAGTTTGTAGATCAATTTATTGTGTTTTTCCTTAATTATTTTATAAAGTAACATTTTTCGATTAGGCTATATTATACAGGAATAAATCAAACTGTTGTTTTTTTCTCGTAATATCAAAACACCCTGTAGGAAAATTGAGGTGGGTAATTTTAATTACATACTGTTTCTTGTGATCTTTGATGTACATTTCGATTTTTGATTCATTCCAATATCTCATTTCTGCTGCGAGTTGCATAATTTGAAATGAAACGCTGAATTGAAGCCTATTTTTATTAAGAAAAACAAATACTAGATATATCAAAAAGCTAATTAACAAAAACATTTTTAAGATCGTGTATTTCCTCCTCTCGCAGCAACGACAGCTTGCAATCTTCGTGGCATCGAATGAATAAGGTTACTTATCCTTTATTGAGGGATAGCCTGATATTCTTCGGTCAGCGCCAGTCGTAAGTCTTGCAAGGTTTGTGGTTGTACAGGACAACGACGAACGGTATTTTAAGTTGATCCCAAAGATGTTCGATTGGGTTGAGATCCGGGCTACATGCGGGCTATTCCAATCTTGGAAGTCCAACTTCATTCACATATTCGCTCATTACATGTGCAACGTGAGGTCTAGCATTATCATGCAATAATGTAAATTGGTTTCCAATAAAAGTAGCAAATGGAACAACAATTTCTTGGAGGATTTCCTCAATGTAACGGTGGGCGGTTAGAGCTAAACAAATACAAGATTGGTGCGTGCTTCGGTTGAAATACCCATGACATACATTTTCTAGAAATAACATCGTTTCATTTGAAATTTTGCAGCTCGCAGCAGAAATGAGATAATGGAATGAATGTAAAAACGAAATGTATAGAATACATCAAAGATTACAAGAATCAGTATGCATATTAAATTATCCACCTCAATTTTCCTACAGGGTGTTTTGAAATTACGATAAAAAACAACAGTTTGATTTACTCCTGTATAATATAGCCTAATCGAAAAATGTTACTTTATAAAATAATTAAGGAAAAACACAATAAATTGATCTACAAACTGATGACGAAATCATGACAATTGCATAAAAAATAAAAGAGGTATAAAATATCAAACTTGACCAAAATTTCAGGGTGGCGGAATTTTGTGCCGGCGACATGAAAAACTAGCACGAGTAAATTTAATTATTATCACATTTAGTCGAGCCAGTATGTATGCCACAATTAGCAAGGTTTTCTTTATATCGATCAATATACTGAACTACAGGGTGTTGTAGAATCACCCCTCTAAGTATCCTGATACATATTTCGAACAATCTGTATACTACCCATAACCGACATAACCATTTAACTAAATCTCGGTCAATGACAAAATATTAATGGTCTTGTTTGTAGAAAATGTAGGTACTTGCTCTTACTTTAAAAGATTTAATAGCATGTTAACAATATAGCCACTCTATGTTAGGAAAAAATGAAAGTAAGTGGAGATAGTTTTGTATATATGCGAATATACTTTCAATACTAAAATGGCCGCTATATTATTTTCACCTGCATATTCTAAAAAATAATCGTTAAGATATTTTAAATAAATTCCGCGACAATAAATCCCGGACAAAGATAATGTTATAGTTCTGTAACTGTTTTAATTGATTTCCGATCTTGGTGACATTTTCGGCAAAGTAGACTTGTGCCTCGAAATGTTAGCCTGAATTTTAGTTTCCAAAAAATACTGATCTTCATCCATTATACAGGCAGAAACAAAAATTACTTTTTCACCCTTAATTTCTTAACGCCCTGTGGACAAATTGAGGGCTAGAATTTAGCTTCAATATATTTTGTATTGAAATGTGATCTTTCCTTAACACAACGTTTTTTAGTTCACGTCGTTATCTGCTTTTTAAAAAAAGATACAAATTTGTAAAGAAGGATTAGCAGTTTTTCAATTTTATTCACAACTCAGAACATTATATTATTTTATCGAGCAGCATCAACAAATATCCAAAAATTAATAGCGTATATTACCACCTCGTGTTCTTATCACTACTATCATTTGTAGTGACATGCGTTCAATGCAATATGTGCTATTAATTTTTGGATATTTCTTTACTACTCGAGAAAATCATAATGTAATATTCTGAATTGTGAATAAAATAGAGAAACTGCAATACCTTCTTCAAAAATTTGTATTTTCTTTTGAAAGAAAGATAATGACTTGAACCAAAAACATTGCATTAAGAAAGGGTCACACTTCACAATAAAACATAATGAAGCTAAATTCTACAGGGCGTGGTGTCTGGTACACCGATGGATCAAAAACCGCCAACGGTGTGGGCGTAGGTATATTTGAGGGAAAGGCCCAGGATTCCTCTGGGGACCAACGCGACAGTATACCAAGCAGAAGTTCATTCCATACAAGCATGCGCATACAAAATATTGAAAAGGGCTACCACAACCAAAAGGTATACATCCTGTCGGACAATCAAGCTGCTCTTAAGGCTCTGAACTCCAATCCGTTTACTTCTAAACTTACACTGGAGTGCCATACCAACCTGAAATAACTGGCGGCCAGGGGAAACAAGGTAGAGCTCTTATGGGTTCCTGGTAACGCTGGGATATTAGGTAATGAGAAAGCGGATGAACTAGCGATAGCAGGATCCGGTCAAAGTCTCAGGGGCCCCGAACCGTCCTTTGGGATATCAAAGCTGGCAACAAAATCAACATTTGATAGATGGTCGAAAAAACAACACCTATCTCGATGGCAAGGGTTACCTGGTCAAATACACGCACGTTCCGTAATTGGAAAACCATCGAAAATACTATCGAATGGGATGCTAACCCTGACGCGGCCCCAGCTGAAACAGGTGATGGGTCTGCTAACAGACCACTGCCACCTGCGAAAACACCTTCAACGGATAGGTATAAACAACGGATCTATTGAATGCAGACTCCGCGGAGCAGAGTATGAAACCGCCTCACACATAATATACCTCTGCGTAGCGCTGTCTCGTAGAAGGCAAAATATCTTCGGGAACATACAACGTGGTGACAACCTCCCCCATGACAAGCTTGGTAGAAGGTTACTGGACCTCATAGAAGGAACAAACATCTTCTAACAAGATCGGGGTACACAATAAGTCGGTAGGCTGCAGCGATAGAAGTTCGGGCATTTAAACCGACCCACGCCTTTAACCAACCAACCAGAGGGCGTTAAGAAATTGAGGCTAAAAAAGTAACTTCCATTTCTGCCTGTAAAATGATCAGTAGAGAGACATCAGTATTTTTTGAAAACTAAAGCTCAGGCTAACATTCCGAACCACAAGTCTACACTTTGCTAGAAATGCCATCAAGATCGAAATACAATTTAAACAGTTGCAGGACTATAAACGTGACTAACATTATCTTTGTTCGGAATTTATTGTCGCCGAATGTAGTACGATAATTATTAAGGGTATGACTACTTCCCTTAAGAGCTCAAACTCAAACAGGAATTGAAAAATAACGTCGAGTTGTACGCGAGGTTAATTTTTCTTCCATGTAAATTAGGGAAAGACGTCACATAAATTAAGAAGTAAAGTCAAGTTTAAGGAAGTTGCAATGAATACTATATGTGACTGGAATAATTGGCGGAACGGATAAATTCGTGTGTCGTTAGCTGTTTACTTATTCATGAGTTCTTAGGATGTGTTTACGTAAGGTTAGTTAAATTGCAGCATTTAATTTAGTGAGTTGATAATTTCGATCGGATTTGGTGACTACAAATGACATTTCACTTTTTATTTAAGATCATTATTTTCTTGCTTTTGTTTGCACAGTTTAATTTGAATGTTTCCGTATGAAGAGCGAGGGTAGAAAAAACATGCTAGAAAGCGTGTTATGTAGTAAGTGGAAAATCAGTAGACAAACTGTGTTGTTTCCACAGTTCAATTCTTCTTAAAAATTCAATTCAATAGTATGTTCTCTCAAAATGTCCTTCTGATTGCTATCGATATTTAATTACTAGTCCCCTCTTCTTTACATACGTTGTAAATATTTGCCACTATTTATTTTGCTTGGCTCTTCAAATGTTTATTTGTAATTATTCACGTAATTGATGGAAAAAAAATATTAGCAAAACGAAAACGTCGGTATAATAAACACAAATAACAACACAAAATTTCCTCCTCGCGTTACACGCCACTGTAGAGACAAATTTCTGTGCGTTTTAACGGCTCTACGAAGAGCGGAACAACACAAGGAATAAAATTAAACTAAAGGTGCATTTACACATGCATGGACTTAGTGGCGCCAACAAAAACTGGCGCACAAGTAAATAAAATTAGTAAGTGTAAACATCGACTGGCATAAATATTTATTTTTGCATGCATACACCAAAAAAGTTTGCATCCATCTGATATCACTGGCGCCAGTGATGGCAAATTCGTACAGAAAATCAAGACTTGCAAGTGTAAAAAGAGCATTTACACATGCATGGATTTAGTGGCGCCAGTGGTCGCACCATTTCTATTTGCACGCCAGTAAAGGTTCACACTTTGTTGAGAAAACAAGAAAAAGGTAATTTTTAAAGTGTTTTCACAGTGCGCACTATTTAGAGTTAACTTTTCTGTTAACGATTTTTACACAACTAACATTCTTTCCACTGTTCAGAAACGTCCGGGCATACAATATACAGTCGCTTAGTATGGCAAGCTCCATTAGTATCGGGATGGAGGTTATTTGTCCCACAAGTGCGGAAAAGTCGTCGGTCCACCTTTATTCTATTTTAATTTATTTTTTAAAAATCACGTAGAACGACTGAATAACTTAGAGCCCTACTCATTGACAATGGCACGTGATTAAACACAGCGCGCTAACATTTGTGTTAATTAATGTTTACCAAAAAAACTAACTGACTAGAGGCGTATCATTTTGTTCCACGTTTTAAAATCGAGTCTAGGTCACGTCTATGCGTTAGAAAATTAATTGACAAAATCGAGAGACCTTTTAAAATGTATCAGAGAGAAAGGGTTAGGATATAAATCTTAATATTGCAGCTATTTGATGATAAAACCAAAAATTGAACACGGGAGACCACAATTAATACCACAAATTTGAAAATCGAGAGCTTTTGCAAAAAATTGTAAAAAATACATGATAAATCTATTTTCTCGCACTCCGGTAGATTTGCGAAAATTGCGGTTACGGTACTTGCTTGCACAATGACATAACGAAATACCAATATAACGTTATAGCAATTCTAATATTTGCAATAAAAATTAAAATTGTACTAATTATTCAACTATAAACTTAATGATAACAAGTCATATTTCAAAGAACATAATAATTATTTAATATAACTTTTGCGTATTTGCAACAATTTATTACATATCTAACGAGGATGATCATAATCTACAGTGTGGTCAAGAAAGTTTACAACAAATGGAAAACATTAATGATGTCTCAGAAGATTTTATTCTTGATAAAAGTTTGTGCAGCTCTCATACCTTTATTTATATACTATAATTGTAAAAATCGAAACTAAATCGATACTTATCCCATTTGTACTTTACCTAAGCGGTTAATATGTTGCATGTAATAATTTTCTTTTACTTATTTTTTATATTTATCATAAAAAACCTAAAAGGACCCCCACAATTAAAAACGAGAGATAAATATATGTAATTTTTTTAATGTGCAGTATTCAAGTGCCCTTTACCCCACCCAGCACCCCAAGTCACTCCATAGGCCCGATAGTTTAGTAATTTCTAAATAATATACAGTTTTAATGTCAAATAGGCACCATCTGTTGCTTAATTAAATACAGTTGTTTGGAAGAATATATTAAAGTACAAGTTCTTTAATAGTATATTAAGATACAAGTTTCATAAGACATTATTTTAGAGCACGCGTTTAATTTTCTAAAGCACAAGTGCTCTAATTATCTTATGAACCTTGTATTTTATAATACTTTTTCTATTTGGGTCTTCAAAGTGTGAAAAACTTTAAAAAATATGGTAGATTTTTTCCATTTGAATTAATATTTTCTTTTTGGGTTGGCAATACTTTTTCAGTTTAATAAAATGTTACAAGTATCAAATATGCCATAATAGAAACAATTGAACACAACAAAGCTACTTCCCATCCGTCATAATTAACAATAAATTGCAGAAAATAATCTAGAAAAACTTTTAAAAAGAATATGCAAAACCTTGAGTTATGGTGCCAGCAGAAGAAAGTTCAAAATATTGAACGAAATACTAAATAATACTATTGAACAAAATATTGTGTCGACACAGAATCTGACAGGAAATGTATATATTAACTATAAATATGTATATATAAAGTAATATGTATAATACTATATTGAATTAAAAATAAAATAGTACTTTATTGAATAAAACTTTAGAAATAGAGCATAAACTGGAAGATATTTTTATTATTTTTAGGTTATGTTGTTTTATAGTTGTGACTAGAAATTAGTTGACGGACAGCATCAGTATGTTTCCGAGTATATGTATTTCGGATAAATATCTAGTAAAAATGATCTATTTGCAAGGTTAAAGGTTAGTATTTTAAAGTTTTCCGTAAAAAATTTCTGTCGAATCCATAATGCCTAGAAAACTAATTTCAACGAAATCGAAGTAGGCCTAAAATTCCAACCTAACTTGTTGCCAACATGAAAAAAATTAAATTTCAGTTTCATAAAGTGACAAGTTATTCAATTTTCTTGCATTTCATAATGTAGCCATTATGAAACCCAAATAGAAAAAGCATCATATTCTAGCACGCGTCCATGTTAGGAAACTAGTTTTTTAAGTGCACAAGTGCTGTAATAGCTTTATAAAACATGTACTTTATTCTTCAAAGTAGCCTTTGATAAATTATCCTTGTCTGTCATTTTGTCGCGAAAATTGAAAAATTTCTCAAATAATTAAACAATAGGAATCAAGATGATTTTAACTCCTCCTGAGTTACGGAAAATTGCAAAGCTTTAAATTGGTATATTTAGTTAAGTTAGTTTAGTAATTTTTTCTGCAACTAAACATTCTACATAACCGCATTACCAACCTTTAAAAAAAAACGGTTTCATAATAAGCTCAGTTCGATATTGAATACGGTATCGAACCAGCTTTGATATGAAACCAAAATAAAAAAAGTATTTTTTCTGTGATAGTTATAAAAACTATATTTTTTTTAAGCAAATTAATGCATAAAATTGGTAATTCGAGTTAAAAAAATAATTAAATTTAGCGCTAAAAAAGTGCCGTAAAGTGTAATTCTTTCACTTCTCTCTGATAATCAAGTTGCCATTAAAACAGCATCCACGTCGTTTACCTTACAAATGTTAATAATATTTGAAAACATTAAAAATGGGAAGAAGTAATCGGATTCCGAAGAAGACAACTCATTTCAATGCTCTCCAGATGAAATAATTAACAAAGCCAATGAAGAAACACAATATTTATTGCCTGGACAATACCGGACAAATTTCGCGTTCATGACAAGAAGTAATACTTTATACATTTGCTACATCAGTACTATTTTAACACGCATGTGATATAATTCTTTTTCTAGCCACGTTACCCGTGCTTTTTCTCTCAATTTCGTAGTTGATAGTAGGAAAATTTTCTTTTGCGCCCGGTGTAGTTTCGTCACATTTTTAATGAAAAGTATATAAAATCGGTATACCGTTCACTTATGGTTTTATATGTATAGATATAAAATTTACAGTTAACCAAGGCGTTACCCAATACAAAAACAGATAATATGTAAATTTAGTTGTTTAATTTATAGAACGGTAAAATTTACAGAACGGTAATTACTTGTTAGGTAATTAAATACCGGGTGTAGGCACCGATAATAATGAACAGTTTCTGCGCCAATTACATTTTTAAACGTGAACATCTTCGAATCCACACACGTAATTTGGTCCACCCGTATTGCGAAAGTACAGTTCTCTTTTCTGCGAATCGAAAATCTTCTTTTAGTAGCCAGACTATTCCGAGAAATTTGCGCTTGATTGCTTCTAATAATAATTTATAAAATGTCGTGTATTGTATTAATTTTGGCTCATTATTTCCAGCTTGCATGAGCTTTGTTTTCTGCTTTTAGAAAGTTCATGTAGCGAAGTTAAATCAATAATAATTTATGATCGAATATTAATTAATATATAGGTATTTTGTCCATGAATAACCAGATGAGACCTATATTTTTTTTAATTTTCTTCATAATTCATAAAAAAATAAACCATTTTCACCCTATATACACGGTGTGTCCCAAAACAAATAGTACACACTAAAACTGGAAACTGGATTCTTTGGGTAAAAATATTGCGATTTGACAAAACTTTCTTAGTACAAAAGTTTATAATAACCGAGATACAGGGTGACCAAATGAAAATTTTATTTCCTAATTAATTTACTTATTAGGTACCTAATCAATATTTATGCACAAAATTGTGATGTGGGGTTTTTTGCGGCGAGAAAATTCGATTTGTTAATAATTTTGATGTAGATTGTACTCCGACTAGAAACAAGTGCAACTTTTTTGCGCGTTAGTGTATTTATATTTTTACTAAAAATATCAATTTTCTCATCATTTTCATCCAAAAATGGCGTACCTTGTAATGTCAATGTCATTTACAATTTCTAATGCATCCATTTAAATTATTGTCAAAAATGTATCTTTTCTTTTATTTATAGTTTTTATATTTATTATATAAAAATCACATTTTTATTTAACTTATAAATATTTTCATTACTGGTCTTTTAATTTCTTAGTAGTTCTGAAATTTTGATAATTTTTAAAATACAGTGAATAGGCGGACATCTACGGGACCGTCTACATGTGTCCGCCTAATAGAGGGGTCCGTCCATGGGAAATTTTTTATTAGGTAATATGTAAATGCAAAATCATTACTATATTTTATACTTGCAATCTAGAAAATGTAATTCCAAGTCTGATAACAATTCCATTGCTGTAGAGCCACCTCTATTCTATGCATACTAGTATAATTCCTTTACCATACTAATCGCTTGTGGATAAGTGGTGACATTTGTTTGATTACTGCATTCAACTCCTTCATCAGAGTCGTCAGATAGTGATGTGGTTTCAGTTTGGACTACATAATCGGTAGGAATGGGGTCACTATCATCTTCTAATAGCACATTGCTACCAATTAATGTTAATGAACTCGCCCAAATCATTGCTATCAAATTACAAACTTCCACAACATCAATATTCTTTTTCAGACTCAAAGCGCGACATTTTTGTGCCATTGTTTACGATTTTAACCTTACAACTGACAAATAAACGGCGGACTGCTGTCGGGGAATCACATATACTTTCATTCGGCAAAGTACTTTCGCTCTGCCACGCATACGCGATTTGTTGCCGGTCTGTCTTCAGAGAGTTTTTGCACCATACTTATTCGTCTCCCAAATACTTAACAAAATTTTTGTCCGTTTAAAGGAGGATTTTCATACTCTTTGTATGAAAACAACCTGTCCTCGTCCTTACAAAGGAGAGTCCGCCCAAGTGAGGTTGTTTTCATGGAATTTCATATACCTAGTTCCGGACTATGAAAAAATGTCCGCTTAATAGAGATGTCCGCTTATTAGGGGTTCCATTAAGAGAGGTTTCACTGTATTTTAAAAACATAGGTTAAGATAAAACTCCTGTTGTAATCTGAATTATTTTTAGTTAAATTATATTACCTATAATGTAATAATTAATATCTAACATAATAATTTTAATATTTTAAAAAGCGCACTGTGCACTATAAATGCAAAATTCTCGAAAACAGTACGGAGCGACATTTACAAAGTACACAAATTTTGAGTAAAAGTGATGAGAAAATTGATATTTTTAATAAAGACATAAATACACTAGAGCGCAAAAAAGTTGCACTAATTTCTATACACCCGGAATGCCGCAGCGAGCGCCCTCATAATCTACATAGGAATTATTAACAGATTTAAATTTCTCGCCCCAAAAAACACCATATCACAAAATTTTATGCAAAAATATTGGTTAATAAGAAAATTAATTACGAAATTAGAAAATAAAGTTTTCACTTATCAACTTATGAACTAAGAAAGTTTGGCCAAATTACAAATAGGACACAACTATTATAGTTATAGGACATACAGGAAAACAAAATAAATTTTACATTCTCATAGCCATTTTTGCTTCTCTATAAGATAATGTAATTAAATTTTCAATCCAACGTTTCGTTTTTTCGCGGTATAATTATTAGAAATTTAGATATAATTTGAGAATTGCATGTTACATTACAGTTTTTTATACTTGTTTTGGTCAATTATTAGTAAGCCGATATTGTTTGATAATTTTACAAATATTTACACGATTTGCTTGTTTGTTCGGAGTTATTTCTAACAAAATAGTATATTTCATTACAAGGTACGGAAATAAAAACATTTTCTTGTGAGCGTGACAGCTGTGATACTTCTATTTTTCTCTATATGGATTCTTCTAGACATCTTTCTGCTTCATTGGAACAATGCCACCCTCTGTGTATTTTCTGAGTGAGAAAATTACCATCGCTTTCCACCAATATGGTTGCCTAAAATGCCTAAAACACCTTATCCGGTATATTCCTCGGGACTTTTTAGTTTCAGGAATTTTTCTAAAGTCACAGGAACAAAAATTTTCTATATGTTGTCAATATTTTCACACACCCAAAATTATCAAGGAAATCTCTTGTTTCATTATTGCTGATACTTTACTATAACCGTCATATTAAACTTAATTAATCAATTGTATAATTCTGGCGTCCCGTTGCTGTTATACAAGAAAATCATTTTCCTGTTTTCGTTTGCATAATTATTAACTAATACGCAACACACACCTTAAAGAAATAGGTAACTTATATCTTAAAGCAAAAAAGGAACAATAAATTATGAGTATGACATACGTAATTATGTTTACATTTATGAACTGTGAATTTAAAAAAAATCATTTGCAAGAATTCTTGTACAGGACTTATGTAAGTGCTGGTTCTTGTGGTTATGTGTTTTATTTGATGACCTCACATGTGTCAACGTGTTCATGTTCAAGTTATTCCTTTGAATTATGGTAATATTAAAAAAATAAATTAATGGAAAAATATTATAGTATTTCATTAATTGTAACATGTCCGGTAAGAACTGTTGTTGTTGTTGTTGCTGTTATGTAATATAATAATTATTATCTAACATCTACTTCTATTAAATTCTTTATTTAGTAGAGTGAACTAATTATTTGTATTAAAAATTATGCTATCCTGCCGTTAGTTGGTTTATAAAAATCGTTAACAGGAAAGAGTAATGTAATTTCCAATTAGAACAACTAAACTGACCAGTAATATAATAAATTTTAATATAATACAGGGTGTTATGGAAATGACGTATTATATTTAAACCGGCAAATCCTGATATGAAAATAAATTGAAAAAAAATAACCATAAATGGCGCTTTGAATTATTAAGCGAAATTATACACTTTATATGAAATCTAAAAATTTACATGGCCGCTACTGACGACGGTCGGTGTTGTCATATCTACACGGCAAACTCTTTAGAAAACAAATTATAATTTTAAGAATTTATCATTCTTTCATTTATGAACAAATATGATTCCAGAAAACCGACGGCGAAAGATGTTTTGCAAAACAAATAATGGTAATACACAAATTTAAAATTCGTCACAAGCACAGGAAAGTAAATAGGTCAAACGTCATTGACCTTCCTATTATTTTTCAAACTCTTTAAAAAAAATGCAATTTTATTTAAGACCCGTGCTTTCTTACCTTTACTTATTTAAATACACTTAGTTCCATGATTTCACAGAAAGCATACAGAATCTAAGTTTTAGGAAAAAAGCTCTTACATAACCTCACACATAGCAGCTATTTACATCGAAAGAATACACGGGAAAAGTGTTTTAATTTTGGTCCTTATTTTCTCGCTTAGATTTATTTATTTAACTAATTTAAAAAACACACACTTTAAATACAGTTCTATCAATTTAAGAATAACATTTTATCTACGAACGAACGAAATGGTACGTGCAAAACTCGGAATAGAGATGAGCAATATTTTACAGTTTGATATTTCACTGTCACGATAGTTGAATCCTAATAATAGGCGTTACGGGATGGACTAAGACCGTTTAAATGCGTTTCTTATGGTGATAAACGAGATTCTTCCCTGAATTGAATAAAATGATAGTGGTCTGATCAATCTGAATCTGAATCAATTAAGGTAAACTACCTGATTAAACCCTATTGTATACGCCTCAACCTCTTCAATGCTCAATAAATGGGATCAGGGCCGGCTTGAAAATGTATACCACACCACATGATTTATTTTTATAATTTAAAATAAATAGATATTATTTCTCCTAATATTGGATTTTAATTGGTGCCATATTAGCTCAATAGGATTGAATATACAATAGTACGGAGGAAGACGCAACACTGTATGTCCATTTTGTGCTGCAAGTTTGTCACACTCGTATTCCTTATTTATTTTAAAAGCTTTTAATACTTCTAGCAGTTCTCGTTTTTTGTAAGTTTCTTCAAAATTTAAATCATTTTCAGTCATAAAATCTTGAATTTCTGCTTTTGTATTATTAGAATTGGGAATGATTTTTGCTTGCCGACTATGATAACTAGCATTGTCCATTACAATGACGCTATTTTCAGGTATATTTTTAAGGAGTTTATGTTTAAACCAATCTTCAAAAAGTTTGTATTTATATATGCATCAGGCATAGGTATAAATTGAATTTGTATACCTGGTCCGGCTCTGCTCGAAAAGGTTTTAAAATTTGGGATTTCCTTATTTATTTTATGGTCGAAGATATAATGAGGTTTTATTGCAGTCAAAAGATCAACGGTATAATTCTGCAAATACTATACTGCTAATTCGTCGTAACTTTGTTGACCTCCTATTTGTAAATAGCAGTAGCTGCTTTAACTGGTAATCAAAACAAACAGGTTTGCCCATCTCTAATTCTGGGGATATTTTAGGGATTTCGACAGTACCCACTGCTGTTCTGACCGTTGACAATGCTCCAGCTGATCGAAAACGGTTTACTGCGCATGAATACGTGCCATTATAATTGTCGGCGCAAGAGAAAAAATTGCCGAGTCTAATACGGCCTTAAAACGGCTTTTACAATGCAAGACTAATTGCGCCAGCTGACCGAGAACGGTGTACTGCGCATGATTCCATGCAATTTGTATTTTCGCGAGAGAAAATATTTCCGACTGTAATACGGTTTTAAGAAATTGAGAAACAATTATGGTCAGTATTTAATAATAATTCAAATTTCTAATGCCAAATACATTTGAGATTGATCGAAGTTTGTTTTTTTCTTGGCAATTTCACTTTATGGGAAACCACTCGACTGTCGTCTCGTGGGTTTGTTAACGATGTTATTCTCGAAATTACCAAGCAATAAAACTTTCATAATATCGAAAAATTTTTCGATAATATTGTCTCTGCTTTCACTAATTAAAATATTATTAATAATAAACTGTAGCAACAATATTTCAGTGGTATCGGCCTTTAGATGACCTTTTAAACAAAAATCCCAAGGAATTCGTATAGAAACCGCGAGGTGGCCAGTTTGGGGTTCTGCACGTCCAATCCAGTTTCTTATTGTCTATAAAACTTAGATAGAAAAAAATTAAAAATTCAAAATATAAATCCTTTTTAAAACGTGTTAGATAATGAAATGAATGAATGAATAAAAAATAATTGAATTATTTAATTTTATGATTGTTCTCAATTCATTTTTCTAAGAATCGGTTAGTTTTTAAACACCCTGTATCGCGTTATGTAAGCGTTGCCGGATAGATACATGTTTACAGAAACTTGTTTCTTAAAATATTTTACAGAATACCCTCTCTATAGTCCGTAAATACCATATGTGATCATTTAAATTATTTAATCATCTATTAAATCCGTTTTGTTATTAAATGAAGGTTTATGTTTGGTTATGACATATTAATTACTGCGCGTATTATGTGTAACATGTCGTTAAAAGAAAGTAAAACGTTGAGCTCATTTTAATGATCGCACAGATATTAATTTTCTCGTATACTTTTACTTTTACGGATTTGATTTTATATCGATCAGGGGCGGCACGGCTCGATGGCCCAATAATCAATTAACCGGCAGCGTTCCTGCTCAATATGGAAAACATTTTTATTAATAATTTGTCAGTCATTGTCAGTAAATATTTTCATTGAAATTGAAGAAAACTGTAGTGCATTCCAGAGAGATTCAAGCTTTCAAAAGTTGCTTAAGAGTAAAGGACACTTATTCTTCGTTTTAGATACAATTTTGATTTCTAAAAGTTATTTAGAATTAAAAGTTATGAAAGAAAACCAAGAAATTACTTATTTTTTGTCTTACTCTGTATACAATGTGTCCAAGATAAGGAGGGCCAGTACAGGGATCTCAGAAACCGTAAGAGATACAAAATCGGTTAAATGGAGGTAAAGTTAAGTGCCTAATAATATGCCGTTTAGAAAGTATTAAAATTCCGAGTAGTTCCGGAAAAATCCGAAATTCTGAAAAATCGTTTTATTGTTTTCCTGGGTTTTTTTGAGATCGAATTCGAAACTAAATTGCACTTGCATTGCCACTTCCTCCGCTCTATCTAACAGCGTTAATTGTTTTGTAATCCGGCGAGTCGTCTTCGAAGGGCCATTATAAACTTAATTTTTTTAAATACGGTCCTGCTTTTCTGATATTGCAATTTTATAGCTTTTTTTTCTTCCGAATGCAACGATGTATGACACATTGTGGTTTAATGACGTTTCGAGGGTTTTTGAACAACATCAGGAAATTTTGGGATACGGTCCAGTATTTCTCCTAATTTTATAAATAATATCTCATAAGTAAGCTCTAAATTTTTACTTATGTTGCAGTGTTGGACTAGTTCAATAAATAATAAATAATTTAATAATAAACCACAAATAAGTGAACAAAACACAGAAACATTATTTCAAACTTCTCTTGATTCGGGATTTAAAACAAAAGTAGGCGTTTGAAACAAAAAAATTAAGATGGTGACGCGTGATTTGTTTCACTTGACATTCCCATTGTGAGCGTTTTAAGAGGTTTTCTATTTTCCAGAAAATATGGAACATAATTTTACAAATTCTAAAAAGATTGATATTCTATCGCATGTTTTATTTTATCTCAAAAAAACTGTTATTTGGCAGTTAGAAGATGTTATTTGTGCTTAGAGAATAACGGAAATTTTGAACACCTGATTATGTAGTTCCTTACTTTTTTCGTTGTTCGTTTTATTACTGTTTTGGTATGATTCTTGTTTACTAGGTTCACTTTGGTTTATTATTAAAAAAAGTAAAAAATTCAGAGTTTACTTATGAAATATTATTTATAAAATTAGGAAAAATGCAGGACCATATCCCAAAATGTCCTGATGTTATTCAAAAAACCATCGAAACGTCATTAAACCACAAGAAAGTTGATAATATCAACTATATAGTCATATAGGCATATTAGAAATGCCGTACTTAGTCACCTCTCAAAAATATTACTTATGCATATTAGTATTTTTTAAAAATTTTTAACTCATAATTTTAAGATATCAAATTTATTTCTGATTTGCCCCGTATAGTTTAAATGTTAACAAAAGGATTACATTTAGGTGATGATGACTTTTCGTTAAACTTATAGTTATAGTAAAATATTGTTGTCCATTAAGAACGTATTCTGCTTTAGGGTGCATATTTTTGTCATATTAACACCCGGTATCGAATGGTTATTTCTAAAAGAAATTATTCAATAATAAATCATGAATAATATTTAAAATATAAATATGGTTGTAAAAAGGCATAGTAAAACTTTTTTTTTACATCACTTTCTTGTTCAGCCTGTATAATATTGAAAAGCAGTTCCTGGTCAAAAGCGTTCGCCATCACTAGATTCGTACAAAACAACGTTTAAAAATCAGGAAACTTTATTCAAATCGATTGAGCCTGTCTCGAGCTATAGTTTTAAAAATGAGGGTCGATCTTTCTGTTGCCAAGGTTATTTAAAAATATAATGATAACATTGATTCATTTAAATCACCTCACACCTGGGAAAATATCCACTTTACATAGCAATCTATAACCGAGGAATATAATTGGAAAAATAATTGAACGCCGGCAAACATCCGCATAATTCAAACACACGATAATAAAATGAACTTTAACAAAAGCCATTTTCAGTAAAATATTGCATTAACAAAATATTAAAACTTTACAAAGTTATGGTCATTACCGGCCCGCCTATCCAATTAAAAATGAAAAAATGCGCGTTGCAGTCAATAATAATGCCCATACAGCTATCAATAAATTACCGGTACTATTAGCAAGCCCAACGTCAGACGAGACCACCTAAGTGAATAAATGATATGAAGATGGAAGCTGTCTACAAGATGTCTAATACAGGGCCGTATTTTTATACAATCGTACAGGGAAAAAAATAATACATTATACACCTAGGGACTAAAGTGGTATTTTAAATCTCAGACAAAAAGTTTATAGCCCGACCAACGGGAAAGGCCACAATTGCAATAGAAGTTATTTTTTATAGTTTAATATATTTCTAAACACGTTACACTTTTGTTGCATCCATGTCATGTTATATTTTCTAATAAAATTAATGAAAATAAATTTCGAAATTTATATTTTTTTGCAAAGAAATTTACTTTAAATCCCTAGGGATTTAAAGTACCACTTTTTTCCCTGAAAATAGGGATTTAAAGGGTATTTTAAATCCCTAAAGTACATAAACTATATTATTATGGTAAAGATTTTATTGTACGATTTCCTATCAAATATAGTATTAATTTCATTTTTTATTGATAATTCGCACCAAAATAATATTGTACACATAATTTATAAAAAACTATAGTTAGTATTTATAATAAATTTAGTTCAATCAAGTAAATACCAAAAGAGTTTTACAACGATCGTGCCGGTAAAAAACTAGGACAGCAAAATATCTTATTTTCTCCTTGACTATTAGGAATTTTTTACTTTCGAGTCTGGTACCAGTAAAATGTCATTTACAAATTTTACATATCAACATAGATTGTCACTTTATCATTAACTTGTCAAGTAAGTTTTTCTTTAAAAAATATATTTTTTGACGAGAAAACTTTTCAATCGTGTATGAATGGAAGAATTCGAGTGTATAGGCCTTCCGGCATGCGATATGATAAGATATACAGACTAACTGCACCTGAATACGTTAATATCCTAAATGCAGCGATGATACCATCGATAAACGCTGAATATGGTCAAAATTTTACATTTCAGTATGATTATGCTCCAATACACACAGCACGATTTGTGCAAAATTTTCTCCTAGAAAATAATATAGCAGTTCTTCCCTGGCCTTCGAAGAGTTCAGATTTGAACCCGATCGAAAACATTTGGGGTAAAATGGTGAAATCAATGTATAAACATGATTTTCGGTCACGAAACAGAGATGAATTACGCTACAGGATAAATGAAGCTTGGGATGAAGTAACAGGCGAATTATGCAGAAACCTAGTTTTAAGTATGCCGCAAAGGCTTCAAGAAGTAATAAACAGGAATGGTTCCATGACTAAATAATAAAAATGCTTTGTTGCTTCGACAAATTTAGCGTTTGTATTTTTAACCTTCTATTAAATTTCTTTTATTATTTAGTTTCGTTTTCATTTTTAGGCGACGTTATATATACCTACTTTAAATAAGGTATTAGACTTTTTCTTAATAAAAATGCCCAATATATTTACTGCCGCTCACGTTTATAAAAGAAATAAGATATTTTGATGCTACCTCGTATCGAAAAATATAAAACGTTAAATTATGGAACCTAGGTTACTTCCTAAAAGTTATGTGTATTTACCTTTACAGCTGTCGAGCACCTTTTATAGTCTATGAGATATGTATATCCGTTCCCAGTTTTGTGATTTTGTTGTCCTAGTTTTTTATCGGCACGATAGTACGTATACGGAACAAACATTATAGTAAAATTATTACAGAAAAGATTTTATTGTATGATTACCTATAAATAATAATTACAATTACAATTTTCTTTATTAATCCGCATCAAAATAATATTGTAAACATGATTTACAAAAAAACTATAGTTAGGATTAATAAATTTAGTAAAATCAAGAAAAATATATTGTAAATTTTACAACGTGAAAATAATTTATTTATAATTCCAGTAGTTAAATATTTAAATATTTTTTATTGTAATAATGACCAAGTTTAAATGAAGTGTTGTAAATATTTTTTACAAGAATAAAATGCTTAAATTAGATGCAACGGATTCCTGGGATATCGATTTTTGTAACAAATAATGGGTGGGTAACTTATACAGGGTGTTCATTAATGACGTGCTAATATTTCAGGGTGTGATCCCTTGGATCATTTTATAAAGAAAAGTTCATATTAACATATGGCCGCAACGGCTTAATTTTTTTGCTACAGGGTGTTGAATATTTATTTTTTAAATGGTTATTTTTTAATATCTCCGAAAGTACTCTAGATATTATTTTCAATTTTGGTATGTGTTAATAGGATATAGAACCACAAAGTTTAATTAGAAAAGTTATTCAATTGTTCCACTAGTGGCGTCCCTGCAAACATGTCATCTGATATTTTTTACAAAAAACATGGTACTCCACTGACATTTTTCCATATGGATACTTTTACTGATTAACTTGGTCACTTCTACATGAAAATGGTCTCTTGAGTTTTTCTGGTCAGACGCACCCGTTCTTGATTAAAGCCACTAAATTCATATTGAAACTCTTTATTATTAACATTGATAAAATAATGAATGATAAATTTTGTTCTATAATAATTGAAACCTTCACTTAAAAGACATGCTTTCGCCCGTCTTCGCATCGAGTTGCCTACTTCAACAATTCTTATACAAAACTAATGTTATCATTAATTATTTTATCAATGTTTCAATATAAATTTAGTGATTTTAATCAAGAACGGTGCATCTGACGAGAAAAATTAAAGAGACCGTTTTCATGTAGAATTGACCAGGCTGATCAAAAAAAATGGAAAAATGTCGGGTTTGTTCGGGTTTTAAAAATTAAATACAACAATCACGTGTTTTTGGATTTTTCACAGCATAGGTTCCTTGTTATTTGACAGATTGCGGAACAGTTCCCAGACCAGAAAAGTGCCCTTTTTTCAGTGACACATACTTTGAACGAGACTCATTGTAAACTAAAGTAAATGTTACGAACCAGACAATAAGCAGCTTTTTTTCATACCTGCCCTGCTCATTATAAGCGAGATTAAGCCGAAGCTCCATAATTAATAATCGATTTTTTTATTGATCCTTAAGCAACCGAGACATTTCATTGACCAGGTATGTCTAAATTCACAGATGTGTTATCTCGCGCGAAGTTGGCCGCGTCTACGTCCACTTAAGTACAATAGCCGGAGATTGTAGGTCGATAAATATGGAAAAAAAATTATATTCCGAGAAGTAATCGTAGGTGCCAGATAACGGATACGGTTCTTGGTTTTCTTAACAATTCACTTTTGTAAAAATAGAACATCATTAGCAAAAGTAATCTTAAACGGGTATTTGGTCGCCTTTAGGATAAATAAGTCACTATCCCTAACTCACAGGTAACAGGTTTTAAGTGCACAAGTGGCCTTAATATGTTCTGTCCGGTGGCGGTTCTTCCACAGGAGCACATGCGCACGTGCACCTCGAAAACAAAACGAATAAAAAATATTAATTTATATTCATTGAATATTATTTATCGTATAAAGATCGACCCTCCCTAATATTTTATCGTACCGTCAAACTAAAAAAGTCCGACCCTCCCTAATATTTTATCATCCCGTCAAACCAAACTGTATCGATCCGGCAACCATGCCTCGGCCGAGGTAAATGACGATTATGACGAGAATCCCACGTGCGATTAAGTAGTGCAGTTTCTCTGTAGTAACAGGTGACGGGTGGCAGCGGGGGATAGCGGGGCTATGGCGATTTAACATTGGAAAGGGGCACAGTTTTTGTGTGCACCGCGTTGTTGTCTGTTCGTGCATCTAGTGCAATAATTTATAATTCGAGCATGTATGTTTTTATATTTTAATATTATATATTTATTAAGTTAAAATGAATAGTTGACTGTGGACTATTTAAGAAATAACTTTCAATAAACTCTTTGAGCTTGGAGCAAAAAATTGAATGGAAGAATGCGTGAAAACCTAAATCCGAAATTAATTTAACGCAGACCACAAAGGGAAAATCTAGGGACTTTATTAGAAAGTTTAAAAATGAAATATATGAAAAAAAATGTAATGTATTCCAAACTTAATGAGGCTGTTGATCAATTTTCTACAATTAAGAACCGAATAATGGACTTTACATTTAAGCACTATTGTGTAGGGTCGATAAATACTCGATATGATATTAAACCATTTTATTTAAAGATTTAAACTAAAAAACACTGAAAATATGAAGAATGCCAACTTGTCAGTCTCGCGGCTCGATTCGTTCTGGTCATAAAACAGTTAACTATTGTTCTCGTCTTGGTTGCGCCTAATGACATAGCCCGTAGATGGTAGTGGTATTAGACATCATTCGGTTTTCTTGATAACTCGTAGATGGCGGTAGTAGCATTGGACATCATTCGGTTTTCTTGATAGCTCGTAGATGGCTTTAGTAGTATTTGTAGTGGACTGTATAAATATTGTTACGAGGGTTGCATGCGACGACGTTAAGATCCGACAGCTATACACACTAAGAAAACCTTTCTTATTTTCCAAAAGTTGTATTTCCTTGGGTAAAATTAAAAAATAAATAAAAATATGTTTTACCTATTAACGCATTTTCTTATTACTTTTTTCTTTCCACATTTAAAACGCCTAGAAAAATTTTACCATACTTGTGAACCCCCTCTATCATAGGTCACGAGCCGCCACTAATTACGACCCTTTGGTATTAGATCTAGCTGTTTCGATACTGACATGACGGTTTGCTTCGTACAAACGCGATTAGGCGACTTGTCTCAAATCACCGGTTTAAATCAGATCAGATGTTGATAATAGTCTCCTGTTGATAAAACACACGATTCTAATCGTTTCATCATTGATTGCCTAATGAGTTCAATAATTCCTAGAATATTTCGTAGGGCATTGCAATTTTGATTTAATCGATTTCATACGTCGTCGTCCAGTCGTTTACCTGTATCAGATGCTGAGCTCATTTATTATAAAAACATTTATAATAAATTAATGTGCTAAAAGTAATTAATTGACCATATAGGACAGGTTGGAAGCCACAATTGTCTGACCTCGCGCGAACTTGGCCGTGTCTAAATTGAATCGAGTACATGGTGGAGATTCTAGGTCGATAATATTTATCTTTAAGATATACGTGTGACATTTGGCATTTCGATCTTTGGTTGAAGCAAGAGCAGTTTCGTAGACAAGTCACTCATGAGTCACGATGATTCGTGTTCGAGAGTAATGAACGGTTCTCGTTCATCGCGATGATTTAGACTAATTTGGACCGTACTATAAAAGAAATTAATGCTGCTTACTTGGATTTATTGTAAAAGTAGTATGTAATTTCAACAAAAATATAATAAACCCAAAGGAGCCTACCAGTGTTTAAACAACAAAGAACACAAAATGTCGTTAAATGTAATCTATAATCACTCTGTATAGGGTAGTTTTACGGGGTATCTTCGTTATTAGTAAAGATAGAAGGATACGGTTTTCTCAGCACTTGCTACTTTTCTGTCAAACAGAAGATGCCATAATCAGAATTTTTCTAGGCCGCCTTGTTTTTGATATACGGGATGTTTTTGAGAATTGTGCTTTTTGGGACACCCCCCAATATCTCGGTTACTCCGTAACGTATCAAAAAGAAATAAGATGTTCTTTTTGTAGTTTTTTACGTAGATTTCAGTGACGTACTCAGATTCTTTCTACATTCAATAGTTTTCAAAGAAAATAAACAAATTTGCTTTTTTTAAATGGGTCAACCGATATATTTTTTAATAATATAATTTAGTTTGTAACAAGCTTCTCAAAAATATATAACACTTTATTTTTAGTCTTAGTATTAGCCCCGAAATATACGTTTTTTTAGTAGGCCATAACGGATATTAAAAAAAATACTGGTGTGATTAAATATTAGATACAAGAATTGAAAATTTATTGAACTCCCTCATAAATATTGCTCAAATTGTTCTCAATTATGCCTTAGACATGTTTCACACATGGTTCTTATTCGCCTTAATGAATTCAAAATAATAAACAGCCGCGTCTGTAACTCCCTTAAAGCTCTGTCAATGGCAATTCTTAAATCTGCCATTGTTTGGTACTGAATGGAATAAATTTTAATTTGGAGGTATCCCCATAAGAAGAAATCCAAAAACGAAAAGTCGGGTGACCTTCGTTGCCATCTTACAGGTCAGTTCCAATCCAGCGACTTGGTACGTTATTATCTAGGTAGGCCCTTATAATTTGGGCATTGTGAGCGGGCGCTCCATCCTGTTGAAGATGCAAGTTATTGAGACCAGCTAAGGGCACATCATCTATTATTTCTGGCACAACGTTCCTAGAATTTCCAAATATTTATTTCCATTAAGGCTTCCTTCAAATTTATTATAAACTATGTTGCTATTCAGTATAAAGCATGAAACGCTAACGCCAAATCTGCCTTGCCGTACGATTGGAAATATTACATGCTGATTTTCCTGAGACAAAAACCTCGTATTCTGTCGATTAAACATGCCAGCACTGGTAAAATGAGCCTCATCAGACCAAATAACGGTTTTTTCAAAATTGTTTTCTCTGTTCAGATTTTGTAAATACCAATTGCAAAACTCTATACATACCCTATACATTGTGCATCACCAGGATGTAAGTTTTTTAAACGGTGGAATTTATATGGCTTAAAATTGTGTTTTTTGGATTGTTTGCACTCTTGATTTAATTACTTCGACCTAACCTTCAACTTTTCTGCAAGAACTACTTAAATATGTTTCAATTGAAGCTAATACATTTATTTCATCAGTCTCGTTGTTCACTTAAATTTGATTTTATTCTTGAAAAAATTCGTTTATCCGGTTGTCGTCTTTCGTCATATCTACAAGTAATTTAAGAAAATTTATAAATTTCATAGAATTACTACATAAGGGCATATATTTACCTATTCAAATACACTTCTAATGCTCTATCTGCATTTTCGTTACACTGGATATAACAAACGAGCATGTCGTACTTCTCAAAGTTTATATGCTCTGCCATAATTAGGACAAACTGATTTTTCACTATTAATTAGAAATTTTAAAACAACTTAGAGAATCTGAATCTGAATACTGAATTAGAAGATTTTATTATTATGATACATAGGACTGTGTTCTTTTGTTTGTTTTAAATACACGTCATGACCTACTAAAAACTAAGACTAAAAATAAAGTGTTATATATTTTCGAGAATCTTGTTACAAACTAAAGTATATTATTAAAATATATATAGGGTGACCCATTTAAAGAAGCAAATTTGTTTATTTTCCTTGAAAACTATAGAATGTAGACACTGGATTCTACGTAAAAAACTACAAAAAGAACACTTTATTTCTTTTTGATACGTTACGGGGTAACCGAGATATGGGGGGGGGGTCCCCAAAATGCACAATTCTCAAAAACATCCCGTATATCAAAAACAAGGCGGCCTAGAAAAATTCTGATTATGGCATCTTCTGTTTGACAACAAAGTAGCAAGTGCTGAGAAAACCGCATCCTTCTATCTTTACTAATAACGGAGATATCCCGTGAAACTATCCAAAAATGGACACCCTGTGCAATAAACTTCAACTGTGATTCCAAGTCTGCCGTAAACTTGATAAAAATATAGACCTTTCGGGTCACGTCCGTCAATTGTTTATACTTCCTAACCAAAATCTATCAAACCGATCTGAGCTTAGAATGAGAACAGAAACAAATAGAAGAGAGATGGGGATTCTACAAATATAATCCCTATCTCTTTTTTGTTGTGTTTATTTTCGTAATAACAGGCGCCATATTGACGTGTACTAAGCAGATAGAAATGCCGGGTTCATGTTTGTTTCAAGTCGATGCGATTTTTACTATTATATACTCGAAGCAAGATATTAAGTGTTGCAAGCAAGTGTTTTCAAATTGACACCATGTATAATACACAGAAGAAATATAAAATATGACTTTTTTCGAAAAACTGAAAATACATTTTTTTTACGAGTATTGTTAAGCCAATCTGCGGACTGTGTGTAAAGTGAGAAGTATATTTTCGTGCCACCCAAGTGAACAAATCAATTAGTTTGATCAATTCCGTATTTAGAAAATTACTTCAGGTCTGGCCAAAACAAGATCAATAAAAGAAACAATTGCTTTGGATTCAATCGGAAAATGATATAACGTTGGATTAATTCATTGGAAATTTCCGAATAACTACCAATCCTATAATGTATCCTTTTTATTGCCGTTTTATTGGATTTCGGTAGCTAATAGGTTTCATTGCGTAGTGTCCTGCAGTAAATTAAATGTACTAATAAAACAGCTTCACGGACGGAGAAAATATGACTGAAATTAGTATGAAGACCAGACAAAGAAGTTAATCTATACAGAGTATTAAATGTAGCAATTAAATTGTAATTGGTAATAACTGCTTTAAGTAATCCTCAAATCTCACACACCGTCGCGCTTTACAGCTGAAATTCTAATAATTGAAATTGCTGTTTTTGTACAGGTGGCTGCAATTCCGTTAAAATTTAGGAAGGTTATGTTTATTTTTGGAAAGAAGAACTTAGAAGGTTAAATTTAATAATAAAACTAGCCATAATTTATGGCTCTATATTTAACTGAAATAAGAAATGCCAAATTAAAGCGAAATTTTAACCTAAATTTTTAGTAATAATATGAAAAGTTTTTGTTAAATTTACTAAAATCTTTTGCAATCATATTTACACAAGCGTTCTCCAAGTGGTAACCTCGCGAAATCCCAGGGATCCGTTGCATATGTATATGTCGGCGTCAATTAGTGAAATTCGTCATTCCCTGAAATGCCTAGTCATTTCACGTATTGCCGGCAAATAGTGTAATTCTACGTTTGGTACACCGTTTGCCTAAGAGTATCAGGCATTCCCTGTAATGACGGTATTCTTTGAGTCAAACGCTGTACCCTGTTTGCCGGTTTTAGTCGAACGCTGTAATTGTTGTTAACATCTGTGTAGTGATTTTTTTTTTAAATTGAAATGTCGAAGCATTCAGATTTATAAGAAGTTAGATGACTATTACTCCAATCAAAGTAAAAAAACCTTTGATTTCAAACATAACCTCAAACTACTTCAACCTACAAAATCACTTCAAATTCGTACACTGTTGTCATGTTTAACACGGTTTTATAATTCATATGCTTGGGGAAGGAATGATTTTATTGCGTGCCTGTATATTGGTTTTTATTAACCGACTTCAAAAAAGGTGGGGTTCTCAATTCGGTTGTATTTTTTTTTATGTTGTGACCTCAGAACTCCGCCATTTATGAACCAATTTAGAACTTTTTTTTTTGGTTGGAGAGGGAATATTTTCAATAAGGTCCAATTTTAATTGTACTAAAAAATTTTCAAAGGATGGGGGGTATTAATTGCCAAAAAATTACGGTTTTTTTTTAAATATAAGAAAGAAAAGATTTAAATATAAGAAAGAAAAGATGTAATTTTAATTGTATTTAGTTGCGCAATTTTTGCGTTTTATGATCTGTTGTCTTAGAAAAAAAAATGGAATGTGAAAAAGTGAGATGGGGTGAAAAGGGAGAAAGAGGCAAAAGAATAAAAAATAAACCGATTTGAATAATTCTTTTTGATTGAAAAGGGGGATATATTCAAGGCGGTACTATTGGAAATTAAAAAAAATCTATTGGAAACCAAAGAGGCATTTCTTTCCTGAAAGATTGTATCAGTACGAGAAGCTGTACAGTCGCTTTCACTTTCCGGAGGTCAAGGATATTTTAAGTTTTGCAAACCAGCGAAAAACAATGTTTGTCAAACAGATGCGTTTGTGTAAAAAAAAGTTCTTTGTAATTCAAGGTGTCATAAAAGCGCACCTTGCGCTAATAAATAATAAACCATATTATCAGTCATTTCCTTTTAGATTTTGTATCTAGCTATTATGTTGTTTCGTTCCTATTCGATCTATGAATTTTTTTTATAGTAAGTTATAGATAATAAATATGAGTTTATGATAATACCTACATACATCATATTTCAAGACATCCAATTTTAAGACAATTCCTGATAATAATCAGTTATTTACAAACCTTTTAATGTAAAATACCTTATTTTCATGCACTACTGACAACACTGTCCTAATTACAACGATTGACTAAAACCGGCAAACAGGGTAACTTAAATCATTTAGTTAAGTACAGCGTTTGACTAAAATAATTCCGTCATTACAGGGAATGCCTGATACTCTTAGGCAAACGGTATACCAAACGTAGAGTTATACTATTTGCCGGCAATACGTGAAATGACTAGGCATTTCAGGGAATGACGGATTTCACTAATTACGGCGACATATATATTCCCTAAATTTTACAACACTTTATTTAAACTTGATTATTTTTACAAAAAAAAAAATAAATAATACAACTTTCATGAGTAAAATGTAGGTACCATACAGTTTAAAATATTTAACTACGAGAGTTATAAATAAATTATTTTCATTTTTATTCGTTGTCGAATTTAAAATGTTTTAGTATTTATTAATTGTACTAAATTTATTGGAAATACAATATGCTTTTTTATAAATTTTCTATGATTTATTTTTTTGGACGGATTATTAAAAATATATTATATTTTCTAGCAAATCGTACAATAAAATCTTTATTATAATAATTTTACTATAGTGTTTGTTCCGTGCACATTCAGTATAAAATTTAAAATATATTTTAATATTTATTTGATTGGACTAAATTTAGTAACTAAGTTTAGAACAAACCCTAATCAATTGATTAGGAACACTAACTATAGGTAAGCGTATAATAAAATACAGTGAAACCTCCCTTAGGCGGACACCTACGGGACTGTCTAAGTGTGTCCGCCCGTGGGAAATTTGTTATTATGTAATATTATGTAAATGCAAAATTATTACTATTGTATATGTATGTACAAATAAATATAACATAATAAAAATACACTAGTTTTAGTCAGGATGTAGTACTAAAAAAATCTAATCTGGTGTTTGCGTTTTATATTTGCAATCTAGAAAATGTAAATCCAAGGATAACAATTTCAGTGCTCACCTCTATTCTTTGCAAACTCTTATAATTCCTTTACCATACTAATAGCTTGTTGATAATTGGTGACATTTGTTTGATTACTGCATTCAACTTCTTCATCAGAGTCGTCAGATAGTGATGTGGTTTCAGTTTGGACTACATAATCGGTAGGGATGGGGGTCACTATCATCTTCTAATAGCACATTGCTATCAATGTTAATGAACTCGCCCAAATCATTGTTATCAAATTACAAACTTCCGCAACATCAATATTCTCTTTCAGACTCAAAACGCGACATTTTTGTGCCATTGTTTACGATTTTAACCTTACAACTCGCAAACAAACGGCCGACTGCTGTCGGGGAATCACACATACTTTCATTCGGCCGAAGTCCTTTCGCGCTGCCACGCATACGCGATTGGTTGCCGATCTGTCTTCAGAGAGTTTTTGCACCGTACTTATTCGTCTCTCAAATACTTAAAAAAAATTTTTTTGTCCGTTTAAAGGACGGTTTTTGCACTCTTTTTATGAAAACAGCCTGTCCGCGTCCGCCCAAAGGAGAGTTTGCCCAAGAGAGGTTGATTTTCATCGAATTTCATATATACCTAGTTCCGGACTATGAAAAAATGTCCGCTTAATAGAGATGTTCGCTTATTGGAAGTGTACGTTATGAGAGGTTTCACTGTATTTACTATAATAAATTTACACTCCTCTTTCTGTGTAAACAATTTATTTTAAACCAACAACTACACGAGATATTATTCGGATAATGATTCAGGATATTTGGATTTTACATGTTAAAATAAAAGTAAAGTAATGTAACAAAAAATCTAAAACTTTTTGGAAAACTGATTTTACTGCTAACAAAAACTTTAATTCTAGTAACTGTCAAAACAAAAAAGATATGCCAAAAATTAAATTTGAATTTCAACTAAAATGGCCTCAATTGGGACAGTAGTGATACATTTTTTTAACAGAATGATAGAAGTAATTAAGCGTACCGCCTGTGCAAAATATGATGGCTGATAGTTCAAGAACTAACAGCAAGATATTAATAATAACAAAAAGGAAATTGAACGGTTACAGACTGTAACTCAAAAAGTATTGAATTTTCGACTTTTCATTATACGTCTTACAAGATGTACAATCAACTGTCCAACTATCCTAGCGCATTATCCGAATATGGTTCCCCATAATAGACTACCCATTTTATATTATTAATAAATTCCCTACGAGATAACTAAATAGGTTGTTCTCTGTGGGATTATCTTCTATAGTCTTTGGGATTTAAGTAAATTATTAATCAAGTAGGCGCCTGTCACAAATAAATTTTAAATTAATATTTCGTGGAACGTCATTTTTCCGCGAGAAGTTTGTTAGTTTTCATCAATAATTATTTAAGTTTTTTGCTTTGAGACATTATTTCAACATCCGTTTTAACTTTCATGGATTACTCAGTCCAACAACGTGTGTTTTGTGTAGAAACTTACATAAGAAGCAATTCGATAGAAGAAGTTAGGCGTGCATTCCGGCGTCAGTTTAATAACAACAATAGGGGCCACGCGCCAAATCGTAAAACTGTTAAGTTATTGGTTCGTCATTGGCGTGAAAAGGGTTCTGTACAAAATTTGAAGAAGCCTGGACGTCGAAGAACAGTTCGTACACCAGAAAATATTGAACGAGTTAGAATGGCGTTTACGAGAAGTCCTAAAAGGTCTGCTAATCGACAAACCCTTATCCTAGGAATATCTAACGGAAGATCGAATTCTTCAAAGGGATTTAAAATTTCATCCCTATAAATACCAAATGGCACAGCACTAAAGAAGCAAGGTTAGCATTTTGTCAAGAATTTTTGGATTTACACAAGGAGCGATTCACAGTCTCCTAATGACCGAGGAAGCAAATTTTTATTTGAACGGCATGGTCAATAAACAGAATTTTAGATACTGGTCAAATGAAAATCCTCGTGAAATCTTTTCACAGAACATAATCCAAAAGTTGTTGTGTGGTGTGGAGTAGGATCTTTTGGTATTATTGGCCCTTATTTTTTTGAGGATGAAAATAGCCGCGCTGTAACAGTAACATCCGAGCGCTACGTTAATATGCTAGAGACATTTCTCATTCCAGAATTAAATAGACGAGGATTACTAGACAATGCCTCACTATTCCAACAAGATGGGGCAACAGCTCATACCGCCAGAAACTCAATGAGGGTCCTGTGAGAAATGTTTAATGGCCGACTCATTTCTCGATTCGGAGATTTGCCTTGGCCTTCGGGGGACCTGACTTAACGGCACCCGATTTTTTCCTGTGGCCAAAGTGTTTGCGAGTCATCCAGGTACTATCGAGGAAGTGAAAGTCAAAATTCGTGAAGAACTTGAAGGAATAGACGAAGGTTTGCTACGCCGTGTAATGAACCACTTTTTATCCAATATTGAAAAATGTGTTGAAGTTGGTGGAGGTCATTTAGAAGACGTGATTTTTAAAAGTTAGAATTAAATTAGCCAAATATTTATAAGTTATCATAAATCCCAAAGAGTTAGCTGTAATTTAGTAAGATAAAAAGTTTGTTTTGTTAACTAAAAAAATTTTAATTCAACCATTAAAATGGGTAGTCTATTATGGGGAACCCTGTACAATAAGAAAATAAATTCGAAGATAAATAGGTTCGGTTCAAGGCACATAGGCCGTGTCGTCAAAAATTGCCTATCTGCTGGAAACGTTGCAGTCGAATAAAGAATTGCAATCGTGTTGCTGTTAGATCCATGTTTTCGATAAGAAAATACGAAATGATATTTCCTATAAATTCATGTCACGATTTACGATTCCGAGTTTAAAAGTAAAACCATTTTTTAGTATTACGGGTTTTAAAGCCATTAGTTTTATTTTAGATTTGTTTGGCCTACAAAAAGTAGGACAGTGCTGCCTAAAAAAGCGATGCAATAACATCAAAAATTTAATATGTCAGGTATAAAATTGACAACTTTAGTTACGATTCCTTATAACTAATAGTAACTAAAGACTAACTACAATTTTTAAATGAATATGCACATATAAAATAGAAAATGAAAACTTTCTTTCATGTCTCTCTTTCGTGCAGGAGCTTGGTTGGGAAAACCTGGGGACTCAAGCCCCAGATGATGCAATGGCTCCATGTCACAGTTATCAGACCCCTGATATCAAATGGGTCTGTAGTCTGGTGGACAAAAACACAGCAGATTACGACAGCAAACAAACTTAACAATTTGCAGAGGCTGGCCTGCCTGTGTATCAGTGGGACGATGAAAAGCACCCCCACTACAGCAATGGAAGTCATACTGGGACTAATACCCCTAGACATCCACATCAGAATGGAGGCTAATTGCAGCGCCTCAAGGATGATCACAAATGGGGAATGGACACAACACCCCGTAAAAATTGGACACACAAGCGCCACGGATCTAATCAACGATGAGCTCTTGGATATGCAAACTGATCGTATGAAAGCAACATACGATTTCACAATGCCTTTCAAGATTGACTGGAACTTTGATAAATGGACAAAAAGTGCATCCCCGTCGTTTGACAACGATCTAGTTTGATACACCGACGTATCAAAAACCGCCAACGGTGTGGGCGCAGGTATATTTGGGGAAAGGCATTCGCATTCCTCTGGGGACCTACGCCACATTATACCAAGCGGAAGTTCATGCCATACAAGCATATGTACTACAAAATCTTGAAAAGGGCTACCACGACCAAAAGATTTACATTCTTTCGGACAGCCAAGCTGCTCTTAAGGCTCTGAACAAGGCTTTGAACTCCAATCGGTTTACTTCAAAACTTACATTGGAGTGCCATACCAACATAAATGTACTGGCGGCCAGGGGAACAAAGTGGAACTCTTGTGGGTCCCTGGTCACTCCGGGATATTAGGAAATGAAAAAACAGATGAACTAGCGAGAGCCGGAGCTGCCCAAAGTCTCAGGGGGCCCGAACCGCCTTTTGGAATATCAAAACAGGCAACAAAAACAACATTAGATAGATGGTCGAAAAAACAACACCTATCTCGATGGCAAGAGTTATCTGGTCAAATACACGCACGGGCCGTAATTGGAAAACCATCGAAAATACTATCGAATGGGATGCTAACCCTGACGCGGCCCCAGTTGAAACAAGTGATGGGTCTGCTAACAGGCCACTGCCACTTACGAAAACACCTTCAACGGATAGGGATAAACAACGGATCCATCCAGAGGATGAAACCGCCTCATACATAATATACCGCTGCGTAGCGCTGTCTCGAAGACGACAAAATATCTTCGGGAACATACAACGTGTTGACAACCTCCCACATGACAAGCTTGGTAGAAGGTTACTGGACCTCATAGAAGGAACAAACATATACAATAAGCCGAAACGCTGCAGTGATTTGAAGTTCGGGCCTTTAAACCGACCCCCGCCTTTAACCAACCAACCAACCATGTCTCGAGATGAATTCCTTAATAACAGTTACTTTTAAAATAAACGATTGTACCAGACAGTAAAACTGATCACTATAAATAAATGCGATAATCTTAATACCGTGATTAACTGCAGCCAATTTGGTACAAGTCAACAGGGGAATTAATGATTTGTATCGTTTATTAGATTGTTTATCATTTTATTGCGGTAAAAGGGAATGAATGGCAATGGCTTTAATAACAATAATATAAAGAAATGATGTCAAGTCACATCTAAATTATTATCTTAAACGGAACGAAACGACAGTTCATTTCTTATTTAAAATGCTAGAGGTTATGTTGGAAGCTACTTATTGTCGCTACCCACAGCCGATAAATCTATTATTTACTACATTTTATGATGTCAGCGCAAAGTGATATTTTCCTTTTTACTTGCAGGTAACAATGCGTCCAATTTTTCTTTTTTCTCAAATATTGAGGCAGCCTTTAACACTAACGTATTAGACACAAGCACTATAGAAAAAGTTAGTGCTGTGATCGCTGGTGTTTTATCGACACATTCTTCTTAGTCATAAAAATTGATTAAAGTGATTAATCGCTCGAGCGATTCACTCGATTATTAAAATCGCTCGAGTATCAAGTACTCCATTATCAAAATCAACTATTTCTGACTGCGAACGAAAATATTGGAAATCTTTTTTAAACCACTTTAAAACACATGTTAAACAAGATATAATGGGAATGATTTGTTTTATTAAATGGGTGTGTTGGCACATACCCTTGACTAAGTAAAACGGATACATTAAGTATTTTCGTCGCGTATGCCTATTCACTAATTAAAGCAAGCAAAACCGTTAATGTCCCTTTTCGGCACCTTTCCCACACCATTAATCTCGTCGAGACCGCATCGTCTGTGGTTCTCGGCGAGCCAGGTCACAGGTGACCGACAAGAACGGTACATTTATGGCCTTTATCCGCTTGGTACTGTCATGGCAGTACTGGACAGTTTCCGGCGGCTAAATACAGGGACTGAATCAGTGTTTTTTTATGATCAAACACAAGCACTATAGGAAAAATCCTTTAAGGCACTCTGGGAGTGGTGCATGTGCGAATAAAGCGATTCATGTTGGTTTTGAATCGTTGGAGGTTATATTCGTTGGGAAAAACGACGTCGGGACGGTCATTCTATAAGGATGAAGTCCTGCAGATGAAAGAATTCTTAAATAATGAAGTTCCAGACATGACTAGTCTTGGTCGAATCTGGGCTTTGTATAGTATCAAACGTTATTGAGGTGTGTACAACTTTTTGGTTCGGAAGAGTACACCAAGTTTGGGAGAGAAGCTATCTTGGCGATTGCCACAACGTGGTTATGCCAAGACATATTTCCTCCCAGATATATACCCAGGAATACCCAGACTTGAAGTTTGGGAATGGACTTAAAAAAATTGTTTCAAAAACAGCTATTTACATGCCAAGGGTGGAAAATAATGCTTTACCTCCGCGGAGAGTTTGATGAACATCCAAGGAAGGAAAATCATTTTCTTCTTGATATTTCAAACGCAAAAGAATTGTTGCTGCTTCTAGTTTTTGCCGAGTAATTTTCGTTCAAAGAATCGATTTGTTCGAAAAAGTTTCCAATAATACAGAGAACAGTAGAAAGTGAGCACCATCCTGAAATGGTTTCACGATTGAATTAAATAACGATTATGTCAAAGCTTCTTTGTGAATGTCGAATTATTGACGTTATACTTGAATTTACAGTATGTGCACTCTACTATATCTTAATCGTGATATACTTACCACTTAAAAAGTTTTACTCTAACATTTCCTCTTATCACTAAGCCATTAACACTCAACGAATCTCATTCATACTTTTTGCACGTAATATTTCAAAATGTTTTTAAAAGTTGCACAGAGAAGTGGGCGGCAATAAAAGAGAAAAATGACTTTTTCATTGCGAAACTTAATTACAAGGGCAATTTGTATTCCGCCGTCCTGGACGGTCTAACCTCCATTAGACGGCTTGTGAGGCGTCGATGTTACATTAGATTAATCACAGTCATGCTCCTCAAAATGATAAAAGTTTAATACTGAGTGAAGTTATTTTTATGACATAATTAATAAACACTATTTTATATTTTTTGGAATTTGGTTAAATGCGGGATAAGCTTTCATATATTATATCACAATACCTATAACTTTAATCGATTAAACTATCCATATTTTCAGCATGATTTTTAGTGTTGGGAAAAAACCGATGATTTTAATAATCGAGTACTTGATGCTCGAGCGATTTTAATAATCGAGTGAATCGTTTGAAATTCCAATTCACTAAGCGATGACGTCACCGACTGCTCGACCGGCAGCCTAGCCGTTTACATGTGATCAGAAATTTATTTATTTGTGAATAATGAATTTTTACCACGCGTCTCGATACCAAACAAAAAAACTGCAAAAAATCACCCAAATATGTATTTATTGTTCGGGTTTATTATTGTGCTTTTTTAACCCGAACAAAAAGTATTACCAAGAGTTATTTTTCTTCACATCTTTCTCAATCTACGAGCATAAAATAAGTAGATATTTAAAATGGCTTGACAAATTCTTCCACTTTAAATTATCAGGTGCCCACTGTGCGCCCTTCAAAAATTTAGGCCTAGTTACGCGACTGGCAAAATAAGAAAATTGGTGATTATTTTTTTAAATTCATGTTTATAGTTACCTAAAAGTTCCTATTTAAATTTAAGAATGTTTACTTTTGGTTACCAAAAAATGTGTCGATACCTATGTTTTGTTAACTATTTTGCTCGTTTTCTTATTTTCCATTACCATTTTCTATAATGTATGTTATTTTTACGAAGTCTTCTTGAGTTTAATAATAAAAAGTTCCTGTTTAGATTTAAGAAGGTTTACTATAAGATTACCAACGAATATTTCTATATATTTTGTTAACCATTTTGTTCGTTTTGTTATTTTTCATTAACAATTTCTGTTATTATGTTATTTTTGAGAAGTTTTCTCGAGTTTATAGTAAATAGAAATTTAAAAATTATATCCATTAATTTTTTAAATATTTACAATCGGAGACCTAAACTACGCCGCTGGCTAGCCAGTTAAAACAAAACTTTACAAAGCCCATGTCGCGATGACTCCGCTAAGGGATTTGGCATACTTTTTTATATGCACCTTCTCGTTTATGTGCCTTTAAGAATGACGTATGTCGTGTACCTGCTCAGCGTCAAACTCGAACGTCGCCAATCGGATGGCGCGGCGCGTAGACCGAAGGTCATATATCAAGTGACAGGCGATATTATACTGAATTTATAACTAGAGTATTCCTATCGAGCGAAAAACTGTTCGAATATACGAGCATTTTTTAACTCGATCACACTACAGCGGTATATTTCCGCCGGAATCAAGCGAAGCTCGGGTATCGAGTGAAAGATAATAAGTGACGAGCGACGGTTTTCGCCTGAATAGATAACTCGAGCGGCTTTTTTAATAATCGAGCGATGTCGGTTATTTCAATGTTCGTTATTAAGCGGTTTATCGCTCGAGCGAACACAGCAATACTATTTACTAATGATTCGGTTGTTTTTAAATTTCTTATTAAATAATATTCAAGTAATTCCTAACGTGAAAAGTCTAAACGCCTCAGAAAATTTAACTCTAAAGACAACTACAAAAGTTTCTTGAGATATAGAACACGTGATTAGAATGAAATTCCCTATAATGTGCTTCACTATTATAGAATTAATAGATACTTTTTGCCACCGTTCCTAATTGAAATAATACTTATAATTGAGCGTTTTAAAAAGGCAAGTGTATTTTTTTCAATTTTAAATTAATTCGAGGGAAAATCTTTTGCTCTTAAAATCGCAAAAAAGTTAAATGTGAATTTTTACCAGCATAAATTGGATACAAAATATAACTGATGAGATACTCTGCTCTCTTTTTGCAACTAACACTTATATTTCTTTCTAGGTATACTTATTAAAAACAACAACCAAATACTATTTCTAATCATGGAAGCCTGGCTAGAAGATGTTAAGAGAGTCCGCATCCCAAGACCCAAATTCGGGAGCAATAGCAGATGCTACGTCTATCCTCCAACGGAACCCCCAAAGGATTATCTCTACGATGACCCGCAAGACTTGAAACTGAAGAACTCAATGCACCAATCGGCCACTTTAGCGAAAGCAACCGAAAATTTACGGAGGGCTTTACAAGAAAAACTTTAAATACTTAGTTATAAATTATCCAGATAATTTTTACATTTTTATTTTATATAGTTTTTAGAAACTAGGCGTAAACTTACAACCGTTTACATAATTCAACTAGAGCATATACACGAGACTAGTTATTAAAACGCATATATGCAAGAACTGACAAATAACTTGCAGAACTCTAACAAAACGCATTGTAAGCAAAATTGCTATAATCCCAAGAAATGTGGATAGTTGGCTATAATCCCAAGAAAAGCGGATAGTTGTATTTTCTGTGCTATAATAGCACAGTCAATCGTAATTGTCCTATGCCTCCACCATGCTCACAGTCTGAATTATTTTGCAAAGAAAAAAATATGTATTGTGCTGATAGAAAGTAGGTACGCCTGAAGGGCCGGTCGTAGATGAGATGTTTCCATATCGGTTTTTACTCGCTTGCTTGACGTGGTGGGGAAGCCATAAAAATAGTAAAAAAATATCCTGGTAAATGCATTCTCTATGGATACATAATTTCGATTTATACGTTATAAACCATATTAGTAGTAAATTTAAGTACCTATTAATGTTATAATTTAATACTTATATCTCGTTGTATCGTTGATCGTTTTTTTGTGGATTCTTTTGATTGGCCAATATCCGAAATCTGTTTGCTTTGAGACAGTTTATAAATATATTTAGAAAATAGTAGATTTTAAAAGTTAAGAATGGCAGTTTTTTCTAATTTTGAACACGTTTTAACGTGTCTCCCAAAGTTTCTCTTACGAAGAAAATGATAAAAAATAACTCACTTGTATGCTGCGTAATTGTAATTTATCATAATCACATAGTGGGTTTGTTCGGTTCAGTTTCGGTGTCTTAAAAGGCCATCATCAGGGCTTCGTCAAAGGCATCCCAGGCATAAGGACGGATCCAGAACTTTGATTGGAGGGGGGGGGGGGGTCAAACTTCGTCATACAAGGAAAAGTTACGAAAAGTAATGCCTTCCCGCGTTAGTCAAACCGGTATGTTATATATGGAATTTTTCATGTTAAATTGATGGTTTGTTCGGGTTTGTCATGACCCCCATGACCCCCCCTGGATTCGCTCTTGCCCAGGCACCAAGAAACATACCCCAAAAATAGAAAACCCCTTTTTTAATTTAACTGTGTGGTGGTTTCTAAAATATAAACAAACAAATATCATTCTATTGTTTATTTATATTTAAGAAGTTAAATAAAAAAATGGGTTTGCTATTTTTGGGGTATGTTTCTTGGTGCCTGGGGTGACTTTGACGAAACCTTAGCCCCTGATGAAGGCCTTTTAAGAGGCCAAAAGCGCTAGGTGATGCTAGGATTAAAATTAAAATGACGGTGAATACTAGCGAGACGTTTTGTTTTATTTTTTATTTGTCAAAATAGCGTACAACCGACTTCCCCCTGCTCTTATAAAAAATTATCATTTTCTGGAACCTATCGTAACTGTAATTGGGAAGTCGATATAATTAAACTTAGTTTCATGAAAGTCCGTTGTTGTTGAAATTTTAAAAAAACTACCTTTGGTAAGGATATTGTTGCAGAAATAACTGTAAATGGTAAATATGGCGACCGGATACAGGGCTTGGCCATACCCAGTTATACAGGGTGTTAGGTAAATGACGTATTATATTTAAACCGGCAAATCCCGAGATGAAAATAAATTGAAGAAAAATAACCATAAATGACGCTTTGAATTATTAAGCGAAATATACACTTTATATGAAATCTCAAAATTTACGTGGCCGCTCCTGAGGCCCTTTGCAATCAATATTTTATTGAGGTAGTCTCGAGGTTCAATAGAGGTTAGCGCATTATAGCGATGTTGTCATATTGCAACACAGAATTCTAAACGCACGTGTTCAGTTTTTGACAACAAGACGTCTTTGACGCGCGTTATCACTTCTTTTTCAAACTTTTTAGACAAATAAAACTACAATTCTAAGGTACATACTCTCTTACCTTCGATCTTATTTTAAAATAATCCGTTTTATAATTAAATTCCATAAAATAATAAAACACAACAAGTATGTTTTTTAACAGAATCAACAATCACATAAATTTGAAATCACATCACAACATTTCTTATTATGAATTATTTCATAACAAAAAAAATCGGGCAATACAACTAACAAAGCGTTTAAAATTCGTATACGCCAAGCACGTGGAGCTCTCGACACGACGTCGTTCCACTCCCCAGTCTCAAAACATACTGAAGTATGAAGGGCGCGCCGCCAGTAATCAACCAAGGGCGAGACACGCGGTGTGATCTGACAACACTGTTAGTATACTACTATGTAGACTTTCTCTAGGACTCCCTAGGAGTCACCCATTTAAATATAATAAGTCATTTCCATAACACCCTGTATGGTAAAAACTAAATTTTAAATTTTAACACGAAAATTTTTAAAACACAATAAAACTTGTCAAATAATAGATTGTTACCTTAGTTTCATCACTTAACAAATTTTCATTATATTCCTGTGAATATGAAAATTGTGAATTGCTAATACGAGAAAATATAATTTTTGGAATTTTTTACAAAAGAGCATAAGATTAAAATCTAAACACTTTTTCAAATAACATATTTCCACAACAAAATATATTTATTTCAATTTTTCAAGGAAACGAGTTGTCACATGACAAATGACAAAATAAGGTTACAAATCCATGCAGAGGCAATCGGCGTAAAAAGTTTTCCATATGTTGCAGGCCACCGTAAACTTAACATAACCAACTGGCCAAGGGAATGCCCATTATAATTGGCGTTCCCTGTATACTTTAATGCAAACGGCAGTACTCTAATTTCATTTAATAATCTAATTTAATTCAATAATAATAATTAAAATCTTTTCAAATTCATGGCTTGGTGTTTATAAAAAATTATGTCGACGTAATTTAGGCTTTTTCGTAGATTCATTGTTACATTTTCCGCTCTGTTTATTCTCTAGTAGTTTAATATTGTAACGATTTTTCGTTTATATAGCTATTATTTTAATTCGAAGGAAACAGTTACTATAGGGGAGCTTCGCGTATTTAGTAACCATGTATAATTGATCGTAATTAAGTTAAGCGAAAGTATCTATAATGTTTTAAAATAGCAAGTAGAAGTGGAGCAAGTAAATTAAAGAAGATGCCGATGTTTGTGACAGGTTAGAAAGAAATGAAGAGTGTTCCTTTAGCTGAGTAGTTAATACAGTGAAACCTCTCATAACGGACACCTCTAATAAGCGGACATCTTAATTAAGCAGACATTTTTTTATAGTATGTAGTCCGGAACTAGGTATATGAAATTCCATGAAAATCAACCTCTCTTGGGCGGACTCTACTTTGGGCGGACGCGGACAGGCTGTTTTCATACAAAGAGTGCGAAAATCCTCCTTTAAACGACCAAAAAATTTTTTTAAAATATTTGGGAGACGAACAAGTACGGTGCAAAAACGCTCTGAAGACAGACCGCCAAACCAATCGCGGATCCGTGGCAGCGCGAAAGGACTTCGCCGAATGAAAGTATGTGTGATTCCCGACAGCAGTCCGCCGTTTATTTGTGAGTTGTAAGGTTAAAATCGTAAACAATGGCATAAAAATGTCGCGTTTTGAGTCTGAAAGAGAATATTGATGTTGTGGAAGTTTGTAATTTGATAACAATGATTTGGGCGAGTTCATTAACATTGATGGCAATGTGCTATTAGAAGATAATAGTGACCCCATTCCTACCGATTATGTAGTCCGAACTGAAACCACATCACTATCTGACGACTCTGATGGAGAAGTTGAATGCAGTAATCAAATAAATGTCACCAATTATCAACAAGCCATTAGTGTGGTAAAGGAATTATAAGAGTATGCAAAGAATAGACGTGACTCTACAGCAATGTGACTGTTATTAGACTTGGAATTACATTTTCTAGATTGCAAGTATAAAACGCAAACACGTCAAACTACGTTATTAGATTATTTTTAGTATTACATCCTAACTAAAACTAGTGTATTTTTGTTATGTTATGTTTATTTGTACCTAATAACAAATTTCCCATGGGCGCACACCTCTATTAGGCGGACACATTTGGACGGTCCCGTAGGTGTCCGCCTAAGGGAGGTTTCACTGTATTTATTAAACCCAGTTTTCGTGTATTTTAGTATTTAGTTAGTGTCCCAACTATGCCACTAGTGGCAGAATAATACAAAAAGCTGCTCTTTACAACACTAAAGTAACTGCAAAATTTCGAAAAAATATAACGAGCGTTCAAAATTTACTTGGGAAGATTTTTCTTCGTACGCGTTTCCTGGCAACTTAACAATATCGTAAGAAAACACCGATTATTTCGTAAATTCGATTTAAATCATAAAATGCTAATAAATCTCCACGATGGGATTAAATAATGGCAAATATCTCTTTTTTTATACAGGGTGCTCGGAATCAGGAACTTGGAGACGTGATTCTACATGACTATATGTGTAAAGTTAGTATAAGTATAAGTCGAAAACTCAACACTTTTCGAGTTACAAGCCTGTCAACGTTAAGTTTAAGTTCTCTTATTTTTAACATCTCAGGGTTAGTTCTTAAATTATCAAGTTGACATGACTTTCGGAGAGGTCTGGAAAGCGCCACTTTCGGTGAAGTGAACATGCATGAGAAAAGGCACTTTCGAGCCACTTGTAGAAAAAAAGTATTTCCCTACTGTGCCATAATTTTTGGCATATATTTATTGTTTTGACAGTTATTTGAAAAATTACAAAAAAAAACAGAAGAATATCTAATGAAGAAGGAATTCTTTAATTATTTATTCCAGTCGACGACAAACAACACCATTTAGGCGGAAGCATATCCGAACACCCTGTATAAATATCTTCGAGTTATGAAAAATATTTTAGGGCTGAATTTCATGAAACTTATGTTAATTAAAGCTGGCAAGTTATTAAAAGAAAATTTTCTTTTCAAGAAAGAGAACCAAGTCATAAATTGTTTCTTTAGTTGATACAATATTTTTATAAAAAATCGAGTTCATGGGGGGGGGGGGGGATATATCCCTTATATCCCCTTGTAAATACACCACTGGCCTAAGGAGGCAAACTTTCCATAATTGAGTAACAAACAGAGCTCGGAGATCTAGCTTATTATATTGAATTCCGTTAAATAATTTAATTTAAAACAAGTCTGCTTTTATCCACCTGTCCATCGTCTTGAATAATTTCACTGGAACATTATATTTTCTGCAAATTTTCTTTAATTTGTAATTTATTTTCAAATTAGTTGAGAAAGACGGTTCTATAGCAAAAACCCAACAATTTTTTTTATATTTTCGGATCGCGAAATATCGAACCAAAATTATTTTCAGCGAATCAACTTTCTAGCATTTGCAGGAGGTAGGAGCAGGGTTGTTAATGTCGCAGATAAATTGAATTTACTATATTGTTACATTTGTTACATCGCAAACGTAGTAACTGTTTTTATTGTTTTGATTGGCTGAAAGTGTCAAAAACACAACATAATCTCAACTTTATTATTATAAATTTGATGTTAAAAGTTGAAAATTAGAGTGGAAAAGTAGAAAATAGTAGTTTCTGGTTATTGTTTTCTTCTGTTGATTTTTGCTTTACGGTTTGATCTAAATAAAAATATTCGAGAAATGAAACGTGAAAGAAGCAAATGTAGTAAATGTAACAAAATACGTAGTGAGTAGCAAATTACATTTACTACGGTAGCAAGTTACATGGTAACTACTGTAACAACCCTGGGCAGGAGGTCCTGATAGTAAAGGCTACTGTCAGGGCATTTCTGCTCATTGTGAATAAAATTAATGTTACCGCTGGTTCGATTCCGAATATCTTAACAAATAATTTATTTAAAGCTACATTAATAATAAAGAGCTGAGATCTTGAGGTACGACCATGGCACCATAGCTCCACCCCCAGGATCTGTCACTGAATCAGATTAATCTCAATTACCTGTCCTAGACATGTCGACGAGTTTTATATATTTAGACCGTTATGACATTTTTAAACATAAAACAACTAAATTATAAAATATAAGTAACATGGTTTACTTTACGTTTAAAAAGCAATAAAGAATTGTATACTTCAATTAATAATAATAATGTGTATGTTAGCATGTAAATAACTGTGATACTGTATTTTAGAACACTAAACAATTTAATATCTAGAATATAATTACTAACTGGGTTATTATGCAATTTATCTTATATAAATATTAGAAAAATAATTAATTCTACATACCACAGTAACTGTATGATACCGGGTGTCTCCAGGGTATTCTGACTTTACATTTTGAGAGGTTAAAAAGTATTTAACGAGCTGATGTCATTAAAATTTTAAAAAAAGTTTATATACGATTTTTTCTAATGTCGTAAAAAGTTTTTCCTGTCGCCATATTAATTTTATTCAAGAATTTGCCTCCAGGTTGGTTAAATATTCAAAATCAGTCAAAATAGTCCGAAATACCTTGCGAAGTTAATGAATATTTGTATTACGTTATTTAAATATACAATATAATTTTAAATGTTTGTCGTTTTACTCGTGATATAAATAACCATTCAAATTTTGTTACATACGGTTGGGGACAATTTAATCGGAAAACGTGTTAAAATGTGGATTATTTGAAATTAATTACATTTGTAATTGACAGCTAATGAAAAGTCTATCGCCAAATGGAGTTCGTGCAAAATGAGTTTTTACCTCCTGATCAGGGATACAGGGTATCCGGGAAAATGTGGAAAATCTCCCGCAGATGAAGGAAACAAGTGAAGAGGAACTTTGGACAACAGTTTTTAAAACTAAATACTCTTCATTCATGTCGCTAATCTTAACCGTTTTCGAGAAAACGACATTTTAATTACATCATGTATTTGGCGATAGAGATACATCTTAGTTCCTATCAAATATTGAATTTCAAATTTTCGCTTTTTCATATTTAACCCGTGAGAAGTTAGCGGACTGTGTAAATAAAATTATGTTCTTTCGAAAACGGTTAGGATTAGCGACATGAATGAAGAGTACTTAATTTTTAGTCAATAGTTAAAGGTATGTAAAAAACGTTGTCCAAGGTTCTTATCATACAGGGAGTAAAAAAAGGGGTCATGAGTGTCACAGCTAGTCCGTCCCTGCATCGGTGAGTAATTCACAACACTTTCTTGGATAGTAATTGGAAGGATCTTACCTGGTATACATCATATTATTAAAAAAAAAATATAGCTGATGGTTCAATAATTATGTGTAAAAACCTTGATTCCATTGGGGCTCTTTGGAAGCCCATACCTATCTCCGAAGAGGAGGCCTATACGAAAAAAGTTGTTTCTTCATATTCAAATCCGTGAAGTGATTGCCAATGTGTAGAGGGTGTGTGAAGAGAAATCACAAATTGATTCATTTAAATTGCCTAGCGAAAGCTAGAAAGGGTCGCAATGTATACGGGAGTAAGCGTGGGTGCAGTAAAAAACATTCAACGATACTGAAGGAAAAGAAAATAACCGGGATCAATTGTTGTCATCTCCTGTCAAAAAAAGGCCCGTCTCTCTGCTGTAGAAAAAATCGAAGGCTTCGACTTTGGCATTGTTAGGAGAACAATACAAAAGTATTTGGAACTAAAAGTGGTTCCAATTGCTACAACAGCTGAGAAGTGACATAATCTTTCCGTTTTCCCGTGAAATTTTGAGGTGCACGTTGAAATCAAATGGACTTTATTGGCGAAAATACCAAAATAAGCGAAAAATATTAATGGAAAGGCAACTAGTGATACAAATATTTTCATGCCATAAAAAAATATATATTATTATATTATTAAGATAATAATAGCACGCCCATGGCTCGGCCATGTTTTAAAAGATATTGCTTTTCCCTTACCGATACGTCGTAGCTATAGACTCGCTTGTCGAGCTTGTAGTAAGTTATATAACAGAAAGTCGGAAACTCCATACTTTTCAAGCTACAGCATGTCAAAGTTCAATTTTTCTTCTTATTTTCAACGTCTTGTGGTTAATTTTAATACTCTTAACGACCTCTATCAAATGTTTCTCCGCCGTGCAAGCAAAGGTCACTTTACCTTCAATTCAAATTTGATTTTTGGAAACATTTCTTTTTTGTTTTGGCAGTTATTGGAAAAAGAACATGCAATTTTAAAAAGAATCCTTAATAAATGAGTTGCTCTCTATTAACTCGATAAACAACACCATTTATAAAGTTAGTTTATTCCACCATTAGCATTATATTTTCTGTTATCTCTGGTTTATCCTTTCATATCCATAATGTTTATTTTAGCTTCTAAGAAAAATGGTGAGCTGCAAGGGACGCGAACTTTCAGGTTAGAAAAATATGTAATATGGATGGACAATACTTTTAGGGCGGAAAGGAACATGCTGTCTCCTCTAGCTACAGCACTGGACCCAGCTCCCAATAGCTGCTATTTTTATTTTATATTAATTTCATATTTAATAATTGTATATAAACTCTCCCTGACCACTTGCAAATTATGCGATTGTTTGAATAATATAATCGCCCTGGTCAGCAGATTCCTGCTCGAATAATTATTAATCCTCTTATAAAACCTGCTTAAGCCATTCTCATGCAAATTATTCCGTTAATTCCTGGTATTTAGGGAAATAGTTTTAGTACCATCAATTTGGAGTAATTCAAACGATAAAAATAAAACTAAAATATGTGAAATAATAAGTCATAATCACAGTTATATCGTACAATTTTCTGTCCACGCCGCACGTAATAGTACATTACATGAGTGTTTTAAATATCATATGTTGTAGCGTAGCATTGAGAGCGTAATAGCATTACAACTCGAAGTAGCTAACACACTTTACCTACGATCATATTAAATAAAACGAAAAAGAAAATGTACTGTTACTTTGTGAAGATATTCCCCAGTGTTTGTGATAGCAGCCGTCTACGACTCTCTTGTTATTCTTTAATAAACTCGGACAAATTGTCCATATTGAAAGGAGAGCGTTGGTAATGTATAATTTTGTTGAAAATAAGCAAACCGTGCGATTTATTTACCACTACGTCAAATGTTAAGATTCTAATCGAGAATTAAACGTTTTAGCAATTATTTTCCTTACCGAATCGGCGTATTCCTGCTGATGCAGCTGTGTTGTTGATCCGGAACGGGACTCGCCGGGACTCGAGTGCCTCCTGCTGCCCACAGCGTGTTCCTCGTCACCACCCACGAATTCCTGTAAATCATATTATGCGATCAATACTGCTTATTGGGAGATTTATAGTTTTAAAACTATTTCTATATGAAAAAATAAAACTGTCAATTATTTTCTAGGAATTTGTTAGAAGAGTCTAGGACAAACATGAAGTTTTATTGCTTAGAGAGTATATCAGTGGATCGCGTGGTCCGATTTGAGATTTCGCCGGGGAACAGCATAGTCATTGTTATTGAACAATGAGACAACATCGCCATTCCAAGACACAACGAGCCAGAGCGCTGGCCGGCTGTATCGAGGGAGTAGGAAACGTTTTACTTATTCTTCTGCCTTTGATCACCTGAAGCGTTGCCAAATCACTTTAGACAGTTGCAATTTTAGATATTTTTTCTGAAAACCTCGGAGTGACATTTTTTGCATGAAAAATAAACAATGAAATTAATTGAGATTATTTTTTCAATTAAATCATTGTTTACTGTTTTGAAAAAAATAAAATTCTTTTTCGAAAAATTCAATATTCAAAATTCAATAGTAATATAGTACCATATTTCGAAGCTAAATTTAAAATTTTAACAAATTCTATCCAATAGTTTTCTTGTAGTTTGTCACAGCTCTTTACCTTAATGGAGGTCAGTGGTAAGTGCTCTTAAGACAATTTGTTTTGAATCATAGATTTGCGTCTTTGAACGCAATCCACTAGCGCAACTATGTGGTACTTAGGGAGAATAGACTTTTGTTCCCAACGAACCAAGAATGTTTCAGGAGGTAATCGTTTTCAAGAAATTTGCGTTTAAAGAATCGATTAGCGAATTTGAAAAAGTACCTAATAAATATGTTTTTTCGTAGAGCGAACTTTCCAATCGGTTGCAAGTTTCGTTCTGCGCATGTTCGGTTGTGAACGAGTTTCTAACTGGTTGCTGCTTTTTGTCTCTGTGAATGGGTATAAATGCCACAACCTCAACTATCAAATCTGAGAATTGATTTCTTAAATTAACCTACAAGTATTCTTATTCTTGTTCATTTCTGCGTTGTTTAGAGCTAGCCTTTTATTGTGGAATGAATATTTAAGGAATGATGGAAAGTACGTTGAAACATGACATGCCAAAACTAAAGCAAATAAAATAAATGGGTAAAAATAACAAGTCAACAGTAAATAAACGGTCGATCGAGTAAATGCGCAGAATCCAAACCAATAATTCCGTACCAGTACGCGGAATATTTTGGCGGTTGCAAATCAGTTGGTAATCGATACATTTTGCTCTACGAACATTTTTTGTGAGCGGTTACATATTTTGCTTCTGGCTGCTCGGCAAGCGAACTTAATATTTAATCCTTAACTCAATAGTTCCTTAAATTGAGCTTTTTGTTTTCGGCCCAAAAATTCGATAATCTTATTGTTCATTAAACAACTAAAGTAGATGAAGATAAAGTTCAGTGTATACCATATTCCTAAAATATTGTTCTTATTTTTACATGGAAAATTGTATTTACTGAGAGTATTGAGAATGGGTATCATTTAACTGGTTAGCAAAATTTTCTTATTTTTGCGAACACAAAAATGTAATCGGTCAGCCAAAATGGCTAGTTGGTCAGCCACTTATGGACAGCAAAATTTCTGAATCGTGACAGTGCCCTGGGAAAACAAGTGAAAACCCGCCCCCGCTACACCTTTTGTAGCCGATTCCCTTCTGTATTCGGCAAAAGAAAACACAAGAAAGTTACATAAATTGACAGTGCCCTGGGACCTCTGAAGTAAACTGCTTCTAGACATGTTTCTGTCTACTGACCAATTGTAAAATATTGCGACCAAGTAATCATTTCGCAGCTCGACTGTTAATAACGGTAAACCATTTAATTACTTCTCTATTGAGAATTGGAGATACTTAATATAGGGTGTCCGGGCAGCTATATAATACTAGTAATTCATATACAGAGTGTCCACGGATTGAGTTAACAAGACGAAACACATTTTTATTGCGCATTTTTCGACAAAATAGTATTCTTTGTGAAAATGATTGCTTGTAATAAAAATAGGAATTGCATTGACTAATATGTGTTTCATACAGAGTGTTCCAAAAAAGGAAAAACCGATTAATTGCAAAAATAAATAAACATAGCAATGGAGGAAACGTATAATATTTCCTTGAATAAATATTTAAAAGAAGGTCTTATAAAGACAAACACTATTTCTGCAAATATTTTCCATGTACAATACAGTTTGCTATAATTCTATTATATTTAGTATTAGTAGCGTTCTCGTATGATTATGAATGTTTTTTATCATTTTATTTACACCAATATAATTTAATGTTAAATTAACAATCAGCTGTTTAACATAGGTCTTTGAGGTGACAAAAACACGTTCATAAAATAGAAAATAATCAACAAATTGAAATTAAAACACTAGTAGGAGAAGGTTGTTGCTATTGTGCTATGGAACGTTATAAGACAAAGCACATATAGTTCCTTGGATCATGCCTGGAGAAGTATTGTTTTCCCTTATATACAGGGCCAGGATATAGTTTAATATTAAATTATAGATAATTTACGTAACGCATTCCTATACAGTTTTTCAAATTTAATGAATTCATGAAATGTAAAATGAAAAGACATGATTTATAATATTGCTATATTATTCAAAATATATATAAAATTGAGTCAAGTCTATGCTAAGTTCCTAAATATTTTTCGCCTGGACAGTGGTCACCCCATTAAACCTTCTCCAAAATCAATTAGGTTGTAAAATTAGTCGTACAGAAGATATTTTCTTTAAGAAACTCTGCTAACTGTTACTTATATGGCTTTTAGTATAGACCTTCCTACGATCGATAGGTTAGCTGGAAAATTGGACATTACTGGGATTATTTCACCAGAAAGCCGAGCCAGAGCAAGTAAGTAAATAAGGAAGCGGTACAACGGAAGGTATCATATTATATCAAAGCAAGAGGATTGTTTACTTGAGAGGACAAAGTTAGTTAAAATTAATGTATTGTCTTACTAAGCTCAAATTGTCTTATCCATATCTAAAATGTTTCATTTAGAGAATAATGCACATACAGGGTGTTATGGAAATGACGTATTATATTTAAATGGGTGACTCCTGGGGTGTCCTAGAGAAGCGCTTCATATATATTTTTTTAAATCGAACGTTTAAAAAGTGGGGTAATTCATCCGTAAACCCACAGGTCACTCCTCGGCACAATCATATTACACTGAGCAGCTGTGTAATAAACAGATGTTCTGGCGCAATATTGCCAAACTGTTAGTGTAAAGCTTTAGATTCTTATAAAAATAAATATTTAGCTACCTAGTATCCCAATAGAAGTGAATCCAGGTGCCAGTATACTAGCAAGTAATCCAGGGCACATACATCTTCAGTTTTTTTGGTTTTAGTGGGTAAAGCTTATACCCCACTAAAACCCCTTCGGCGTTTTTCTTCCACTCTCAGAACATGACCCTGTATATCGTCAGAGACACAGAACACATAGTGAAACACTGAACAAATTACAATAAATCACTTAAAGAAACACACATGTTTCAAATTAGTTTTTTGAAGATAGGCCCTTGTCACACAAAATCGCTACACATTAATGCATTCTTTAACAAACACACAAATAGGCCCTTTATAAACTGAACCGTTCAGCAATTATTTTATCTGCTGCATCCAATATCTTATATCGACTTTATAAACTATTTCTTTATTCATCGTACCCCATAGAAAAAAATTGCATGGGGTAAGATCCGGTGACCTTGCGATTTCCAGTCTCTTACTAAAGGAACATTTTCTAATATGCCTTCGACTTGATTTTTCTGTATGTACTAAACATTTTCACACTTACTCGCACTGTTACAGTTGATTAAATATCCCGAAAAACTTTTTCGCGCGAAGCCGCAGAGGAATATCTTGTTGTCAAGCAAATGTCAACTTCTAACCTTCTGTCGATTTATAGTAGAGATGGCTAATTTTTGGTTTTAAAATCCCGCTGTGAAACGATCGATTTAATTTTTTTAAGCTTTTCGAATGAAGAGCAGCGATTAACAAGTTTTGTAGTCTTTATTGGTATCTACAGCAGCGAAGGAAAACAATAAATAGTGCTGTAGATTATTATAATTATTTATTTCAACTTTTTTTGGTGAATGCGCTGGAATCTACCGGAAAACACGCATTGCAATAGTACACCTCTCCTTTTTGACAGCTCGTATTTTAAATGTTTCAGTTCAGATGTCATTTTTAATTCAACGAAATGTTATTTACATTTTACAATGTGTTTTTTAATTAAAAACAAAAGTTCATACAAATCTAGGTGAGAGAAGCCAATGTTAATAAAAACGATGTCTCCAAGTGAATTTTGTGCAGTTTTATGGAGGGAGTATTCATGTGAAGTTTTGCGATTATAGTTATGGGTTATGTGATGTGCCGGTTTCTTTACTAAAACGCTGTATAAGTTTTTATAGAAATTGACACTAATTTTTAAATCAGACCGACAAGGTAATTGTATGTGTGTGGCTAAAATAAAATTACATTAAAAAATCAGTCAGCCAATCACTCAAAAGGCAACAGGTCATTGATATTTGACCTAGTTACATAGTTGCGTATTTCAAACTTAACGAGTGTAAGGTGTAATTCTGACAACATCGGCCAGAATTCGTGGTTTGTTTACATGTATCGCAGTGCAGCAAGGGTGTTTTTCTGGTTTAACGTCAGGTCATTTTTACCGCTGAATGAATTGAAAGCGCCATTTAAGGATATTTTTCTTCAATTTGTATTCATCTCAGGAATTGCCGGTTTAAATTTAATACGTCATTTCCATAACACCCTGTATTTAATAAACGTGTCTTATATCTACTACAGGTAATACCAGCGCAGTCTTTAATAAATTTAAGAAAATATAATCTAGCTGCTGTATCACGGAGTAAGAAATTCAATAGGTACATATGTCCAAGTAAATAAAGGGAACTTCACGTACTATGCCTTATTTTAATGCGGTAGTCACTCCTCATACTAGTAACAGGCTTAGTCACTTTCGATGGTAAATAAAAGCAAGGCTTTTCCATATGGATGACATAGCATTATCTACACTCTACGGAAAGCGGAAAATTCTAAAACCAACTGTAGAATTTTCGTACATATAAAAATACTAGAAGCTATACAAGCTACAGGCCAAAATGCAAAAAACACTAACGGATAAAAGTGCAAGAAAGTTTATGATAGAAATATGGTGGTGCCAGTGCTCTAGTAAAACGCAAAATAACTTTATCTTCTAAAATAAGTTTTCGATCAAAGGAAATGGAGACTTTTGCAAATACCTTTCGAATATATTTGCGTTTAAGGATTTGATCAGAGTATTTGCATAAATTGTCAAATATCTAAGGTAAAATGTAAATATAGTACAAAATCATGTGAGTGAGTTGGATTTGTTCTCATTATGATTTTCTTGAACTAATTTACACAAGTCCTTAATTTTTCATGTTTTAATAATAATTACATCCAATTTTTTATAAGGGGGAGGGGGGGGGGGGGGGGTTGACCTGAACGGAGACTGCTCTTGTCTCCTCATTGTTGTAATAAAATTATATATACACGGTGTTGAAAAAAGGCCGTTACCCTGAATAACTCAGGTGCATCGCATTGCAACGGAAATTGAAGGAGGAGTAGTTTGCAATTTACACGACCCCCTCAACCCCCGGGCGCGGGTGGGGGTAAGTTAAGATTGTCCAATGGAACCCCATATTTTTTATTGGCGTATCGCGTTCTCCGACCAAGACAGAGAAACAGAGTATTTCCGGGATAAAACTTGATTGTCACACGGTTCTGATTTTGTCTTTCTCATGGTGATTATTGGTGACGGATGGGCCCGAATAAAAAAAAATTTCGGACAAAAGATGTTTATTTTTGGTCGGAGAACACGATACGCTAATAAAAAAATATGGGGTTCCATTTGAAAATCTTAACTAACCCCCACCCGTTCCCGGGGGTTGAGGGGGTGGGGGATGGTTTAAATTGCAAACATTCCTCTTTGAAAACCAAACAACTTTTTCCCTTGACATTTTCCGCTGCAATGCGATGCACCGGAGTTATTCCGGGGTACCGACCTTTTTACAACACCCCTATATATTACATTTATATCATATTTTTACCGATGGGATTAAGAACTGTTGAGCCAATTAAAATCTATGAAAGGAACCTAAATAATAATTGAATAAATCATCAATCTTTATACTTATAAGAAGCATATTTTCTAATCAAAAGGATTCTGAAGATAACTCAGCTCTGTCAATTACGATAAGACACAGAAATCGGTTTCGTGTTACGTTGCTCAATTGTATAGCACCTTACTTTTCATCATTTGCTGTCAGAATGATACTAAATCACTCTTATCACAATTTCAGTTGTGAAATGTGCTCAGAAATATATAGAAGTAGAAGGAGATGTGTTTGAACAGTTGATTTGAGTTTATAATACGTATTTTAATTCTTGTTATCGGTTCACAGCCGGCTGCAATAGGAAATTATATAGAAAAATATTCTTAATTTTAGCAATATGTAGTAAAGGATAAATTTTGTTTAGAAATTCACTCTCCATCAAACGGTTATAGCAGATATAGCGGCAATCCATTTAAAAAAAATACATTTTTATTAATATCATGTGGTTGGTTCTAAGGTTCTATTGTTTTTTGATATCATCATAATAAAAGAAACTACACTACTTTACTAATTTAATCGAATTCGTAGCTTTTATAATAAGTAAGTTAGCAATAGTCCGACTTTATTTTGAACAGGCTGTATACACGTATATATCAATTATATCATATTCAGTTGGAAGCGAAGGAAGAATCCTCAAAATATAGAGATAACTCGTTAGCTAATGACATTTCATAAACTGTCATAGCTGGTCGTTTTACCTCGGAAACACCCATCAACTACGATCAATCGAAGAGCATGTTGACGCATCTCGAAACTCGAAAGTAAAAGATCATGGCGAGAGTGCTCTCGAAGCCTTCTGAGTGAATAAACAATCAATAGAAGATGCTGTTAGTTAATGATTAGATCAGTTTTCTTGCGCGTTCATGTGTCAGGTTTTTATGTCATACATACTAATGGAAAAAAAGTTGAAGACAAAGCTGTTTAGAGTTGCTACGAGGGCACAATAGACAGTTGGAAGGAATATCATAGACTTTAATGGCAATTTAAAGAATATATTCTGAGTTTCGCCATAGTTTAACTCTTCTAACGTTTAAAACATATGTTGATGTTATGTCCTTCGTATTGTCTTAAGTGCCGAATATCCATGTCTAAAGTTTTGACCCCTGACTCGTTTTGTGAAACCAGAAGTCATATTGTGGGAAAATCATCAACAGACTGACCATCTAGTAATGTCGAAATAAAATAAATACATATGCTATACGAATGATGCATCGTTAAGTTGAACAATAAAAAATCCCATGTAATTTTTCAAAAACTGCAATATAACTTCTTGAAGAGACAGATATGTCAAACCCATGTGCCGAGATTTGAATACATTTTGGTTAGCCAATCTTAAGCTATTCAATTTAACGTGATGGCAAAAACACGAAACTCTCATAGTTCAGGTAAACCAGCAGTTTAAATTTTGACATTGACAAAACGAGAATTAGTATCGGTGACAAAATTTTCATAAATCGTTATAGTTAGAGAGACGGTGACAATAGGGGGTCCGTGAAGTGGAATATCAGTAATTTGGTTTTTCGTAGAGTTTAGGTCCCCCTTTACAACTTTTATATCTGATGAAATGCCGTAGAGCGTTGCTGTACCGCTTTTGATAGGAAATTCTCAATAAATTCAAAATTATATCGAGCCATGTCTGAAAATGAATTTACAGCATCTGCGTGACCCCAAAGTCACGGGGAACACATTTTCTGACAAGTAAACCCTTGCATATACTTTTCCGAGCATGTCAAAAAAAAAGAAAAAAAGCGAATTTGAAGTTGAAACTTTCTAGAATGGAACATTATATGGTAAAGATTATGTGAAGAAAATATTGTCGTTCCAGGTCTCGCCATTTCATTATTGGAGTTTTTAAAAAATCTCCTCAGAGGAAATTCGGAAAAGATCGTGACACACTACATTCCTTGACACCCAAATATTGTGGAAAAAAAATTTCAGAAGAATCGCACCCAGCTAGGCGGAATTCTGACAATATTACGCAGAGATACCGGAAGGCAGGTATAGTTCAGTTGTAATAATAATAAAATCACTGCGACGTAAATGATTCACTAGTTTGGGGAGTTGCGACCCCGCGCAATTGACTAGTGAAAAATTGCATCGGGAAATATATAATCGTTTTCACGGTATGGGAAGTGAAACGGTTTTTGAAAGTTCGCCTGGGCTGGAGCACAAGCGCGGACTTTCCGATAAAATACCGCACTTTCGCAATATAATTTTTATCAGAAAATTGTTTACGAGTCATCTCCATGTGAATACAATTCGATTAAGCCCACTTGGACCCATGTCACTTGAGACTTTATAATTTTTCCATTCATTTTTTTTTGACACGCTCGGAAAAGTATATGCAAGGGTTGACTTGTCATAAAATGTTTTTCCCGTGACTTTGGGGTCATTCATTTTCAGACATGGCTCGATATAATTTTGAATTTATTGAGAATTTCTTATCTAAAGCAGTACAGCGCCTCTCAGCAACGATCTACGGCATTTCATCGGATATAAAAGTTGTAGAGGGGGACCTACCTAAACTCCACGAAAAACCAAATTACTGATATTCCACTTCATGGACCACCTATTGTCACCGTCTCTCTAACTATAACGATTTATGAAAATTTTGTCTATTACGTTCAGCTTTACATCAATTTTTGGCAATAGAGGCATAGAAATTAATTGCTGGTGTTTGCTGTATTACCTGAACTATGAGAGTTTCGTGGTTTTGCCATCACATTTAATTGGATAGCTTAGGATTCGTTTACCAAAATGTATTCAAACCGGGCCCAGGGGTTAACCATGTCGGCCTCTTCAAGAGGTTATATTGCAGTTTTTCTATGAATTGTACAGAGGAGTCAATATTCAGCCACCACAAAAATTACATGGAATTTCCTATGTTCAACTCAACGATGTATCACCCAGTATAATACCGGGCCAACTTTTTGATAAGATTTTCTTACAAATCTTCCACTATGACTGTGTACATCATGTCAGATGTCAAAACTTTAGAAGTTAAGTAATATTTTCATGACATCGCTTAGGTACTAATAATTTGTCTTGTCTAAAGCTAATTTCTATGTTAATTTGCGTTTTTTTGCAAGCCTACTTAACAGTAGAAAAAGATAGAAGTAAAAAATAGGAGAAAGGTTTATAAAGAGAAGGTATTCACCTGGTAGCGATCCTGGTTTATTTCAGTAATGGTATTCCCGGGAGCGCTGGGAGGACGTATTCTAAAATTCCAAAAAGGAATACGTTTATTAGGCTAGTTAACTTAATTTTAATAATGTATTTTGGTGACTATTTGTTCCTTCTTGATCAGTTAATAATAAAATATAAATTGTGTATCATGTGCGTTTCGAATTTCCTTTAAATCATCAATCAAACTGTAGTTTAAACAAAGTTAAATTTAACTTAAGCTTAATCGACCGTAGACTAAAACTTGTATCTTATCACTGACATATAACTAAATAAAATAATATGAAAAACCACATATGAGATCCAAAATGTACTAATACCTAATCATATTTTAAAGCATTACATTAAACTTTTTAAAAAATAACAGGAATAGTGTTTTCTTATAGCAAAATTTTATTCCCTATCATGATCACACATGTTTTAGTGTTTCTTCAGAATAAGAAAACAATTACAGAAACTTTGATTTGAAATTTATTATAATTAATGTTGTATAGTTACGGCATTGGTATATAAAAGTTATAAAGATAAACTTTTAATTCAGGTTGACTTAATTACACACTAAGTTTCTCGTACAATTTTAATAAGAAAACTGCGATTTATCAAGCTCAGCAAAACTTGCCCTAAAACAATTTGTGCAACCTTCTTGAATGTAAGTTATAAGAAGTACTCGACCTCGGCCGATATTATTTTATAAGTTCTTGATGAGTTAGCAGAAACTGGTAAACCGGGCTGATTTTTGAGGATTTTACGTTGGATGATGTGTTTGCAATATCTTTTTAGTTAACCAAGAATCATTTTATTTCTTTAAATTCATTTTTTTATTTTAATAATCTATTAATTGATGTAAAATATTACTACGTAACAATTTAAATCAAACAAATCATTGACTCAATTTAAATAAATACAGATTACACAACCTAGTGTCACTAGCAGTTTTTCGACAGAATACGCCGTTGGAAATTAATGAACTGTCATAGCACGATAAAAATGCCATCGAATGGAGTGAGTCTATAACAGATTAGTACAAGTAAGATTTCTTCGATGCCTGCGATTGTCACGTGACTTTAAAAAAAAATTACAATGATAATTATTTTTTATGTTGATTCTTGATTGGTGTAATCTCACCTTGGAATGTTTTTATCCCCGAACCCCATGCCAAGTCCAGAGTCCTCGCTAGGGGAGCGATAATCCTCTTCGTTATAAATACCAGGGGGAAGATCCAGGCCATCCTGAAAGGGTCATGCTTCAATACCGTTGATATTATCTTGTACGAATTAATATTTTTATTTCTATTTGTACGAAGTATTTTTTTGTTTCAATGTTCCATAAATAAAAATATTTATGTCTATACTATTCAAGGAATCTAATTATAAAAGATATACAGGGTGTTCGGGTTTGTTCGGGTGTGTTCGAAATTACATATTATATTTAAATGGGTGACTTCTTGGGTGTCCTAGAGAAGAGCTACATATTTTGTTTTTTTTAAATCGACCGTTTTAAAAGTGGGGTAACAAACACTCTTACTCACAGGTCAGTCCGCGCTACTGTACAACATTTCACCCAGAGCCAATGGCAATGTTGCCAAACTTAATGTAAAACTGAAATTCCATATAAAATTATAAAAATAAATTATTTTCTACCTTGATTGCCAGAATTCCTTGATTGCTTACATGTATCGCAGTGCCACACAGGTGTTTTTCTGGTTTGACGTCAGGTCACTTTTACCGCTAAATGAATTTAAAGCGCCATTTATGGGTATTTTTCTTCAATTTGTCTTTATCTCAGGAATTGCCGGTTTAAATATAATACGTCATTTCCATAACACCCTGTATTATTATTATAATTGAGTGTTCTTCTACACTGTTGCATAAATGGAACAATATTCAATTGAAGAATCCGTTACTTGATCCATTATAAAAACTAAGTGAATAAGCTACAATATATAGTGATCTTCACAAAATTTTTATTGTGATGTCAAAGAAATAACGAAATTATCATAAAGTGTTAAACATAATCAAACAAGCAAGAAGACGTAATGACGATAAACCAAATGATCGATAAAAAAATAGTTGAATAAATCAGTTTAGTATATACAATAGTAAAATCAGAAGCTTAAATTAGGTATAAAACCATCACTTACAGAGGAAATTAAAAATCACCTAAGTGACTAAATTTTCAGGTTTAATACAAAACAAATAATTACAACTAAAGTAAGACTGTAAAGGAACACAAACATGGCGCATATACAGGTTTGGCAAACAACTGTTACAATCCAACGCCTAGCAGGTAGAAAAGAGAACGTAAAATATGGCTATAAATTGGATAAAGAGGAAAGAGATCTTCTTGTCGTATACTAATTCGCTGGTGTCTCTACCACGATAGGGGAGTTTTCATACTGTCCTCTCGCAGACTTTACCAGGTGAGCTTTCGATTTATTATAATTTCACTAGATCGAGTATTTTTTTTTCTGTTTAGTGATGTAGTAAACATTTTCTAAAAAATGTTATTTTGTATCAATTATTATTTTAAAACTTGATTTACAATTTCCTTAAATACCTTTGTGTTGCTAATTCTTTAATGTATAATCGAAAACATAAAAATATATTTTACGGATTTTTATAATTTTGTTCTTTTGATTATGGAAATAAAATGTTAGTTGGATTAAATGTATTAAAATTTTACTGAATTCTTTGAAGTACTGTCTTGTGCTAGTGATTTTGAATTCTTGACATGGCAACATTGCCTCGCTAAGCATGAGCCGCTTGCAGGATTTCTGTTCCTCCACGTACGCGTAACACGTGACATCATCGCATAATATTGGTTGTTGGTGGAAGGAGAAATCAATTTGTTTAAGATACGGCGAAGAATCTTGCTTCTCTTTATTTATAGCTGGTACATTACGGTCTTTTTCAGCCCGTTAGACGACTGATTATAATTGATGTTTGCCAAACAAGTATGCTTATATTTAGAAATTAAGTCTACAAAGAACTAACAAGCAGAAGTTTTGAAAAAATGCTCAAAGAACATAAAACTAATTATAAGAAAAATAAAAAATGATAATTACCTACTCTCTACATCTACATAATGAACAACACAATTTTAATTATAATGTTGAAATTTTACATTTAGGATCCAAAAATTTCTAAAACTTAATTTTTGTATATAAACAAACACAAACACTAATAATTAATTGGCACTTCCTAAAGCTGTAACAATTCTAATTAGTTAACTTAAAATACTGGATGAGTCGGTAGGAAGCAGCCAAACTCCATGGACGGGCGTGGCCCAGGTCCTATTAGTTGGTCTCCAAGATCTCCAACCACAAGACATTTATGGGCCTTGCTTAAAGAAGTTTACTAAGAAAAAGTCGACACGCGGGATACACCCATTCAACGTATTAGAAATACTTCTGCCTATTAAGAGCTGCGTTTAATCACAGGTTGCCAAGCAGGCACTATTTTATGCGAACGTTTAGCCAAATATACTTAGTTTTTTTCTAATCTAAAACTGGATTGGTAAAGTTAAAGGATATAATGTTATAATAATAATAATAACAATTTCAAATATGAACAATTTTCAAATATTTGTCAAAGATCTTCCTGAAACTTGTTGATACCCCAATCGACATGTCAGACAATCTAAATATCAATAAATTAACTAAGAAACTTTATTATTAACGGCTAAAACTTCACGAAAAGAAATATTGATCAGCTGATGACTCTCGTCTCTTTCTAACCTGCCAAAAAGCGGCATATTTTTTAATTAAATTGATGCAACATAGATGGCTCTGATTGCTAATTTGGGATTGTTTGGGATCCTCATCTTAAAGAAAGACATGAAGCAATCAGAACAGCAACAGACGAAGCAGAAAATACTTAAAGATCAATCGCGATAATGTTGAAGATTTATTAAAATGATACGATAAAGAAATGTTTATGTATGCAACTTGTGTCTTTGAAATTAAGCTGAAACAAATGAAAATGGGATATGGACTATCAGTTTCTTACATTGTTTTCACTTGTACCAATACACTCCTGGACTTTGGCCCGTTCCTCCCGGACTCACCGTGTATAATTCTTAAGGAGGTGCATAATTAAATATAAAAATTAAATAATGCATAATTTATAGTATAAATATTAGTAAATTGTAAATTTTATGTAAATTTTAGTTATTTAAAAAGTTTCATAATGGATATTCATCAAGTAACAGCTCCTTCAATCGTATAATTGTTTCTATGGTCTTTTTTCTATTTTCAACATCCGATTTTTTAAGAACTTTGAAACTGTCAAATGTTAAAATTTCATAAAATCTCGAGAAATAATTTTTTCGCCATCACCATACTTTTCTTCCGGCGCGGAAACTACAAATATATAAAACAGATCCGTTGAAGGCGTCTGGAAATACTCAAATAAGGTATATTGTAGCAATCACAATATTAATTTCCCCCCATAATTTGATTTCGAGGCGACATTACAGCGAAGCTTCATAGACCAAGATTAAATTGGCGTTATCTATTTGGGTGGAAATTAAATGGTTATGGAAAGCCACTTTCCACATTACACAACCAATGAATTGTGAACATGTGAAAAATAATAACTGAAATATTTTAGCAGTAGTTCAACAAGTTCGTTTAAATCTATCTCTTATTATCTGAACATGCGAGCATCGTGGTTTTGCCATCATGTTTAACTGAATAGCTTATGATTGCCTTGTATTTAAAGAGGGTTTACCATGTGGGCCTCTTCTAGAAGTTATAATGCAGCTTTTCTATAAAATATACGGGGGAGCCAATATTCAGCCACCTCAAAAATTACATGGGCTTTCCTATGTTCAACTTAACGGTGCATCATCCGGTATAGTAAAATAATTATTATCATGCCATTTATAAATTCTTTACATAATCATTATTCACAGGTAGCTAGTGCCTGTGAGTGACGACTCATTACTCACGGGATGTGACCTATCACATGAAAATATTTTTATTATATAGGATTTACTAAACCGTCATTCTAATAAAATTTTCGGAAACCACAAGCTAATAAAATAATTGCCAATCAAAGCAAGTTTTAACCTTCACGTCCTAAATTTAGGTTATGTTGTTATATATTAAATCTTCTTCTTTTCTTTTTGGTTGGCGTTAACTATCAGTTATGCACAGACGAATGATAGGTCCTCATTTTATTTATGTATGTTCCTGATGAAATAGTTGTAGGAAAGGTATAGTATTCTACACGTGGTAATGATTCCTATTTAACTGTCATTACCAATCGGTCAATAATAAACTATTAGAAAATTATACATGGTATGAGTGTAATGTTCCTTCTATTGACTTCCTTACAGGGCATAAAACGCTATATCGCCCAATGGCTATGTATCTGTATAAGAACGTCTTGTCATTTGCGACAGTTCGTTTTTATATTAAAAATAATATGAGTGACGGGAATGGGAAAAGTTTGCCCACTAACCAGTGAGAAGCTCGAATTCTTTATTCTTTAAACACAATCATTAATATCTTAAATAATATTTACGCTGACCAGAAAACTAAATAAGACAAACTTTGTCATGCTCTTTGTCGCATATATAGAGAAAACGCTATTCTGAAGTGGACGCCGGAAATCTCCGAGAAGAACCGAAATATCACGCCTCAGACTGATGTTTATATGTTCACACATATTGTTCAAATTTCTATGTAATCTAAAGGGGCGCTGTATTAATATCCTTAAAACAAATTTATTTCCTACTTCTTTTTATCATCATCAAGCAACATTCTTTAACTGTTCTGTGATGAAAAGTGCCTCGAGAGTGCATCTTTTTATGCTTGTTCTCTTCACCGAAAGTGGCGCTTTCCGGACCTCTCCGAGAGAGCGGACGGGAAAGTATCGAAGCGGGCGGGAAAGATTTTTCCCGCCCGCTTCGAGTCACCATGTTCTCCTCAATAGTTTTTTAACTGATAAAGAAAACCAGATATGTCGGTGCGGGATTTGAACCCGCAACTCTCAGATCGCCAGGCGTACACTCTGCCACTAGGCCACCGAGCCATACATACAAGCGATAATAAATAGCGGAATATACAGTGAGTCCCAGAAGAAATGTCTAAATTCATTTAAAATTCAGCGGTAAATTTTTTCAAAAAACGCTCGTACCCGTCGATTTTGATTTTTTAATTTTTTTTTTCTTGTGGTAATTTCATGTATACAGGGTAGCTCAAAAATAAGTTACGACCATCAACTTCATTTTTTCAAATGAAAACATATATTTTTTATTTCATTTTTGAATTTTGCATTGAATTCTAAGCATGTTTCATGTACCATGTCCTATACATAAACTCAACAGTTATTGAAAAAATTAGGATTGAACATATCTATAAGTAGACCTGTTTATTAAAAAAAAACACAACAAAATCAAATTAAATGTTGAAAATGTGCGCCATTTACGGCTTGACAATATCCAAGACGACCAATAAACTCTCTTTGCACGTTTCCAACCATTTAATTTGATTTTGTTGTGTTTTTTTTAATAAACAGGTCTTACTTATAGATATGTTCAATCCTAATTTTTTCAATAACTGTTAAGTTTATGTATAGGACATGGTACATGAAACATGCTTAGAATTCAATGCAAAATTCAAAAATGAAATAAAAAATATATGCTTTCATTTGAAAAAATGAAGTTGATGGTCGTAACTTATTTTTGAGCTACCCTGTATACATGAAATTACCACAAGAAAAAAAAAATTAAAAAATCAAAATCGACGGGTACGAGTGTTTTTTGAAAAAACTTACCGCTGAATTTTAAATGAATTTAGACATTTCTTCTGGGACTCACTGTATATATATATGTCTTGAATTTGCAGTTCATTTTTTAAAGATGTTTTAGAAAAATGTCTGAAGAATTTTTTTATTTATTTGGCCTCGGAGTACTTGTAAAAAAAAATACGGTACATATCTCGGGCCGTCGTCTAGAACTACAGGGTGTTGAAAGTGAAAGTTTATTCTCGAAAATAATTTGAAAACGGTTCAATGTATCAGATTGAATGTTGTCGATATGATGTTTTTATGAGTAAGAAATGAGAATTTGTAGATTTTTTTTAACTTCTAAATTCTCATTTCTTACTAATAACTACTAAAAAAATTCAACCGTTTTCAAATTATTGCTTTTTTTCGAAACTGTTTTGGATTAAAATTTAAAAATTTGAACAATTTAAGAAACGAAACATCATCTTCCTAGAATTTAGACCACAGACTAGTGTAACCGAATAATTGGTTCGCGATATGACCTTTATATTAAACAAACCTAATAAATTTATATTTGAAGTATTAATTTTACAATAAACTATCAAAAAAATACAAAACTTCTTAATAACTAAGAAAAGAAGTTTATTATAGTATTATTTAAGAAGGAGAATAACAACATCAAGCACCACATATATCTATCAGAAAATCTGCCATACCAAGAGATCTATTAGAATACAATGAGACTTACCTCGTGGTAACCAGAAAACATTGAATGGTTACTATCAGGAATTGGAATCCCTCCTTTCCTCTGTAAAAATAAATAAAATAATGAGATCTAACAATTAATTAAATACATTACTACAATTAGATATCGAATATTTAAAAATTCACGTCCAAATTCAGAAGCTGTTATTTCCTTTAATAATTTTTGTTTAAACAAATCGTAAAGTTTACGACAGAGTAGTTTGCAAGTCTAATTGTACGGGGTAGTGCATAAAATCGTGGTACATCTAAATTTACAAAAATTTAAATATGAGATATTTAACATATATATAAAAATTGAATTTTTATTAATTTTTGAAATTAAACAAGAGACATAAATGTGGGTTAGACACTGACCCAAAAGTATCGCAATGCCACTCTGGGGAACAAAAAAAATGTCTATTTCTTCTTTAAAATACAAGATATTATAAATATACAATATCCCCATTAAAGTTGGAACCATATGGAGAAAATATTTATTTTGCGATTTAGGTAAAATTTATACCATAAGTTTTTGCTTCAAGAAACACCAAAAATTACATAAATAAAGGGTACCATGCGGATTTTGACCATTTCGCCCCAAAATGTCGAAAGATGGCATTCATTGATCGAATTTAAAAAAAAATGGATTTGACAAAGTTATTTGTATTATAATTGTATGTCCACATACCAAATTTTAATCACTTAACGGAAACTTTTGTTTCCTATCTATTTTTGGCCAATATCTATTTTCATGGAGAACGACCCTCGACCATTCAACGGAGCTATTATTCTAATATGTCCGTTTTTTTTCAACGTATTTGTTACTTAAAAAAACAAGACTCCCCTCTTCGTTGGTTAAATCTTTAAAGTAATGAGGAGTTTGCAACACAGATGGCAACATTTTTAAACTGCAATTTCATTTTTTGAGGAAAATGAATATTTTGGTGGAATTTTTGGTATAAAGAATAAATTTTGACGATGAGTATTGTATAAATAAATATATTTACGGTGGTAGGGTCGACTTCCATTTTCAGTGAGACAAAAATAGCTAGAAAACGAAAACTATCATAGATGATTCAAATGATAATGGAAAAAAATTACAATACTAACAATTTCCCATTTAATTATGTAATTTTTCGTCTTTATTGAAGCAAAAAATTATTGTAAAGTCCTACCTAAATCGAACAATACATTTTATTTACAACCAGGCATGTAATAATGACATTTCATCTATCTTTGAAACGTGGAAAGTTGACGTTTATTTACTGTTACTTTCCACCCGGGTGGAAAGTAAATTGTTTCTTTGTAATTTAAAAAAAAAAATAGATATATGCAAAATAATATACGAACACACCAACATACAACTCATTACACAAATTTAACGACAATGAATTGCAGTTCTTGTAGAAGATCTTCTTCTACTATTTTTGCTGCTTCTCGAATTTCTGGTGGAGTAGCAGCAAAATCAAATTCCTAATCTCATAGCATTTTTCTGTTGTTAAAATAATATATTGTTTAGTGACATGGAAACCATATTCCAAAAATGATATTTGCCATCTTGATGTGTATTATTACCTACGTTATTTTGCCACCTGCGGTTATTTGAAATTTCTGTCTAATTTGTCAATGGAAAAGTCAAAATGACATTTATCTTTTATTAATAATTTTAATTCAAAATAATAAGAAGTGGATGTTAGATGTGGTTGTAAATAAAATAGTATACAAACCTCGGTGAAAAGTTTCATTACTGTCTCGAGAATTACCGACTCTGTCGACAGGAATGAAACACTTTCCACCTCGGTACGTAATATACTATTTTCCAGATGGTTCTAACTTTAATGGTTACACTGTATATTACACCACCAGCAGCTTATCTCCAGAACAACGAAACAAAATACTAAAATTTCAAATAACCGAGGCGCGAAGCAGCGAGGTTAACTAAATCTCGAGACAGTACTGCCACTCTGGGGAACAAAAAAAATGTCTATTTCTTCTTTAAAATACAAGATATTATAAATATACAATATCCCCATTAAAGTTGGAACCATATGGAGAAAATATTTATTTTGCGATTTAGGTAAAATTTATACCATAAGTTTTTGCTTCAAGAAACACCAAAAATTACATAAATAAAGGGTACCATGCGGATTTTGACCATTTCGCCCCAAAATGTCGAAAGATGGCATTCATTGATCGAATTTAAAAAAAAATGGATTTGACAAAGTTATTTGTATTATAATTGTATGTCCACATACCAAATTTTAATCACTTAACGGAAACTTTTGTTTCCTATCTATTTTTGGCCAATATCTATTTTCATGGAGAACGACCCTCGACCATTCAACGGAGCTATTATTCTAATATGTCCGTTTTTTTTCAACGTATTTGTTACTTAAAAAAACAAGACTCCCCTCTTCGTTGGTTAAATCTTTAAAGTAATGAGGAGTTTGCAACACAGATGGCAACATTTTTAAACTGCAATTTCATTTTTTGAGGAAAATGAATATTTTGGTGGAATTTTTGGTATAAAGAATAAATTTTGACGATGAGTATTGTATAAATAAATATATTTACGGTGGTAGGGTCGACTTCCATTTTCAGTGAGACAAAAATAGCTAGAAAACGAAAACTATCATAGATGATTCAAATGATAATGGAAAAAAATTACAATACTAACAATTTCCCATTTAATTATGTAATTTTTCGTCTTTATTGAAGCAAAAAATTATTGTAAAGTCCTACCTAAATCGAACAATACATTTTATTTACAACCAGGCATGTAATAATGACATTTCATCTATCTTTGAAACGTGGAAAGTTGACGTTTATTTACTGTTACTTTCCACCCGGGTGGAAAGTAAATTGTTTCTTTGTAATTTAAAAAAAAAAATAGATATATGCAAAATAATATACGAACACACCAACATACAACTCATTACACAAATTTAACGACAATGAATTGCAGTTCTTGTAGAAGATCTTCTTCTACTATTTTTGCTGCTTCTCGAATTTCTGGTGGAGTAGCAGCAAAATCAAATTCCTAATCTCATAGCATTTTTCTGTTGTTAAAATAATATATTGTTTAGTGACATGGAAACCATATTCCAAAAATGATATTTGCCATCTTGATGTGTATTATTACCTACGTTATTTTGCCACCTGCGGTTATTTGAAATTTCTGTCTAATTTGTCAATGGAAAAGTCAAAATGACATTTATCTTTTATTAATAATTTTAATTCAAAATAATAAGAAGTGGATGTTAGATGTGGTTGTAAATAAAATAGTATACAAACCTCGGTGAAAAGTTTCATTACTGTCTCGAGAATTACCGACTCTGTCGACAGGAATGAAACACTTTCCACCTCGGTACGTAATATACTATTTTCCAGATGGTTCTAACTTTAATGGTTACACTGTATATTACACCACCAGCAGCTTATCTCCAGAACAACGAAACAAAATACTAAAATTTCAAATAACCGAGGCGCGAAGCAGCGAGGTTAACTAAATCTCGAGACAGTACTGAAACTTTTCACCGAGGTTTGTATACTATTTTATTTACAACCACATCTAACATCCACTTATTATTATTTTGAATTAAAATTATTAATAAAAGATAAATGTCGTTTTTACTTTTCCATTGAAAAATTAGACAGAAATTTCAAATAACTGCAGGTGGTAAAATAACGTAGATAATAATACACATCCAAATATCATTTTTTGAATATGGTTTCCATGTCACTAAACAATATATTATTTTAACAAGAGAAAAATGTTATAAGATGAGGAATTTGTTTTTGCTGCTACTCTACCAGAAATTCGAGAAGCAGCAAAAATAGTAGAAGAAGATCTGACACAAAGTTCAAAATCCTGGTTCTGAGTCGGCGCTACTAGCTTATTTCAGTGAAAATGCCAAGACAAAGAAGATATCAACGATTTGGTCACAATATTCAATGCTGAGGACCACTCTATGAATTGGGGAAAAAGTAGACATCTAAACACGCAAAAATTATTAATATTATTAAAAATATTTACTTTCCACCCGGGTGGAAAGAAAAAGTAAAAAAACGTTAATTTTCCACCTAAATTATTATTAAAAAAATAATTTATAAATAATTTTTTTAAATAAATATGTATTATTAAGTATCAATCAATCAATTAATTTGACAATTCAAGTCAAAGTCCATTCCATGTGTCATTATTTTGACATGAATATTTCCAGTTTTTTATATCGTCCAGGTATATACGCTGGAGTAGAGGATGAATATTTCCGGAAATATTTTGTGTTTCTGTGATAACCAACCAAAAAAATCAACTCTTTGATTGGCTTAAAAATTCCAGTGTGAAATTTTCATCGGAATTTTTACAAAACAATAAATAAGTTAGGGGTTTGTGTTTTATTATATATATTTTTGAATAATAGTAATTAAAACTTAAACGATTGCTGTAATATTCCCTATTTTCTCCTTCTCCGAGCCCGCCTGTATATTACGAGACTATTAAGCTTTAATTAGAAAGCTCAAAAGCGGATAATGGGCTTTTGTCTCTCCAGGGCGTACTAAGTAAATATAGATTGCAGGAGAATTTAGCGGTTAATGGTTAGCAGCCAATGAAAATCTTTAATACATGGTATACAATTTGGTCTCCACATAACGTGTGAATTTATTTAGTATCATCTTTGACTACGTTCCTACGTATGTTAACAACGTAACTAAAACTTTACCTAAGGCAGCATAGTCACTAATCAGAATGGATTCTGGCACCACCGCATGTCTACCTTAAGCTGTGTCCACACAAGAGGTTTCATCTGACGTTTTAGGTCTTCAAGTAAGACTGTCAAGCAAAACTAGAAATGTTTCTACATGCCTGACGTCTTGCATGGACGTATATTCTTAACTTACCAGAACGATCATATGGAGAGAATTGATTATTCCTTTCTCTCTCTTTCTCTGCGTTCCTTAGCGAGAGGGGAATTTTCATTTCTCTCGATATGATCGTTCCCCTATGTCAAGATTAAATTTTCTGAAAACAAAGACCGTGCCTTTCAATTTTCTCATTAGCCATCCGTCTTCATTCCATTTAAGTAAAACGTCCGTTATGCTGCCCACACCTAATGATTTAACTGATGCGTTTTACTTGAACAAGTAAAATTTCAGGTAAAACCTAATATTAGACTCTGTCCACACCTAATGTTTTAACTGATTCGTTTTACTTGAACGTAAAACGTCATGTACAACCTTACGTTAGACCCTGTCCACACCTAATGTTTTAACTGATACGTTTACTTGAACAAGTAGAACGTCAGGTAAAACCTCATGTGTGGACACAGCTTTAATCCCTTGACTCCAAACACAACGTTACGCTTCTCCCTACCAAGACGATATTATATTCTATACAAAAATTCCTTACTAACCACTAAGTGCACCTGTTGTTTGTGGCAAACATAAAACATTTCTACGATTGCGTTGTGCTTCCCAATCTATCGTGGCTCGTAGAGTAAAATGTTTGCCAAATAGTCGACATAAATTGGAAAACGTGACTGTAAGAAAGTCGCATTTTTCTTATTCGTTTATAGCATAGAAATATTTTATATAGGTGCTTGAGAACTGGATTAAGTCCAAAACTTAAATCGAATTTTAGATGGATAACTTGCACTAGAAAGTTTTTATACGAAAGAAATTGAAATTGCACGAGTTTTCTGCACTAAATTAGTATTTTGTTTCGTTGTTCTGGAGATAAGCTGCTGGTGTTGTAATATACAGTGTGACCATTAAAGTTAGAACCATCTGGAAAAATAGTATATTACGTACCGAGGTGGAAAGTGTTTCATTCCTGTCGACAGAGTCGGTAATTCTCGAGACAGTAATGAAACTTTTCACCGAGGTTTGTATACTATTTTATTTACAACCACATCTAACATCCACTTCTTATTATTTTGAATTAAAATTATTAATAAAAGATAAATGTAATTTTGACTTTTCCATTGACAAATTAGACAGAAATTTCAAATAACCGCAGGTGGCAAAATAACGTAGGTAATAATACACATCAAGATGGCAAATATCATTTTTGGAATATGGTTTCCATGTCACTAAACAATATATTATTTTAACAACAGAAAAATGTTATAAGATGAGGAATTTGTTTTTGCTGCTACTCTACCAGAAATTCGAGAAGCAGCAAAAATAGTAGAAGAAGATCTGACACAAAGTTCAAAATCCTGGTTCTGAGTCGGCGCTACTAGCTTATTTCAGTGAAAATGCCAAGACAAAGAAGATATCAACGATTTGGTCACAATATTCAATGCTGAGGACCACTCTATGAATTGGGGAAAAAGTAGACATCTAAACACGCAAAAATTATTAATATTATTAAAAATATTTACTTTCCACCCGGGTGGAAAGAAAAAGTAAAAAAACGTCAATTTTCCACCTTTCAAAGATAGATGAAATGTCATTATTACATACATGCATGGTTGTAAATAAAATATTTTTTTCCCGTTCAAACCAGTGTAATTCTGAATTACATTAATTTAACACAACGTATCTATCGCTATAAATAAACCCTTCTTCGACTCACCCTCGAATGACGGTAATCATGTTCCCGGGGATCCCGGCCTCTTGGCAACTCCTTGTTCCGCCTGTAAACTAATTCGTCGAATTTCTGTCGATCTTCTACGGCTACAATTTCTCTTAATTCGGTCATAAGGGTGTGCTATAATAAAGAAAAATGAGACTAGGTCAAAGTATTATAATTGCTTCTATTCCGCGGAGAAGGAAGAGAGAAAGGATACAAGTCAATGTAATATACGGCCCGCTATACAACTCGTTGGTTCCGGTTTGGGGTTTGTTTCTGTTCTTTCTTGGAAAACGTTAAATTATATTTCCCGGGGGCCACCGAGATTAATAATGGCTAAATTTTAAATTCAGAATACATTTAGGTATAGCCAAAAGCTTGAATATTCATGCTTCGAGACTAGATGGCATATGAGTGATGATCATGATATAATAAACACAAGGTATGATATCCAGTCGTTCCAATTTCATTTGGCCCGCGCAGTGACGTCGTAGTGTGAGTTATTTTTAAGTTATTATGGAGATTCATGTTGTTGTTAACGTTAATAATGTTTTTTTCTATTTGGGTGCAAAATATTGAATAACTTGCCACTTTATGAAACTGAAATTTAATTTTTTTCATGTTGGCAGCAAGTAGGGTTCGAATTTTAGGCTTACTTCGATTTCGTTGAAATTAGTTTTCTAGGCATTTTGGATTCGTAAGAAATTTTTTATAGAAAAATTTAAAATAGTAACCTTTAACCTTGCAAATAGATCACTTTTACTAGATATATATAACATGCTCACGGTGTCCGCCAACTAATTTCTAGTCACAACTATAAAACAACATAACCTAAAAATAATAGAAATATCTTCCAGTTTTATGCTCTATTTCTAAAGTTTTATTCAATGCAGTACTATTTTTATTTTTAATGCAATATAGTATTATACATATTACTTTATATATACATATTTATAGTTACTGTAGACATTTCCTGGGCATTAATTGTTATTCCTGTCAGATTCTGTGTCGACACAATATTTTGTTCGATAGTATTATTTATTATTTTGTTCAATATTTTGAACCGCTCGCACCATAACTCAAAGTTTTGAATATTCTTTTTAAAAGTTTTTCTATATTATTTTCAGCAATTTCTCGTATTTCTGACGGAGTACAACTTTCTTCCTGACTCATTTTTATTAACTTTAATAATATGTTTATTTTTAATTATGACTGATGGAAGACGCTTTGTTGTGTTCAATTGTTTCTATCATGGCATATTTGATACTTGTAACATTTTATGAAATTGTAAAAGCATTGCCAACCCAAAAAGAATATATTAATTCAAATGGAAACAAATCTGCTATATTTTTAAAAGTTTTTCAGACTTTAAAGACCCAAATAGAAAAAGTATTCTAAAATACACGGTTCATAAGACTATTAGAGCACTTGTACTTAAAAACGTGCTCTAAGATAATGTCTTTTTTTTTTTTTTTTTTTTTTTTTATGATCAAACACAAGCACTATAGGAAAAATCCTTTAAGGCACTCTGGGAGTGGTGCATGTGCGCAGAAAGCGATTCACGTTGGATTTGAATCGTTGGAGGTTATATTCGTTGGGAAAAACGACCTCGGGAAGGTCGTTCCACAAGGATGAAGTCCTCCAGATGAAAGAATTTTTAAATAATGAAGTTCGAGGAGTACTAAGCTTAACCACATACGGATGGGCGGCAGTGGTTCGTCGTGTATTTCTGCTATTCGTCGCTCTGGACGGAATTAAGAGGGCAAGGTCAGCCGAGCACCTTCCATGAAAATATCTGTAAAAGAGAGTCAAATCCCCAACCTGTCTTCGATGTTCTAGGCTGTCGACGTTCTTCGTCAGCTCGTGGTCTCCGATCAGACGAATAGCCCTCCTTTCGATGGAATCCAGTAGCCGAAGAGTATGTTTGGGTGCAGAGCTCCAGACATGAGAGCAGTATTCTAGTGATGGTCGAATCTGGGCTTTGTATAGTGTCAAAAGTTGTTGAGGTGTATACAACTTTCTGGTTCGGAAGAGTACGCCAAGCTTCTGAGAAGCTATCTTGGCGATTGCCACAACGTGGTTATGCCAAGACATATTTCCTCCCAGATCGACGCCCAGCAAATTAATAGATGAAGCTAGTGGGATTGCGTGTCCGGCCATGACTATTTCCGGTTCTGTAATGTTAACCTTTTTAGAGAAAACTGCTGCCTGGGTTTTTTTAGCGTTAAATTCGACTTGGTTACTGTCACCCCAAGCCAAAATTTCTTCCAGGTCTTTGTTGAGGCGTGATACTTCATGCTGTCTGCGAAGATGTGCGTCGGCAGCCGATGTTTGCGCATTCAAAGAGAAAGATGAGAAAAGTGTGCTATCATCAGCAAAACTAAATATCGGATTTTTAGTTTTCACTAGAAGGTCGTTAATGTAGAGTAAGAAGAGAGTGGGAGACAATATGGACCCTTGAGGAACACCGGCATTGATGGTGAAGGTGTCTGAGAGAAATCCGTCAATCCCCACTTGCAGAGAGCGGTCCTTAAGAAAGCTAGATAACCATGCACAGAATCGACTGGGCATACCATAGGATCGCAGTTTACTTAGAAGCCCCTCATGCCAAACACGATCAAAAGCTTTAGAAATATCCAGCGCAACAACCCGAGACTCCCCATGATGTTCGATTGCGTTGTTCCAAATATGGGTGACATAGGCTAGAAGATCTCCAGTTGATCTGGACTTCCGAAAACCATATTGATGATCGCTGATGATGCTGAAGCCTTCCAGGTACTTTAGAAGATGTTGGTTAATAGCTTTCTCCATTACTTTTGATATAACTGAAAGCAATGCGACTGGTCGATAGTTGTTAGGCAGGGTTCTCTTACCTTTCTTTGGAATAGGCTGGACTCGCGCCATCTTCTAGCAAGATGGAAATATTCCTTTTTTGTAGGATAAGTTGAAAAGTCTACAAAATATTGGTGTTAGTTCATCGGCGCATGTCTTGAGAACTATAATAGGAATTTCGTCTGGACCAGTAGCTTTTTTGACGTCGAGTCCTTTCAGGATTCGTTTGACGGGACGCTGACGGAACACGATTTCGGTCATTTCGGATTCAACTGCAGGAATGTCGGGTGGTGTTCTTCCCTGGAAATCTACAGTGGAATGTGAAGAAAATAGTTCAGCAAGTAAGTTTGCTTTGTCTCCGGCTGTGGATGCTATTGTACCATCGGGACGTATTAGAGGTGGAATAGTTGATTTGGTAAAATTTTGGCTGACGGCCTTAGCGACTGACCAAAAGAACCTTGATCCGTTTGGACAGTCAAGAAGTTTGTTTTTGATCCTCACGTTATGGGCTTCTTTGCTTTGATCTATTGTTAGCTTACATTGGTTTCGAGCGGTAATAAAGATGGTACGATTCTCAGTGGTAGGGTTTTTACGCCACTGTCGGTAAGCCAGATTTTTTGATTTTACAGCACGCTCACAATCCTTGCTAAACCAGGGCTTGCCGTTGGAAGGGCGTTTTTGGGAGGAGGGGATAAATGCTTCCATGCTCGTTAGAATGACGTCGGAGACCTCCCCAGCACAGACGGATGGATCATCAGAAGAGAAGCATACGCTCATCCAAGGAAAAGTCCGAAAATGGTCTTTCAGGTCTTCCCACTTGGCCGATCTGTAATGCCATATCTTGCGAGGTTTAGGAGGTTGTTCAGAATTAATTGGTAGTTCGCTTAGAGTTGAAATAAGTTTGTGATCGGAAGATCCTAACGGAGGCTGTACGGTGACTGTATATAGATCGGGATTTGACGTTAAGAAAAGATCCAAAAGACTAGCAAAATCTCCAGCTCGGTCTGGAATCCGCGTTGGTTCTTCTACGAGTTGAGTTAGACCAGAACTGATCGCGAAGGATTCGGCCTCGCGGCCTTGCTCATCGTCTGTATTTGAATATTTAAGCCAGTTGACATTGTGGACGTTAAAGTCACCAAAGATAGCAATCTCGGCATTTGGATAGTTGGTTTGCACGAAGTCGATTGTATTGGCTAGTGATGAGAAAAGGCCTCTGTAATGGGTATCACTTGGAGGACGGTAAAGGCAGCAGATAAACTTGGTGATTTTCGGTGTTGATATTTTAAACCACATTACATCAAAGTCTTTCGGTTCCAGTGTAGGTTCTCGTTGGCAGCAGAGATCATCTCGAATAAAAAGACACACGCCGAAGTTGCGTCGGAATCGGAAATGAAAATCGTATCCAGGGTATAAATAGCTGACGGTGTTTGTTGACGATCTGACCTTTGTCTCGGTCAGTGCGAGTACGTGAGGCTTGGAAGATTGTAAGTGCTGGTGGACTGAATTGATGTTCGTGTTAAGCCCTCTAATATTGCAGAAATCAATTTTGAAGTTGCTAGTTCTGGGTTGGTTAGCAACTGCAGGTGCCACACCATTTCTTCGTTGAGTGTTGTTAGATCCCAGTAAATTGTCGGAAATGGTTGTTTTTTGATGAACTTCGCTTGATGGGGCCCCAAGTCCAGCCCCCGCCCGGAGATCCGAATGGGGGGCGAGTTTACCTCCGGAGTATTTTGGGTCTGGAGCTTCCATCATGCTATTTTTGGGGGGTCCCACCCTGGTAACCGGAAACATCGGCACAGCAACGAAACGTCAACTCAATGAGCAAAAGTTAGCTCAAGGAGCAAACTTCACGCCACCTAAACCGATGCAATGGTATCTCACCGGGCGATGCCGGGTAGGCCAACATCATCCATTTACATGTCGTCTTATGAAACTTGTATCTTAATATACTATTAGAGACATTAATAGGTTTTATGCATTTAATAGTAGGCAAATACCTGAGCCAATACCATTAAATTAAAAAATAATTTTGATATACTTTCAACGTTGAAATCATATTGGAACCGTACATAATGGCGTCACTAAACCACCCTTCGCTCTACGCGATATCATACCTTGTATTTATTGTATCATGGGTTTGTTCCATGCCCACTCTTAAGAAATCCTACCTTATCAGGTGTATTAAGTAGCTCAGTCATGCACTGAACGAAGGCATCTACGGTCATGTGTCTCGCCGCGTACTCGTCCGTGTAGTAGACGAGGGCGCCGAATTCCGGCTTGCTTAGTAGAACGCGGGCCTTTTCTTCTACGGCTTGTAAGGCTGCGGCCCATTTTCTCGTAACGAATGAGGCTGCGGCCAATCTACTTCTGAAAATAAAGGTATAAAAATTTTAAGCGGAAACATTATGAAATTTTTGTTTGCGCACTCAAGAAATTGGTTTATTTAGTAGAACGGCCATGACTGTAAAACTTTGAGGGTAACTGCTAAAATATTTTATCTTTCGCTTGCTCATGGAAGAATATTCAGGAAAAACATTTCATAACTAAAAATAATAAAAATATTTAAATATACAGGATCATTCAAGGTTATATTTAAAATAACAATGTTAAGCCTAACTTAAGGTATAACCGGAAGTGATGGTTGCATCAAAATATCTGCATTTGTTCTTTTTTCCATTCACAAATTTTTACAAAATTAAAAATATTTGATTTGAGAAGTTGTAAAATTCAAATAGCTCAACCCACAGATATATTCACGTTTTATAAATGGAAAATTAATTTTTCTTACATTTTTTTAGTGCTAAAAGTAGTTTATCTTTTATTTATAACAAACAAGTTTTCCATTTGACGTCCACTCTATACCTGTCACATTATTATGTGAATCAGAATTACTAATAAGTTTTTTACTTGTCATTACTTTTTAATGGAGGAGTAAGAATGTTTAATGACGTAAAATAATTAATGTTGCTCATAATTCATGTAATTATGACATGCCAGTTCTTGTTACATTTTCCGCCTGCACAATATTAAAACTCATGACACGCCGGTTCACTATAAAACTCATTAATTTTTCCCAATCTAATTACAAAAAGTTACAAAAATTCAGGCTGTTCTTTTCTTGATGTTCCTTACAGAATATAAATGATTAAAAAAACTACGTTAAATTACTTTCTAGTTTAATGAAATTATATTTTAAAGGTTTCAACAACATCCTAGTTTCGTACATCTAATATGAAACAACTAATGTATAATTTACACTTTTAATGATAATTATTATCATATATCATTCAAGTAACTAGTAACCATTACTGTAAGTATTTATAACACTATAACCTTTTCCACGACTATATTTTATATAATTAATATTCAGTCATTCAGACATTCCTCTGTGACAATACTACATTGTTTACCGAGTAGAAAATGCTTAACATTCCTGGGTTTGCGCCTCGACTTAGCAATCTTCAAAGTCGTCCAGGAATGTGGCTTTTCCTACAAGGTAAACATATTATTTTTTCGAAAATCGTTTAAAAATCGACAGATATTGATTAATTTTGAAAAAATCGCGAATAATTTTATTCACAAATAAATGGTGCTTTGAAATTCGTAATAAAATTGGTTGCGTTACTATGGAAACGTATTAATGCTGAATTGTCAAACTTAACGCATATAAATGTAATTGTTGGTATTTCCGAAAGCAAAACAGTATAAAATGATAAGTGATGATGAATTTTCCATTTCTGGGACTCCACCAGAGCTGATTGAGGCAGTGAATACTGCTTCATTAGAATTATTGCCGAAGAAATCAAGAGAAAAGTACGAATATGCACATAAACGTTTTATGGACTATCGCAAGAGTAAAAACACGAAATCTTTCTCGGAAAATGTTGTAATGGCAAACTTCCTAGACCTTTGTTTAAAGATGAAATCTTCAACATTATGGGCCAATTATTCAATGTTGAAGCCAACCCTTGCAATTAAACACAATGTATCTACATATTCAAAACTTTTATTGAAACGGCATGCTCAAGGTTATAGGGCAAAGAAATCTAAGTTTTTAACGAAGGAATAAATCGACAAATTTATCCCGGACGCTCCAGATAAATATAAATTGAAGGTAATTTACAAGGTCAACTGTCAAATAACTGTAAATGTATTCTGCTAAGGTTAATGACTTGAATATATATATATCACTAGACTAGGTAGACAACTGTCAAAACTGATTCTGTTCACAAAACAAAATTTGCTTCTTACCTCCTAGGTCCGGTTTAATCTTTGTCAATGCCTAATTAACACAGTGCAAATGAATGAATTTAATTTTCTTTATACGAAAGTTGTTCGTTAAACGATAAAAAATCAAGATTTGCTCAGCAAGGAATGACAATTTTAAAAATAATTTTTATTTAAAAACAAAGAAGTGGCATGCCATTCTATTCTTCAAAAATACTAAGGTCAATTCACGCACAAACCCCACTGATGGGAATAAAGAAATATGTTATACATCATAAATGCCTCTTGATGAATAGAAAGTGTGTTTCAAATTTCACAAACTATCCAGAGCAGTATCACAGATATTAATAAAAAATAATTTTTTGAAAATCTCTAATAACCTGTATCTCATAAGAAGATGTTTGGGACATATGTTCAATGAAGTTTTTTTTCTGAAAATGGACCGAAGAATAACCTCCTTAAATATTAGCATGTTATTAAGAAACAACCTGTATATTGCCAGCCCCTAAATTTGTGGTAAGCAGTACATTGGTAATTAATTTGCAACTCCACTGACAAATACGTTTTTGTGAGATTAACAAGGAAAATCTGTCGTAAACGTAAAGAAGAGAGAATTGTTTTACTTTAAGGAAGTCATTAAATTTTGTCAGTCTAATTACAGAAAGTTTGATTTGTGTTTCCGGCACTTTTTGTCAATTGTAAAATTAAATTTTTAGCTTAACTTAAAATAGTTTTAAGTTTACTCAGGGTATACCTTGAACCTTATAACACCTTGGTTTAAAATAGCGGCGTTATAAACAATCGGATGAACCGAGGAAAATAATGAGCGTGCGTTATGACCAGTATCAGATTGATTCAAATCGAATAAGACAAAACCACGTCAACGGCTAATGAGCGTGATTAACATTATGAAGGTCGTAGATTAAAAAAATTCTCATATACTGGACTTGTATTTCGTTTCCAAAGAAAAACGTTATAGGTTTGATCCATTTTCACTGATGAAAATGCATTAAAAATAACAGCTCTTTGTACTGGAACTGTACATTTGCTGAATAAATAACAATTTAAAATATTAAAGTTAAAGCAAATAAATAATTATTTATCAATAGAAAATTCTTAAATATTATCCAGTTTGTATCAGTATCCTAAAAGCAAAATAGTGTAAGCAGTAAAGCTAAAGTTTAAAAAATCGAACTATAAAAATTCCTTATTTACCGAATATATCATATGTATATCACTTACCCTGGACTACACAAGTCAAAATCTCTATCGTAGGCAGTGCAAGAATGTGGAACTTTACCCACGTCACGAACTACCAACGACATTCGTTTGTGGTACTTTAGTTGGGCGACCGCTTCATCGTGCGTTACGTCCATAAACGATTGGCCGTTAACTTCTAAAATTTGATCACCCACCTGAAATAGAAATTTTATCATCAGTTCGAAACAGTAAGAGATAGAAATAGTCCAATAATATTTTTCACGCCCAAAGTCTGGTTAGTTGATATAGTTTACAATCATTCTACAGCCCAACATATACAGGGTATTAAAAACTTCCCTGCCTTAATATTCGAGTACTTTACGACAACAAGGTAAAATAACTTCATGAAGCAGATCCAAAATTTAATAATTGAATTTTATATTAACATATGGAATACAATTTCTCAAAATTTAATTAACTTCCTGAATAGTTTCCCAGATTCGCAACCTCGGCATTCTTATATGACCTCAATACGTGAATTTAATTTAATTGGTAATTATTTATCGAATGTAAAAGAAGGCATTAATGCTGGCGCATCAAGTTATCGCAAAGTGGATTTTAAATTATTTCCTAGAGAATTTAATTTGACGGCAACTTTCCATAGAGACTTCTAAAGAAGATTGTCAGTTGGGTTTTATTCTAAATCAAAGTAGTTGGCTGTGAGCTAAAAATAAAATTCGTAGAAATCTTTAGAAGGAAAGCTTTTATGTTAATTCGACGTTAGTCGTAATGCTATATATACAGGGTGGCCCATCGAAAACAGTCCAGCAAGGTTTACGGCTGTGTACGTGAAAATTAAAAAAACCTCGGACCCGTAAACTTGTGTTTTCAGGGGGACACGTTTCACTATTAATTTCATCCCTGTAACCTCAGCCTCCCTAGCGGGGGCGGCTACTTGTTTTTCAAATCGGAATGCGTATGTTGTGATACATCTTTTTAAAGGGCACTAAATTCTCTTTCAAATGGCGCTTCGTTTTGTAAATTTGAGCTACGCGCCACCGAGCAACGGAATGAGGAGGGGTGCTATTGAATGGCCCGCGAGATCGCCCGATTTATCTCCCCTTGATTTCTTTTTGTGGGGATATCTAAAATCCAAAATTTATGCCACCTAACCCGAATCCTTAGAAGATTTACGAAACCGCATTACTAATGAATGTCAACAAATTACACCAGATGTTCTTCACAACGTCCGAGAACACTCTGAACAGTTGTTGTACTATTGTATGGAGGTGAATGGCGGACATTCTCAACATTTAAAAAGATAACATGTAAGTATTACTCAATAAAATTACATTTATAAAACGCAATTTCTCGGCGGCGCGTAGCTCAAATTTACAAAACAAAGCGCCATTTTAAAGAGAATTTAATGCCCTTTAAAAAGATGTATCACAACATACCCATTCCCATTTGAAAAAACAAGGGCAGCAGCCGCCCCCGCTAGGGGGGTTGTAGTTACAGGGATAAAATTAATAGTGAAACGTGTCCCCCTGAAAACACAAGTTTACGGGTCTGAGTTTTTTTTTTAATTTTCACGAACACAGCCGTAAACCTTGCTGGACTGTTTTCGATGGGCCACCCTGTATGGATATAGGGTAAGTGGTTTAGTTAATAATCCCGGATAAATTTCAAAACTTAAACAATTTAACTTTTCAGATTCTTAATTGTTATTATGTTACAACTTCTTTACAAATATATTAAATATATATCATTTTGATTACCCGTCAAGAGCTTTTTACACAATGTCAAGTAATATTTTACAACTTGTAGGTAACTATACTCACCGGCACAAAATTCCGCCACCTTCAAATTTTGGTCATGTTTGATATTTTATAACTTTTTTATTTTTTATACGATTTTCATGATTTTGTTATCAGTTTGTAGATCAATTTATTGTATTTTTCCTTAACTATTTTATAAAGTAACATTTTTCGATTAGGCTATTTTATACAAGGGTAAATCAAACTGTTGTTTTGTGTCGTAATTTCAAAACACCCTGTAGGAAAATTGAGGTGGATAATTTTATTTATATACTATTTCTTGATCTTTGATGTTTTCTATCGTTTCTTGATTCATTTCATTATCTCATTTCTGCTGCGAGCTGCAAAATTTTAAATGAAACGCTGTGTTGAAGCCTATTTTTATTAAGAAAAACAAACACTAGGTATATAATAAAGTTAATTAACAGAAACAATTTTAATATCGTGTATTTCCTCCTCTCGTCGCAGCATTGACAGCTTGCAGTCGTCGTGATATCGAACGAATAAGGTTACTTATCCTTTCTTGAGGGATAACCTGATATATTCTTGGGTCAGCGCCAGTCGTAAGGCTTGTGGTTGTACAGGACGACGACGAACGGCCCTTTTAAATTGATCCTAAAGATGTTCGATTGGGTTGAGATCCGGGCTACATACGGACCATTCCAATCTTGGAAGTCCCACTTCATCTAGATATTCGCTCACTACATGTGCAACGTGAGGTCTAGCATTATCATGCATTAATGTAAATTGGTTCCCAATGAAAGGAGCAAATGGAACAACAATTTCTTGGAGGATTCCATCAATGTAAAGGTGGGCGGTTAGAGCTCCATTTTCAACAAATAGTAGATTGGTGCGTGCTTCGGTAGAAATACCCGCCCAAATCATGACTTAATCGCAATGATATTCGTTCTGATATGATGCAGTCAGTATATCTTTCATTTCTACGTCTGTATACTCGCTCACGATCATCCGGCGACCTTAAACAAACGCTGGATTCATCATTGAATAGTATATAAGAATGTTGTCACTGTCAAATATTCTGTCACAATAGTCGGGTACTTAGCCAACGTCGATAATTTTCATTTAAAATTCGCAGCAGAAATGAGATAATTCAATGAATCAAAAAACGAAATGTTTAGAATACATCAAAGATTATAAGAAACAGTATGTAAATAAAATTATCCACCTCAATTTTCCTACAGGGTGTTTTGAAATTACGACAAAAAATAACAGTTTGATTTACTCCTGTATAATATAGCTTATTCGAAAAATGTTAATTTATAAAATAATTAAGGAAAACACACTAAATGGATCTACAAACTAATAACAAAATCATGAAAATCGTATAAAAAATAAAAAAGTTATAAAATATCAAACTTGACCAAAATTTCAGGGTGGCGGAATTTTGTGCCGGCGAGTGTATTTTATCTTCAAATTTCTACAAGACATTATATAATTGAACCAACGCATGCGTAGTTACTTTGAAATGTCCCAGAAACCCATTACTTATACTACTACAGTATTTTTTTGATAATTTTATATTTTGATTTTAGACCATCAGCAGTTAGACCTCGATAAGGTGAAAAATTGAATAGTTGACGTACTCCCGAGTACGCAGTAAAATAAAAGTAATCCCCTATAAAATGAAAAGAGGTTTTATGTCTATGTAAATAACATTGGATAGCTTCATAGAATGTTAATGAAATTCTATTTTCTTGTCACAAATTTATCTCTTTGGCCTTATTAGTTAAAGCCAAGGACAAGATAAATAGGAGGCAATAATAGTCGGCTTTAGTTTTATTTTTATTACTTTGTGTACGATCAATAGGAATGAAGCGATAAATGAGAGTATTTTTCTTTCTGCTGGACTTCCTCTAAAATGTAGTTCTTTTATTCTATGGCAGCTGGATAATTTAGTTTCCCAACTTCGGTAATTATTTTTTTACTTCAACACACTTGCGCCATCTGTGTTGCAATAACTCAGTTTCATCGGAAAAAATTATTCCTCCGCCTAGCCTCCCCTATATAACAAACCCAAAAAAATTAGCGATCGATATACAGGGTGTTCTGGTAAAAATTCGGTAAATCCTGAGATGAAAATAAATTGAGAAAAAATAACCATAAATGGCGCTTTGATTATTAAGCGAAATTATACACTTTATATGAAATTTGAAAATTTAGATGGCCGCTACTGACGACGGTCGGTGTTGTCATATCTACACGGCAAACTCTTTAGAAAACAAATTATAATTTTAACAATTTCAGTTCATTTATGAACAAATATGATTCCAGAAAACCGACAGCGACAGATGTTTTGCAAAACAAATAATTGTAATATTACACACAAACTTCAAATTCGTCACAAGCACAGGAAAGTAAATAGGTCAAACGTCATTGACCCTCCTATTATTTTTCAAACTCTTTAAAAAAAATGCAATTTTATTTAAGACACGTGCTTTCTTACCTTTACTTATTTAAATACAATTATTAGTTTCATGATTTTACAGAAACTACACAGAATCTAAGTTTTAGGAAAAAACCTCTCACATAACCTCACAAATAGCAGCTATTCACATGGAAGGAATTCATGGGAAAACTGTTTTAATTTATGGTCCTTTTTTTCTCGCTTAGATTTATTTATTTAACTAATTTAAAAACACACACACTTTAAATACAATTCTTTCAGTTTAAGAATGACATTTTATCTACGAACGAATGAAATGGTACGTGCAAAACTCGAAATAGAGATGGGCAATATTTGACAGTTTGATATCTCACGGTCACTGTAATTGAATCCTAATAATAGGCGTTACGGGACGGACTAAGATCGCTTAAATACGTTTTTATGGTGATAAACGACGTTCTTGAATAAAATGATTGTAGTGATATCCATCAATTAAGGTAAGGGATAATACTGCGAGTGTACTTGAGAAGCACAAAAAATTAAATAAGCTCAGCTCTACTCTAAATGACAAGCCCGACGAAGATTTAATTTTCTTTCCCACACGGCAATCTCTCCATCTCTTTCACACAATCCACTGGGCGCCGGGGCAACAACGTAAGTCTAGGTATACAAGCGTGCGTATTGCAAGTGTCAGTATTAGATGGTACGCGTTAGAATACGGTCGGTTCTGTTGCTTACGATTTACACTCTCGGCTATCTGCTTTGTTTTCAGAAGGTACGCGTATAATAATGCTTTGTAATGAATTTCGGGCTACGCGTCCAAACTGTGTATATAATTTTACATTGTTTTTATTGACGAACCTAAAACGAGTAGTTTTGGACGTTTGACTTGATAGAATGTTTCGAGCATGAAGTGTTTCCAGGAGTGTTCCCATGAAAACGAAAAATTTTTTGTTTGTGCGTGGATTTCCTCGCTCTTTAGGTATAAAGATAAATACAAGTAGATAGATAAATAATTTATTTTTATTATTTTATATGGAATTTCAGTTTTGCATTAAGTTTGGCAACATTCCATGTAACACCTGTTTTCTGACATGCCACCACAGGGTAAGGTATTACAGTGACGCCGGATGGCTGTGGGTTTATGGGGCTGAACCCCACTTTTAAAGCGGTCGATTAAAAAGAAAATATGTAACGCTTCTCTAGGACACCCAAGGAGTCCACCCATTTAAATATAATACGTCATTTCCATAACACCTTTTATACATACACTGTATATCTATGGAACAAACCCAGCTTAGTCCCAACAGACTGTGACCATTGGCCTTTCAGCTCATGAAAATCAATTGAATCGCTTGCCTGGTTATTAATGTTTCATTGAATACTTTTCAAACGACCAAACGACTTCTCCAGTATTTTTTCAGCATAAATATTCTATGGATATAAATAGAATCAACAAAATCTATAGGTAAGCATACTCGGCAGGGTAAACACAGGCGACTATTCCATTAATTACGTTTAGTCGTTTTATCTAAGTGACATTCTATTTTCCTATTAAGGTCTCATATAAATAATATACAGGTTGTTTCAAAAAATATATGCCATGGCTCGTGTGGTGATTCCCTCCCAAAAACAAGACATATATCGATATGGATGCGCAGATGCTTTCTTTAAAAGCTACAGGGTGTAAAGTTTCTAAATTTTTTCGATGTTTACAAGTTTCCCAAACGGCTTTAGTAATTTTATTGAAATTAGAGTTATGAAAAGTACCTAACATAATATCATATATTTTAGGAATAGTGCAAGTAACAAAAAATAGATATGGCACTAACTTTTTTTACATTTAGATAGCACTATTTGTTGGAACTAAAAAAAACATCTCTTGATATTTATTTAAAGTCAGCTTCATTTACAAGATAAATGCAATTTTATCAGGTAGGGTATGTAGGCAGTGTAACGCAATTTGGTTTTTATTGCCGTGACAAGATATCTACCTAAATAAAATTACAATAAATATTGAAAATGGTTACCATTAGCTTCATTACAAGCATTCAGCCTTCAACGTAAAGAACTTCTAACTCTACTACTAAACACCAATATCGCGATTTTGCCGAACGCTGACAATAATAGAGCATCTAATCGCTCGCGCGCCTCTGGTAGACCTGTTCACACATCTTTATTAGTGTTGGAAGAAAACGACGACTTTAATAATCGAGTACTTGATACTCTAGCAATTTTTATAATCGAGTGAATCGCTCGAGCGATTTATCACTGGAAATACTTTTTGTACGCACCTTCTCGTTTGTGCCTTTAACAAAGACGTATATCATGTCAACTTCGCCAATCGGCAAATTTCGGGTGCCGCGGGGCGTCGCGCGAAGATCAGGTATCAAGTGAAAGGCAACAATTTTCGATTTCTCGCTTGAATTTATAACTAGGGTAGTATTTCCTATCGTGCGAAAAATTGCTCGAATATACGAGCAGCTTTTCCACTCGAGCGATCACACTACCAAGCAGCACATTTCGGTCGGCGTCAAGCGAAGCTCGTGTATCGAGTGAATGGTAATAAGTAACAAGTGACGATTCTCGCTTGAATTTATAACTCGAGCATTTTTTTTTATTAATCGAGCGATGTCGGTTATTTCAACAATCGAGTACTCAAGCGGTTTTTCGCTCGAGCGATCACAACACTAATCTTTATTGCTAAAATATGTCATAATTTAGGTGCTTCTCATAACCAAAATTTCACTAAAATTATTAAAGCCGTTTCTTCTTATTTTTAGATAAGGAATCAGCACAGGAGCGATGGCGAATGTTTTTTGCTAAACTTCATTGGACAGGAAAATAAACGGTTCCTATTTTATAAGTTTCTATACTTTTTTGGTGGATTGGAGGTGACCTTTTCTACATTCATTATATCGGAATCCCGATGGACAGCAGTGACAAAAAAATTACGTTTTTTGGTACAATTTAGTGACCCATCGAGACTTTAGGGATCGCATCAATTAGAAGGTCGATTGCAAAGCAAAATAGATGAACCGAATCTCGCAAACCTGAATCTCTTTGATGTCAGATATCCGATTATATAATAGGATATGAACCCATATATCTTAGAAGAAGAAGTTATTATACAACGTGTCCATGATAAGGAGGGATAGTACAGGGATCTCGGAAACCGTAAGAGATACGAAGTCGGTTAAATATGCCGTTTAGAAAGTTTTTAAATTCCGAGTAGTTCTGGAGATATCCATATCCGGAAACAACCGAAATTCTGAAAAATCGTTTTATTTTGTTCCTGGGTTTTTTGAGATCGAATTCTAAAGTAAATTGCACTTTTACACACTGTAGATAGAGGGGAAAAAGTGGCAATGTAAAAGTACAATTTACTTTAGAATTCGATCTCAAAAAAAACCCAGGAAAACAATAAAACGATTTTGTAGAATTTCGTTTTTTCCTGATATTTCCGGAACTACTCGGAATACTAAAACTTTCTAAACGGCATATTATTAGGCACGTAAATGTGCAATTTTACCTCCATTTAACCGACCTCGTATCTCTTACGGTTTCCGAGATCCCTGTACTGGCCTTCCTTATCTTGGACACGTTGTATAGATCTACCAGGTCCGTCCGACGTCCATACAAACAAGACTTCTGGTACTTTTTACAAAAAGACTTTTTTATCCTCAGGCGCACGTTAAGTGAAAATGTCCATTTCTAACAATTTTTGCTAATCAATAGAACATTACATATCTAGGAAGAAAAGTTGATCATTCACGGATGAGCCGGACATCATATTCATTCTTAACTACTATTCCGTATAGTACAATAATAACATTTCCTTAGAGTAATTTTTTTCCGTTGTCTGAGAACGACTAAATGTAGGGAAATATTGACTATTTCTTTCAAAAATGTTATCAAAATCGTCAATATTTCCTATCGATTTCTGGAAATAGTACATTGTTTATCGAGTAGGAAATGCCTAACATTCCTGGACGACTCTCCAGGTTTGCGTCTCGACTTAGCAACACATAGTCCAGGAATCCAGGTCATACGACATACTATTTTTCCGAGAATCGTTTAAAAATCGACAAATATTGATTAATTTTGAAAAAATCGCGAATAATTTTATTCACAAATAAATGGTGCTTTGAAATTCGTAATAAAATTGGTTGCGTAATGGAAACGTATTAATGTTGAATTGTCAAACTTGACAAAAATGTTTTCAATCGTTTATGTAGAACCAGCCCGGTGAGACCGCTTATGGCGGGGATCGAAGCATATAAGTAGGCCGTGCAAGTGACGTCACAGCCAGGCAGGTTACTCCATACGTTTATCCTTTTGTGTCGATCGTTCTGTGTCAATATCAGACTTTGGGTTTGTTCGATTTAATCTAGGCCATATTTCTCTCCCTTTATTAAATCGGAGAAGGTTGATGCAGACAGAGACACAGACATAGAATGCGAGCAGCACACGTTCTTAAATTATTTCACAACCGAACATCCTTCGTCTGGAAGGGGATAAAATCAAGTAACATATGATTTATAATGTGAAAATGGCGGAGGGAGCGTCATTAAATTCTAAAATAATTTTTAAATTTCTATTCTTGTCTCGAAAACGGACCTTCTCGTTTTGTTGCAGGTAAGTAATTTATGATTGAAATACTTTTTTACTAATTTTTATTCGTTATTGTTATTTTACATTATAAAATTGTCCCATTATGTCCCAAACTTGTCACGCAAACTAGCAACAAACACATTTTTAAAGAATTTTACTTAAATTTTACAATCCAGAAGTCAAAAGCTACAACATAATAATTACAGCTTAGTTATATTAACCCGCAGCCAGAATTTTGATAAGTCCGGTAATATATTATTATAATAATTCTTTCTTTTCATAGTTTAATTGAGAATCCCATAATGACTGAACATTAAAGAGGACTTCGATCACTAATGTTGCCAGGAGTATGCTACGAAACAAACAAATTGGAAGCCCATAATCATAATGATGGTGCATATATTTACTTGGTTAGTAGCTGTACATATAGTATTGTATTTACCTTGATTTGTTTGAAGTTGAAGATGGTAAAATATTTTATGTAAATTATGATTTATTTCCTATTTTTTAATAAAACTAATTACAACCTTCAATCTCTGAATTCTTTATTTCTAGTTTCGTTACTAGTTCAATAATAATATAAAAGTATGTAAGGACAATTTTAAAGCAATATTTACAGCTGAAAACCTATGTCAAAATCCTAATATTTAATTTTCTCTACTTAGTAAATCAAATGAAAGGGTTTTGATGTTTTTTTTGCTTAAATGTCACTTTAAAATATTGACAGTAATAAAAAATTGAACAAAAGTGACATTTGAAAAGCACGTGCGCGCCAGGCATAATGGATGTCGCCGTATCATGCCTGCTTTGATTATTTAACACGGCAGTTTGTCTTCTTCCTGGTTATAAGTATTCGTTGTGTAGAACACTAACCACTGTAAGGAAATATCATCTCCTTGCAGTAAGGAAATAAATATTTCCTAACAGTTATTTTCCGTTGCCTAGCAACGACTAATTTTAGGAAAATATTGACTTTTGCTTTCAAAAATGTTATCAAAAATGTCAATATTTCCGAAGGATTTTCGGAAAAATATATTATTATCAATGTTACTAGTACTAACTTACCATAAGGCCCGCTCTATCCGCCACAGAATCTTTATCGACTCCAGTAATAAAAATTCCTAAGTTGTACTCTACTCCTCCTCTAATCATTAAACCTAAGCTTTGTCCTGGTTCTATACACAAATCGACCTGAAAAAAGTAAATAATTTTTTTAGAATTTATATATCAAGTTCGTATCATAAGGGAAAAAATGTATTAAAATGTAACCTTCTGTAGAAGTATCTTAGACCAGACAGATTTGAATCAGATCCAAACTCTGCAACAGCTGCCAAAGAATACAGACATTGGTATGAAACTTTCAAAAATTTTTTGGACAATAATTCATCCGACGACAAGCCAATCGAAGATAAAAACAAGCTAAAACTGTTGATTAATTTTATTTCACATTCTGTTTATGAATATATTAGTGAAGTTACGTCATACGATGAAGCTATCAAAATTTTAGACAATTTGTTCATAAAGCCTACCAATGAAGTATTTGCAAGACATTTACTTGCCACTAGGAAACAGCTAGTAAATGAGACAATTGACCAATATGTACAGGTATTAAGACTTTTAAGCAAAAATTGTAATTTTAAATCTGTAACTGCTGAACAAAACAACGTCTGATTCTTTTAGCCATGAAGGAAACTAGTGGAACATCGATTCCTTCATGGCTAAAAGAATCAGACGTTGTTTTGTTAAAGAAATTTGTGCGTAGAAGCAAATATGATCCTCTGGTCGAGGAAGTCAAATTAGTGGAAGCTAATCCTGACTATGCTCTTATATGTCATGAAAATGACAGAGAAAGTACTGTTTCTATTAAACATTTGGCTCCAAGGGGAGATATTAATTTCTTTAACGAAACAACGTCTGATTCTTTTAGCCATGAAGGAATCGATGTTCCACTAGTCGATCGTCGTTGATAATTGAATAATCGTTCATGTGGAGTGCAGTTAGTAGATGTACAAAGTAAACTTCTAATGGAATGTAAGGCATCTGGTAGAACCATTTCCCATTGTGTAGATGTTAGATTCCTAGATTTAAGTGCGAGGTTAACGGCCTTCCAAATTATTCCATTATACCGTTCTACCTGGCCATTTCCTTCAGGATTGTACGGTGTTGTTCTACTAGAAGCTATTCCTCGAGAGTGCAGATAGGTAATAAATTCTTTTGAAGTAAAGGATGTTCCACGATCCGAATGAATATAAGCTGGCATTCCAAATAAACAGAATAATTGATCTAAGCATTCTATAACAGCTGAAGATGAAGTATCTTTGCAAGGAAACGCAAATGGAAATCTTGAGTATTCATCGACTATAGTTAACATGTATTCATTTTTGGTTGAAGTAGGTACTGGTCCTTTAAAATCGATGTTAAGTCTTTCGAATGGTGCAGTAGCTTTAATTAAATGAGTTCCAGAATTTTTGTAAAATCTAGGTTTCGTTTCAGCACAGATAGGACAGGCGGATGTCATTCGTTTTATTTCTTCCGTTGAATAGGGCAGGTTCCTAATTTTAACAAAATGGTGCATTCTTGTCACTCCAGGATGGCACAAAGCTTGGTGTAATTCAAATAGATTATTGCTTAATGTAGAGCTACAAATTCTTGAAAAAGCATCAGCAGCTGCATTTGATTTTCCTGGTCGATAAACTATGTCATAACTGTAACAGGAAAGTTCCAAACGCCAACGCATAATTTTATCGTTTTTAATTTTATTATGATTGGCATTAAACATAAAAGATACCGACTTCTGATCAGTAATAATCTTAAAATGTCGCCCAAATGTTGTATAAATGCTTTGTGATTACCTTTCTACCTAATTCATGTTACTGATTACAATTATTATGTTTGTCTATTTGACACTGTCAAGTTATTCAATCTTGTAAAGTTCTGCTAATTAAAGCCTATAATCGCAAAGGTTTTCTTATTTCATGTTATGCTCTTATATGTCATGAAAATGGCAGAGAAAGTACTGTTTCTATTAAACATTTGGCTCCAAGAGGAGATATTAATTTCTTTAAAACAAACATTGAACCCGAACAAACTCAAAATAATTCCAATAAAGACGAGAACAGAGATTACGTTCCTAACCCATGTGAACCTACAGAAGAACTGGAGAACCCATGTGAACCTGATGAAGCGCCAAACCCAGAGATACCACAACTGCGTCGGTCAACAAGATCTCGAAGTAAACCGAAGTTCTTTCAAAATTCATAAAATAAACTAGGGGAGAATGTTGTATAAATGCTTTGTGAGTACTTTTCTACCTAATTCATGTTACTGGTTACAATTATTATGTTTGTCTATTTGACACTGTCAAGTTATTCAATCTTGTAAAGTTCTGCTAATTAAAGCCTATAATCGCAAAGGTTTTCTTATTTCACGTCTGCTTAACAACATTTGAAATAATTAATTTAAACGTGGCCACGTGACTTTTGCTACCAATAACAGCGTGTCCAGAAATCGTCTTAAAATAATATGGCAAACTTAGTTATTTTTGACTTTTCGAGTCGTTTTCAAAATCAACTGTTTTATGTTCCTTTGATGTTCAAGATAGACATTGGGCATGTTTAACGAACATCAATGATGGTCAGCAGATGAATTGATTATCTAATCAAAATCGCCAAACGACAGTTTTCGAACGCGTTTACTTCCAGCCGATGGGTGAAATATCTTCGCTGATTGCTGTGCCCATCGGCTGGAAGTAGCCGCTTTGAGAACTGTCGTTTAGCGATTTTGATTAGATAATCAATTCAGCTGCTGACGATCGCTAGCGTTCGCTAAACGCGCCCAATGTCGCAATCATCATTTATACAGGGTATCAATTTGAAAAGTTCCTACCCTTAATATCAAGCTTCCAGTAAATAATGTTAAAAATTGGAATAACATGTCCATTCTATTGTGAACGAAGATTTACTGCAATTGTACGTTAACCCCCCCCCCTGAGATTGATAGATTTTTTCTTAAATTATTAAATGGGAATGGGGTATGTGCGGATTTGTTCGCGTTTTTCTAAATCTCTGTCCAATAATATCCTAATTTATTATTTTTTAGTAGTATTTTCCAAGAAACCCCTTCTAACAATGGAAGTACAGTGAAACCTCTCTTAGGCGGACACCTACGGGACCGCCTAAATGTGTCCGCCTAATAGAGGTGTCCGCCCATGGGAAATTTGTTATTAGGTAATATGTAAATGCAAAATTATTACTATGTATATGTATGTACAAATATACATAACATAACAAAAATGCACTAGATTTAGTTAGGATGTAGTACTAAAAAAATCTAATAACGTAGTTTGACGTGTTTGCGTTTTATACTTGCAATCTAGAAAATGTAACTCCAAGTCTTCATCACAGTCATCAGATAGTGAGGTGGTTTCAGTTTGGACTACATAATCGGTAGGAATGGTCACTATCATCTTCTAATAGCATATTGTTTTCCATGGTAATGAAGTCGCCCAAATCATTGTTATCAAATTACAAACTTCCACAATATCAATATTCTCTTTCAGACTCAGAACGCGACATTTTTGTGCCATTGTTTACGATTTTAACTTTACAACTCACAAATAAATGGCGGGGAATTACACATACTTTCATTCGGCGAAGTTCTTTCGCGCTGCCACGCATACGTGATTGGTTGCCGGTCTGTCTTCATGGAGTTTTTGCACCGTACTTATTCGTCTCACAAATACTTAAAAAATTTGTTTGTCCGTTTAAAGGAGGGTTTTCGCACTCTTTGTATGAAAACAGCCTGTCCGCGTCCGCCCAAAAGAGAGTCCGCCCAAGAGAGGTTGATTTTCACGGAATTTCATATACCTAGTTCCGGACTATACCCCTGGAAAAGAATTGGAAAGGATGTCATGAGGAGTGACTATAGTCTACTGAAAGAGGTATCAAAAGAATAATGTTTTTTGAAATAATAAAGTAAAAACCAAAAATATCAATGGAGGTAAGTACATTTTTTGAACCCGCACCATAACTTCATTTAAAAAAAGCTAGTAAATTAAAAAATAAAATTCTTATGTAAAGATTGTTTCAAGAAAAATGGATATAACTTAATGACTGCCGTAAAAGTACTTGGGCCATCCCATTATTTATGACCGTTTGTTATTATTATGTGGAAAGGACCGGATTGTAATAATTATAATTAAATATAGGCACATCAGGTAGGTTAGGTTGCTTAATTTATATTTAAATATATTTTTGTGGTAAAATTTGTTAGTTTTTGAGGAATGGTTCAACAATTGTCTTTTACCAAACATTTCTCAGAATAGCGTGATAGTAATGGACAATGCGAGCTATCACAGTCGCCAATTACATAAAGCTCCAAGCTGAAATAATACAAAATTGGAGATTCAGAACTACATGGCGGCAAATGATATATATTTTGAAGAAAGTTATAAAAAAAAGTGATCTTTTAGAAGTTTTAAAGACATTTTGTATAAAAAAAGTATATGTTTGTGACACATTGGCAGAAGAAATTGGACATACAGTGCTACGGCTCCCACCCTATTATTGCATTTTTAACCCCATAGAGCATATGTGGCACCAGTTAAAATCACTGGTTAGGTCTGAAAATATTTCTCCGACTTTAAGTTCTAGTGTTGTAGAATTAATACGAAAATGCTTTAATGATATTCCCCCAGGTAGTTGGAAAAATTCAGTCCGTCACGTAATAACTGTAGAAAATTCGTATATTAGTATGGACGTATAATTAATCAAATTATAATTAATTTTGATGAGGATAGCGATAGCGAAACAGAACTATCTATAGAATAACATTATAAATGTAAATAAATATGACTAGTAATATTTTTAAAAAAATATTATTTCATTTGATTACATTAATATAATCATATCATTACTTGTTTTCCTTAGTCCGTCCCTTCATACTTCACTTGTTTATTACCTAGCTCTTATCGACACAATGGGACCGACCCAGGAAATCATTAAGTCGTATCCAATTTTCGTGAAACGTACTGTACATGAATCCCTAGTTTAAAAAAAAACATAATTAAACCGGCAAATATCCTTCTAGTAAAGTATATTATCTAATAATAATCACCCATCGTCGTTTTTATTAAAAGAACAGTGATAAATAATATGTATCAAAAGTTTATTAAACACTCCCTATTTTATAGATGACACGCCACACATTAATCAATAAATTGTGCCCTACAAACGAACTTCACAAATTAGGATATTAGACCGAGGTAAAAAATAATCCATAAGGAAAAATTTCTTAAATTATAAATTAAAAATTTTTTATAGGACTATTGAGCAAAAAAGGAACAGAAAAATGGTAAATTTTATAATAAACGTGGAAGCATCTTGTTTACCACGAAAATAAAGTACAAAGAGTAAGTTTAGATTGTAATAAAATCTCATTTCAAAGTACACAGTACTTGATACTCGAGCGATTTTAATAATCGAGTGAATCGCTTGAAATTCCAATTCACCAAGCGATGTCGTCACCGACTGCTCGACCGGCAGCCTAGCCGTTTACATGTGATCAGGTAGGGTATTTAGCAGGCACGTAACTACGGGTGGACACAGGTTTAGCTAAAAATTTGTAGTAGCCACCAAAAAAAATCCAGAAATTTATTTGTTTGTGAATAATGAATTTTTACCACCAAACAAAAAAACTGCAAAAAATCACCCAAATATGTATTTATTGTTCGGGTTTATTCTTGTGCTTTTTTAAAACAAAATCTATTACAAAGAGTTATTTGTTTCGCATCTTTTTCAATCCACGATCATAAAATAAGTAGATATTTAAAATGGCTTGTTAAGTTCTTCCATCACTTTAAAAAACTGTTCGAATATACGAGCAGTTTTTAACTCGATTACACTACAGCGGTACATTTCTGTCGGCGTCAAGCGAAGCTCGGGTATCGAGTGAAAGATAATAAGTGACGAGCGACGGGTTTCGCCTGAATAGATAACTCGAGCGGTTTTTTTAATAATCGAGCGATGTCGGTTATCTCAATAATCGAGTAATCAAGCGGTTTTTCGCTCGAGCGATCACAACACAGAAAAACCATCTTTCGACCTTGTACATTCCCTTCAATATTTAAAAAATAAATGGGAATATTTAAATTTTAAACAAAAGCTTTTTGCTCAATCCACCCTCCACTTCTTAAATATAAGGATAAGCGAATATTCTGATTTCTAAACCGGTAAATGTTAGAGCTATTACATATATTTATACATAACGTGGTTTATTTTAAACTTTATTATTAATATGAGCAATACAAAATTCTATATTATAAACTTGAATGTTCACTATTGTCCACTTTGTACTTAATATGAAAATAAACTTAATCAAAAGTTATTTTAAATATAGTTTTGCTTAGTTTCCGGGAGCTTACTATTAACCGAATCGATAACAGAATTGTAAATATTTTATATACAATCAGGCGACATCCCGGGTATATCAGCAATTTAATCAGGAATTTGTATTGTATTTAAATGTAATTAATTTGAAATAATAACATTTTCTAAACACTCAGGATGTTCACATAACAACAAGCAGTAATTATTAAAACTTCCATAATTTTCTCCAATAATATTATAGTGTATAGTTATTTTATATGAATGAAAATATTCCTTCATTATTATAAAATATAATTATAATATTATAATATTATAATATATTATATAATTACTGTATTTTGAATAAATTGTTATGACATGACATCATTCGATTATTTAAAAAAAATAAGCTCGGCCTGTATTTTATTTTACAATTTATATATCATAATTATTTTCGGGAACAATTATTTTCCGATATTATTATTCCGTAGTTTTTACAAAACACAACCCGAACTATAACTCACCAGAGACGCAATTTATACAAGCACTATAGGAAACATCCTTTAGGGCACTCTGGGAGTGGTGCGTGTGCGCAAAAAGCGATTCACGTTGGTTTTGAATCGTTGGAGGTTATATTCGTTGGGAAAAATGACCTCGGGAAGGTCGTTCCATAAGGATGAAGTCCTCCAGGGCTAATACCTCGACCAAAGTTTATTATTTCCTCGCCTTAAATCTCCTATTGTATATTTATTAAAGATTACTGTAAGTTCGTGCTGTTCCGATAGGGTAACCAATACTTCTAATTACCTCGTCAGTCCCCATTAAAACTGAGTAACGATGTGTTAACATTTAATCAAGGCTTACAGGCGGTTTAAACTAATTATGAGGGATTGCAACATTTGATATACCACCATCAACCCGTCAAAATACAGCATTTATCACAAGAGGAAGCTTATTTTCCCAATTAGGATTTAATTTGAATTCGGCTAATTAGTTTTTTTAAGTAGCTGATTATTTATATTTGATCAGAATTGTTTTAGTATTTTTCATAGTAATTATACGAATAAATATAGGGATTTTCATTTTTAGCTAACAAAATCATGTGACTTTTTAAGGTATATCGGAACATAAGGGAAGTAAGTATATAATAGTATATTAAGATACAAGTTACATAAGACATTATCCTAGAGCACGAGTTTAATTTAGAAAACGACCCGCGAGGCGGGGAGTTTTCTAAAGTACAAATGCTCAAATTGTCTTATGAACCGTGTATTTTATAATACTTTTTCTATTTGTGTCTTTAAAGTATGAAAAACTTTAAAAAATATAGTAGATTTTTTCCGTTTGAATTAATATTTTCTTTTTGGGTTCGCAATACTTTTAAAATTTAATAAAATGTTAAAAGTATCAAATATGGCATGATAGAAACAATTGAACACAACAAAACTTCTTCCCATCCGTAATAATTAAAAATAAATATATTATTAAAGTTAATAACAATGAGTCAGGAAAAAAGTTGTACTCCATCAGAAATACGAGAAATTGCAGAAAATAATCTAGAAAAACTTTTAAAAAGAATATGCAAAACTTTGAGTTATGGTGCGAGCAGAACAAAGTTCAAAATATTGAACAAAATAATAAATAATACTATTGAACAAAATATTATGTCGACACAGAATCTGACAGGAATAACAATTAATCCCCAGGAAATGTGTACAGTCACTATAAATATATATATTTCCGAGTATAGGTGTTTCGGATAAATATCTACTAAAAATTATCTATTTGCAAGGTCAAAGGTTAGTATTTTAGTATTTTAAAAATTTCTGTCGAATCCATAATGCCTAGAAAACTAATTTCAACGAAATTGAAGTAGGCCTAAAATTCGAACCCTACTTGTTGCCAACATGAAAAAAATAAAATTTCAGTTTCATAAAGTAGCAAGTGGAAAAACCACATGGTTGGGGCGCAAAACTTGATTTAAAGTTCCCATTTACAGTAAAATCAGTTTTTCAGAAGAAACAACACAAATTTCCTTTATTTTAAATGGGTACTCTATATACTTTTCCAACTTTGATATATTAACTTTCCCTATATTTTAATCGATTTTACAAAAAAAACTGCACCCAATATAGAATGCCGTAAAATAGATGTTTAATGTGGCAAAACATTACCTCTAATTTACACCCAATTTGATCAAAACCTGGTTTTGTCAGAGCCAAGCAATAAAACTTCCGGCTGTTCCATTAATTTTCGCTATCGGAGTTCTGCCTTTTTTACCAGTATATTATTTGCCACCGGAGGTAAATTTATAATTCAGTCGGGGAGCATAAATATAGTATGAGAAAAATAAAATGGAAAACGATATTAGAAAAATTAAACTAGATAATTTTTGCAATGTTCTTATCATTAATTATTCCTTCTATAAATTTCTTCCATAAATGTGACTTGTGCATGTGTTAAATTGAGTTAATTATTTTTTCTATTTGGGTTTCATAATGGCTACATTATGAAATGCAAAAAAATTGAATAACCTGCCACTTTATGCACTGAAATTTAAATTTTGTATGTTGGCAGCAAGTAGGGTTAGAATTTTAGGATTACTTTGATTTCGTTGAAATTAGTTTTCTTGGCATTAAAATTTGTATTGAAAACTTTAAAATACTAACCTTAAACCTTGCAAATAGAACATTATTATTAGATATTTATCTGAAATACCTATACTCGGAAATATATAATATGCTGACGGTGTCCGTCAACTAATTTCTAGTCACAACTATAAAACAACATAACCTAAAAATAATAGAAATATCTTCCAGTTTATGCTCTATTTCTAAAGTTTTATTCAATAAAGTACTAATTTTTATTTTTAATTCAATATAGTATTATACATATTACTTTATATATACATATTTATAGTTACTGTAGAGATTTCCTGGGCATTAACTGTTATTCCTGTCAGATTCTGTGTCGCCACAATATTTTGTTCAATAGTGTTATTTATTATTTTGTTCATTATTTTGAACTTTGTTCTGCTTGCACCATAACTCAAAGTTTTGCATATTCTTTTTAAAAGTTTTCTAGATTATTTTCTGCAATTTCTCGTATTTCTGACGTAGTACAACTTTCTTCCTGACTCATTTTTATTAACGTCAATAATATATTTATTTTTAATTATGACGGATGGGAAGAAGTTTTGTTGTGTTCAATTGTTTCTATCATGGCATGTTTGATACTTGTAACATTTTATTAAATTGTAAAAGTATTGCCAACCCAAAAAGAAAATAAATTCAAATGGAAAAAATCCACTACTTATATTTTTTAAAGTTTTTCAGACTTTACAGGCCCAAAAAGAAAAAGTATTATAAAATACACGGTTCATAAGACAGTTAGAGCACTTGTACTTTAGAAAACTCCCCGCTTCGCGGGTTATTTTCTAAATTAAACGCGTACTCTAAGATAATGTCTTATGAAACTTGTATCTTAATATATTATTGAATCAGTGCAACCATGTTCTCAACTATACAATAAAACTGTTGTTTAAAATTGGAATAATTCGCTGGATGCCCTAGAGTCTAGTCTAGCTAGAGCATCAACTTTAAGCAGATATTTATGGGGCGTGTTCTAGCTTAATAGGGCAGCGGCAATGACGTGTCAACATGGCCGCCGAACAGCTGATAGTAGACAAATTCTCGGTTTCCCACAAAGGCATATACCAATACACTCTTTTCGCAGTATTTTGAGGATAATTCTAATTTTTGTTACTTGTTTTAAGAATTATTTAATGGTAAATAAAGTTAACAGTTCTGATATTTTCATGATGACGTAGTCGGATTTGTTTAAGCTGCGTTTCCATCTGTATTTTATTAGTTTCCTTGCTTTAAAACTTCGTTTGGTTGTCTTTTAGCGGAATGATTAGGGGTTCGTAAGTAGTCACACCGGATGACACCGTTCCAATTTTTTATCAGGGGCAAAGTCACCAACTAAAAATTTACATGAATGCCCATCTTGGGGACGTGATTTCTTGGAAACTACTACTCAAAAAATAATTAATTAGCATATTATCGGAAACAAATTTAAACGACCTTTAGAATGATGTGTCCCCATTCCCATTTAAGATGTTAAGGGTAATATTTAGCCCTCCCAGGCTGTAAATATCTTCTAAAAGCGTCACCTTTTACAATAAAATTGACGTGTCGTGCCGATTTTTAATATTATTTACTGGAGCCGAGATTTTGGGAAGGTTTCAGCTTTTCCAAGCAATATAAGGTTCGTTCCAACCACCCTAAAAATCGTACAATGTACGGTCACGCACATGCGTAGTAGTGGAAAGCCGTTCCAACTGACACAAAACGGTGTATCGGGCGATCCCGTTTCTGTTCCAACCAAATTTGTGATCGTTCGCAAACCAGTTCCTGAACGGTGAAAACGATACATGGACAAGAGCAAGAACCGTTTGTACTGACTTGCGCCGTAAGAATTTTAACAGTTGTTTTTGTATTCCTGGCATTCGTGCAGTTTTAGCCTTGTTTTGTAGGAGTTGTTGCTTAACCCCTTGTTAATATTCTGATTATTTTATTTACTCTTATTAAATTTGTATAATCCGGTTCCTAAACCTATAAGATATTAAACACGTTATTCTCTGCCATAATTATTAAATACAAAAACGGAACGACAAAATATAATACTCAAGCTTAGACGAGGAAATTAAGCAACAAAAGTAGGCAAGCGATCAGAATCAGCTGATATTTTTACAGATAATGGTCATAAAACGTACCAACCTCGCGTCCCTTGTGCATCGGCAACAAACGGTGCAAAATTAACGCCTGCGCACAAAATCGATCCCAACAGTTTCGTGACGGTTCTAGAACGATACAAAAATAGGGTGTTGGAACAAACCTATATTCAGCATAATATTAAAACCTACTTACTCTTCTTACGCTCCTATCTTTACTCGCCGCTCTGGCAGGTCCAAACCTCGCTCTAGAGTATTCTAAAGGAGGCGATACTGGTCTCCCGTGTCTATCCATCCACGAGCAGGTTTGTCTCATCTGCCCAAACGCACCTCCGCATGCCGCTGAACTTGGTAAGTTGGGTGTTCGGACAGTCATGCTAAGTTTTCGGTGGGATTTTAGCATCTGAAATAATAGGCACAATTACTGTTGTTTAATTATTATATCCTTTTCCGATTTTTCTTCTATTAAATAATAAATTATTAGTTTTGATGCCGACCTCGATACATTGGGAAACAGGAAGTTATATTACGTAAAAACGGAAATATAGCTCTCTAATAACTTTAAAAACTCTCCTCAATTTCTGTCCTAATTTTTGATAAGCTTCCTTATGATTCTTTTACATTATTGCTGTTTGTGTTACACTATTTTTAGGTCAGGCGTCGAAGCTGTAAAAATGAATAATAATCGGAAAAGGAAACAGATTTCTTAACATATAGAGAAAACACAAAAAATTTAAACAAGAAGACATAGCAGTCAGCGGTAAAGTGTGTATACTGCTTCTTAAATTAAAGTACGAAGGGATTGACATTCCCGGAGTCAGGTGGACTATGAAATTGTTTCGTCCTTTTTTGGACTCAACAGTCACAACCTGGGCAACTGCAACAATGAAACCAAGTATTCAATACAAACTATCGGTAATAATCATATTGTAATATATCACAAGACCTATAAATTTAATTGATTAAACTATCCAATTTCCGATAATTTCAATCCCTATCAAAAATAACTACATACAATTTCAATAAGTTCTTACTTCAATAACGATAACAACAAAAATATCTTTCTTGCAAACGATATTAACTAACAAATTTCAAATCTAAAGCACATGGAAGCATATTATTTCACAACATAAGTTTACGGTCGTGATCGAGACGATGCAGCTTGTGTCTGCGTTTTTTTTTTTTTGTATGATCAAACACAAGCACTATAGGAAAAATCTTTTAGAGAAATCCGTCAATCGCCACTTGCAGCGAGCGGTCCTTAAGAAAGCTAGATAACCATACACAGAATCGACTGGGCATACCATAGGATCGCAGCTTACTTAGAAGTCTCTTATGCGAAACACGATCAAAGGCTTTAGAAATATCCAGTACAACAGCCCGAGACTCCCCATGATGTTCGATTGCATTGTTCCAAATATGGTTGACATAGGATAGAAGATCTCCAGTTGATCTGGACTTCCGAAAACCATATTGATGATCGCTGAGAATGTTGAAGCCTTCCAGGTAGTTTAGAAGATGTTGGTTAATAGCTTTCTCCATTACTTTTGATATAACTGAAAGCAATGCGACTGGTCGATAGTTGTTAGGCAGGGTTCTATTACCTTTCTTTGGTATAGGCTGGACTCGCGCCGTCTTCCAGCACGATGGAAATATTTTTTGTTTGTAGGATAAGTTAAAAAGTCTACAAAATACTGGTGTTAGTCCATCGGTGCATCTCTTGAGAACTATAACAGGAATTTCGTCTGAACCACAAGCTTTCTTGACGTCGAGACCTTTCAGGATTCGTTTGACGGGACGCTGACGGAACACGATTTCGGTCATTTCGGATTGAACTGCAGGGATGTTGGGTGGTGTTCTTCCCTGGAAATCTACCATGGAATGCGAAGAAAATGGTTCAGCAAGTAAGTTTGTTTTGTCTCGGGCTGTGGATGCTATGGTACCATCGGAACGTGTAAGAGGTGGAATAGTTTATTTGGTAAAATTTTGGCTGACGGCCTTTGCGACTGATCAAAAGGACCTTCATCCGTTTGGACTGTCAAGAAGTTTGTTTTTGATCCTCACGTTATGGGTTTCTTTGCTTTGATCTATTGTTAGCTTACATTGGTTGCGAGCGGGAATAAAGATGGTACGATTCTCAGTGGTAGGTGAGCCAGATTTTTTGATCTGACAGCATGCTCACAATCCTTGCTAAACCAGGGCTTGCCGTTGGAAAGATGGATTCCATCGAAAGGAGTACTTCGTCTGATCGGAGAACTACACGCCCTAGAATATCGAAGACAGTTTGGTAATTTTACTCTCTTTTAAATACATTTCCATGGCAAATGTTCAACGCCTGTTTAATTTCACCTAGAGCGACGAATAACAGAAATACACAATGAACCACTGCCGCTCATCGATATGTGGTTCAGCATAGTACTCCTCGAACTTCATTGTTTAGGAATTATTTCATCTGGATAATGTCATCTTTGTGGAACGACCTTCCTGAGGTCGTGAATATAACCTCCAACGATTCAAAGTCAGAATCAATCGCTTTACTCGCCACTTCCAGAGTATCTTAAAGGATTTTTCCTATTGTGCTAGTGTTTGATCATAGCAAAAGGTAGTACACACACTCTCATCCGCTAGTTACTATAATTTTCTTTAATTTATTATTTATTAATACTTAAGTTTATTAGCTTATTAGTTAATAAAAAGATTAAAATGAATAACAAAGCTAAGCATAGCGTATGATTATTGGGAGTCAGCCTTAAAATTATATTATTTTACATTTTTCCTGTATCTCTTAAGAGGGTCGTCTACCCAATACGTCGCGTTTCAAGCGCTATATTCTGCAGTTCGTTGTGTGGAGAGAAAGCGAGATACAGAGTTGCCGTTTGGTACACGTCTTTTGGCGGAAGTTGTGGTCCTGAGACGGTCGATACGAAAGATCGGCAATGCTGCAGAACTCAAAAATCAGCATCTGCACACTCTTAGCTATGTCCCCTACCAGAATCAAAAGAAAAGAACAAAAAATCAGACTTTGGCGTAATTTAAAAAAAAAATGGATTTCTTCGTTTTTTGAAAGGTTTTTGATCGTAAACAAAAAAAAATTCTTTTTACGACAGGCATTGAGGTACCGGTTATAGCGATGCATGCACTTAAGATCTGTGCCAAATTTCAGCCGAATCCGTTGGGAACTTTCCGAAATATCGCCGGAGTTTCCCGGAAAAACATTGTTTCGAGAAAAACGAGATTGACAATCCGAGGATCGAATCATTTTTTATATAAATAAATTGGAGCACGTGGAATGAAGATGGAAAATAGGCGACTGACGAGAAGAAACTAACCGTTTACAATATAGGAATCTCCGTCAGTCGGTCAGGTCAATCGGACAATAGAAGTGGGCGGAGAAGAAGCAGCCGGCCGCGCGGTAAGTTCCTGAGACCGCGCGGTAGGTACCTGAGAGCGCTCGCTCGCTCGGGACCACGGCAGCGCTTGCCTTTTCATCTGTATCTCCGTTAATTATTTAAGAAAAAAAAATCCTCTGCCACAAATGTTCTTGAAACCGTAGAGATCAAATTTATGTGAAAAAAAAACGAAGTTTTCAAATTTCTGGGTAGACGACCCCCTTAAAGTCCTGACCTGGCGAGACTGGATTTGACCGTGAATTTTATAATACTTTCTTTATCCTATTTGAAAAGGTTTTTGTATAAGAACTTACGGAGAGGTCCTAGAGAGCAATTTTATTTGCATTTAAATGTAAATAGAAAAAAAAACGTCAACCTTCTTTAACAAAGCATCGAGTTTTACAGCTTAACCTCTTTTGTACGGTGTAAGTTTTGTGGAAGCGTAATCTCCTGTGTATTTCCTTTATGTCCTACTTTGAGCTCTGACTTTTCTTGGAAAATTTCATGCCTATCTGAACTTTTAGTCTGGAAAACTACTTCTCGCTTTAGAACTTCACAAACCTTGTTGACAGCTGTGCGTTGGGAGTAATATCCAATATCTTCAAAGGGACTTCGCTTAGATCGATTAAGTGGATTTATTTACTATTTCTGAAATCTTCCACAACGTATCAGTCGTGATGTAAAGAGAAATACGCGATTTGTCGTCGCATTCCGATAAGATATCATGATTACTTTCAACTCATTAATAGAATTAGTCCTAGTGAAATAAAAGAACGGGAATCATCGCAAATGTTCGGAATATATCCTTAAATGGTTACCGTCTTTCCGGATAGCGAAAAAAATATACATTTTCCGTCACTTCTTCATTTTTTTCACTGATATATCAAATTTTTCAAAATGTTGATAGGTCATTTTCGCAAATGAATATGTAAAAAGGAAATTGACGTTAAATGTTAATAGTCAACATAGTTGTTTTTAGGATATTAGCTTTTGTGTCAGGGTCTACTGTGGTTTAAAGTAATAAAGTTTAATAAATCGCCTAGGAACCCAATATCATCCATGGTGTGTTATATATTTGAAAGGAGAATTTAATTTAAAATAGTATCTTTTTCGATACAAATATACAGGGTATTTAAAAAAATGAGGTTAGTTCCGATAACTTTTTAACCTGACACCGTATACTTATTCTGAAAACGACAGATTATTCAACAATAAATATAAAGAAACTTTTGTATAAAACATTTTTCTGTATCTCTTTTAACTAAGACAATATAGGGTAATTTTGAAATTGTCAATTTTTTGATTTTCCCCCATATCTCAATTTTCAAATTTTGATTTTACCATTTTAAGTTTGACCCAAAAACAGCACATGACACCTACATTACTTTTTTGATACCAATAACAGTTACGGAGATACCTACCCTATAAAAGTGTCGGAAATGGGACTAAAACCTTTACTATAATAATTTTACTATAGTATTTTTTCGGTGTAATCCGAAATTACATTTTTTTATTTTATATTTTATGATGAGTATTGTGTATGAACAATATTAACTCAAATTTCTGTATTAAAATATTGTATTTTCTTTTGTAAAAGGCAATCGTGGGAGTATTTATTCTATTGTTAAAATTTAATCTGGTAAAAGACTGCAGGCCAAATACGAGTAACGGAACGAATAAAACGAAATTGGAGTAATTCATTTTCTGGTATGTTGTAAGGGAACTTCTTCTCAGAATGAAATTGAGAGGAAAATTTAGTATCGTGGGAATTTTTTTACCGCTATGGATTCTTGATATCTGTTTTTAAATTAAATTTCATATTTCGAATATTATTTGTACGCATTCTTAGGGGAATACGTAGATTCGAATTTTATGAATAAAACTACATCGTCCTATTTAATATTCCAAATTAAATACTTTCCTCTCAAAATAGAGAGACGGGGTTTCAGTGTTTTAAAGATATTTTTCTATTTGGGTTTCATAATGGCTACATTATGAAATGCAAAAAAATTTAATAACCTGCCACTTTATGAAACTGAAAATTTTTTTTATGTTGGCAGCAAGTGGGGAATTTTAGACTTACTTCGATTTCGTTGAAATTAGTTTGCTAGGCATTATGAATTCGACAAAAATCTTTTATAGAAAACTTTAAAATACTAACCTTTAACCTTGCAAATAGATCATTTTACTTGATATTTATCTGGAATACCTATACTCGGAAATATATATCATGCTGAGGGTGTCCGTCAACTAATATCTAATCATAACTATAAAACAACATACCCTAAAATAATAGAAATATCTTCCAGTTTATGCTCTATTTCTAACATTTTATTCAATAAAGTAGTACTATTTTCATTTTTAATTCAATATAGTATTCTACATATTACTTTATAGTTACTGTATACGTTTCCTGGGCATTAATTGTTATTCCTGTCAGATTCTGTGTCGCCACAATATTTTGTTAAATATTTATTATTCTGTTCAATATTTTCAACTTTGTTCTGCTCGCACCATAACTCAAAGTTTTGCATATTCTTTTTTAAAGTTTTTCTAGATTATTTTCTTCAATTTCTCGTATTTCTGACGGAGTACAACTTTCTTCCTGACTCATTTTTTTAAACTTTAATAATAGGTAATTTATTTTTTAATTATGACGGATGGGAAGAAGCTTTGTTGTGTTCAATTGTTTCTATCATGGCATATTTGATACTTGTAACATTTTATTAAATTGTAAAAGTATTGCCAACCCAAAAAGAATATATTAATTCAAATGGAAAAATTCTGCTATGTTTTTTTAAGTTTTTCAGACTTTAAAGACCCAAATAGAAAAAGTATTATAAAATACACGGTTCATAAGACAATTAGAGCACTTATACTTTAGAAAACTAGTGCTCTAAGATAATGTCTTATGAAACTTGTATCTTAATATATTATTTCGAAACGGCTTTAGAAATTTTATTGAAATTTAGGTTATGAATATTACCTAAAATAGCACATATTATAGCAATAATAGTTCGTAAGCACGGGCGTACCTGCGATCAGGTGCTTCAATAAGAATTCTGATATCCGATTTGTCACCACACAAACGATGGTCTATGTTTTTGAAGCACCATTTTGAAGCACCTTGTACTTATAGGTAGGTATAGTAAGGTTTACATTCTATTGTATTAATTCCCATAAATCCCTAATTATCCCTATAACCAAAAAATTCCCCAAATTTACATCTTTTCGGGCAGAACCGGGGTACAAATTTAATTTTGCCTGCATACCTTAATATAGCATTTTAATTAGGGATAAATACCCAATAATATATAAATAGCAAAATCTGTATTTAGTTAAAAATAAATCAATATGTAGCCGTTTATTCAAGCCGACGCTTCACCCAATTATGGGGGTTTGAAGATGTTGGGACATACACAATGGGGTTCAATTAAATGCAGTAAACGGTATAATATAAACTTTACTATACATTGTATCTATTTAATCTGAATTTTATGGCACTATAATTTTTTAGGGTTAGTAAACGCAATTATAGTACTTAAACCTTGTTTTATTGACCTATAATAACTAACTTTTCCCAGGGCAACATTGTTTCCGTCAATGTCGGATTATCAAGATTATAAATAGTTTTATTTAATGTTCAAGAAGTAGTCCATTCTCACAGTGCAGTAGATTTCGTCCATATTTTTATTCATTTAATTAATATTTTACAGACCTACAAACAAAAGTTAACATAAAATTATTTTGGATTAACTTACCTTTCTAAAAAATGTATTGATTGTTGATATATCGCGCCAGTTCCTACCACGTGGTTTTTCGAGTTTGACATAAACTGACTTTCTCTCCTATTAGTTCCATTTATTGTTATTTTTCTTCAATTTGCTTCCATGTTAGGGGTTATGAGTTTAAATATAATATATCCATAATATATAAAGGATGTATATAAAGTAATTTTTTTGAAATTTTTCGAAATCGATTGTGTACAAATTATTTTTAGTTAAAGATTTGGTTATAAAACAGTTTTCTAACCTAAAATTTTTTTAAATATTTAGTCAGTTAGGTTATGTATAAAATTAAAATAAATAAATTGAAACACTCAATTCGAAATGATTTTAAACAGTCAATGCTAATGTGGCTTTTGAAATCATAGTTTTCTTACAAAGTTCTTGAAGATGCTAACAAAATTACGTATTTTACGTGCATATCAGTTAATCTTGATATATTCTTGATTTTATTATGTTCATAATACGAAATGTTTATTCACAAAAATATGTTGCTCCGAACCTACCATATACCACATCGCGTAAATTTGGAAAATTGCCTGCTGGTACAAATATCCAAAATTCAATATAATTGTGATAGATCACTTGCAGTTGAAATTAGTTCCCTATATTTATTTTTCAGTGTATTATGATCTGGTAGCTCAATGACTCAATTTGGCTTTTAGCTTAACAATTAAAGTCTTGCAGATAGATTGAAAAAGGATTTGTGGAAACATCAGCATTTTTATCATCAAACCTGATTGAATCTTGTAAAATGGATATTAAATTTTTAAATCATAGGTCGGAGCATTATCGATATGTAGTTCCTGCATTATTTTTTCTTCAATATCGAGATAAAACCATATCCCTGTACTCTGCTTTCAGGAGCTGTTGTATTCAGTAGCGTATGAGTAGGATTTGATTTTGGGAAATTTGCATTATTACGCGCGCGTGCGTTATTTAATTTAAACGTCACTAGTATCAATCATATCAACTTTAATAGTTGATTGGGAATAATGAAATTAAAAAAAATAGTATTAAATATTAAAAAAATTAAAACACGCGAGCAATCCATATTAATCAATTTTTCCTTCTGAAATTATGACTTGTTAGTAATTGTGTTTTAATGTTAGCATTCGATTATTTAAACTGATATATTCTGGCCCGTAAAGAGAAAGAATGCGCCACCTGGAACAAACCACAAATCATGCTGCATCTGTTTAAGTTAGATAAAATAATGCTTGCCTGCTGATAACATATCGACCCGTTTCAATCGAGTTATGACATTCAAAACAACTGACGTATTGTAAGGTTGTTAAATGTAAATTGCAGAAATGTACGTTCTCGTCTTATGTTATTTATTAGACAGAATCGATTTTGTTTTTCAAGGCGGGTTTTTATTACTGCGGCACATGGCATAATATTTATTTTATAATTTATATTAAAACCTTGCGCAATGGATAAAACGTACAGTGGTTTTATTTCTATCAAATTGTTCCTCTGATTCTTTAAATAAAACTTGATAAATTCCAGTGTCATAATAATAGCCAATTTTTAGTGCAAAGATCTTACATCAAGGAAGATACGACTTTGGTTCTTTGGTCTATGAAGAATAAACAATTCACATTTTTAGGTGGATTGTAAACAACATTCCAGAAAAACGGTCGGATAGCTCTGAAAATTAGTATAACTTTTCTGAATCCTTTACTGTTATTTAGACAAAGACTTATGATACCTGCTTTCACGTTTAACACTACCAGATTAACAACATATTTGTCGTTATTGCTAAACAAAATTCGTTGTTGTTTTTAAGTGTTTTTGTGTTAAATTTAAGTATTGTTGATGGAATTAGCAATTCTTAAATCAATATGGTAAGACTGTGCTGCCGTAAACTGGATAAAAATATAGACTTTGAATCACGTCCGCTGATTGTTTGTTTATCCTAACAAGCACAAATCAAACCGGTTACCTGTTAGAATGAAAACAGAATCAGGCAGAAGGTAAAAAGATATGAATAGAATCGCTCGTATCTTTTTGTTGTGTTTATTAGCGTAATAACCGGCATCACCAGGTCTATGTTTGTTTCAAGTCGGTGTATTTATTTATAAAGTAAGTAAAATTTCACACAGCACAACATCGAAACATATGATAGGCGCGTTTTTCTAACATTACAATTTAATAGGGTATGATTGCGTTTTATTTAATTAATGCTCGAGGTTTATATCTTGATTTTATGAAACCAATACCGACTTTATAAAAGTATTAGATTGGCAATAAATTAATTGTTGTATATGTTAAGTCTAGTAAATCATCTGAATTTCTTCATTTCCACATTTATTCATTGTTCAGTATGAAATTCTCACATTTAACAGGAAACAAGGTTCGCCGTTATTGACGAACGACATTTTCTTAAAACAAACTGAAAAAGTAAGTACAAGTCCACATAGGACAACATTAGAATACGTTCTTATTACTGCAATTATTAGGGTATGATAATGACTTGCTAATTAATATTGACTATTCTATGTAATTTTTGAGGTTGCTAAATATTGGCTCCACTATACATTTTATAGAAAACCTGAATTATAACTTCTTGAAGAGGCGACACTTTTCTAGTTGCCGACTCACTGGAGGGGCTGCAGGACCTGATTAGCCGAGTGACGGCTGCGAGCTCGGTGGCCGGCCTGGCCCTGAACGTGAAGAAGACAAAGTGGCTAGCAGTTAGCAAGTCAAACAACGTGGATGGACTGCTGGAAATCAACGGGCAACGTATTGAGCGAGTGGAATCTTTTAAATATCTTGGGTGTCAGCTGAACGAAAAATGGGACGGTATGCAGGAGATTAGAGCAAGAATAGAATAAGCCCGTGCTTCGTTCCTGAAATCGGTAATGTACTTTGTAGTAGAGACTGTGGTTCGGATGCCTCTGCGCATCCGAATGCTTCGCTGTTACGTGTTCAGCATACTGTCTATAGAATGGAAGCTTGGACCTTCACGGACGCAATGTGCAAAAAATTGGAGGCCTTCGAAATGTGGACATACAGAAGGATCATGAGAATTTCCTGGGTAGAAAGAGTACGTAGCACAGAGATACTTCAACATCTCTATAAACAACTGGAGGTTCTGTTCACATTGAAAAAGCGCAAACTGGAGTATTTTGGTCATATTTTAAGGAATGACAAGTATCAACTCTTAAAACTCATTATAGAATGGAAAATCGAAGGACGGAGAGGCCCGGGTAGAAGAAGAATATCCTGGCTGAAAACCCTAAGGCAATGGTACGGAGTGAGCACCACCACATTGTTCCGTCGAGCTGTAGACAAGGTTCAGATGGCGTTGATGATTGCCAACATCAGAGGCGGACAAGGCACCTGAAGAAGAAGAGGCCGACATGGTAAGTAAACCCGTGAGCCGAGTTTGAATACATTTTGGTGAGCCAATCCTAAGCTATTCATTTAAACGTGATGGCAAAACCACGAAACCCTCATAGTTCAGGCATACAGCAAAGACGAAATTTGGACAATGACAAAACGAAGATTAGTGTCAGTGACAATATTTTCATTATTCGTTATGGCCAGCTTAGCGTTAATTTTTGGCAATAGCGTCATAGAAATTATTTACTGGTGTTTGCTGTGTTACCGGAACTGTGAGAGTATCATGGTTTTACCATCACGTTTATTTGAATAGCTTAGGATTAGCTAACCAAAATGTATACAAACTCGGCACATAGGTTTACCATGTCGGCCTCTTCAAGAAGTTATAATGCAGTTTTTCTATAAAATATACAGGTGAGTCAATATTCAGTCACCTCCAGATCAAATACATGGGATTTCTTATGTGCAATGCATGCATCATACGGTATAGAGTCGATCATAATTCTTCTGCTGTGACTTGAAAGATATTCCTTCACATTTTCAGCTTTCTATAAAATAAATAACCATTCTTTAAAATGTTGTTATTATTTTCAGTTGGTATTCTTAGTTCGTGTCTGCTAATAAATCGTAGGAAGTGAGCAGTTAGCATGAAAGCGGGTAAACGGACATTTATGTTTCCATGATGGTTATCAAAACTGCGGCAAACCGCCGACTTGCGAGTCGATAATACGCCGTTTGAGGCAGTTCACATGTTAATAAATTCACGAGTGAGGTAATGCAATGAAACTTGAACCCGCTAACTATGCGTAGAAGTAATTGAAATTGAAATGCGGGACTCGTTACATTAATTAGTAAACCACATACCTTAAAATAGGTAGAATTTGAGCAGTTAATATATAATAAATTTATTATTATGGATATGAAATTAGTCCGATTGAAGTTTAATTACCAACTAGTATGCCATGTTAGGAGTTTCACTACGAGACAAAATCGGAAATGAAGAACTACGCAAAAGAACAAAGTTACGGACGCGATTGAAAGAATCACATACCTAAAATGGAACTGGGCCGGCCACGTCGGAAGAATGTCGGACAACAGATGGACGAGGAGAATACTGGAATGGTGCCCCAGAGATGATGCATACAGAAAGAGAGGACGACCGCCGACCCGATGGACAGACGATCTAAACAGGATTTCCCCGAACTGGATCGAGGATGTCCAGGATCGAGCTAAATGGTTAGGTTGAGAGAGGCTTATGTCCAGCAGTGGACGAGACAAGCTGCTATATGATGATGATGATGATGATGTCATAGTCAGTCAAGTTACAATACCCAAGTTCCCAAGAGGGAAAAATCTTTATTATTGATTTTAAGACCAAAAGTAATTTTTTATAAAAAGTGTTGCTTGTTGAGAAAATGAATTTTAATATAAAAATTTTAGATCGGATGTACAGGGTTAATCAATTAGGAAAATAGGTAAATGCTTTCAGATGGAAGTACCATTGTTATTATTACTTTTAATAAAAATTTCATGAAACAAGGTTGTAACTACCGGGCATAGAAATTCAGAGGAACAATGTATTAAAAATCTATTTAAAAAATAAGAAGTCTATACTTATCAGGTGGTATTAATATCAAATACCGATGTATGGAAAAATTATTATTTTTGCAGACCATCCGATGGAACCTTATACAATAAAGGCGTATTTAGTCTACACAGTAGCACTTTAAAATAATATTTCAGATTGAATGATACTACTAAGAAAAGGAAGTCCTTTCTATTGATAGGATGTAACTACCTGCAGACCGGTTTCGAACTCTTTTGTTCTCGTCAGTACAGGGTAGGTGTACATACCTATCATCAGAGAATAGTCTAATACTTCACGCTGTATTATCATCGATACTCAAGAAAATACAGCACGTCACGTCATCTCTTAGCAGTCCCACACAATCTGAACAGACGTTATTGGAATAAATCAAGATTTTAAAAATTTATTTAAAAAGTAAGAAGTCTATACTTATCAAGTGGTATTAATATCAAATACCAATGTATGGAGAAATTATTATTTTTCCAGACCGTCCGACTTCTTATTTCTTAAATAAATTTTCAAAGTCTGTTCAATTGTGTGGGACTGCTAAGAGATGGCGCGACGCGCTGTACTGACGAGAACAATAGAGTTCGAAAGCGGTCTGCAGGTGGTTACATCCTATCAATGGAAAAGGCTTCCTTTTCTTGGTAGTACCATTCAATCTGAAATAGTATTTTAAAGTGTTACTGTGTAAACTAAATACGCCCTTATTGTGGAAGGTATCATCAGGTGGCCTGGAAAAATAATAATTTTTCCATACATTGGTATTTGGAAAATGTATTATTTATTAAAGTGACTATGAGAAAATCCTGGAAACTATTTTTAAGTTCCCCGAAAACTTAAAAGTATATAAAATCCTGAGACACAAATAATATTCGAAAATATTATTGCGTTTCCTACTGTATGCTTCATAAATATTAAATTCCGCATTTTTGTTTATTATTCAACAATAACGTAAGCACATTGCAATATAGAATATTCATATTAAACCTTATAGACATCCATTGCCAAACCAATATTATCGTGTTATACGTGAACCAGCGTTAATACGCAAGCGGAAACATGATTTGCATAGCATGTAGAATGATACCATAACATGATGATCATGTATTATATTTGATAAATTGGACATGCTTATAATACGACGTGGTTGTTTTGCCGGTTGTAAAAGTCATTTAGTAAATAACCATTATTCATAAATGGATTAAATTACCAAAATTCAATGAAAATTTGCATCGACATTTTTTTTACATCATAACTGAATTTATGCTTACTAATGAATTATTTTAAGTAGAACAGGAAGATTTGTCGCTTGTAAGAATGATAAATAATTGCAGATTTATGATTTTTACGAGATAATTAACCGAATTAAAGTTATTAGGACACGAACACCAGTTTCTTCGTTTATAGTTATTTAGACAAATTTTTACTTCTTCGTATATGTGTGAAATTTGGTGTTTTAGCTATACAGAGTGTCCTATAACTTATGGGCCATAGAGCAACTGAACATACTAAAGGCGCGTTCTCACGAGTCGATTTTGGTTGAACGATTTTGATCGATTAAGCAAATATGCATTCTTGTCCTCTAAAGCCAGCTCCTTAAGCAGGGCTCCTGAAACCCCCAATTTATTTCTTCGCAATATCCAATTCCTGACCCAAAACAGGCGTTTTCTACACTTTTTGTCAACTTTCGACAAGATATCTCTGATTTCTTCGTTTAATAATTCACAAATAGCTGTTATTGGACAACATCGTTCGCAACAATTTTAAAAACCAATACCGAATCAATTTTTGTCATTGTGTGTAAACAAATATTGGTTTCGATTTTAGTTGATCAACTTAAGTTAATCAACTAAAATCGACTAGTGGGAACGCGCCTTAAACATCAAACTAAACCGATTAAGTCAGTCAAGTGAGTTTTATCGAAATGTTCCTCGTTCTAGAAATACAGGGTGTTGAAAGTGAAAGTTTATTTTCGAATATAAGCCATAATTTGAAGACGCAGGCCGAGCAACGGAATTTGAAACATTTCACTGCACCTCTTATCAAGTACACAGATTTGTGCGTAAACATATTTTTTAAAGTAATAAGTATCAGTCAATTCAACTTTATCTTCAGTAAAGTGGTTGATCCAGATCTACATACGTTATTTCTGCGCTATTATTTTCTTTTGATTTGATCGTGACATAGAAAATGTTTTATTCTATTGAGAAGAGAGTGGAAATTATTGAATTGTATTTTATAAACAATCAATGTGCAAGAGTAGCGGCAACTTTGTTTAATAATAGACATCCAGATGGACACGTACATCATGGTTATATTCTAGAATTAGTGGCAAAATTTCGGCAAACTGGTTCAGTGGCAAATAAAAAAAATTGAAAATCCGGTAAGAAATGAAGCAGTAGAAGTAGCTGTTCTGGGTCAAGTTAGTATGAATCCAACATTAAGTACCAGAAAAATGTCTGATGTAATGGGAATTTCGCTTACCACTGTACAGAGAATTCTGAAACATTATAAATGGCACCCACACAAAATTCAACTACTCCAAGAATTGAATGAAGATGATCATGACCGCCGTTTACACTTTTGTGAAGTAATGCCAGAACAAGTATTAAATTATTCGAACTACCTTATTAACGTTTGCTTCTCGGACGAATGTTCTTTTTTTCTTAATGACACTGTCAATAGACATAACTGTCGTTACTGGTCCGACACGAATCCAAGGATTTACCACGAGGTTCATACTCAAAATCCTCAGCAATTAAACGTTTGGGCTGGTATTTTCGGTGATCACATAATTGGACCATTTTTTTCTTACCGGGAAATTTAAATGGAGATACTTATTTAGACTTGTTGGAGAATGCTGTCAATCAAGCACTGATAAAAATTATGGAAAACCACCAACGTTACCAGGAAGACAATCCAATATTTCAAAAAGACCATTATGCATTACCCGTGCGCCACTTTCTGGATGAAACGTTTCCTGGTAGATGGATTGGAAGGAGGGGTGCTAATGAATGGCCCGCGAAATCGCCCGATTTATCTCCCCTAGATTTCTTTTTGTGAGGACATCTAAAATCCAAAATTCATGCAACCCAACCCGACTCCTTAGAAGTTTTACTGAACCGCATTACTAATTAATGTCAACAAATTACACCGGATGTTCTTCACAATGTCCGAGAATACTTTGAACAGTTGTTGTACTATTGTATGGAGGTGAATGGCGGACATTTTCAACATTTAATAAGATAACATGTAAGTATGTTACATTTTTTAAAACGCATTTTAAAGAGAATTTAATGCCCTTTAGAAAGATGTATCACAACATACCCATTCCCATTTGAAAAAACAAGGGCAGTAGCCGCCCCCGCTAGGAAGGTTGAGGTTACAGGGATGAAATTAATAGTGAAACGTGTGCCCCTGAAAGCACAAGTTTACGGGTCGATCTGCCACCCTGAATAATCCGGTATTTATTATCGTTCGTATGTACGGCTCGGTGGCCTAGTGGCAGAGTGTACGCCTGGCGATCTGAGAGTCGCGGGTTCAAATCCCGCACTCTGGTTTTATTTATTTATCAGTTAAAAACTATGAGGAGCGGACAGTACATGGTAACTTCGATACTTTCCCGCCCGATTTCTCGGAAAGGTCTGGAAAGCGCCACTTTCGGTGAAGAAAACATGCATGAAAAGAGGCACTTTCGGGGCACTTGTAGAAAAAAATAATATATAACGCTTTACGATGTGTGGACTGATCCGATATAGACAGCTTGTATACGAACCTTAATGTTCAACAAAATCTCGATAATTCAATACCTTTTTATTGTTTTCTATACAAAAATTCGAATAAGGGTCTCATAAAATATAGATTAGTATTCTTTCCAGTTGAATATTTCATTACAGTGGTGAATCCCTGAAACGAATAATAAAATTATTATTTTGTTCCCTAATTTGGGTCAAGGGTATATCAGAATCTCTTGTTTATCTGGAAAAGTTACAATCGGTCTAACCAAATAAAGCTTGGCTTCGTGCCAACTGAAAAATATTTTTAAGGAACATTTTTTTTGAAGATGATATACTTGCGTAATAAACAAACTTTTTGACAAAATGGACTGGAAAAAACAAATGCTGTAAAACATACAAGTAAATGTGGTGAAGCAAAAATATTGGAAAGAGAAGCAAATAATGGAGGGGAAAGGAAAATTCGTTTGCTCAACTCGTTCGATGGAAAAAAGATTATGCAAGTTTTAAATCGAAAAACTCCGTCGGATATCCTAGAAGGTTTTAAAAAGTAATCACTCATCTCAAACCGCCATACAATAATAGTGCAATCGCAATAATAACTATTAGTTTTATGACTTAGTTATAGTTATCAGTAAAAGGCGGATAATGAGCTAATGAATTTTAATGCAATCCTTGCGTTTTTCGGTAATTTCAGAAAAATTTGCATATTTTCAAAAAAACCTAAAAATGAGGCATTTTAATTAACTTTAATCCTTTTTTTCTTGTAGTTTAAGAGTCCGGAGGAACGGACGAAACTACAGGAGTGTACTGTAATCACTGGAAGTTAAATATACATAACAAGTAATAGGTGGATAACTTATACACAGAACATACCATCGATCGAAAAAGTCATACAAATAACAGCTCGAGAGATTGGGTGTGTCAAAATTTTTATAAAAGATTTTAGTAAAATTTACATAAACTATTTAAATAAATGTTTTTCTAAATATTTTTGTAATTATCACTAAAAAATTGTTAGAATTTTTGTATAATTCAATAGCACGCAATCCCACTGGCTTCATCTATTAATTTGCTGGGCGTCAATCTGGTAGGAAATACGTCTTGGCATAACGACGTTGTGGCAATCGCCAAGATAGCTTCGCCGAAAATTGGTGTACTTTTCCGAACCAGAAAGTTGTACACACCTCAATAACTTTTGACACTATACAAAGCCCAGATTCGACCATCACTACAGTACTGCTCTCATGTCTGGAGCTCTGCACCCAAACATACTCTTCGGCTACTGGATTCCATCGAAAGGAGGGCCATTCGTGTGATTGGAGACCACGAGCTGACGAAGAACCTCGACAGCCTAGAACATCGAATACAGGTTTGGGATGTGGCTCTCTTTTACAGATATTTTCATGGAAAGTGCTCGGCTGACCTTGCCCCATTAATTCCACCCATAGCGGCGAATAGCTGAAATACACGACGAACCACTGCCGCTCATCTATATGTGGTTAAGCTTAGTACTCCTCGAACTTCATTATTTAAGAATTCTTTCATCTGGAGGACTTGATCCTTATGGAACGACCTTCCCGAGGTCGTTTTTCCCAACGAATATACCTCCCAGAGTGCCCTAAAGGATTTTTCCTATAGTGCTTGTGTTCTATCATAAAAAATAAAATATAAAATTAAAATTTCTTAATAAAAATTTAGTTTTATTATTTTTATAGCAAATTTAACTATGTTAATATATTATTCTGTTTTTAATATGTTGAATGTACAATTTATGAATTTTCCTGAGAAAGAAGCTTGACCAACTATGAAATTTTGCGACTCCATTGCTGAGTTTCTCGATGTGCATGCGGATTCCTGCTCCAATTCGACATTACTTAACAGATTTTCCTGTTCGGTAACGGAGATCATTTTTGCTATTCGGGTTTTCGCATTGATGCTTTCCTCTATATAACCCTCCTCTACTCTACTACTGCTCCACTTTCCGTGTAGCTTAAGGGTTGCAAGGGAAGCATCACCCTCGATAAGAGGCGAAAACTATCACTCGGGCTAGTTGCTTTCGCCTTATAGTCTACTTAATGCCCTTGGTACATAAATAACTACTTAAAGTTAAAAGAGTAAGAGTAAGAAGTTAAGATCTTATTTTTTATAGTAACTAAAAACACCGTACAATTTTAAAAAGGTTCCTATATCTCCTTGTATGTACCAAATACAGCAAAACTTATACTACAGACATATTAGATATAAGTGAGAATTTGTTATTTACTTGAATATTGAACACCTTTGCCAGAATTTTTCTATAAGAATGAATGACGGTATTAGAGCGTGAAAGGGAGCTTTCAAGAAATTTCGACGAATATCGAGAAAAATCCGACTATTTGTACGAAAGGAATATGAAGGATAATATCCAAAATTGACAGGCAGATGTTGGCAACATCGAAAAGCATTTGAACGGAGCCGTTTATTATTCTCAACCGAAACAGTTTTGTTAAACGAAGAATCTTGAAACAAGTATAACACAATGTTCTAATAACTTTTGTTAGGCCTTATGAAGATTGGTAAGTAATTTTGTTAATGCAATTTTTTTAGAGAAGTAATTAAATTGGTTCATTTGATCAGCATAAAAAGATTTTGCTTGCAATAAATGAAAATCGGGCTGCAACACTTGTTCTGCAAAAAATGCTACAAACTGTCAACAATTTAACCGATATCAGTCCGCTTGTAATATCATGTGTTCGCTTAATTAACAGCCGAGCTGCGAAATGATTACTTGGTCAGCAAGATTTTACAATTGGTCAGTAGAAACAAACATGTCTAGAAGCAGTTTACTTCAGAGGTGTGCATATTAAAAGAATGGTTATCAATATAAATCATTGGATTGCGTTTGTTTTGAATAATCGGCAAAGTTCGTTATTGTGGGCGGAGCGAAAGCAGTCGCGTGATACGAGGAGCTAATTGCGTGCGTGTGTTTTCATTCGGTGTAGCACTCAAGGCCCAAAAGGTAGCGGGGGCGGGTTTTCACTTGTTTTCCCAGGGCACTGTCAATTTAAGTAACTTTCTTGTGTTTTCTTTTGCCGAATACAGAAGGAAATCGGCAACAAAAGGTGTAGCGGGGGCGGGTTTTCCCGTGTTTTCCCAGGGCACTGTCACTATTTCACGTTTTATTGGTTTTTTTTTTTTATGATGGCCAAGATTAAATATTTTGCTTACTCGCTGATTGCTTACCAATATCTGATTAAAAGTGGATCGCTTATAGCAGCTTATATATTTAATTTGCGTACCAAAATAATTTAGAACACTCTAGTATGACATAAATTACTGACCGATTCAGAAATGTTTGCTGTCCATAAGTTGCTGACTAACTAGACATTTTGGCTGACCGATTACATTTTTCTGTTCGCAAAAATAAGAATATTTTCTAACCAGTTAAATGATAGCCTTTCTTAAACTGTGAGTTTAGGTTACATGTGTCTTCGGTAATAATTTTTACCTGTCAAGAACAAGAAATTACACATTATATGTAAACTAATTACATACTAAAGAATTGATTGACTCGTCCGTTACTTTGTGACAATACATTTTAAATATATAAAATGAAACAAAAGTTTACTTTGTTATTTGTCACTATATTAAAAGAGATTTGGCGTTACGGCCGTTTCGTAGTACAACTATACCTTCAAGACGCTCACACGAGAGTGATCTCAAACTAAGTGTACATAATATAGGTTTTAGTAAAAATTATAGGTAGTAGTAAAAAATAAAAAATATTAATTTGGTATAATAAATAATGTTTGGCACTGTAGTGTAATAAACTTATATTAGGGACAAACGGGCCAGTATTCAGAGAATCCACATGCCAGATGAGATTTTTACAATAGTTTTAATAACGGGGAGTTGCCGAGATCTAATTCCGTGTTTAAAAGGTTAATATTACTGTCTTTTTTCTGTTTATAAAGTTTTTAAAGAAAAAAATTCAATTTTTTTATTAATAAAGTATTTAATTAAATTTTTAATTAAATATTTTCAATTTTGTTAATATTTTGCAAATTTTTTCGAAATTAGCTTCTGACAAAATAAATAAAATTAATCGAATTGGTTAAATTTAATATAAATTCCGATGTTGTGTTTAAATTTTGAAAACATATAAATTATCATTCTAAACATGTTTTAAAAAACGAAAGGATATTAAAGTTAAAAAAAAATTACATTACGTGGGCTCTCAAACACGATCCTCGATCATACGCTGGTCCTCAAGGGCTCTCAACACTTGGTTTCTCACATTGCCGCGTACCCTACCGATTGAGGAGTAGTTACCATCCCCCGTACCCTCAATGGCTATTATTTTGTCATCTCATACAAGACGAGATATAAAAGAAAACCAAAGATGCGAGAAAATTTGATCTGGCAAGTAAAATCAACGTCATAAACAGCAGCTTTCCAATTTAATATCCTTTCAATCGGTTCTCTCCTTGCATACATAAATTTACAGCCTCTTATTCTTTCTGTAAAAATCCCCTCTGCATAATAATAACGTCTTTCATAAAAGGCAGGACTCAATGAAGTGGCAAAAATATAAAGGAAAATGAAAATTAATTTCCTTGAAATTGGCACTTGAACTGTATAAAATTTAAATGTTTAGAAATATGTAGTTATATCAAATCAATCTGGGAGGAAATACGTCTTGGCATAACGACGTTGTGGCAATCGCCAAGATAGCTTCTCAGAAACTGTACTCTTCCGAACCAGAAAGTTGTACACACCTCAACAACTTTTGACAACTTTCTAAACATTTTTGTAATTATTACTAAAAAATTGTTAGAATTTTTGTATAATTCAATGGCACACAATCTCACTGGCTTCATCTATTAATTTGCTGGGCGTCAATCTGGGAGGAAATACGTCTTGGCATAACGACGTTGTGGCAATCGCCAAGATAGCTTCTCAGAAACTTGGTGTACTCTTCCGAACCACAAAGTTGTACACACCTCAACAACTTTTGACACTATACAAAGCCCAGATTCGACCATCACTAGAGTACTGCTCTCATGTCTATCTCTTCGGCTACTGGATTCCATCGAAAGGAGGGTCATTCGTCTGATTGGAGACCACGAGCTGACGAAGAACCTCGACAGACTAGAACATCGAAGACAGGTTGGGGATTTATAGATATTTTCATGAAAAGTGCTCGGCTGACCTTGCCCCACTAATTCCACCCAGAGCGGCGAATAGCAGAAATACACGACGAACCACTGCCGCCCATCCATATGTGGTTAAGCTTAGTACTCCTCGAACTTCATTATTTAATAATTCTTTCATCTGGAGGACTTGATCCTTATTGAACGACCTCCCCCGAGGTCGTTTTTCCCAACGAATATACCTCCCAGAGTGCCCTAAAGGACTTTTCCTATAGTGCTTGTGTTTTATGATAAAAAAAAATAAAAAAATAAAAATTTCTTAATAAAAATTTAGTTTTATTATTTTTATAGCAAATTTAACTATGTTAATATATTATTCTGTTTTTAATATGTTGAATGTACAATTTATGAATTTTCCTGAGAAAGAAGCTGGACCAACTATGAAATTTTGCGACTCCATTGCTGAGTTTCTCGATGTGCACGCGGATTCCTGCTCCAATTCGACATTACTTAACAGATTTTTCGCATTGATGCTTTCCTGTATATAGCCCTCCTCTACTCTAGTACTGCTCCACTTTCCTCAATGAAGTGGCAAAAATATAAAGGAAAATGAAAATTAATTTCCTTGAAATTGGCACTTGAACTGTATAAAATTTAAATGTTTAGAAATATGTAGTTATATCAAAAACCGAGTTATTATGCGTGACCTTGACATTACCCCCCACGTTCTGCCACGTGCCACCTGCCACGCCATACAAATCTGTTTTCAGTTAACAAGTTTATATAAGTAAGTAGGGCCACAGTGATGCGGGAGGCGGATGTCGCTTCGGTTGTTTCTTGAATTCCAACGTGCTCGTATACGAATTTTAACTATTTCTGGCTTCACGAAAGGTGTTAAATTTACCGGTTGTAGCAGTATCGGTTTTTTAGTGAAATAATTTATAATAATAAAGGTTGTGATGTGATTTCAACTTTGTGTGATATTACTATTAGTTGTGTTGCAAAACATACATTTTGTGCTCTATTTTTTTAATGGCAATTTTGATTATCTGATGAAAATACTCTTAATTCAGCGAAACTGACCATTAAGATTTCCACCTTAAGGCAAAGTTTACCTATAGTACTTAAATAAAATATAGGGTTAACCCTTCACCCCCTGCTTATTCAGTAATCTAAGGTAATATTTATCAGGCTCGATATAGAAGTTCGAACTTACCTAGGGGGCTTTAGTTATTTAGGTAATTAAATTTGGCATTGGGAAAATTTAATAATCTGATATGGGGTAATTTATACGCTGCTCACGACCACATTAGCCCGTATACGGGATTTCGGGCATATATTGAACAAAATGTTGTCGATAAAGGTTAAGGAAACGTTTTTTTGTCAATGTTAAATTTTGCACCTGACTTGTGATCATAGTTGGAGATGATGTTGAATATCTTAAACAATATGGAATAAACGTATACTCTTGTATTGAAAATAGGTCACCCGGTCCTCAGTCATACCTACGGATCCCTAAACCATAAATCTCAGTGCAGGTAAGTTCTAGTTATAGTTGTTGCAGATAATAAACTACCTGATTAAACCCTATTGTATACGCCTTAACCTCTTCAAAGCTCAATAAATGGGATCAGGGCCGGCTTGAAAATGTATACCACACCACATGATTTATTTTTATAATTTAAAATAAATAGATAGGTCTTTTTAGTTTCAGGTACCTATAATAAATGTAAAATAATGATAATTTTGAATTTCTGCATTTGTGTTATTAGAATTGGGAATGATTTTTGCTTGCCGACTATGATAACTAGCATTGTCCATTACAATGACGCTATTTTCAGGTATATTTTTAAGGAGTTTATGTTTAAACCAATCTTCAGAAAGTTGTGCGTCGGTATCTTGATGGTAATCTAAAGAAGAATCTGCTATGTTTTTAGCTGAAAGCAACAAACAATTCGGAACAAACCCGTTCTCTGAACCAGCATGTAATATTGTGATTCTTTTGCCTTTATTTGATGGTGCCTTGGTTTAACATTTTTTGGAAGAATCTTCCCAACCTTTTCTTGGAGTGTCATGGGTATCGAACCATGTTTCGTCAAGGTAAATAATTGGACGATTTTCTTCTCTAAATTGTTTAACAGCTGTTAAATATTTAAGTCTCCATTCCCGTAAACGTCGAGATTCCATTAATGTTTGTCTTTTATCAATGCTTCGGTATTTAAAACCCATTTTACGCAATATTTTCCTAAGGCTTGAAAGACTACAAGAGATATTTGTTTCGTCTTTAATCAGCCGCTCTTTGAGGGAAATCAAAGTGGGTACAGTTTGTGCCTCATACATTTGGTAAATCTTTCTTCTTAATAAATCAATGTCATTTTCGTCAATGCTTCTAAATGTGCCAGAATCACTCCGATTTTTTTAAAGGAGTTTTTGTCAAAGTAGACGTCTCTGCTAAAGCATCCATCGAATTAAAATTTCTACTCAACAACGATTGATACACATTTTTAATTATTAGTTTGGCATCGGTAGATAAATGCTTTCTTTTAAAAATGACACTTGAAGATGCCCCCCTATCAGCACAATTCCAAAGACGCCACATTCTACCAAATTAGCCTAACTAAAAATTACTCGCCGGAAAACCACTAAAGATTAAAAATTACTTTGTATTTATATATGCATCAGGCATAGGCATAAATTGAATTTGTATACCTGGTCCGGCTCTGCTCGAAAAGGTTTTAAAATTTGGGATTTCCTTATTTATTTTATGGTCGAAGAGATAATGAGGTTTTATTGCAGACAAAACATCAATGGTATAATTCTGCAAATACTATATGTCCATTTTTAGAAGGCGATTTCATAACAAATTCTACTTAAAAAATAATAAAGTATGGTATTCTTAGATAGAGATTTAATAGTATATGAAGATACAAGTTTCATAAGACATTATCTTAGAGCACGCGTTTAATTTAGAAAACGACCCGCGAAGCGGGGAGTTTTCTAAAGTACAAGTGCTCTAATTGTCTTATGAACCGTGTATTTCATAATACCTTTTCTATTTGGGCCTTTAAAGTCTGAAAAACTTTAAAAAATATAGTAGGTTTTTTCCATTTGAATTAATACTTTCTTTTTGGGTTGGCAATACTTCTACAATTTAATAACATGTTACAAGTATCACATATGCCATGATAGGAAGAATTGAACACAACAAAGCTTCTTCCCATCCGTCATAATTAAAATATATTATTAAAGTTAATAAAAATGAGTCAGGAAGAAACTAGTACGAGAAATTGCAGAAAATAATCTAGAAAAACTTTTAAAAAGAATATGCAAAACGTTGAGTTATAGTGCGAGCAGAACAATGTTCAAAATATTGAACAAAATAATAAATAATACTATTGAACAAAATATTGCGTCGACACACAATCTGACAGGAATAACAATTAATGCCCAGGAAAAGTTTACATTAACTATAAATATGTATATATAAAGTAATATGTATAATACTACATTGAATTAAAAATAAAAATAGTACTTTATTGAATAAAACTTTAGGAACAGAGCATAAACTGGAAGATATTTTTATTATTTTTAGGTTATGTTGTTTTATAGTTGTGAATAGAAATTCGTTGACGGAATCGAAGTAGGTCTAAAATTCGAACCCTACTTGTTGTCAACATGAAGAAAATAAAATTTCAGTTCCATAAAGTTGGCAAGTTATTAAATTTTTTTGCATTTCATAATGTAGCCATTATAAAACCCAAATAGAAAAACGACCTTTATAATAGTGTGTAAGATCTCCCCCCTCCCCCCCCCCCCCCCTCCCGGGGGTCAAAGCAAGTATTGAATATTTTTTAAATTTCTTGACATTTATGTTGTCAAGGCGACCCGATGGAATTCACAGCCGACTTTGCATAAAGTCTATTGGAAATATTGACGGTTCTGGCACATCACGGGTAATGTGATTTGTGGAACTGTCAACAGTCATTACGTAAGAGCAGATATTGTGTAAGTAGGTTAAATTATTTAAAAAAAAATTAAAAGAACCATTAATTAGAGCAAATTCAGAGAACACAACAAGAAATAAGAATCCCCTTCAACACTAACAAAAAAGATTAACATCTACAAGGTAATCAGACACGGTGCAAAGCAGAAAACAAATACGACGCGCTGCCTGATTATATTTTTGCCTGGGGATTATAATTTTGGTTTGAATTGAATGGAAGGGTAAACCTTCTATTTACTTTTAATTGGAAACAATGACATTTTCAGGAAATTGTTTTTAGCAATAGTAAATAAAATACCAACGATTATCAATTTAAATTAAAATTATTTTTTTTAAATTAATTTTATCCTCTTCGTTAGCCTGAATGGATCTACAGCTTAACGTGGGCTCTGATCCCCGATCCTCGGTATACGCTGCTCCTGCAAGGGCTATAAGTTCGTAGTGTCTTGCACTGCGATTTGACCTACCGATTTTGGAGTGTGTACCGCCCAGCGTAACCCACGAGATATCCGACCTGGTTACCGGTGTGAGTGGGGTAGGTATGGGGGAGGATATATTTTTTCCCTTCCATAGTTTTAATGTGTAACGCGGTGACGTATATCACGAAAGTCCACCTAGTGCGAATCGGTGTACCGGCTGCTGGGTTTAAAACTGAGAACTCTCGTCCTGGGGTTCCCCGTGACTGATGCTTTAACCACCGAACTACCGCAGCCGTTGAATTAAAATTAAATTGATTTAATGTCAAATAATTCAAAACGTTTCCTATTAATTTTTAATAGACGAATAGAGAGTTTTTAGTGTACGATCCGTAATAAAAACTAAATTGTCTACAACATAGCAAAACATTAATTTTCCTCGAAACCAACGATAATTTTCGAGTAAAACGACCGGAACGGCCTCAATTTTTGTTACATGATGATGATTTTTTAAAAGATCGTTATGTTTTAATATATCCGAAAGTACATTAGGCATTATTTTCTATTTTGTTATGTGTTTATACGATATAAAACAACGACATATTTTAGTAAAAAAAATGTGTAACTTGTGATACCCCATGTAGAACCCACATAAAACGTATATTTTAATTCAATGTTAATCACTTATGGTTGTATTCCGATAGTTATACATGGTTGGTTGGTTGATTAAAGGCGGGGGTCTGGGGTGTGGCTCACTGCAGCCTTCTGGCTTATTATGCACCCCCATCTTATTAGAAAATGTTTGTTCCTTCTATTAGGTCCACTATCCTTGTAGCAAGTCTGCGGAACGTTAGATGTTCCCGAAGATCTTAAGTCTTCTGCGAGTCAGCGCTTCGCAGCTGTATATTATATGGAGGGCGGTTTCATCCTCTACGCCGCAGTCTGCATTCAATGGATGGTCCATTGTAGGTTGCTATACATTGAAGGCATTTTCGTAAGTGGCCTGTTGGCGAACCAGTGACTTGCTTTAACTGGAACCGAGTTGGGGGTAGTATCTCATTCGATAGTATCTTCGATGGTTTAAGGCATGGCCCGTGCGTGTATTTGAAAAGGTAACCCTTGCCATCGAGTCCATTTATCAAATGTTGTTTTCGTTGCCTGTTTTGATTACTCCGAAAGTCGGTTCATTGCCCTTGAGATTTTGAGCGGATCCAGCAATGCATGGTTTAATTTATTTTATCACAAACCTGTGTTCGTAAATAAAATGCAGCCAAATCTTAATCGCTTTTAGCATGTTTTACCCTCCGATAATCGTTACTTACATTGCTCATGATTCTCGATGCACCAGGAGATGCGCGAAACACTTACATTACTATCGTATGAGGTTTAAGATTCGAAATACGATCACTAAACGCCAGCGATCGTTTTACCAGCGTATAATTCCTCTTAAGGATTCACCGCAAGCCATGTTTCTGAGAAAATTTAAGTCAATAATGCAAAAATTATAGAGTGCAATCCCTGGAAGCAGTTTGTTTTCGAGCTATATGCAAGGCGTTTCCGGGTAAATCCCACTGTTTGACTGTAAATTACTTTCTGAAACAGATTGCCCACTTATCGATCATGCAGTTATGTAGGTTTTCTTCGACTGGAGTAAGAACTTGCCGAAAGTTTGAAAGATAAACACCCCCACGAACATTTAGCAATGTTTTTACAGCAATGGAAATAATAATGTTTTAGTTTGTTCGAGTTCTCTCTTAACAATGACGTTTAAGCTATATCTGCACCAAATTTTCCTATTCCTTTAACGAAGTCGTAACTGCTATCCAGAAAGGAATTCATGGTCAATTCTTGGGGAAGTTGTAAGTCCTATCCACCTCCTTAAAATACTTAAATTTATTGGGTCTAAGAGTTTCGGCCTAAGAAAAAAGTTCTAAAATATAATATAAATAAGTGTGTTAGCCCAACAATCTAACGATTCCGATGATGGTCTTTGTAGCCCCCGAAAGGCATATGCCCTAATAAATTAAAGCATTTTAAGAGTTAGGATATTACTGTATAAAACCCATTTTATCAATTACTAATAATATTTTTTCTATCTATCACTATCACTACTTATAATAAATATTTTTAGTAAAATTGTCTTTACCTTTCTTACCTTAAGAGCCTCTTCATGGGATATCCCAGTGAATGGTGTACCGTTTACTTCCAAAATGGCATCCCCAGGCCTTAATCCCGCTCTTTCAGCTACGCTTCCTTCTTCAACTCGTGAAATGTAGACTCCAACACCTACAACAATAATAATAATAATATCGAGTTTTCTTTTTAATCGTTATTTTTTAATATATCCAAAAGTATTTTACTTTTGTTGGTACAGATCGCCAAGCAGAAGAGAGAGAGTTATAGTTTTTAAAAAATAGAACATTACTTTGGAGTATTCATTCCTTCAAGAGTATCTTGTGCTCCTAATGAGTACACTGCATATACTCTATGATAAGCAATCATTACTTTACTTGAGACTAATTACGTTCAACTTGTTGTACATATAATTTCCCTGATGAACATACACTTTTCTATAAACGAAAAGGATGAAAACGAACAATCCCTTACTAAAAACATTCATTTCCCTACATACAAGACACATTTCTATGTCCTTGTTAGGTTAAACGAAACGCCTCTAAACAACCCTCATAAATAACCCGTCCATTTTGTCTTTTGTACGCTCGGCTTGATTGATGTCTTTAATATTTTAAAGTTACTATTTCGCTTGGAAGTGGGTATGCCGGATTATTTTACGTTTTAAAGGTCACGGTACAATTATTATGTAAACACTCTACTCTACAAAAACAGGACAAAGTATAATATAAAGACCGCAACAAACCCAAAATTCATTCTGGTCAAGATTTGACACACCTAGTCTACATAAAACGGGATTTTTGGAAAGTAGTATTTTCTATTAATGAACTTATAAAAAGCCAACTTTTATTTGTTCTGTTCAAAGAAGTCGATCCCCCGATGATAAGAAGCAATATTGGGCAATGGGTGACAATCAACTTTAATTACTCCATTAATTAATCTATAGTCTATTCAGTACTTGTTTATTGAATTCATTTCTTTTTAAAAAAATAATCTCATGAGAAACAATGATTCCTATAGGCGCTCAAAATAGGAATCAATATCCTATTTTAAATATTCATCATCAGCTGGAAAGCTCATAGCTATCGTCTTTGGTCATCAAGCAGAAGTTGTTCGCGTTCAATACATGTTACATGGCAATACAATAACAGCAGCAATACGTGACAAAATTGACAAGGGGCTAGTTTACAACGCATTCAAAGTGAAACCTTCCATTCTCTACATATGTAACTTTAGCTGTACCATCGTCTCCGGTTTATCATTTGTCATGTCTCGCATATTGTCGCGCTCTACAGGTAGAATATCCGATAACTTACAATTACGTACATTTATTCCTACTTCTGTATTCAATACCAACTATATCCTCGTAGAAGTATAATAATAATAAGTCACAACTTATTTAAAAATAAATAAAAATATAAAAAAAAAATGCAAATAAATTACCGAAACCAGTTAACCACAAAATATGGGAAACATAGGTCTGTAATTAAAAGCGCAATAAAATAAACAAAATATTATTTCAATTTAATATTACCATCATTACACAATCCTAAAATAAGGAAACGGAATACGGATGATTTATTTTTACGTCAATATCGATTGCAATGTATTTTTAGAATGCAGCGATGCGATAAGACAATTGCATTATTTAAGCGGTAGAATGAAATATCTAGGCCGCATTTCGGCGCAATCAATTGCGATATTCCTATGGCATTTTGAATGACCTGCTTGAGAATGCTCTTTTTGATAATGTCACTTTTATTAATACTAGCAGTAATGTTATAAGACGCGCCAAGGAATTAATTCATATTATTAAATACTATAAACAAGCAACCCTACGATGCCAACACAAATCACATTACGATTATTTAATTAATATCTAACTAACAGAAAACACGAAGTTAGTGAAAGTCAACGGCGTAACTAGGAGGGGGGGGGGGGGACAGGTGGACTATGCCCACCCCAGGTTGCTCTGTGCCCACCCCGGTGTTTCCTAAGTTCGAAACCATACATACGTCATAGTGACACTTTCCATTATAATCCTACTAGACTAGGAGCTAGGCCCCCCTTCAAAATTATTCTAGCTATGCCAATTGCACAGTTCTTAGACGGATTCTCTTTGCGATATACATCAACGATATATCTAACGGAACTAAACTAACTAAAGATACTGTAGTTCTTAGCCACGCAGATGACACTCTGCTGTTAAGTAGCTCCAGATGATGGAATGAAACCTACAATAATGTAGAGAAAGCTTAATGCTAAGAAATATTGGCTGGCCGAAACCTTACTTATACTTAATGATTCAGAAAAACCCAGTTTGCAATATTTTCAATGGCAAACGCAAGTTAAGTATGTGAGGATACCTATTTGGATCATCACTTACATACAATATAACCATTACAATGAATATATTCCAGAAAAACTAAAGAAGCTAATTTATAAATTCATCCAATTACGACATAGTGTAAATCGCAAAACAATAAGTATGGTGTACTGTTACCTTGCCGATTCAGTTCTTAGTTATGGGTAGGAAAGTTGTTCACACCTCAACAACTTTTGACCAGATTCGACCATCACTAGAGTACTGCTCTCATGTCTCGAGCGCTGTACTCAAACATACTCTTCGGCTACTGGGTTTCATCGAAAGTACTGATTGGAGACCACGAGCTGACGAAGAACCTCGACAGTCCAGAACATCGAAGACAGGTTAGAGATTTCACTCTCTATTACAGATATTTTCATGGAAAGTGCTCGGCAGACTTTGCACTCTTAATTCCGCCCAGAGCGGCGAATAGCAGAAATACACGATGAACCACTGACGCCCATCCATGTGTGATTAAGCTTAGTACTCCTCGAACTTCATTATTTAAGAATTCTTTCATCTGGAGGACTTCATCCTTATGGAACGACCTTTCCGAGGTCGAATATAACCTCCAATGATTCAAAACCAACGTTAATCGCTTTTTGCGCACACGCACTACTCCCAGAGTGCCCTAAAGGATGTTTCCTATAGTGCTTGTGTTTGATCATAAAAAAAAATGGGTTAGTGGTTTGGTGTCTAGCATCAAAAACGCCCTTAATGCCTTCAAACGATACAAAATTTAAATAATATGCCTTAAAAAATATATATATCCTACCAAAATGTTATTGTTGCATGATGCTTAACTCCTTTCATTGGAATTATTGGGTACCAGAGTGGTTCTTAGATGTACTATAAAGTAGAAAAATTATAAAACATACAAAAATATTAGATTGAATGAATGAATTATAAAAAGACTTCGGTGTTACTAATACTGTGATCCAAGCATACATCCACAACCACACCCGATATATTTAATTCTTTTATTTTCTACTTAAAAATTGCTTTAACTATTATCAATCGATAAAACCGGAAGTCGAAAAAACTGTGTCACCCTGAATAAATAATCTTACACAAAAAATGTTTTAATCCCCCAATCATATCAAAAGACCTTGCTCGAAAAATGAAATTCAAACCCCAGAAAGGAAATTACTTTTTCACAATATCAAGCAGAAGCTTTAAAATATTTAAGCAAATCCATTTAGAGGGGTTTTGGCATGAAAATTTCATTGCACCGTGTTAAATGTGTAATTGTTACTGACGGAAAATCTTTAGACAGACAATGGAAATATAAAACTTCGAATATTCTACCCATTTTCAAATAAAATTGACAAGGCGGAACCTTTAACGAACGGTTTAAATTTTTAAAAAAATAACATCAATGAGTAGGGGTGATGCAGACCATCCCATTCCCCTCTAATTTTAAGGCTTAGGTCTCATAACTAATTGATGCCTATTAGGAATCACACGGGCGTCGCAACTGTTTCGTCGCGCTTAATACTCCTACTTACCAGCTTCCTTGCCTCCTTTCACACATATTCCAAATCCCGGATCTTGCGGATCGCGAACCATATTAACGGTCCTCGTCGACAATTCGTGATTCGATGGTGAGTACATTGGGAGTCGATAATTATGCGTCGTGGAAGGGGGACTACTGATTGGAGATCTTCTGGATCGTTCCGGATTCGGTTTGGAAGTGGTTGTGGCATGATTTCCAGTTCCGAAAAGCCGAAGAACTTGTTCCGGCGATATGGGGCGTTTCTTATTGTTCGAAGGTGTACGAGTTGAGAAGTTGGGGTTAGAACCGAGATAGGTTCCTGAAAATAACAAGAAATTATTAGAGTATCAAAAAAATAGCAGTTAGGTGGACGCGTACTGGCTTTCGAATTAGATAATGCATGAATGGGGGAACTATTAAACATATTATATAGATATACGCTATTATACAACGTGCCCAAGCTAAGGAAGGCCAGTACAGAGATCTCGGAAACCGTAAGAGATACGAAGTCGGTTAAATGGGGGTAAAGTTGCGCATTTACGTGCCTAATAATATGCCGTTTAGAAAGTTTTAAAATTCCGAGTAGTTCCGGAGATATTCGGAAAAAAGAGAAATTCTGAGAAATCGTTTTTTTTTTGTTTCCTGAGTTTTTTCGAGATCGAATTCTAAAGTTAATTGCACTTTTGCATTGCCACGTTTTTCGCCCTATCTAGCAGCGTTAATTGTTTTGTAATCCGACGAGTCGTCTTCGAAGGGCCATTATCAACTTTATTTTTTTAAATAGGGTCCTGTTTTCCTGATATTGGAATTTGAGAGCTTTTATTCTCCCGAATGCAACGATGCATGACACATTGTGGTTTAATGACGTTTCGAGGGGTTTTTGAACAACATCAGGAAATTTTGGGATACGGTCCTGTATTTCTCCTAATTTTATAAATAATATCTCATAAGTAAGCTCTAAATTTTTTACTTATGTGAAACTAGTTCAATAAATAACAAATAATTTAATAATAAACTACAAATAAGTGAACAAAAATCATTCCAAAACAGTAATAAAACGAACAACGAAAAAGTAAGGGACTACATAATCAGGTGTTCTAAATGATTTCCGTTATTCTCTAAGCACAAATAACATCTTCTAGCTGCCACATAACAGTTTTTTTGAGACAAAATAAAACATGCGATAGAATATAAAACTTTTCAGCACTTGTAAATTTATGTTCCATATTTTCTGGAAAATAGAAAACCTCTTAATACGCTCTCAAACAATCACAATAGGAATATCAAGTGAAACAAATCACGCGTCACCATCTTAATTTTTTTGTTTCAAGCGCCTACTTTTCTTTTAAATCCCGAATAAACAGAAGTTTGAAATAATGTTTCTGTATATTGTTCACTTATTTGTGGTTTATTATTAAATTATTTGTTATTTATTGAACTAGTCCAACATAAGCAAAAATTTAGAGCATACTTATGAGATATTATTTATAAAATTAGAAGAAATACAGGACTGTATCCCAAAATTTCCTGATGTTGTTCAAAAAACCCTCGAAACGTCATTAAACCACGATGTGTCATACATCGTTGCATTCGAAAGAAAAAAAGCTATCAAATTCCAATATCAGAAAAACAGGTCCGTATTTAAAAAAAGAAAGTTGATAATGGCCCTTTGAAGACGACTCGCCGGATTACAAAACAATTAACGCTATTAGATAAAGCGGAAAAAGTGGCACTGTAAAAGTGCAAGTTACTTTAGAATTCGATCTCAAAAAAACCCAGGAAAACAATAAAACGATTTTTCAGAATTTCGTTTTTTTTTCGGATCTCCGGAACTACTCGGAATTTTAAAACTTTCTAAACGGCATATTATTAGGCACGTAAAGTCGCAACTTTACCTTCATTTAACCGACTTCGTATCTCTTACGGTTTCCGAGATCCCTGTACTGAACCTCCTTATCTTGGACACGTTGTATAGATAACGCGTCTAAGGATGAGTTTGATAAAGGGAGACAGCAAAAATTCTATATTTGTGGTTTTGCCAAACCTCTATTTATTTATTTTATCTTAACCACTGTGTAATGGACCACTTCTTGAAATAGGTTATAATTTCTGTTCCTGTAGTTAATTATATTTCCTCCGAAAAAATCATATTTGGGTTCGAAATTCGCACAGGGACATTTATCGTCCGGTGTTATTCAATCAATCTAATTTATGGGGCCACATAAAGCAGCTGCAAAATTGCCAAACGAATTTCCTATTGTGTTGAAAATTAGCACGCCCCGAAGCGTTACCTTAATTAATTGGGTATGAAATATTTTATGTTATGCCACTATAAAGGTTTTTTACTCTTTTCCACCATCCATTTTTAGTCCATTAAATTTAAAATTAAATAAACGAGCCGGTAATAACATACTAAATATATTTTATTTTAAGTAATTATACCATATTACACGGTGAGCAAGAGAATAAAATATTAAATATTATTTTTTAAGAAGCCCCCATTTTGTTTTGGCTACGAATAGGGACACAATATTCTGGGATCGTAAAGTATCTCCGTTATAGTTGTTGCAGAATTATACCGTTGACTCTTACTGCCATAAATAAACTACCTGATTAAACCCTATTGTATACGCCTCAACCTCTTCAAAGGTCAATAAATGGGATCAGGGCCGGCTGAAAATGTATACCACACCACATGATTTATTTTTATAATTTAAAATAAATAGATAGGTATTTTTAGTTTTAGGTATCTATAATAAATGTAAAATAATGATAACAATTAATGATAATTGAAAATATTATAATTTAAAAGTATAACTATTAGGATAACAAGTACAATAAAAATTAATTAAATTCTAAGAAACTATTGATAATTTATTCAAAATTTAACTCTGTATCACTATCACTATCTTCATCTAAGCCTAAACTTATAATTAAGGGTTGAATATTCGTAATCATACAATTGTAAGAATTTTCCACCTTAAGTACATGCTGTACACAGTTTTTCCAGCTGTCTGCAGAAATTTTTCTTACTTCGTTTTTAATTAATTCTACTACAGATGCATTTAATGTAGGAGAAATATTATTTCTCCTAATATTGGATTTTAATTGGTGCAACACTGTATGTCCATTTTCTGCTGCAAGTTTGTCACACTCGTATTCCTTATTTATTTTAAAAGCTTTTAATACTTCTAGCAGTTCTCGGTTTTTATAAGTTTCTTCAAAATATAAATCATTTTCAATCATAAAACTTTGAATTTCTGCTTTTGTATTATTAGAATTGGGAATGATTTTTGCTTGCCGACTATGATAACTAGCATTGTCCATTACAATGACGCTCTTTTCAGGTATATTTTTAAGGAGTTTATGTTTAAACCAATCTTCAGAAAGTTGTGCGTCGGTATCTTGATGGTAATCTAAAGAAGAATCTGCTATGTTTTTAGCTGAAAGCAACAAACAATTCGGAACAAACCCATTCTCTGAACCAGCATATAATATTGTGATTATTTTGCCTTTATTTGATGGTGCCTTGGTTTGACATTTTTTGGAAGAATCACCCCAACTTTTTCTTGGAGTGTCATGGGTATCGAACCATGTTTCGTCAAGGTAAATAATTGGAAGATTTTCTTCTCTAGATTGTTTAACAGCTGTTAAATATTTAAGTCTCCATTCCCGTAAACGTTGAGATTCCATTAATGTTTGTCTTTTATCAATGCTTCGGTATTTAAAACCCATTTTACGCAATAATTTCCTAACGCTTGAAAGGCTTCAAGATATATTTGTTTCGTCTTTAATCAGCCGCTCTTTGAGGGAAATCAAAGTGGGTACAGTTTGTGCCTCATATATTTGGTAAATCTTTCTTCTTAATAAATCCATATCATTTTTGTTAATGTGCCAGAATCACTCCGATTTTTTCTAGGATTAACAGGTTTAAGTACTATGTCTCTTGCCGAAAATAAAGGAGTTTTTGTCAAAGTAGACGTCTCTGCTAAAGCATCCATCGAATTAAAATTTCTACTCAACAACGATGACACATCCACGTTGTGGTATTGGCTAGTGGGAGTTATTAATGCTTAAATTAAGTATACATTAAATTATGTTAACCTACAATTTATGAACATTTATAGCATTGATTGTACACATTTTTTAAATGTAATTATAGACATATCGAACATTTCCATCTATAAAGAAAGCCTATTACATGCCCTAGTCGCTCTACAGAGAGGACAAATTTTTCCAGAATTTGTATTTCTTAGTGAAATATTAAAAGTATTTTGAAGCCTTAAGTCCCTAACCGGAACATTAAAGCTTAACTTTGACCTCAGCGTTGGCGAATCAACAAGACCGTTCACCAACTTGTAGATCATGACTATATCGGAACCCATTCGCCTCTCAATAAGTGGCATTAGAGAAAATTTTTCCATTATAGGCTTATAGTTGCTATACTATAGCTATGTCTGTTTTTCGTGATAGGAACCGTAAAAATTTGTTTTGAATATTTTACAGCCTTCGTTAAACCTCGTACTGAGGGTTCCAAACGTCCGATGAAAAACTAAGTTTACTAAATATAAACGCATAATATAAGTTTAGAACTGTTTGAGGAATATTAAAATTTAAACTATTTCTTATAATAAATCCCAAAAATCGATTACACTTATTGATAACCTGTTCAATGTGAGAGCTAAAAATTAATTTAGTGTCCATTAAAACACCCAAATCGCGTATTTCATTAACTGATTCGAGATCAGATGTATAATAAGCCTTAACAACGCCATAAGGAATATGAAAATAATATTAAACAACGACCCTCCAGGTTATAGGCCCGTGTTGCAAAAATTTTTAATATAAAGACGAGTTCTACCAGATCCTCACTAAACTGTAATCATCGTCATAGTCAGAAATTAGTTAATTTTGCTTTGTTAGTGCCGAATTACATGTGAGAAATTAACTACCAAGGCTGGTCAACACTAATTAAAACTTATATCCGGCACTATGCCAAGGAAACTAAACTGTCTATTTATGGATATTAAGTTATCTGGCAAAGGGCCACAAATAGCTTTCAACTACCCATAAAACAATAAATCGCGTATAACTTCTATTATTGTCGAGTTTATATAAAAATAAATCATTTTATCTATAATAGTGTCGTTAACTAATCTGGATTGAAATATCCAGACATATCCTACAAATATCAAGCCGATTTTATACCTCCGTTTAAACATTTTAAATATGTGCTTCTTCTTTCAAAAAACATTTCCATTATTTCAATACTGTATACAAAAATCTATTATACCGGATAGTCAGTGCGGTTTTAGGAAGGATTTTAGCACCTCTATAGCATTGGTTGAGGTTACTGATGGTATAATGACGGCTATTGATAGGAAATTGAGTAGTGTTTTGATTCTTTTGGATTTTTCAAAGGCTTTCGATACCCTTAATAATTTATTTGCTAAACTTAAATATTATGGCTTCTCAGATCTTTCTCTTAATCTTATCAAATCATATTTCACTAACCGTTATCAAAAAATTTCCTGCAATAATAACTTCTCAGATCAAGTTCAAGATCTCTCAGGTGTGCCACAGGGATCTATCCTTGGACCGTTTCTTTTTATAACTTATACATCTGATATCTTAAAATCTTTTAAATTTTGTAAAGTCCAGGCTTACGCCGATGATACGCAGGTTTGCGTCCATTTTGACCATAATATTTATCTTGCCGTGTCTAATTTCATTAATGAAGATCTGTCTACATTAAAAAAGCTTTCTTCAGAACATAATTTGAAGTTAAACCCATTAAAGTAATGTTTGATGTTTTTTGGTAACAAAAATAATATATCTTTCCTAATTGAAAATATTAATATAACTCTTGATGGTATTAATCTACCTGGTGTTAAGTCGGCAAAAAAATTGGGTATAATTATTGATACAGAATTAAGATTCAAGGAACATATTAAATAGTTAATTCAAAAGTCCTATTTGACTTTAAAAATTTTGTATAGCAACCGTCATTTTCTTAATTATGGTTTGCGTAAAATGCTTTGCGAGTCTCCTGTTCTATCTAGCTTTAATTACTGTGATTTTATTTATGGTCCGTGTTTGGGATAGGAATAGGATACAGAAAGTTCAAAATACTTGTTCTCGTCTTATTTTTGGTCTAAGAAAATTTGATCATATTTCACATACATTTAAAGATCTTGGATGGCTCAAAATGCACAATCGCCGATCTCTCCATTTGGGAAATTTCTTTCATGGGATTTTGAGTAACCCTGTTTTACCTCTGTCTATAAAAAATAAGTTCCAATTTCGCGATGATAAACATTCACGTAACATAAGATAATTGTATTAAATTATATAATTTAATTGTTATATAACAATTTACCGGATTATCTTCTTTCTCTCAACTCTAACAAATTTAAAAAAATTGTATAAGAAATATTTGCTCAATCTCCAATATTCCTAATTGATTTATTGTATTATTACTTTCTTTTATTATTATTTTTCTTATTTTTTATCGTTATGCGATATCTGCGTTAGTTTAGTATTTGCCTCTATGTGGGCCAGTTTTAATTTGTTTGGGTATATCAGAACTTTGATCTTAACTTTGACTATTCCTATATTTTTTCTTTTATTCTATTCAACTTTTTTTTTTTCTTTATTCTTTAACGTTTGGGTTGTTTGGGGTTCAGTAGAGTAGTCTTTGGGTAGACTGCTCCTCGAATTGACTCCATATTATTTATATGTATTTACTTGTATTTCACTTATTTAATAAAAGACATTATTATTATTATTATTATTATTATTAACTTCCACCCGTATATGTGCTTCTTCTTTGAAAAAACATTTTTCTATTCCTTGAGCAAAATGCATTCACCTAGAGGCTCATTTAACAAATATTTTACTTCGTGTACCTATTACTCACCTCTAGGACTACTTAATGAACTGTAGTGATGCTCTCGCTCCCTCTCACGCTCCCGCTCCCTCTCTCGCTCCCTGTACTCCCTATGGTGATGCAACGCCGAGCTGGGTCTCTCAACGATCGTGTAGCTGGTGCCCGGCGGCGAGTAATAAAGCCCCGAACGCGGCCTTCGGGGACTCCCTTGGGGGCCGAGTGCGTCTTCGGCTTCGGCTGGAGCTCCGCGGCCGCCCCTTCGACTCCGCGCCGCTCCCGCTCCCTGTCCGAAACCGCCCAGCTCCGCCAGCTCGGCGTACTCGTCGCCACCCGCCACGCGCATACCGTCACGAGTAGGTTAGCTGAAACAAAAATAAATAACATGTAATACAGTGGCGGCTCGTGACCTATGATAGAGGGGGTTCACAAGTATGGTGAAATTATTTTTAAAATTTTATTTTTGTGTAACGACCAAACAATTACTTTCTAGGCGTTTTAAATGTAGAAAGAAAAAAAGTAATAAGAAAATGCGTTAGGTAAAACATATTTTTATTTATTTTTTAATTTTACACAAGGAAATACAACTTTTGGAAAATAAGAAAGGTTTTTTTAGTGTGTCGTTGCATGCAACCCTCGTAACAATATTTATACAGTAATACTACTAAAGCCATCTACGAGCTATCAAGAAAACCGAATAATGTCCAATACTACTACCGCAATCTACGAGTTATCAAGGAAACCGAATGATGTCTAATACCACTATGCCATCTACGGCTACGTCATTAGGCGCAACCAAGACGAGAACAATAGTTTGTTTTATGACGAGAACGAATCGAGCCACGAGACTGACAAGTTGGCATTCTTCATATTTTCAGTGTTTTTTAGTTTAAATCCTTAAATAAAATAGTTTAAAATCATATCGAGTATCATTTATCGAAACACACAACATTCATTCATGTTTGCATGCCCTTATATCGTACTTTCTTGGAAGTAATTGGTCTAATGATTTCTGCATTTGTAGACATCCAAACCACGATGTTTAATTTTAGAATTAGGTTTTTATTGCAAATAGCTTTCGGGTAATACCGGTCATGTTTTGTTGGCGAAGAATACGGAAAATGGGGTGAACTTTGGTATCGCTGTACGATGTGTGGCAATTGGATTCATTAATTATGCAGTGGGTGGGACACTCCTGGAAAGTATAAATGCGATATTTGTTTAAGAGAGTAAGACTCTTACTGTTCCCTTCTTTTTCTATTTTTTTCAGTTTATGAAGAGTTTATTTAGATGAACTTAGTAAAAGGCTTAATGATATTATATTACTTTATTATAAAATATATGTGCTTTATTATTTTTCTTACTTTAAAAAAAAATTGTAAAGTAATTTTTTCCTATATAAAAAAGATTAAAAATTACCTGACTGGAATTACCCGCAGGGTGGGGGAATACTGGTCAATGACACCTTATTTATCAGGTCCTGAGATCTCTTTTAAGGTTAATTATTTTAATTTGAATGGAAAACCATGATCTAGTGGATGAGTCAGGCTTGCTACTCTATTTACTTATATCAAATTTTATCAATTATATATAATCTAGCTTAAGTGATCGCCATTCCCCCATTCTCCCCTACTCTTCCACTTTCCATGTAGCTTTAGGGTTGCAAGGGAAGCACCATCCTCGATAAGAAGTCCGACATAGGCAACGTCCTGTAGATTCCTTAGCGTTTTCTAAATTAAGAAATTTTGTTATGAAGGAACACATCCTAGTGAAGCATTGCATGCATTTTCGGTATGTAAGGAAAAAACCGCGTTCATTAATTCCTTTTGGCCTTCATGCAAGATACTGTCTAACCAATTGTAGGGTATCTGTTGGTCTCCTTCGATTATAGTAAAACTTTTTGGCGAAGCAGTTTTAGTTTCTGGCACCTTCACAAGCATAACAGGCTCCTTACCATCAATTGTTATTTTTACCATCTGTTCCTGTCTTTGGCCGCCAAAAACGCCCATTATGAGTACCACTTTATGCAGCAGGAAGGTCTCATTCGGAGCATTTTTGATAAAAGTTAAAACTTGTTCCAACCTTCCAAAACTTTTGACTTTTAAGGAAGAGATCTCTTTGATTTAACTATTAAAAATACAAATAAATGACAATATCTTGAAATATTAATGTTTTCCTGTAGTATAAGTTTAGATTATTTGGCTAAAGTAAACATATCGACGAATTATAAAAATATCAAAATTAATCGTTCTGCATGATACAACGGAATAGACGGATCAGTATAAAGACTGACGGTGTTATGTAGGCATAATACAAAAGATCGGTTGATTGATTGAAAGATTCAATCATTTTTAAATCGGTCAGTAACTGATTCAATCGCCTATAAATGATTGATTTACAGAGCACTAGATGGCATATATTTTTGAACCACCCTGTATAAGGTCATGAGGTTTCCATCGAGATTTTTTTTTAATTTGTAATGATTTGTGCTGTCCAACGACCGTATGCCCCAATTACGCTGACCCAATTTTAATTTCCCGTGGGGTGAATGGGGTAATCAATTAAGCTCTGCTCACCTACACGTTACAATCATTAAAGGTATATGCAGATAAATAGTCGGATAATTGAAAACGTCACATGATTAACGATTGCGCTTTATCATTGGACAATGACGATGACATTCCGGAGGTAAATTTACTTTTTTTGTGTTCGCTCGTAGGATATCATGATTGAATTGATCTATACTAAATCGATCTAGGGAACGAAGGGCGTCAAAACAATATCACGTGATCTATCAAAGCTATAATGTTTGTGCAGAGTTGCATTAAGGGTCGACCGGAAATTTATAAAATTTTTGAAAATGTACAAACTGCAAAATTGTTGATTATATAACTCCTACGCATTTTTATAAAAATGCGAATATAAACGACATGCAAGTATGTAAAACGTAATTAAAAGAATAAGAAAATAAGCGACTTTTACTTCGGTAGCATTCAAACCTGTGTAAATGCCACTTCTGTACTGCACAAAGAATGTGCGGTGCGGTTGAAATCCGGGTATATAGTCAATTGACACAATTTTCAAATTGAAACCTTGTAATGTTACCGTAAAAACCCGATTTCAGTTGAGAGCCGATCTTCCTAGGAAACACTAGTTTTAAGTATCCTCCCTAGTCAATTCTTGATTTAACTAGTTAAAGCTGGAATCGTCTTATAATCGTAATTAAATCTACTCGATTAATTGAAAACGCTAGTTAAACCGAGTTTTTGCATCAGTTAAACTATCCTAGAAGAGGTTCAAGGTTAAGGTTTCACTTGTTCAAGAAGATGAAATGGACTGGTGCGGATTTGTTCGGGTTTGTTTTCACCGGGCTAGTAAAAACTAATTTTGACTAAAATATGTTTAATCAAACTAGAACTAACTGAACATATTTCTTGATTCTAGTTTGGGCTAGTTATTTCCAGAATTGACTAGGGAGGATGGTTGAAACTAGTTTTCCCTAGGAAAATTGGGTTTTTACGGTAACATATACAGTCCCTGGGCCAGCTAGCCCATGACAAAGTATTTATTGGGATTCGACAGACAATCTGAGCAATTTATAAGAAATAATCACCGTTAAATCCACGCTCCCGCCATCTAGTGGCAACCTACTGAAATGCAAAAGAAAATACGTTCGAAAAGTAACTACATGTTAAAAAGATTCCCGAAAAAAAATTCAGCCAACGGTGCATCACGCACTGTGTACAGTGAACTAAATTATCTCTACATTCAGTGTAAATGTTCTTGATAAACGTTTAATAAAAAACGAAACGTCGAGGAATATAAGGATGCTTCCCTCGTTCCCACTAATACAACTATGCAATTCTAAACGTTCTAGATTATACAATATTTATTTCTCTAATTAAAATTTAAAAAATTGTCGCATTCTTGTGTCCCAGGTTTACGTAGCAGAGATATCCTTTTGTTTCATACCAACAATGTATTTGCAGAGTCGTAAGCGCTGCCTGCAGGAATAGAAAGCAGTATTCAAAACATACAGCTATTTAAATGACTTATTATTCTAGAAACACAACGCCCATGTATTTAATCATCGTTGAGATTCCGAAAAGTTTTAAAAAACGAGATATACGGAATTTATTAAACGGGTAACAATTTTTTCTACATCTGCTATATTTTTAGTGCATGTTTTAACCAGATATTTTTTTGTTGTTGGAGGATCTCATCGCCAAGTGGATTGAAATGATGAAAGCGGAAAGAAACTCATTTGTTTAATAACGAAGTTTAAAAAATTATTCCCTACATGTTTCGGAGATATAAACGTTCATCTTCAGTGGAATTTTAAATGAGAGACCTTATAACCTTTGCAAAATGTTTATGATTTTTTTTTTGTTAAAATAACTACATTAAAAAAATTTTTTTAAATTTACGTCTAGTTTTAGGATTGGTGCTAACCATCGACTAGAAACAAATATGGACCCGGTATTTCTATCTGCTCTGTACACGCCAATGCGATGCCTGTTATAACAAAAATAAACACAACAAAAGAGAGATGGAGATTCTATATGTAGAATCCCCATCTCTTTTTATCTTCTGTCTGTTCCTGTTTTCATTCACAGCTGATCGGTTTGACATATCAAACATGACTAAAAAGTCTATATTTTTTATCCAGTCTACGGCAGACTGGGTACAGTCTTACCATATTGAGTTAAGAATTACTATTTTTACCACAAGCAATATTGAAATTTCACACACAAACACTGAAAAATAACAAAGAATCTTATTTAACAATAACGACAAATATGACAGTTGTTAAGCCGGTAGTGTCAAACGTGAAAGCAGGTATAAAACACGGCAGTTTCAATAAGGGCTTTATAAGGGCTCCATCGTGCTGATAATACAGCTGCATTCTGATAGTCCTTGTAATTTATTTTGTAAAAAAATTAAATTGTGCTCTTCTCTTGGCCATTTTCCAAAGCGTCAATTAAACAACTATGGATCATTCTACACCACACGTTTACCGAAAATATGTTTTTTAATTATGCAATAACTGAAAAACAAGTGAAAAGGATAAGGACATATAATTTTTTTTAAATTATTTTTAGTTTCATTCTAATTTAAAAAAATGTATCTCATAACTATAACATCATCATCAAATATATCAAACCAGGAAAAATATACGATTTCGTCTATAATATTTTATTTTATCAGCACCCACTCTAGGACAGCCTTGAGAAGACTCGTTAAATAAAATGAAAATTGTCATTAAAGGCAACAAGCCGCTCCACTCCACCATGAACCGAATTTCTGCTAGTTAATTTTTAATTTCATTTTTATTTCGTTTTAAGAATAGGTACAGTTAAGTTTGAAATGCCATGAATATTTTTATATCATTAATAAAGGTTTATTTATCGAGTACATACATTATTAAATAAAGATATAATAAGGTCGAGTACATTTCTCTATTTTTAGAGACAAAAGATGATTACAATCCTCGAATGAAGACCAATGGTTTTTCAAAGGGCAGTCCAGCATCTATTAATTTGCTGGGCGTCAATCTGGGAGGAAATATGTCTTGGCATAACCACGTTGTGGCAATCGCCAAGATAGCTTCTCAGAAACTTGGTGTACTCTTCCGAACCAGAAAGTTGTACACACCTCAACAACTTTTGACACTATACAAAGCCAAGATTCAACCATCACTAGAGTACTGCTCTCATGTCTGGAGCTATGCACCTAAACATACTCTTCGGCTACGGAATTCTATCAAAAGGAGGGCCATTGGTCTGATTGGAGACCACGAGTTGACGAAAAACCTCGACAGCCTAGAATATTGAAGACAGGTTGTGGATTTGACCCTCTTCTACAGATATTTCATGGATAGTGCTCGGCTGACCTTGCCCTTTTAATTCCGCCCAGAGCGGCGAATATCAGAAATACACGACGAACCACTACCGCCCATCCATATGTGGTTAAGCTTAGTACTCCTCGAACTTCACTATTTAAGAATACTTTCATCTGGAGGACTTCATCCTTATGGAACGACCTTCCCGAGGTCGTTTTCCCAACCAATATAACCTCCAACGATTCAAAACCTACGTGAATCGCTTTTTGCGCACACGCACCACTCCCAGAGTGCCCTAAAGGATTTTTCCTATAGTGGTTGTGTTTGATCATAAAAAAAAAACGAATATATAAAACGACTCTAAAACCCACACACGCCTTGTTTTATTGATATCAAATGAATTTCCGTTTAATTTACATTATTCATTTCATATCACGAAAACTAACTAGGAATTGATGACAGTCCTAAATTGCAAAAAGCTTAGAGAAAATTGTCTGCCGAGTTGCATTTTCAATATTTTAACGCCACAGGAAGACTGTGCAATCAATAATTTTTTTTTAATTTTCTCTTATTATTTTTTATCTTACGTTTATTCGAATATAATCACCTTTATAAAACTGAACTAATATTGTGGATGATCAGCTACTGGTGCACCACCAGTTCCTTTTACATATGAGTAGACTAATCATGATCGACGTTCAAATATATTATAATTAAATTATTTTTAATTTATCTAAAATTAAAAAGTATAGCAACTTTACTCTACTTAGAAATTAGGGAATGCTTATCGTACATAAATAAATTGTGGTCAAATCAGTAAGTGTATATCATAAAAGTATAAGTTGTTCATTTTCATAGAATATTAACGACGAAATCTAATAAGTTTATGGTCATATGAATATTAACGACGAATTATAATAAGTTTATGGGCTTTTAAACTTTAATTTTTTTGAAATAGTCCATCTCGAAGTGGAGTGAAGTTATAGGTAGGTAAAGAAACTCATAATCTGTCCACTAGTTTAATGACAAAATTAAAAACCGTTTCGAAGGTTTAAACCTTCATTTTCAGTGAAAAATACAAGGACATTAGAAGAACTCTTGACACTGTTTAAACTGTAAGGAAAAAAAACCTTACAGTTTAAACAATGTCATATGTAGTTTCCACTGAAGATGAAGGTTTAAACCTTCGAAACATGTATGGTTTTTAATTTTGTCATTAAACTAGTGGAGCAGATTATGAGTTTCTTTACCTACCTTTTAAACTTTATTTTAAGTTCTGTTTCTGAGGTATAATTGCCAAATCTTGAGGATTTTATCGGACATTTAAGATTTAAGTGTGGACCTTTACCCTTTACCCTTTCAGCTCTTATTGGCAGATACACCCTTACCAAACAATATATCTCGTGACATATTGAAGCTGCATTGTTTGGCTTAATGCCCAAGAAATAAATAGTGCTTTTAACGATAAAGTACGCAATGTATGCCTTTATATACATGACAATCGTGTAGAACTAGGTCGAATAGTTTGCTAAAGCGATGCTATCAATACATTGTATGTGATCCATGTTTTGTACCAGAGAATTCTGTAAATGTTACCTAAATTGAACACTAGTAAGTACAAACTTGAGACTGAACTGCTGTTTGGTCGTTAGCGTGGTACAATAGTTTATTAACGGTTTAAACACACTGGCTATAGCTCCTTATTATTTGTTGAAAATAATGGTCATATGTACAGAACAAATCCAAATAATCCTTATGATATCAAATGATACAGGGTAGAAGCAATAACTAAGTTTTATATATTCTACAGTATGTCCACGGATGGGGTTTACAAGGGGACAAATGGACTAAAAATTGGAAGATACGAAAAAAGTCAGTCTTAGTAAACGGTTTTCCTTGTCTAGAAAATACGATTCATCATAAGAAACTTCAATTTTTTTATACAGGGTGGGTAAAAACTACAAAAATGTTATTTTGCTTAAGAGTAAACATACTTTATTTTGAAAGATACAAAAAAGCCACTTTTAATGAATGTGTTTTCTACACAACAAACCGAAGTAGAACAATTCATTAGAAGGTTTACCTATGTAAAAATTATTTCCCAAAAAGTATTCTCTGGCACACCTCTGACTTGGTGAACCTAGTTAAAATCATAATGACACTTACGGTGATAGGTACTTGTTGTCAATGTCTTTATTTAATGAAGATATTATTTAAGTAGAAATGCTTTCTACGGAACAAAGAGTTTTTATAATACAATGTTATGGAGATGGTCAAGTTTCATACCGGTACGTCATGGAACAATTTACCGAGAAATTTATAGGAATCCCAATAACTAGGATGGCAATCTGCAAGTTAATAAAAAAGTTCAAGAGAACTGGTTCGGTTTTGGACCTCAAAAAAAGAAGAAATACGACTATGATGATGCTGCTACAGCCTTATTTCTTCATTCTGTTGAAGAAAATCCTATCGAAATCGTGTTACTCAGTTGGAAGTTGTGAAAAAAAGTCAAATTAAGAAGATTCTTAAAGCAAATAAATTGTGTCCGTATAAACCACACTTTAATCAAAGCTTGGAAGAGGGAAACGAAGCGAAACGACTTGATTTTTGCCTGTGGATAGGAGACAAACTTTTAAGTGGAAATGTTGATTTTTATAATTGTATCATGTTTTCTGATGAAAGTACATTTTCAACAAATGGAACCGTTGAAACCCAGCACGTTAGGTACTGGTCTTTAGAAAATCCCGAATTCAGAATTATGACGAGAAGACAATATTTCACAAAGGTGAACGTGTGGTGTGCGATATCCATCCATGGCATTATAGGGCCATATTTTTTTTGATAACACGTGCAATAGATTATCATATTTAGAAATGCTGGATACATTTTTCAATGATGAACTCGAAAATCTACCATTAAATTTTCGACAAAATATGTATTTTCAGCAAGATGGTTGTCCAGCCCATTTCGCTCGTGAGGTTAGAGAACGGCTTGACCGCAGATTTGGTCCAAGGTGGATTGGCAGGCATGGCCTAGTTTTGTGGCCCCCAAGAAGTCCCGACTTAACCTTGGCCGATATGTTTTTATGGGGCCGTTTAAAACAAATTATTGTTTTTGCAACCGCAATACTAAATGATATTGAAGTGCTGAAGGGCAGAATTATCCAGGCTGTCCAATCGATATCTCAGGAAGAAATCAGAAATTCTTTCACTTATTTGAGGAAGCAATTAGAAAAATGTGTCGAGTATGGGGGTGGAGTTTTTGAATTATGAAATCGCATTCTTTTCATGTTAATAAAAATGTTCGTATTATTATTATAATTACTTCATTAAATAAAGACATTGACAACAAGGATCACCTATTCATGATTCAAGTAAAAACGTTTATTAAGAGTGACTTTTTTTCGTATCTTTCAAAATAAAGTATATTTACTCTTAAGCAAAATAACATTTTTGCAGTTTTTACCCACCCTGTATAAAAAAATTGAAGTTTCTTATGATGAATCGTATTTTCTAGACAAGCAGAAACGTTTATTAAGAGTGACTTTTGTTCGTATCTTTCAATTTTTAGTCCATTTGTCCTCTTGTAAACCCCATCCGTGGACATACTGTATACGTTAACTTCGAAACTATGAGTTATTACAATAGATAGACAGTGAAAGAGTGGCTTCAAATCATATGATCTATCGTGGGCCCATTCTTTGTACAGTACGTTCTATTCTCTTTGATTACCCTCCAACAAAATGCTAATTAACTACCCAGAGTCGCTTTAAATTGGGAATAAATTGGGGAAAAATCAAAACTTAACGTTCTGATGTCGACAATAGTGATCGATGTGATAGTCACTGAACGTACAATGCATAATAGGTACTGTAAAGCTGCGTCCACACATAAGGTTTGACCTGATGTTTTACTTGTTCAAGTAAAACGTATCATTGAAAACATTAGGTGTGGATAGGATCTAACATAAGGTTTTACTTACTTATTCAAGTAAAACGTATCAGTTAAAACATTAGGTGTGCATAGTATAACGGACGTTTTACTTGAAGGGAATGAAGACGGGCGGTCACTGAGGAAACTGAAGGGCTTTGTTTTCAGGTGAGATATCCGTCTTACAAAGCATGTAGACACGTTTCTATAGTTTTGCCTGACAGTTTTACTTGAAGACCTAAAACGTGAGGTGAAACCTTATGTGTAGACACAGCTTTAGATTTACGATCTTTGCTGTGCATGACCCATTACTAGAACACACACCACACCAATTAATGATCGAATATTAAAAAATGCATATCGAAATTAATAAGCTGTTATAACCATAAAGTCTATAATACTGAGCGCTACGCAAATATTTTATCGCTGAACTTTGTATTTTTATTCGAATTCTCGGTATCGAATTTTTAATGTTAAGTAAATGAATTACATTGAATTTGAGTAGAACTCTGTATTATATACTTTATTGGTTGAAATGATTTTTATTTTTAATTTAGTAAAAGTCCAAAGTGATAAACTGTCGCATTGATTGTTCACGAAACGTTTTTCTGTGTAATGTATTTAGAACAAATCGCAATTTTATTGTTAGCTCGAGTGATATGGCGATATTTTTGAGCGAGATCTCTCTCTAACTGGTTAGTTAGATTTTATGCAGCACTTATCGCGTACAAGACGTATCAAGACATAAACTACTCTGCTCTAAACTCTAGAATCTATTTTGCATCAGTTAAAAGAAAAATTATAAAAATTGGTTCATTATTAACTAAATAACATCACTTAACATTATTAACTAATTTGGACATGTATTTTGAAATATTCGAGAATTAATTGAGTTAGTATAGGGTGTCCGGAAAAAGGAGGTCAATCCGTTAATCATATATTCCTTGAGCAAAAATAATATTACTTTTATAATGCCATTTTTCATTTTTGACCCTCATGTACGATATACAGGGTGTTAAAGTTTGAAATTAAAAACTGATTTTTTTGAATAATTCGACTATTTAATGAGATATTAATTTAAAATTTGGTACATTACGTAAGCACAAAATGTTACATCTTTTGAGAGGAACAAAACAAGAAATGTTTGTCAAATACTCAAAATAGGGGGAGTCCAGTTCCCGCTGACCACCCCTATTTTTTTAGTGTGTGCGCCAGTGACTTCTAAACTATATTTTTTTAGGTAACCATTTATTTTTGATTATTTTTTCTCCCTTATAAAATTTCGATCAAATCATATGTTTTGGAGATAATTTGAACAGAATGGATCCTTACCAGATGCCAGCGCGGCTGACGGTAATCCAATAATTTTCAAATGCTAAATCAAGTCAGCCATTGTGGCATTACCATGGATACGGCATCGTTGTTTTATTTGCTGTCAAATTAAATATTACTTTTTTTTAAATTTAAATTTATATTTTTACTATTTCTTCAAAACACACTGCCCGATTTACTTGATGATTTGACTCTAATAGTAAGACAAAATATTTGGTTTCAACTAGACGGTGCTACCCCGCATTTTGCTATAAATGTTAGGAACTATTTACACCAAATCTTTCCTAATCGCTGGATTGGTCGGGGCCATGATGCTCATGTTAAATGGCCACCCCGTTCCCCAGACCTTACTCCTTTGGACTATTCAGTCTGGGGGTGTATGAAAGATTTTGTGCGAGAATCATTTAATAGAAAGAATACTTCAAGCTGGACAGCAGTTCAGGTTAAAACCACATATTTTCAAAGGTTAAGATTTTCTTTAATACAGAGAGCTCGCATGTGTATTAAAAAAAATGGAGGTCATATCGAGCAATTCCTTTAGACTATTTGTTTTGTTTGTTTTTTGTTACTAACGTTAATTTAAAAAAATAATATTTGAATATAGAAATTTGTTTCCATTTTCCTTCGTCAGACTAATACCCAGACGCGTTTCGCCGTTTTTATGTACCACCGCGAGATGTCGCGACGATTATTATACTCCTTTCGAAAATAATATGTTTTGAGTATTTGTTATCTTGTTATGATGTTTCAAATTTATTTAATAAGTAATAGTAAATTATTGTCTTAAGAACGAATGATAACAATGGTGTTTACTTTTATATGAAGATTAGCAATAGTAAGTTCTTAGTAGGTCAATAAACTAATTTCATTTAACTGAATTAGTACTACAGGTTTTTATCTGTACGGCACTGTCCTTATTTTTGGTTAGTCTTTTGTTTTCGGTATTGTCACTTATTGCAAAGTTTTACTTAATTATATCTTGTATCCATGGTAATGCCACAACGGCTGACTTGATTTAGCATTTGAAAATTATTGGATTACCGTCAGCCGCGCTGGCATCTGGTAAGGATGCATGCTTTTCAAATTATCTCCACAACACATGATTTGATCGAAATTTTATAAGGGAGAAAAAATAATCAAAAATAAATGATTATCTAAAAAAATATAGTTTAGAAGTCACGATACAAAAAATTCTTTAAGAAATTACATATTTCGTATAAATTAAAGAACTGAAAAAATTTAGCCTAATTTTCCAAATTTTTATTATCCTACGACTCCCTAAAAATGATTCCGTCTGAAATAAGTACTAACTGACTCAACCAGCTAAATCCGATTATGTCTCTTGGACTTATCAACTCTATTTAACTTTATTTATTAAAGTTGTTGACCTCAGTAAAGGCTTTTTAAGAGGATTAGGTTTGAGATCTTAAGAATAATTATTTAGTCTTTATAGAATTCAAAATGAAGGATCGCCACTTTAAGAGTCAGTCATTATATTTTATTTACGTAAAACGTGCTAAAGTATAATATTTCTCAAATCACAGGGTTTGACAAATTGGAGCAGAAAAATTAATAGGTTCGTTGGCAGCGCAAAATTTCCTTCCGGTTGCAAATTTCGTTCTTAGCATGTTCGGTTATGTACAATACAAATGCCAAACGTATTCTTATTCTTGCTCATTTCTGCTCTGTTTATAGTTTTGGAATGGATATGTAAAGAATAATGAGCCGATTGAGCAAATGCGCAGAATCTAAACCAATAAGTCCGTACCAGTACCAAGATTACGAACACCCAATTTTTCGTCGGTGGTCACAGATTTTGCATCTGTGAACTCTTAAAATGTGCATGTCTTGTACAGTTTGTAACTTTTTCTGACTGTTCTTTTTTTTTATGATCAAACACAAGTACTATAGGAAAAATTCTTTAGGGCACTCTGGGAGTGGTGCATGTGCGCAAAAAGCGATTCACGTTGGTTTTGAATCGTTGGAGGTTAAATTCGTTGGGAAAAACGACCTCGGGAAAGTCGTTCCATAAGGATGAAGTCCTCCAGATGAAAAAATTCTTAAAAAGTTCGAGGAGAAGTAAGCTTAACCACATATGGATGGGCGGTAGTGGTTCGTCGTGTATATCTGCTATTCGCCGCTCTGGGCGGACTTAAATGGGCAAGGTCAGCCGAGCACTTTCCATGAAAATATCTGTAAAAGAGAGTCAAATCCCCAACCTGTCTTCGATGTTCTAGGCTGTCGAGGTTCTTCGTCAGCTCGTGGTCTCCAACCAGACGAATATCCCTTCTTTTGATGGAATCCAGTAGCTGAAGAGTATGTTTGGGTGCAGAGCTCCAGACATGAGAGCAGTACTCTAGTGATGGTCGAATCTGGGCTTTGTATAGTGTCAAAAGCACCTGGGTTCGGAAGAGTACAACAAGTTTCTGAGAAGCTATCTTGGCGATTGCCACAAAGTGGTATCTGCAATGTTAACCTTTTTAGAGTTCTGCGAACAAACCTAATATCATTATATTAAATTGCTTAATTCAAATCCTCATTTATATGAAATTAATCCTCTCTGACGTTCCTAGACCGTAGATTCTCGTAGGTATATATATATAAAGTTATACGTTGGTACCCTTTGGGCTTTTAGGCCATAAAGGAAAACTAAATGCCTACATAGGTATATTTATATCTCGATTTTCTATCGCATATTTCTTGATAAAACGGTGCGATAACCGTTTTGGTAATGGCCCATAGAAAAAAAGTAAAGAATAGGAAACAGTTAGAATTATGTTTTCAACAAAAGTTAGTGGCAAATGGAAAAGCGACGGCGATATTATTTTCTGCATTTTTTAAAATTTCACATCGGCATTTAAGCCGATCAGAGACGCTTTTCTGTTTGGTTACCATGGAAACCAATATTTCCGGAAATTATGGACTTATTCGGCAGAACCCATCGATCTGTAAGCGATTAGTAATCATCTGCTGAATGCACTGAAAAAAATCGATTGCACAAATCGATGGGAAATCGGACGCCATATTTCCATCGAATTTAAAAAGCGATTTGTGATTTGACAGCCATTTATATCACTGTTGTTTGTCAGTTTGACTGACTTGACTGTCAAATAAAAATAAAAAGATTTTTTAGGTGTGACATTTTCTTACTGTCACAACAAATCCAATCACTAGGGAGATTACAAGTGAAAATCTGGATGTTTTTTCTGACCCGCCTGGTCAATTCTACATGAAAGCGCTTTATTCTCGTCAAACACACCGTTCTTGCTTAAAACAATTAAATTCAAATTGCTCAGTAATGTGAAAATCAAATAGCACAAATATATATTTATTATCAGACAACCAACTTATCTTACTCAAAGAAAATGTTACTATCTCCATTTCCACCCTCTATCCTCTGATAAAATTGTAAGATAATACGATATAGTAAGGAGGAAAAGCTGTAAGCAGAAAGGCAATAGAAAGGTGTATTCAACAAAAAACCTGTTCGTGACAGATGCCACAAAAGATAAGATATACGATGAACTGGATCACAGCCTTCGTTTGTAATGTTGTATGCTTTGGTTGGTTACAGGAAAATCTATAATCGGAAGTTTTAGTTACTTTATTTTCTTGGCTTTTTATAGAATTGTTATGTTCAGTTTACTTGTAGGGTTAAGATGTCAATATAGTATAGGGGATGTATGAATAATTGTATATTAATAATAGTATATTATATACCATGCAAGAGCCCGTTACACACGAATACGAGACGTACTTAGAAATAATGTGTAATTGGCTTACCACTAGAGTGTATGAGTTTAGTATGACTTTATATTTATTTTTATGTTAAATTATCGATATGCAATTAAATCATTTTCTGAATAGGTACTCACATGGTTATCAATTCATTAGTCAATCAATTCTTGATACACTTATTTTCCATAGCTCTACCCGGATTTTTCTAGCAATGAATTATTTTCTGTAACTTCCAGTGGCGTTCCCTCAATCTGAATATCGTAGTCACTCGTACCAACGAATACTTATAAACAGCCGTGTTAACACATCGAAGCAAGTATGAACAAACGAACAAACCAGGTATCCATTACGTCTGGAATCAGCTGACAAACGCACGTGCTTTTCAAATGTCACTTTTGCCAAAATTTTTATTATTGTCAATATTTTAAAGTGACATTTAACCAACAAAAAACATTCAAACTCCTTTTATTTGATTTACTAAGTAGTGAAAATCAAATATTAGGATTTTGACATGTTTCAAGCTGTAAATATCACTTTAAAATAATCCTTACACACTCTTATATCATTTTTTGAACTCGTAACGTAACTACAAATGAAAAATTAAACTTCAGAAATAGTAGTAGTTTTATTAAAAATAGGAAGTAAATCATAATTTACATAAAATATTTTACCATCTTCAACTGGGCTCTAGGTCCTAGCAAATATTTCAGGCTTCAAGTCCGAGCATATTTTTTGAGCCCCATATGATTTATGGAAAGAAATTATTATCGATGCTTACTCTCAGTAAAGATGACTAAATGAATATTTCAATTACAAATTACTCACTTGCACCAAAAAGGAAGACGTTTTTCGTAAAAGATTAGAATATTAAAAATTATTTTAAAATTTAAAGATGCGTCTTCTTCACCATTTTAAATCATATCAGATGTTGCTTGATTTCCATGCCCGCCAGACGAAGGAAGTTAGCTTGTTTAACAATTCGTGCTGTTCGCATTCTATGCCTGTCTCTGTCTGCAGCAACCTTCCCTAATTCAGTAAAGTGAGACAAATATGACCAGGATCAAGTCGCCTGCATAAACACTCACTTTTGGGCTTTCCATATTAACTCTACGTAAGTCTGATATTGACGCTTAAATGATAGAGTGAAACAGATAGATAAAAGTAGGTTACTTGTGAGCGTATGGAGCAGAGTAGGCTTAGCATCACTTCCAAGGCCTTCTTACGTGTTTCGATCCCCCCCATAAGCAGTCTCACCGGGCTGACTCGTACTTTACTAATTAATAATGTTGACGTTAAAATTGCCTGTGTTAAATACATGACATTTAAGTTGTCAAGGAGACGCGATTTATTACACAGCCAACTATGCGCAAAATCTCTTGGAAACATTCACGATTTTGGTCTATCGCTCGGGTAATGTGATTTGTGCACAGCGCTTGGATTCTAACATTACAGTGTGTGTAACTAGACTCTTACTGATAAAGTAAACAGTGTGTAAACAGTAGATGGTTACTAACATAGGAGTGGAAAAAACGGGTTTAATACCTTCATTTTTAGAACTATATAGCTCGATAGAGGCTCAACCGATTTGAATAAAGTTTTCTGATTTTAGAACGTGGTTTATGCGAACGTGGTTTTATGCTACTAGGAATGGTTTTTCAATATACAGGGTGTTATGGAAATGACTTATTATATTTAAATGGGTGACTCAGTGGGTGTCATATAGAGAAAGTCTACATACTTTTTTTTTAAATCGAATATCTAAATACTAAGGTAAAAACCCTTTTTACCCACATACTGTCGCCCCGTTCCATCTGGATTCACTTAGCAACACTGTGGGTCACTAGGGTATACTAACAGTGTTGTCAGATCACACCGCGTGTCTCGCCGTATCTTGAATACCGGCCGCACGCCGCTTCATACTTCAGTATGTTTCGAGATTCGGGAGTGGAACGACCTTGGTTCCACGACGTAGAGGGTTCCACATGCTTGACGTATACGAATTTTAAACGTTTTGTTAGTTGTATTGCCCGATTTTTTTTGTTGTGAAATAATTCATAATAATAAATGTTGTGATGTGATTTCAAACTTGTGTGATATTATCTACTGTTGGTTCTGTTGAAAAACAGACTTTTTGTGTTTTATTTTTTTACGGAATTTAATTATAAAACGGATTATTTTAAAATGACATCGAAGGTAAGAGAGTATATACCTTAAAATTGTAGTTTTTTTGTTCCTAAAAAGTTTGAAAAAGAAGTGGTAGCGCGCGTCAAAGACGTCTTGTTGTCAAAAACAGAACACGTGCGTTTAGAATTATGTGCTTCAATATGACAACATCGCCTATAATGCGCTAACCTCTTTTGTACCTAGAGACTGCCTCAATAAAATATTGATTGCGAAGGGCCTCAGGAGCGGCCACGTAAATTTTGAGATTTCATATAAAGTGTATATTTCGCTTAATAATTCAAAGCACCATTTATGGTTATTTTTCTTCAATTCATTTTCATCTCGGGATTTGCCGGTTTAAATATAATACGTCATTTCTATAACACCCTATATACAGGACGAAAAAGTGATGTAAAAAACAAAAAGTTTGACTCGTTGCCATTTTTTTTTTAAATGCGATCTACCAAACTCGAACAACCCCCTCAAATGTTACATAATGTTAAATTATTGAACGTAGTATTTTTGTTGCTGCAGAACCAAATAAGGAAATCAGTTCGAACATTTAAAAAAAATGAATTTTTTTACTATTGCTATTCTTTTAATGTTGGAAAATAAATTTAAGTTTAGGCACAATTAGCTCGTAAACCGCCACTCTAATAAAAAGAATGCGGTGTTGCCATTTAAGAAAATAAATATTTTTTTAAAACAGCTCCCAATCTGACAACAACGCGTTTATTTTTTCATATTTTACCTAGTCGAATTCTAAAACTTTGCTATAGGACTATCTTTTCAAATAAAAAAGTTAGCTAATGTCAAGTTTTAAACAAATAACCCTGTATATAATTTTGTATAAATATGTTAAAATAACATTGATTTTCGCTTTAAACATTTTAATTTCTTCTAAAGCATATAGAAATATAAAATAAATGGAAAAGCTTGTGCACAGTATTACCAGGCATTAGCTGATTAAAACTAAAAATCGCGTGACGGGTTTATTTATTATGGCTTCCATGCCAGACTGTTGTTGTTGTGAGCCGCATTGTCAAACTGTTACAACCTGCGAAGCAAAATTAAAAATAAATAAATAATTTGTATATTCTTGACAATTTTGTGAATGTAAAATTCATATCAATAACTTGTGGTTCTTGTTCGGGAACCTAGCGTTGCGGTGGTGTTCTCGCTTCCTAAGCGAAATATCCCCAAAAATAAAAAAGTCTATACTTTTCAGATGGTATTAATATCAAAAATACCAATGTATGGAAAAAATTATTATTTCCCAGACCACCCGATGATACCTTATACAATAAGGGCGTATTTAGTCTACATAGTAGCACTTAAAATACTATTTCAGATTGAATGGTACCAAGAAAAGAAAGCTTTCCCATTGATAGGATGTCACCACCTGTAGACCGGTTTCGAACTCTTTTGTTCTCGTCAGTACAGGGTAGGTGTACATACCCATCACCAGAGAAGCCTCTAATACTTAACGCTATATTATCCTCGGTAGTCGACTAGTCTATATTTTTCAGGTGGTATTAATATCAAATACCAATGTATACGCTATATTATCAACGGTAGAGGACACCTACCATGTACTGACGAGAACAAAAGAGTTCGAAACCGGTCTGCAGGTGGTGTAATCCTATCAATGGAAAATGCTTCCTTTTCTTGGTAGTACCATTCAATCTGAAATAGTATTTTAAAGTATACGCCCTTATTGTTTAAGGTATCATCGGGTGGTCCGGGAAATAATAAATTTTCCATACATTGGTATTTGAAATATCCCAGTTTAATTTACGTTTTGAAAGTCCACCTACCGTTCCGAAAAGCAAAAAAAAAGCAGGCAGACTGGTCTTAAAATTGAATTTCGTAGGTTTTCCTTTAAAATTATTAGTGTAATACATTGATGAAGGTAACCAGTTGAATACAAACCATGCCAAGAAAATAGTCCGTTACCCTTTGGAATAGATCCAAATTACAGGAAAGGAAGCAGATTTGTAACTAATAGTTCCTATAAACTAATTTTGACGTTTACATTCTATTATAGTAAATTCCTTTCGCTTAGAAACTCGAAAAATTTGTGAACTACACGAAAATGCATGTCGATAATTACAAATAGTGACATGTCTATATTTTAACCACGTTTAATTTCTACAAAACCTTTATTTTTTTATTATAAAATCGAAAAACCGGCAACATTGCGAACATTTTTGTTGTCAACACCATAAAATCGCTATATTTATTAATTAATTTCATAAAAGCTACTCTGTATCCCGATTTTTTTTTTAATGAAAATTGCTATAAAAATGTCTACTTTTAGAAAAAAATAGTAAAAATTTCAAATGCGTTTAATGAAAATAATTAGTGTTGCGGACCCTTAAATTCCCACCAACATCGCTAACAGCGTTAATTATCGATAATTCAATTTTAAAAAGCACTGAAAGGTTGAAGTTGTAGGTAGAAGTAAGTATAATAACCAAAAGGACATTTCTCCAAAAACTTTGCGATCCAAACCCTAAAATATTTTCCGTTCTATATTTATACGCCTCATTCTGGTTGGAATTTATCGGGTCTTGATTTCGGCTATTCGAATATAAATAACAATTTCCTATTAGGACGAACGAGGGAATAAGAAATATATAATTAGACGCGCGTTGCGTGTTTCATTTCCTAGAATGTATTGCCAAAGTTTCCATAGTGACAGACGTTTACCTTTGCCCATTCTTTTTTATCGCTTCCTTTATACTTTACTGTAAAATTCACGTAAATTTTGCGACAATAAATCCGAATTTCCTTTACATCGCTGCTGAATCACAAGATCTTCAAGACGATTTCTCAAATATCGCACGAATCTGCTTAATAAAAAAATTAATACTAAATAAAAAATGATGTATGAAGAAATGTTGTCTTTATATAGGTTAGCTGCACCAAGTAAAGTGGCCTATAAAAAGTATCTCACGAACTAAATGATACTTTATTCTGAAAAGTTGTTAGTGGCTATAAGGGATCTAAAAGGTTAACATTACAGAACCGGATATAGTCATGGCAGGACACGCAATTGCACTGGCTTCATCTATTAATTTGCTGGGCGTCAATCTGGGAGGTAATATATGTATTGGCATAACCACGGTGTGGCAATAGCCAAGATAGCTTCTCAGAAACTTGGTGCACTCTTCCGGACCAAAAAGTTGTACACACCTCAACAACTTTTGTCGCTATACAAAGCCCAGATTCGACCATCACTAGAGTACTGCTCGCATGTCTGGAGCTCTGCACCCAAACATAATTTTCGGCTACTGGATTCCATCGAAAGGAGGGCCATTCGTCAGATTGGAGACCACGAGCTGACGAAGAACCTCGACAGCGTAGAACATCGGAGACAGGTTGGGGATTTGACTCTCTTTTACAGATATTTTCATGGAAAGTGCTCGGCTGACCTTGCCGTCTTAATTCCGCTCAGAGCCATCACTGCCGCCCATCCATGGAGGATGGTTTTCTAAGTTCACAAAATATTTTGGATGATGCCGGATCATACCGTAAATGACAGCAACTTCGGAATTTTAAATGTACTATTCTGAATATAGTTTTTTGGATTGTAGGTAATAATCTAAGAACAGTTTTCTGTATAATATAATTTTTAATAGTTTTTTATTATAAATAATTTTGTGACTTTTTAACGCATTATCGTATCGGTAAAGAAAATCATACCTTTTTAGCGGTTACAGCTAGAAAGCTGATATTTTAACAATAGTTTCACAAAGCAATACAGATTTTACAAATTTTTATTCAGGATTTCTGACGTAAATGAATTATTGTAAAAACCTTCTTATTTTGGGGACACCCTGTATTTGATATGATTTGCAACTGGAGGATCGAATTTTCAAATCGAATCGAATTAGGTAGGTATTCCTTCTTTAATATTTTCGGAAAATTATCTTTTTTTAATAAATACACACATAACATCAAAAATAAATGACATTTACTTGATATTTATAAAATTTAATTCCCCTTTACGAGCGTGAAATTGGCATAATTTCCTTTCAACTATGACAAAAACTTAATTAAATTAACAGGTGTAACGATTCTACACGTCGGCGACGTTGGCCAAAAAAAGTGACCACAGTATTCTTTCCTAAATGACGTTATTGTTAAAATCATTTTTAAACCGAATTTGCAGGAAATATTTACAAAAGTAAGTGCTTCTAAAATGAATTTAAACGTAATAAGATCGATTTATAATATCATACAAGTTATTTTAAAAAGATGCAAAAATAAGTCCTTTCTTTTTGGAAATAATTGGAACTTGTGACAAACATTATTAACATTAAAAGAATAGCTTATTAGCAATAATAATCTACTAAAAAATATTTAAAAGATGGTTTCTTTAGTGTCACTCGCATTTATTTAAATAAATTCATTAATATTTAATTTCCACACAATAAAATACAATTATTTTTCCACGAAAGAAATCATTCAGAAAAATTAATAAGAATTCTGCAAGTATAATTTTTATTACGCGGGGTAAACACCAACAGGGCATTAATGTTCTCCAAGAAGCAAATACCTTGGAAAATTGCTTTGCTCGGTCAGACTAATGAAATTTATGCTAATTTTTGCTTTCCCGATTACGGATTAAAGGAAAAACACGATACTGACTAATTTGCTAAATGGACGGATTAAATTGCGGATATATGCCTATTTTTTTATTTTTTATTAGAAATAACTTATGGCCTTTAGTTGGTTATTATTCAAGGTTTTAGGGGACTATTATAGAAGGAAATCGCTTAAAATACTCAAAAGGAATTGAATATAATTTTTTCTGTATTCTCCAGTCGAGAGAATGAGAAAATGTTAACATCCTTTAATATATTGTGATCATTTTTCGCGATCATATGAAACAATCGGTAAACCTTTTCACGGATATCGTGAACATGCCTGTATTTAACAAACTTTTATAGAGATATCGTCGACGGGCAAAGATTTAACAAACCTGAACAACACCCTTCAGTGGTATCGTCAATAGGGCTGTATTTGACAAATCCAAAGAAACTCTTTCAGGAATATCGTCGACACACTTGTATTTAACATACCCTTTCAGGGATATCGTCGGCAGGCTTGTATTTAACAATCTCAAACAAGCCCTTTCAGGGATATCTTCGTTAGGACTGTATTTGACAAACCGGAACAAACACTTTCAGGGATACCGTCGATGAAGGTTGACAAACACGAACAAACCATTTCAGGAATATCGTCAAAAGGCCAGTATTTAACAAACATTTTCAGAGATATCATCGACAGGCATTTATTAAACAACCCTTTTCAGGGATATCGTCCAGAGCTCTGTATTTAAGAAGCCTTTTCCGAGATATGGTCGACTGGCATTTCTTTAACAAACCCCAACAAACCCTTTGAGGCATATCGTCGACTGCCCTGTATTTAATAAACCATTTCAGGAATATCGTCGACAGGCCTGTATTTAACAAGCCTTTTCAGAGATATCATCGTCAGGCATTTATTAAACAAACATTTTCAGGGATATCGTCCAGAGCCCTGTATTTAACAAGCCTTTTCAGAGATATCGTCGACTGGCATTTCTTTAACAAACCCCAACAAACCCTTTCAGGGATCTCGTCGATTGCCCTGTATTTAATAAACCGTTTCAGGGATATCGTCGATGGGGCTGTAGTTGACAAACCCGAACAGGCCATTTCAGGAATATCGTCGACAGGCCTATATTTTACAAACCTTTTTAAGAGATATTATCGGCACCAATTTATTAAACAAACATTTTCAGGGATATCGTCCAGAGCCCGCCCTTATTTAACAAGCCATTTCAAAGATATGGTCGATTGCCCTGTATTTAATAAACCCTTTCTGGGAATTCGTCGACAGTTTTTGTTAAATACAGGAACAAGAATTATGTAAAACAAGGAACGAAAGTAAAAACGCCCGCCTGCTTATAAATTTGATAAAAATTACTAAAATAATAAATCCAGAGATAGCATGCAATCTAAATATTGTAGATATTCTCAAAAATCTCGCTTACAAATTTCAAACTTGTTGTTAGGCAAATTACCGGGCTGTTCTGTACAAAATTAATTAACCTCATGAACTCCCTGAAATAACTTTTTTTACCCAGATCAAGCTTTTTTATTTATCCTTACTTAAAACGGAAAAATACGTAAAAATGTTTTTAGATCAGTATAATAAAATGGGAAAATGATACCATAAATTTCTGTAATCATGAGGTTCCTGCATGTCTGTCCATTTTAGTATTATTGTCAAGAATATTTACCCTAGGAGAGATGTGACGTGAATTTCCGATTTTCAACATTATTTACTGACAGCGAGATATACGATGGGCAGTTTTAAAATTGACACCCTGTATATTCATACCCTGCATATGCTATACTTCTTTGTTGATAGATTTTTTTGTTGTCAGCTACATTTCTATATTTGTTGTGTAATTTTTTCTAACAAATAATTGTGAGCGTAGTATAATTTAATACACTTCAAGCCGACTAGGTCAATATTGAACTATGACATTGCAATGCTGACCTTACATAAGTATAAAACATTTCTTAAGGTACTGTTTCGTTCAGTCATCGTTATTGACTCTGCACTTTTGTCGGAGATACATTTTGTATTTTTTCGCAACAATTTTCGTTCCTTTAGCATCAAATTGTCAGAAATGATCATTCGGAATTAAAATGCTATAGAAACCTTAAACGAGATTCGCTAAGAAACAAACAAAGAACATTTCTCTGTCAAATTGCTACATGACACTTACAATTTGTACACAAATGTTCATGTTATCTCAGTCTTAACTTTCCGCAGAAAAACTTCTTCATTTTCAAGTCCACTACGGTTTTACACGTCATTACACCGCATAAAAGTCATCAAAAATGTCAAAAAAAGAAATCCAGTTCACTCGTATAGATCGCGATTCACCCGGAATATTTTTACAGGAGCCAAACCCACTTTTCTTCTATTAGGAAACGTTAGGTTCCACCTAAATTAAATATTTAAAAGTTTCCTTGACGAATGGGGGAAATTTTTATAGTTTTCATCGAGGGACACTTGTCAATTTTCGCAATCACGATAGTTTCAGTCAGAAATGCCCGTTCGCGTTGCCTCGATATTTCGCAAGGCCCCCTTTGGCGCAGAGTAGGGAAAATACTGAAAACTCAAACCCTCAATGTTGAGTTTCAGCGCCATATTGAGCTTGCGTCCTGAAAAGCCCCGGTGACGTCACAATCGATAGAAAGGTGGCGGTTAGACGGCTGGGTTTTCCAAGTTTGAACGTGAAAAAATCTATTTCGACTTATTTATTATTTAGTTATAATTCTTAGAATTGTTCCTTCTCTGCGTAAGTTCCGTGTAATTTGTCCTGTGAATTGTTGAATATTTAAGATATTTGGCTTTGGAGTTTATAACTATTTATTTAAATAATTAGATTATCAAATGCTTATAAATGAATATTGATTGATACGATACATAGTGCTGTTTCTTTTTTATAATATATTGTATAACACATTTTCAATAAAACTCTTTAAAAAATTACAACCTGACTCAGAGTCTACATTTTCATACAGTTTACGGCAGACTTGGCACAGTCTAACCATATTTAGTTAAGAGTTACTCTTTTTCCACAAACAATATTTAAATTTAACACACAAACACTGAAAAACAACAAAGATTTTTATTTAATATGACAGTTGTTAATCCGGTAGTGTCAAACGTGAAATCAGGTATGAAAGACGGTCGTTCAATATAAAGGGTGTTATGGAAATGACGTATTATATTTAAATGGGTGACTCCTGGGGTGTCCTAGAGAAGCGCTACATATTTTTTCTTTTTTTAAATCGAACGTTTAAAAAGGGAGGTAATTCACCCCTAAACCCACCGGGTTACTCCTCAGCACATTCATATATGATCATATTACATTGCCAAGCTGTGTAATCAACAGATGTTCAAGCCCAATGTTGCCAACTGTGTAGAAAATAACTTTAGATTCTTATAAAAATAATATTTAGTTTACCTAGTATCCAACTAGAAGTGAATCCAGGTGCCAGTACACTAGCAAGTAATCCAGGGCACAGAGACATCTTCAGGTTTTTGTTTCTTTTTCTATGGGAAAAGCTTTATGCTCATCACGTACCCTGATGATAATGTTGAACTGCATAATAAGCTTATACCCACTAAACCCCATTCGTCCTCTTATTTCCAATCTCTCGGAACATTTGCACTAAATCACTTAAAGGAACACACAGACACCCACGAGTTTCCAATTATTTTTTTTTGAAGATATTATGCACTTATTAGATTACACAAAAGCAATAAATACTAACGTATAATTACACTTTAAAATACCTACCGTACACATAAAACAACAGCACTATAGGATACAAATTATTTCGCAATTGAAATTCAGAAATAATAAAACGCTAATTTCTAATGGGCTAATCAAATTTATTAATCATTTACTGAAGAAGAATGATGAAATAATTATGTTGATAGACCCTTCCATCCCTTTAAAATAAATACTCTCGTCCAACCAGCGCGGTTGCCATTTCCGAGACTATCATTATAAAGAAAAGTATTACAGAATTATTATGAATATAACCTTATAAAACATCGAAAGTGGCAACGCTGTATTTTTAAGTATCAACCCCAGTCGAGTAAAAAAGAATATGCAACCGTTTCTGCAATATCAGCTATTCCTCCAAAATTAGCCGGCCGATTTCATACTGCTGTTTCAAGCAGATTTGTGTGTTAAATTATATGTTAATACTTAAACCCGAGTTTAAATTATTAAGTTATTTGTTCTTTTCGCGACGGCAGTGCCCCAGTCCAGCAGTTCAATATTGATCGACGGAACCAACGTGTTATTTAGACAATAAGGGCGTACTTTTGCCTACACAGTAGCACTTTAAAATACTAATTCAGATTGAACGGTACTTAGATGTATTGTGACGCGAAAACTATGTGATTTTGTGATGTGAGTACTTGGTGTTTCTTATAAATTAAGTTGGTTTTAAATAAGTCCGAAAAGGTAAATAAAATTGCCGTTTTTTTTTCTAAAGGGTAAGTGGCATTTATAAACTTTTAAGTTGTTCAGATCTGACGGGTGTCGTTCGAATTGAACAAATGAGAACATACCTGACCATTTAAAAACTCCGCGGCGGTTCGTTCGAGTCAGTTCAAGTTTATAAATCAGATATTGTTTCCTAGCGAATTGAACTGAACGTAAAAGTTTATAATAATGTGAAATATAAAAAATAAACAACTTGCAATCTGTCAAACGGTTATTGACTTTCTAAAGAGTTTACCCTGAAGATATGACAACACTGTTGACATATGTTGCTTTGTTTACCTTCCTGACAGGGGCATCACATGGTCATTTTTGGTTTGACATAAGGTCATGTACACACAGGGCATATTAAATTAAAGCGCCATTTTTGGATATTTTTCCTCAATTTGTTTTCATCTCAGGAATTGCCGATTTAAATATAATACGTCATTTCCATAACACCCTGTATACTAATTTTCGGAGCTCCTCGATTGTTTTTGTTTACAACCTACCTAAGAATGTGAATTATTTATTCTTCAAGGAGTGTAAACCAAAGTGGTATCCTCATTGGGTCAAAGCAATACCAATTTTTAAGGAAATTAATAACTTTTGTCCCTTTTATCGCTACGCCACTGGATGGGTACCTCCATCAAATATCGGACATCGACGAACAATCCCGATGGCCCATCGGGTGTCTCACGAGACGCATGCGCTATCAACTGTCTGGGATATAACCAATAAAATTAGCGCTAGCTACCTGTAACCATTGACAACGAGACTATGTTGCCATATTTTTAGATTAAAAGTACTTTAATCTAAAAAATATACTATTTTCATTTAAATATCAACATAAATAGTTTGGAAAGAAGTTTTTAATAATATTGACACTATAATAGAATATTGATTTCTTATATATACGTAAATGTAAATTTAGATTTTTTTCGGTAAGATATTAATAAATTAAAATTTAATATATGTGACAACATTGTTAACCCCAGAATTATTTTTGCCCGTATTCCTTTCGTAGCTACAGATAAACTTGTCGACGTGTACTGCGCTTAACTAGGCCATTTGAGAGGATATAAATACGTTCTAACTTTGCTATTAATTACTTTTAACTATACCTACCATTAACAATTTTACATACATATAACTATGCGATGAATTACTCTCATTAATATTTTATGGTTTCAGTTAACACATCTTTCGATATATGGATTGGCTTTATTTTCTATTATTAAAAGTTATGGTGTTATAATTTGTCTAGCATTATATCAACGAAATGTCGAAGATTGAATTTGAAAAAAAGTTGTAAATTTGGTTTCATTTAAAAAAATTATTTACCAATATCCCTTTGTATTTTTAGGCATATTTTTCCGGTGTTTGTTCGAAAATGCTTGAGTTTGAAGAAAACCCACATACTTCTAGTCGAGAAGCAGCCCCAATATTCGATGTTAGCCATTCATCAATTATTCGAACATTACAAGAAAATAAAATGTATCCCTATAAAATGATACCTACTATGAGCTCATGGAAGACGATTTTGATAGGAGAATGTATTTTTGTGAACAAATGACGGCAATGTTAGATAACAATATGATCCAATTAGAACATGTTTTGTATTCTGATAAGTGCACCTTTACACTTCACGGTCATGCTAATCGTCAGAATTGACGCTATTGGTCTTGGGAAAATCCTCACTGGATTAGAGAAGAACATACGTAATATCCTGACAAGGTTAATGTTCGGGCAGGAATTGTTGGAAATCATATCATAGGTCCCTTTTTCATTAATGACAATTTAAAGGAATTATTTAGCACTGCTCCAAAATAATGTCTGGCCAACTTTAACAAAGAACTTTAACAAAGTTATATCCTGATCCAGCAAACCCACAACTTCCAGCGAATATGATATGATTTCAGCAAGATGGAGCACCGCCCCATTACCAAATCAATGTCCGGCACTACCTCAACCGAGTATTTCCAAATCGGTGGATAGCGATGGAATAGCCAGCACGATCCTCTGATCTGACGCCATTAGACTTCTTCTTATGGGGTTATGTCAAAAATATTGTATATAAAACTATACCCCTGGATTTACCGGACTTAAGAAGACGAATAACGCTGATATTGAGTAACGTTAGAAGAAATTTCTATTTAAGATTAGGATGTTGCCAAGACGTTCGCAGCGAGCAGTTCCAACACCTCCTACAAAACAGTATTACTTATTAGTTTTTGCGTGTGTTATTAATATTTGCAATAAATCTGAAAACACTTAATGTTTCCGAAACCGTTGAAGATAGCTATAGGATATTGGACATTAAATAGGTATGTTTAAAATTTTCTGAGGGTCCAAAAATTGGATAATATACAGAGTGTTGCATTTAAAATAAGTTGGTATTGGATACTGTTACATGACACACCATGTATGAAAAGTTCTTATTGAAAAAAATGCGCAACTACAAACACCAATTGCTCGCACGTGCGATTAAGTAGTGCAGTTTCTCTGTAGTAACAGGTGGCGGGTGGCAGCGGGGGATAGCGGGGCTATGGCGATTTAACATGGAAAAGGAGCACAGTTTTTGTGTGCACCGCGCTGCGCTGTTGTCTGTTCGTGCATCTAGTTAGAAATTCGAGCGTGTATGTTTTAATATTTTAATATTATATATTTTTTAAGTTAAAATGAATAGTTGACGGTGGACTATTTAAGAAATAACTTGAGCTCTTGAAGTTTGGAGCAAAAAATTTAAGTGAAGAATGCGGGGGCACCTAAATCCGAAATTAATTTAACGCAGAAATGAAATATGTGGAAAAAAAATTATAGAGGGTATTCCAAACTTAATGAGGCTGCTATTGATCAATTTTTTACAATTAAGAACCGAAGAATGGACTTTACGTTTAAGCACTATTGTGTAGGGTCAATAAATGTTGTGTATTTCGATAAATGATACTCGATATGATTTAAACTAAAAAAACACTGAAAATAGGAAGAATGCCAACTTGTCAGTTTCGTGGCTCGATTCGTTCTCGTCATAAAACAGTTAACTATTGTTCTCGTCTTGGTTGCGCCTAATGACGTAGCCGTAGATGGCGTAGTGGTATTAGACATCATTCGGTTCTCTTGATAACTCGTAGATGGCGGTAGTATTGGACATCATTCGGTTTTCTTGATAGCTCGTAGATGGCTTTAGTAGTATTAGTAGTGGACTGTATAAATATTGTTACGAGGGTTGCATGCGACGACGTTAAGATCCGACAGCTATACACACTAAGAAAACCTTTCTTATTTTCCAAAAGTTGTATTTCCTTGTGTAGAATTAAAAAATAAATAAAAATATGTTTTACCTAACGCATTTTCTTATTACTTTTTTTCTTTCTACATTTAAAACGCCTAGAAAGTAATTGTTTGGTCATTACACAAAAATAAAATTTTAAAAATAATTTCACCATACTTGTGAACCCCCTGTATCATAGGTCACGAGCCGCCACTGTACCCTATGAATTTACAGTTCTCACTACTTAACTAACCATTAATTAAGTTGGTCGCCTTGTTTTTGATTGTAAAGAATTCGTCAGTTCTTCTACAATTTTTCACGAAGAAACAAATTTTTATAACGTTCCTTAACTTTTATTAATAAATACATCTGGTAGGTATTTACATAAATCACATATAAAAATATAGTTAAATATCATTCAAAAATGATTCCTAAAATCTCTTCTGCTGCTGCTGTTCTTCTTGTTGAGGATGAGCAGCAATATATTCCAAAGCCTTCAGGATGGCACTGGGAATTGGTGGAGGGGTTGGGAGAGCGTTGCCCGTGGGCTGGTATCCATTCTCATCGGCAATGTAAGAGATCTGGATTTGTTGGTTGTCAGGCGTCTGGAATTGAAAAGATCCCGAGACAGACTTGAGGGCTTGTTCAGGACCTTGGGGTTGGATTTGACCTTGTTCTTGCGCGGATATACCGTTATCTGTTTCATATCTGGAATATAAAATCAAATTTGATATTTTAAATTGGGTCGAATTTTTAAGGCTACTTTTTTATGTCGGTCTGCCCTCTCTATGTTTTTAAGCTAGAATCCTAGTTATGGAACGTAGTAATATTCTCATAAATTAGTTTAATAAGTAAAATAAATATAAAAACTTGTACCCATATTGGTAACTTCCTTCCGGTGAAATGTCCAAGTCTGATCTGAGAATTTGTGCCTGTTTCGGATCACCGGCGGGTAGGGCAACAGCAACAGCTAAGATGGCGGAAAATATAGCCTGAAAGTTGATAAGATAATCTAAATATACCAGGAGAAGTAAATTTATTTAACGAGATATACTGAAGAGAACGCAGGAGTTCGAAACCTGCATGCAAGTGATGACATCCTATCAATAGAAAACGTTTCCGCTTCTTCGAATGACCATTAATTTCTTGTTGTTACTTCTGATGATAGGGAAAAGATGTTTTGGATGATGTTGAAGGATATTTTGAGAAAAATACTATGGTTTTGAATTTTCAGGAAGAATTGCCCTTTTTTCTTTAAATGAGAACCACTTAACGTATGGCATAGCTTCTTGGGGTTGTTGCAGTCTAGAGTTATTGTGTACCTACAATATTAGTTTTGCAAAAGAGTGCCCTAAGATTGTAGTGTTAATTTATGTGCACATTGCAGACCTTTATTCATTAGGGAGAGAATTTTAACTGTAATAAATAATCTTCATTCTTAAAACGGTTTGCTTAATTCATAAAAATTACACCCTATAGGATGAAGGAATGACAATAATATTTTTTTTTATACTCTAAACCTTAACCTCAAAAAAAGGTTGATCAATGTCGATAAAATGAACTGTTTTCGAAAAAAACATTTTTTTTTGTTCATACATTAAATGAATGCGGGCATATTCAGTATACGTAAATTCCATTAGTAAGTTAGTAACTAATAAGACAAACGAAAAAAAACGCAAGTTTCAAGACACTACCATAAACTGACACTGGCACAAATATTCTTATTTAAATCGGTACATGTGAAAAATACCATCACAACAATGAGGGAATTTTATGAACATTAAACAACAACCAATGCAAAAAAATATATTGAACAAAATTTTTTTTTTCGAAAACAGTTCATTTTATCGGCATTGATCAAGAGTACCTTTTTTCCAGCTTAAGGTTTAGAGCAGTTGTTGGAGGTACTGAACCCCACCAGTTTCATATGCGCGTTCACTGATGAACCCTTCTTAATTGGAAAACATTGGGGGCGTGTCTGAGTCGGGTGTGTGTTTTGACCTCCGCCGAACCCCGGAGATTGACTCACCGAACCCCTGGGGTTCGATCGAACCCGGGTTAAGAACCACTGGTTTAGAGTATCCAAAAAAAAATATTATTGTCGTTCCTTCATCATACAGGGTGTAAAAAAAAAAGGCATTTTTGTGTTACGTCGAGTCCATCCTTGTCAAACTAAATAAGCCAAATGTGTTTAAAAGGGCGAATTTTAAGGAGACTCATCTAGTAAACATTATACTAAAAAATTATTAAATTATACCTAATACTTAAAAATTATTTAAAAATCAACGATTTCCAGGGACGTCCATTATGGGTCCGTATCTCCGTAGGGGGGCCGTAGGAAGGGAAATTTATATGAAGTTTTTCTGTAATTTTTAAGTGTTCTAGCTGAACCCGGGAGATTGCCCACATATTCTGGGACACCCTGTATATTTGTTTTATTAAGAATAACCTATTGACCAGAGTTATTTTTCTGAGTTTTATATTTTCATTATGTTTGACTATAGTTATTTTGTTGTTAGTTTGAATTCATATATTTGTCTTTATATTTAGTATAGTATATAATTTTTGTTAGTATTATTTTTAGAAGCTTTGTGAATGAGATTTATCTTGCCACAGTAAAGAGGATTTTGGGAATCAATGCAGTGTATTTATTTACTTCCAACCTAATAAATTATTGTTTGAGCACGCCTATGATTAGAATCTTTCTAGAATGGTTTCTATACATTTCTCTCCCCTCGCTCTTCATACGGAAACGCTCAAATACCGCTGGATCAACAATAGAGTAGGTTTCCGATGCAGGCCTAGTGCAAGGAATTTTCAAAAAATAAAGGGGACGGTATAAAATATAGCTACAATTTTTTTTTAAACAATACAGAAGCAGTGGCGGTTCTTCCACAGGAGCACATGCGCACGTGCACCCCCAAAATGAATAAAAAAGATTAATTTATATTATTTATCGTATAAAGTCCTACCCTCCCTAATACTTTATCGTACCGTCAATTATCGTATAACGTCCGACCCTCCCTAATATTTTATCGTACCGTCAACCAAACTATATATTATAGGCTCTCGATCCAGCAACCGTGCCTCGGTCTAGGTTAACGACGATTATGACGAGACTTGCTGGCATATGCGATTAAGTAGGCAGCTTCTATGTAGTAACGGGTGGCGGGAGACAGCGGGGCTATGGCGATTTAAAATGGGAAAGGCGCACAATTTTAGTGTGCGCCGCGCCGTTGTATGTTCGTACATCTAGTTAGAAATTCGAGCGTGTATGTTTTAAATTTTAATATTATATATTTATTAAGTTAAAATGAATAGTTTGACGGTGGACTATTTAAAAAATAACTTTAGCTCTTTGAGTTTGGAGCAAAAAATTGAAGTGAAGAATGCGGAAACACCTAAACCCGAAATTAATTTAACGCAGACCACAAAGGGTAAATCTAGGGACTTTATTAGAAAGTTTAAAAATTAAATATATGAAAAAAAAATTATAGAGGGTATTCCAAACTTTAATGACGCTGTTATTGATAAATTTTCTACAATTAAGAACCGAAGAACGGACTTTACGTTTAAACACTATACACACTAAGCAAACCTTCCTTATTTTCCAAAAGTTGTATTTCCGTGTGTAAAATTAAAAAATAAATAAAAATATGTTTTACCTAATGCATTTTCGTATTACTTCTTTTCTTTCTACATTTAAAAGGTCTAGAAACTAATTGTTTGGTCGTTACACAAAAATAAAATTTTAAAAATAATTTTACCATACTTGTGAAATATCAAGATGCTAATGAATTGATCCGATAACTCTAGAGGACATCAAACAAATGATGAACTGGCACGAATTTGCCATTTTAATCTTTATATAATTGTAATCACTTATAATGTAATATCACTGGTCATTTTTTATGACCATTAACAATAAGATTACGTGGGTGTGGAAATCGGTTTAACCAAGTTTAATGCAGTCAAGGTCGGTGAAGATCTCGAACATGAAAGTAAAAGTTGGTACTTGTATAAGTTACCTACAGCGTTGCGAACAATCAATTTTTTTAAAGCCACTGAAGCCAAGAAACATTAAATATATAGGGCGTTGAAAAAAGGTCGGTACCCCGGAATAACTCCGGTGCATCGCATTGCAGCAGAAAATGTCTGGGGAAAAAGTTGTTTGGTTTTGAAGGAGGAATAGTTTGCAATTTAAACCACTCTCCATCCCCTCAACCCTCGGGCGCGGGTGGTGGTAAGTTAAGATTTTCAAATGGAACCCCATATTTTTTATTGGCGTATCGTGGAAAAAGTTGTTTGTATTCCACGGGCATTTTTTAGTACAAGACGGAGAACAAGAGTATTTCCGGGATAAAACTTGATTTTCGCACGGTTCAGATTTTGTCTTTCTCATGGTGATTATTGGTGAAGGATGAGCCCGAATAAAAAAAAATTTCGGACAAAAGATGTTTATTTTTGGTCGGAGAACACGATACGCCAATAAAAAATATGGGCTTCCATTTGAAAATCTTAACTTACCTTCACCCGCGCCCGGGGGTTGAGGGGGGGGGTTAAATTGCAAACTATTCCTCCTTCAAAACCAAACAACTTTTTCCCCATTTCCCCGAACTTTTTTCAACACTGTGTATATAAAAAAATCGTAAGTATTTTATTTTAGTGTTAGGAGGAAAAGTTTAGTAATTAGGATCGCTCACAGAGCACCCAGAAAGAGTTAGAAACTGCCCGATGCATGCTCAGTTAGTTCAAAGTGTCACAGAAGCAAAATCTATGACCGCTGACCAAAAATCGGTATTCGTAGAGCAAAATGTATCGATTCCCAACTGATTTGCAATCGTCAGAATAATCCAAGTAAAGGTCTACAAGTGGATCTGTGACTCCGACGTATCGGTTAGGGGAAGCAATATGGTTTAAAACATGACGTAGTCATGGGCGTGCTCTTATTATTTTAAATAATGTAATTAAAATAGGAAATTCTTCAGTAATTGCATTTTATGTTTGAAGGGCAGGAAACTATTTATAGCATGGCTTAAAAAAGATGTAAATTTTTAAAATATAGAAAAAAACAGCTACATGATTAATTGATTAATGATGATTTTTCAGCTTTCGCTTAAGTGGCAATTTAAATTTAATATTGATTTGTGATTCTTCTTCACATGCCCTATAATAACTACAATCACTTCACGGATCTTACTGTGTACGAGGAGTATAAGTACTAATTTATTATCACAAAGTTCAAAATTTTAAAATAACACCCTAAAACACGACACAATGAACACTTGTTTATAAAACACAATACAATAACTATTACCCTCTCTATCACTACGCAACTGGGTGGGTACATTCATCAAATATCGGACATCGCCGAACAAGCCCCCGATGGCCCATCGGGTGTCTCAGAGAAGCATGCGCCATCAACTGTCTGGGATATGACCTATCAAAATTAGCTCTAGCTACCTGTTACCATTGACAACGTACTATGTTGCCACATTTTTACTACTTTAATCAAATATATATATTACTTTTCTTTTAAATATCAAGTTTCATGGTATGAATTTGATTTTTTTAATAAAATTGAAACTATAATAGAATATTGGTTCCTTATATACCTAATACAATTTATTTTAAATGCGCAAATGTAATTTTAGGGTCTCCTCGGTAACAGATTATTAAATTCAAATTTAATATATGTGACAACATTGTTAACCACATAAATGTTTTTGAACGCATTCCTTTCGTAGCTACAGATAAATTTCTCGACCTGTACCTACTGGTTTTAGGTTCGGATTCTGCGTATTTGTATCCATTTACAAAAACAAAAAGCATTTACTCATTCACTCTACGAACGAACCTAGTATTCTCTATATTGGGTAGCCTAAACGAATAACTTCAAATTCTTTCAAATTGAACTTTTCATTAACGTTCATTAAAACTTTAAACTTTATTATTTACCGAAGTTTTCAAATCGTGTTTTATTTTATTTGGTTTATACAACACTATAAACATAAAAGTAAGTTACAAACAACAAATAACCAAGGGGATGCCTTTAAATGCTAAATGGTCGTAAGTTGGAAAAGTTCGTATTTTCCCCCTAAGAAAAATAACATTTCGGCAGTGTTTATATAAAATTTGGTTTGGGAAAAAGAAAGGAGATTTAAAAAGTTGAGAAATTAGAAAAATTGGAGCGAGAATGGCACTTAATATTGCGACAGATGTCTATTCGTATTTAATATTATGTTTATAGGGTTTGTTCTATACAAATAAGGAAATTTAGGAGATACATGTGATAGCTAAACTTCTATTATTTAATATTAAATAATTTTTAAATGTTGAACGAATAATTATTTAAATTTTATAGCCGATTAAATTTAAAAATTTAACGCAATCGAGCAAATCATTATATCATTATGATGGGCAACAGAAATAAAGTAGATTAAATTTTAAATAAGCCTAATAACCTATAAAATTTACATTTAAATAAAAATTTACAGGCCTTTTTCTCTCTAGATACACGGGGTCAAAGTTGTTGGATCAATTCATATAATTTGAACATGTGACGTAATAGCATAAGCATATACAGTGTGTCCCAATATAAGAGAAGTGTAAATGAAGAAGTGTAAAAATTCATCAAATTAATTTTTTCGTCTTAATTCACATTTACAAATCAAAATTTAAACGGGCGCATTAGAAATTGTAATTGAAAATATCTCGAAAACGGTTAGTCGGAGCGATATTTACAAAGTATACCTTTATTGCTTAAAAATGCCGGAAAAACTGATATTTTTAATAAAAATACAATTATACGAAGGCACAAAAAAGTTACATTTATTTTTATGTATCCAGAGTACTGCAGAGAGCGCCCCCTATAATCTACATCAAAATTATTAACAAATTCAAATTCCTTTCCCCAAAAATACCCTAGTCACAAAATTTTGTGCAAAAATATTGATTCAGAAATTGAAAATTAAATTTTTACTTGGACACCCTGTATCTCGGTTATTACCAGTTATTGAATTAAACTAAGTATGGCCATATCGCAGTATTTTTACCCAAGGAATCTGCAGTTTAATTTTATTAATCTAGTTGAGCAGACTATACATTTCACTCTACCGAGGGACTATTTGAGAAAATAAATAGAGTATTGTTTTTGCACCGGAGCTCCCGGACCTCTTTCAGGGCCAGGCCCGTGTTCCTCGCACACATGGAACCGGTAGATACGCCACTGGTGAAGCTATATGGGCTCGGGGAGGGGAGGAAAAGTTCCTCATTTGCCTGATTCGGAATGAATATGCACATTTATTTTGCAATTAAAAATATTTACATAAACTTAATGTCTGTAAGGCTTTTTTCGTGAAATTTTACATAATTATTACTCCACGTTATCGCATATAGTTTAAAATCATCAGATTTCCATTAGATGTTATTTTAAATATACGTCCTTTAATACCTATTTAGATTTATTACACTATTACCAATTATTTTGACACAGAATGGACTTTATGAATAAAATTTAAGCAATTACAAATAAAAAGTCTTTTCAGGTGGTTTTAATATCAAATACCAATGTATGGGAAAATTATTATTTCCCAGACCACCCGATGTCACCTTATACAATAAGGGCGTATTTTTGTCTACACAGTAGCACTTTAAAATACTATTTCCGATTGAATGGTACTACCAAGAAAAGGAAGCCTTTTCCATTGATAGGATGTAACCACCTGCAGACCGGTTTCGAACTCTTTTGTTCTCGTCAGTGCAGGGTAGGTGTGCATACCTATCATCAGAGAAGACTCTAATACTTCACTCTGTATTATCGACGGTAGTCGAGAAAATGGAAAAGGCTTCCTTTTCTTGGTAGTACCATTCAATCTGAAATAGTATTTTAAAGTGCTGTGTAGACAAAAATACGCCTTTATTGTATAAGGTATCATCGGGTGGTCTGGAAAAAAATAATTTTTCCATACAGAAATTAATTGCTTAAATTTTCAGGTGTACCTAAATTTAAGTAACGCAATTAAAATGGCGTATAATTCATAACTAGTTAAAAAAAATTAATAAATACAGAGTCCCAGAAGAAATGTCTAAATTCATTTAAAATTCAGCGGTAAGTTTTTTCAAAAAACGCTCGTACCCGTCGATTTTGATTTTTTAATTTTTTTTTTGTGGTAATTTCATGTATACAGGGTAGCGCAAAAATAAGTTACGACCATCAACTTCATTTTTTCAAACGAAAACATATATTTTTTATTTCATTTTTGAATTTTGCATTGAATTCTAAGCATGTTTCATGTACCATGTCCTATACATAAACGCAACAGTTATTGAAAAAATTAGGATTGAACATATCATTTAGGGAATCCAACGATCTATCAAATCTTCTGGCAATATGGCATTTTGGGCTCCATAATAAGTAAGAGTGTACTGTCTCACTGTCACCGTTTATTTCCATAGAAACTATATGACAATTTTATTTCAAATAAGTATAATTATTGTCAAGCGTAGTTTCAAAGTTGCGGTTTTCACAATAATGGTGAAGTTAACGGAACGGGAAAAAATTGAAATTCTATGCATGGTTGGGTTTGGTGATAAAACACGTACTCAAATAGAAACAGCCCAATTATTTAATGAAATCCATCCTAATCGTCCTCCCATATGTCCATTGGATCCAGACTCCCCTGACGAAGAACTGATATTCCAACAAGATGGTGCTCCTCCGCACTATGCGGCCACTGTGCGCACATTTTTGGATGAAACCTTTCCCAATCGGTGGATTGGAAGGAGAGGACCTATCGAATGACCTGCTAGGTCGCCAGACCTAACTCCGCTGGACTTTTTTTGTGGGGTTACCTCAAATCAAAAGTATTTGTTAACAGGCCAAACAATATGCAGGAGTTCAAAGAAAGGATCCGAAGAGAAGTGCGTGTCATAACTCCGGAAATGGTTGGAAACGTGCAACGAGAGTTTATTGATCGTCTTGGATATTGTCAAGCCGTAAATGGCGCACATTTTCAACATTTAATTTGATTTTGTTGTGTTTTTTTTTAATAAACAGGTCTTACTTATAGATATGTTCAATCCTAATTTTTTCAATAACTGTTGAGTTTATGTATAGGACATGGTACCTGAAACATGCTTAGAATTCAATGCAAAATTCAAAAATGAAATAAAAAATATATATTTTCATTTGAAAAATGAAGTTGATGGTCGTAACTTATTTTTGAGCTACCCTATATATATATACAGGGTGCTGATAAAGTCTGGAATAATCGATTTTTCTTGAAAACGCAAAACTTTTTCGAAAAACGCTCGTACCCGTCGATTTTATTTTATTCTTTGAAATTTTTTGGCGTTCTTCAATATTATACCGGATGCGCCAAAGACGCTAGGCAAGTGTCAACTTCACTTTTTCAAATAGAACACCCCTTTTTTTCTCCAATATTCAGATTCCTCTCTAAACTCTAGACAAGTTTCATATAACATATTGTATGGCTAAAGTCAACAGTAATTGAAATACAGGGCCCACAATAAAAATCAAGGTATAATTTTAAGGTCTAGGTATTTACCTTCTTACCGGTTTCTACATAATAACTTAGTTACGTAAATGTCAAAACATTTAATATTTACTCCAAAGTTGTCACTTTTACCCATAAAAATGTTTCTAACGGAGAATCGAAATATTAATAATAGTAGGATGTGGAGATCGAAAGAGAACACAAATAGAAGTTTGTGAGTATTTTAATGATAAATATCCAAATAGAGAACACATAAATCAGGCAACTGTTTCCAAAATTGTTAAGAAGTATAATGAAGTTGGTCACGTTAAGGATAAACCTAGAAGTGGACGACCTAAAATTTCCGACGATGTCAAACTTGATATTTTAGTTTCGTTGGAAGAGAGACCACATTCGAGCACAAGAAGCATTTCTCAAAATGTTCAAAATATCCACGATTCAACGGTGGCAAAGTTCCTGAAAAAGGAAAAATGGCATGCATATAAATGTCAAGGAGTACAGGAACTTTTGGAAGGCGACCCTGACAGAAGGAATGAGTTCTGCGAAATTCTCATGGATAATTACTTGATTAAAGATGCATTATTTCCGTATGTATGTATGGGCAGGAATAATTCGGGATACTGTTATAGGACCCTATTTTTTTGAGGAAAATTTGACTGGCCAAAGATATTTGCAGTTTCTTGAAGAAGACCTCGCTCCAGCGTTGATTGCCCTATTTCCCGATCGGAACATTCCTGACTCACATGATACAACTATGTGGTTTCAGCAGGATGGTGCACCAGCCCACTATTCGGTCGAAGTCCGTAGATACCTGAATGAGTTATTTCATCATCATTGGATAGGTCGACGGGGTGAAATAGAGTGGCCTGCGAGGTCCCCCGACTTAACGCCATTGGACTTCTTTCTGTGGGGCTATATTAAGGAAAGGGTTTACAAAAATAAACCAGAAGATATTGATGTTCTCAAAACGCGTATAACAACAACCATAAGACAAATTACCCCAGAAATTGTACATAATGTACAGTTAGAATTTGTTGAGAGATTGGGACATTGTAGAGCCGTAAATGGACACCATTTTCAACACTTACTCAAATAATTTTTTAGATTGTTCACTGTATTACCAATTTCCTGTTAGAATTTTTTTTCTAGCCTAAGTATTTGTCATGGAAAACAAGCTTTAAAATTATACCTTGATTTTTATTGTGGGCCCTGTATTTCAATTACTGTTGACTTTAGCCATACAATATGTTATATGAAACTTGTCTAGAGTTTAGGGAGGAATCTGAATATTGGAGAAAAAAAGGGGTGTTCTATTTGAAAAAGTGAAGTTGACACTTGCCTAGCGTTTTTGGCGCATCCGGTATAATATTGAAGAAAGCCAAAAAATTTCAAAGAATAAAATAAAATCGACGGGTACGACCGTTTTTCGAAAAAGTTTTGCGTTTTCAAGAAAAATCGATTATTCCAGACTTTATCAGCACCCTGTATAATACATGAAATTACCACAAAAAAAAATTAAAAAATCAAAATCGACGGGTACGAGCGTTTTTTGAAAAAACTTACAGCTGAATTTTAAATGAATTTAGACATTTCTTCTGGGACTCACTGTATAATTCCACTGTAGGTACGCTTATAACTTATCAATAGAACAATTACTTACCGACTTCATCATGTTGTAATAATTTTTTGTTAGGTAGGTACTTATTTAAAATTTTGCGTTTGGGCACAGATCAAATGTGATAATTTTCCAATTCCGATTATGTATTTATACGAAGTCGGTGTTCCCACCTCGTCGTAGCTGTAAGAAGATGTTCAAGAAGGTATAGACACGGCTTTGGATGCAAATTTCTTTTATGCAACATCGGTTTTAGATACAAGACAGCGGTGTCGGGAATATTATTAAGACATGTAGTTACGCCTACAGATTTCATGGCTGATTCCTAATATTTAAGTAGGTAGGTACTTGTGAAGTCTGGTGTATTTCTTAAAGTTAAAAATGCAATAGAATTTCTTCTTCATAAATTTATTATTAATGTCCACTATACTTATTTAAATAAGTAATTTGTACAGGGTGGTCTATTAACTCGGCCATAAACAAACGGTTTTTAAAATATGTAGAGCAAACCTTTTTCCTTTTAATATATTTGTTATTCGATGTACTTGCACAATGTATCTGAATCCAAATTGGTTGTATGGAATTTAAGCTTCTTTCTTCTACAAAAGGGTGTATCCTCTTAAGTAATATTTTTTTCACATAGCTACGATAACATAGGCAGCAATGAAGTGGTCCTGCAGGATTAAATTTAATTTTTCTACTACTGTATAAATAAATCAACTTTCGGGCCGTAGCAACACGAAAGAAAACGAAAGTAAATGTTACAGTTACCTGAATATTATCCGTTGCTAGCTACGAAAGTCGGTTGCTAGCTACGAAAGTAATACTTTAGGTGCCAGGACAAAAAAACAAGAATAAAATTTTATATTGTATTTATTCAAGCGAATTAAAAAAAATCTTACTTAATAATAAAAAGTTTATATTTATTGAAAAAAACAAGTGGTATAATAACAATAATATAAAACTTAAATAACACTAATTTTTATTTATTGTCATTAAGGTTAATAGTGAAATTTGAACAGTTAGAAATATTAATTGATGGAATATTATTCAATTCAATACCTTCGCCGCTTCTTATTAGAGACTCGTTATTATCCTGGACTTGGACCATACAACTATTTGTCACTCTCGCGTCGTTAGATGGAATAAAAGTAGGAGATCGATTTAAGATCTTTTTGGAAATTTCGATTTTATTTGTATACGAATCACCAATATATCTCTCCGCAACGGACGAAGATCTCCAACCGCCATGTCTTTTTAAATCCAAAATATCGATACCTGGAGCATTTGCAAGAAAGGTAGTTGATGTTCTTCTAAACGAATGACCAGTGTATTTATTTATATATTGAAGTTTCAAAAATTTGGCAATTTCTTTGGGAACATTTGAAATAGTGTGTTTTCCAATCACCTGATTCACACACCTACCTCGTTCATAGCGATATAACGAGCGTTCGTCTTGTGCATTATTTGGGCTAAGTTTAATATAATCTTGAAGTAACCTCATAAAAGAAACTGGTTTCGTTACACTATTCGGACACACTAATTACTTGTATTTTTACCTTTTTTTTTGTTTGATTGTGTAATATTAATACTTTTAAGTAAAATTAGATGCGGAAAACACACATTAATTCATAAAATTTGAGTTTAAAGGCAAAAATGGTCGTAAAATTGTTGATTCTTAAAATTTACGTTGCGGACATGTATATTTGCAAAATTCAGTATTTTAACAGTGTTGCCACATAGAAAAGCTTTCTGCAATAATACAGTTTTTAGGTTGTTCGGGTTTGTTTATATCGATATAAGACCGCAGTTTATTGTCAATGTAGTTATGTCACGACTAAGCAATATCTTTTAAGAGGGTTAACTGCGATAGAAAGGCCCAAAAATATCCGTTTTTGTGCAATATTTTTTTCCTATGTAGCTAATAAAAGACAACTGGCAACTCTGTTGAAGATGTCACTTTTAAGTCGAACACAAATTTGACATTGCATAACACTGTTGCCAAGAGCAGTTATACTTTGGCGTTGAAGGAAAAGGAAAGAACAAATCAAAATAAAATGGAAATAGCAAATATATAGATAATGTTGACGCAATTACAAGCAAGTATGATGTGGATTTTGCAAAATATTTACAATACAATACATAGGATTGATTAGAGATAATTTCAGATGCAAAACCAGAAATTGTCGTCTCGTATGCACTATTAGGCAGAAAGTTAATGCAAATGCCTTGAATTCCTGTTTTTATTGTTGCAAATGCCGGAAAGATTATCCATTGTTTTCGGGATCTTTTTTTCAAAATATGAATATTCCTGTTAGGCAGATATTTAAACTACACTGGTGGCGACTACAAAGTAGTTGTGTTTGCGACCAGCCTGGCTGGTCGCAAACACAGCCACGCCGCCGGTGGCCGCTACACGCTGCGGGCACTATGTTGTACACAGTTCTTATAGGCCGAGGGATGGAGTGGCTCGGTTGAGCTGCACTGAGTCCATAAGAGGCGCGTGGCGGAATGAGGTTCCAAAAGCTGTAGCGGGGCGGATTTTCACTTGTTAGGACATTATCAATTTATGTAACTTTCTTGTGTTTTCTTTTCCCGAATACAGAAGGAAATCGGCTACAAAAGGTGTAGCGGGGGCGGGTTTTCAGTGGTTTTCCCAGAGCACTGTCAATTTATGTAACTTTCTTATGTTTTCTTTTGCCGAATACAAAAATAAATCGGCTACAAAAGGTGTAGCGGGGGCGGGTTTTCCCAGGGCACTGTCAATTTATGTAACTTTCTTATGTTTTCTTTTTCCGAATACAAAAATAAATCGGCTACAAAATGTGTAGCGGGGGCGGGTTTTTCACTTGTTTTCCCAGGGCACTGTCACTTTTTGTAACTTTCTTGTGTTTTCTTTATTCGAATACACAAACAAATCGGCTACAAAAGGTGTAGCGGGTGCGGGTTTTCACTTGTTTTCCCAGGGCACTGTCAATTTATGTAACATTCTTATGTTTCCTGTTTCCGAATAGGAAATCGGCTACAAAAGGTGTTGCGGGGGCGGGTTCTCACTTGTTTTCACAGGGCACTGTTAATTTATGTGACTTTCTTATGTTTTCTTTTTCCGAATACAGAAGGAAATCGGCTACAAACGGTGTAGCGGGGGCGGGTTCTCACTTGTTTTCCCAGGGCACTGTCAATTTATGTAACTTTCTTATGTTTTCTTTTTCCGAATCCAGAAGGAAATCGGGTACAAAAGGTGTAGCGGGGGCGGGTTTCCACTTGTTTTCTCAGGGTACTGTCAATTTATGTAACTTTCGTGTCTTTTTTTTGCCGAATACAAAAACAAATCGGCTACAAAAGGTGTAGCGGGGGCGGGTTTTCAGTGGTTTTCCCAGGGCAGTGTCAATTTATGTAACTTACCCTAACTTTCTTATGTTTTCTTTTCTACAACCATAACTTTCCATTACATTTTCAAAAATTGTTAAATTCCGTGGGTTCTCAAGTGTAGTCATTACACAGAACCTTTACTTTTTATTTTTGTTATAAAATTATAAATCCGGCAACATCGCTAAAATTGTTGGGGTCAGAACCTTGTCAAATCACTCAAAAACCATAAAATCAGGATTTTTATTAATTAATTTCTTAAAAATTACTGAGTATTCCGCAAATTTTTTTATTGAATATTACTACTAAAAATGTATACTTTTAGAAAAAAATAGTAAAAATTTAAAATTCGTGTGTCAGAATAGTGTAACGGACCCAAGAAACTGGACCTCCATCATCGGCTATCACAAAACTTCTTTGAACCTTGTTTTTGCTCTGGAGGATTTTAACAATAGCTACATCATCCTTGATTTCGATGTCGTTCAATTTCATTTTATAGATCTCATCTGTCCGGCATGCTCCAGCTATCCCCATTACTGCTATCACTTTCATAGATCAATAGCTATGATTAGGAGCGTCAAGTAAAAACTTTATTATTTCTTCTTTTGTGAAAATTTTAGATTTTTTAGCTTCGTAACCATCATTTCTTCGTTTAATAAATGCAATAAGTTTCTTAAACTGCGAAATATCTATATTTTTGTTCACAGAAATAGTCAGTTTAAGCATGGAATATTGTGACCATAAGGACGGAGGTGATAGGGCTTCAGATTTCTCTTGGAAGTACGCTAGCATTACATTTTCGTCAATTTGTGAAAGGTTTTTCTCCACGAACCATTCTAGAAACAGGTTGTACGTTTGACAGTACCTATCTTTCCACTTTACGGGTAAGAGTGAGGCACATGCCAACTAGGCCGCCTTCTGTATAGCTTCGTTTTGGTCTTGAAACAACATTTTCGACAATCGAAATTAAAAAATTCGAACTGACAGACTTTGACAGTACTCAAATAACTAGTTGTCATGGATTATTTTACAGGTGTATTTTATTATAATTTGAATAAAATCAAAGTTCATTACTTAATAATATAATTGATCAAAGAACAGTAGTAGAAAAAGTTTAATACATTACACGCTGCAAAAGCCCTTTCAGGTGCTCGGAGTTTTTTAAATAGCCTCGGCTTCGCTACGCTTCGCCTCGCCTATTTAAACACACCTCGCACCAAAAAGTAAACTTTCGCAGCTTGTAATGTAAATAACTATTTTGGACGACCACCTGCGAAAGTAAGAAAAGAAGCACGGCTAACTTGGCTCGAAGTATTAAAAAATTACGCGTGTTAAAAAATTATTTTCAAACAACTGTATTTGGACATGACAGATGTTGCCGTTTTGACAGTAAAGCGGATTATTTAAAAAAATAACAAATTTTAGGGTCCTGTGAAGTGAATTAGGATGTCACCCATCTTTGGAACAACGCAATCGAATATCATGGAGAGTATCGGACTGTTGCACTGGATACTTCTAAAGCCTTTGATCGTGTTTGGCATGAGGGACTTCTAAGTAGTAGTAGCTTTCTTAAGGACCGCTCTCTGCAAGTGGCGATTGACGGATTTCTCTCAGACACCTTCACCATCAATGCCGGTGTTCCTCAAGGGTCCATATTGTCTCCCACTCTCTTCTTACTCTACATTAACGACCTTCTAGTGAAAACGAAAAATCCGATATTTAGTTTTGCTGATGATAGCACACTTATCTCATCTTTCTCTTTGAATGCACAAGCAGATTTGTGTGTTAAATAGTATATTAATACTTAAACCCGAGTTTAAATTATTAAGTGAGTGGCATTTATAAATTTTTAAGTTGTCCAGATCTGACGGGTGTTGTTCGAATTGAACAAATGAGAACATACCTGACCATTTAAAAACTCCGTGGCGGTTCGTTCGAGTCAGTTCAAGTTTATAAATCAGAGATTGTTTCCTAGCGAACTGAACTGAACGTAAAAGTTTATAATAATGTACCCTGAAAAATAAACAACTTGCAATCTGTCAAACGGTTATTGACTTTCTAAAGAGTTTACCCTGAAGATATGACAACACTGTTGACATATGTTGCTTTGTTTACCTTCCTGACAGGGGCATCACATGGTCATTTCTGGTTTGACATAAGGTCATGTACAGGGCATATTAAATTAAACCGCCATTTTTGGATATTTTTCTTCAATTTGTTTTCATCTCAGGAATTGCCGATTTAAATATAATACGTCATTTCCATAACACCCTGTATTAACGAAGTGTTAAAAAGGTTACATGTTTCGCCCAACTGGGCAACATCAGACCTCAACAAAAAATCAACACCGCAATACAAACAAATGCATAAATACAAACAGCAACATTTAAAAAATTAAATATGGGCTTATTACAGGGCCGTAGCCAGAATGTTTCTGCTACCAGGGTGTTGACCTTCATAGCCAGGGCATTATAAGATTACAGAAAATACATACCCATATTGGTACTGCAGAATAATAAGGACACAGTTCTCTGCCAGGGAGAAATTTTCGCCTGTCATGGCGGCGCCCTGATTCGTCCCCACCTGGCTACGGCCCTGGCTCATTAATACCCTTAAAATAAAGGAATATTGACTTAAATGTATAATAAATAAATAATTATCATAAATAGTTATTAAACAGGTCTCTTGGAGAAAATGGAATATTTCTTTGAGTGATAGATATGTCAAAATATATTCTGTAAAAATCAACATCTTTTATCTATATATAAAGTCGACGCCACTGTATCCGTCAAAAATAAGTGTCTGTATATGAACGTCTTAAAAACAGTATATCAGGTCAAAATAATTTTATACTTACTTACTTATTATTATTTAATAGGCAACATCCTTGAGGTCGTTTAGTAATTAGTAAATCGTTAATTTGAAGATCAATAAGGTAAAACACCCAACGACATTCAAACGATAATTAACATGCCATAATTTAAGAAATCTTTATATCTGACCTAAAAATTAAATGCACCAACCAATTGGGACTGCAATCTGGTAATATCGTCCATGTTCACATTTTCTTTACACCTATATTGATAACAACCTACTTACGCACTGTTACGTAATATACAGGGTGTAACTAAATAAGTGTAAAACATTTAAGGGGGTGATTCCTCATCGAAAAAAAGATAGGATCTTTAATATAAAGAAACTTCATTGGAGCATCCCTTGTTAAGATACAGCCCCTTAAAGGGGGTACATAAAATTTATAAATAAACAAAACTAATTTATTAATAACAAAACATACAACATCTAGAAATCATAGTAAATGTTCAATATGTCTACCTTCAGACATTACGCATGCGTCTAGACGTCGGCGCATTGAGCAACGTATTCGCGCGTTTTATTGCGATATGTATCTTGTTCGTAAAATAATTTTTTGCTGCGAACTGGTTTATTTTGGGCAAAAAATTCAAGAGACATTTTTTGTTTAGAATGAAACAGGCTATCGGAAATAAATTTTTAGATGGTAAACAAATAATAAGACAAAAACTTACATTGGAAATAAATTTTAGGGGTTGCGTTTTCCACCCTTACAACCATGGGGTAAACCAAATAAATTACTGGCTAAGTGTCTTTTTGGTAGTAGAAAATGTCAGGTTAATTTCAATATTGTAACTTTTTTAGTGCTTGTGAAAAACATTTTATGTACCCCCTTTAAGGGGCTGTATCTTAACAAGGGATGCTCCAATGAAGTTTCTTTATATGAAAGATCCTATCTTTTTTTCGATGAGGAATCACCCCCTTAAATGTTTTACACTTATTTAGTTACACCCTGTATACATTATGTCCGTTGATGCAGTTAACAAAAGGACAAATGGACCAAAAATTGAAAGATACGAAAAGAGTAATTCTTAATTAAAAAGTCTGCTTGTCGAAAAAATAGGAATTACGATGAGAAAATTGATTCTTATTGTACAAGGTGTCTCAAAAATGCAAAAACATAAACCATGATTTTACTACATTTACTTGGTTATTACCTTTACATTACTAAATATTAAAATAAATAATAATAATGATCATAAATTTACAATGGACGAGGTATCATACACAATAGTCATAGTTCAAAAACCGCTCCCCCATATTCAACCCATTTTTCCAACTGCTTCCTAATGTGATCAAACTGGCTTGAATTGAATTCTTAGTTTTAACATTTCGACATTACTATCCATTGGTTGCGCAAAAATAAGCTGCTTTATACGGCCCCAAAGGTAAGAATCGGATTCTTGGGGGCTATAAAACTGGCCCATTTCTTCCTATCCATCTCACACCGAATCTTCTGTTTAGCCATTCTTTGACCCCTCCAGCGTAATGTGTAGGGCACCCATCTTGTTGAAAATACATTGCGTTGCGATAATCCAGGGGCAGCTCTTCAAGATGATCGCTAAAGAATGTATCTAGTAATTGCAAATAGCTCGTTCTTTTAAAAGTACCTTCGAAAAAATAAGGCTCAATGATACCGTAATATGAAATTACACAGTACTGACGTCATGCGGGAATCCTAAATTAAGGATTCTCTTTACTCCAATATCAGACATGTTGAGAAGCAACAGTTCCGTTGGTTGAAAATGTTGATTCATCAGAAAACATTATAAGCTTGTGAAAATTTCCATTGACGTTTAAAATCTCCTTTCCAAACCATAAACAAAAATCTAGCCTTTTAGCTTCATCCCCAGTCTCCAAGGTTTGGTTGAAATGAGGCTTGTAAGCGTAAATTTTATAACTTTTTTTTAAAACTGTATGAATGGTAGTTTTTTGAACCACCTCTAAATGCTTAGCTCTGTTTCTCAAGGAAAGCAATGTAGTTTCATTTACAGATTGCAATATAAAAACTGTACAGGCATCTTACTCATTATATTGCTTCTTCCCTTTTTTAATGTCAATAACTGATCTTGTTCTTTGAAATTTTTTCACCAGTTTGTGTACACCAACTTTCGAAACGTACACGCCAGGAAATTTGCGTTGGAATTCCTCCACTACGTAGCGATAAGAGCACTGGCCATTTCCATAACATTGCACTATAAAAACTCTTTGTTCAACGGTCAGCATTTTCAAGAATATTTATTTTTACACTGATACTAACAACTACAAAAACAGGTAATAATGTACAGGTATAAATCATAATAATATGAAAGTAGTAAAATGCGGACTTGGTTTAATTTTTTTTTAATTTCATAAATTCCAATTTCCTTCTGTAAGTTCGAAATCATATAGGACCAAACTTAGAGCAAGTTTTTTATTTGTCATTTCACGTTAAAAGGTCAAAAATCACTGTTTACTCTTGTTAAATTTTATGTTTTTGCATTTTTGAGACAATAAGAATCAATTTTCTCATCGTAATTCCTATGCTTTCGACAAGCAGACTTTTTAATGAAGAATTACTTTTTTTCGTATCTTTCAATTTTTGTTCCATTTGTCCTCTTGTTAACTGCATCCTCGGACATACTGTATATTACGTACCTAACAGTTCTACTAATCACATTACCCGTTATATGCCAAAACCGTCAATATTTCCAATATATTTTATGCAACGTTGGCTGAGAATTCTATTGGGTCGCCTTGACAACGCAAATGTCAAACAATTTTAAACGTCAACATTTTTAATTTGTATATTTTTGGTTATATTAGTAAAGTATGAGAAACTACGATATTCAGATTGACGGAACGCCACGGGAAATTACATTACAAGCTGTTTCCGCACCAAATAATTTATTACTAGAAAAATCCAGGGAGTGATATGAAAAAGTGTACAAAAATGTACTTATTACCACTCTTGGTATGTAATATAATATTAACAATATGGCGGAATGACCGATAAGACTGTTTTCGAAGCTTAGTTCATTCCGTACTACCTATTTGATTCCTAAGATGACTTTTAAATAATATACTAGCTTATGCGCACTGGTACAAGCAGACGAGTAAAAAGTTGATACCACTTCGTAGCCGGATTGACACGTTCTTTAATGTTCCTCAGGCTCGAAAATTGGAATTGGAGGGTCAATTCACGATAGAAACAACTAACGATCAACAAAGTTTAATGAAACGTTTATTTCAAAAATAATTGGGTCTGGAAAGAATAGACGTAGAGGAACTATTTTAGTTCTGCTCTAATGATGATCTCTATAATTTCTTGCTGCGTTTAATCACAGGTTGCCAAGCAATCACTATTTTATGCGAACGTTTAGCCAAATATACTTAGTTTTCCTATAATCTAAAACTGGATTCGTAAAGTTAAACGATTGGAAAACGTTATGAAAAAATTACATTAAAAAATATAATGTTATAAGAATAATAATAACAATTTCAAATATGAACAATTTTCAAATTTTTGTCACAGATCTTCCTGAAACTTGTTGATACCCCAATCGACATGTCAGACAATCTAAATAGCAATAAATTAACTAAAAACTTGATTATTAACGGCTAAAACTTCACGAAAAGAAATATTAATCAGCTGATGACTCTCGTCTCTGCCAAAAAGCGGCATATTTTTTTTATTAAATTGATGCAACATAGATGGCTCTGATTGCTAATTTCAGATTGTTTGGGATCCTCATCTTAAATAACATTTGTGAACTATTTTTGGACTCTTCCTCTACGTTATGAAGAAAAACAATGAAGTGGACTAATTCTTACCGGTTTTCAATTTTTGCGATGGAGTTTTTCTGCATAAATATAACTTTCGAATAGCAAGAAATACCTCTATATTTTGCTTAGTTTTTATAATTTGGGTCAAAGAAAAAGGCTAAAAATGGGCAGATTTTTAGCGCAATTAATTTTTTTTAAATTTGTATCTCGTATTCTTTTTTGGTTGTAAAAACAAGCCATGTCTTGAAAAGCGATATAATATATTCGTAATCAATTAATCAAAAAGTTAAAGGTGGGTACCGTTTCAAAATGCAATTAATTCTCGCAACCGGCTTCCTTGAAATATGAAGAAGGTTAAACGATTAAGAAATATTTATTTTTATGTGTTTTATGGTAACAGGATTTTCTTTACTGTTTTTATCTAATTAAATGCTAAATACCAAAAAAAATGTATATAACTACAGGATGTTACGTAAATGGCTTATTACATTTAAATGGGTGTCTCCTTGGGTGTCCTAGATAATGCCTACATCATTTTTTTTAAATCGAATGTCTAAATATACCAATTTATCCCAATAAGTATTTTTCATTTAATTTAATTATATCGATTCAAATTTGATTTATTGTTTAAAATATAATATTTAGGGGCAAAGGTAACCAAATGTTTCGTTACCTTTGGAATAGATCTACTATCTGTTTCGACAAAGCAAGACGTTTATAACAAATTAACAAATGGCACCAAATAACATAATGCAATTCTGACAAAATCAGTTGTCAGATAATACATTCTCTACCATCTGCGAAAGAAAATATATTAATAGATTCAACGGTAATTAAAAGACAAATAAAATTAAAACCGAGGGACAGGACAGAGTTAATAAATTCGCAAAAAAGGAGGATATGGGGACGTCTGGCAGCCCTACTATAAAATGCATTCATAACATTCTCTCTTCCTGTATGTATGTTTTCGGTTTTGACAAAGACGCTTATAAAGATTAATAGAAATACTTAACCAAAACTTTGTGTTTGACAACATCAGTTGTTAGATAATACATTGTCTGTCATTTGCGAAAGAAAATATATTAATTGCTTCAACGGTAATTAACAAACGAAATTAAAATATAAAACGTTATGACCGTTATGTCATTGTTATAAAACCGATCTATAGTATAATAATCGAAACTATTAGGATAATTTCATTACCTAAGTATGTACAAAAACTATCGGTTTTCTAGTTTTGTCTTTTAAATTTCGTATTAATGTAGGTTTTAATTAATGAATTAGCATTTATTGCCGGATTATCTAATGTGCACATATTTAATGTGGTTATTATTTTTCTCATTAAGAGGGAAACCATTTGCCGCAAGTTCCAGGTCAATTGAAATGACTTTTGCTATTTGATCATAGCGAAACAACAGAACCCGTGTATTGTTCAACCAAATATATTCGAAAGCAAAAAACTTGCAACTAATATGCCAATCTTACAACAAAACTCTTTAATAACGAAAAATTACTTAAATTTAGGCTATTGTGATGGGTTGATTAGTTTTGAACACCATGGATATTTCATTAAAAACAATTGCAGCTTGTTTTGGGTTCGACGAAAATTAATTTTTAGATTTTGATAAATTTTGGAAAGGCTTTCCTAAAAATTATGTTCTAACCTTGTTGGGAAAATAGGAAGCTGTATTATTCCTGAGCACATTCTAACAGCCTTAGCGTCCATAGGAATTTTGAAACTAGTTTATTTAATGCTAAAAAAACCAAACCGTGGCGGTAGTTTTCTCTAAAAAGGTTAGTCACGAATGGGAAATTTGAGCACAGGAGCCGAGGGCGAGTGGCGCAATTCCGTATGTGAAAAAAGTAACATTATGCATAAGTTTCATAAAATATTTTTTTTTCGATCGTAATAGTTATCTTTTTCGAAATTAAAATATACAGGGTGATCCAAGATGGGTGGCGAGCGGCCGTATCTCCTGAACCATACATGCTACAACTTTGGGGTAAAAAATTTATTAAGAAATATGACCAAGAAAATTAGCTGGAAAATATTTTTAAGTTCGTAATTTTACCGCTAGGGGGCGTAATCGCTATGCTACGATACAAAACCCTTACTTTCTGCTACTATCTTCAAAACAATGTAGGTCGAAAATTAACTTTTTATAATTTCCGTAATATCCTCTATAAAATTTGTGATAACAATTTTTTTGTAGTTACTATGGTAACGGAGGGGGGAAGGGTAACAACAAAAAATACTAAAAGGGCCGTAACTTCGGTTTGCGTTACCCAAATTTAACAAACTATGGCTTGTTTTAAAGAACTTTTCGTCCTGATTAAACGTTATTATTAATAATTTGAAAATTTGTTCGTGCGGATGATAAAAGAGGGCGTTTTTTTTTTAATAATTCTTCTTTCGATATCTTGAAAAATTTAAATGCAAACAGTCATTCATTTTTACTCTATTTTATAGCTCATTTGTTACTAAAAATTGCGGCGAAAACCGGAGTTCGTTATCTTTTGTCTTTTAAAAGTTATCGCAAAAATAGTGGGAAATTGTAATTTCAGTTTGGCTTTTACAAATATTTTGCTATTTTCCTATATGTAAACGTTGAAATCCTAGAAAATGGATAATTGCCAAATAAAACAAAAGAATAAATAAATTATGTAATAAAAACAATTTATTTTAACTGTTCAAATTGTTTTCCATCATTTGCAATGCAACGATTTAGTCGTTCTTTTGTTGAAATGACGGCTGCTTGTACTTCAACCCGAGGTAAATTATTTAAAACATTTCTAATTCTAACAATCATATCTTCTCTTGTGGTTGGTCGGGCTTTGTAAACAATATCTTTAACTCTGCCCCACAAATAAAAATCCAAACATGTCAAGTCGGGGGACCTGGCCGGCCAGGGAAATACACTTCCCATGCCAATCCATCTATTTGGAAAATGTTCGTCAATAAAATTCCGTACCACAAGTGAATAATGAGCGGGGCACCCATCGAGCTGCTTCGTCTTGCATCTAAAGGAACATTTTCCAGTAGTCCTGGCAAATCAAACAGTAAAAAATGTAGGTACATTTCACCTCATAAAATACCTTCAAAAATATGCGGACCGATAATCATTCCGTTTATAACCCCACACCAAACATTAACTGACCATCGATGTTGATTATCAACTTCACGCATCCAACGCGAATAGTGCATATTGTGCAGGTTTACTCTTCCAGTATTAGTAATGTCCATAATACTTGAGATAGGGATTATCTCTAATCATACTTTTTAGCCAATAGCAATGGTTCAATTTATTGTCAAAATCGGCAACACTTAGGGCTTAATGTAGTACTATATGGTACGGATGAAATTTTTTGTCGACAAGGATTCTTTGAACTGTACCGTAAGAAACTCCTAAATCTCTGACAATTTCTCTAATACTAATATGGGGTTCTGCGTGAATATATGCCAATACGTTAATAAGTATATCCTCCGATCTTGCAGGGCGATGTTTGCTTAAAGAGAGAATTGGCTGAACGCTGAAAAACTTTTCTAGAATGGTGAACTCTATGAGGATCCCCTCGAAGCCAAAACTGGGTTTTCAAACATTTGAAAATAAGTCGTAGGCTTCTTCATTATATATCGTAGGCTTCTTCATTTTTCTTTAAAAAATATTACTTGTCTCATAAAAATATACTTAATTGTCACGACAGTAACAGACTGTCAGATATAATTTAGCACGGAATAACAAGGATATTTTTTGGTTTTATTTCGCAATTGTCCATGGCCGCCATGGCAATAAATGGAACACTTGGATTATAATTGTATTTTTTAGATAAATAACTAAAATAAAAACAAAAATAACATAATTTAATTAAAAACATAACTTAATATGAAGTACTAATATAAGTAATTAGGCCAAAAGGGCTTTTTTTTCTAGGTTTTCAACGTTTACATATAGGAAAATAGCAAAATATTGGTCAAAGCCAAACTGAAATTACAGTTTCCCACTATTTTTGCGATAACTTTTAAAAGACAAAAGATAACGACCTCCGGTTTTCGCCGCAATTTTTAGTAACAAATGAGCTATAAAATAGAGTAAAAAGGAATGACTGTTTGCATTTAAATTTTTCAAGAAATCGAAAGAAGAAATATTTAAAAAAAAAACGCCCTCTTTTATCATCCGCACGAACTAATTTTCAAATTATTAATAATAACGTTTAATCAGGACGAAAAGTTCTTTAAAACAAGCCATAGTTTGTTAAATTTGGGTAACGCAAACCGAAGTTACGGCCCTTTTAGTATTTTTAGTTGTTACCCTTCCCCCCTCCGTTACCATAGTAACTACAAAAAAATTGTTATCACAAATTTTATAGAGGATATTACGGAAATTATAAAAAGTTAATTTTCGACCTACATTGTTTTGAAGATATTAGCAGAAAGTAAGGGTTTTGTATCGTAGCATAGCGACTACGCCCCCTAGCGGTAAAATTACGAACTTAAAAATATTTTCCAGCTAATTTTCTTGGTCATATTTCTTAATAAATTTTTTACCCCAAAGTTGTAGCATGTATGGTTCAGGAGATATGGCCGCTCGCCACCCATCTTGGATCACCCTGTATATATTGGGTGTATAACCAACTCACTGTCACTTAGGAGTGCAAGAAGTTTGGGATATTTATTCAGAATTCAGAAATAAGTCAAAAATTGACTGAATGTCCACTTTCTTGTCACGTTAAATTATTTTTTTAACTTGTTAAAAAATTACAAAGTTTATGCGTTAAAAATATATAGTTTTTATAACGATCGTAGAATAAAAAAATGTTGGTTTAAACTGTTAATTTTATTGTTAAAACTATCATTCTACAAATTAGCGATAATTCTTGTATTGTAAATTAAATTTGAAATAAAAATAAATTTAATGTGCAAAAGGCATATTTGTTGCACGATTCATGCTAAATTACACTCCTTGCACTAGTTATACAAATACCTATTCCTGTGGTACTAGTGTTTGACCATATAAATCAAAAATGTTTCCTTATCTTGTGTTCTTCGAAAATGTCCGAAAAGCTGCGAAGAAAAGTAATAGAAATTCTAAGCAATAACAAGGCATCGATGTGATGGGTCACCGTCCATGGGTAATGGATCAGTAGTTATATGGGCTAACTACCAGTGATTAAAGATTATTTTATTTATATAAAAATGGCATAAGGATTTAGTAAAAAATAATTCTTTTTCACAACTCGATATATTTCAAACTTTATATTCAAATATTTATGTAGTTTTAAACAAACAAATTTTATGCCCTGAATTTATAAGTAGAACACACAAAACAAATTTAAACTGCAAACGTAATATTTAATATAGTATTTATTTTAAAAATAAAAGCATTATAAAATCACATATCTTGGCACAAATATATTTATTTCGTTAATAACAATGGTAGAAGTTTGATGGTGATGGCACATCTTTATTAAAAAATCGCCACCCTGTATTTTATACAGTGAGGGGCAAAAAGTTGGGCGCCTGAGGGGTTTTTATCATTGAAATATTTAAAAAAAAATACGCTGATTGGCTCTGCATGATTGGTAACCTAAAAACTTATTTTGATTTGTCACGTGACTACTCGTTTGGGTCGAATACTGAAAAAAATATATTTTGTAATGAAAATCCAACAATTATTTTTTCATTTTTATTTCATAAGAGCACCTTTGGGAAACACGTAAAAAATAATTCAAAATTAGAAAAAACGGCCTCTTGTAAGCATATTGTTCCAAAAATAACTATAAATAGTAAATTTGGTTGCCAGATACAGGGATTCGCCACACCCAGTCACATGGTAAAAATTTGAACAAATAAAATTATTATTTAAGAACAACAAAAATGTTTTTCGATCATTTAAAACATTTTCATTGCATTCCTGGGAATTCAAAACCAAGAGTCAGTAAATGTAAACGCTGTCACGCGCATGGCACGCTTGATCCGCGATCGCTACTGGAAATCCTGGGGAATAAACCGAGACTACTTTTAATCGCCCTAAATATGTCTAGCAGCACTGATACCGAACATATCCCCATTGTTTGTCTCCCTTGTATGAACAAAATACAGGGTGTTATGGAAATGACGTATTATATTTAAATGGATGACTCCTTGGGTGTCCTAGAGAAGTGCTACATATATTTTTTTTCAAATCGACCGTTTTAAAAGTGGTGTAACAAGCCCTCTTACTCACATGTGACTCCGCGGTAATGAATTACAGCACCATGTGGCAGTTTATCACAAACACCTGTTACGCACAATGTTGCCAAACTGTGTAAAAATGTGTTTCTTATTATAAAAAAAAAAAAATATTTAGCTTAGAAAGTAAATCCAGGACGCTGTAAGGAATCCAGGACGCAGACACCTTGTGTTTTTGTTCTATGGAAAAAGCTTTATGCTCATCACGTGCCCTGATGATAGTATGGGACTGCATAATAAGCTTATACCCACTAAACCCCATTCGGCCTATTCTTTCCAATCTCAGAATATAACCGGCATATCGTCGAGAGAAAAAAACACATAGAACAAATTACACTAAATCACTTAAAGAAACACACAGACACCCACGAATTTCAAATCAGTTTTTTTGAAGATATGCACCTATTATTAGATTACAGAAAAGCACTAAATACTAACGCATAATTAATAACACTACCGTACACAGCACTATAGGATACAAATTATTTCGCATTAGAAATTCAGAAATAATAAAAACGCTAATTTCTAATGGGCAAATCAAATTTATTAATCCTTTACTGAAGAAGAATGATGAAATAATTATGTTGATAGACCCTTCCTTCCCATCGTTCCATCCCTTTAAAATAAATAGGCTCGTCTAACTAGCACGGTTGCCATTTCCGAGACTATCATTATAGAGGAAAGTATTACAGAAGGAAATTCCGCAATTTATGAATATAATCTTATAAAATATCGAAAGTGGCAATGCTGTATTTTCAGCACAAATAGCTAAATATCGATCGACCTAGTAAACCCGAATATGTCAAACGTGTTTAGTTACTTTCAAAATTTTTAGCTGTCAAATACCAATGTATGGAAATTTATATTATTTCCCAGAACAATAAGGGCGTATTTTTATCTATACAGTAGCACTTTAGAATACTAAAAACTTAGATGTGTTCATGAGATGCATACCTACGCGAAAACTAATGTGAATTTATGTGGCTTTGTTTTGGTGTTTTATGAGGTTATTGTTCCGGTTATTTACTTGGTGTTTTTTTATAAGGTCGAAAAGGTAAATAAAATTGCATTTTTTTCTAAAGGGTAAAGTGGCATTTAAGTTGTTCAGATTCGTTGTCCAGACTGACGGGTGTCATTCGCATTGAACAAATGAGAACATACCTGACCATTTGTAAACTCCGCGGCGGTTCGTTCCAGTCAGTTCAAGTTTATAAATCAGAAATTGTTTCCCAGCGAACTGAACTGAACGTAAAAGATTAGAAATGTACCTTGAAAAATAAACTTCTTCTTCTGTCAACCGGTTATTGACCTTCTAAAGAGTTTAACCGACAACACCGCTCAAAATTCAATGACCTTTTTGGCCATAACCTATCTCAATATTGCTTTGTTTACGTAATTTACATCTGTCACAAGTTTGTTTATCTCTGTCCCAGTGCTATGACGTGTTTCTTCTGGTTTGACATAAGGTGATATAATTCGGTTATTATCTCAGGAATTGCCGGTTTAAATATAATACGTCATTTCCATAACACCCTGTATACATGGAAAATATTACCATTTCTTAGAGCGGTCCTGGTGAATATTAAAGACCACGTGAATTTATTTGCATGTACTGACTCTCGGTTTTGAGTAGAGTATAATACGGGATATTTTTCTGAAAAAATATAATTTTTGGGAATTATGACTCCAAACGTTGCAAAATGGGATACGATTAAAATCAAAATACTTTTTCAAATAACTTTTTTCGATATCTCGTCATCTAATACCAGTTTTCCAAATATATTTTTTTCAATTTTCCAGCCAAACGAATAGTCACGTGACAAATGTCAAAATAAGTTTTTAGGTTACAAAATCATGCAATCGCAATGATGAGGCAATAAAAAGTTTGCCATATGAGTCCAACTTTTCGCAGGTCACTGTACGACAACGGAGCTGCGTCCAACCTATTGTCCCTTACACATCACTACTACTAATTTATCCATTATCTCAATTCCTTCAATGTACAAATTCCATAATTCACAATTTTTAAATCATTATTGTAACAAAAATCTATCACCAACCTGTAAATAACAGGTTTAAACAGAACAACATCACAAGTAGAACTTTCTTCGTCCGTAATTATTGTCTTTACTCCGCATCAGCTGTCCTTGTTAAACCGGAAGTCAAAATTTTTCATGTACTCCGGCGCGATTTCGCTCACCCAACTCCCTTCGATAGTGGTTAAACTTCTCAGATAACATTTCGTGGTTTGTACGACTTCCGTATAGATTACGAAGTGAGGTTGTTGCCCGTGGAGGGTGGAGCTCGGATGGATTAAAGTTACCTGCTTCTTTTCCAGCTGTAAAGAAATTAAGTTATCTCCCTCATGTACAAATATCCGCATAAGAGACAGGTAATGTCACCGAATTAAGAATTTTCACCTAGGTTGTTCAAAAAAAAAGTTAAATTAATTATTATTTCGAGAACGATAACAGAGAGATATATGAAAATAGGAATTCTGAAAAAAAAATAATACTCAGGATGTTCCATTTAAATTATCAAAGTTGTTAATACTTTCTAGTAGAAGCGGCAGCACTGCATGGCTGAAAATATTTTTAAAAGAGAGAGTATGTTCACTTATATGAGGTACCAAATTTTCAAAGTGATCAGTTGGCTAGTTCTTCATAAACGTCAGTCACTGTGTATATATCACAATTCATATAACTTCTAGAATTTTTTTGACTTGTGCTTGGATTATTACCGGTTATTAAGTCAAGCACGTGGTGGATTCAGTAAGAAAATTTCACACCTAAAACAACAATTTTTATTTGACAATTCAAGTCAATGTCCATTCCATGTGTCATTATTTTGACATAAATATATCCCCTTATTAATATCGTCCGGGTACATTTGGGTTTCCATGGCAACCAAACAAAAAACAAGTGCCGGTGTGAAATAATTAATGAAAATTTTAATAATCCAAGCATAGTACAAGTGAATTTTTTTTCTTTAAAATCAAAAAAAACTGGTCTACAATTTAAATAAAAAAATTTTAAAAACAATTGAATAAAAAGTAAATTAATTTAGTCATCCTGTGCAGATAAATACATTTTTTTTCCAGACCTCTCCGAGAGAGCGGGAAAGTATGAAGCGGGCGGGAAAGATTTCTCCCGCCCGCTTCGAGTCACCATGTATTCCTCATAGTTTTTTAAACTAATAAATAAATAAAACCAGAGATGTCGAGTGCGGGATTTGAACCCGCGACTCTCAGATCGCCAGGCGTACACTTTGCCACTAGGCCACCGAGCCATACATACAAGCGATAATAAATAGCGGAATATATATATAAATTGAATTCGCGGTTAATTTGTCGATGATGTCTGAAGAATTTCTTTATTTATTTGGCCTCGGAGCACTTGTAAAAAAAAAGTACGGTACATATCTCGGGCCGTCGAAGCCTTTACGGGCTCGTGCGGTAAAAGCCTCTTTTCGGCCTTTGATGCGTAATGTACTATTTTTATTCAAACATTTGTATCAATAGGACAAGCAAAAAAAGGGACAGTCGAACTCTAAAAACAACATCCACATTGTAAAGTGTTTTCTGTTGTGAAATTATTTGTTTCCACACGCTTTAGATTTGAAATTTGCGTACGTTTATTTATTTCGTTTGCAAAAAAGTACATTTCTTGTTGTAACTTTTAACTGAAATTGTGGAAAGAATTGTTGAGGATTTTGTCAAAATTGTAGCATAATATATTTTCTAGAGTTTGAACTTAAGGGACAAATAATGGGAAAAATGTATTCTACTGAAAGGGATGCAGTAGTGCATAAAAATAACATAAGGTTATTTATCTATTCGCGTGCGGTAAGTAGCACTTTACGGCACTAATGCCGTAAGTAATTACATACTGTAAAAACAAGTTTAAAAGCCAACTATTAAATTTTTATAATTTATTTCCCTAGCAACCTGATATTAGTGTATTGTTGATAACGACTTACGAGGCACCTACGGGGTAAATTAAAACAATGCTCTTTTAGTTTTTAATATTTATGGTAAAGACGTACCTACCGTACTTGTATTGTAATATTTACTCGTTTATTAACGCCACATAACACCCAGATTACTTACCGTAATGTATTGTCTATCCCTATGTAATTCTGCCACATTGATAAAGAGACCCGTAACCAAACATTTTCGTAGCTGATCCATCTGGCTTCCACAAGAAGAACTTTGTAGATCGCATTTCTTGCATATCTCCTACAAAAAAATCCTGATTGTTGTGGTTGCGAAAAAGCCAGCTCATGGTACGAAGAAGGCGAGGGAGCTTAAGCCTCCTCCGCATTTTTCCTCTAAACGTTTTCTCGGTGCATTACTCAAATAATAAGTTTTCATTTACAGCAAATAGTTTTTAAATGGATTTTAATCCCTCATTTCCTACTATTTCATAATTTTATTACAATCCGACAACAGGGCACGAGGCTCTTATCTATTCTATGCATTATGTCTCTGTTTGTGCCGCTATATTACGCTATGTTTGTCTTTGTCTCTGGCAGGAAATATTAGTTTGAAAACGATCGTGTTTGAAACACCAACAGTCAAATGTATAAGAAATAAACTTGTCACATGTTCTTGTTATTTCTTTATTATTATTTAAATAATATAGGAAAAATTAATTATTATTTTAAGATCTGCAAACGTAATTTTTGACATAAGAACTTAAATATGTCAAACACGCTTAATGCCGGTTCTCACAAAAGCAACTGGCAACCGCAACGCAACATCAACGCGACACAGCACTAATGTTTAAATACGCGTGTTCCCAATGACTTAAGGCAACTCAACTGTAACTCAACTGCAACGCAACTAGTTGCTTATGAGTTGCCCGGCTTACCGCGTCGCCGTCGTCAGTTGCTTCCAATCGAAGTGTGGTACGGTAGCGTTGCGGTTGCTTCGATTCCAGTGGGAACGCCCGAACGCATGAGCAACTCAGCTGAAGTTGCGGTCGCATTGCAGTTGCGTTGCGGCTGCCAGTTGCTTTGGTGAGAACAGGCACTTAGATTTAGGTATACAACATGATATATGAAATCTGCCTAAGACTTGCGTAAAATGCACAACTGTATTAATATATAGGGTGTTCCGTTTATATTAATATGCAATATTAGCATACCGTGTAACTAAATTTCCTATGTATAGTTTTCCATATATCGATCGCGGCGGTTCCCGATGGGACACACTGTATAATGATGGTAAACTTACCTTCAGTTGATTCTTCACCTCCCTCACATACAAACTATTTCTCATATTAATAAAATGCTCATGACACCACGACCTAACATTACTCTGTCCAACATTTTCATACTCCCTGAAGATATTCAGAAGGGTTAGGTGATCTCCATAAGCAGAATGGAACTTTTGCCTTACTTGTTGAGCTTGTTCTCTTCTAGACGGTGGATTTAACAGAATCGATTCGCTCGATAGAAGCGAGACGACGGTAATCGCTTCTTCCAGGCAGCTATATTTTTCTAAAAAGTGTTGACGAATCTTTCACACACACGGTTTATATATTTTTTTCTACGATCGTTATAAAAACTATATTTTTTGACGCAAATGATTGCAAAAAATTGGTAATTTTTTAACGAGCTAAAAAAAGTAATTTAGCGTTTATTTATTATGATGTATCAACAGTAATCTATTACCAATAACAGACACACCAATCTTATATTACTATATATAATTAGCTAGGTACATTCAAATAAATAGTACTAAATTTCAATGAACTTACTATCTACAAGCTTACCAAATTGTCTTAAATCCATAGCTAAATTAATATCTGACGCAAATTCATTATACATATTACACATACGATAAACAGGGGAATGTTTATAGAGTTCTGTTTTTGGGAACGCGAAATAAAAAAGGGTATCATTTAACTGGTTAGCAAAATATTATTATTTTTATGAACAGAAAAATGTAATCGGTCAGTAAAATGGCTAGTTGGTCCGCAACTTATGGACAGCAAATATTTCTTAATCGGTCAGTAATTAATGTTATACTAGAGTGCTCGAAATTATTTTGGTACGCAAATTAAATATATAAGCTGCTATGAGCGATCCACTTTTAGTCAGATATTAGTAAGCAATTAGCGGGTAAGCAAAATATTTAATCAAAAAAAAAAGCAATAAAACGTGAAATAGTGACAGTGCCCTGGGAAAACAAGTGAAAACCCGCCCCCGCTACACCTTTTGTAGCCGATTTCCTTCTGTATTCGGCAAAAGAAAACACAAGAAAGTTACATAAAGTGACAGTGCCCTGGGAAAACAAGTGAAAACCCTCCCCCGCTACACCTTTTGGGCCTGGATTGCTGCGCCGAATTAAAACACACGCACGCAATTAGCTACTCGTATCACGCGACTGCTTTCGCTCCGCCCACAATAACGAACTTTGCCGATTATTTAAAACAAACGCAATCCAATGATTTATATTGATAACCATTCTTTTAAAATACAAACCTAGGCAGGTTGGCAGTTGGGCCAGGATCTTCGGGCTATCAGAATTTTAAAAATAGTGAGCAGACATGTTTTAATCCTTCTCGTCTCCAATAATAGTCTGTTAAATATTTTAAGCAACTTTTCGTGATCATATCCCTGCACAAGCCAAACCTTTTAAAATACATCTATTTGAGAAAATTTACGATGCACTCGCTCAATCGACTTAGCCCACACAATATAGTGAGGAGACCAAATTACACCTCCATACTCAAGTCTAGGCAGTACAAGGGAGTCCAACAGCCTCAAACATCCACACTGAATTGACTAGCACTAGGAATAACAAACTCCTCAATTTTAAAGGCAGCAGCAACGCTCTCAGACATGTGTTTATTAGAGCACAATGTTTCATCAAACACAACACCCAGGTCCCTATGCTGTACAGTTCTTACTAACTCATTTCCATTTAGGTAATATTTATTGTTAATTAGGCTTTTCTTTAAAGCAAAAGTCATACGCAAGCATTTTTTCCATTCAATTTAAAACCATTTTCATCATACCATCGACACACACAATCCAAATCCTGCAACGCCCACAATCCTCTTCATTTAAGATATTTAGGAACAATTTAAAATCATCCGCAAATTCTAATGGACTTGAGTGATTAATTACCCCAATAAGAAAGATCATTAATTGTTATTATAAACAATTCCGAAGAAGTAAAGTCATTTCAACGCGCCCCAGACGAAATAATTAATAAAACCAATCGAAAACCAACGAAGCAACACAAAATTTATTGCTTGAAAAATCGAAGAAGCTTATAAAAAGGAATATAATATGTTTATTAAATACAGGGTGTTATGGAAATGACGTATTATATTTAAACCGCCAAATCCTGAGATGAAAATAAATTGAAGATAAATACCCATAAATGGTGCTTTCAATTAATGACAGGATTATATCACCTTATGTCAAATCAGACAAACACATGTGGGGCACTGGCGTAATATGTAAACAATCAACACTGAGGTCTGCAGGGTCAGAAGACGCCAGCCCATTTCGGCTGGTGTTGTCATATCTACATGGCAAACTCTTTAGAAAAAAAATTAGAATATTAACAATATTTAATTCTATCATTTATGAACAAATAGATTCCAGAAAACCGACGGCGAAAGATGTTTTGTAAAACAAATAATGGTAATATCACACATAAATGTCAAATTGGTCACAAGAACAGGAAAGTAAATAGGTTAAACGTCATTGACCTTTTAAATAATAATTATCGTTCAAACTCTTTAAAAAAAATGCAATTTTATTTAAAACACATGCTTTCTTACCTTTACTTATACAATTGTTAGTTCATAATTTCACACAAACCACACAGAATCCAAATTTTAGGAAAAAATCTTTCACATAACCTCAAAAATAGCAGCTATTCACATGGAAAGAATACACGCGAACACTGTTTTAATATTGGTCCTTTTTTTCTCGCGTAGATTTATTTATTTAACTAATTTAAAACACACACATTTTACACACAATGCAATCCTTCAATTTAAAAATGACATTTTATCTACGAACCATAAAACAGTTAACCTACGAACGAACGAAATAGATACCTTCAAAACTCGGAATAGAGATGGGCAATATTTGACAGTTTGATATTTCACGAGATTCTTGTCTATTACTTGACTATTAACCGCGAGATCTCTTGCAAGGCGTTTAATTGATATGGCGTTAATGGAATTTCGACGAAATTGAATAAAATGATAGTGGTTGGTGATAATACTGCGACTGTACTTTTTCTTTTGAGAATCTTAAAAAATTAAATTAGCCAGCTTCACTCCAAATGACAAGACCGACGGAGATTTTATTTTCTTTCTCACGCGGCCATCTCTCCATATCTTTCAGACCATCCACTCGGCGCCGGGCCGACGTAGGTCTATGGGTACAAGCGTGCGACTTGCAAGTGTCAGTAATACAAGAACAGCGTTAGGGTGCGGTCGCTTCTGTTGATAACCATTTACACTCTCGGCTATCCGCTTTGTTTTCAGAAGGTACGTGTATAATAGTTTTAATGATTTTCGGGCTACGCGTCCAAACTTTGTATATTATTTGACATTGTTTTTATAGACAAACCTAAGTTGCTCAGTTAAAAGGAGTAGTTTGTTTTGGACGTTTGACTTGAGAGAAAAATGGAATGTCGCCGACGAATAAGTCAAATTTCGTCGCGTCGCGTGTAATAAAATCTAAATGATCTGATCCGAGTGTAATTTTAAAAAACTTGTGCCTGGAGGTATAAAGATAAATACAAGTGGGTAGATAAATAATTTATTTTTATAATTTTATATGGAATTTCAGTTTTGCATTAAGTTTGGCAACATTGCACGTAACACCTGTTTCCTGATATGCCACCACAGGGTGACATGACGAACAAACCCGAACAAACGGTGGATGAGGTGTGGGTTTATGGGGCTGGACCCCACTTTTATTAAAACAGTCAATTTAAAAAAAAAAGTGAAGAGTCTCAGCGAATGGGTATTGTTAACGTATTTTCAAGAAAAGTAAAACATTTTTAAATCTTCGACTTTATGGTCATGTTAATCCAAGCAAAAATCAACATGAATTCTGAATAATCAAGTCGATATAAGCAAATATCCGAAACTTATTGATTTCCTAAGTGAGAGTGAGTTGGTGATACACCAATACATATATATTTTTTAATTTGGAATAAGAAAACCAATACGATCGTAGAAAAAATATTTTATGAAACTTATGTATAAAGTTTATTTTTTCACATATGGGATTCCGGCACACGCCTTCGGCACGTGCGCTCAAATTTCCCGTTCATTTCAATTAATAACTGTATTCATTTGTTACGTAGATAACTATACCAGTATCGAACAAGTAACATACCTGCTGACAAAATAATTTTGCTGAACCGCGGATCGAGCGGAAACTTCGCCATTTTCTTTCCCAAACTCGTCAAATTATTAGAGTCGACATCTTCTATAGCGCCGAGAAGTTTCAGCTGCTGAAACGCAGCTTGTATCGCGTCCTTGGGCGGACTGTCCAGAAAATCAAAATGTAACATATGAATTCCCAATGCTAGAAGTTGCAGTGCCACCGAATTTAAGTTCGCCCGTTGAATTTCCGGTATTGAACTTTTTTTCATCAGTTCGAATTGTGATCTGGTGTAGATTCGGTAACAGTAGCCTTCCGATTCGCGTCCGGCGCGACCGCTGCGTTGCCACGCTTGTTCCTGAGATATCCGCTGGACTTTGAGAAGTTCTAGGCCGGTAGAAGGATGGAAGGTTCTGGAAAAGTATATAAAATGTGGTCACACTGTATGTAAAACCCGAAAAATAATTTATACTTTCGAAAAAAAAAAATTTAAATGATGAAGTCGAAAAACTGGCCTTGTTCTTATCATAAGAGTAGTACAATCAATTCGATCGCCATTTATTTCGCATTTAACATTCGATGTTCTCATAATCCACTTTAAAATCATGAAGTCATCCATTAAACGGAATTTCGTCAGTCCTTAAATTTTCAACATGTTATGACGTCTTTACCAAACAAGTAACAAATGTCCATAAATACTTACCGAAAACACAAAGGTAGAATGAAATAAACTTTATATTATGGGTTATAAAATAGCAGGGTTGCACAAAATCATGTATTTTTTTAATTTTAAACAAAACAAGTGTTTTTTTTTTTTGTTTTAAACGATTTTTTTTTGTTTTGCTTAAAGTTCATGTTTTAAACAAATAAAACCTTATTAAAAACACAGTTTAAAACATGTTTTCAATGTTTTTAGTAGAATTTAAAAGATAACTTAAACTCCTTTCCCAATGGACATCTCAGAATGTTTTCTATTCGAGTTTTACGACATTTATGCTTAGTTTGTTGGATGATCGTCTACTTCTACTGGTTCAGTATCAAGTAGCAGCATGTCAAGTTTTATTATTCGAATGAGCGAATCAGACAAGAAAAATATGGGTATACAAATAGCGAGATATTTATTTATATGCGACGAACACACCATTTCGTGCAGTAGAATATCGTGAGTTTAAACTGTTGATTAATTTGCTATGTCATGGATATTCACCACCAAACAGAAATGTTGTTTCCAACAATTGCTCGATACAGTTTATAACTTAGTACAAACAACAATGAAAGATAGTTTGTGTCTGAAGAAAGTTTGTCTAGCCCTTGACGGTTGGAGTAACGTCCATAATGAACCTATAACAGGCATATGTGTCACATATATAGAAAGTGAACGGGTGCATCTAATAGAGTCCACATCAGAGTATTTATTACAACAACTGGAAAAGCTATACAAAAATGCAAAGAAGAGTATGAATGTTAAGTTACCAGTGTAGTAACAGACAACGTTTCGAATACGACTAAAATGAGGAACTTTTTCTTGAATTAGACCGGAAGGATATAATAACTTATGGTTGTTCAGCTCATATATTCAACTTACTTGCTCATGATTTAGAAATGCTGGGAGTCGAGAGTAACACCAGCACAAAATTTAAAGAAGCCGGTGGCACCGCTCTCGTATTACCTCAGGATATTCGCTAGAACACTTTATCAGACTGCTTGGAGAGTTATTTGAAAACCTGGCCAATATTATTTGATGTGTGTACTAACAGAATATTTATTGAGAACGACATTATAAAATTAGTTACTGACGTTAATTTAAACGTTAATTCACTGGAGTATCACAAAAAATTAAAATGTATTGCTGTGGCTCTAGATAAAGTTCAAAAAAACACTTGCATGATAGTAGAAGCGACAGAAATATGCCTCAAACTGTTGGAGACGTTTGAAATCAAAAAATCAAATGGGCAATTTTCAATGAGTGACGTAAATAAGGTTAATAGAACGTTTGGAGATGGCCCTAAATCCCTGCAGTGCATCTAGGTGTGCACGTTTTATGCCATATGTGTTTTCTCAACAGATACTTGAAAATGTAAAATCATTAGCATGGTGGCGGTCTATTAAACAATTAAATACAAGAGCAATGGAACTTGTCCAACAGCTACATACAGCTGTGGCTTCGTCCGCCAACATAAAAAGACTTTTTTCGTCTTATGGTTTAGTTCATTCCAAACTCCGCAATAAGCTAGGCAATGTCAGAGCAGTTAAGTTGATTACAATTTGTAAAAAACTAAATTCTAATTAACCCACTTATGGCGCTAACTGATGTCACTTCCGATCAGTGATTATTATACATTTTTACCTTAATTTACTAAAAAAACAATGTGTGTTTAATTTAATATTTTTAACAAAACATTGTTTTAATGCATTATTATACACAGTGTGTAAAAAGTCCCGGAACAGTCAATTATTTCAAAAATGGTGCACAATATAAAAAAACTTTCTGTATACAAGTTGTTGGTCTTAAAGAAATTTATTAAACTTAGATCCCTGTAATTACACAGGGTTGCCCAAAAAGTCGTGGTAACCGAAACTTCATTTTTTTTAAATGGAATGACCCTTTTTTGATCACATTTTCTGATTCCTCTAAACATTCTAAACAACAATTATAGAACATGTCATATGGCTAAACCTATTAGTTTTAGAAATAATTTGAGTTGAAGGACATAAATGCAATAGGTACGATATTACCTTTTGCATTTTTATAAGCTGGTACTAGAATTTTTTTGCGTCACTGTCAAAGTAAATTCTCAAAATGTCGCTCAGCGAAAGGGAACGTATAACTTTACTAATAATAAGAGGTTTTGGAGACCGACAAAGATCGGTTATCGAGACAAAGGAATTATTTAATACAACGTTTCCAAACCGAGAGCCTATATCAAAATCTACAGTTGTGAGAACAGTTCAAAGGTTCGAGGTAACCGGTTGTTGCAGAGATAAACTTCGTTCCGGAAAAGTCGGCAAGTAGTGATGAAAAAAAATTAGAGACATTACTTCATTTTGTTCAGAATCCACATTTGTCACTCAGAAAAGCTGCTACCTAAGTTGATGTTTGTTTTAAATCAATTGACAATATTTTAAAAACCAGTAATTTTCATCCCTATAAAATAACTCTTGTCCAGGAATTATCAGAAGACGATTTTGATCGTAGATTGGAATTTTGCGAAGTAATGATGCAAAAACATGAAGAAAATAACAATTTTTTTAATCAAATAGTTTTTACGGATGAGGCAACATTCATGTTGAACGGGTCTCTCAATCGCCATAATTGTCGTTACTGGGCTGATCAGAATCCACATTGGATGAGAGAAACACATACTCAACACCCCCAGAAAGTGAATGTGTGGGCTGGAATTATTGGCAACAGATTAGTGGGGCCTTTCTTTATAGAGGGGAATTTGAATGCCGAAATGTATCTCCACATGCTGCAAAATGAAATTGTGCCAGCAATAAACAATGAAGTAGGACCACTATTACGCAATACGTGGTTTCAGCAGGATGGAGCTCCTTTTCATTTTGGGCTAGCTGTGAAATTATTTAAACAACACTTTTCCTAACCGCTGGATAGGACGAAGAGGCCCCATAGAATGGCCTGCTAGGTCGCCAGACTTAACGCCCCTTGATTATTTTCTTTGGGGACACCTAAAAAATAAAGTGTTTGTGACAATACCTGCAGATCTGAATGAATTAAGAGGAAGAATTATTGAAGAATGTGCATCTATTAACCAAGAAATGTTACAAAACGTCATCGACAAATTTTATTATAACCTAGCCCATTGTCAAACTGTGGGAGGAGGACATTTTCAGCATTTAATTAAATAACGACTTACACTTAATTTTATTTTTGTTCTTTTCAAGTTATTGTTAATTTTACTGCTTGTATTTAATAATTTAGTTGTTATTAAAACTTTGACACAACTTGAGTGAGGTTCATTTTACACGAGTTTAATGTTTTTCTTTTAATTTTAACGTAAAAAGGTAATATCGTACCTATCGCATTTATGTCCTTCAACTCAAATTATTTCTAAAACTAATAGGTTTAGCCATATGACATGTTCTATAATTGTTGTTTAGAAGAATCAGAAAATGTGATCAAAAAAGGGTCATTCCATTTAAAAAAAATGAAATTTTGGTTACCAGGACTTTTTGGGCAACCCTGTATAAGTACAGGGATGTAAGTTTAATAAATTTCTTTAAGACCAACAACTTTTATACAGAAAGTTTTTTTATATTGTGCACCATTTTTGAAATAATTGACTGTTCCGGCCTTTTTACACACTGTGTATATATTATATTAAATATAAAAAAAAAAAAAAAAAAACTCAAACGGTTGTTTACAACATGTTTATAACATGTTTAAAACAATTGCTTTATACTAAACGTTTAAAATGAAACAACCCTGTAAAATAGAACCATTTAAAACAATTAAAACTTAGAGGACTTTATATTTAACCTTACCTTGATTTTACCATCCCTCCATCAATAACGTATTTAATTCCACTAATTGTTACACTGGTTTCAGCAATATTAGTACTAATAACAACTTTTCGGGTACCATGAGGCGCAGGCGAAAACACGTACATCTGCTGAGTACCCGGCTGGGCAGCATATAGAGTACAAACTTTAATTGGAGGACCTTCTACTTCAGGATCTTTGGACAAGAGACGGATTTGATGGGCGCAGGCTTCGATTTCTTCTTGGCCAGTAAGGAATATCAAAACATCATGACTAAAAATTAAATAAAAAATAAATGTCAATGTTGCCAATAAAATAATATAAAATAACAATTTTTTTTCCACCACTACCAACCGGATAAGACTTAATAAGAGTTTATTTTACTTATAAGTATGGCAAATTAAAAATTATGATATAAACAAACCATATGGAACTGAAAGTAACAGTACGATTTTTGTACTAGGTAGGTACTGGGTATGGGTTATGTTAATTTGCTTATATGAACTAACGTACTCTGGAGGTGCCTCTTTATGAATCTTAAAAAAGGTAGCCACACAGCTGGTGTGGTAATCATCATGTGGTTTGGTGGTATAGTAGATATTTACAGGGTAGGTTCGACCTTCAAGATACACAGCCTGACAGTTGTCGAAATATTCTGAAAAATGATCAACGTCCATGGTTGCAGACATAATTATGATCTGAAACAAAAACAGAATTGTTGATATGTAAAAAAATAAATAAGTACCTATTTACATTATTATCCAGCCTATCCAGTTTCTTTTACTGGGTACCCCAAGAAAACAAAAAAAATTATTATTTCAGTATAAAAAATACACAGATCCAAATTTCCAAGGCTGTTAATTTCCATCATTCAAAAATGTAAAATTTGCAATAATGTGGATGATTCAAGATGATAACCTCGATAACCTTATTTTTGAGGTTGGTTAAAAATTTTATTTACTTACATTTTATAACTAATAAAGAATTATTTAATTTTAATGCAAACCCAAACTAAACTGCTGGCCATTTGCTTTCGAGCAAGAAAAATTTCGCCTAAATTTAAAAGTTAATATTTTCTGAACCAGATATGACATCGATCTCCGGTTTTTAATTGTTGATAGATTTATGCCTTAGGAAACAATTGCCAAAGTTGGATTGTCCTAAACTGTCAGAAAATTTTATATACAGGGTGTTAAAGAGGACGATGATTTTTGCTCCAATTTCAATAGCATGTAACTTTCACAATAATATTTTTAAATTTTATCACTGTACGTCAATTGAATCACTGGTTCATAGCAAACAAAGTGATCTGTCAAATTTTTGATATCTGCTATATTTTAAGAGATACCGATTTTTTTTAAAAACTTTGCTTTTTTTCAACTTTTTGTTAGCTAGATCCTACTGTGCGTTGTATCGTGCAAACTTTGCAAGTGATTATTATACCTTATGAAAAGCTTGTTTATGTTCAGTAACAACAATTGTACCTAAATGTTGTGATGTGCAGTGGCGTACTTATAATCACTTATATGTCTATGCTTTATGAGTATCTCACAATTTTTTTGTATTGAAAAGTACTCGCCCCTAGATTAGGCAAGTCTTTCCTTATTTTTTTAGTTTTTCATATCGCACTACAGGTATATTATACAAAATTTTAAATAGATAATGTTTTTATTTAATTGTTTGAAAAAATTTATTTATTAATTTCTGACTTCCTAACACGACACTATTCCTAAAATTAAACTTACATTGAAAGGAACTTTAATATTAAATAACGCTAGTTTGATTTTGATGGGATTAATACCTTGTAGGCCCTCCACGTACATTAGGAGGACTAACAGGTTGATAAATGCCCTAGGTATATTTTGCCACTCTTCTTCAATGGCCACTGCCAGTTCCTCCAAAGTTTGAGGCGGATTTTCTCTGGATCGCACTAATAATTTCAGCCGAGAACATGCTCTATTACGTTTAAATCAGGAGATTTTGGCGGCAGGTTTAACTGTTGAACGTTCCTTTCCCTCAAAAACTCCTGAACGATGTTTGCCCAGTGTGGTCTCGCATTATCGTCAATTAATAGTGTGAATAGTGAATAGCGTCGTGTTAGACAGTTAGAAATTAATAAATAAATTTTTTCAAACAATTAAATAAAAAAAAAATTTTTTTTAATTTTGTAGACACTGTATAATATACCTGTAGCGCGATATGAAAAACTAAAAAATAAGGAAAAACTTGCCTAATCTAGGGGCGAGTACTTTCCAATACAATAAAATTGTGAGATACTCATAAAGCATAGACATTTAGGTACAATTGTTGTTACTGAACATAAACAAGCTTTTCATAAGGTATAATAATCACTTGCAAAGTTTGCACGATACAACGCACAGTAGGATCTAGCTAACAAAAAGTTGAAAAAAAGCAAAGTTTTTCAAAAAAATCGGTATCTCTTAAAATATAGCAGATATCAAAAATTTGACAGATTACTTTCTTTGCTATGAACCAGTGATTCAATTGACGTACAGTGATAAAATTTAAAAATATTATTGTGAAAGTTACATGCTATTGAAAATGGAGCAAAAATCATCGTCCTCTTTAACACCCTGTATATAAAATTTTCTGACAGTTTAAGACAATCCAACTTTGGCAATTGTTTCCTAAGGGATAAATCCAGTGGCGGCTCGTGGTCAATCTCATTGGGGGGTCATTACGCTATATGCGATACAAGAATAGTATATTAAAGTACAAGTACTTTATAGGTACTATTTTTTCTATTTTAAGTTTTCTTAATAAGAAAAATCCATATTAAAAAAATACATGCTATACTTATATAACTTTCGTAAATATTTATGTGAAAATTTTATGTTGGTAATATGTACTATCAAATTATGATTTTATAGCATTTGATAAATTATCCATGTCTATCATTTTTTCGCAAAACTGAAAATTTTCTTAAATAATTAAACAATATGAACCAAGATGATTTTAATCCTCCTGAGTTAACGGAAATTGCAAAGCTTTAAATTTGTAAAATATTGTAGTGCTGTGTTCAGCTTTACAAAGAAAGTAAACTTGACAGGTGTGACGTTACTTTAGAAATTATTTCTGCAAACAAACATAAAATATATGACCTCAAATTACCAACCTTTAAAAAAGAAAAAAAATGATTTCGAGACAAGCTCAGTTCGATACTAAAAACGGCATCGAATTAGCTTGGAGTTGATAACAATATAGAAAAAATTATTTTTTTAAACTATTTTAAATTTTAGATCAACCCTTCGGTCTTTAACATTTGCAAAATGAGTTATAACACGCTCATTAAAATTAGCAATACTATTTATAAATGGTTTTTCTATTCGTATTAAGACAAATTATTACAACCAAAATTAATGTAGACTAAATGTTGCGCGACCTACGACCTACGTCCAACCTGGAACCTGCCATCTCTTTTCCAAGCATTTAATAATTACTAATGATGAGACGACATAGGTTCATAGGTACATCTTATTCAGATTTTCAATAAACCGGGCTGTTGACCCAGCGGCGGTAAACTTCGCGTATGTTTCTCCCGCTTGCCGGAATCGTCAGAGCTCGGCTAAATTCGTTTCCATTTAAGCTATCGTGGTCAATTACTGGCTCCAGCCCGTTTTGAATCGTACTACACGTTTGCGTTTACGGGGGCGTTTCAAATATTATAGGTAAATTATTATAGTAGGTACATTTGTAGTAAATTCTAATTTAAAAAAAAGTTTTATTTCCTAAATTTTTATAGGGAGGTCATTGACCCAATGACCTAATGGAGGAGCCGCCGCTGGATAAATCTATCAACAATTAAAAACCGGAGTTCGATGTCATATCTGGTTCAGAAAATATTAACTTTTAAATTTAGGCGAAATTTTTCTTGCTCGAAAGCAAATGGCCAGCAGTTTAGTTACTAACTAACTAACTTCAGATATAACGAACCATATTTGGTTCATTATGTACATTACTGTATACTCGCTGTATACCTAAGTTAGCAAAAGCACAAGTAAAATTGCTAGCCTTGTGTCTATTATTATCAATGGATTCTTGTATTAATGTTATAATAAACAATTATAGGATAAGAAAATATACCAACTCAGTATGATTTTAGAAACTTACTTTAAGAGGTGATAAGTTTCGATCCTCTCTAACTTTCTGTGCCTTTTTTACAATTCCAAACAACACATCAGTATGTATAGTTCTTTCATGGGCTTCGTCCAATATAACTACGGTATATTCCATCAGGAGTCTGTCAGCGATAGCTTCACGTAACAACATGCCGTCGGTAAGAAATTTTATTTTGGTCTTTTTTGAAGTCACATCTTCAAATCTTACTGTATACCCTACATATTCTCCTATGCTCATCTGAAAAAAAATTGTGGTTGAAAATAGAAAGCATCATAGCCTAAATTTAGTTTCAATCTGTTAAAGATATAGCATTCAGTCCTGATACATAATCAGTTTCTAACATACCCCATTTCCATATTCATGTGCAACTCTCTGTGCAACACTAATAGCAGCAACCCTTCTTGGCTGAGTAATAGCAATCTTTCCATTTTCATGTATTCTTGCCGAATTAATAAATTGTGGTATTTGTGTTGTTTTACCACTTCCTGTTTCTCCTAGGACAATTAACGTTTTATGCCTCTTTATTAAATCGAGAAGTTTATTTCTTTTGTCAAATATAGGGAGCCTTCTTCTTTGATCCTGTAGGCTTATTTTAGGTTTTATGCTGTTACCATTTATGGTTCCGAAAGTAATCGCTCTTTTAGCTGTTCCATTGGTTCCGTTTTCACTTAGTTTTATTTTCTTAGGCGGTGAAGGTCCGATATTTTTGTTATTACCAAAAATAATAGGTGTAGGTTTTAACTTAAGCGATATTTTAGAAGGAGTTGACTTATTACCGATATTGTATTTTGAATCCATATTGATAAAGAGGTTATTCAGGTAGATATATACGTATCACACTCAGAAAACTTTTAAAACAGTCTTATTTATTATATGATTAGATTACAAAAACATACATTCAGTAAACTCGTGTTAATAACTAAAAGTAGTATCATTTTGGTGCATTTTCAAAGAGAAAACGTGTTTGTTTAGAAAATCACCCGCGACCCGGGAAGATTTTGACAGTTGACTTCGGTCAAAGAGCGAGTGCTTTCCTTCTGTGTACTTACTTCCCCTTATCATAGAGAAATGGTATGGTAATTCATTTTATTTTGGTGGCCCTTCAACAGTATTCTGCACCTTCTGGTGCCCTTATAATGAATAACAGCCTGTTTATAAGTATTCGTTGTATAACAAGAAGTTCATTTTTCATACAAATCACTACAGAACTATTTCTATAGTTCAAATAAAAATATGCAGTAAATCTGACATTTATAATATCGGAACGAAATCCTAAATTTTAAAATTAATTGAAGTTTGAAGTGCGGCGTTGCGGCGTGCCAAGAGTTTCTGTTAATTTTCAGTTTGATATGTGTTATTTTTGAATAGATGTTTTTATTGTGTTAGGTTTAATTAAATTATTGAAATTAATTACCTCTAATTACTAACTCTTAAAACTAAGAATAGCACCACGATGTCTGACTTCTCAGATCTGTTACAAGAGGCCGAAAAACTTACAAATGATTTAGAAGGGACAACAGAGCTACCAAAGGTAGACCGATCTCTAAAGCAAGTTTTAGAGGCCTCTAATGATTTGTATTCACGGGTTGCACAAACTGGATCCAAGGATATACAAGCGTAAGTGATTCACCATTATTTTATCCATTTTTACGAGTTACCATTTTTATTAGTTAGGATATTCCACTCCAAACTGCTTATTGTGTATTTTTTATTTTCAGGAACCTTTTATTGGGTTCCAAAGGTATAGATCTGCCAAAAATTGCACAAAAACTCGAGTTAATCAGTACAAAACGTACTTTTGAACCAATTCAACCTGTTGATGATTTGGACATTCCAAACAAACTACAAAATGAAATTCGGAATAAGATTTTGGAAGCTTTCGATTCAGGCTATAATGAGGTAACTACACAAAATTATTTTATTCATATAGAGTAATATGTTTAAAATATCATTAAATAGGTATTTTTGGAATTTACAATTTTTTCTGGTTTAGATGCTAAAATCCACATATGAGAATGTTTGGGAACATCAGGCTGCAGAATGGAAGCAACAAAAAAGGAAAATTTTAAATGCTCTAGGTGGAAAATCAGGATTACCAATTGAAATTGGGAAACATCAAAGTATTTTAATGGAGAAACCTGCTACACCACTTTCACGTATGGGACCAAACGAAATGATATATGCCTCTAAAATTATGGAGTACAATAATGATTTAGTTAGAGGTTTGCCCAAACCCAACTTGGTTAATGTATTTAGTGGAATTTTAAATGAATTTAAAGATGCAGTAAGTGGGGATTTATCGTAAGGTCAAGAATTAATTTGAGCTCATATTTCTTTCATTTTAGAGGGTTAAAGATATGTGGGAAATAGTAAAATACATGGTTCAATTGCCGCCATTTCCACAATCTGAAGATCCAGTAAAAGCTAGGAATAGTAAACCAATCATTGAAGCGTTAGTTTCTCAGGGAAGAAAATATTTAGAAGACAGGTAAATAAAGCATTAAGGAATTCTGATTTAAAATTTTGTAAGTTAATACTTGTTTGCATTGCCTGATTAAACTAACTTTATGAAACTTGTTGTCAAAGTTTGATGAAGTATCTGTTGCTGTTATATATTTCTTTAAAATTATTTTGTATATTTTATTGCAATTATCATTTTTAAGATATAAAACATTTATGAACAACATTATAAATGAGAACTTGGTCCAGGCTAGTAGAGGTGGGGTTCCAGGAACTTATCCTTTAGTTAGAAGTTTTGTTGGACTGCGACTTCAAGGGGAATATTTGGGTTTAAGAGATGGAAATATTGATGATCGTCCCATGTGGCCAATGGTAAAGAATTTATATTTGGTGGAATTCAACTTTGAGAACAATCTTCGGCTTCTATAAATTTTAAAATGTAATATATTTTTAGGTTTACTATTGCCTAAGATCTGGGGACCTTTCAGCAGCGATATTTTGCTTAAAGAAGAGCTGTCTGACAGAATACAATGAGATAGTTGCCATATTGGAAGCAAAATTAAGAACTCCGAATAGTCCCGAGATTGCCAAGTTGGAAGATAATATAAGGTGTGTACAATATACTTGACTTTCTAAGGACAAAAAGTCAATGATTTTTGTCTATACCTTCTGTATTGAAAGAACAAGCTTTTTGTTTAAAAGATGATTAAATTATATTGATTTTTTAGGTTCTCCTATAGACGATTCGTAAGGAATGAAACAGATCCATTTAAAAGGATAATATTTGCAGTCTTGGGTTGTTGCGACGTTTCAGATGAACACTCTGAAGTGGCCAGGACAGCTGATGATTACTTATGGCTAAAATTAAGTTTGGTTCGAGTTGATTATAATAAAGACGATTATATCAAGTATAATGATTTACAGGTTAGTTGTGTCTTTTTATGCTTACTGAAAAAATTATTAAAGTCTTTAGGAACCTAACCCCTAAATTTATCCCATAGATCTTAATCACTCAGTTATGTTTATTTTTGATTTGATATTTTTATTAAAACTATTTATTTTACAATTGTTGTTACTTTTAGCAAATGATTCTCGAGGAATATGGAGAAACCCATTACGATGCCTACAACCAACCCCATCTTTACTTTCAAGTCTTGGCACTAACCGGACAGTTCGAAGCAGCTATTGAATTTCTAGCTAGAATAGAGAGATTTAAAGTACACGCAGTTCATATGGCCATAGCGCTTAATGAGTTGTATTTAATTGCTGGACCCCATGATACAAGTGCACCGCTAAGTAAGAAAACTTTTGGTTTTAAAATTTTTAAAAAATTATTTTGGACATTTTTTTAATTATGTCAAGACTCTTCTTATAAAGCATTACATTTTATACAATTTTGTATACATGGCTGTTTCTGGACATAAGGCCCGGACTATGAGATCGCTCGCCAAACAAAAATTATAGTATGCTGGTCGGAAGACAGTTGTGATTAGAAGCGTATAGCGCGTGTTTCTGTATGAAAACGTCGTTTGATTGTTAAATTATCTTTTTTATCTTCTTGCTGGATTAAAATGAGTGAGAAGAAAGCTTTGAATAATGTGTGGTTCCGACCCACAGATATACAGGGTGTTATGGAAATGACGTATTATATTTAAATGGGTGACTCCTTGGGTGTCGTAGAGAAGCGCTACATATTTTATTTCTTTTAAATCGACCGTTTTAAAAGTGGGGTAATAAACACTCTTACTCACAGGTCAGTCCGCGCTACTGCACAACATTTCACGCAAAGCCAATGGCAATGTTGCCAAACTTAATGTAAAACTGAAATTCCATATAAAATTATAAAAATAAATTATTTTCTATCTACTTGTATTTATCCTTATACCTAAAGAGCGAGAACGGCAATGAACAGCAATCTTTGATTCAAGCGTGCGCCCAGGGGGTCATGGGGGTCATTACCTCCCCCCCTAAACAATCGCTTTAACACGGAAAATACCAGAAAACCCGAACAAACCCGAAACCCCCCCCCCCCCCAAACAAAATTTTTTTTAAACTTGAAATATCTTAAGATTGAACCTTTTCACGTGTGCAAACAAATCAAATCAAATCAAATCAAAATATGCTTTATTGTCATAAGAATATTGTTCTTGTTAACAAAGCTATATATAAAAAAAAAATTTTTATTTTAGAAAATATAAATCAAATCAGAAAAAGTATATGAAAAAAAAATATAAAAATTAAATATAACAACAATTGGTAAAACAATTAGACAATATATATAGAATAAAATAACTCTAAGTAACTAACACTAAGTAACCACATAATATACTAAATTAAAATACAGAACTAAAACATTAAACATAATTAAAACATTAAACATTATCAAGATAAAGCTAAAAGATGATACATTTTACAATAATACAACATATACACATACATCAGAAGCTTAAAGACCGCTAAGATCATCCATAAATAAATCATCAGCAGAATAATATGCTTTTGTGCATAGCAGAGCCTTTACTTCCCTTCTAAATCTCTTAAAGCCATTAATCCTTCGAATGCGTAACGGAAGATGATTAAAAATTTTTTTACTCTTGTACATAACAGAGTTCCTGGTTTGGCTAGAAGTTGGTATAGGTAGATGAGTAACATATGTCTGGCGCGTATTACACACAGGAACCGAACTAATTTCATTTCGGAATTTTTTATATACCAGACATGATGACTCCAGCAAAAACAGGCAAGGCAAGGTTAAGATCTTATGTGAAATAAATAATGGTCTGCTTGAGTCCCTAAGTCTGGCTCTAAACATATATTTCACGGCTCTCTTCTGCAGAACAAACAACATATCAAACAAATAACGTGAACATCCCCCCCAAAAACATATACCATATCTAAGATGAGATTCCATCAGTGCAAAGTACGTACTTCTCACCACTTCCAAATACAAACTATCTGCTATAATCCTGATTGCATAACAATTGGATGCCAGTCTCTTAGCCAGATTAGTTATGTGTACCTCAAATTTCAACTTATTGTCTATGTATAAACCTAAAAATCTACTTACACTCTCCCTGGCCACTGACTGGTCCCCCAATATAACATCATCGAGAGAACCTTTAAAAGAAATTATATTCGTCTTAGAAATATTAAGAGATAGGAAATTTGCATCAGTCCACTCTTTTACCTTGGTGAGATCATCATTGATGCAGTTCTGGAGTTCGGTCGCATTTTTACTAACCCAAAGTATGGTGGAGTCATCCGCAAAAAGTGTGAATCTGCCCCTGACAGCAATGCTAGCTAGGTCATTAATATATATAAAAAAAAGCAAAGGGCCGAGAACAGACCCCTGTGGCACCCCATACTGAATTTCTAGTTGTTCAGAACTCTTATCATTAAAATTAACCGTCTGAATACGTGCCGTCAAATACGATCTAAACCAGTCCAATGATCTTCCCCTTATCCCATACTTCTCCAGCTTCCATAGCAGTATTCCATGATTGACACAGTCAAATGCCTTTGACAAATCACAGAACGCCGCTGCAGCCACCTCGCCATCATTAATACCCAAATACAATCTCTCAAGAAACGCAAACATAGCATCACCTGTGCCCCTCGATTCCCTAAAACCAAACTGCTCGGAGCAGAGAATGTTATGCTTCTTTAAGAAAGATAGCAGTCGACGCTTTACTAATTTTTCTACAATATTTGCCAAAGTGGGCAACAAGGATATAGGCCTGAAATTAGAAGGAGAATCGGAGTCACCCCCCTTGTACAATGGTATGACCGTTGCAATTTTTAAACATGAGGGAAAATTTCCCGATTCAAAAGAACTATTAATTCCTTCGGCAAGTGCCACTAAAGCAGTATCGGGCAAACGCAAAAATATCCCTAGCGACAGTTCGTCCCAACCTGTGGCATTTTTGTTTTGAATTTCCTTAAAAACTTCCTTTATTTCAAAAATGTTTGTGGGAAATAGATAAAAAGATTCTAATACATTAACGGCATTTAGAATCTTTTTATCTATTTCAAACAAAACATCATACAAACCTGAATGAATCTATTGTCTATTCATGATGCATGGGTAAACATATAATGTACAGACTTTATTTACTTGACCTCCAACATTTAGAAGAAATTAAATTAATTTGCAGTGTCAATACTGTATTTTTTTTAGTTTTCATTGATCCGGCAGATCCAAAACCAGCTAGAAGGCTCAATTTAGCTCGTCTTATTATGATCTATGTAAGAACCTTCGAATTGAATTGCCTGAACGAGGCACTGCATTATTTTTATCACTTGCGAAACTATAACGATGCCGAAGGTAAGTGTTTATTTAAAAATGATCAACAACTTTACGCGTAATTTATTTTAATAAATACTTACCATTCCTTTCTAGGACAAAGTCTTTTTAAAGTCTGTGTAGCCGACTTAGCTATAGAAACCAAAGAATATGAACGAATCCTCGGAAGAATTCAAAGGAACGGCATTAGGACTAAAGGATTGGTGGATCAATTTACAAACACGAATATTAGTGCCGACAATATAGCTCAACTGATTGGGGACAATCTTGTACGGAAAGGATTGATTGAAGAGGCTATTGATATTTTTGATATAGCCAATGTAAGTATGATTTAGCGAGACCAATACTTCGTCCAGATATGGCCAATAATTACTTTGTACAATTATTTCAGAATCAAGAAGAAATTTTAACATTCCTCTGTACCATGCTCTCCCAAGTGGTCCAGTCTCAAGGTGATCAAAATTCTCTTAGATCGCGACTATACGAAAGAGCCGTCGCTTTCGCCGACAGATTTTCCAGAGAAGGATACAGATGTTCGGCGGCTCTAGTCGGTTCCTTCATTAAGTTGAAGGAGTTGTTGGCGTTCTTCGATTTGTATCACGCAAAGGAATATTCGCAAGCCTTAAAAGTACGTCGTTTCTTGTACTACTAGAAATAATGCACTCCCTGACAGTAAATTCCGGACAAAGATATTTTGAGGCAGTTTTGTAGGCCTGTAACTTTTTAGTTTTAAAAAAATACTGATGTTTTCATTAGACAGGTAGAAACAAAAGTTACTTTTTTACCCGTAATTTCTTAACATCCTGTGGAAAAATTGAGAGTAGAATTTAGCTTCGTTATACAGGGTCCGCAAACGAAGCGTGGACGGAAGATTAAATCGTTATCGAAGAACTTATCAACAATACTAAAACAGCTTGAGATATTGGATTAAAAGCGGCATGTTTTAAAAATATTTTACAATGTACAGGGTGGCCCAAAAAAGTGTGACAGCATAAAGTTATATTTTTTTAAACGGGACACCCAGTATTTTATTGCATATTTAGGTTCGTATTACTATCGTTTATAAGTGCCTCAAATTTTATTTAATTTGGTTTTGTAGTTTCGGATAAATAAATTAAAAACTAAAAAAAAAAGTTTTGCAGTCCTGAATAAAAAAATCAAAAAAAACAATCCAGAACTATTTTTTTAACCTCGGTATTGAGTGAAATTTATGACTAGAGATACTATGAATGTAATTGCATTTATTCATTTTATACAGGGTGTTCGTAATAAGCTTTCAAAAACCCCACATTTTAAAATAATTTTTCTCAAGTTTTTCAAATGGAACACCCTGTATATTATTTAGCTATTTGACGTAGAATTCATAGGCAATTTTTTTTTGTAATACGAGCATATAAGTTATATCCAGCCGTTTTCGAAATAATTGTAAATATCGTAAATTATGTTGTTTAAATAGAGTTTTCATTGGGAAATTTTGTTATAGGCGACTAGACTAATATACTAATAAACTAAAGTAAATGTTCAAAATAACTTCCTTTTACTCTTAGAGTTTGCCGTAAATTTTAAAGGCCATTTTTGCTGCTTTTATTTATTTAATTTTATTTTTTAATCTTAATCGAGTTGCCATGATTTTTGTTTTGTTTCACTATGACAGCCAAATAAAATTATTTCATTTGTTCAGTCGTCGAAATTAAGTACTAACGTACACGAAATGTCGAATTTTACAACTTTAGAAATGGTAAATATGATTTTCATACTGGGAGAATGTGCAAGAAATTGCCTCCTCGCGAGCCGAGTGTACGCTGAAAGATATCCAGATATTGAGAGAAAGCCGAGACCAGAAAGAAACCTTCGAGAAGTTGTTGCAAATGAACTTATGCATAACAAATGTAAACCATTAAAAAGTTACCGCTAGATTTTAAGAAAAAGTAGCAAAAATGTAGGCTTTTAAAATTTATATCGAAATAACTAAAATACGGTAAACTCTAAGAGTAAAAGGAAGCTATTTTGAACATTTACTTTACTTTACAATTATTAGTCTAGTCGCCTATAACAAAATTTCCCAATAAAAACTCTATTTAAACAACATAATTTATGATAATTACAATTATTTCGAAAACGGCTGGATATAACTTATATGCTTGTATTACAGAAAAAAAGTGTCTATGAATTCTACGTGAAATAGCCAAATAATATACAGGGTGTTCCATTTGAAAAACTTGAGAAAAATTATTTTAAAATGTGGGATTTTTGAAGGCTTATTATGTACACCCTGTATAAAATGAATAAACGCAATTACATTCGTAGTATCTTTAGACCTCTTGTCATAAATTTCACTCAATACCGAGGTTAAAAAAATAGTTCTTTATTGTTTTTTTTGATTTTTTTATTCAGGACTGCAAAACTTTTTTTTTTAGTGTTTAATTTATTTCTCCGAAACTACAGAACCAAATTAAATAAAATTTGAGGCACTTATAAACGATAGTAATACGAACCTAAATATGCAATAAAATACTGGGTGTCCCATTTAAAAAAATATAACTTTATGCTGTCACACTTTTTTGGGCCACCCTGTATAATGTAAAATATTTTTAAAACATGCCGCTTTTAATCCAATATCTCAAGCTGTTTTAGTATTGTTGATAAGTTCTTCGATAACGATTTAATCTTCCGTCCACGCTTCGTTTGCGGACCCTGTATTCTGTTTTGAAGTGTGACTGTTTCTTAACACATTGTTTTTTGGTTCACGTCATTATCTGCCCTTTAAAAGAAGATACAAATTTTGAAAGAAAATATTGCAGTTTTTCAATTTTATTCACATTTCAGAACACATTGTTTTATAGAGCATTACACGAAATATCCAAGAATTGATAGCGCGTATTGCCAATGCAATGCGGGCTATTAATTTTTGGATATTTGTTTATGCTACTCAATCAAATAATGTAATGTTCTGAATTGTGAATGAAATTGAAAACTTCTAGAAAAGGTCACACATCAAAACAACAAAAAATGAAGCTAAATTCTACCTTTCAATTGTTTCACAGGGCGTTCAGAAATTAAAGGTTAAAAAAGTAACTTTTGTTTCTGCCGGTATAATGATCAAGATACAATGGCGGCTCGTGACCTATGATAGAGGGGATCCACAAGTATGGTGAAATTATTTTTAAAATTTTATTTTTGTGTAGCGACCAAACAATTACTTTCTAGGCGTTTTAAATGTAGAAAGAAAATAAGTAATAAGAGAATGCGTTAGGTAAAACATATTTTTGTTTATTTTTTAATTTTACACAAGGAAATACAACTTTTGGAAAATAAGAAAGGGTTACTTAGTGTGTATAGTGCTTAAACGTAAAGTCCGTTGTTCGGTTCTTAATTGTAGAAAATTGATCAATAGCAGCCTCATTAAAGTTTGGAATACCCTCTATAATTTTTATTTTCATATATTTCATTTTTAAATTAATTAAATAATAAAGTCCCTAGATTTACCCTTTGTGGTCTGCGTTAAATTAATTTCGGGTTTAGGTCGAACAAACCCGCATTCTTCACTTTAATATTTTCCTCCAAACTCAAAGAGCTAAAGTTATTTTTTAAATAGTCCACCGTCAAACTATTCATTTTAACTTAATAAATAGTATTGATTCCTGACCGTTTGTTCAAATATATTTGTTCTTTGGGTTTTCGGTCAATTCTTAATAAAGCGAGTTATCAAATTTGTGACGTTTCGGTTTATTTCATTTTAAACCATCGTCAGACTACAATAAAAGGAAAACATTTCTTTAGTTTTTAAGGACATGATTTGTGAAATATGATGGGAAAACATTTAGTTTATAGCAATCTAATTGTAATAAAAACATACCTTATGTAATTGCACTATCACAATCACTTTAACATATTTACTTATGAAGATGTTGTATCACCCTAGGTATAATTGTAACTAATTTCTATTTTAACCTACTTTACTGTGGTGGTGTTTCTTAATCTATGGCTTTTCCAGGCGGTTTATGGCTTTCTTTTGATGGTAAAAATTTGCATTTTATTATTTAATTAAGTTACTATAGTTACAACTTAGATTATCAGTGTCGGTACGGAAATTTAATGTGTTTGTATTATTTTTTTATATGAATCATTTCTTTAATGTTTCGTCTCTTATAGTTTGATTCGTGGTCAAGAATTTGTGTCTCATTAAATTTGAAATTATATATATAATATGCCACAACGGTCAACCACCTTATATTTATGGATTACCAAAACTGCATAAAACCAATGTTCCATTACGACCGATTGTAAGCACAATTAATTCCGCCACATATAATTTATCAAAATACCTATCTAATATACTAACAATTATTCTTGGTAAAAACGAATACCATATAAAAGATTCTTGGGATTTCCATAACTTCATAAAGAGCAAAAAAATTCCCGATAACACTGGGAAACAAATTTCAACTTTTTTTTTGTTTCCTGAACAAAACCTATTTTTTTGGATTCAACTGTACCCAAGTAACTAAAAAATACCTATTAAAGATTTTAGTTGGCTCGCAAAAAAAAAAATCTCAATTATTTGTTACAAAATTTTAATTCATAGGCATATACAATGGACATACAAAATACAGATAACAATATATTGTTGGTTCAACAAAAGCAACTAAATAGCACATTTTTATCATTGAATCCAAAGTTTAGACACTCATTTTGCGCTTCTTAGCTTGCCTTTTGAAAGCAGCCTCTGGGGCATCTCTCGTAATAGTCCAGCAGTAGTCGGCTAACATCTCACAGTTCCATTTTCCCTGATATCTTCTTTCCATGTTCGAAATATCCTGGTGGAACCTCTCACCGTGTTCGTCACTTACAGCACCACAATTTTCCGGAAAGTAATCCAGATGAGAATCCAGGAAATGAATTTTCAACGACATATTACACCCTAGGTTTTGGTAACACAAAAGAAGTTGGGCAACCAGGTCTTTATAATTTTCTGCTTTTATGTTTCCCAAGAAATTTTTTGCAACCATTTTAAAGGCATCCCAAGCGTCTTTTTCCTTGCCTTCAAGTATGGAATCGAATTGCGCATCTCCGAAAAGTTTCCTAATCTGGGGACCCACAAATATTCCCTCTTTAATTTTAGCGTCACTGATTCTAGGGAACTTTTCTTTTAAATAACTAAAAGCACGGCCTTCTTCGTCCATTGCCTTCACAAAATTTTTCATAAGTCCCAATTTTATATGAAGTGGCGGTAGTAAAATCTTTTCTGGGGCAACTAATGGCGCGCTGGTCACATTTTTCTTTCCTGGCTCAAAAGACTCTCTCGGTGGCCAAATTTTCTTTCTGTAGTGATCCGATCGTGCTCGACTGTCCCATTCGCAGAGGAAGCAGCAGTATTTGGTATAACCTAGCTGCATTCCAAGCAAGATCGCCACAACTTTTAAATCCCCACAAATTTGCCATTTATATCTTTCATATTGTATGGTCTCAAGTAACAATTTCAAATTGCTATATGTTTCTTTCATATGGACTGCATGACCAATTGGGACTGAAGGCAATTTGTTTCCATTATGGAGTAACACAGCTTTAAGACTTACTTTTGAGGAATCAATGAAAAGTCTCCAGTCTTTTGGATCATAGTCCAGATTTAAAGCTGCCATTAATCCCTCAATGTCCCTACAGGCTACCAAATTGTTATCCATGTTAAAAAATGGTGTTAGGTTTTTCTGACGGCTTCGGTACACAGAAACTTTTACTTCATCTTCAAGTAAATTCCATTGTTGCAATCGAGAGGCCAATAGTTCTGCTTTTGTCTTGGGCAGTTCCAAATCCCTTATAAGGTCACTTAATTCACTTTGACTTATTTTGTGAGGCTTTTTACTTGGAAGTTCACAGACAAAATCGGAGTCTTGCGAGGTTGATGGGCCGGCGACATTTTCCGGTACACTACCGTTTGAATCCTCTTGATCATCATCAGAATGAAGGGTATATTCCTGAGGTGGATTAGGTATAGGCAACTCGTCACTATGCACCGGGCGTATGGCGGATTGTAAATTTGGATACTGTATCGCAGACCTTTTTTTCTCTGAAAAGCCTTTTTTGATGGGAGGTGTCAAACAAAAGTAACAGTCAGTAACGTGGTCTTTCGGTTCTCGCCAGATCATAGGAACAGCGAAGGGCATCTTACGGTTTTTTCCACTTAGCCAGCCGCGAATGTTGGACGCACATTTGTAGCAGCAGATATGGGGAGCCCAATTTTTATCCTGGTCTCCAACTTTGCAGCCAAAATACAAGTGGTAAGCCTTTTTTATTAAAGGGCTAAGCGTACGTTTTTGTTTCACAAAAGTCATTTCACCACATATATAACAAAAATGATCCGGCTTATTTACACAAACTCGCGACATGTTGCTCAAAACTCTCTAATTTCTCAAATACGAACAGCTCTCGATCAACTGGTGGTTGAAATACAACTAACTAACAATTTAGGATTTATATTATATGTATTTAAACCCCTTATAAAGTACACCTGTTATAATAAATCCAGGTATTTCTCATTTAATGGTGAAATTTTCCCATATATTAAGGGCAGGTAGGTAAATTATCATAATTGGGATGGATCTATAAAACCGGAGCCAACTGAGCCTTTTGCAAGACAGATTGTTAATTAGTATAATAAAATAAGTAAGATTTTGCTATTTTGGTCTCCGAAACATTTTTGCTGTTCCCCAGTGTAATCATATCCTTGTATCCTTTGATGTTGTCTCACTCTATACCAATATACCTATTAATTTAGCAATTGAAAGCATAAAAGAAAAATGGAATTTAATTAAAGAATTTACGAACATCCCCGAAAACGAAATTATAGATGCAACCAAATTATGCCTCACATCTACATTTTTTCAATTTAACGATCAATTTTTTTCACAAATTTATGGTGTTGCAATGGGATCCCCTATATCGGCAACAATTGCTAATTTAGTAATGGAATATGCCGAAACACAAATTCTCGCCTCTTTAAACTATAAACCATATTTCTATAAAAGATTTGTTGATGACTGCTTACTTTGCATCCCACAAAATAAGATTCAATATACTCTAGAAAAATTTAACTCGTTCAATAATAAGCTAAAATTTACACATGAAACCGAAAAAGAAAAACATATTAATTTTCTTGACCTAAATATTGGATATAATAAAGAAGGCAATATCAAAACCGAATGGTACACTAAACCAATATGGTCGGGTAGATACTTAAACTTTAATTCTTATACCCCCAAAAAATATCAAAAAAGTGTTGTAAACTCTTTAGTAGACAGAGCAGTTTTACTAACGGACACAGAATACAGACCTGAAAATATAAAAAAAATTAAAAATACCCTAAAAAAAACCAATACCCAAAAAAATTCTATGAACCAATTATCAAAAGCCGAATAAATAAAATCTATAACTCCACAAAACAAATAACAAATAAACCCAAAAACACTAACTATATCTCACTGCCATACATTCCGGAAATTAATAACAAAATTAAAAAAGTTCTTGAGCCATATAATATAAACATCGCGGAAAGACCCAATAACAGTACAAAAACGCTCTTCACTAAATTAAAACCTGAAATACCTAAACTAAATAATACAAATGTCATATATAAAATAGATTGCAATGACTGTACTCAAACCTATATAGGTCAAACGAAACAATACTTAAAAAACAGAATAAATGAACATAAAAGAAGTATAAAAAACACAAATCAAATAAATACAGCCCTAGCTAAACATGCAATAGACAATCTTCATAATTTCAAATTTAATGAGACACAAATTCTTGACCACGAATCAAACTATAAGAGACGAAACATTAACATGATTCATATAAAAAAAAAATAATACAAACACATTAAATTTCCGTACCGACACTGATAATCTAAGTTGTAACTATAGTAACTTAATTAAATAATAAAATGCAAATTTTTACCATCAAAAGAAAGCCATAAACCGCCTGGAAAACCCATAGATTAAGAAACACCACCACAGTAAAGTAGGTTAAAATAGAAATTAGTTACAATTATACCTAGGGTGATACAACATCTTCATAAGTAAATATGTTAAAGTGATTGTGATAGTGCAATTACATAAGGTATGTTTTTATTATAATTAGATTGCTATAAACTAAATGTTTTCCCATCATATTTCACAAATCATGTCCTTAAAAACTAAAGAAATTTTTTCCTTTTATTGTAGTCTGATGATGGTTTAAAATGAAATAAACCGAAACGTCACAAATTTGATAACTCGCTTTATTAAGAATTGACCGAAAACCCAAAGAACAAATATAACTTAATAAATATATAATATTAAAATATTAAAACATACACGCTCGAATTTCTAACTAGATGCACGAACAGACAACGACGCGGCGCACACTAAAATTGTGCGCCTTTCCCATGTTAAATCGCCATAGTCGCGCTGTCTCCCGCCACCTGTTACTACAGAGAAACTGCATTATACCCCGTCTACTTAATCGCACATGCGAGCAAGTCTCGTTATAATCGTCATTAACCTCGACCGAGGCACGGTTGCCTGATCGAGAGCCTATAATATACAGTTTGGTTGACGGTACGATAAAATATTAGGGAGGGTCGAACTTTATACGATAAATAATATTCAATGAATACAGGGTGTTATGGAAATGGCGTATTATATTTAAACCGGCAAATCCCGAGATGAAAATAAGTTGACATAAATGGCGCTTTGAATTATTGAGCGCATTCACTTTATATGAAATCTAAAAATTTACGTGGCCGCTCCTGAGGCCCTTCGCAATCAATATTTTATTGAGGCAGTATCCAGGTTCAAAAGAGGTTAACGCATTATATGCGATGTTGTCATATTGCAACACATAATTCTAAACGCACGTGTTCAGTTTTTGACAAGACGTCTTTGACGCGCGCTATCACTTCTTTTTCAACCTTTTTAGACAAAGAAAACTAAAATTTTAAGGTACATACTCTCTTACCTTCGATTTTATTTTTAAATAATCCGTTTTATAATTAAATTCCATAAAAAAATAAAACACAAAAAGTATGTTTTTCAACAGAACCAACAGTAGATAATATCACACAAATTTGAAATCACATCACAACATTTATTATTATGAATTATTTCACAACAAAAAAAAATCGGGCAATACAACTAACAAAACGTTTAAAATTCGTATACGTCAAGCACGTGGCACACTCGACTTCGTGGAACCAACGTTGTTCCACTCCCGAGTCTCGAAACATACTGAACATATGAAGCGGTGCGCGGCTGGTATTCAAGCTACGGCGAGGCACGCGGTGTGATCTGGCAACACTGTTAGTATACTCTAGTGACCCACATTGTTGCTAAGTGAATCCAGATGGAACGGGGCGACAGCATGTAGACAAAAAGGGGTTTTACCTTAGTATTTAGATATTCGATTTAAAAAAAAAAGTATGTAGACTTTCTCTAGGACACCTAAGGAGTTACCCATTTAAATATAATTAGTCATTTCCATAACACTTTTTTTGAAAATTAAAAATCAGGCTGACATTCCGAGACGCAAGGCTATACTTAGCTATAAATTTCACCAAGATCGGAAAACAATTTAAAAAGTTACAGGACTATAAACCTGAATAACATTATCATTTTCCGGAATTTATTGTCGGGGAGTGTCTTAATATTTTTCTTTTTTGGAATTTTTTCTCTGCTTGGATACATTTTTTTTTTCCGTCCAGATTCTTAGTGAGCTCCAGATACTGCCATTTAAACCGGACGAAATAGCTGACCGCGTAAAAAGTTTTAAGGCGTTGACAGCTGACGTTTGTAAAATTATCCCGGACGTTCTGTTAGCTACAATGAATATGCTGTTTGCACAATATCAGAAAATTAAGGGCAACAGTGAATATATTCCCAGGTTTCAGGACGGATCTGTGGAAAAGGTAGGCTTTAAGAATTTGTATTATTTATTTTTTTTAAAGTAGTCCATCCCAAAGTAATGATGAATGGCAAAAGAAACTAAAAATTAGTGTTGTGATCGCTCGAGCGAAAAACCGCTCGAGTATTCGATTAATGAAATAATCGACATCGCTCGATTATTAAAAAACTGCTCGAGTTATACATCCTGGTCGATTTGCAGTTTATTTTATAATGAGAAGTAATTAAATGGTTTGCCGTTATTAAAATTGGTTGGCAGCAAAAAATAGCCATTAAATCATTTGATCAGCATAAAAAGATTTTGCTTGCAATAAATAGAAAGCAACACTTGTTCTGCAAAAAATGCTGTCAACAATTTAACCGATATCAGTCCGCTTGTAATATCATGTGTTCGCTTAATTAACAGTCGAGCTGCGAAATGATTACTTGGTCAGCAAGATTTTACAATTGGTCAATAGAACAAAACATGTCTAGAAGCAGTTTACTTCAGAGGTGTGCATATTAAAAGAATGGTTATCAATATAAATCATTGGATTGCGTTTGTTTTGAATAATCGGCAAAGTTCGTTATTGTGGGCGGAGCGAAAGCAGTCGCGTGATACGAGTAGCTAATTGCGTGCGTGTGTTTTCATTCGGTGTAGCAGTCGAGGCCCAAAAGGTAGCCGGTTGCGTGTTTTCACTTAGTTTCCCAGGGCACTGTCAATTTATGCAACTTTCTTGTTATTTCTTTTACCGAATACAGAAGGAAATCGGCTACAAAAGGTGTAGCGGGGGCGGGTTTTCACTCGTTTTCCCAGGGCACTGTCACTATTTGACGTTTTATTGCTTTTTTTTTTGATGACCAAGATTAAATATTTTGCTTACCCGCTGATTGCTTACCAATATCTGATTAAAAGTGGATCGCTCATAGCAGCTTATATATTTAATTTGCGTAACAAAATAATTTAGAGCACTCTAGTATGACATTAATTACTGACCGATTCAGAAATATTTGCTGCCCAACTAGCCATTTTGGCTGACCGATTACATTTTTCTGTTCGCAAAAATAAGAATATTTTGGTAACCAGTTAAATGATACCCGGTTATAATAGTTTGAAGATTGTGAATGCTATTTTTCATTCGCAGTGAAAATTCAGCAGTTAGGCCGGTATTAGACTATAAAATATATTTGACAAAGAACTTTTATAAAATATTTTGTAGCATTTCTTTGATAATATTTCTTTTATAAAAGTTTATACTAGTATTAACACTGTCAAAGAACTTTGACAATTTTTGAAGGGACTTGTCAAGTTTTTACAATTAAAAATGAACGATAGACGTGCATTAGCTTGTCTAGCGTTAAGTGCTGCCGTGATTACAATGTGTTTAGTATTAAAAAACAAAAAAAAAAGAGCCAGGCGCCTTTGGGTAAGGCCCTGGGTGGCAAGACGTAATTTAAGGGGTGTCCACCACAATATCCTTCGGAAGTTACGAGTTGAAGGTCTTAGGAGTTATAAAAACTATTTAAGAATGGACGAGGACACATTTAACTTTATTGTTATAAAGATATCACCATTGATATCCCGACAGAATACACATTTAAGGAATTGTATCAGCGTTGAGGAACGCCTTATGGTTACCCTACGGTTTATGGCAACAGGAGAGAGTTATGCTAGTTTACAGTACAGCAGTCGCATACCTCAATGTACCCTTTCAGGCATAATCCCAGAAACTTGCAAGGCAAAAAATGAAAATAAATAAATAAATATATCCAGTCTTTTATTTCGGTTTTTGTCATCCGGGTGTTGATGGTTGTACAATATTTCGAACCTTTCATACTCCGAAATTAGCAATTTTGTTGTTGAAATGCACCAGACAAACTTATTTTCCGCCATGGTATTATATACCAATACCAGTCGCAGTCAATGTCAAATTTATGCCTTATTGTCAGAAAATGAGGTTACTACCGTTACCAATCAACTATAAAATCTTTTATCAAAGATTATACAACTCCATGTATATTTTTCCCATATAGAAGGATGTGATTAACTAGGGGGCATAGCCCCCTAGGCGCTCCGCGCGGGGCTCCGCGGACCCTCTTTTTGCGACAGATTCGCCTATATGTGTTTTGTTATTACCTAGATTTATCAACCGATTTGCGTGGATACACCGAGAAGTTTGAATGCAGGTTGATGCTTTAATTGGTTGGCCACACTCCTGCGGACTGTGTTGGGGGTACATAGCACCCAAATTCGTTCATTATAACATATGTTACCGTTTCACATTTAAAGGGACCAGCTATAACCGATTGCGAACAATCCGTTCACTACTATACCAAACTTGCGAAATTCCGTTGACGTTGTACCTATTACTGACTTAAGAAACGTCAATTTGATAGCTGTCAAAAAATAGATAAAAATTTCGGATTCCTCATACTCAAATTATATAGAAACGATACCAAACTTGTGAAAATATGTTAACAAAAAAATGTCAAAAATGACAGCTGTCAAAAAATAAATACATTTTTCGGATAATTTATACTCAAATTATATAGAATCGATACAAAATTTTTGAAATTTTGTTAACCTTGCACTTATTCTTTACTAAAGAATCACCAATTTGACAGCTGTCAAAAAATAAATTTAATTTTCGGACTCCTTGCATTTGAATTACATAGAGACGATACTAAACTTGCGATATTTTGTTCACCTTGCACATATTACTAACCTAAGAAACGTCAATTTGACAGCTGTCAAAAAATGTATAAAATTTTCGAATTCCTCATACTCAAATTATATAGAAGCGATACCAAACTCGTGAATTTTTGTTAACTTTGGAACTATTACCAACGTAATATACGTCAATTTGACAGCTGTCAAAAAATTAATAAAATTTTCGGATTGCCTGCATTCGAGTTATACGAAATCGACACCAACTTTACGAAATTATGTTATCATTACGCCTATGATCGACAGTTAACCGAAATCAAAGAATTGTTAAAATGACAGCTGTCAAAATATGAATTAAATTTTCGGATTCCTTGCCCTCGAATTATACGAAAACGACACCAACTTTGTGAAATTCTATTAATCTTGCAATTTTTACTAACAAAGAAAACGTCAATTTGACAGGTGTCAAAAAATAAATAAAATTTTTTAAATTCCTTTAATATTACTAACATAATGTGCTACTTGATTTTTCTTCAAATTGACAATTTACTAAATTATTCCTATTTTTCCACAAAATGCGAAACGACCCTATTAAAAATTTGCTAAACATCCCATGTATTTTCACGAATTACGGTAAAAGCCACGCCTTTCATACATTTCGAGCGAAAGTTAGAAATTTTGCTGTCACCGTTACGAATTTTCTTAATTTTCTCCAAGTTCGAACATCTTTATGATAACTTTATATACATCAAAATGTTCGGAAAAGATGAGGGAATCAGATAAACCTAGAAAGAAATCTCTAAACGAAAAGTTATAGAAGATATAGCAGAGTAAACTGAACTTTTGAAAAAAAAAATTTCGAAAAAATTTATAAAATATTTTTTTTATCCGCCAAAGGATATTTTTGGATCACACAGTCGATGTGGAACGTAAAGGTTATTTATTCCTTTAAACGATAGGCTAAAGAATCGTTGAAAAAGTTACATACACTAGCGTACAGCCGGCTTTCAGTAAGAGGATGTCAAAATTTGTCATTATTGCTTAATTGATTGTAGTTATTTTTGTATAAGAAATTAAGAAACTAAATTATGGTTTATAATCGTGTTCTGACGTGCTCTTTCCGATGACATATATAACATTTCGATGAAATATTATTTTACCCCATAAAAAGGAAAAAATAATTTTGACGAAATCATCAAGTTCAGTTTTTCGCAAATTTCTCCATTTTATAGGTCTTTTAGCATGATATTGATGTATAGTGAAATATTAGTATTTGAGATGACCTATCCACCGGTTCGAACCCGGTGCCAATCTATAAGACAGAAATCGAATAATTCATTATCGAAAATGACCCTGCATTTTAATGCTTCCCAACTTTAAAAAAATCAAAAAATTGACTTCCCGACATTTTATTGAAAAAATCTCGCGACGACTTTTTCTAAATAAGTTTCTTGATAACATACTAGAATATAAACTGAATCGCTTAAGTTTTACGAGACCGGCAAGTCGTAGAAAAAAATATTTAATTTTTTGCACATTTTCTGCTTATTTCGTTTAATAACTTACGAACGGAACACCCTGTATAATGACGTACATCGGCTAAGGATACGCCATATATACCAAAGTATACCCCAAAAGTTTCATTGCTCCAACGTGAGCCGATTAGAAGAAATCGAATAACTGGTTTCAAGATGCACCCGGTTTCGGCTCTCCCATAAGAGCAATGTAAATTGGTCGTTGCAGACCATTTTGGAAATCGGGAAAATGGTAGGAAATTTTCCATTTTGGGCAACGATAGGGGTCATTATCGAAAGCCGAAATCCCATAGAATCTTTTCCATACCATTTCCATTCTCAAATCGGTCAATTAACTTCAGCATCTCGCTAAGAAAAAGGCTATTTTGGCCCATTTCGGCCGAATTTTGACAGTCAACAAATTGGGTTAATTTTATTCCAAGGCATGCTGATTAAAATCGACGAAGTGTGCAGATTTGCAAAAATTGGCCGTCCCAGCTCGGAAAAACGCCGTTTTTCTCCCGATTGGAAGGAAATTTCGAAAATTTTGAAAAATAATAATGTGGTGAGAAATGATGGACGATGAAAATACGCTTATAGAGAACTCTCCGAAATAATATTTGTAGGAGTTATTCGTGACTAAACAAAACTTTTAGTGAAAAATGGGTGAAAATGGTTATATTTAATTTCTTTTAACCCTTTAGATCGTAATTCGAAGCGCGCTCTTGGTATGAATCTTAAAGTACCATCATTCCGCGTGACGAAAAAGTAAAAAAATATGGAAAATGTTAAATAGGAAAGGGTATAGACGAAATTTAGTGTAGCGGTGACAAAAATATCATTTCCAAATTTTTAAAATTCAATCGTTAACAGTAATTTCGGTTTTTAAATCGAAGAAACGAAAATATACGTATCGAATGTGATTTACCTCGAACTTTCCGGTAACGTAAACTAAAATTCGATCAAAAGCCGTTTTTACCTCGAAAAAAATGAAAAACCGTCCATTTTTACCCCGAAATATCAACTTGTTCAGTATTTTCAAATTTTTCCCATCTTCTAATAACTTTAGGTATAGATAGATGTATTGATGGCACCTAGTTTTTGAGATGGGAAATCTTAAATTTTAAACCGCGAGACGCTCGGACGCACCCAGTTCGAGCTATTCGGTACCCGAAATGACCCTTTTTTGCCAAATTTCGACTTTCAAAAATTCTTTTAAATTACTTCTAATCGTCGTACGTTACCCAGTTTCAATAGGGTTCTGTAGCGACCGGTCCACTCCACACTCCGAAAATTTAAATCGAAAAAATTGAGTTTTGCGACTTGAAATGGATTTCAACGGGAATCGCCGAAAAGTCGACTTTGACGTTTAATAACTTCGAAACGGTTCACCCTGTATATTTTAAAATTTGAGACAACACGCGCGCACTATCCAAAATTAAAACCAGAAAGTTTCGTCGTTTCGACTCTGATAGTTTTCTCGCAAAAAATTCGCAACCGGAAAAATGTCAAAAGATACGACGACGACGACGACGACGACGACGACGACAACGGACGTTCAAGGTCACCCACTGGCCGTAATACATAGCATCCGAAGGGTGCTATGTAACTAGGGGGGCATAGCCCCCCTAGGCGCTCCGCGCGGGGCTCCGCAGACCCTCTATATGCGACAGATTCGCCTATATGTGTTTTGTTATTACCTAGATTTATCAACCGATTTGCGTGGATGCATCGAGCCGTTTGAATGCAGGTTGATGCTTTAATTGGTCGGCCACACTCCTGCGGACTGTGTTGGGGGTACATAGCACCCAAATTCGTTCATTATAACATATGTTACCGTTTCACATTTTAAGGGACCAGCTATAACCGATTGCGAACAATCCGTTCACTATTTTACGTATCGAATAGAAAAAAATATTTAAAAAATGACAGCTGTCAAAAATAAACAAAATTTTCGGATTCCTTGCATTCGAATTACATAGAAACGATACCAAACTTGCGAAATTCCGTTGACCTTGTACATACTACTGACTTAGGAAACGTCAATTTGACAGCTGTCAAAAAATAGATAAAAATTTCGGATTCCTCATACTCAAATTATATCGAATCGACACCAAACTTTTGAATTTCTGTTAACCTTGCACTTATTCTTTACTAAGGAATCCTCAATTTGACAGCTGTCAAAAAATCTATAAAATTTTCGAATTAGGTATTCCCCAAATTATATTAATTCCCAAGTATTTTCATTTTTAATTTTTTTTTAATTTCTAAATAATTCATGCAATGCCTTAAAAATTTGAAGAAATCGATATATTTCGATTTTATTCGAAAAGTATTATCTCTACGGTAAAATTGTATATATCGTAAAGATGCACTTTGATAAGGTCTACAAGAAAGTAGTCTATAAAATTTTCTGTATCTACTATAGTTGTTGAGTTATTGAGCAAATCATGATTTCTATATTCTTGCAAATATCTCAAAAACGATTACATTTGAGAAAAAAAGTTTCGAACAAACAAAATATACTATTAAATTCTCTATCAGAAAGGAAATATACAAATTTTTCCTATTGGTTTAGATTACGGAGATATTTAAGAAAAACTGAAAAATATCAAGAAATTTTGAAATTCTTAAAAATTCAAAAAAAAAATTATTAAATATTCTTACATTTTATATAATATTTGATGTATACTGATAGAATAAATATATTATGTTTAGAAGGAAACCATTAATGAGTTACAAAATGCGACAGATTCTCACTAGGCGCTAAACGCGCAGGGGCCTCCGGCATCCACCTACATGCGTTTTTGTTATTAACTAGCCGCTCCGCGGCAGGGCTCCGCCGTTCACCTGTATGCGACAGATTCGCCTACGTGTGTTTTTGTTATTATTACATAGAATTGACCACCGATTTGGGTGGATGCACCGAGAAGCTTGAATGTAGGTTGATGCATTAATTCGTTGGCCACACTCCTGCGGACTGTGATGGGGGTACATAGCACCCAAATTTGTTAATTATAACCGTAATGTGACCGTTTCACATTTTTAGGTACCAGCTATAACCGTTTGCGAACAATCCGTTCACTATTTTACGTATCGAATAGAAAAAAATATGTCAAAAATTACAGCTGTCAAAAAATAAATAACATTTTCGGATTCCTTGCATTCGAATTACATAAAAACGATACCAAACTTGCGAAATTCCGTTGACGTTGTACCTATTACTGACTTAAGAAACGTCAATTTGATAGCTGTCAAAAAATAGATAAAAATTTCGGATTCCTCATACTCAAATTATATAGAAACGATACCAAACTTGTGAAAATATGTTAACAAAAAAATGTCAAAAATGACAGCTGTCAAAAAATAAATACATTTTTCAGATAATTTATACTCAAATTATATAGAATCGATACAAAATTTTTGAAATTTTGTTAACCTTGCACTTATTCTTTACTAAAGAATCACCAATTTGACAGCTGTCAAAAAATAAATTTAATTTTCGGACTCCTTGCATTTGAATTACATAGAGTCGATACTAAACTTGCGATATTTTGTTCACCTTGCACATATTACTAACCTAAGAAACGTCAATTTGACAGCTGTCAAAAAATGTATGAAATTTTCGAATTCCTCATACTCAAATTATATAGAAGCGATACCAAACTCGTGAATTTTTGTTAACTTTGGAACTATTACCAACGTAATATACGTCAATTTGACAGCTGTCAAAAAATTAATAAAATTTTCGGATTGCCTGCATTCGAGTTATACGAAATCGACACCAACTTTACGAAATTATGTTATCATTACGCCTATGATCGACAGTTAACCGAAATCAAAGAATTGTTAAAATGACAGCTGTCAAAATATGAATTAAATTTTCGGATTCCTTGCCCTCGAATTATACGAAAACGACACCAACTTTGTGAAATTCTATTAATCTTGCAATTTTTACTAACAAAGAAAACGTCAATTTGACAGGTGTCAAAAAATAAATAAAATTTTTTAAATTCCTTTAATATTACTAACATAATGTGCTACTTGATTTTTCTTCAAATTGACAATTTACTAAATTATTCCTATTTTTCCACAAAATGCGAAACGACCCTATTAAAAATTTGCTAAACATCCCATGTATTTTCACGAATTACGGTAAAAGCCACGCCTTTCATACATTTCGAGCGAAAGTTAGAAATTTTGCTGTCACCGTTACGAATTTTCTTAATTTTCTCCAAGTTCGAACATCTTTATGATAACTTTATATACATCAAAATGTTCGGAAAAGATGAGGGAATCAGATAAACCTAGAAAGAAATCTCTAAACGAAAAGTTATAGAAGATATAGCAGAGTAAACTGAACTTTTGAAAAAAAAAATTTCGAAAAAATTTATAAAATATTTTTTTTATCCGCCAAAGGATATTTTTGGATCACACAGTCGATGTGGAACGTAAAGGTTATTTATTCCTTTAAACGATAGGCTAAAGAATCGTTGAAAAAGTTACATACACTAGCGTACAGATGGGTTTTAGTAAGAGGATGTCAAAATTTGTCATTATTGCTTAATTGATTGTAGTTATTTTTGTATAAGAAATTAAGAAACTAAATTATGGTTTATAATCGTGTTCTGATGTGCTCTTTCCGATGACATATATAACATTTCGATGAAATATTATTTTACCCCATAAAAAGGAAAAAAAAAATTTGACGAAATCATCAAGTTCAGTTTTTCGCAAATTTCTCCATTTTATAGGTCTTTTAGCATGATATGACGTATTGTGAAATATTAGTATTTGAGATGACCTATCCACCGGTTCAAACCCGGTGCCAATCTATAAGACAGAAATCGAATAATTCATTATCGAAAATGACCCTGCATTTTCATGCTTCCCAACTTTAAAAAAATCAAAAAATTGACTTCCCGACATTTTATTGAAAAAATCTCGCGACGAGTTTTTCTAAATAAGTTTCTTGATAACATACTAGAATATAAACTGAATCGCTTAAGTTTTACGAGACCGGCAAGTCGTAGAAAGAAATATTTAATTTTTTGCACATTTTCTGCTTATTTCGTTTAATAACTTATGAACGGAACACCCTGTATAATGTCGTACATCGGCTAAGGATACGCCATATATACCAAAGTATACCCCAAAAGTTTCATTGCTCCAACGTGAGCCGTTTAGAAGAAATCGAATAACTGGTTTCAAGATGCACCCTGTTTCGGCTCTCCCATAAGAGCAATGTAAATATGTCGTTGCAGACCATTTTGGAAATCGGGAAAATGGTAGGAAATTTTCCATTTTGGGCAACGGTAGGGCTCATTATCGAAAGCCGAAATCCCATAGAATCTTTTCCATACCATTTCCATCCTCAAATCGGTCAATTAACTTCAGCATCTCGCTAAGAAAATGGCTATATTTGGCCTATTTCGACCGAATTTGACAGCCAAAATATTCAGTAAAATTTCGTCCGTCCGTCCGTTAAAATCCGAGTAAAGTTCAAGTCCAGTCGGGAGATTTGCGAAAATTGGCCGTCCGAGCTCGGTAAATTGTCGTTTTTCTCCCGATTGGAAGGAAATTTCGAAAATTTTGAAAAATAATAATGTGTTCAGAAAAGATGGACGATGAAAATACGCTTATAGAGAACTCTCCGAAATGATATTTGTAGGAGGTATTCGTTACTAAACACGACTTTTAGTGAAAAATGGGTGAAAATGATTATATTTAATTTCTTTTAACCCTTTAGATCGTAATTCGAAACGCGCTCTTGGTGTGAATCTTAAAGTACCATCATTCCGCGTGACGAAAAAGTAAAAAAATATGGAAAATGTTAAATAGGAAAGCGTATAGACGAAATTCAGTGTAGCGGTGACAAAAAAAAAATTTCCAAATTTTTAAAATTCAATCGTTAACAGTAATTTCGGTATTTAAATCGAAGAAATGAAAATATACGTATCGAATGTGATTTACCTCGAACTTTCCGGTAAAGTAAACTAAATTTCGATCAAAAGCCGTTTTTACCTCGAAAAAAATGAAAAACTGTCCATTTTTACCCCGAAATATCAACTTGTTCAGTATTTTCAAATTTTTCCCATTTTCTAATAACTTTAGGTATAGATAGATGTATTGATGGCACCTAGTTTTTGAGATGGGAAATCTTAAATTTGAAACCGCGAGACGCTAGGACGCACCCAGTTCGAGCTATTAGGTACCAAAAATGACCCTGTTTTGTCAAATTTCGACTTTCAAAAATTCTTTTAAATTACTTCTAATCATCGTACGTTGCCCAGTTTCAATAGGGTTCTGTAGCGACCGGTCCACTCCACGCTCCGAAAATTTAAATCGAAAAAATTGAGTTTTGCGACTTGAAATGTGTTTCAACGGGAATCGCCGAAAAGTCGACTTTGACGCTTAATAACTTCGAAATGGTTCACCCTGTATATTTTAAATTTTGAGACAACACGCGCGCACTATCCAAAATTAAAACCAAAAAGTTTCGTCGTTTCAACGCTGACAGTTTCTTCGCAAAAAATTCGCAACCTCAAAAATGTCAAAAGATACGACGACGACGACGACGACGACGACAACGGACGAACTCAAGGTCACACGTAAGGCGTAATACATAGCGTCCGAAGGGCGCTATGTAACTAGGGGGGCATAGCCCCCCTAGGCGCTCCGCGCGGGGCTCCGCGGACCCTCTTTTTGCGACAGATTCGCCTATATGTGTTTTGTTATTACCTAGATTTATCAACCGATTTGCGTGGATACACCGAGAAGTTTGAATGCAGGTTGATGCTTTAATTGGTTGGCCACACTCCTGCGGACTGTGTTGGGGGTACATAGCACCCAAATTCGTTCATTATAACATATGTTACCGTTTCACATTTTAAGGGACCAGCTATAACCGATTGCGAACAATCCGTTCACTATTTTACGTATCGAATAGAAAAAAATATGTCAAAAATGACAGCTGTCAAAAATAAACAACATTTTCGGATTCCTTGCATTCGAATTACACAGAAACGATACCAAACTTGCGAAATTCCGTTGACCTTATACCTATTATTGACCTAAGAAACGTCAATTTGACAGCTGTCAAAAAATATATAAAATTTTCGAATTACTTATTCCCCAAATTATATTAATCCCCAAGTATTTTCATTTTTAATTTTTTTTTAATTTCTAAATAATTCAATGCAAATGCCTTAAAAATTTGAAGAAATCGATATATTTCGATTTTATTCGAAAAGTATTATCTCTACGGTAAAATTGTATATATCGTAAAGATGCACTTTGATAAGGTCTACAAGAAAGTAGTCTATAAAATTTTCTGTATCTGCTATAGTTGTTGAGTTATTGAGCAAATCATGATTTCTATATTCTTGCAAATATCTCAAAAACGATTACATTTGAGAAAAAAAGTTTCGAACAAACAAAATATACTATTAAATTCTCTATCAGAAAGGAAATATACAAATTTTTCCTATTGGTTTAGATTACGGAGATATTTAAGAAAAACTGAAAAATATCAAGAAATTTTGAAATTCTTAAAAATTCAAAAAAAAAATTATTAAATATTCTTACATTTTATATAATATTTGATGTATACTGATAGAATAAATATATTATGTTTAGAAGGAAACCATTAATGAGTTACAAAATGCGACAGATTCTCACTAGGCGCTAACCGCGCAGGGGCCTCCGGCATCCACCTACATGCGTTTTTGTTATTACCTAGCCGCTCCGCGGCAGGGCTCCGCCGTTCACCTGTATGCGACAGATTCGCCTACGTGTGTTTTTTTGTTATTATTACCTAAATTTGACCACCGATTAGGGTGGATGCACCGAGAAGCTTGAATGCAGGTTGTTGCTTTAATTGGTTGGCCACACTCCTGCGGACTGTGATGGGGGTACATAGCACCCAAATTTGATAATTATAACATATGTTACCGTTTCACATTTTAAGGTACCAGCTATAACCGATTGCGAACAATCCGTTCACTATTTTACGTATCGAATAGAAAAAAATATGTCAAAAAGACAGCTGTCAAAAAATAAACAAAATTTTCGGATTCCTTGCATTCGAATTACATAAAAACGATACCAAACTTGCGAAATTCAGTTGACCTTGTACCTATTACTGACTTAAGAAACGTCAATTTGACAGCTGTCAAAAAATAGATAAAAATTTCGGATTCCTCATACTCAAATTATATAGAAACGATACCAAACTTGTTAAAACATGTCAACAAAAAAATGTCAAAAATGACAGCTGTCAAAAAATAAATAAATTTTTCGGATACCTCATACTCAACTTATATAGAATCGATACAAAATTCTTGAAATTTTGTTAACCTTGCACTTATTCTTTACTAAAGATTCATTAATTTGACAGCTGTCAAAAAATAAGTTTAATTTTCGGACTCCTTGCATTTGAATTACATAGAAACGATACTAAACTTGCGATATTTTATTCACCTTGCACATATTACTAACCTAAGGAACGTCAATTTGACAGCTGTCAAAAAATGTATAAAATTTTCGAATTCCTCATACTTAAATTATATAGATGCGATACCAAACTCGTGAATTTTTGTTAACATTGGAACTATTACCAACGTAATATACGTCAATTTGACAGCTGTCAAAAAATTTAAAAAATTTTCGGATTGCCTGCATTCGAGTTATACGAAATCGATACCAACTTTACGAAATTATGTTACCATTACGCCTATGATCGACAGTTAACCGAAATCAAAGAATTGTTAAAATGACAGCTGTCAAAATATGAATTAAATTTTCGGATTCCTTGCCCTCGAATTATACGAAAACGACACCAACTTTGTGAAATTCTATTAATCTTGCAATTTTTACTAACAAAGAAAACGTCAATTTGACAGGTGTCAAAAAATAAATAAAATTTTTTAAATTCCTTTAATATTACTAACATAATGTGCTACTTGATTTTTCTTCAAATTGACAATTTACTAAATTATTCCTATTTTTCCACAAAATGCGAAACGACCCTATTAAAAATTTGCTAAACATCCCATGTATTTTCACGAATTACGGTAAAAGCCACGCCTTTCATACATTTCGAGCGAAAGTTAGAAATTTTGCTGTCACCGTTACGAATTTTCTTAATTTTCTCCAAGTTCGAACATCTTTATGATAACTTTATATACATCAAAATGTTCGGAAAAGATGAGGGAATCAGATAAACCTAGAAAGAAATCTCTAAACGAAAAGTTATAGAAGATGTAGCAGAGTAAACTGAACTTTTGAAAAAAAAAATTTCGAAAAAATTTACAAAATATTTTTTTTATCCGCCAAAGGATATTTTTGGGTCACGCAGTCGATGTGGAACGTAAAGGTAATTTATTCCTTTAAATGATAGGCTAAAGAACGATTGAAAAAGTTACATACACTAGCGTACAGATGGGTTTTAGTAAGAGGATGTCAAAATTAGTGCTTATTGCTTAATCGATTGTAGTTATTTTTGTATAAGAAATTAAGAAACTAAATTATGGTTTATAATCCTGTTTTGATGTGCTCTTTCTGATGACATATATAACATTTCGATCAAATATTATTTTACCCCATAAAAAGCAAAAAAAAAAATTGACGAAATCATCAAGTTCAGTTTTTCGCAAATTTCTCCATTTTATAGGCCTTTTAGCATGATATGATGTATTGTGAAATATTAGTATTTGAGATGACCTATCCACCGGTTCCAACCCGGTGCCAATCTATAAGACAGAAATCGAATAATTAATTATCGAAAATGACCCTGCATTTTCATGCTTTCCAACTTTAAAAAAATCAAAAAATTGACTTCCCGACATTTTATCAAAAAAATCTCGCTACGACTTTTTCTAAATAAGTTTCTTGCTAACATACTAGAATATAAATTGAATCGCTTAAGTTTTACGAGACCGGCAAGTCGTAGAAGAAAATATTTAATTTTTTGCACATTTTCTGCTTATTTCGTTTAATAACTTATGAACGGAACACCCTGTATAATAAAGTACATCGGCTAAAGATACGCCATATATACTAAAATATACCCCAAAAGTTTCATTGCTCCAACGTGAGCCGTTTAGAAGAAATCGAATAACTGGTTTCAAGATGCACCCTGTTTCGGCACTCCCATAAGAGCAATGTAAATATGTCGTTGCAGACCATTTTGGAAATCGGGAAAATGGTAGGAAATTTTCCATTTTGGGCAACGATAGGGGTCATTATCGAAAGCCGAAATCCCATAGAATCTTTTCCATACCATTTCCATCCTCAAATCGGTCAATTAACGTCAGCATCTCGCTAAGAAAATGGCTATTTTTGGCCTATTTCCACCGAATTTGACAGCCAAAATATTTAGTAAAATTTCATCCGTCCGTCCGTTAAAATCCGAGTAAAGTTCAAGTCCAGTCATCAGATTTGCAAAAATTGGCCATCCGAGCTCGGTAAATTGTCGTTTTTCTCCCGATTGGAAGGAAATTTCGAAAATTTTGAAAAATAATAATGTGGTGAGAAAGGATGGACGAAGAAATTACGCCTATAAAGAAATGTCCAAAGTGATATTTGTAGGAGTTATTCGTGACTAAACAGAACTTTTAGTGAAAAATGGTTGAAAATGGATATACTTAATTTTTTTTAACCCTTTAGATCGTAATTCGAAACGCGCTCTTGGTATGAATCTGAAAGTGCCATCATTCCGCTTGACGAAAAAGCAAAAAAATATGGAAAATGTTAAATAGGAAAGCGTATAGACGAACTTAAGTGTAGCGGTGACAAAAAAATAATTTCCAAATTTCTAAATTTCAATCGTTAATAGTATTTTCGGTTTTTAAATCGAAGAAACGAAATTATACGTATCGGATGTGATTTACCTCGAACTTTCCGGTAAAGGAAACTAAATTTCGATCAAAAGCCGTTTTTACCTTGAAAAAAATCAAAAACCGTCCATTTTTACCCCGAAATATCAACTTGTTCAGTATTTTCAATTTTTTTCCATCTTCTAATAACTTTAGGTATAGATAGATGTATTGATGGCATCTAGTTTTTGAGATGGGAAATCGAATATTTAAATCCGCGTGACCCTCGGACCCACCCAGTTCGAGCTATTAGGTACCAAAAATGACCCTTTTTTGTCAAATTTCGACTTTCAAAAATTCTTTTAAATTACTTCTAATCGTCGTACGTTACCCAGTTTCAATAGGGTTCTGTAGCGACCGGTCCACTCCACGCTCCGAAAATTTAAATCGAAAAAATTGAGTTTTGCGACTTGAAATGTGTTTCAACGGGAATCGCCGAAAAGTCGACTTTGACGCTTAATAACTTCGAAATGGTTCACCCTGTATATTTTAAATTTTGAGACAACACGCGCGCACTATCCGAAATTAAAACCAAAAAGTTTCGTCGTTTCGACTCTGATAGTTTTCTCGCAAAAAATTCGCAACCTCAAAAATGTCAAAAGATACGACGACGACGACGACGACAACGGACGAACTCAAGGTCACTCTCAAGCCGTAATACATAGCGTCCGAAGGGCGCTATGTAACTAGGGGGCATAGCCCCCTAGGCGCTCCGCGCGGGGCTCCGCGGACCCTCTTTTTGCGACAGATTCGCCTATATGTGTTTTGTTATTACCTAGATTTATCAACCGATTTGCGTGGATACACCGAGAAGTTTGAATGCAGGTTGATGCTTTAATTGGTTGGCCACACTCCTGCGGACTGTGTTGGGGGTACATAGCACCCAAATTCGTTCATTATAACATATGTTACCGTTTCACATTTTAAGGGACCAGCTATAACCGATTGCGAACAATCCGTTCACTATTTTACGTATCGAATAGAAAAAAATATTTAAAAAATGACAGCTGTCAAAAATAAACAAAATTTTCGGATTCCTTGCATTCGAATTACATAGAAACGATACCAAACTTGCGAAATTCCGTTGACCTTGTACATACTACTGACTTAGGAAACGTCAATTTGACAGCTGTCAAAAAATAGATAAAAATTTCGGATTCCTCATACTCAAATTATATCGAATCGACACCAAACTTTTGAAATTCTGTTAACCTTGCACTTATTCTTTACTAAGGAATCCTCAATTTGACAGCTGTCAAAAAATCTATAAAATTTTCGAATTAGGTATTCCCCAAATTATATTAATTCCCAAGTATTTTCATTTTTAATTTTTTTTTAAAATAATTCATCAAATGCCTTAAAAATTTGAAGAAATCGATATATTTCGATTTTATTCGAAAAGTATTATCTCTACGGTAAAATTGTATATATCCTAAAGATGCACTTTGATAAGGTCTACAAGAAAGTAGTCTATAAAATTTTCTGTATCTACTATAGTTGTTGAGTTATTGAGGAAATCATGATTTCTATATTCTTGCAAATATCTCAAAAACGATTACATTTGAGAAAAAAAGTTTCGAACAAACAAAATATACTATTAAATTCTCTATCAGAAAGGAAATATACAAATTTTTCCTATTGGTTTAGGTTACGGAGATATTTAAGAAAAACTGAAAAATATCAAGAAATTTTGAAATTCTTAAAAATTCAAAAAAAAAATTATTAAATATTCTTACATTTCATATAATATTTGATGTATACTGATAGAATAAATATATTATGTTTAGAAGGAAACCATTAATGAGTTACAAAATGCGACAGATTCTCACTAGGCGCTAAACGCGCAGGGGCCTCCGGCATCCACCTACATGCGTTTTTGTTATTAACTAGCCGCTCCGCGGCAGGGCTCCGCCGTTCACCTATATGCGACAGATTCGCCTACGTGTGTTTTTGTTATTATTACATAGAATTGACCACCGATTTGGGTGGATGCACCGAGAAGCTTGAATGTAGGTTGATGCATTAATTCGTTGGCCACACTCCTGCGGACTGTGATGGGGGTACATAGCACCCAAATTTGTTAATTATAACCGTAATGTGACCGTTTCACATTTTAAGGTACCAGCTATAACCGATTGCGAACAATCCGTTCACTATTTTACGTATCGAATAGAAAAAAACATGTCAAAAATTACAGCTGTCAAAAAATAAATAACATTTTCGGATTCCTTGCATTCGAATTACATAAAAACGATACCAAACTTGCGAAATTCCGTTGACCTTGTACCTATTACTGACTTAAGAAACGTCAATTTGATAGCTGTCAAAAAATAGATAAAAATTTCGGATTCCTCATACTCAAATTATATAGAAACGATACCAAACTTGTGAAAATATGTTAACAAAAAAATGTCAAAAATGACAGTTGTCAAAAATAAATACATTTTTCGGATAATTTATACTCAAATTATATAGAATCGATACAAAATTTTTGAAATTTTGTTAACCTTGCACTTATTCTTTACTAAAGAATCACCAATTTGACAGCTGTCAAAAAATAAATTTAATTTTCGGGCTCCTTGCATTTGAATTACATAGAGTCGATACTAAACTTGCGATATTTTGTTCACCTTGCACATATTACTAACCTAAGAAACGTCAATTTGACAGCTGTCAAAAAATGTATAAAATTTTCGAATTCCTCATACTCAAATTATATAGAAGCGATACCAAACTCGTGAATTTTTGTTAACTTTGGAACTATTACCAACGTAATATACGTCAATTTGACAGCTGTCAAAAAATTAATAAAATTTTCGGATTGCCTGCATTCGAGTTATACGAAATCGACACCAACTTTACGAAATTATGTTATCATTACGCCTATGATCGACAGTTAACCGAAATCAAAGAATTGTTAAAATGACAGCTGTCAAAATATGAATTAAATTTTCGGATTCCTTGCCCTCGAATTATACGAAAACGACACCAACTTTGTGAAATTCTATTAATCTTGCAATTTTTACTAACAAAGAAAACGTCAATTTGACAGGTGTCAAAAAATAAATAAAATTTTTTAAATTCCTTTAATATTACTAACATAATGTGCTACTTGATTTTTCTTCAAATTGACAATTTACTAAATTATTCCTATTTTTCCACAAAATGCGAAACGACCCTATTAAAAACTTGCTAAACATCCCATGTATTTTCACGAATTACGGTAAAAGCCACGCCTTTCATACATTTCGAGCGAAAGTTAGAAATTTTGCTGTCACCGTTACGAATTTTCTTAATTTTCTCCAAGTTCGAACATCTTTATGATAACTTTATATACATCAAAATGTTCGGAAAAGATGAGGGAATCAGATAAACCTAGAAAGAAATCTCCAAAAGGAAAGCTATGGAAGATATAGCAGAGTAAACTGAACTTTTGAAAAAAAAAATTTCGAAAAAATTTATAAAATATTTTTTTTATCCGCCAAAGGATATTTTTGGATCACACAGTCGATGTGGAACGTAAAGGTTATTTATTCCTTTAAATGATAGGCTAAAGAACGATTGAAAAAGTTACATACACTAGCGTACAGATGGGTTTTAGTAAGAGGATGTCAAAATTAGTGCTTATTGCTTAATCGATTGTAGTTATTTTTGTATAAGAAATTAAGAAACTAAATTATGGTTTATAATCCTGTTTTGATGTGCTCTTTCTGATGACATATATAACATTTCGATCAAATATTATTTTACCCCATAAAAAGCAAAAAAAAAATTTGACGAAATCATCAAGTTCAGTTTTTCGCAAATTTCTCCATTTTATAGACCTTTTAGCATGATATGATGTATTGTGAAATATTAGTATTTGAGATGACCTATCCACCGGTTCTAACCCGGAGCAAATCTATGCGACCCAAGTCGAATAATTAATTATCGAAAATGACCCTGCATTTCCATGCTTTCCAACTTTGAAAAAATCAAAAAATTGACTTCCCGACATTTTATTGAAAAAATCTCGCGACGACTTTTTCTAAATAAGTTTCTTGATAACATACTAGAATATAAACTGAATCGCTTAAGTTTTACGAGACCGGCAAGTCGTAGAAAAAAATATTTAATTTTTTGCACATTTTCTGCTTATTTCGTTTAATAACTTATTAACGGGACACCCTGTATAATAAAGTACATCGGCTAAAGATACGCCATATATACTAAAATATACCCCAAAAGTTTCATTGCTCCAACGTGAGCCGTTTAGAAGAAATCGAATAACTGGTTTCAAGATGCACGCTGTTTCGGCTCTCCCATAAGAGCAATGTAAATATGTCGTTGCAGACCATTTTGGAAATCGGGAAAATGGTAGGAAATTTTCCATTTTGGGCAACGGTAGGGGTCATTATCGAAAGCCGAAATCCCATAGAATCTTTTCCATACCATTTCCATCCTCAAATCGGTCAATTAACGTCAGCATCTCGCTAAGAAAATGGCTATTTTTGGCCTATTTCGACCGAATTTGACAGCCAAAATATTTAGTAAAATTTCGTCCGTCCGTCCGTTAAAATCCGAGTAAAGTTCAAGTCCAGTCGGCAGATTTGCAAAAATTGGCCGTCCGAGCTCGGTAAATTGTCGTTTTTCTCCCGATTGAAAGGAAATTTCGAAAATTTTGAAAAATAATAATGTGGTGAGAAATGATGGACGATGAAAATACGCTTATAGAGAACTCTCCGAAATAATATTTGTAGGAGTTATTCGTGACTAAACACGACTTTTAGTGAAAAATGGGTGAAAATGGTTATATTTAATTTCGTTTAACCCTTTAGATCGTAATTCGAAACGCGCTCTTGGTATGAATCTTAAAGTGCCATCATTCCGCGTGACGAAAAAGTAAAAAAATATGGAAAATGTTAAATAGGAAAGCCTATAGACGAAATTAAGTGTAGCGGTGACAAAAAAATAATTTCCAAAAAACTAAAATTCAATCGTTAATAGTATTTTCGGTTTTTAAATCGAAGAAACGAAATTATACGTATCGGATGTGATTTACCTCGAACTTTCCGGTAAAGTAAACTAAATTTCGATCAAAAGCCGTTTTTACCTTGAAAAAAATGAAAAACCGTCCATTTTTACCCCGAAATATCAACTTGTTCAGTATTTTCAATTTTTTCCCATCTTCTAATAACTTTAGGTATAGATAGATGTATTGATGGCACCTAGTTTTTGAGATAGTAAATCGAGAATTTTAAACCGCGTGACGCTAGGTCCCACCCAGTTCGAGCTATTAGGTACTCAAAATGACCCTTTTTTGCCAAATTTCGACTTTCAAAAATTCTTTTAAATTACTTCTAATCGTCGTACGATACCCAAAAACAATAGGGTTCTGTAGCGTCCGGTCTACACTACACTCTGAAAATTTAAATCGAAAAAATTGCGATTTGCGACCTGAAACGTAGCACAACTGAAATCGCCGAAAAGTCGACTTTGACGCTTAATAACTTCGAAACGGCACACCCTGTATACTCGAAAATTTGAGACAATACGCGCGCACTATCCAAAAGTAAAACCTAAAAATTTCGTTGCTTCGACTCTTATAGTTTTTTCTCCAAAAATACGCAACCTCGAAATTGTCAAAACCGACGACAACATACGCACTCAAGGTCACGTACTGGACGTAATACATAGCGTCCGAAGGGCGCTATGTAACTAGGGGGCATAGCCCCCTAGGCGCTCCGCGCGGGGCTCCGCGGACCCTCTTTTTGCGACAGATTCGCCTATATGTGATTTGTTATTACCTAGATTTGTCAACCGATTTGCGTGGATGCACCGAGAAGTGTGAATGCAGATTGATGCTTTAATTGGTTGGCCACACTCCTGCGGACTGTGATGGGGGTACATAGCACCCAAATTCGTTCATTATAACATATGTTACCGCTTCACATTTTAAGGGACCAGCTATAACCGATTGCGAACAATCCGTTCACTATATTACGTATCGAATAGAAAAAAATATGTCAAAAATGACAGCTGTCAAAAAATAAACAACATTTTCGGATTCCTTGCATTCGAATTACACAGAAACGATACCAAACTTACAAAATTCCGTTAACCTTATACCTATTATTGACCTAAGAAACGTCAATTTGACAGCTGTCAAAAAATAGATAAAAATTTCGGATACCTCATTCTCAAATTATATCGAATCGACACCAAACTTTTGAAATTCTGTTAACCTTGCATTTATTCTTTACTAAGGAATCCTCAATTTGACAGCTGTCAAAAAATATATAAAATTTTCGAATTAGGTATTCCCCAAATTATATTAATTCCCAAGTATTTTCATTTTTAATTTTTTTTTAATTTCTAAATAATTCATGCAAATGCCTTAAAAATTTGAAGAAATCGATATATTTCGATTTTATTCAAAAAGTATTATCTCTACGGTAAAATTGTATATATCGTAAAGATGCACTTTGATAAGGTCTACAAGAAAGTAGTCTATAAAATTTTCTGTATCTACTATAGTTGTTGAGTTATTGAGGAAATCATGATTTCTATATTCTTGCAAATATCTCAAAAACGATTACATTTGAGAAAAAAAGTTTCGAACAAACAAATTATACTATTAAATTCTCTATCAGAAAGGAAATATACAAATTTTTCCTATTGGTTTAGGTTACGGAGATATTTAAGAAAAACTGAAAAATATCAAGAAATTTTGAAATTCTTAAAAATTCAAAAAAAAAATTATTAAATATTCTTACATTTCATATAATATTTGATGTATACTGATAGAATAAATATATTATGTTTAGAAGGAAACCATTAAAGAGTTACAAAATGCGACAGATTCTCACTAGGCGCTAACCGCGCAGGGGCCTCCGGCATCCACCTACATGCGTTTTTGTTATTACCTAGCCGCTCCGCGGCAGGGCTCCGCCGTTCACCTATATGCGACAGATTGGCCTACGTGTGTTTTTTTGTTAATATTACCTAAATTTGACCACCGATTAGGGTGGATGCACCGAGAAGCTTGAATGCAGGTTGTTGCTTTAATTGGTTGGCCACACTCCTGCGGACTGTGATGGGGGTACATAGCACCCAAATTTGTTAATTATAACATATGTGACCGTTTCACATTTTAAGGTACCAGCTATAACCGATTGCGAACAATCCGTTCACTATTTTACGTATCGAATAGAAAAAAATATGTCAAAAATGACAGCTGTCAAAAAATAAACAACATTTTCGGATTCTTTGCGTTCGAATTACATAGAAACGATACCAAACTTGCGAAATTCCGTTGACCTTGTACCTATTACTGACTTAAGAAACGTCAATTTGACAGCTGTCAAAAAATAGATAAAAATTTTGGATTCCTCATACTCAATTTATATAGAAATGATACCAAACTTGTTAAAATATGTTAACAAAAAAATGTCAAAAATGACAGCTGTCAAAAAATAAATTTAATTTTCGGACTCCTTGCATTTGAATTACATAGAGTCGATACTAAACTTGCGATATTTTGTTCACCTTGCACATATTACTAACCTAAGAAACGTCAATTTGACAGCTGTCAAAAAATATATAAAATTTTCGAATTCCTCATACTCAAATTATATGGAAGCGATACCAAACTCGTGAATTTTTGTTAACATTGCAACTATTACCAACGTAATATACGTCAATTTGACAGCTGTCAAAAAATTAATGAAATTTTCGGATTGCCTGCATTCGAGTTATACGAAATCGACACCAACTTTACGAAATTATGTTATCATTACGCCTATGATCGACAGTTAACCGAAATCAAAGAATTGTTAAAATGACAGCTGTCAAAATATGAATTAAATTTTCGGATTCCTTGCCCTCGAATTATACGAAAACGACACCAACTTTGTGAAATTCTATTAATCTTGCAATTTTTACTAACAAAGAAAACGTCAATTTGACAGGTGTCAAAAAATAAATAAAATTTTTTAAATTCCTTTAATATTACTAACATAATGTGCTACTTGATTTTTCTTCAAATTGACAATTTACTAAATTATTCCTATTTTTCCACAAAATGCGAACCGGCCCTATTAAAAATTTGCTAAACATCCCATGTATTTTCACGAATTACGGTAAAAGCCACGCCTTTCATACATTTCGAGCGAAAGTTAGAAATTTTGCTGTCACCGTTACGAATTTTCTTAATTTTCTCCAAGTTCGAACATCTTTATGATAACTTTATATACATCAAAATGTTCGGAAAAGATGACGGAATCAGATAAAAATAGAAAGAAATCTCTAAACGAAAAGTTATAGAAGATATAGCAGAGTAAACTGAACTTTTGAAAAAAAATTTTTTGACAAAATTTATAAAATATTTTTTTTATCCGCCAAAGGATATTTTTGGATCACGCAGTCGATGTTGAACGTAAAGGTAATTTATTCCTTTAAATGATAGGCTAAAGAACGATTGAAAAAGTTACATACACTAGCGTACAGATGGGTTTTAGTAAGACGATGTCAAAATTAGTGCTTATTGCTTAATCGATTGTAGTTATTTTTGTATAAGAAATTAAGAAACTAAATTATGGTTTATAATCCTGTTTTGATGTGCTCTTTCTGATGACATATATAACATTTCGATCAAATATTATTTTACCCCATAAAAAGCAAAAAAAAAATTTGACGAAATCATCAAGTTCAGTTTTTCGCAAATTTCTCCATTTTATAGGCCTTTTAGCATGATATGATGTATTGTGAAATATTAGTATTTGAGATGACCTATCCACCGGTTCTAACCCGGAGCAAATCTATGCGACCCAAGTCGAATAATTCATTATCGAAAATGACCCTGCATTTTAATGCTTCCCAACTTTAAAAAAATCAAAAAATTGACTTCCCGACATTTTATTGAAAAAATCTCGCGACGAGTTTTTCTAAATAAGTTTCTTGATAACATACTAAAATATAAACTGAATCGTTTAAGTTTTACGAGACCGGCAAGTCGTCGAAGAAAATATCAAATTTTTTGCACATTTTCTGCTTATTTCGTTTAATAACTTATTAACGGAACACCCTGTATAATGTCGTACATCGGCTAAGTATACGCCATATATACCAAAATATACCCCAAAAGTTTCATTGCTCCAACGTGAGCCGTTTAGAAGAAATCGAATAACTGGTTTCAAGATGCACCCTGTTTCGGCTCTCCCATAAGAGCAATGTAAATTGGTCGTTGCAGACCATTTTGGAAATCGGGAAAATGGTAGGAAATTTTCGATTTTGGGCAACGATAGGGGTCATTATCGAAAGTCGAAATCCCATAGAATCTTTTCCATACCATTTCCATTCTCAAATCGGTCAATTAACTTCAGGATCTCGCTAAGAAAAATGCTATTTTGGCCCATTTCGGCCGAATTTTGACAGTCAACAAATTGGGTTAATTTTATTCCAAGGCATGCTGATTAAAATCGACGAAGTGTGCAGATTTGCAAAAATTGGCCGTCCCAGCTCGGAAAAACGTCGTTTTTCTCCCGATTGAAAGGAAATTTCGAAAATTTTGAAAAATAATAATGTGGTGAGAAATGATGGACGATGAAAATACGCTTATAGAGAACTCTCCGAAATAATATTTGTAGGAGTTATTCGTGACTAAACACGACTTTTAGTGAAAAATGGGTGAAAATGGATATACTTAATTTTTTTTAACCCTTTAGATCGTAATTCGAAACGCGCTCTTGGTATGAATCTTAAAGTGCCATCATTCCGCTTGACGAAAAAGCAAAAAAATATGGAAAATGTTAAATAGGAAAGCGTATAGACGAAATTAAGTGTAGCGGTGACAAAAAAAACCAGTTCCAAATTTCTAAAATTCAATCGTTAATAGTAATTTCGGTATTTAACTCGAAGAAATCAAATTATACGGATCGAATATGATTTACCTAGATCTTTCAGGTAACGTAAACTAAAATTCGATCAAAGGCCGTTTTTACCTCGAAAAAAATTAAAATCCGTCCATTTTTACCCCGAAATATCAACTTGTTCAGTATTTTCAAATTTTTCCCATTTTCTAATAACTTTAGGTATAGATAGATGTATTGATGGCACCTAGTTTTTGAGATGGGAAATCGAAAATTTAAAACCGCGTGTCGCTAGGACGCACCCAGTTCGAGCTATTAGGTACCCAAAATGACCCTTTTTTGCCAAATTTCGACTTTCCAAAATTCTTTTAAATTACTTCTAATCGTCGTACGTTGCCCAGTTTCAATAGGGTTCTGTAGCGACCGGTCCACTCCACGCTCCAAAAATTTAAATCGAAAAAATTGAGTTTTGCGACTTGAAATGTGTTTCAACGGGAATCGCCGAAAAGTCGACTTTGACGCTTAATAACTTCGAAACTGTTCACCCTGTATATTTTAAATTTTGAGACAACACGCGCGCACTATCCGAAATTAAAACCAAAAAGTTTCGTCGTTTCAACGCTGACAGTTTCTTCGCAAAAAATTCGCAACTGCAAAAATGTCAAAAGATACGACGACGACGACGACGACAACGGACGAACTCAAGGTCACCCACTGGCCGTAATACATAGCGTCCGAAGGGCGCTATGTAACTAGGGGGGCATAGCCCCCCTAGGCGCTCCGCGCGGGGCTCCGCGGACCCTCTGTATGCGACAGATTCGCCTATATGTGTTTTGTTATTACCTAGATTTATCAACCGATTTGCGTGGATGCATCGATAAGCTTGAATGCGGATTGATGCTTTAATTGGTTGGCCACACTCCTGCGGACTGTGATGGGGGTACATAGCACCCAAATTTGTTAATTATAACATATGTTACCGTTTCACATTTTAAGGGACCAGCTATAACCGATTGCGAACAATCCGTTCACTATATTACGTATCGAATAGAAAAAAATATGTCAAAAATGACAGCTGTCAAAAAATAAACAACATTTTCGGATTCCTTGCATTCGAATTACACAGAAACGATACCAAACTTACAAAATTCCGTTAACCTTATACCTATTATTGACCTAAGAAACGTCAATTTGACAGCTGTTAAAAAATAGATAAAAATTTCGGATACCTCATTCTCAAATTATATCGAATCGACACCAAACTTTTGAATTTCTGTTAACCTTGCACTTATTCTGTACTAAGGAATCCTCAATTTGACAGCTGTCAAAAAATATATAAAATTTTCGAATTAGGTATTCCCCAAATTATATTAATCCCCAAGTATTTTCATTTTTAATTTTTTTTTTAATTTCTAAATAATTCATGCAAATGCCTTAAAAATTTGAAGAAATCGATATATTTCGATTTTATTCAAAAAGTATTATCTCTACGGTAAAATTGTATATATCGTAAAGATGCACTTTGATAAGGTCTACAAGAAAATAGTCTATAAAATTTTCTGTATCTACTATAGTTGTTGAGTTATTGAGCAAATCATGATTTCTATATTCTTGCAAATATCTCAAAAACGATTACATTTGAGAAAAAAAGTTTCGAACAAACAAAATATACTATTAAATTCTCTATCAGAAAGGAAATATACAAATTTTTCCTATTGGTTTAGGTTACGGAGATATTTAAGAAAAACTGAAAAATATCAAGAAATTTTGAAATTCTTAAAAATTCAAAAAAAATTATTAAATATTCTTACATTTCATATAATATTTGATGTATACTGATAGAATAAATATATTATGTTTAGAAGGAAACCATTAATGAGTTACAAAATACGACAGATTCTCACTAGGCGCTAACCGCGCAGGGGCCTCCGGCATCCACCTACATGCGTTTTTGTTATTACCTAGCCGCTCCGCGGCAGGGCTCCGCCGTTCACCTGTATGCGACAGATTCGCCTACGTGTGTTTTTTTGTTATTATTACCGAAATTTGACCACCGATTAGGGTGGATGCACCGAGAAGCTTGAATGCAGGTTGTTGCTTTAATTGGTTGGCCACACTCCTGCGGACTGTGATGGGGGTACATAGCACCCAAATTTGTTAATTATAACATATGTGACCGTTTCACATTTTAAGGTACCAGCTATAACCGATTGCGAACAATCCGTTCACTATTTTACGTATCGAATAGAAAAATATATGTAAAAAATTACAACTGTCAAAAAATAAACAAAATTTTCGGATTCCTTGCATTCGAATTACATAAAAACGATACCAAACTTGCGAAATTCAGTTGACCTTGTACCTATTACTGACTTAAGAAACGTCAATTTGACAGCTGTCAAAAAATAGATAAAAATTTCGGATTCCTCATACTCAAATTATATAGAAACGATACCAAACTTGTTAAAACATGTCAACAAAAAAATGTCAAAAATGACAGCTGTCAAAAAATAAATACATTTTTCGGATAACTTATACTCAAATTATATAGAATCGATACAACATTTTTGAAATTTTGTTAACCTTGCACTTATTCTTTACTAAAGAATCACCAATTTGAGAGCTGTCAAAAAATAAATTTAATTTTCGGACTCCTTGCATTTGAATTACATAGAAACGATACTAAACTTGCGATATTTTGTTCACCTTGCACATATTACTAACCTAAGAAACGTCAATTTGACAGCTGTCAAAAAATATATAAAATTTTCGAATTCCTCACACTCAAATTATATAGAAGCGATACCAAACTCGTGAATTTTTGTTAACATTGCAACTATTACCAACGTAATATACGTCAATTTGACAGCTGTCAAAAAATTTAAAAAATTTTCGGATTGCCTGCATTCGAGTTATACGAAATCGACACCAACTTTGCGAAATTATATTACCATTAAGCCTATGATCGACAGTTAACCGAAATCAAAGAATTGTTAAAAATTACAGCTGTCAAAATATGAATTAAATTTTCGGATTCCTTGCCCTCGAATTATACGAAAACGACACCAACTTTGTGAAATTCTATTAATCTTGCACTTTTTACTAACCAAGGAAACGTCAATTTGACAGGTGTCAAAAAATAAATAAAATTTTTTAAATTCCTTTAATATTACTAACATAATGTGCTACTTGATTTTTCTTCAAATTGACAATTTACTAAATTATTCCTATTTTTCCACAAAATGCGAAACGACCCTATTAAAAATTTGCTAAACATCCCATGTATTTTCACCAATTACGGTAAAAGCCGCGCCTTTCATGCATTTCCAGCGAAATTTAGAAATTTTGCTGTCACCGTTACGAACTTTATTAATTTTCTCCAAGATCGAACATCTTTATGGTAACTTTATATATATCAAAATGTTCGGAAAAGATGACGGAATCAGATAAACCTAGAAAGAAATCTCCAAAAGGAAAGCTATGGAAGATATAGCAGAGTAAACTGAACTTTTGAAAAAAAATTTTTTGACAAAATTTATTAAATATTTTTTTTATCCGCCAAAGGATATTTTTGGATCACGCAGTCGATGTTGAACGTAAAGGTAATTTATTCCTTTAAATGATAGGCTAAAGAACGATTGAAAAAGTTACATACACTAGCGTACAGATGGGTTTTAGTAAGCGGGTGTCAAAATTAGTGCTTATTGCTTAATCGATTGTAGTTATTTTTGTATAAGTAATTAAGAAACTAAATTATGGCTTATAATCCTGTTTTGATGTGCTCTTTCTGATGACATATATAACATTTCGATCAAATATTATTTTACCCCATAAAAAGCAAAAAAAAATTTTGACGAAATCATCAAGTTCAGTTTTTCGCAAATTTCTCCATTTTATAGGCCTTTTAGCATGATATGATGTATTGTGAAATATTAGTATTTGAGATGACCTATCCACCGGTTCGAACCCGGAGCAAATCTATGCGACCCAAGTCGAATAATTAATTATCGAAAATGACCCTGCATTTCCATGCTTTCCAACTTTAAAAAAATCAAAAAATTGACTTCCCGACATTTTATTGAAAAAATCTCGCGACGACTTTTTCTAAATAAGTTTCTTGATAACATACTAGAATATAAACTGAATCGCTTAAGTTTTACGAGACCGGCAAGTCGTAGAAAAAAATATTTAATTTTTTGCACATTTTCTGCTTATTTCGTTTAATAACTTATGAACGGAACACCCTGTATAATGTCGTACATCGGCTAAGGATACGCCATATATACCAAAGTATACCCCAAAAGTTTCATTGCTTCAACGTGAGCCGTTTAGAAGAAATCGAATAACTGGTTTCAAGATGCACCCTGTTTCGGCTCTCCCATAAGAGCAATGTAAATATGTCGTTGCAGACCGTTTTGGAAATCGGGAAAATGGTAGGAAATTTTCCATTTTGGGCAACGATAGGGGTCATTATCGAAAGCCGAAATCCCATAGAATCTTTTCCATACCATTTCCATCCTCAAATCGGTCAATTAACGTCAGCATCTCGCTAAGAAAATGGCTATTTTTGGCCTATTTCGACCGAATTTTGACAGCCAAAATATTTAGTAAAATTTCGTCCGTCCGTCCGTTAAAATCCGAGTAAAGTTCAAGTCCAGTCGGCAGATTTGCAAAAATTGGCCGTCCGAGCTCGGTAAATTGTCGTTTTTCTCCCGATTGGAAGGAAATTTCGAAAATTTTGAAAAATAATAATGTGGTGAGAAATGATGGACGATGAAAATACGCTTATACAGAACTCTCCGAAATGATATTTGTAGGAGTTATTCGTGACTAAACAAAACTTTTAGTGAAAAATGGTTGAAAATGGATATACTTAATTTTTTTTAACCCTTTAGATCGTAATTCGAAACGCGCTCTTGGTATGAATCTTAAAGTACCATCATTCCGCTTGACGAAAAAGCAAAAAAATATGGAAAATGTTAAATAGGAAAGCGTATAGACGAAATTAAGTGTAGCGGTGACAAAAAAAACCAGTTCCAAATTTCTAAAATTCAATCGTTAATAGTAATTTCGGTATTTAACTCGAAGAAATCAAATTATACGTTTCCAATGTGGTCTACCTAGATCTTTCAGGTAACGTAAACTAAAATTCGATCAAAAGCCGTTTTTACCTCGAAAAAAATCAAAAACCGTCCATTTTTACCCCGAAATATCAACTTGTTCAGTATTTTCAAATTTTTCCCATCTTCTAATAACTTTAGGTATAGATAGATGTATTGATGGCACCTAGTTTTTGAGATGGGAAATCGAAAATTTAAAACCGCGTGACCCTCGGACCCACCCAGTTCGAGCTGTTAGGTACCAAAAATGACCCTTTTTTGTCAAATTTCGACTTTCAAAAATTCTTTTAAATTACTTCTAATCATCGTACGTTGCCCAGTTTCAATAGGGTTCTGTAGCGACCGGTCCACTCCACACTCTGAAAATTTAAATCGAAAAAATTGAGTTTTGCGACTTGAAATGTGTTTCAACGGGAATCGCCGAAAAGTCGACTTTGACGCTTAATAACTTCGAAACTGTTCACCCTGTATATTTTAAATTTTGAGACAACACGCGCGCACTATCCAAAATTAAAACCAAAAAGTTTCGTCGTTTCAACGCTGACAGTTTCTTCGCAAAAAATTCGCAACCTCAAAAATGTCAAAAGATACGACGACGACGACGACGACGACGACAACGGACGAACTCAAGGTCACACGTAAGGCGTAATACATAGCGTCCGAAGGGCGCTATGTAACTAGGGGGGCATAGCCCCCCTAGGCGCTCCGCGCGGGGCTCCGCGGACCCTCTATATGCGACAGATTCGCCTATATGTGTTTTGTTATTGTATAGATTTATCAACCGATTCGCGTGGATGCATCGAGAAGTTTGAATGCAGGTTGATGCTTTAATTGGTTGGCCACACTCCTGCGGACTGTGATGGGGGTACATAGCACCCAAATTCGTTAATTATAACATATGTGACCGTTTCACATTTTAAGGTACCAGCTAAAACCGATTGCGAACAATCCGTTCACTATTTTACGTATCGAATAGAAAAAAATATGTAAAAAATTACAGCTGTCAAAAATAAATAACATTTTCGGATTGCTTGCATTCGAGTTACATAAAAAGGATACCAAACTTGCGAAATTCCGTCGACCTTGTACTTATTATTGACTTAAGAGACGTCAATTTGACAGCTGTCAAAAAATAGATAAAAATTTCGGATTCTTCATACTCAAATTATATAGAAATGATACCAAACTTGTTAAAATATGTTAACAAAAAAATGTCAAAAATGACAGCTGTCAAAAAATAAATACATTTTTCCGATAACTTATACTCAAATTATATAACTAGAATCGATACAAAATTTTTGAAATTTTGTTAACCTTGCACTTATTCTTTACTAAAGAATCACCAATTTGACAGCTGTCCAAAAATAAATTTAATTTTCGGACTCCTTGCATTTGAATTACATAGAGACGATACTAAACTTGCGATATTTTGTTCACCTTGCACATATGACTAACCTAAGAAACGTCAATTTGACAGCTGTCAAAAAATATATAAAATTTTCGAATTCCTCATACTCAAGTTATATAGAAGCGATACCAAACTCGTGAATTTTTGTTAACATTGCAACTATTACCAACGTAATATACGTCAATTTGACAGCTGTCAAAAAATTTAAAAAATTTTCGGATTGCCTGCATTCGAGTTATCCGAAATCGACACCAACTTTGCGAAATTATGTTACCATTACGCCTATGATCGGCAGTTAACCGAAATCAAAGAATTGTTAAAAATGACAGCTGTCAAAATATGAATTAAATTTTCGGATTCCTTGCCCTCGAATTATACGAAAACGACACCAACTTTGTGAAATTCTATTAATCTTGCACTTTTTACTAACCAAGGAAACGTCAATTTGACAGGTGTCAAAAAATTTAAAATATTTTTTAAATCCTTTTAGCAATATTAACATAACGTACTAGTTGAATTTTCTTCAAATTGCCAAATTATCAAATTAAGCCAATTTTTCCAGACGGCGTGCATGATTTATTCAAATCTGATGAAGTTAAACACTTGCCCTTGTCTAATTTTCACTAAATACTGTAAAAGCCACGCCTTTCATGCATTTCGAGCGAAAGTTAGAAATTTTGCTGTCACCGTTACGAATTTTCTTAATTTTCTCCAAGTTCGAACATCTTTATGATAACTTTATATATATCAAAATGTTCGGAAAAGATGTGGGAATCAGATAAACCTAGAAAGAAATCTCTAAAAGAAAAGTTATAGAAGATATAGCAGAGTAAACTTGACTTTTAATAAAAAAAATTTCGAAAAAATTTATAAAATATTTTTTTTATCCGCCAAAGGATATTTTTGGATCAGACAGTCCATGTGGAACTTAAAGGTCATTTCTTCCTTTAAACGATAGGCTAAAGAACCGTTGAAAAAGTTACATACACTAGCGTACAGCAGGCTTTCAGTAAGAGGATGTCAAAATTTGTGATTATTGCTTAATTGATTATAGTTATATGTGTATAAGAAATGAAGAAACTAAACTATGGTCCATAATCGTGTTCTGATGTGCTCTTTCCGATGACGTACATAACATTTCGATGAAATATTATTTTACCCCATAAAAAGCAAAAAAATTTTTACAAAATCATCAAGTTCAGTTTTTCACAAATTTCTCCATTTTATAGGCCTTTTAGCATGATATGATGTATTGTGAAATATTAGTATTTGAGATGACCTATGCACCGGTTCAAACCCGGAGCAAATCTATGCGACCCAAGTCGAATAATTCATTATCGAAAATGACCCTGCATTTCCATGCTTTCCAACTTTAAAAAAATCCAAAAAATTGACTTCCCGATATTTTATCAAAAAACCCTCGCGACGAGTTTTTCTAAATAAGTTTCTTGATAACATACTAGAATATAAACTGAATCGGTTAAGTTTTACGAGACCGGCAAGTCGTAGAAAAAATATTTAATTTTTTGCACATTTTCTGATTATTTCGTTTAATAACTTATGAACGGAACACCCTGTATAATGACGTACATCGGCTAAGGATACGCCATATATACTAAAATATACCCCAAAAGTTTCATTGCTCCAACGTGGACGGTTTAGAAGAAATGAAATAAATTGTGTCAAGATGCACCGTTTTTGGACGCTCCCATAAGCCCAATGTAAATATGTCGTTGCAGACCATTTTGGAAATCGGGAAAATGGTAGGAAATTTTCCATTTTGGGCAACGATAGGGGTCATTATCGAAAGCCGAAATCCCATAGAATCTTTTCCATATCATTTCCATCCTCAAATCGTTCAATTAACTTCAGGATCTCGCTAAGAAAAAGGCTATTTTGGCCCATTTCGGCCGAATTTTGACAGTCAACAAATTGGGTTAATTTTATTCCAAGGCATGCTGATTAAAATCGACGAAGTGTGCAGATTTGCAAAAATTGGCCGTCCCAGCTCGGAGAAACGTCATTTTTCTCCTGATTGAAAGGAAATTTCAAAAATTTTGAAAAATAATAATGTTTAGATAAAAGATGGACGAAAAGAATACGCATATAAAGAACTCTCCGAAATGATATTTGTAGGAGTTATTCGTGACTGAACAAAACTTTTAGTGAAAAATGGGTGAAAATGGATATTCTTAATTTCTTTTAACCCTTTAGATCGTAATTCGAAGAGCGCTCTTGGTGTTAATATTCAAGTACCATCATTCCGCTTGACGAAAAAGCAAAAAAATATGAAAAATGTTAAATAGGAAATCGTATAGACGAAATTAAGTGTAGCGGTGACAAATTTTTGCATTTCCAAAAAACTAAAATTCATTCGTTAATAGTAATTTCGGTATTTAAATCGAAGAAACGAAAATATACGTATCGAATGTGATTTACCTCGAACTTTCCGGTAACGTAAACTAAAATTCGATCAAAAGCCGTTTTTACCTTGAAAAAAATGAAAAACCGTCCATTTTTACCCCGAAATATCAACTTGTTCAGTATTTTCAAATTTTTCCCATTTTCTAATAACTTTAGGTATAGATAGATGTATTGATGGCACCTAGTTTTTGAGATGGGAAATCTTAAATTTTAAACCGCGTTACGCTCGGACTCACCCAGTTCGAGCTATTAGGTACCAAAAATGACCCTTTTTTGTCAAATTTCGACTTTCAAAAATTCTTTTAAATTACTTCTAATCATCGTACGTTACCCAGTTTCAATAGCGTTCTGTAGCGACCGGTCTACGCCACACTCCGAAAATTTAAATCGAAAAAATTGAGTTTTGCGACTTGAAATGTGTTTCAACGGGAATCGCCGAAAAGTCGACTTTGACGCTTAATAACTACGAAACGGTTCACCCTGTATATTTTAAATTTTGAGACAACACGCGTGCACTATCCAAAATTAAAACCAAAAAGTTTCGTCGTTTCGACTCTGATAGTTTTCTCGCAAAAAATTCGCAACCGGAAAAATGTCAAAAGATACGACGACGACGACGACAACGGACGAACTCAAGGTCACCCACTGGCCGTAATACATAGCACCAGAATTGGTGCTATGTAACTAGGGGGGCATAGCCCCCCTAGGCGCTCCGCGCGGGGCTCCGCGGACCCTCTTTTTGCGACAGATTCGCCTATATGTGTTTTGTTATTACCTAGATATGACCGCCGATTTGCGTGGATGCATCGAGAAGTTTGAATGCAGGTTGATGCTTTAATTGGTTGGCCACACTCCTGCGGACTGTGTTGGGGGTACATAGCACCCAAATTCGTTTATTATAACATATGTTACCGTTTCACATTTTAAGGGACCAGCTATAACCGATTGCGAACAATCCGTTCACTATTTTACGTATCGAATAGAAAAAAATATTTAAAAAATGACAGCTGTCAAAAATAAACAAAATTTTCGGATTCCTTGCATTCGAATTACATAGAAACGATACCAAACTTGCGAAATTCCGTTGACCTTGTACCTATTATTGAAGTAAGAAACGTCAATTTGACAGCTGTCAAAAAATAGATAAAAATTTCGGATACCTCATTCTCAAATTATATCGAATCGACACCAAACTTTTGAAATTCTGTTAACATTGCACTTATTCTTTACTAAGGAATCCTCAATTTGACAGCTGTCAAAAAATATATAAAATTTTCGAATTACTTATTCCTCAAACTATATAAATCCCCAAGTATTTTCGATTTTAATTTTTTTACATTTCTAAATAATTCAATGCAAATGCCTTAAAAATTTGAAGAAATCGATATATTTCGATTTTATTCGAAAAGTATTATCTCTACGGTAAAATTGTATATATCGTAAAGATGCACTTTGATAAGGTCTACAAGAAAGTAGTCTATCAAATTTTCTGTATCTGCTATAGTTGTTGAGTTATTGAGCAAATCATGATTTCTATATTCCTGCAAATATCTCAAAAACGATTACATTTGAGAAAAAAAGTTTCGAACAAACAAAATATACTATTAAATTCTCTATCAGAAAGGAAATATACAAATTTTTCCTATTGGTTTAGATTACGGAGATATTTAAGAAAAACTGAAAAATATCAAGAAATTTTGAAATTCTTAAAAATTCAAAAAAAAAATTATTAAATATTCTTACATTTCATATAATATTTGATGTATACTGATAGAATAAATATATTATGTTTAGAAGGAAACCATTAATGAGTTACAAAATGCGACAGATTCTCACTAGGCGCTAAACGCGCAGGGGCCTCCGGCATCCACCTACATGCGTTTTTGTTATTACCTAGCCGCTCCGCGGCAGGGCTCCGCCGTTCACCTGTATGCGACAGATTCGCCTACGTGTGTTTTTGTTATTATTACATAGAATTGACCACCGATTTGGGTGGATGCACCGAGAAGCTTGAATGTAGGTTGATGCTTTAATTGGTTGGCCACACTCCTGCGGACTGTGATGGGGGTACATAGCACCCAAATTTGTTAATTATAACATATGTGACCGTTTCACATTTTAAGGTACTAGCTATAACCGATTGCGAACAATCCGTTCACTATTTTACGTATCGAATAGAAAAATATATGTCAAAAATTACAGCTGTCAAAAAATAAATAACATTTTCGGATTCCTTGCATTCGAATTACATAAAAACGATACCAAACTTGCGAAATTCAGTTGACCTTGTACCTATTACTGACTTAAGAAACGTCAATTTGACAGCTGTCAAAAAATAGATAAAGATTTCGGATTCCTCATACTCAAATTATATAGAAACGATACCAAACTTGTTAAAACATGTCAACAAAAAAATATCAAAAATGACAGCTGTCAAAAAATAAATACATTTTTCGGATAACTTATACTCAAATTATATAGAATCGATACAAAATTTTTGAAATTTTGTTAACCTTGCACTTATTCTTTACTAAAGAATCACCAATTTGACAGCCGTCAAAAAATAAATTTAATTTTCGGACTCCTTGCATTTGAATTACATAGAGTCGATACTAAACTTGCGATATTTTGTTCACCTTGCACATATTACTAACCTAAGAAACGTAAATTTGACAGCTGTCAAAAAATGTATAAAATTTTCGAATTCCTCACACTCAAATTATATAGAAGCGATACCAAACTCGTGAATTTTTGTTAACATTGCAACTATTACCAACGTAATATACGTCAATTTGACAGCTGTCAAAAAATTAATAAAATTTTCGGATTGCCTGCATTCGAGTTATACGAAATCGACACCAACTTTACGAAATTATGTTATCATTACGCCTATGATCGACAGTTAACCGAAATCAAAGAATTGTTAAAATGACAGCTGTCAAAATATGAATTAAATTTTCGGATTCCTTGCCCTCGAATTATACGAAAACGACACCAACTTTGTGAAATTCTATTAATCTTGCAATTTTTACTAACAAAGAAAACGTCAATTTGACAGGTGTCAAAAAATAAATAAAATTTTTTAAATTCCTTTAATATTACTAACATAATGTGCTACTTGATTTTTCTTCAAATTGACAATTTACTAAATTATTCCTATTTTTCCACAAAATGCGAACCGGCCCTATTAAAAATTTGCTAAACATCCCATGTATTTTCACGAATTACGGTAAAAGCCACGCCTTTCATACATTTCGAGCGAAAGTTAGAAATTTTGCTGTCACCGTTACGAATTTTCTTAATTTTCTCCAAGATCGAACATCTTTATGGTAACTTTATATACATCAAAATGTTCGGAAAAGATGAGGGAATCAGATAAACCTAGAAAGAAATCTCCAAAAGGAAAGCTATGGAAGATATAGCAGAGTAAACTGAACTTTTGAAAAAAATTTTTTTGACAAAATTTATAAAATATTTTTTTTATCCGCCAAAGGATATTTTTGGATCACGCAGTCGATGTTGAACGTAAAGGTAATTTATTCCTTTAAATGATAGGCTAAAGAACGATTGAAAAAGTTACATACACTAGCGTACAGATGGGTTTTAGTAAGAGGATGTCAAAATTAGTGCTTATTGCTTAATCGATTGTAGTTATTTTTGTATAAGAAATTAAGAAACTAAATTATGGTTGATAATCCTGTTTTGATGTGCTCTTTCTGATGACATATATAACATTTCGATCAAATATTATTTTACCCCATAAAAAGCAAAAAAAAAATTTGACGAAATCATCAAGTTCAGTTTTTCGCAAATTTCTCCATTTTATAGGCCCTTTAGCATGATATGATGTATTGTGAAATATTAGTATTTGAGATGACCTATCCACCGGTTCTAACCCGGAGCAAATCTATGCGACCCAAGTCGAATAATTAATTATCGAAAATGACCCTGCATTTTAATGCTTCCCAACTTTAAAAAAATCAAAAAATTGACTTCCCGACATTTTATTGAAAAAATCTCGCGACGAGTTTTTCTAAATAAGTTTCTTGATAACATACTAGAATATAAACTGAATCGCTTAAGTTTTACGAGACCGGCAAGTCGTAGAAAAAAATATTTAATTTTTTCACATTTTCTGATTATTTCATTTAATAACTTATGAACGGAACACCCTGTATAATGTCGTACATCGGCTAAAGATACGCCATATATACCAAAGTATACCCCAAAAGTTACATTGCTCCAACGTGAGCCGTTTAGAAGAAATGAAATAAATTGTGTCAAGATGCACCATTTTTGCATGCTCCCATAAGCCCAATGTAAATAGGTCGTTGCAGACCATTTTGGAAATCGGGAAAATGGTAGGAAATTTTCCATTTTGGGCAACGATAGGGGTCATTATCGAAAGCCGAAATCCCATACAATCTTTTCCATACCATTTCCATTCTCAAATCGGTCAATTAACGTCAGCATCTCGCTAAGAAAATGGCTATTTTTGGCCTATTTCGACCGAATTTTGACAGCCAAAATATTTAGTAAAATTTCGTCCGTCCGTCCGTTAAAATCCGAGTAAAGTTCAAGTCCAGCTTGCAAATTTGCAAAAATTGGCCGTCCCAGCTCGGTAAATTGTCGTTTTTCTCCCGATTGGAAGGAAATTTCGAAAATTTTGAAAAATAATAATGTGGTGAGAAATGATGGACGATGCAAATGCGCATATAGAGAACTCTCCGAAATGATATTTGTAAGAGTTATTCGTGACTAAACAGAACTTTTAGTGAAAAATGGTTGAAAATGGATATACTTAATTTTTTTTAACCCTTTAGATCGTAATTCGAAACGCGCTCTTGGTATGAATCTTCAAGTACCATCATTCCGCGTGACGAAAAAGCAAAAAAATATGGAAAATGTTAAATAGGAAAGCGTATAGACGAAATTTAGTGTAGCGGTGACAAAAGTATAATTTCCAAATTTCTAAAATTCAATCGTTAATAGTATTTTCGGTTTTTAAATCGAAGAAACGAAATTATACGTATCGAGTGTGATTTACCTCGAACTTTCCGGTAAAGTAAACTAAATTTCGATCAAAAGCCGTTTTTACCTCGAAAAAAATGAAAAACCGTCCATTTTTACCCCGAAATATCAACTTGTTCAGTATTTTCAAATTTTTCCCATCTTCTAATAACTTTAGGTATAGACAGATGTATTGATGGCACCTAGTTTTTGAGATGGGAAATCGAAAATTTGAAACCGCGTAACCCTCGGACCCACCCAGTTCGAGCTATTCGGTACTCGAAATGACCCTGTTTTGTCAAATTTCGACTTTCAAAAATTCTTTTAAATTACTTCTAATCGTCGTACGTCACCCAGTTTCAATAGGGTTCTGTAGCGACCGGTCCACTCCACGTTCCGAAAATTTAAATCGAAAAAATTGAGTTTTGCGACTTGAAATGGATTTCAACGGGAATCGCGGAAAAGTCGACTTTGACGCTTAATAACTTCGAAACGGCACACCCTGTATACTCGAAAATTTGAGACAATACGCGCGCACTATCCAAAAGTAAAACCAAAAAGTTTCGTCGCTTCGACTCTGACAGTTTTTTCTCCAAAAATACGCAACCTCGAAAATGTCGAAAAACACGGCAACATCCGAACTCAAGGTCACGTACTGGACGTAATACATAGCATCCGAAGGGTGCTATGTAACTAGGGGGCATAGCCCCCTAGGCGCTCCGCGCGGGGCTCCGCGGACCCTCTTTTTGCGACAGATTCGCCTATATGTGTTTTGTTATTACCTAGATTTATCAACCGATTTGCGTGGATACACCGAGAAGTTTGAATGCAGGTTGATGCTTTAATTGGTTGGCCACACTCCTGCGGACTGTGTTGGGGGTACATAGCACCCAAATTCGTTCATTATAACATATGTTACCGTTTCACATTTTAAGGGACCAGCTATAACCGATTGCGAACAATCCGTTCACTATTTTACGTATCGAATAGAAAAAAATATTTAAAAAATGACAGCTGTCAAAAATAAACAAAATTTTCGGATTCCTTGCATTTGAATTACATAAAAACGATACCAAACTTGCGAAATTCCGTTGACCTTGTACATACTACTGACTTAGGAAACGTCAATTTGACAGCTGTCAAAAAATAGATAAAAATTTCGGATTCCTCATACTCAAATTATATCGAATCGACACCAAACTTTTGAAATTCTGTTAACCTTGCACTTATTCTTTACTAAGGAATCCTCAATTTGACAGCTGTCAAAAAATCTATAAAATTTTCGAATTAGGTATTCCCCAAATTATATTAATTCCCAAGTATTTTCATTTTTAATTTTTTTTTAATTTCTAAATAATTCATGCAAATGCCTTAAAAATTTGAAGAAATCGATATATTTCGATTTTATTCGAAAAGTATTATCTCTACGGTAAAATTGTATATATCCTAAAGATGCACTTTGATAAGGTCTACAAGAAAGTAGTCTATAAAATTTTCTGTATCTACTATAGTTGTTGAGTTATTGAGCAAATCATGATTTCTATATTCTTGCAAATATCTCAAAAACGATTACATTTGAGAAAAAAAGTTTCGAACAAACAAAATATACTATTAAATTCTCTATCAGAAAGGAAATATACAAATTTTTCCTATTGGTTTAGATTACGGAGATATTTAAGAAAAACTGAAAAATATCAAGAAATTTTGAAATTCTTAAAAATTCAAAAAAAAAATTATTAAATATTCTTACATTTTATATAATATTTGATGTATACTGATAGAATAAATATATTATGTTTAGAAGGAAACCATTAATGAGTTACAAAATGCGACAGATTCTCACTAGGCGCTAAACGCGCAGGGGCCTCCGGCATCCACCTACATGCGTTTTTATTATTAACTAGCCGCTCCGCGGCAGGGCTCCGCCGTTCACCTGTATGCGACAGATTCGCCTACGTGTGTTTTTGTTATTATTACATAGAATTGACCACCGATTTGGGTGGATGCACCGAGAAGCTTGAATGTAGGTTGATGCATTAATTCGTAGGCCACACTCCTGCGGACTGTGATGGGGGTACATAGCACCCAAATTTGTTAATTATAACCGTAATGTGACCGTTTCACATTTTAAGGTACCAGCTATAACCGTTTGCGAACAATCCGTTCACTATTTTACGTATCGAATAGAAAAAAATATGTCAAAAATTACAGCTGTCAAAAAATAAATAACATTTTCGGATTCCTTGCATTCGAATTACATAAAAACGATACCAAACTTGCGAAATTCCGTGGACGTTGTACCTATTACTGACTTAAGAAACGTCAATTTGATAGCTGTCAAAAAATAGATAAAAATTTCGGATTCCTCATACTCAAATTATATAGAAACGATACCAAACTTGTGAAAATATGTTAACAAAAAAATGTCAAAAATGACAGCTGTCAAAAAATAAATACATTTTTCGGATAATTTATACTCAAATTATATAGAATCGATACAAAATTCTTGAAATTTTGTTAACCTTGCACTTATTCTTTACTAAAGAATCACCAATTTGACAGCTGTCAAAAAATTTATTTAATTTTCGGACTCCTTGCATTTGAATTACATAGAGACGATACTAAACTTGCGATATTTTGTTCACCTTGCACATATTACTAACCTAAGAAACGTCAATTTGACAGCTGTCAAAAAATGTATAAAATTTTCGAATTCCTCATACTCAAATTATATAGATGCGATACCAAACTCGTGAATTTTTGTTAACTTTGGAACTATTACCAACGTAATATACGTCAATTTGACAGCTGTCAAAAAATTAATAAAATTTTCGGATTGCCTGCATTCGAGTTATACGAAATCGACACCAACTTTACGAAATTATGTTATCATTACGCCTATGATCGACAGTTAACCGAAATCAAAGAATTGTTAAAATGACAGCTGTCAAAATATGAATTAAATTTTCGGATTCCTTGCCCTCGAATTATACGAAAACGACACCAACTTTGTGAAATTCTATTAATCTTGCAATTTTTACTAACAAAGAAAACGTCAATTTGACAGGTGTCAAAAAATAAATAAAATTTTTTAAATTCCTTTAATATTACTAACATAATGTGCTACTTGAATTTTCTTCAAATTGACAATTTACTAAATTATTCCTATTTTTCCACAAAATGCGAAACGACCCTATTAAAAATTTGCTAAACATCCCATGCATTTTCACGAATTACGGTAAAAGCCACGCCTTTCATACATTTCGAGCGAAAGTTAGAAATTTTGCTGTCACCGTTACGAATTTTCTTAATTTTCTCCAAGTTCGAACATCTTTATGATAACTTTATATACATCAAAATGTTCGGAAAAGATGAGGGAATCAGATAAACCTAGAAAGAAATCTCTAAACGAAAAGTTATAAAAGATATAGCAGAGTAAACTGAACTTTTGAAAAAAAAAATTTCGAAAAAATTTATAAAATATTTTTTTTATCCGCCAAAGGATATTTTTGGATCACACAGTCGATGTGGAACGTAAAGGTTATTTATTCCTTTAAACGATAGGCTAAAGAATCGTTGAAAAAGTTACATACACTAGCGTACAGCCGGCTTTCAGTAAGAGGATGTCAAAATTTGTCATTATTGCTTAATTGATTGTAGTTATTTTTGTATAAGAAATTAAGAAACTAAATTATGGTTTATAATCGTGTTCTGATGTGCTCTTTCCGATGACATACATAACATTTCGATGAAATATTATTTTACCCCATAAAAAGGAAAAACAAATTTTGACGAAATCATCAAGTTCAGTTTTTCGCCAATTTCTCCATTTTATAGGTCTTTTGGCATGATATGACGTATTGTGAAATATTAGTATTTGAGATGACCTATCCACCGGTTCGAACCCGGAGCAAATCTATGCGACCCAAGTCGAATAATTAATTATCGAAAATGACCCTGCATTTCCATGCTTCCCAACTTTAAAAAAATCAAAAAATTGACTTCCCGACATTTTATTGAAAAAATCTCGCGACGACTTTTTCTAAATAAGTTTCTTGATAACATACTAGAATATAAACTGAATCGCTTAAGTTTTACGAGACCGGCAAGTCGTAGAAAAAAATATTTAATTTTTTGCACATTTTCTGACTATTTCGTTTAATAACTTACGAACGGAACACCCTGTATAATGACGTACATCGGCTAAAGATACGCCATATATACCAAAGTATACCCCAAAAGTTTCATTGCTCCAACGTGAGCCGTTTAGAAGAAATCGAATAACTGGTTTCAAGATGCACCCTGTTTCGGCTCTCCCATAAGAGCAATGTAAATTGGTCGTTGCAGACCATTTTGGAAATCGGGAAAATGGTAGGAAATTTTCCATTTTGGGCAACGGTAGGGGTCATTATCGAAAGCCGAAATCCCATAGAATCTTTTCCATACCATTTCCATCCTCAAATCGGTCAATTAACTTCAGCATCTCGCTAAGAAAATGGCTATTTTTGGCCTATTTCGACCGAATTTGACAGCCAAAATATTTAGTAAAATTTCATCCGTCCGTCCGTTCAAATCCGAGTAAAGTTCAAGTCCAGTCATCAGATTTGCAAAAATTGGCCGTCCCAGCTCGGTAAATTGTCGTTTTTCTCCCGATTGGAAGGAAATTTCGAAAATTTTGAAAAATAATAATGTGGTGAGAAATGATGGACGATGAAAATACGCTTATAGAGAACTCTCCGAAATAATATTTGTAGGAGTTATTCGTGACTAAACACGACTTTTAGTGAAAAATGGGTGAAAATGGTTATATTTAATTTCGTTTAACCCTTTAGATCGTCATTCGAAACGCGCTCTTGGTATGAATCTTCAAGTACCATCATTCCGCTTGACGAAAAAGCAAAAAAATATGGAAAATGTTAATTAGGAAAGCGTACAGACGAAATTAAGTGTAGCGGTGACAAAAGTACAATTTCCAAATTTTTAAAATTCAATCGTTAACAGTAATTTCGGTTTTTAAATCGAAGAAACGAAAATATACGTATCGAATGTGATTTACCTCGAACTTTCCGGCAAAGTAAACTAAATTTCGATCAAAAGCCGTTTTTACCTCGAAAAAAATCAAAAACCGTCCATTTTTACCCCGAAATATCAACTTGTTCAGTATTTTCAAATTTTTCCCATCTTCTAATAACTTTAGGTATAGACAGATGTATTGATGGCACCTAGTTTTTGAGATGGGAAATCGAGAATTTGAAACCGCGTGTCGCTAGGACCCACCCAGTTCGAGCTATTAGGTACCCGAAATGACCCTGTTTTGTCAAATTTCGACTTTCAAAAATTCTTTTAAATTACTTCTAATCGTCGTACGTTACCCAATTTCAATAGGGTTCTGTAGCGACCGGTCCACTCCACGTTCCGAAAATTTAAATCGAAAAAATTGAGTTTTGCGACTTGAAATGGATTTCAACGGGAATCGCCGAAAAGTCGACTTTGACGCTTAATAACTTCGAAACGGCACACCCTGTATACTCGAAAATTTGAGACAACACGCGCGCACTATCCGAAAGTAAAACCAAAAAGTTTCGTCGCTCCGACTCTGACCGTTTTTTCTCCAAAAATACGCAACCTCGAAAATGTCGAAAAAGTCGGCAACATCCGAACTCAAGGTCACGTACTGGACGTAATACATAGCGTCCGAAGGGCGCTATGTAACTAGGGGGGCATAGCCCCCCTAGGCGCTCCGCGCGGGGCTCCGCGGACCCTCTATATGCGACAGATTCGCCTATATGTGTTTTGTTAGTACCTAGATATGACCACCGATTTGGGTGGATACACCGAGAAGTTTGAATGCAGGTTGATGCTTTAATTGGTTGGCCACACTCCTGCGGACTGTGTTGGGGGTACATAGCACCCAAATTCGTTCATTATAACATATGTTACCGTTTCACATTTTAAGGGACCAGCTATAACCGATTGCGAACAATCCGTTCACTATTTTACGTATCGAATAGAAAAAAATATTTAAAAAATGACAGCTGTCAAAAATAAACAAAATTTTCGGATTCCTTGCATTCGAATTACATAGAAACGATACCAAACTTGCGAAATTCCGTTGACCTTGTACATACTACTGACTTAGGAAACGTCAATTTGACAGCTGTCAAAAAATAGATAAAAATTTCGGATTCCTCATACTCAAATTATATCGAATCGACACCAAACTTTTGAAATTCTGTTAACCTTGCACCTATTCTTTACTAAGGAATCCTCAATTTGACAGCTGTCAAAAAATCTATAAAATTTTCGAATTAGGTATTCCCCAAATTATATTAATTCCCAAGTATTTTCATTTTTAATTTTTTTTTAATTTCTAAATAATTCATGCAAATGCCTTAAAAATTTGAAGAAATCGATATATTTCGATTTTATTCGAAAAGTATTATCTCTACGGTAAAATTGTATATATCCTAAAGATGCACTTTGATAAGGTCTACAAGAAAGTAGTCTATAAAATTTTCTGTATCTACTATAGTTGTTGAGTTATTGAGCAAATCATGATTTCTATATTCTTGCAAATATCTCAAAAACGATTACATTTGAGAAAAAAAGTTTCGAACAAACAAAATATACTATTAAATTCTCTATCAGAAAGGAAATATACAAATTTTTCCTATTGGTTTAGATTACGGAGATATTTAAGAAAAACTGAAAAATATCAAGAAATTTTGAAATTCTTAAAAATTCAAAAAAAAATTATTAAATATTCTTACATTTTATATAATATTTGATGTATACTGATAGAATAAATATATTATGTTTAGAAGGAAACCATTAATGAGTTACAAAATGCGACAGATTCTCACTAGGCGCTAAACGCGCAGGGGCCTCCGGCATCCACCTACATGCGTTTTTGTTATTAACTAGCCGCTCCGCGGCAGGGCTCCGCCGTTCACCTGTATGCGACAGATTCGCCTTGCATTCGAATTACATAGAGACGATACCAAACTTGCGAAATTTAGTTGACCTTGTACCTATTACTGACTTAAGAAACGTCAATTTGACAGCTGTCAAAAAATAGATAAAAATTTCGGATTCCTCATACTCAAATTATATGGAAGCGATACCAAACTCGTGAATTTTTGTTAACTTTGGAACTATTACCAACGTAATATACGTCAATTTGACAGCTGTAAAAAAATTTAAAAAATTTTCGGATTGCCTGCATTCGAGTTATACGAAATCGACACAAACTTTACGAAATTATGTTATCATTACGCCTATGATCGACAGTTAACCGAAATCAAAGAATTGTTAAAATGACAGCTGTCAAAATATGAATTAAATTTTCGGATTCCTTGCCCTCGAATTATACGAAAACGACACCAACTTTGTGAAATTCTATTAATCTTGCAATTTTTACTAACAAAGAAAACGTCAATTTGACAGGTGTCAAAAAATAAATAAAATTTTTTAAATTCCTTTAATATTACTAACATAATGTGCTACTTGATTTTTCTTCAAATTGACAATTTACTAAATTATTCCTATTTTTCCACAAAATGCGAAACGACCCTATTAAAAATTTGCTAAACATCCCATGTATTTTCACCAATTACGGTAAAAGCCACGCCTTTCATGCATATCGAGCCGAATTTAGAAATTTTGCTGTCACCGTTACGAATTTTATTAATTTTCTCCAAGATCGAACATCTTTATGGTAACTTTATATATATCAAAATGTTCGGAAAAGATGACGGAATCAGATAAAAATAGAAAGAAATCTCCAAAAGGAAAGCTATGGAAGATATAGCAGAGTAAACTGAACTTTTGAAAAAAAAAATTTTGACAAAATTTATAAAATATTTTTTTTATCCGCCAAAGGATATTTTTGGATCACGCAGTCGATGTTGAACGTAAAGGTAATTTATTCCTTTAAACGATAGGCTAAAGAACGATTGAAAAAGTTACATACACTAGCGTACAGATGGGTTTTAGTAAGAGGATGTCAAAATTAGTGCTTATTGCTTAATCGATTGTAGTTATTTTTGTATAAGAAATTAAGAAACTAAATTATGGTTTACAATCGTGTTTTGATGTGCTCTTTCTGATGACATATATAACATTTCGATCAAATATTATTTTACCCCATAAAAAGCAAAAAAAAAATTTGACGAAATCATCAAGTTCAGTTTTTCGCAAATTTCTCCATTTTATAGGCCTTTTAGCATGATATGATGTATTGTGAAATATTAGTATTTGAGATGACCTATCCACCGGTTCTAACCCGGAGCAAATCTATGCGACCCAAGTCGAATAATTAATTATCGAAAATGACCCTGCATTTCCATGCTTTCCAACTTTAAAAAAATCAAAAAATTGACTTCCCGACATTTTATTGAAAAAATCTCGCGACGACTTTTTCTAAATAAGTTTCTTGATAACATACTAGAATATAAACTGAATCGCTTAAGTTTTACGAGACCGGCAAGTCGTAGAAAAAAATATTTAATTTTTTGCACATTTTCTGCTTATTTCGTTTAATAACTTATGAACGGAACACCCTGTATAATGTCGTACATCGGCTAAAGATACGCCATATATACTAAAATATACCCCAAAAGTTTCATTGCTCCAACGTGAGCCGTTTAGAAGAAATGAAATAAATTGTGTCAAGATGCACCGTTTTTGCAAGCTCCCATAAGAGCAATGTAAATTGGTCGTTGCAGACCATTTTGGAAATCGGGAAAATGGTAGGAAATTTTCCATTTTGGGCAACGGTAGGGGTCATTATCGAAAGCCGAAATCCCATAGAATCTTTTCCATACCATTTCCATCCTCAAATCGGTCAATTAACGTCAGCATCTCGCTAAGAAAATGGCTATTTTTGGCCTATTTCGACCGAATTTGACAGCCAAAATATTTAGTAAAATTTCATCCGTCCGTCCGTTAAAATCCGAGTAAAGTTCAAGTCCAGTCGGCAGATTTGCAAAAATTGGCCGTCCCGGCTCGGTAAATTGTCGTTTTTCTCCCGATTGGAAGGAAATTTCGAAAATTTTGAAAAATAATAATGTGGTGAGAAATGATGGACGATGAAAATACGCTTATAGAGAAATCTCCGAAATAATATTTGTAGGAGTTATTCGTGACTAAACACGACTTTTAGTGAAAAATGGGTGAAAATGGTTATATTTAATTTCGTTTAACCCTTTAGATCGTCATTCGAAGCGCGCTCTTGGTATGAATCTGAAAGTGCCATCATTCCGCTTGACGAAAAAGCAAAAAAATATGGAAAATGTTAAATAGGAAAGCGTATAGAAGAATTTAAGTGTGGTGGTGACAAAAACACAATTTCCAAATTTCTAAAATTCAATCGTTAATAGTATTTTCGGTATTTAAATCGAAGAAACGAAATTATACGTATCGGATGTGATTTACCTCGAACTTTCCGGTAAAGTAAACTAAATTTCGATCAATAGCCGTTTTTACCTTGAAAAAAATCAAAAACCGTCCATTTTTACCCCGAAATATCAACTTGATCAGTATTTTCAAATTTTTTCCCATTTTCTAATAACTTTAGGTATAGATAGATGTATTGATGGCACCTAGTTTTTGAGATGGGAAATCGAAAATTTTAAGCCGCGTGTCGCTAGGACGCACCCAGTTCGAGCTATTAGGTACCAAAAATTACCATTTTTTGCCAAATTTCGACTTTGAAAAATTCTTTTAAATTACTTCTAATCGTCGTACGTTACCCAGTTTCAATAGGGTTCTGTAGCGACCGGTCCACTCCACGTTCCGAAAATTTAAATCGAAAAAATTGAGTTTTGCGACTTGAAATGGATTTCAACGGGAATCGCGGAAATTTCGACTTTGACGCTTAATAACTTCGAAACGGTTCACCCTGTATATTTTAAATTTTGAGACAACACGCGCGCACTATCCAAAAGTAAAACCAAAAAGTTTCGTCGCTTCGACTCTGATAGTTTTTTCTCCAAAAATACGCAACCTCGAAAATGTCGAAAAAGACGGCAACATCCGAACTCAAGGTCACTGGAAGGATGTAATACATAGCATCCGAAGGGTGCTATGTAATAAGTGATAATCATTTAAGTGATTATCACTTGGTGGTCACATTGTTGTAATTGTCATTTTTTGACAAATTACTTCAGAAGTAATTTCTGTCAGTTCTTGTTACAAAATGGCAAAAGAAAGATTTGGTAAAATTTTGTTGTCTAAAATCGACGATGCTATTAAAAATGTGAAGCCCAAAAATACCGAGCGTTCCGACAAATATGTATGAATTTTATTTCGTTGTATAATCCTTTGAATACAACTCGATGTTTCGGTATTACCTAATACTTTTACCTGACACGAAACGCGTTACCCGGCAACAACACTACGACTCCGAAGGAGGAAGTATTATTCGGTAATCCCGACACATCTTGTGGTATTACATTCGATAATCTTGTCGTAATCTTTTATAAAATATCTTTTATAAAATAAATATTTTATAAAAGAACTGATATTACACTTCAAATATTTTATAAAATATCTTTGTCAAATATATTTGATAGTCTAATACCGGCCTTAGCGATTATCTGCTGAACACTGCTGTTTATATCAGATGGTTAAATATTAAAACATAACCACACTTACCGATGAAAAGATAAATCTTTATTTAAATGATTATTTTACAAACTACACTTGAATGCACCATGATTGTTTATAATAAAGACGATTTTTCACCAATAATCACAAAAAAACAGAAATCAACCAAAATATATAATCAATCCTTTAGATCAAAGCGCCAACATTGTAATGTTTACGAGATTAGTATTTCATTCACCTTTTGGTCAGTTTTGGTTCCGAATCGTAGAGCATATTTGTAAAATAGAGTTGCCAGAGTGCAGTTTCATTAGTTCAAGATTCGTTTGATAATTTTAAATATAATAATATTTTTTTAAAGAATCTCTCATCGCCTTTTCACAGTTTATAGTGAAATTATTGGGAAATAAATGTATTTTAAGAGCAATTGCGGATTAACCTTAAACCAGTTGTCAAATTAATAAATTTTTAATTGGGATTTTGCAAGTCACCTTTGCGATAAATATGTCCATCTGGCTATGTTGCAATAATGACCGAAAGAGGTGGAAAAGACTGTTTTCAGTCGTTGCGTAGGCTAGAAATGTACATTTTCTATC